>OY728133.1:828154513-830654513 GCA_963277665.1 Viscum album | reverse complement strand
GGGAAGAATATTTTTGAAAACATTGGTTAGAGAAAGTAACCATAAGATAAAATTACAGAATATGTATAAATGAACAACCTATAATTATGTTAAGATAATGATTATGTGGTATTTCCTTGTAATAAATCCTTATTATAGATACTAAAACCTGATATGGTTTCAAAATAGATGTACATAGGAGTAATAAATCTGACAAGGTGTTTTGAGCCTGACTCAAGGTATCATGGTACACAACAACGAGACTTACGTTGCAGCTGGTTTGATAGTCCTGGTTAATATGCATGGCATAATACATTTTTTATTTAAAAACTATTATAATTAATTATGTACAGATAATGAAAAAAATTTCCAAGGTCAAACGTAAGGTTTTTTAGATTAAAAAATATTTTATCAGGATTTCGATATCTTATAAATCATTATATAATTTTTCACAATGTCTAATGTTGATTACACTATTAATTATGGTTTTAGTCAATGGATGGAAGCCTAAGTATTCATGTTAATAATGAAGATGAAGGGAATTTTTAAAAAAAAACAACCACATGAGTTGTTGACATGAGTGAAGGACATAGTTTTAATTCGATATTGTTTTCCTGAAAACTGATTAACAGTATATATATATATCAAAATTCTCCCAAACTCCCCAAATAATTAAAGGATGGAGGTTTCAAAGAACTCTATTAGTGAGGACAATAAATAAAAGAATGTTCAATTTCTGACATGTGAGAGGTGTGAAAGGATACACCCAAGAAAGTGTATGAATGGAATATAGAAATTTGTTATGTGTGGTTCAGAGGGATGTAAATCAAAGGATTACTGAAGGAAAATGAATAGTATTACTGAAGGAAATGAAACACATCTTATGAATACATTTAAGGTTAATTACCTTAAATGTGGGAAACCTGGGAATTACCATAATCAATTCCCAATTTCAAATTAAAAACCATTGATCATGGAAGTATGTACACAAGAAATGAATGGAGGATGCATTATGTATTGGTGTTGAATAAAACCCCATAATTTAGAGTCAATTTAATGATTAAATATCAATGATTTCAATTAGATTTAATTTTTAAATTATATAAATACGATTTTAGAAAAGGAAAACTTGAATGTAATGTGATAATATATCATGTCTTGTAAGGCCGAAGGTCTCAAGCCTATGACCAAATGACGATAATGTTTTTAATCTAACCACTGATCTATTCAGTGTCCTGGTAAATGTTTCATTGCTTTTCGTTAAAAAATGTTATATATAAATGTTAATTATGAACCAATAATATCTCTTTTGGGGATCAGATATTTATATATGAACCATATTAGGATTGGATGATAGTTAAAGACAAATAGTTATATATGTCATTATTCTATAGGCCTTTGGATCCTTTAAATGTTTGTTTTAGTGCATCATGTATAATAAATCATCATTGGTGATTAATTTCTAGGAATAATATGGTGAAATAAAATTTTATTGAAGAAAAACCAAATGTTAGGGATTTCCATATGAAATTGAAACCTACCAAGTAAGAATATTTTCCTATACTTCTGGTTACTATATGAATTTCCAAACATTAGGAACGTAAATTTGAAATAAATGTTTGTCCAAATTTTTGTTGGCTTAATGGTCTTATAAATAATCATGGATTTATGGATTTGAGGCCCAAAAATTTCTATTGATCATTCACTTGTTTTTTATTGATGACCCCATTCACTCCCTGGGAATATTTATGTTTTCTACCAATTATGTATCTCTACATGCCACACCTGTTATCCTACATAGATACCTAGTTATTTGTTATTCAATATATCCCTTGTACATCGTATTATCTCATTTTTAGAGGATAATCTATGAACCCTTATCATGATGTGGGATTTAAATGAAGGAAGAATTAACCAAAATATTACCAAGATCAATTTTAAATTTCAAGACATAATATAATTAAGGTGGTGAGAATGTAACACTAAAAAATAATAAAAATGTAATCTTTTTTCAATAGCATGTATGCTATGTTACACCAAGTGTAAAGGTAACATAATATCTGGAGAATTTGTAATATATTTAATATTTTAATGAAATTTAATATAAATTATATCTTTTAATGCATGTGAAACTATGTTAGAATACATCAAATTCAAGAATATTCTTCCCTGATATCTTGTGTTATATGCAAGAGAGACTTTCTTTGATGGCTTGCGTTACACGCAACACCTAGTTTTACCGAAAAATATTATATTAATAAAATATTATTATTTATTATTATAAGATATAAAATAGACATTATGAATTTTATAAAATACGTTATCAAAAGTTATGGTTTATATAAATATCAAAATAAATAATTCATTACCAATTACTGAGAAATGTAAATAAGAACCAATTGGATATAAAAACGAAATATTATTTTTGTTATGATTCCAAAAGATTTTTTTTCTAATAAAACATAATTAATTTTAATTATTTAATTATTTTATTTCAATATATATGGTATATATTCAATAAAATGTTCTAAATATTCATCCAATAGGTTTGATATGCATAAGATAAGAAAAACCAATTTTTTCACATAAAAACCTAAATTTTTATAACAATAATTCTACCACCTTTTAAGGGTGCAAAAATTTAAAATGCTAGTTTTGACACAATAATGTATTTCATTTGGTAAAATAAAATAATCTTTTACATTTAGAATGTTATAAATATCCTAGGTATATTATTTTGATTTTTTTTTTGAGAAACTCCATTTCTTAATAAATAGTTAATACACAACAATGTAGCTAAAAATATAATTTTTTATTATATAATTAATAATGTTAAATTATATTTTGAATTTTTTATAAAGAAATATTAGATCAATTATAAATCAATAAATACAATTTAGTTTATTATTATCAGTTTCAATTTGAAATTTCATATAATAACATCCTAATATTTTGATCGTTTTCTTACCAAAACCAATTAATTAGTTCTTCTCCGAGATTGTATTTAATCTTAATTTTCAAAATTCTGTGATTTAAATATTAAAAATATGAAATTAATGGGTTTTTTACAGTATAATATTTTTTATCACAATATAATCTTAATTGTAAACTGAAGTGATTAGTGAAAGTGATTAAAATTAATTAGAGTGATTAGGATTAAAATAAGATCAATTAGGAACTAAACCTCATTCTTAAGGGCCCAACTGACTTAGAAATATGTCCAAATTTCATTTTATGGAAATAGGTATACGCTATCATCCATTTTTATGACATTTTAACATTATTGGATCCACTGGTAACATGAAAAATTTGTGGAGAATCCCATTCACAAAATATTACATGAGTGCCACTCATCCTCTATAAAAGGGCACCATTTCTCCTCATTCCTCACACGTCTAAAACCAATTTCGTTATCCATGAAAAGTGATAATATTATCCCAAAATAACTCCCCATGACATTAAAACCTCCCTTTTGAAAAAGATACATCCATTGGAGCCTTTTTTAAAACCCAAAAGATGTTACCCGATTAAGAGGTAATGTCTCACTCAAGATATCCAGTTTCATTTCCATTTCCCAACCAATAAAATATAAATATTAAATTAATTTATTAAAAATTTATCCTAAATATTATATAATTTTTTATGATATTTTTTCTGTAGAGACCCAATGCTTGAAGTACATTGATATTACTTTACTTTTGCGGAATAATTAATCCATAACAAAAACCAAAACTCAAGGATTGTAAAAGTTTAGTGTCTTTGGAAACACGGAATGTAATCTTATAATCACGATGAATTATCATCAATATCTACCATAAAGATCTTCCCGTTTTTGTATTCTTACCTATAGCATATCTTTATATCCCAGGGAAAAGATAACATAAAAAGGGTGAGCTCAAATTCTCAGTAAGGGTAAACTTAGAGAATGTAAAACAATCCATTAACATTTGAATGCAAAAACATGAACATAAAATCTAGACATCAAAATCTAGAGCAAAGACAAAAATCTTGGAAGTATGTATGGAATATATTATAAAGGAACATCAATCATGACAAAATAGAATGGGAATGAAACAAGTAATTGTTGAAAACAATTAATCACAAGATATGTTTTCCATAGTAGTCGAGGCATTGCTGCCAAGACCATCTTAGTGGACAAAGTCCCTTTCTAAATCAAGTTCACTCTTCATTTCAGTTATGTAACACTGAACCGGATTAACTTACTATTTCATCCATGTCTATCTCATGATATATAATTCTTTACCCAATGCATTGGAGGGAGATATAGGTCCCATCCATCTCATAATGAAATGATTCTTACTTGTGCCACAAAATAAACTTAAAACATTAATCATAACCCAAAGAATAAAATGGGATTCATAAACATCATCCCCTCATCACATAATCCATATAAAAAAATGGATATTTCATCATAACAAAAGTGAAACCATGCAAATCATAGAGACATTATACATGAAAAATACACATAAGAAATAATGTCATCATAGATGGAAAATGGTTTTGATAAAACACATGAAATGAATTGTTGAGGGAAATATCCTTTCTTAATCAAAATAATTTTCTTTTCACAAAATTACATGAAATTTTAAAAGAAAATTATTTTTTTGAAAATAATCATAAAATCGTGTAGAAAAAGCTTCATGAAAATGAGGCGTTATGAAACTGTAAAAATCTGTTCATGCTTTATACGTTAAAAATAACATTCTTATCGTACTTTTTTCATAAAAGCCAAAAAGTTCCCCGTGTGGTAAGAAAAGGTATGATTCCTTTCATAAAATGTGGTAAATTATAAAAATGGGTAAAAATGACTTTAAATATACCTGAAATCATTTTTAGAAAACATGGGCATGGATGATAACATTAACCTCAGTAAATACTTACGAATAACAATCTCGGATAAGAACAAGATTGGAATAGTTATCCTTACCTTAGGTCTGATATGCTTCGTACGTATCCGAAACTCATGTATAATGATTTAAATAACATCATTGACTTATTACAGAATCATATTCATTGTTATGACATCATATATTGTTCAATTATGACATTATATTACCCATTCTTCTGTAAATTCCATGTTAAAGAGGCATATTTGGTAAAATCGTTTCATTTATCATACGTGTTTCAACATGTTGATCATGATATTATTGCTTATATACTGATTAAAATAATTCCAGAATATAAAACCTGAGTTATAAATAATATATATTTATTATATAAATATACATGATAGATCGATAAATGGAATGAAATACACCGTTCATGGAGATGGTAGGTCGTGCGTACACATTAACACTGTTTTCATTTCCTTATTGAATTAAATGGAATCAAGTAAATGAAACATATATGTACATAAATCCAGTATAATTATTATGTAATATATTTCATGATATTTTATTATATATACATTATAATCATACTTGAATGGTTAATCATGGAAAATTAATCTAATCGTGTTCGTGGAAATGGTAGTCCGTACATACGCACGAGTGATGATATCATTCCCATGATCGTGGAATTGTGTTGAAGTTTTTGTATAATAATAGAGAATAAATATCACTTTACAATAATCATATATAGTTATTTATTTACACCATTATACCCATCCAAGTAATGTGGTGGTGGAAAATTGATTACACCACGGTGTGGAGACTGTATTCCGTACGTACGCACGCGCGGTGATTTCTTTTTTCGTATGATGGATAGAAGATGAAATTCGGTTGTTTCATATTTATAATAATATATCATTATATGAGTGATATTTATGATATTAATTTATGATGAAACATAAAAATAATAAGAAGTAGAAGAATAAATAAATTGGAAGGAATCAGTAAAGGATATTACCTCTTCTTTGACGCGCCTCTTCTTAACCTCCTCTTAAGGCACTAGGGTTGGTCTTTTGAGGATACCAGAACCTCTATAATGTTTCTAAAAAAGATGATAAGGGAAATGGTCAGGGTTTGGACGAGCTTCAAGGCACAAAAGGGTGTAACGAAAAGAGGGAAGGGGTTCCCTTTTTATAAGGGAGGAGAGGGGCACCTTTTGAAAAACATAAAATATTTTTTTATAATAAAGTCATATTCGGTTTATAATAGCTCCAAATTGATTTATTCCTATAATAAAGTGGGTATGGATCAAAATACTTTCATCAAATAGGTTTTAGACATGTTTAGGTTACTATTTTAACCCTATCTTTTAGATTTAACTGTAAGTTAAATAATTTAACTTTTACAGTGTATTCTTTTTTTCTTATAATATATGGTAAATAAACGTACTATAACAAGACAAAAGTACCCCAAGTGGGTCATTATTAATATATATAACCTTATTTAAGTCATTTTTCTGATCCTTATATTTTTAGGAATATAATAACAATTAATAATTAATATTTTAAAAAAACTATTTTATGTCAATTTTGACCCTATTTGGTAATTGATTTTTGTGAAAATCATAACAACATGATTAGTTCGAAAAAATTTAATTAAATCAATAAAAACAAGACATATTAACCTATAAAATTAGTTTAATTCATAAAAAGTCTCAAATTAAATTTATTTGGGTATTTATAATATCAATTATTTTAATATTTCATTATTTAGGTAATTACTACATCACTATTGTGTCATAAATAAATTAAATTATTTAATGACTAAAAATTATATATAAATTACCATTAGGTAGTAAATAATTTTATCTTTCTAATTAATATTTATAGTATAATATTTCTTATGTATAACCCTATATTAAAAATGTTTTAGTCATTAAACATTCATTTTAACCATTTTAACTCTTTTTTAAATAAAATAATAATAAATGTCCTAATCTAATCCAAGTAGACCTAAAGGAAAATATTTTATTCCTGAGCTTGTTTATGGTCGAATTACACTTATCCAATAGAATTAGGACATGTTATAGGGTAATAATAATATCATTTTTACCCTTAATTATCCTATTTACTTTTAACTGTGGTAAATAAAAGTAAAAAGTTACTATTCACCAAAAATTATTTTTATCTTATTGAACCACATTTTACGACTTTATATTAACTGTGCCTCTAAAATTTTCGAAATTCCACTCACATAAGCGGTAAAATTATGTTTTATGTTAGTTTGTAAAAAGCTCCTAGGAAGTAGGTAAAAGACGGAGAAAAATTCAATAAAATTTTTATATATCAAAAATTATTATAAAATGACTCCAATGAATTACATGTAACATATATAGTTATTATGTATCAATTTTTACCTAAAATAAATTTAAATAAAATAAATAATTATTTAAATAAAAAGTCGGTTTTTAAATAGTAACCCAGGGTTTTCACTGTTCATCAAAAATTGAAATTTTTCTGAAAAATACCAAAAATTCACCCTAGGCTAATTTCGATAATCTGAATCCAAAAAAGAAGTCCATTTTGAAAAATAAAATTTCAGAAAGTGTGTATTACTATTCATAATGGCTAGTTTATATAATATTTTAATAACATATCGGTGTTTAGTGAAACTCAGTATTACGTACAACACACACTATCGTGGAAGGTCGTCATTGCATGTAATGCAATCCAAGTAAGGGTTGTGTGTAGTGAAAAATTATTTTTTTGTTGTGTATAATAGAATCCAACTATATTTTATTTATACATTGAATATATTTATATACACTCAATGTTTCATATAATAAATTCTATGAAACGAACTTGAAATTTTGTGTAACATGAGCCAAGAATAGTGTCATGTATACGGTGTTGCGTATAGAACAAGATAATTTTGATGTTGCGAACAACACAAGACATCAATGAAATTAAAAAGAATAATTCTCATAATATCACGAGTTGTTACATTCTAGTCCCCTTAAAATGAATTTTGCAATCGAAATTCATCGGGGTTATAAATGGTTTACTACTTGAAAGTTTCTTTCATAGAAACCCACATAGTAAAAATGAATACCAAAACATAACATTAAAAAACTAAAGTATGAAATGTATCGGTTACCCAAATTAACTCATCACTGGGTTTCCATATATGAGAACATATGTGAAAATATGGATACGGAAAAGAAATCTAACCATCAAGATCTGATGGAGAGTGGCAGAGAACATGTCTATGAAAATACCATCAATCGCAAATCCATAAATTTGTGATGATCTAAGGTGTCATCTAATTTATCGGGTATGAGTGTACTACGACAACGTTTTTAGTTTTCAAAATCATTCCCCTATTGCAGATAAATTTTTGAATTAATATAAATACTTACTTGATTTTGGTAAAACTCACCGTTGTTTGTGCCTTGATCAATTTCCACTTCATCTCGTAATGAAATGATGTTGAATTTTTCATTCGTGAAATGTTCGCATATCTTGCGATAGAATGATAGGTCATTCCATTTGTTTCTATCGCAAAAAAGTATAGCACAATTTATTAAATATACATAAGTCCATCTATCTTGAGATTAATCATATATTGTTGCTAAAATGGACTTACACTTCATATATCATAGAGCTTAATAAAATAAAACTAGTTTCTACTAACCAGGGACTTCATGTATGGCAATGGTACGCGATAAAGGCCTTTTGTACATCAATTGTGGGATTGATTCCCACAGCCTTGTCTGGCGTGATGAGTTGTCGCTCGTCCTATGGGTTATCCTTTTTCTAGAATTATAATATTACAACATTCCAGAAATAATATCTGAAAACAAGTTCTATCATTAAATAATCCTATCTTATGTCCAACATAATCTATTCCAATCTTTAGGCTTATCCAAAATACATCTGTCCAATCTCATAGTATAAATAGAATTATTACTAGAGAGTTCATATACCAATCATGTGAATGCCATCACTTATCTCCCATATATCATAAGATATATCTTGTTGGTCATTTTCCAAACATGTGAATACTTTAATCTTGTATTCTTTTGAAACATGAATTACCATATAACCTTAGCGAAAAAATTAATGCTATCAAAATTTAACTCATTCCACATACCAAAATCCCAAAATTTCTAAATACTCAAACAATGATATCACTTTGTCATTATATCATTCATGATCTCATGAATACTATCAAAATTTAATTTTCTCTTTATCTGTTCATTATGGACATATCATATTCTTTCCAAAAATATTTGAATAACCTTTTGTGGTTACCAGTACCATTCAACATATACATTCAAATACATTAGGAGAAACAATATTGTAACAATCCTTAGATGTTTCTATATTACATAGTACCATTAAATTACCTATAGAACATAACTCTTGATAAATATACAATCATTTCACTACCTTCATAATCCATTGACCAAGCATCGACACTTCTTTCATCTCAAATATCAGTTGTAGTCTCCTCATCATCATCCACATAAATACTACTCATATGACCATGATGATTCTCTTCATTATATTTTCCCTTATAGAATTGGTTTGCAAAATTCACATAAATTCCACATTTAAAACATCTAATCATTGTTGATCTCATAGGAATACCATTATCCTTCTCCATGGGGTTAACTGAACCATTTCCTTTGCACTTACTGGATTTGTGTACTTCCATTCCAAACCCAAAGAATCATCCAGTTGATTTGAAACATTCTCCTTGATGCCTCTTCCCACATGATTTACATGAGAGAAATTGAACTTTCTTTCCTCTATGATCATCATGAAACTCCATCTTTCTCTTATTAGCTGAGTCCGGAAACTTACCAATGTTGAGATTATTGATCATATTATGAGATTTATGATTAGGAATAATATCGTTGTTTGGAATTCCAAATCCCATTTCATTTGGTATCTCATGGAGAATATCATTCCATTGTCCATCATGTCCTCCATTATCTTGAATCTTCATGTTTCCATCCATTTTCTAAAACCCAAAAAAAATTCTGTGTGAGAGAGAAATCATGCTATGGAAAACTACATAATAACAGAGGAGTATCGTCAATATCTAACATCTTAGGTTTAATTATAATACCGTTACCGTAATTCTAGGACTATAACCAATACTTATACTTAACCTTAGGGACATCCCTAGACATGCCTTAGAAATATATCTAGGGATATCACTAATGTTCTCACATCTTAGTTTTCAAAGGTTGACTTAACCATTCCTCTAATACCAACTGTAGAGACACAAATCTTGACATACATGGATATTACATTACTTTTACGGAATAATTAATACATAACAAAAAACAACACTCAAGGATCTAAATAGTTTAGTTTCTTTGGAAACACATAACATAATCTTCTAATCATGGTGAATGATCTGAAATATCTCCCATAAAGATCTTCCACTTTTTGTTTTCTTACCTAAAACATTTCATTATATCCTGGGGAAAAAAACATAAAAAGGGTGAGCTTAAATGCTTAGTAAAGGGAAAACATAGAGCACATAAAACAATCCATAAACATTTGAATGAAAAAACTTGAACATAAAATCTAAACATCAAAATCTTGAGAAAAGACATAAATTATGGAAGTACGTAAGGCCTATATCATAATAGAACATCAATCATGATAAAATAGCATGGTAATGAAACGTTTAATTGTGTAAAACCATTAAGAACATGATATTTTTTCCATAGAAGACAAGGAATTGCTGCCAAGACCATCTTAGTGGACAAAGTCCGTTTCTTAATCGAGTTCACTCCTCGTTTCTATCCTGTAACACTAGACCAGATTAACTTACTATTCCAACCATGACTATCTCATGAGATATAATTTTTTACCCAATGCATTGGAGGGAGATATTGGTCCCACCCATCTCATAATGAAATCATTCTTACTTGTGCCACAAAATAAACTTAAAACATTCATCATAACCCAAAGAATAAAATGGGTTTCATAAACATCATCCCATCATCACATAATCCATATAAAACAAATTGATATTTCATCATAAGAAAAGTTAAACCATGTAAATCATAGGGACATTATACATGAAACATACACATATGAAATAATTACATCATAGATGGAAAATGGTTTTGATAAAACACTTGAAATGAATTCTTGAGGAAAATACCATTTCTTCTTCAAAATCATTTTCTTTTCAAAAAATTCCATTCTATTTTAAAAGAAAAGTATTTTGTTGAAAATAGTCATAAGATATTGTAGAGTAAGCTTCGTGAAAATGAGGCGTCATGAAACCATTAAAATCTGTTCACGTCTTATAAGATAAAAATAACATTCATCCCGTACATTTGTCAGAAAAGTCAAAAAGTTCCCCGTGTGGTAAAAAAGTAAGATTCCTTTCATAACATGTGGTAAATTTTAAAAATGGGTAAAAAGATCTTTGAAAATACATGAAAACATTTTCAGAAAATATGGGCATGGATGAAAACAATAACCCTAGTAAATACTTACGAATAACAATCTCGGATAAGAACGAGATTGGAATAGTAATCACTTACCTTAGGTCTGATATGCTTTGTATGTATATGAACCTCCTATATAATAATTTAAATAATTTCATTGACTTATTACAGAATCATATTCATTGTTATGATATCATATATGGGTCACTTATGATTTTATATTACTTGTTCTTCTGTAAATTCCATGTTAAAGCAGCGTTTTGTGTAAAATCGTTTCATTTATCATATGTATTTCGATATGTTGTTCTTGATATTATTACTTATATCCTAATTTACTTAATTCCATAATGTAAAACATGATTTAAATATAATATATATTTATTATATAAATATATACGATAGATTGATAAATAGAATAAAATACACCGTTCATGGAGACGGTATGTCGTGCGTACGCATGAACGCTCTTTTCGTTTCCTTATAAAATTATATGGAATTCAGTAAATGTAACATATATGTACATAAATACAGTATCATTATTATGTAATATCTTTCATAATTATTTATTATATAAATTTTATAATCATACTTGAATGGTTAATCATGGAAAATGAATCTCATCGCGTTCGTGGAGACGGTAGTCCGTAAGTACGCACGAGCGACGATATCATTCCCATGATCATGGAATTGTATTAAAGTGTTTGTATTATATATCAGAATGAATATCAATTTACAATAATCATATATAGTTATTTATTTACACCATTATTCCCATCCATGTATGGTGGTGACGGAAAACGGATTACACCACGGTGTGAAGAGGGTATTCCATACGTACGCACGCGCGATGATTTCTTTTTCTGTAGGATGGATAGATGATGAAATTTTGTTGTTTCATATTTATAATAATATATCATTATATTAGTGATACTGATGCTATTAATTTATGATGAAACTAAGAAATAATTATAATTATAAGAAGAAACAAATTGGAATGAATCGGTAAAGGATACTACCTCTTCTTTGATGCGCCTCTTCATAACCTCCTCTTAAGGCACCAGGGTTGGTCTTTTGAGGATACCATAACCACTATAATATTTCTAGGGAATATGAGAAGGGAAATGGGTAGGGTCTGGACGATCTTAAAAGCTCAAAAGGGTGTGAAGAGAAGAGGGAATGGGTTCCCTTTTTATAAGGGAGGAGAGGGGCACCTTTGGAAAAACTTAAAATATTTTTTTTATAATAAAGTCATATTCGGTTTATAATAGCTCAAAATTGATTTATCTTTAAGATAAAGTGGGGATGGGTCTGAAGTCTCTCAACCAATTGGTTTTAAAAAAGTTTTGGATACTATTTTAAACTTATCTTTTATATTTAACTCTAAGTTAAATAATTTAACTTTTACCGTGTCTTCTTGTTTTCTTACACTATATGGTTAATAAAATTACTATAAAAATCCAAACAAACCCCATGTGGTTCATTATTAATATATATAATCTTATCTAAGTCATTTGGATGATCCTTATATTTTTAAGAATATAATAACAATTAATAATATAATATTTGTTTAAAAAATTATTTTATGTCAATTTAGACACTATTTGGTAATTGATTTTTGGGAAAATCATAACAACATGATTGGTTCGAAAAAAGTTAATTAAATAAATACTAACAAGTCATATTAACCTATAAAATTAGTGGAATTCATAAAAAGTCTCAAATTAAATTTATTTGGGTATTTATAATATCAATTATTTTAATATTTCCTTATTTAGGTAATTACTCCATCACCATTGTGTCATAAATAAATTAAATTATTTAATGTCTAAAAATTATAAATAAAATACCATTAGGTAGGAAATATTTTTTGATTTCAAATTAATGTTTATAGTGGAATTTTTCTTATGTATAACCCTATATTAAATAAAATTTAATAATTAAACATTGATTTTAACTATTTTAACTCTTTTTAAAAAAATATTAATAATAAATGTCCTAATCTAATCCAACTAGACCTAAAGGGAAATATTTTATTCCTAAGGTTTTTTTGGTAGAATTACACTTATCCAATAGAATTAGGACATGTTTTAGGGTAATAATAATATAATTTTTAACCTTAATTACCCTATTTACATTTAACAGTGGTAAATAAAAGTAAAAAAGTTAGTATTCACCAAAAATTATGTTTATCTTATTGAACAAAATTTTACTCCATGATATTAACCGTGTCTCTCAGATTTTCGAAATTCCACTCACAGAAGTAGTAAAATTATCTTTTATGTATGATTTCCAAAAGCTCATAGAAGGTAGGTAAAAGACGGTGAAAAGTTCAATAAAATTTTTATATATCGAAAATTATTATAAAATGACTCCAATGAATTACATTGAACATATAAATGTATTATGTATCAATTTTTACCTAAAATAAATTTAAATAAAATGTAGGTTTTTAAATAGTAACCCAGTGTCTTCACTATTCATCAAAAATTGAATGTTTTCAGAAAAATACCAAAAATTCACCCTACACTAATTTCAATAATCCGAATCCAAAAATGCAGTCCATTTTGAAAAATAAAATTTCAAAAAGTGGTTATTACTATTCATAATGTCTACTTTATATAATATTTTAATAACATATCATTGTTTAGTGAAACTCGGTATTGCATACAACACACACTATCGTGGAAGGTCGTGATTGTGTGTAAAGAAAGCCAAGTCAGGGTTGAGTGTATTGCAAGATTCATTTGTTGTTGTGTATAAAAGAATCCAACTGTATTTCATTTATACATTTAATATATATATATATATATATATATATTTATACACACAATGTTGTGTAGAATAACTTCTATCAAACGAACTTTATATTTTGTGTAACACGAGCCAAGAATAGTGTTGCGTATATGGTGTTGTGTATAGAACAAGCTAATTTTGGTGTCGCGTACGAACCAAGACATCAATTAAATTAAAAGGAATAATTCTCATAAAATCCGGAGTTGTTACATTCTAGCCCCCTTAAAATGAATTTCGCCCTCGAAATTCATCGGGGTTATAAATGGTTTACTACTTTAATGTTTCTTTCATAGAAACCCACATTGTAAAAAGGAATACCAAAACATAACATTAAAAATATAAAGTATGAAATGTAATGGTTACCCAAATTAACTCATCACTGGGTTTCCACATAGGATAACATAGGTGAAAATATGGATATAGAAGAGAAATATAACCATCATGTTCGGATGGAGAGTGGAAGAGAACATGGCTATGAAAAATACATCAATCACAAAGACATAAATTTTGGATGATCTATGGTGCCATCTAATTTATCGGGTATGAGGGTACTAGGCCAACTTTTTTAGTTTTCAAGATCATTCCCCTAATGGTGAAGAATTGTTAAATTAAAAGAAATACTTACTTCATTTTGGTAAAATATCAACGTTGTTCATGCCTTGAACAATTTCCACTTCATCTCTTAATGAAATGAAGCTGAATTTTTCATTCGTGAAGTGTTATCAGATCATGCGATAGAATTATAGGTCATTCCATTAGTTTCTATCGCAAAAAGTTTAACACAATTTATTAAATATACATAATTTCATCTATCTTGAGATTAATAATATATGGTTGCTAAAATGGACTTAAAATTCATATATCATAGTGATTAATAAAATAAAACTAGTTTCTACTAACCAGGGACTTCGTATAGGCCAGTGGTATGTGATAAAGGCTTGTCGTACTTCAGTTGTGGGTTCAATCCCCACAGCCTTGTCTGACATGACGAGTTGTCACTTTTTCTATAGGTTGTCCTTTTTCTAAAACTATACTATTATAAAATTCGATAAATAATGTCAAAAAACATGTTTTATCTTTAAATAATAGTATCTTATGTCTAACATAATCCAATCCAATATTTAGTCTTATCCAAAACACATCGATCCAATCTCATAGTATAAAGAAAATGATTGCTAGAGATTTCATATACCAAGCATGTTAATACCATCATTTATCTCCCATATATGATAAGATATATCTTGTTGGTCATATTCCAAACATGTGAATACCTTAGTAATGTATTCTTTTGAAACACGAATTACCATAGAACCATAGCGAAAAAATGGATGCAGTCAAAAGTTAACTCATTCCACATACCAAAATCCCAAAATTTATCTATACTCAAACCATGATATCACTTTGTCCTTATATCATTCCGGAGCTCATGAATGCTATCAAAATTTCATTTTCTATTTATCCCTTCATTATGTGCATATCATCTTCTTCCCAAAAATATCTGAATAACCTTTCTTGGTTACCAATACCATTCAGCAAATACTTTCAAATACTTTAGGAAAAAAATAGTGTAATAATCCTTAGATGTTTCTTTATTCCATAGTACCATTAAATTACCTATACAACATAACTCTTTATAAACATACAATCATTCCACTACATTCTTAAACCATTGACCAAGCATCAACACTTCTTTAATCTCATATATCATTTGTAGTCTCCTCATCATCATCCACATAAATATTACCCATATAACCATGATGATTCTCTTCATGAGATTTTCCCTTTGGTAATTGGTTTGTATAATGCCCATACATTGAACATTTAAAACATATAATCATTTTTATGTCATAGGAATATAATTATCCTTCTCCATGGTGTTAACTGAACCTTTTCCTTTGCACTTACTAGATTTGTGTTCTCATTTTCTGCACCCAAAGCATCTTTGAGTTCCTTTGAAACATTCTCCTTTATTCCTCTTCCCACATGATTTACATGAGGGAAATTTAATTTTAATTCCTCTATGATCATCAAAAAACTCCATCTTTCTCTTATTAGCTGAGTCGGGAAAATTACCAAAGTTGAGATTATTGATCATATTATGATATTGCTGATTAGGCATAATAATGATGTTTGGACTTCCAAATCCAGTTTCATTTGGTTGCTCATGGAGAATATCATTCCATTGTCCATCTTATCCTCCATTATCTTGAATCTTCCTGTTTCCAGTCATTTTCTAAAACCCAAAAATAATATAGTGAGAGACAGAAATCATTCTATTGAAAAAACCTAATAAAGGGTGATTACCATCAATATCTAACATCTTAGGTTTAATTATAATATAGTTAACACAATTCTAGGACTATAACCTATACATATACTTAACCTTAGTGACATCCCTAGACATACCTTAGAAATATCACTAGGGATCTCACTAAAGTTCTCGCATCCTAGTTTCCAAAGGTTGAAAAATCCTTTCCTCTAAAACCAACTATAGAGACCCAAATCTTGACGTATATGGATATTACTTGAATTTTGAGGAAAAATTAATACATAAAAAATCAACACTCAAGGATCGTAATAGTTTAGTGTCTTTGGAATCTTGGAACATAATCTTATAATCTTGGTGAAAGATCTTCAATATCTCCCATAAAGATCTTCCCCATTTTGTTTTCTTAACTAAAACCTTTCTTTATATCCTAGGGAAAAGAAACCATAAAAAGGGTGATCTCAAATGCTCAGTATGGGTAAACATAGAGAACATAAAACAATCCATAAACATTTGAATGCAAAAAAATGAACATAAAATCTAAACATCAAAATCTTGAGCAAAGATATAAATCTTGGAAGTATGTAAGGCATACATCCTAAAGGAACATAAATCATGATAAAATAGCATGGGAATAAAACATGAAATTTTGGAAAACCATTAAGGCCTTGATATGTTTTCCATAGTATCCACGGAATTTCTTCCAAGACCGTCTTAGTAGACAACATCCCCTTATTAATCGAGTCCACTAATCGTTTCAGTCCTGTAACGCTGAACCAGATTAACATAATGTTCCCGACATGACTATATCATGAGATATAAATCATTACCCAATGCATTGGAGGGAGATATAGGTACCACCCATCTCATAATGAAATCATTCTTACTTGTGAAAAAAATAAACATAAAACATTTATTATAACCCAAAGAATAAAATGGGTTTCATAAACATCATCCCATCATCACATAATCCATATAAAACAAATGGATATTTCATCATAAGAAATTTGAATCCATTTAAATCATAGAGACATTATACTTGAAACATTCACATATGAAATAATGACATCATAGATGGAAAATGGTTTTGATAAAACACTTGAAATGAATTTTTGAGGAAAATATCCTCTCTTCTTCAAAATCAATTTTTTTTAAAAATTCCATGCAATTTTAAAAGAAAAGTATTTTGTTGAAAATAGCCATAAAATATTGTATAGTAAGCTTCGTTAAATTTAGGCATTATGAAATCGTAAAAATCCATTCACGCCGTATAAGTTAAAAAGAGCATTCTTCACATACTTTTGTCGGAAAAGTCGAAAAGTTCCCCGAATGGTAAACAGAAGTAAGATTCCTTTAATAACATGTGCTAAATTTTAAAAATGGGTAAAAATGACATTAAAAATACATGAAAACAATTTTATAAAACATTTTCATGGATGATAACAATAACCCTAGTAAATACTTACGAATAACAATCTTGGATAATAACGAGATTGGAATAGTTATCCCTTACTTTAGGTCTGATATGCTTCGTACGTATCTAAACTTCCTATATAATGATTTAAATAATGTCCCTGACTTATTAAAGAATCATATTCATTGTTATGATATCATATATGGTTCACTTATGACTTTATAATACTCGTTCTTTTGTAAATTCCTTGTTAAAGCAGCGTTTTGGGTAAAATAGTTTCATTTATCATACTTGTTTCGACATGTTGTTCTTGATATTATTACTTATATCCTGATTTACATAATTTCAGAATTTAAAAAATTATTTATATATAATATATATTTATTATATAAATATATATGATATATCGATAAATGGAATGAAATTCATAGTTCATGGAGACGGTAGGTCGTGCGTAGGCATGAACGTCGCTTTCGTTTCCTTATTGAATTAAATGGAATTAAGTAAATGAAACATATGTACATAAATTAAGTATCATTATTATGTAATATAATCATGATTATTTATTATATATACTTTATAATCATACTTGAATGGTTAGTCATGGAAAATGAATCTCATCACATTCGTGGAGATGGTAGTCCGTACGTACGCACGAGCGATGATATTATTTCCATGATCGTGGAATTGTATTGAAGTGTTTGTATAATATTTCAGATCAATATCACTTTACAATAATAATATATAGTTATTTATTTACTCCATTATACCCATCCAATTATGGTGGTGGTGGAAAACAGATTACACCACAGCATAGAGACGGTATTCCGTACGTACGCACGCGCGTTGTTTTCATTTTCTATAGGATGGATTAAAAATGAAATTGGGTTGTTTCATATTTATAATAATATATCATAATATGAGTGATACTGATTCTATTAATTTATTATGAATCAAATAAATAAAAAGTAGTATAAGAAGAAATAAATTTGAAAGAATCGGTAGAGGATATTACCTCTTCTTTGGCGCTCCTCGTATTAACCTCATCTTAAGGAACTAGGTTTGGACTTTTGAGGAAACCAGAACCTCTATAATGTTTCTAAGGAAGATGAGAAGGGAAATGGTCAGGGTTTTTCCGAGATTCAAAGCTCAAAAGGGTGTGAAGAGAAGAGGGAAGTGGTGCCCTTATTATAAGGGAGGAGAGGGGAACCTTTGGAAAAACATAAAATATTAATTTCAAATAAAGTCATATTCCATTTATAATAGCTCAAAATTGATTTATTTTGAATATAAAGTGGGTATGGGTCGACATCCTCTCATAAAATAGGTTTTATACATATTTATATTACTATTATGACCTTATCTTTTAGATTTAACTCTAAGTTAAATAATTTAACATTTACCGTGTCTTCTTGTTTTCTTACACTATATGGTTAATAAACATACTATAACAAGCCAAACAGACCCCAAGTGGTTGATTATTAATATATATAACCTTATCTAAGACATTTGTTCTATCATTATATTTTTAGGAATATAATAACAACTAATAATATAATATTTGTTTTAAAAACTATTTTATGTCAATTATACACTATTTGGTAATTGATTTTTGTGAAAATCATAACAACATTATTAGATCAAAAAATATTAATTAAATCAATACTACCAAGTCATATTACCCTATAAAATTAGTTTAATTCATAAAAAATTCTCAAATTGCATTTATTTGTGTATTTATAATATCAATTATTTTAATATTTCATTATTTTGTTAATTACTACATCACCATTGTGTCATTAATAAATTAAATTATTTAATGTCTAAAAATTATAAATAAAATACCATTAGGTAGGAAATATTTTTATCTTTATAATTAATTTTAATAGTCGAATTTATCTTATGTATTACCCTATATTAAAAATGATTTAGTTATTAAACATTGATTTCAACTATATTAACTCTTTTTTAAATAAAATAATAATAAATGTCATAATCTAATCCAAGTGGACCTAAAGGGAAATATGTTATTCCTATGGTTTTTTTGGTCGAATTAAACCTATCAAATATAATTAGGACATGTTTTAGGGTAATAATAATATCATTTTTCCCTTAATTACCCTATTTACTTTTTACCGTAGAAAATAAAAGTAAAAAGTTATTATTCACCAAAAATTCTTTTTATCTTATCGAACAACATTTTACTCCTTGATATTAACTGTTTCTCTCAGTGTTTTTATATTCCACTCATAGAAGCGGTAAAATTATGTTTTATGTATATTTGCAAAAAGCTCCTAGGAGGTAGGTAAAAGACGGTGAAAAGTTCAATAAAGGTTTTATATATAAAATGTTATTATAAAATGACTTCAATGATTTACATTTTACTTATATAGGTAATATGTATCAGTTTTTACCTAAATTAAATTTAAATAAAATATATAATTATTTAAATAAAATGTCAATTTTTAAATAGTAACCTAGTGTTTTCACTATTCATCAACAAATTGAAAGTTTTCAGAAAAATACCAAATATTTACCCTTGGATAATTTTGATATTCTAAATCCCAAAATGAAGTCCATTTTGAAAAATAAAATTTTAAAAAGTGGGTATTAATATTCATAATGGCTACATTATATTTTATTTTAATATCATATCGTTGTTTAGTGACACTCGGTATTGCGTACAACACACGCTATCGTGGAAGGTCACGATTACGTGTAAAGCAATCCAAGTTAGGGTTGCATGTAGTAAAAGATTCATTTGTTGTTGTGTATAATATAATCCAACTGTATTTCATTTATACATTGAATATATATATACACACACTCAATGTTGCGTAGAATAACTTCATTTAAATGAACATGAAATTTTGTGTAACACGAGCCAAGAATAGTATTGCGTATACGGTGTTTCATATAGAACAATCTAATTTTGGTGTCGTGTACAACACAAGACATCAATGAAATTAAAAAGAATAATTCTCATAAAATCTCGGATTGTTACATTTTCAATCTACACATACACACACCACCCATCTAATTGGTAAGGAATATACTGTTTTAATTTACGAAGAACTGTTTCCTTATAAAACGATGAATGTTTCTTTTACATTAATACCTCTCATGGTCAACATTATTAGGGAAAATATGTTTAAATATTTTATATATTATATTTATAATGTATTTATTATGATTTAATATTTATTTATCACATTGTTTTAAGCTATCAATCCTGTGTAAATACAATAATTTCATTTGAGGAAGTGTGGACTACCTCCCCCTCAATAAAATATGAAATGTTCTTTCCATACATGGAATGTATAGAGGGTGGTTTTAATAAATTGATGTAACATATATAACATATATATAATTATTTATTTATAATATAGAAAATCACATAGTTTTCATTATTTTAATATTACAATAAAAATAATGTAGCGTTCATGCGTGCATATGGTCTACCACCTCCATGAACAGTGAAATTCATTTCCAATATTCAAATAAAACAGACTACTAGAAACACATATATTATGATTATATATTATAATTATTCTATGTTTTACATTCTAGAGACCATTAAATCCTTATCTAATTAATATTAACAACATATAACAATGCAATACATACTTGAGAGAAACTAGGTAATTAACAACGTAAATAGTTAATATAATGAAAGAGTGTATCAAATGGGTAATAAAAAATTATAAGGAGGTAATATATGATATAATAAACATGATAATAGTTCTTCAAAAATTTAGTAACATATATTAATCCACTATATATGTGGATAGATACAACACAATAAATAAGGTTAAGGTAAGGAATCTCATCTCAATTGCATTCCATTGAGACATGTTGGTTATTATGAACCTAGTTTATTTTATATGGTGTATATACTTCCATTTCAAAATTATATCCAGGAAATTATTATTCTCATGATATTATAAGTTTCTTTATTAATTCCATTAGGATTATTATGATTTAAATTGATGTAATGTTGTACGGGAAACTTTGGAATGATTAAAGATTACTTTTTTCAAAATTAATTTTAATGCTCTTTTATTTGAATTCGACGAAATTATATGATAATTTTTTATTAAACCCTTAAATTTTCATGTCATCGAGTTATTCATGACCTTATTAAGTTATTTGAACCATTTTATCACACTTTGGTACTCTATATGTTTTAGAGAATGTTTTTATGAAACTGTGACTTCAACTCCCTCTTTAGTCGGAGAACACGTTTTCATCTCAAAACCATGAATTATTAAAATGATTTAAAAAACTATTTTAAAATGTTTTTTAGAAGATATTCCTAACTTTTTTATTATTTTACCAGTGTTTTATATGAAATTTATTTTCACTATCTGAACAATGAAATTTTCTATCGCTGTTTACCATCAAAAAAGAAAGTTTCTTTTACCACGTACGACATGAATCTATTTATCCCTCTTTATTATTTTAAAACATCCATTTCATGTTAAAAATGTTAATTTTTAAATAAAATATTTTTTAAATGTATTTTCAATGAAAAATATTTTCAAAAAGGATTTAAAAAGTGTAACATCTTCTTTATGATTTTTTAAAGTTATTTGGTAATTTCATCAATGAAAAAAGCCTCTATTTTTACTCAACTTGGGATTTTTTGTATTAATACAATCCAAATTATTCATATGTATTGTTTACTCTTTATTTTTACAATGTTAGTATGTACATTAGATTCCTTTAATCTATTTTTATTGCCCTTGATATATTCAATTTCATGTGATCATTGAACATTGAGTTTCCTTTAATTATCCATACCATATGTCCTCGAGATGTTTCTTTCTTAATCTGCATAAAATTTTTCATAGAGTTTTAATTTTAATTTTATTTAATTATTTGGGGAAATATTGAAAATATGTATACATTATTCAATACAGATATTTGATAATAAACAATGATAAATTGATTCTTCGATGCATGATGAATGTTTTTGACTGGTGGGACTTGGGTGTGGCCTGGTTATAGATACCCCTTGATGTATCGGTCATCCCATGAGATGAAATAGTTATATAGACACTTTATTTGGGTTCTTACGTGATTTGATAAATCATATTGTGAATGGTATTGATAGTACTAGTTCCATCTACCTAGGAAACTTGGCATCAAATAATTATGCATTTTTGTAATCATGATATTTTTCATCAACATATCTATGGAGATAATTCATTCTCAATTTATTGATTTATGTCATGTGCTCTAGATTCTATCCTTTCCATATTAACTATTCCTTTCATGTAGTATAAATGGAAATTGTTATCATTATTTACCTTTATATATTGATTAATTCATTATTAAAATGTGATTTTCTTTGCTACCTTTACATATTTTTCATCTATTTAGTTATTAATTATATGGAAGGTCTTTGTAGATATTCACCTTGCAATATTAATTTATTCTCATCGATTCATTATTGGTTTACTTATGCTATATTAAAAAATAATAATCATTTGATCTCACCCATTTTATGTTTCAATCCCACATAAATACAAGAAGAATAATAGGAATGATATATAGGGATTTACTATATGGAATATGGTTTCCCTCAAAGTTATTTATTTAGAAAAAAATTATTTGGTAATTATAGTATTAATTTGTAAAAAAGACTCATTTATATATATGGTCTTCCAAAATTCTATTCTCTTGTTCCTTTGGGTATTGATTCCCTGTATTCATGATAAAGTATTTAGAATAAGACACCAGATCTAGGATTCTAGGTTTTGATAACTACAAACACTATAGAGTGTTTTTTTATTTTTTATTGTATTACATAGTTTCCAAAAACTAAAGAAATTCCTCTTCATCATTATATAAACCCACCCAAGTACCATTTATATTCAATAAAACTCTATGTAACACCTTTAAATTATTCACTCTAATCTATATAGTCCTCTCAATGTTACACAAACCTATCATGAGGCCCTTCCAAATCCATTGGATTCACACATTCAAGTAAAGGATTTTCCTCTTCATCTTTTATTTCAAGCAACTTATTTAGAATTTTCTTTCTTAATTATATTTTTTTATGATTTATTTGATTTATAAACAATCCCTTAATATCCAATTTATTTCATTTGAGTGATCAGACATTTTATATCTATCATTTTTACCATTTTCAAATCCAGTACTATGTATAAACTTTATGATGGATTACTCTCTTCCCATTTCCATTCAAGAACTTATTGAATGTTATGTATCCTAAATTACATTTTTTATATTAATATATGTTATTTAATATTAAATACACTATTAATTTAATGTATACATGATTATATCCTTATTTACCTCTCATTGATCTCCTCAACCCATTATCTTTTATGTACACCCGTTCCCATGCTTAAAAAAATTACGATTCTTTGGTTATTCATTCTTTTTTATTACAATATGTCTTATATTTACAATTTATGAATTAATTATATATTTTTTCATGTACCTATAACTTCCTATTTTATTTATATGTGTTTATAGACCCCTTTATCTATCATCAACCCATTTTTATGAATTTTTAAGGGATTCCATTATGCTACTGAAACATCACTGCGTTTTTTCATACCAAACCAATTGCGAAGTGAGTACCAAACCCATTATTATAAAGGGTGTTATTATTTATACACATTTTTTTATTTAGGACATACATGTATGTTTTATACATTTCATGATAGGCGAATAAATTATGATGATGAATGAATCCATGTAGTATGATTTATGTGGAACACTTAATCAAGAAAATGAAATGAATGTGATGGGTATGCCCAAAATTATACATAGATCCAATGAATTGGGTACTGTTTAGTATCATGATACATCATGTTACGATAGGGGTATACATGATTCCATTATGGGACTTTATCTACCATGATTTATTAGTGGTTGATCCTTGGCCTATATTTATGATGTAGTTTTTGAAGTTGTTTCCACATTTCCCATGTCATGATTATCATGCTATATCATGAACTTTTATTCATGTTGAATTTATTCACAATTGATATGACTATTGTCTAACATGTGTTATATACTTTTTGTTATAACATGTTTATTTCCATACTAGGATTTATATCTCACCCATTTTTATATTTTTCCTAGGAAATCCCATTCTGTTTTAAGTATATTAGATTAATATGATAATGTCACATATGTTTTCAATAATATTTTGTATCCCATGTTATAAGTTTTTATGTAATGTACCTAATTCTCAATGAAACTATACTTAACGACCCATTAGGCTATATTATGTGTAATTCTATGTAATAAATCATGTATTAATGTGACATAATGAGATGGTTTGTTATAATCTCCATCACCGCCTACACCATATCCTTCCCAAAAAAAGATGCATCCTTGATCATAGTATAAAATATGAGTTACCTAAATATTATAGTGTATATGGCCTTGAAATACTCCATAACGATGGTATATTGGTAGCTATTACTTCAAACATACTCTTCCAATATCAAGTTATATTCACAAATATGACAAATTTCTAACATGAAATCACTCAACATATCCACTTATAGCTAGATGGTGTGATTGATGTGACCATATTTCCAGTGATAAAAGGAATTAATAATCCGAATCTATTTTTGGAATTCATCATGTATTCCTCTCCACAGCCATGATGTGAACCATGCTTCATGTTCTGAGACAATCTTTGAGGGAACACCATGAAAGAGAATGATATCCCATATATAAAACATCCCAAACTATCAAAAAAAGTATGTTCCATAAAATCAAGGATGTATAAGGACGTCTTTAGTATGTCGACTATCAAACAGGTTGCGTCATGGACTCTTAATTTCCATGGATTCTCTATCATTGTAACACCCCGAGTTTCCACGATACGCTTCTCTTTCATTAATGAAATAGATTGCATTGAACGCAAGCTTGAGATTCTAACACACCGTGGCCAATAAAAATAGCCATTATGACTAGTAAAACCCACTTTTTGAAATTATATATTTTTTATATTTCAAAATGGACTTCATTTTCGTATTCGGAATATCAATTATAGCATTGGGTGAAATTTTGTCATTGTTCTGAAAAACATCAATTTTTGATGAATAATGAAACCACTAAGTGGTAGTTAAAAATCTAATTTTTCATTTAAATGAAACATTACCACATCTATGATTTGATTTTCAAAAATCCGACATACATGGTTGTCATTAATAAGTAAAATGTGTTTCAATGGGATTAAAATAATTTTTTGGTGAATAGTAACATTTAAGTTTAATTAATCACGATTAAAGGTAATTAGTGAAATTTAAGGTAAAGATAATGTTATAATAAAATGAAATGACCCTGACACATGTCCTACTCATATTGGATGAGTCATGGCCGTCCAAGACAATCCGCGGGTCATCTTGGGGACCCCATGGAGCCACTTTGGTAGGAAAATGACATTAAAAACTTTTTATTTAATGTTAAAATTTAAATGTCACAAACATGAGTTAGTTTACTAAAACAATTTTTAAATGGGGTTATACAAGTCATATATTTTACTATAAATATTCATTGGAAATATACAAAGATTTACTACATCATGACAGATTTTTTATAATTTTTATACATTAAATAAATTAAATTTTTTATGACACCATGATGATACAACGATTACCCCATTAATTAACGATTTCAATAAAATGAAATGATAATGTAAAATCTAAGATTTACACTTGTCAAAACCCTATTGGATGAATATATTTCGAACCCTTATCACCTTATACTCTAAATATTTTATTGTGGGGCCTTCACAATCGGAAAATCATTTCATAATAATGTAACATTTCAATCATTCCAAGAGTGCCCCTCTTCTCCTCTTATAAAAGGCCCCCACCTCTACCACCTTATTCACACCTTCAAGACATTTTGCTCAGCCAAACTCTTCCCAAATACTCTCCCAACATCCATCTATTACTAATAGAATCCTCACTTTTGGAAGAAGTATTCCCAAAGAATCCTTTGGCTCAAATCAAAAAGAGTTACCCGTTTTAAAGGTAGTGTTTTCTCTTGTGTTCTTTTGTTTTATTTTGCTTCTCAAACCCCCTAAACTCTTTTTATTAATTTCCTTTGTAACAAAATCAGTATCCTCAATATAATATGATGTTTTTATATGAAGGATTCGAGCTACACTTACACACACCAACATCTAATGGTTAATGAACATACTATTTCTGTGGATGGTGAATTTCTGCATCACGAAACAATGATTGTTCAACAGTCATATAACACCTTCATAGGTGTCCATGAAGATGTCACTATATTTATATATGATATATAATATGTTTATTTTTTTACTTAATCTTATTTAATTTTCATTTATGGAATACCTTTATGATTTCCATTATGGGTAAACGCGATAATTTCATTTTAGGAAGTGCGGACTACCGCCCCCTCAAAGTGATTTGAATCGTTAATGCCATATGTGGGACGTATAAAGTATGGATTAAATGATATTATATATGATATTATACTATAATTATAATATACCTTTATATCATTGTGATTTCATTCCAATAAAAACGAAATAGAAATGAAAGTAGCGTTCATTCGTACGTATGGCTTACCGTCTCCTTCAGTGGTGCATTTCATTTCTTAGCTCTAAATGTTATGTAATATTAAAAATGAATGTATATACTGGATATATATGATATATATTATATCTAAATCATGAATATAATTCTGGATATAATGGATATTTACCACATAAACAACTTATAATTATAAGAAGTTTATTGTTGACTCATGTATCAACGATTGACAAAACGACCGTTATTAACTTAAATGACTACATAATTTTTGTAACATTGTAATAAGTGAAATAAAAATGATAATTAATGTGAAAAAGGTTCTTAAGAAAGTAGTGATTAAATCTAGTTTATTATTCAGGAGGTTAAATAATGGTCGATTCAATTCGGACACAAGGTAAGGGAATTTCTTATCCTAATTTCCATTCTTTGGGTTAATCCCCTACATTCAAATTATGTCATGATAATATTATGTCTTATCTTGCATTTTTACTCTCTTTGTGTGTACTTATAGTAAATACCCATAATAGATATATTTTATTTTAAATATGATCTTTGTAAGGATTTCATCTCAATCTCCTTTCATTGAGGCATATTTTGTTTTATACACAAATTTTATTTATACGGTGTATAAACCACTTTGAATTTTATGTTTATTCAAAAGGAATCTTTTTATAAAAAGAGTTTTACTAAACTACAAAAATGAATGTTTTTATTTTTGTACATATTCAGCGACAACGACTTCTCTGCCACCATGACCATTATTTGAGTTTCGGCTTCCTCTACAAGCCATAACATTTTTTTAAATGAAAAATAAATACCAAGTTTTAATTTTCTTTTATTTTGGTATTGAAAATCAATTTGATAATTCTTTTATCAATTTGTTTTATTGACATCTTGTGATTGAAATGTGGAAATAATATGTTTCCTTTATGCATGTTTTATGTGATATGATTATGTTATGGATTATGATATGTTTAAAGCTGTTCATATGAGGAATGAATTGGACTAAATAAGTGATGGGTGTAGCCCGCTATAGCTCCTCGATTCATCGGAAAGTCTCATTAGAAAAATTAGGTTCTTGGCATGAGTCCTTGACAAAATATTTTTTGTAGTCTTGGCACGAGGCCTTGGAAACGTGGTTATGATAGTCTGGAATTATGCATTCTATTATTATGAAAGTATATATTGATATTGCATGTGATTATTCGACTAGTAGAATATCCATGTGAGTAAGTAAATGGCATTATTTATTTTTATTTTTTCCTTATTATGCTAAAGTTCATGTTTAAAAAGGCTTTTGTTTTAGTTATACATTACCTTAAATGTTAATGTTTATTTATGAAAGATTCCGCAATATTGTTATCCATACTGAGCATATGGGCTCACCCCATTCAATGTTTTAATATTTTCAAGGATGTGAAGAAGTATTTTATAAATGAATTTCAAGGATTGTCAGAAGAGGATATGGGTGTGGACTATGAAGACTTTGTTATTTTAGTTTTTCACTTTATGATGTAATGTAACATTTATGAATGTATCTAGTGTTTCCAAGGCTACTATACTAATCGGTCTTTCGAGACTTGATCTTTTGTGATCATGCCAATGTTAAGAAATAATGCACTAACTCTGGGTAACTAGGGTCGGGGCATTACAGTTGGTATCAGAGGCAGTTTAGTACTAACCTTGAATGCTAGATTTAGATAATCTCTAATTAGAGCACATAGCCCTAAGATAGACATTGAGGTTTAGTATAGAATAACTTCCTATAATTTTGGTATTATAAAGATTTTATGAGTTTTCCGAGAAATATATCCCTGTCTGGAAACGAGCAGGTTGAGGCGGCTCTGGTACATATGTACCTAGGGGTAAAACCCGAAAACACCTCTTTGAGCTTGACTCTAACGGGAACTAGTGCATGACAACGGGCCTTGCTACACTCTTGGTTACGAAAATCCCGGGGGATATGCTTAGGATAATTCTCATTTTCTTTACAAACCATTATGAAGGGTTTATGAGTATATACATTCTCAAAGAAAACATTTCTTTTTTATGATTATGGATTATATCTATAAATCGTTTAATTTATGTTAAGTGTTTTACAAGTATGGTATTATGTATTTTGATTAATAAGCTAATCTAGTTTATGCCATGGTTTATAAATGGAGCCTTGTGCGAGGAATGGAAACTGTATCAATACCCTCACTCCATGTAGGGATTTCCCTCATGCTCAAGATAACTATGGTGGATCTAGAGATACAACTGGTGATGATCAACTTATTACCATACTGGGATAACTCACTCAGGTTATGAATAATAACCTTACATGTATGGAGAACCCTGATCCAGAACCTGGAGGATCAATGTTAGATAGTTTCATGAGGCCACAACTGCCAACATTTAATGGGGGTACAAATCCTTTATTATCTGAGCATTGTATAATCTTTTTAGAGAAAATATTCCACGCCTTGGGGAGTAGCGAAAGGGAGAAGGTTGTCATGGCAGTTTACCGCCTCACTGGAGATGCCGATCAATGGTGGTCACTGATTCAAAACACGAAAGAAGATGAAGAAGTATGTAATATGGAATGGAGGTATTTCAAAGATCTTTTCTTAGAAAAATAATTTCCTCGTGACCATCGAGAACATATGGAAAGGCAATTTCTGAGTCTGAGACCAAAGGAGGATGAGAATGTCGCAAAGTATGAGGCTAACTTTACAAGGTTAGAGAGGCATGCTGTAGATTATATACGTAACCAAAGAAGTAATATTGATCATTTGTTTGATGGGTTAAAACCATTTCTCCGTCGAGATTTAGTATCACAATCTTTCTCAACATATGAAGATATTGTCTCATGTGCTATCAAGACAGAAAAGGAGTTTTCTATGTCTTATGACAATAATGTAAAGAAAGAGAAGAAGAGAACGGTGGAACAAGAGACAAATAAAGGGAAAAAGGGAAGAAGGATTTTACATTAAGTGATAACTGTTGGAAGAATCGCCCTGGTATATTCTTAAAAGGAATGGGAGTTTGTTATAAATGTGGAGAAAATGGTCACCAGGCTCATGATTGCAAGGGAAAGAAAGAGGCTATCAATGTTGAATGCAACAATTTTAGGGAAATGGGGAATTATGAAAATGAATGTCCTAAGCATCAAGGAAAATTACCTCAGAAACGGCCAAGGGATCAAGGACAATCTTATGTTGTTACTATAGTTGAAGTGGAATAATTATTGTATTGGTGATTTTGGACCTAGGGATTATATTCTGGATATAAGAATAATGTGATACATATAAGAATTGTGTTGCAGTACTTTTTTTCATTAAGGTTTTAATATTATGAAGGTAATCATATTTTTAGTATGTGACAATAATAGAAACATTACTTTGTTTGGGGAATCCGATGTTACAATTGATTTTGGAATTTAGAGACCTTTTAGAGATAGTATGGATAGAGGTATTTTGGATAACTATAAAGGTTGGAATGGATTATTTTGAACCTTGGATAGTATTGTTAAGTTTAAAACATTTCTGAATATTATCTTTGGAATATTATAATACTATAGTTTTCAGAAAAGGACAACCTGCAGGTTGGGGGATAACCCGTCGCGTCGGAAAAAGCTGCAGGAATCGAACCCACAACCATAGTGCGACATGCCTTTATTACCTACCACTAGCCTACAGAATGTCCCTGGTTATTACAAAATAGTTTTCCTAATTTAATGGTATGTGGTAATATTTGGAACCATATACAATTAGGATAAATAGAATATTTTTTGAGTTCTGTTACCATTTGGAGTGAAAGATGGGTTCGTGGTAAAAATTTATTAAAGAATGAAATCTTACATGACAAGTATGTATATTTCCTTATGTTCTTAGTAAATCTCTTAAATAAATTCCTCAACTTTATGAAAGGTAACTTAAATAAAAAACGTTGTCTGTTAACTTTTCCAACTAGGGATTCAGTGACCGTTTAACCAATAACAAGTTTGTGATTTTCTTGTGGTTAAATTTCTCCTAATCCTATTTTCTACAACTCTCCATCAGACATTAATGGTTTGTTTTTCCTCCATAACCATATTTTCATATAATTCTACTATTGGCTATCTCGGGTGACCTTTGTACCTCTCTTTCTTTCTTTTAATGTTATATTTTTATTAACCATATTTCGGATGTGTGTTTTCCACAAAGGTATTTTCTATTTTCAACCATTTATTTTCAAAGAAAATTTTCAAATTGAGATGATGCAATTTATTGAAGGAGGGGAGAATGTAACACCCCTAGCTTCCACGATACACTTCTCTTTCAATAATGCAATAGCTTGCATTGTATGCAAGCTTGAGATTCTAACAACCGCGACCAATAAAATTAGCCATTATGAATAGTAAAACCCACTTTTTGAAATTATATATATATTATATTTCAAAAAGGAATTCATTTTTGGATTCAGAATATCAATTATAGTTTGGGTTAAATTTTGGCATTGTTCTGAAAAACTTCAATTTTTGATGAATAGTGAAACCACTAAGTGGTAGTTAAAAAACTAATTTTCTGTTTAAATGAATCATTACCACTTCTGTGATTTGATTTTAAAAAATATTACATACATGGTTTTCATTAGGAAGTAAAATTTGGTTCAATGGGATTAAAATAAATTTTTGGTGAATAGTAACTTTTAAGTTTAATTAATCACGATTTAGGTAATTAGTGAAATTTAACGTAAAGATAATGTTATAATAATATGAAATGACCATGCCACATGTACAAACCCTATTGGATGATTCATGGCCGACCAAGAAAATCCATGGGTAAACTTGGGGTCCCCATGGAGCCACATTGGAAGGAAAATGACAGTACAAACTTTTTATTTAATGATAAAATAAAAATGTCACAAACATGAGTTGTTTTACTAAAACAATTTTTAAATGGTTTTATACAAGTCATAATCTTGAATATAAATATTGATTGGAAAGATATAAAGATTTCATACATCATTATATTTTTTTGATAATTTTTATACATTAAATAAATTAAATTTTTTATGACACCATGATGATGCAGCGATTACCTCATTAGTTAACGATTTATATAAAATGAAACGATAATGTAAAATATATGACATACACTTGTCAAAAACCTATTGGATGAGTACATTTAGAACCCTTATCACCTTATCATAGAAATATATCATTGTGGGACCTTTAAAATCCGAAAATCATTTCATAATAATGTAACATTTCAATCATTCCAAAAGTGCCCCTCCTCTCCTCTTATAAAAGGCCCCCTCCTCTACCACCTTATTCACACCTTCCAGCCATTTGGCTCAGACAACCTCTTCCAAAATACTCTCCCAATATCCATATCTTACTCATATAAGCCTTTCATTGCGAATAATTATTCCCAAGGAAGCCTTTGGCTCAAATCAAAAAGAGTTACCCGTTTTAAAGGTAGTGTTTTCTCTTGTGTTCTTATGTTTTATTTTGCTTCCCCAACCCCCTAAACTCTTTTTATTCATTTCTTTTGTAACAACAAAAGTATCCTAAATATACTAGGATATTTTTCTATGAATTATTCGATCTACACATACACACACCTACATCTAATGGTTAAAGAACATATTGTTTCTGTGGATGGAGAATTTCTGCCTCATGAAACGATGATTGTTCAACACTCATATAACACCGTAAAAGGTGGCCATTAAGATTTCACTATATTTATATATGATATATAATATTTTTATGTTTTACTTAAGCTTATTTATTTTTCATTTATGGAATACCTTTATTATTTCCAATATGGGTAAATGCGATAATTTCATTTTAGGAAGTGCGGACTACCGCCCCCTCAAAGTGATTTGAATCGTTAATGCCATATGTGGGAAGAATAAAGTATGGAGTAAATGATATTATATATGATATTATACTTGAATTATAATATACCTTTATATCATTGTGATATCATTCCATTAAAAATGAAATAGAAATGAAAGTAGCATTCATGCGTACATGTGGCTTACTGTCTCCATGAACGGTGCATTTCATTTCTTAGCTCTAAATGTTATGTAATATTATAAATGAATGTATATACTGAATATATATGATATATATGATATCTAAATCATTAATATAATTCAGGATATAATGTATATTCTACCACATAAACAACTTGTAATTGTAAGAAGTTTATTGTTGACTCAAGTACCAAAGATCGACAAAACAACCATTATTAACATAAATGACTACATAATTTTCTTAAAATTGTAATTAGTGATATAAAAGGGATAATTTACTTGAAAAAGGTTCTTAAGAAAGTAGATATTAACTCTATTTTATTATTCAGGAGGTTAAATAATGGTCGAGTCAAGTCGGTTACAAGGTCAGGGAATTTCTTACCCCAATATCCATTCTTTGGGTTGATCTCCTACTTTCAAATTATGTCATGATATTATTATGTCCTATCATGTATTTGTACATTATTTGTGTGTACTTATAGTAAATACATATAATAGATCTATTTTATTTTAAAAATTATCTTTGTAAGGACTTCGTCTCAATCTCCTTTCATTGAGGCATATTTTGTTTTATACACAAATTTTATTTATACAGTGTATAAACCCCTTTGACTTTTATCTTTATTCAAAAGGAATCTTTTTATATGAATTGTTTTACTAAACGAAAAAAAAAGAATGTTTTTCTTGTCTTACGTATGCGGTGACAATGACTTCTTCGCCGTTGTGACCATTATTTGAGTTTCAGCTTCCTCTACAAGCCATAAATTTTTTTAATGAAAAATAAATACCAAGTTTTAATTTTCTTTAATTTCGGTATTGAAAATGGTTTTGATAATGCTTTTATCAATGTGTTTTATTAATATCTTGTTATTGAAATGTGGAAATATTAAATTTCCATTATGCATGTTTTATGTGATATGATTATGTTATGGATTATTATATGTTTAAAGCTGTTCATATGAGGAATGCATTGGACTTAATAAGTGACGGGTGGAGCCTGCTATAGCTCCTCGATGCATCGACAGGTCTCATGGGACAAACTAGTGTCTTAGCATGAGGTCTTGACAAAATATTATTTGTAGTCTTGGCACGAGGCCTTGGCTATGTGGTTATGATAGTATGGCATTATGCATTCCATTATTATGAAAGTGTTTGTTGATATTTCATGTGATTACTCGACTAGTAGAATATCAATGTGAGTAAGTAAATGTCATCATTTAATTTTATTTTTTCCATATTATGCTAATGTTCAAGTTTAAAAAGGCTTTTGTTTTAGTTATACATTTCCTTAAATGTTAATGTTTATTTATGAAAGCTTCTGCAATATTGTTATCCTTACTGAGAATCTAAGCTCACCCCTTTCAATGTTTTAATATTTTCCAGGATGTGAAGAAGTATTTTATGAATGTCCTGCATGGATTAGTAGAAGAGGATATGAGTGTGGAATATGAAGACTTTGTTATTGTAGTTTTTCACTTTATGATGTAATGTAACATTTATGAATGTATCTAGTGTTTCCAATGCTACTAATCTAATCGGTCTTTCGAGAATTGATCTTTTGTGATCATGCCAATGTTATGCAATAATGCACCGACTCTAGGTAACTGGGGTCAGGGCATTACAATAATGAAATCCATATATATTCCATCACATTTCTGATCTAATATCTCAGGATGCTACATAAAACCTAGAACAAACCTTTTGATCTCCCTTCACCTACTGATAGGAGAGACACCAATATATGGGCTCAACCACCCTGCATCGCATTCCATCCCACAAAAAAATCCACTAAAGTTATTTTTTACATATTCCCCACACCAAGATGCACATCAAAAAAAGTGTGAAACACTCTCTTCACCTCCTCCCACATCTTTAATGGAACCACTGATCATCCCTGTAAAAGTATGAAGTGACAACCTCCCTTAAAAAGATCATCTAGTGAATATATATATATATATGATATCTAGTATTTCAGGACATCAAAATTGATGTATCACAATAGTGAATCTTTGTACACTAGAGAAACAGAGGAGTCAACACCATGGATTGATGAAAAGTTGCAGCCTTATGGTCGACCAAGGTCATGAAGAAGGAAGCCAAATACTATGAAACCTCCTATACCAAAACATCATAGGGATTCATGTAAGGGGAATCATCCCTTATGTTTCCCGTCCCTATAGTGTATGTTATATCAATGTCACATATCTATAGAAAATTAAACTAAATCCCTTTCCTCAGGTTCATGTTTCACTACATGAAGACATACATGAGGATAAGATGGTTTGAGTAAACCACAATGTCCTCTCCTAGAAGATAGTTCCTCCACATACATAGAAAAATACTATTACTACCACATCTAGGTCATGATAAACATAGTTATTCTCATCAGATCTCAATTTCCCCGACCCATATATGATAACTTCCTATCTTGGCATCAACATGTAGTTGAGCCCAACTCATAATGCATTACAACACACTATGTACTCCACTCCCTCATCTGTTAGTATCAAAATAGGATCAACTGTTTTACGAATCCGTAACACCTCAAATGATGATAGGATGTATTCAGTTCTGGTGAACCACTTCCCTTTTCATGTCAGGGAGGTCAGAAGTGCAACAATCATGGAAAATTCTACTTCAATCAACCTATAGTACTCTTCCACACAAAGAAAAATCTTTACATATGAATTGATATTTTGTAGATCTGATTAGAGGAAAACATCAATGCTTACTGGGTCCACAACTAATCCGTGTCTGTAAATAACATTCCCCATAACGTGAACCTCATGGATCCAGAACTAGCTCTTCGAGATCATACCATAATCCTTACTCTCTTGATGAAAATATTTAACCATTAGTATGTACTATAAATGCACCTCCTCTGATAAAAAATATATGAGTATGTTTTCAATGAAGAGAACAAAAAATTTGTCCAATTATTCTTGGAAATCCATTTCACCAAATCCATAAACATAGTGGTCAGATTTTTCAATCCCAAATAAATCCCAAATAAATCATAATGTCTATTTTGGAATTAGAATGCCAGCTCTGGAATATCAACCCCGCTAATTCTTAACTGGTTGTATCTGGACCTAAGTTCAGAATTCAAGAATCCTATATATCCTCATAAGTGACTGAGAAGGTCATAAATCCTCAAAATGTTTTAATTGTTATTTCTCATGACCTGGTTTAGGTAATGATAATCTATACAAATCCACAAGGTCCCATTATCCTCTTTTAAGAAACACTAGAGATTCCTAGGAAAATATAATGGGTCCAATAAAACACTTTATCAAAAGTCCCTCCAACTCTATCCATGTCTCTCGGATCTCCGTAGGGGAATCCAATAAACATTTGAAGATATCATAGTAGTCACTCGGTGCAATTCTATGTAAACATCAATCTCCAGCCACAGAGTTAGTCTCGAAATTCCCTCAAGGAATACATCAATAAAATTCTACATGAAGAAATAAATTTATATGCTTAACGATGCTTACATTAATAAGTATAAAATCACATTATAATTTGTATTAGGATACAACCACTTGATTACAACACCAACTCATCCTTCTATTGTATCAATCTTTCCTAAACATCAGAATCTTTCCCCAAATGTGAGAATGCATCAAATCCATCTTCGATGCAAGTAAATCTAGGCTTGATCCATGGAGAATGAATCCATATCCAATATGACATTATAAGGATTCATCATTATTACCATAATGTACCTCAAGAAACTCTCTCCACTAAGAGATAACTTTCAATACAGGTAAAAATAGATATAGAAGAAGCATTCCAAGTAAGACCCTCAAGAATAACCTATTAGGATAAAGTCTCAACTGAGAGCTACTCATATTTCATTAATAGTATAGATATCAAATTATTACTCACACGTGTGTCCATTAGCACTAATTTTTAGATTATAATTAACATAGATCATACCTTTAATCATCTCGTGTGCTAATATGACATACACATCCACATCCTATAGTTGTCAGAAGCCCCGAATGCTAACTCCCTGAGCGAAACATAGGAATCCTAGGGGTGGTGGAAGAAATAGTTTATAACATCACTAACTAAACACATCTACTCCTTCTAGATCCAGTATTAATCATCTTCCATCTCCAAATCCCTAAGAGATACCATGCCCTTTCCTGTGAGATTTGTGATCATGGTACGACCTCTGCCATGGTTTTCCATCAACTATCAACCTTAAATATTTAGTATGTAGTGTTGTTAAATCATGTTATATGATACATCTCCCATAATACATGTAATGACACCCCTATCTAGCCTTCCCCTAGATGCATATGTGGTCCATGTTAAACATGACCACATTCATGACTCTGATCATGAAAATATCTCCTAGAACGAGATCATATAGACTGGATCCTATAAGATTTTATAGATTAATAAACCCTATGAGGTTTAATTATAGATCATGATATATGTTGTCACTTTGATATGAATCACTTAATCAGAAGTTCCCACTCAAACACCCCGAAATAGGTGGTAATTCACAACGGTACTACAATAACACAAATATCATTCCAGAGATAATTCTAATACTTACGCTCCCAGAAGTACCCTCATAAAACCAAGTCAAGGGATTAAAGTGTAATGTATTTGAACATTGAAAAATATTAATACCCTTTTATCCCTCCATGTTACTACTCCATAATCTCCGGAATCTAAACTAAGATAAAAATTGAGGGGTAGTACTCCTCATGAAAAAACCACTACATATTAGTCCAATAGAGTGTTAACTCGTCACGCATCTATATAAATATACTCCACTAGTTCTCATCTGCATCATGGAAGTGGACATATTCTAGTTGAAACACCTAATTAGTATGTTTCTAGATAAATCTAAAACTGTATATCTCTGACTCTAGCCAAATGTCCACCGCCTGGGGATCTATCTCATAGAGGAACTTCAACGGCCTATGACATTTGATCTCACTAATTGGTCTACGTCTACACACATACTCATTAGGATCTATTGTTATGATCTTATAATCAATAGGTGGTGGTGTTTTTACCCATAGACCTAGAGGATGCATCATGTATGATGGACCCAGAACTGAGGCCTCATCACACTTCAGATGATCATCGAGATCCATAATTAGTAACCAGGATGACTATCATCATGAAGGAGTACTATGAATTTAATAAAAAAAATACCATGATCAGATGATCATATATACAGGGGGAGTAATCCCAATACGTAAATTCAAATAAATAATATATGATACATGTTCCATTTATCTTGATAATCAATTTCTCAACAAGATGAGTCGATAATTAGGTAGTCCTAGTTCTGGTGAATGGATACTTTTTCCACTGCACCAATACTAGGATCCTTGGCCTAATTTATGGACTAACAAATCATGGACATTTTCCCCTTTGTACAATACAAATCTATGTAAAGGGAAAACTCCAAAATATATGACAACAAAATGACCTACTCTCATACTAAATTATAATGACCCGAACCAATGGGGATAATGGCGCAACTACACGGTGTATGCCTCCATTGGACAAGGGATGGTGATAAGATTAGAAATGAATAACCAACATGAGATGTCATATTCAAATGTGTATTAATGAATGTACCTAATAAAATCCATGAACCATTTCATATCAATAATTGTAAAAGAAAAACATTTATTGAAATAAACCGCACATTTAAACATCTAGGGAATACACGAGTACACTAATGTCAACAAAAAGATAAATATTGGGAAAATACCCACCCAAAGAGAAAGATTCACCCATATAACAGTATCTATAATTTATATTCTAATAGATCCCAACTCAGAATCTATATGATCCAACCACAACATTCAGTTAAATGCAGTTGGGTTTCCCTATGATCCATTATAATTTTCAATGACCTATATATCATCTTCATATGAAACGACACATAAGGTAAAATCCTATACATGTGTGAGTATATAAATACTTAGAAGGATTTCCCAAAAGAGAATGGTTAGTAGAAAGAGATATGATACAAATAGAAAAATCAACCCATACCTGAGAGTAAAAAAATCTATCAACATATATCTATATATACATATACATATATACCCAACAAAAAATCCAAAAAAAATTGAGAATGGAGATCTTCATATCAAAAAGTTCCTAAGAGAAATAGTGAAAAAAAGTTCAAAAGGGAAATAAATGATATTTAGGATATTGTACATCTAACTGAAGATATATCCATATCGAGACACAGCTCAACCCTTTGACATGTAGTTGAGGGGGAATATTCTCATTACAGATGACCCATGCCCTATCCCAACATGAGTTTTCTGGTATGTAGATATATTGATGACCCATGCCATGTCCCAACATGAGGGTTTCACTTACTAGATAGATAAATTACCCATGTCCTATAAAAATATGAGGGTTCTACTCTAGTGGTACATTACCCATACTCGGACTCCAGAAGATAGTTCCACCCTAGTGGTAGTGGTCACATTTCGTATCATTATAGGAGGGTTCCAGTCTAGTGGTGGGGGACCAATTACCTCACACCACTAGAGTGTTACACTTTAGTGGTAGATGGCCCAAACACTGACACAACAGTAGAGTTTCACTCTAGTAGTAGAGTTTTGATGACATGACACTATTTTTTGTCACACTCTAAATATTTTTTGATAGATAACACATACCCTAGAATAATAATAAGTTTACAGTCTATATGTAGAGGACCCATACCCTGTATTGGTAGGAGGGTTCCACTCTGATGATCTTGTCTGATCATTATCATGTTCATGTACCACTTATATAATTTTCACACTAATAATATCCCAAATCATAAATAAAAATTGACAAAAATGTCCAACATAACATTATAATTTAATAAAACAAAGGATAAGAAAATCATAGTCCACGAGCTGAGTCCAAATTAAGGATAATGAGTGGTATAAGATTACTCAAATGGGGGGGGGGGTAACAAAATGTATGTGAACCCATAAAACAAGTGATCTCTCTCTTCCGTCTTCCCATGTCCCTAACAGTACATGAATAACTTCCCACATATCCCAACTAGGTGTTCAAGGATACTATATTAATTTACTTAGCCTCACGAGTTCCTACTCTTTCCCCCAAGTCATGTTAGTGTACCTTGGATTTGTTCATGTACACCGGTGTTTTGTCTAGCTATGCCCCTATACATGTACTCTCAAAGTACACGCCGAGTATCCATCACATTGTTTCATATAATGTGGGGGACCCACATAAAATGTGATATTTATCTCACATTTAATCTTAATTCACTTAATCTAGGGGGTTACATTCAATTTTTTCATTAGACTAGATAGAATTTAATCAGGTATTTCAGAGAATACATGATCTACCATTCACTAATCCATTCCATGAGAACAACATCCAATAATGCCTAAATTTTATCCAAAAATATCATTCAAAAATCAATCCACTGATATCAACCCTCTCATGGTTGTAATCAGATCTTTGGGGATCCATATTACACTTATATGCACCATTCATGACTCACATGTGATTTAATTTTTTTTATTTGTTCATAATTTTGTATAAAATCAGCCACATCCCAAGACTCAAACAATTTAATCCTTATATTTTAAAACCATTCCCAATTGGATAATCCATTTCAAATCAAATGGTTCTTTCAAGAACGATCCCACTCGATAAAATAAAATTGTGTCCCAATAGGCATATGTTTAAGAACAAGTAGAATGGAAGGGGAAGGCACATTATTTATGCTGAAAAAATAATTTTTTAATTGTTATTGGAAAAAAGATATAGATTGGGATTCCTTGGGTGAGATAAATAGAAGAAATTGAAAAAAAATATTTAAACCTATACCTGAGTTCATGTAAAGGATTATAATAAATTAAATTCTAAGACAATGAATTTTTATTAATAATTATTTTAATCATATTTGATAGAATCCACAAATTATGATTCCTAACTCAAGAATGGACTGTTTGTTGATGAAGAACAAGCTCATTAATAAAGGAAGAAGATATATTATGTTTGTGACATCATGTTCCATCTTGATCTAGAGGGTCATTATTATCAAATCTCTTATCTTCAATGAAGAACATGGAATTATACTCTCAACAGTTATATGGTCATCAGTCTAACCAATAATATCCCCCATAATGATGCTTAAATACAAGAAATTAGGTTTTATGAATATAATAAAGTAATAAATTAATATTCAATAAATGAATTCCCCATTGATCGTTCTATCTAAATGGACATCACTGGCCTGCATTATGATGTTCTTAGGATAAACCTAATGTTTGGATTCACCAATTATCTCATATTTTAGATTGGAGACTCTTTTAAATAGTAATACCATTATCTCTAAAAACAGTGTGGACGTGGTATAAAATATAATTAATATTTTTATAAAATTAATTTCAGTCACACCGAGCCTCATAATTGTGTGCCGTATCAGTGCCTGGCTATATATATATTTAGAGATATATTTAAAAGTATTATAAGGATAGAATATGGTCTCCATATATACTATAAAATTTTGAGTATGATATTCATGACCTCAATCAGGATAAATAGTTGAGGTGTATGTATATTACTAATTATGTGACAGGAGCTATTCATTTCTTTTTGTATAAGGGAAATGTGATGTTCTTATCCTTCTAGGGGAATGAAATGTCATGTGTTTATCTATTTAATTGTCCTATAGTTATAAAATCAAGAATGTATGGGTAAGATATATAAGGTTGGTATACTATATGAAACATGAATACTAAAATAATTGTCAGAAAGTACTATGTGATGATGAATATTGTATATGATAAAGCATGTGTACAATAAATTTAAATTTTCTTTTCAAATAATAATTTGTGTTATATTTAGTGATATTTAATAGTATAAAAACACAAATCAAATAATATAATCCAACAAAAAATTATAATAGTAATTTAGAATATTAATTTTTTGGAATATATATAACAAATAAAACAGAAAGTATTATAATGGAAAAATAAACAAAAAATAAAATAAAATACCTATAATATAAAAAATTGAATAATTTTGATCTCTAATAAATAACAGACTCCTGAATAACATTTAATAAAATATTTACCATTTAATTAATGAAATCAAAATTTTCAAAAATTATTAATATAGAACATTTAGTCTAATCGAATTAAATGATAAATTAACAAAATAAGTGAAATTTATATAATGTATAAAACTAATAAAAGTGTTGGAATAATAACCTGACAATTAGAAATAATAACGTTCCTTTTCGAATAATAATCTGAACTTCATAATTGTAACAAAACAAATAAATTTGTTAAATGAAATATAAATAATATATACCATTAAGAAATTATTTAAATTTAAATATTTGATTACAATAAAATAAATATTAAAATTATAAAAATGTATAATGATTTTTTGATAAAGTATATTTATGCACATTTTTTTTAAAACCCATATCTTTATTTTAAATATTAATAGTAACCATGTAATAATTTTTTTTTTGGTAAAATGAATTTCATTTTAGGAATATCACTAAAAAATAAATTAAGTGTTATTTTATTATAATATTTTAAAAACATCATTTGGGGTGAATATTAAAAATATATTTTTTAAATTAATGGTTTGTTATAATAAATTCTTTTAAAAAGTAATAATAACATAATCAAATATATAATGGGTATCTTGACCAAAAACATATCTAATAAAATAACTAATCCATTAAAAAATAGGTTCAAATTATTATTCTAAAGGGTGGCTTCAAATGTCTGATAAATAAAGGAATTCCATTGAAAATGAATTTTTATAATTTGATTTTGTCATAACTCATAAATTTGGTGTATAATTTTTTTAATATTAAAAGTCGTAATTAATTGTAATCATATATAATTTATAATATCCAAATTATGAATTTTATAGGGATTGGTTTTGAAATAAAAATTTATTTAATATTTTAAACCAGAAAAAAAACTTCAGGGGAGTATAATACCCATATCCCTTCCCTTATTAAACCACTTCAAATCCAATTATCAAATCCCATGAAATACCCAACTCCCCCTACCATGTCTATTATTATCCTCTAGGATTTTTTAGTACCATCCAATTCCAATCCCTTAAGGATTTAGTCTGATTAAAAATTATTATGATTTAATAAATAGTTAACCACACAATCCTTTAATTTATTTATCTTATCTTTATTACTAATATATAAATAAAATTTATTTTTTTAACTAACTAAAATATTAAAAAATATATTAGTATTATTTTGATTTGGTATAATTATTTCTATGTCATTTAAAATATGTAAAATTTATCTCATACCTTTTTCGACATATATCGTTGATCATAGGTTTCATCAACTTATAAACATATTATCAATAATTTACTCATGAACAACTTATTTAATAGTTATTATATGATATATATTATATTTATAAATTATGTATAATGTAATATAAACCTTAGTAAGTAATTTGAATAAAATATTAATTAAAAATACTCATAACAATGAAACGAAAATAAAAATGGGTTAATTTAAAGAAACTTGTTTACAAAACCATTTTATATATAACTAAAAATTAAATATATAGGTTGTAATTTTTATAATTTATCCATAAGATCATAAATTAAAAGAATAATTGTATATATTATTATTTTAGTTAACATATGTTTATTTTATAGGTGTTGTGAACATAAAGAAACTAATCTGGAACTAAGGTATGATGAACTATCAATCCCAACATATTCTTTTATATTATCTTATATTATTCTATCATTTACAATGATTGTTATAAAAATAACTTAAAATTGTTCATATACGTTTCCTTACCTCAATTATTCTAGGTGATATTCATGTTTTTATATCATTGGGATCATTTCCAATCTAATTAAAATGATATTTTATGGGGAAATTATTTTCCAAATAACCAATTGAGTTGATTCTCTAAAAAAATTTATTTCCCATCATAATTTGGGAACCCCAAAGGCAATTCACTAAAATTTGATTTTGAACATATTTATGACAACCATTTTTCATAATTTTTGTATTTCTTATTTAAGATTAATATATTTTCCCCATCTATGTGGTATGTATGATTATGAGGATTTTATGATGTGGTGGATGAGGTTGTAATTATATATCCCTCTAATGTATTGGTCAATATGAGAAATCTAATTATATAATGATTATTACATGTGAACCCGATGAAATATTTTCTCATAATTTCTAATGTGATTATGTGTGCACATATGTTATGTTTGCACATATTTATATCCCAATTCAAATTTTATCTATTGTCTTTGACCATATGGTTATGATGGTTCATTATTTACAATATTACAATTTCTATTCCTCTTTAAATGGATTACTTTAGAATTATTATGATGATACTTTTCGTATGATATCGTTATTATTCTTATTCAACAACATATACTATGTAGATTCATGTCTTAGGTTCATTTCATATTATTACCAACTTACTAGGCATTCTGATCACTATTTTTGTAGTCTATAAAATTTAATAATTAGTAAACAAAAGGTAATAAGTGTACCATTACAAAATAATTAAATAATGTTTAATATTTTATTAATGTTTATGTTGTTCAACCATAATTTTCCCATGATGTAAAAACATTGTATTCTAGCATGTTTTTTTATTATATTTCATCTCTTTAAAACTATGTAATAATCATTTATGAATGATACAATTAATTATACATGGTTTTATATTCATATTCTTGATTGAAATTACACATGATTATTTTATATACAGAGTAGAATAAATGTTTTTATAGAGGTTTCAATTTTCATAAAAATACTGATTATATAATTAAAAATTATTTTAAATGATATGAAGTCACAGGGGGTCAAACTCTGGGATGTTTTAAATGGGGATTAAGTTTTATTTTATATTATTTTTATAAAACATTGTGGCCTAATCAAAATATTTTTTGGAGGATATCTAAAGGGTGTTTATATGGATTTTTTATGTTGTTATATATGATAAAAAATATGGTAGAAATTAATTCTATCAATTCTAAAATAAGTTTTACATGATTTGTAAAATGATTTTTAAAAGATTTCCAAACTAAAATTTTGATATGTTATAAGAAAATTTTATATATGATGTGATATAAGTTAAATGTACACTATTAATAAGAGGAATTAGTATAGATGGTAAATTTACAAAAAATGTGTACTAAATTAAAAACAATGATATCGTGATATTAACCACATTAATATTTTGTCATATGCAAACCACATAATGTTGAATACCATTATTCAACTATTTTTGGCATATCATTAAATTAGTTATATGATAACACTTGAATTCATCTTCTATAATAGCCATCATATATTGATTGGATCATCATGTAATTGTGGTTTATAACGTTTTAATGATATTTCCAGAAATTTTTAAAGATTAAGTGCCCATTTAATTGTGAGATCCCTGAGAAGGGGAGGGGTGAATCAGTTATCAATTTTTTTTACAAACATTCCTTTTAAACTATACTATCGTGGTTGGACAGTACCTTGATCGACTTAATATTGTATCACACAAACACACCTATTAGGTGCTATAAATAAAGGATATAAAAACACATAAACATTTACAATATATAGATATAAATACTTATTTTTTGTTTTTTAGACACCCTAACCCATAATAACCTCTATAGACCCAAGTGGATACAATAATAGTTGGATAAACATCCCAAAAACTAGTAATTAGTTATACACCCTAATCATAATTCCATTTTCAGGTTACTAGTTATACTCCCAAATAAATTATTTCCATTAAAATAATGATATAGTAAAAAATGATCATGTTATGATCCTAGTATCTTCTTCACCTCTTATAAATTGATATCCCTCAATAAATAGGATTGATCAAAAAGTATTCCCATGAAAATATTTTCAAGGATCTTCAACAACTAATACTATTAATCTAGTCTGGTTCTCTTGAGGATTGTTCCAAATCTAATGTGATCTTCTTTTTATAATTCTTCACAAATACTTGGGTGAACTAGCTATCCATATCTTTTGATCATCCATATTTTAACTCTCTCTTCCCTTTTAAATAATTTTTTACATTGGGATCATATCACAGAGAAAAACATGAACCAATATTTTCTTAAGGATCATGTATGTTATGTATTATCCTAATAATATGGTGAATATTTTAATCAATATTATATTTATGGAATCTCTATAAATCACAACATCTGTGATATTCAATTTTTAACCTGGATATATTTTACATTAATAATAATAAACTAAAATGAATAAATCCCTTGGAGTATGGGGATATTATCAATTTAGCTATTCTATTATAATATTTTATGATGAGTTGAAATTAACATCATTGGCCTATACACATTCTTTAAAATATTCACTAAAACATTTCATATCCTCTTTAATCAAATAAAAAAAATAAACATAAACATATCCAAAATTTTATTCATTTTAACACTAAGTCTTCATCGTGATTTAAATAACCCAATAATATGATTTTTCCACATACTACATGAAATATAAAATATTACATCATTTCATCCTAAAAAACAACTTCATTTAATTAAATTTCTAAATCTACATTCTTAGTAGAATGCATAGTTTGAACATTGATCTTTAACTTATATCATGGATCTAATTTGAAAAAAAATAAAAGCTACAGTCTAGGATGGTTCTTCATTTATCTCAACGTGAATCATTTTAATGATTAATCCATGAAGAAATTATTAGGAGAATAATCTAATTAGTTTCCCATAAATCCATAATTTATCCTAAATTTTCTCCATAATTTCATATGTGGTTTCTTATAAAATTGAAAGATAATAATTCCTGAAATACAAGAATTTTTATATCTCCATGTGACATTCAGAGTCATATGATATTTCTCAAATTAATATAATCAATCTTAAAGTTATATTAAAATAATATCCTAAGACTTTAAATTATCATTTTATCTCTGAATTCATACGATGAAACAATGTCTTATAATCTAGGTAATGACATCTCGTAAATCCTAAAGTCATATGAGGTGTAGGAAATTAAAACTATGAAGTATCAAAATCAATACTCATGTAATCAAAATTATTTCATAGAAACTCATTGTCCTGAAATCAATCATTATGTTTGACGATGAAATTTCATATGATCAAAATTGATAAATAGGATCTTGTTAAACTTATATGATATGCTAAGACACTAAAATTTATAATTTATTCAAAATTTTCCAAAATCCACTTCATATTATCTCCAAGAGTTCTAAATCCTGAACAAAATACAATTTATGATTGATATAACTAATTTATGGACTAATCATTTTCATTAATTCCTTTTAACATCAACTGAATAATCATTATAATTAACACTCTTCTTTTCCCAGAGCCACTCCACTGCATTAACTAATGTTTGGCATAAAACATATATTTTATTATAATATGTGAGTTACTAATTCATCAATTCATTTAGTATTTTTGACTTAGATTGTTTCTATACTATATTGAAATGAATAAAAATTATTTAATTCATATGAGAGCAATAGTCTACCCATTTTTTATTTTCAGTACCCCTAAAATACCAATGTGAAAGTTGTTCATTTTATCCCATATTGACAATAAATACAATGTTCAATACAAGGTAGGTTACTCAACACTCAACTATCACTATTTTTTGTAGAAGTATTATATCATAAACAATATTGGGAAATATCCTTTAATTAATCTAATCTATGTCTAAATGGTCATTCATTTTATAGAAAAAATAATTATTATTTAACTAAAACATCATGGTGATCATAAAACTGGTTAGCATGAGATATCAACTCATATTATTATTATAGTTATTCTATATATATACATATCAAGAGTGATATATCCTACTTTATTGCTAAAAAATATATAAAAATATATATTAAATGACACATAAACTCTTATATCATATTTTCATCAACCTTCACTCCCCTTTTTTAGACATGTATAGGATAATAATAAAAAAGTTAATAGTTATATTGGAATACAATTTTTAACATTTTATATATTTGTGTAGAGTCTCTATATTCACTATATGATAGATATATCTAAATTTTTCTCCCCAAAATAGAAGGTCTCAAAGCCTCCCCTTCACACTAGATATGAAACTCCATGAAGGAAAAACTTTTTATTGACTATTACTGACAACCACACTCTTTTTAATTCAATTAACTATATTTTTATCACAAGTAGAAAATAATAATATATAATAATGTTGTAAATATTTAATTCATTTTATGTAAAATTTATATTTACTATTTCCTCTCATCCTAGGACACTATTGTCTTCCAAACGTAACACTTCTGTTACTATTATCAATATTAATAAGATATTTGTTTATCCTCTTTTCTTAAACTACATCTTTTTTAAGAAATTTTATTTACAAAATATTTTAAATCACCATCAATTAATTTCAGTTGTATGATAACCATTATGATTTATTCTTAGGAGAGTATAATTTAAAAAAAAATATTTTATAACATTCTTATCTATCCACACCTTTCACACAGAATCTCGTGATTTTTAAATAACCACTTATGGATGAATTTTTATGAACCTTAAAATATTCTTATAAACCTACCTTATTCCCTTTTTCAGTTTAACTTCTCCCAACTTCTCTATTTTCATGATAACTTCAACTGATCCGGAAACATAGTTATGGATTCAATCTAGTCAAGGACATCCTCTTTTATCTTCTAAAAACTCCTTCAACTAGACATATAATAATTTTATATACTAATTGTCAATTATTCATTTTCATACCTTACTAATCATAGGGATCTTATCTTAATATCCAATCCATTCATATATCAGCCTCATGATCCTCTTTTCCAACTCTCCCAAAAACCAATTTTAAAAATAAAAATCTTTTTAGAGGGTTGATTTTATGCTCTTTTTGCAAAAAAAATTTGTTTGTTCCTTAATTTTCCCTCCATATCCCCCTTCATGGTCCATGTATTATCCCTAGTAATGAAATGTTATTCCATAAGGGTTAGGTTTTGTTTCCATAATTCTCCTATTAACATAAATAACCTTCAAACTTTGATATCCGATATTGATTGAAAATTTATACTTTAGTTTACTAGGGTTGTCTTATATTATTTGTGGTCTTATTTTACATACATAGTAGTGGTTTCTAAGCAATTTTCATCTGTTTATATTATTTATAAATATCCCAATTTATTTTTTTTCAAGTATCCTCAAAAATTATTTTAACACCATCATTGATATAAATAGAATAATTATTATGAAACTGATTTGGTGTAGATTTAACATGTTACATATGTTATTTCTTCTCACTGTCTCTGGAAAACTCTCTATTATCCACAATAGAAATGGTGGAGTACCCTATAGTTTTATTTTCTTCATTTTGTGTAGATTTATTAATATTTTTTTTCATAGATAGATCCTACACATTCTACACCATATTTTCTTCATGATCACATACCATCTCCTCAAACTTATCAACCTTTAATCTAATTTTCTTAATATAATATTTAAAAATATTTTATTTTATATATTAATATTTCTTTTCAAAATAAAAAATTCTATTTTATATAACTAGTTATTACTTTTTTTATTGAGTTCTTTATTATTCCAAAGAGCTTATTCAATGTAATAACTTTTAATATATCCCAACTATATTTTCAATAATTCATTATTATCTCTACTTGATGAATCTAGGTATTTTTGAATATTGGTTTAAAAATTTACTTCGTACTATAAATATAAATATTATGATTAATTTCATTATTGGTATTTTCTCATTGATTTCGAATTATTACAAATGAAATGATTATTTTTCATTTTATAGTTGTTTACTTTTTGTGGTCATTTGCCTCCACCCATCGTACTAATAATCAATAACATTCATCTTTGGATGGAGAATGGAAAAATGTCCAATTATATTACAATTATATAACATCAGTGATTTTTTCATCTTTCCTTTTAACCTTAAATTTTTTAACCCATTTGATATAAGATCAATAATCTATTTAGGATAATCATAATTTCTAATATCAGAATCATTGGTCACTATATACTCATCTTATTTAACATATCATTTTTTATGGATCAAAACACCATGTGATATTTTTTTGACATTTTTATTGTTTCTAATTTCAAATATTATGAAAATATTATGAAAATAATAATGGGATATATCTTTGATAACCACTAAATCTCAAACCATGGGGTCAAATATTTCCCAAAACATTCTCGTATTCATTAATATAGTGGATCAATCAACTATCTTCTCACTAAATCATTGATTTTTTAACTATTTCAATCAACTGGTATAAATATTCATTTATATTTTCAACCTTATACATTTTTATATCTTGAAACCTTATCTGTAAAATCCAATATTTTCTTCTCTAAATTATATATTTCCTTATAAAATTCTTCTCAAATTTTCCCATATATTGTTTTGGTTATTTGAATTCGTATTAATTTTTTATAGACCATTTTTGAATGTTCTATTAATAATGAATTTTGACCCTTACCATAATTTATTAAAATTATCATATTATAATGTTTCATATGATCTTTTAGAGGGGATATTCAATCTTATACTAATTTAAGTGACCTTTGATCTAAATGATACCTTAAAGGGAGAGGTGTGAATTTGTAATCCATTTTTCTTTTTATAAATTATTAATTTAAACACATATTTTTTTGTTAGTTAGTACCTCAATATACTAAATCTCAAGACAATAAAAAACACCTGATATACCCTAGAAAATAAAGAGAAAACAAAATGAGAGGATTTTGAATTTTCAGACAGAAAGAGCAAACAAATTACATTCTCTTTAAATTCCATAATATTGTTAGAAATTTACCATTTACCAATGTTTTAAAATAATTTCTATATACTAGTAAAGCCATTGTATATAAAATAACAATGGTTCGCTAAACAATGGGAATACATGTTGTGGGAATATCTCTATAAAAATTGTTTATTTCAAATCATTAGTACTGATCCCCCAAGTTTTTCCTCTGTCCAATTGTTATTAAAAATTGTAGGTATACATGTTATACCAAAAGTTTGTTAAAACATTGGTATATACTTCATTAACTATAAATTTTAAGATATCCTTCCATATTGGCCACAACCGACACCCCCCCCCCAAAAAAAACAAACTACACCCACATCACAAATAAAAATCAACAAATTTATTACTGTATTGAAGAAGACACAATACATGAAATTATGTTCAGTCATCAAACATAATGATACATAAATATTAGTCATAAATGAATATAATCAATCTCCCTATCTGATTAAATTAACTATCATCACCATAATCATGGATATTAGCTTCACTATAATCATCTCTATCACTATCATCATAAACATCACCATCATAATCGTCACCATCGACATCATCAACATCATTAACTCCATTACCGTCACCATATATGTCACTAGTAAAGTCCTCATCATGACCACCACTAAGAAAATTATCACCATAGTGTAGTGCATCATATAATGAATGCATCATTGACATGAAATTATAAAAACCCATGGTGGTATCTGGTAGAAATGATGGATGCAATGCTGTTTGAACATCCTTAAATTTCTCATTACACTTCAGACATTGTTCAAACTGCATTATGGATATTTTTTAGACTTTTATACCTCTATATGAGCCATTACTACCTATGTGTGACTTGATTCCAACCATATTATTCCAAAAAAATTAGAAGTTCTTGATTTGGGGAAATATCAAGTGTGGAAAATATTATTCTGTGGTAAATAGTACACACAGCCATTGTGATCAGATCTTAATATCAAGTGAAAATAATCATTTATCCCAAATGTTTCCAATTATTGCTCATATGTGTCCTCTAAAACAAGCATTTTTTAAAAATAAATGATTTATTTAGTAAAAAAAATAGTTATTAAAATTTGAAATCTATATTGAATGTTTTTTAATTTTTTGTGTATATTCATTTAAGACTCTTCCATATTTATTATTTTTACTTGAGAAAAACAATTTCTCAATAGAAAAATGGACTTTATTGTTCAATACTTCCCTACTAAATTAAATTTATTATAGTGAAAAATTATTTAATAATACTGTTATTTTGAAAAAAATTAACACATTGTAAACAAATTTTAACTAATAGTAACCAAATGAAAATAAACTAACCTGCAACCAAATGTTTAGTATTATCCCTGATTATGTTAAACTATAATAAATAAAATTTAAATTAAAAATTTTGGAATGTTTTTGTGAATCTATATTCATATTTATTTTTTATTATTTTATATGGTCAACATCATTTTGAGTTAGTTCAACTATTTTTGTATGAATTTAGTTTGTGTAATACATTTTTATATTAATTAAAAACTTATAGATCCTATTCATATTTTATGGTTTAGTTAAGATTAATTTGTTTACATTATAGTTAGTTACGGTCTATATGTTTTTGTTTAGTCATATAATTTTTGTTCATTATATTTTTGTTTACATTATTATTTTCAAGTTTAGTTCAGTTTCATTCAATTTATTTTTAGAGATAGTTATAGTAAATATAAAAATAGGATTATCATTTTAATCATAAATGTTAAAAAATTATTTCTTTTGAAGGGTTAACTTTATTTATTATGGTTTAATTTTAATTTATTTATTTCTAGTTTGTTATTATTTGTTTGGGGAGGATTGTACCCTTTTGGTTTAATTTGTTATGCTTGGTTTAGATTGGGAATTGATGGGTAGTAAAGTATATTTATAATTATTTTCATTATATTATCATTATATTAGTTATATTTTATTATTTATAAGTATTTATGAGTATATTATGTGGTTTTTCAAATGTATATATGTTAATATTATTTAAAACTATACCCATGTTACTAAATTTTAGCTTTCTCATTTTAATATAGTTTAAATTTATAGGTGTTTATATATGAATATTTGTTTGAAGAGAGTTTTGTTTTTATTTTTTTTATATTATTTCATCACATTATACAATATAATCTAAAACATTTAATGATTATATCGAACATTTTTCACATGGTTTTAAAATTTAAACTTTTTAAAAGTAGTTTTAAAAGTAGTTTAAAAATAATTCTGAATGAAATTTAAAAAAACTCTTTATAATATATTTTAAAAAATGAATAAACATTTTATAAAAATTAATTTAATGTTCTTTTAAAAAAAATTAAAAAAATTTCTAAAAACCATTTTAAATTAGTTATGTATGTTAGTTTAAACACAACTTAAATTAGTTTTAAAAACTTTTTAAAATTTGTTCAAAACATAAATTTAAATGATGGTTCCAAAAAATTAAAATCATTTTAACAAATATATTAATTACTATTGATATAATAAGATAAAAAAATAAATGACATTTCATTTTATGAATTGTAAATAGATTGTTTTGTGTAATTTAGGATATATATTTTTTGAATTAATAATATAAAATGTTATTAAAACTGAATTATTATAGTGTTTTATCGATTAATTTGTTTCTAGTAATGAGAATTGAAATTTATTTGGAAGTCTAGTTTCTCAATTAATAAAAATTAAATGTTAATAATTTTTAAACAGATATGTTTAGAAATTTGTTATAGTTGTTTCCATAATTCTATATTTTGACTAGTAGTTTGATTTAGGTTGTGGTATTATAGGGTATTTTATTCATTTTTCTGTGCTCAAAGTTTTATATTGGAATGTTAGTGTGATAGAGTACTTTGTGAATATTGTATTAAAGGAAGAAATGTTATGTTTTGAATTTATGTTATATCTTTCATGTGAAACTTCCAAATATAAAAGTTATCACTTAAAAATACACCATTTGTATTAACCAATCAATTTATTAAGTAATGATCCATTATCATTTCTATTGGAACATAATTAAACATAAGTGACCATAATATTTTACTAATTAATCAAATGTTATGGAATATTGGTCTCCTCTAAAGGGTAGAGATACTCATCAGAATTATTTTTTTATTTCCTTATTATGATTACTAAAAAATAATATTCAATAATTACAAAAATTGATTTTATTAAAATCATCATAACTTTCAAAAAAACTAAAAAGTTTCTTAATATTTTAACTCATCACTCTTCCAATGAGAAATATTTTATTAATATTGTTTAATTGGACAATAATTCAGTATAAATATAGGCTCTAAATATGTCCAAATCTAGAAATCTAGTCATTATATTACTATTTTTTATATTCACTAAATAGCTCACAAAATTTCATAAGTCAAGTAGTCCTTGAATCCTCACGAGGTGTAAAATTATAATGCACCTACTAAAAAAATATTAATTCATTAAAATAAAATAATAATACAAAATTAAATCTAATTAAATTTATTACCCATATTTCATCCAATGTATTAACCTTTATTAAATTTTTAATGTGTATTTTTGAGGCTGTATTGATTGTATTAATCTCAAAGTATTTAGAAAAAATCAGTATAAAAATAATAAATTATCTCCCTATTTTACGAACCATTTGATTATTAAAATTTTACTCAAACATCACCAAAGTGTTGTGGTTTCCTTGTCCATTAATATTTGTACTCCCACACCACCATATAGCGGAAAAATAATATGTGAAAAATAAAATAAAAATTTTAAATTAATACCCGATCGAATAAAAGATAATTTTTTTCAAAACAATTACCACGGTTATAAACATATACCTAATCCAGGATGATCGATTGGTACTTCTGGATACATATGATGAGAATGATTAACAACCTATGTTGTACTAGTGTTTTCCAATGTATAATCAATATAATAAATATGATTCAAAGGTTTAAAATGCACTTAAGAAGAAGTCATAAGAGAATGAACATAAAATCCAAGAATAAAAAAAGTAGTATGAAATTTTTATGACATAGTCATATATTTAGTAGGATAATATGGATGTTGAGTGAGATCCATCACAAAATAAGGAAAATATTTAAAAATAGAATTTTACATAGATTGTGGTAATAATATAGGTGGTCTAAATATCCATAATGCCTCTAATGGAATAGTGTGATATGAAATTATGCTACATGGTATATTTGATGAAGGGTCTTTGTGTAATTAGCTATGATGAGTGATGTGAGTAGTTACAGTACCACTCCCTCAAATCACAGATTTGTGCACCACTTCCAACAGGCTAGTGAGCGTATTGTTTTTACCTAGGTTATTTTTACCAATTAAAAATAAAGAAAAATTCATGATAAGAAAGTATTTTTCATTAATATATATTTGAAATAGTAAAAACACAAAAATAACCAAATGATTAATTCAAATATTTATCATTTGGTAATTGTTAAAAAAATTACTTCCTTTGTATCAATTAAATTATTTCATTTCATTCATTAGAAAATAAATATTCTTTTAATTATAAATTCATAAATATTGTGTACATAAAAAAATAATAATGTGGTGGAATGACAAAATTATTAGATACCAATTGTCAATAAAAAAAGGTAGTATATGAAAAAACATAATTGTGTCATATATAGGGTAAATAATATCAAAATATAAAATACATGTCTGATAAAGATCAATACATTTTAATTAGAGTGTAAATCATAGAATTGATTTGGTTTTCTCCATCAAATTTAAATGTTATCCAATTCAGTCTTGGTTATGGGATTTTTTCAATTTGGGTTATTTTATTAGGTCATTTGTGTATTTTTTAGGTTAGGTCATTCGGTTTATATTTTTGGTTATGTCATTTCAAATTGTTTTGGGTTAGGTTTTTTGGATATTTTTTGGGTTATGTCATTTCGAAACTTTGTGTGTGTTAGGTATTAATATAGTTCAATTCAATTTTAGAAAATGAAACACAATGAAAAATGAACCACTTTATATTGAAAATTCACTTAATGTTCATGTTGGAAAAAACTAAGAGAAACAATATTATATATTTTGAATAGTAAAATCATAAAATGACCAAGCTATGATAACCAAAATGAACTAAGAAAACCTATGGATGGTTCCAAATATTACCCACTGTTACATTAGGATCACAATAAATTCTGAAAATTGGCCAACCCGAGTCATCATATGTAATAAATTGATCGAGGCAACATGTCCAGTGATGGTGTCTATTTTATCACCACCATCTTTGAAAATATGTCCTAGTAATAATTTAAAAAATACATTTAATTTACATACTAGATGATCATTTAAATAAAAATCATGTTTCTCCATTGATGTAATAATATATTGATCATCAGTAGAAATAATAAAAGTCATTTTAATAACTCTAACTCAATAATCATCCATAAATGTTCAAATTCTCATCATTGAATATAACCATATGAATTTCATTATATTATCTCAACCATGTGATTAATAATTTATTATTATAATTTTTTCAACAACTCTCTAATAAGATACCTTTTCATTTTGTGAACTATTATTTAAAACATATGCCATGCAGTCTGTCATTGAAGTTACCATAACACCATCATGTTGTGTTATCATGTTAACTACTCCATCCTTGATATTAAACATGTGATTATTGACCAAAATTTATTTTTATTCATGAACAACTAATGTAGGAGAAATATCCAATTGTATTACTTATTTTGATACAGATTTATTAGGTAAACACAATATCTACAATATAAATATGTATTAATATTACATGAAAATTATTATTTTTATTATACTAATAAATATACATCTAATTTCAAATAAGAAGGATGATATATTGTGAATTTTCTCTCTTTTTCATAATTTTAATGGCTTATGGTTTCAATTTTTAATCTTTTATGTTCCCTATATTAAAATAAAGAAATATTTTTATCAGTTATGTATAATTACTTTGGGTGAGATAACATATACATGTTCAGTTTTCTTACATCATGCAATCATTGAAGTGATCCTAGTTAAACAAGACTGTAGGATGTTCCATTTCAAATTATTTAATTCCTAATATAGTTAATGTATATAATCCATAAATTACAACTATTTCGGTATGTGGTGGAAAACCAGGTTAAATTTTCTCATACATCTCTTCTTCGTTTATCAATGGCTTTTATTGCCTCATAGTCACATAAAAAACATTGATCAAAAATTGATAAATTATTTGGCAAATTAATCTTTCATAATGAATCTATCATGATGATCACTATTCCAGAATTTACACATTAATGTGTATAAAGTTATTTTAATTTCATACATCTAATAAAATAAAAAAGTTCCACAATGATATATTTCAATTGGAAGATAGATTGGTAGATGCATCATGAATGTGAAAAATGATGGAGAAGAATATTTCTATAACATAAAAAATAAAAATGGTTCCCTTTGATACATTTTTTTCAGAATGAAAAAGAAAATATTTAGACCAATAATCTCTATAAAAAGGAAAAAATAGATCACTTACACCATTATAATTTTTGATTGTAGATGATTAATTTCTATTAAAATAATTGCATTAAGACGGTTATGAAAATCATGAGTTCTCATATATTTTTGAATTAATTATATTTTATAAAACCATATTTATATATTGATTTAATATCTAGTGATAACCATGATAGTATCTTGAAATTTTAGAAATTAAATTTTAATGAAGGTCTCTTCACATTATAAGGAACAAAATTTCAATTAATTTTCATCGGTACACACACGATTCGAATCAAGACTAATTCACTAATCCACTAAGTTAGAATAAGATCAAAAATAATATTTTTTTATCCCCATTTACATTTATAAGAATTAAAATAATGATTTCAAATATATTTTATCAATGTGAATTACATCTAAAAAATGAAATACAATATTGTTTGGTCAATAAGAAAATAAAAACAATATAATTTTATTCTTCTAATAGTAATTAGATCAAGAGAAAAAATTAACCAAATTTCATGAATTTACATAAATATTATAGAATAAAAAAATGATGTATTTTAATTAATTAAGAACATCATATCTAGATATAATATTTGGTTTATTTTCAGTCTCATTGGTATGTTTAAACCTTTGAAAAGTTTTTCTAGTTGGATGATCCATTAGAAAGAATCATTGATCTCCCATAAAACTAAAACAATGATTATATTTATACCATAGAGATTATGTATTTCTCATAATAATATGATAAGAATATTTTACCTTCATGATCTAACTAAATATCATGTCATTACTAGTAAAATAATTTACCATCAATAGAAGCACAACACACATGTGAAATATTTATTTTAAATAATAATAATTTGTGTGCACATCCACATTTAATGGTTCATAAAATCTTATAATAAATTTTTAATGTAAACATATATATCATTTCGAGGATAATAAGATCTAAATATAAGTATAATCAATACAGTGAATGGGTTTTTCATACATGACCATGGAGGAAGGTTATGAATGAGTATGAAAACATTCCATATGTTGTGGAAAATAATAATTTATCAAAATGGATTAAAACAATCACATGATAGTCCCAACCTCACATTAGGTACCTAATATATAAAATCTCAACATAAATAATCAAATATCGTCCTTGATAATACATCTACAAGATAAATGAACTCATCATTGCCTTCATCTCTCTTAGTATCATGAAATCACATATTTTTTTATATTTCATCATAAATGAAATGATTTTGGAGTCTATAAAACAGTGGACATTGACACATTACTTTCTATGGCCCGAGAGGTTGTATATCAACAAAATTTTACATCCTTAGATATGTTCCAAAATTTATTCAGCCATTTAGGTCAGTATCCCCCCCCCCCCCAAATAAGCAGTATTCATTTAATAAAGAGATGAATTTGTTTTTTGAAAAAACAGTGTTGGTTAATTAACTTACATTTCTTATAATGGTTTGAGGAAATAAATACATCATATGGAATTAATTACTTCAAAAATTAAATAATATAATCCATGGATGTATTATAAATTCTATACATGGTTTTTGTAAAAAATAGTTATATTAAAATTTTGAGCTTTTCCACTTTACCACATAGCCGACATACTGGTGTTGTGGAAGCATCCTCTTATTTTCTCAAACTCTTTATATCATAATTTCATTAATGAATCATGTGTACATGTATTATTTTATTCATGAATTTTCATAATTACATTATCTTGATGATGAATAAATAAGAACACGTTATATAATAAATTATATAGTCTATTAATCTCATTCAAATCATGATAATTTTGAGATTATGGTTTCATTCTATTGTGACACAAAACATAATAGTTTTTCTAAAACCAAATTTTTTTAATATGGTATCCAACTTTTTCATTAATTAACCAAGGTATTCCAACACAATTCTACATAGGTAGTGTATAAAAACCCTATATGATTCATTTTCAAATTAAAAATATAAAAACCTCTCAATAATGTTTTGAATGATGATCTAGTTCCAATCTGAATAATACATCAAAAATTTAAGAATTATGATAAAAAACATGTTACATATCCTATTATAAATGCATTGAAATATTATTGAATTAAAATAAAAAATATATTTATGGAAACAAGAATCGTTCAAATTATTTCAATCACATTGAACACCTATGAAATAATATTGAAATGGAATCCATTTTCAGTCACTCCACATTTTTTTTTTCATAAATATGAAATTTTACATACATTAATTTGAAACTAAAATAATCAACATATTTTTTCATTAAAAATAAAAATTGAGAATGAAAAATTCCATTTTTAAATAATTTCAACTTCATCTTTATCACAAAAATGCTTAATTTCAAAACTCAATCCAATGTGATATAAAAATACCCTATATTTAAAACCATGATATTAAAATCCAATATATCAATTAGTACTAAATATACAGAATACCAATAAAAAAGTATATGTATCAAGTAATAACAAAATTATTACGAGTGAGAATTATAAAAAAAGACAACATTATATAGAAACAAACTATGGTATATATAGTGGTCAAAAGTGTACTATTAAAAACATAACATAGAATTATTTGAGGTGATCTAATAATGATATTATATTATCAGTTAACTAAATATTTTCTTTAATCTGGAATAGGTCATAAATAAGATTACTCAAAACAAACCACTCAAGGCCTAAGAGATAACAAAAAAACCAATCTTTAGATACATCAACAGAATGGAAATAGTATTTTTTATAAATTTGTTTTCCACATATTTAACATATGTTTTTAAATATGTTCATGTTACAAAACACGACACATATCAATTTTTTCATACACCACCCAATTTAAAATAATGGAGTAAATATGAAAAATATATATTTGTAGCTTAGAATAAAATCATGTTCATTGAAAAACTATTTTAATGATGGAAAATAATACATTAAGAGAAATAATTTTGACATAAAATTTATTAAATTAAGTTCAATGAGTAAATATAATCTATATTAAACATTTAATGAAAACAATACCAATATATATATTCAAACCATAAAATTTTATTTCAATCAAAAACATAAAATAACCTAAAATTAATAATTTAAATTGCTACAATAAATCCTTTTAATGAATAATTTTGTAACCCCTTATACATTGATAAATTAAAAAATGTACTATAATATTTCATTACATATTTACCTCATGTATCACACAATTTAATAAATTAATATTATATTTAAATAGATATAGTGGGTAAAAATATTCCCAAATTACATAACCTAAAATCAGATTTATTATTAAATACTAAAAAAATAAAATCAATATAATCCCTCATTTAATGAATCTGTAAAATTAATTTCCCCAATGAATCTATTGTAATTTTATATATTAACAAAAAAATTGAAAATTATGATTGGTAGAATAGATAATGTTTTTGTAAGTGACAAATTCAATGTTAAATAAGATAAAAATAAAACAATTAAGTGTGGAGTGATCATCAAGGATGGAGGGAAGAGGGAATTAAGCTCATAGGGTTTTGAGGAATATAGGACTGAGATGGGAAGATCATGGATTGGATGGTTTATGATGTCAGTTGAAGGTATGTTGGGTCCTAAAAAATAGAAAAAAATACGCAAAGGAGAATGATGATCCCCTTTAACTCAAGGGAGAATTATCCCAATTTCCCCTCAAAAGGACTAGGAAAATGTGGAAAATACTCAAGGATGGTGAAGGAGGAACCGGTCCCCAAACCGTTCTAATATTAACGACGCACGGCTGGTTCTGCAAAGCATCCCTCCTCTACGGACCATCGTCTTTCATGAGATGGAGGTGAAGATCCTCCGCGGTCGCGAGGTGGGGTAGGAGCCAACCCGATTCACCATTCCGGACCGCCCCAGCCGCGAGCTGCGTCAGCCGGCCCGAACCTCCTCCACTGTCATTCGCGAAATGGAGGCGGAACCCATCGCTGCCGCGAAGCACTCCCCGAGTTTGGTTTGCGGAGGAGTGTTTAATACCCCGCGAATTACGGATTGACCAAGTCATCCGTGAAATGGTTTTTCGGTCATGGGCCTCCGCAAAAGGTGTCGCATGACCACAGATACATCCTTTTCCCCAATCTATAAAAGGTGATTGATGAATAAAGAAAATGAAAACAGAGAGGAGATCAGTCAGATTCGGGGGGAAGGATTTCGAAGGAAGGCTTAGGATTTCAGAAGTTCCAGTTCCCGAACCAGAGCAGGTATGAACCTGGGAACGAACTAATAAGGAACCAAGAAAATGAAGAATAACATTGTGAACCGTGAACTTAAAATAAAAAAGAAGAGATAACTACGAACTAGGGTCCCTTCGTGGATGTACTACCCATAGACCAGAGAGTTTATGCCTCTTTTCCGATCCGCCGCACCGCATAGAACCCTCCTATGCGGTCAAATCCCCGATCGATGAGCCTCCAACCGACGTCGCCCTTGGCCACCACTTCCTAAATGTAACCCACCACGGACCACCCTGGTTTGCGAATCAAACACAATTCCGCGAACCACCTTGGTTCGTGGGATTCCCATCATTCCGCAGACCACCTCGGTTTGCAGACGGCCTCTCCAACCGGGTATCACTTCCCTACGCGAAGGGCGCCACCACCCATGCCCCTGTGTGGCCTGCCAAAATCTTCTGAGTTCCTATTCCCTAAGCCTGATGAAATCATTCAAATTTCAATCTGGCATGATCCTTCGCAACCTCCTAATTGGCCTACTCATCGGCCCCGAGCCGAGGCCTCCACCAGAGCCACCAGATCCATGTGGTGTAACCCTCAGGTGCATCAACGCGCCATTTTGAGTTCACATACCCATGGTAAAAAAGGTAAAAGGGGTTTCCCTGACCCTTGGGATGATTCCCAAAGCATGCCTGGGTTTACATTCCCACGGTAATGCCATGTCCGAGCCCGAAAGCCCCCTTTCTGCCTCTAATCTCCCGGATGGGGGACTACATGCTTCTGTGGTCTGGCACTTCTCCCCTCCCCATAGAGGGGGCGACATACCCATCCAAAGGCAGATGTCCCCATGCAACTTGGTACTTCCCCGAGTACTTCCCTGGGGAACAAGAGAGGTGACGGGAACATGATCTCCCCTTTCCCTCTCTCGCTACGCTTTGTCGCTATGGGCGTCCATCTCAGAGTAAGCCCCGACATTATGGGCCTCCCTCATGTGTAAACCCCACTCCACTTCTCACATACGCCCCTTTCGTGATGTGGTCCCTTGGTCCCTGCTGCCTCTTGTATCTCACACCGAGCCTGACTCACGTGTCTTTAGAGTAAGCATCGACCATGACATCCTCTTATGGGCCTCCTCAGAGTGTAAGCCCCAATCCATCACCCTGGTCCTCCTCAGAGTGTAATCCCCAATCCATTATTTTGGGCTACCTCAGAGTGTAATCCCCACACCACATGAAATACGTGGACTTTGATCCATGTCCCCTTGGCATTGCATGTAGAAAGCCTCCATGAGGATCAAGCCGAACAACCGGTCGATCCGACTATCTTCACATCGGTTCACCGCGCCACTCCTAGTGAATCCTCAATGAGTTCCGACTCCATGGGGACATTAATACAATGGGGGATGGTAAACCATGGACATAAATGATTCCAAACCCCTGCCTTTAGCTGACCATTTCCAACCTATATAAATTCGTGGATACTATTCTTAGGTATAAACCAATGATTCACGACCATATTAATACGTCTTAAATCTATAAGAGAGTCCCGAAACAGGCAATAATTTCCTCCAAAAGGGTGTTATTATCCCGACTTCCCATCCTCTCAACCGATGTGAGTTCATAAGCGTCGCTGGTCAGACCATCCGGCAAACGCCTTCCATTGGAATGCAGGTCCATGAGTCATCAGATACAGAACCGTTTGGAGTTTCGAGACCGACCCAAAACGAAAATGGTAATCCCGACATGAATCATTAACCAAGCAGGATGGATTTAACCTAATCCCACTCTGTGCCCCCTTTTACTCGCAAGGAGGTCCAAACAAGGTCATTAATTACGCAAGGGATCATGAGATGTTGCTTTGACAGGTTTGCTGTTTGTATTTGTTAGAATGTTTTGCAGTCACTATACAGAACTCCCTTCGATCCAATGGCATCCCGAAGGAACTCAGAAGCACATGCTTCCAACAGCACAATGAACAGACGTCCTCACCTACATAGGACCCCGCCACCCACCAAGTGTCTTCAATGCTGGGTCTCAGACGCGCTGATCCAAGAGTACCACGTGAATGATACTCTACTAATGGTGGAGGCGACCATGGACGCCCTCCAATCCACCAGAACTCGCCAGTTTCCTACCATGAAGCGGCCAAAAAGGTAGATCCAGACAGCCCCTGTTGCTATCTCAAACCGTTTTGGGAGCCTATCCCCAGAACATGAAAATGCGTACCTCTCTTATCTTAGGGAGGCAGATGAGGTCGGTGTTGAGGACTTAATCCCCACTGAATGTGGGTTCTGCTCCAAGGACCCGGCTGGAAGACATCATCACAGTCATGCTACGATTCAACATCCTCATGCCGAGAAGGACGTCTCCCCGAGGATTCAGTCCCACGCTCCCTGAGCTCTAGTCCCTCGGCCCGCCCAACTAGGGTGGAAGACGTACAATCAGGGACCGGTCATCACCCTGGTCCCTGAGGATGAGCTCCGCTGCCCAGCCACGGAGATGTACCATGAACAGGCACCTACACATGTTCTCTCCTCCCGAGCCCATCATCTAGACACGGTACCATCATACAAGCTGGGGCACATCACTTCCGAGCTCTATCAAGCTCGTCGCTCACACAGGATTACACTTACCTGGCAGGTACCTCTCCCTTCCTAGGGTCATGAATCCCACCAACCTTATGTGGTGGCAACCCGACGCTTAGAGGACCAGCTCCTAGCAGTTTCTTTTGACACCCCCATCCTGATATAGTGGTGATCAACAAAGACTGCCACCATGATGTTGCATAAAATCATAGGCGGGCACGTCTCCCCGCCAACAAAGACCACCGAATCAATACCGTGGGAAATCAATATATGCAGGGCCAGCTCCCTATGGATGAAAGTAATGTCTGTTATCCCGATGTGGCTGCCAACAGAGAGATAAACTGATATATCTCGGTATAGGGGCAGATTCGTTCACCAGCCCCAACATAGGATAATTGTCAGTACCCACTGACCAAAGGAGGATCGGAGCATGATATTCCTACTCCGATACAAGAATGGACTTTCATACTCGTTCCAGCCAAAGATATCTCTCTACATATCCTGGAAATGATGGAGGAGTAGGTATCGATCACAGATCTTATCTTTCATACTTTCAAGAATGTAATTACACCATCGACAACAGCAAGGACTCGAGTCGGTGAGCCATCTATCTAATTGAGGCGACTCATCTGAGAGATGGGATAGCCACCTCAGAGCAGATCTGCATCCTTGCTTCTTCCCAGGAGGGTCGTCGGCCATATTCCGTGATAGAAGGGAAACCAGATGAAGCAGATTCACTCGTTCCAACTGGGGGACACCCGTCCATCATGGTGGATGCTCCAGAGCAGGCATATATCCCTGCTAAAAGTCAATGTAATGCCCCGACCCTAGTTACCCAGAGTCAGTGCATTATTACATAACATTGGCATGATCACATGAAAGATCAAATCTCGAAAGACCGATTGGTTTAGTAGCCTTGGAAACACTAGATATATTCATAAGTCTTACATTACATCACAAAATGAAAAACTACTACAACAACATATTGTATCCATAAACCACACTCATATCCCCACATAATATCCCTGCAGGTCATTCATAATTTACTTCTTCACTTCCTGGGAAAAATAAAACATAGAAAAGGGGTGAGCTCAAATGCCCAGTAAGGATAAATATATAGAGGAAACATTCATAAATAAGAATAAACATTTAAGTCAATGTATAACTAAAACAAAAGCCTTTCAAACTTGAACTTTCAAAATGGTATGGCATAAATAAAATGAAATAATTCCATTTACTTATTCACATTGATATTCTACTAATCGAATAATCACATGCAAAATCAATAACCACTTTCATAATGTTGGAATGCATAATGCCAGACTATCATAACCACATAGCCAAGGCCTCATGCCAAGACTACAAATATGATTTTGTCAAGGCCTTGTGCCAAGACACTAGTTTGTCTCATGAGACGTACCGATGCATCGAGGAGCTATAGCGGGCTCCACCCGTCACATATTAAGTCCAATGCATTCCCATATGAAAAGGTTTAAACAGAACATAAACATTCGTATTAAACTAGCATAGGAAATATCAATAATTTCACCATAAACTATGAATGGTATAAAAATAGAAAATCCACAGTCAAACATATCACAAAACCTTCAATACAATATATAAGTTTTGTATCATAATAAACCAACTTCAAATAAGCGTAAAATCCATCAAAGGATGTTGACATAGATGAAATCAAAACACTTCTTAGAAAAATATCTCTTTATATTTTTGAAATCATTTAAGAGACATATAAAATAAAACATTTTCTTGAAAATATTCGTATAATCTTTTAAGGAAATCTTTGATGATTTTATAACGGCGGAAAATTACCGCACCCACCGTATATGTTAAAAAAAACATTCTTACCTTAATTCTGTCGAAAAAGTTAAAAAGGACCTTGTTTTGAAAACGACGAAAAGATTACTCTTATAAAAAGTCAAACAAGGGTATAAATGACTTTAAACCATATTATTGTAAATAATAAAAATGTTTTGAAATACATTTCTAAGAAACATGGATGTGGATGATAACGAGATCCCAGTAGATTATTACATATAAACAACCTCGGATAATGAAGAGATTGTGAAATAACCCTTACCTTGTAATTTTCCTTGGTTGGGGTAGGTTAACCTCCTGTTTAATGGTGAAATAATTGTTCTTAAATTATACAGGAATCATATACATTAATATGATATCATATATGATCTTTTAATATTGATTTGATAATAATATCTTAGTATTATCGTTGTTTCGGGTGTTAACTTACTTGTTTTCTTTTATATGTTTTGTTACGTAAAACATGTTTATAAAGGATAGGTTGTATATTATTCATATCCATAATGATATCAAGTCCTTAAACATCATTTTTTAAATCATCGAGTGATAATTATACTTGAATGGATACGATGGAGAATGAATCTCATCGCGTTCGTGGAGACGGTAGTCCGTACGTACGCACGAGCGTCAATATCATTCTTTTGATATTAAAATAATATATAAATGGATGGTATATCATATATACAGAATCATTAACATGTTATATTTATTATTTACATGAGTTAAACATCATTATTATACCCATCCAAATAATATTATATTGAATAACAGTTACACCACGACGTGGAGACGGTAAGCCGTACGTACGCACGTATGGTGACATGTTATTCAAAGGGTGGATAGAATACTGAATATGGTTTTATCATATTTATAATAACGTCACAATATATATATGATACTGGAGTTATTATTTTAGAATGGTAACAACAAAGGAAGAAGAAGTGGAAAAAGAAATGAACTTGGAAAAAGGGTGGTGAAATCATTACCTCTTCTTCGGTTTCTTCCTTTTGATTTGATCAAAAGGGCTCCTTAGGATGGCTTTCTGATCAAACTAAGGCCTCTAGGTTGTTGTGAGGGAAGTTGGGAGAGTATTTGGGTAGAGTTTGGCCGAACCAAAAGGCTTTTAAGGTGTGAATAAATGAGAAGGAGGAGTGCCCTTTTATAAGAGGGGTGAGGGGCACCTTTGGAAAAGCTAGAGATATTAGTTTATAATAAATTCATATTCGGTTTCTAATGGTTCCAAAGTTGATTATTTAAATTTTAAGGTGAGGATGGGTCGAAAAAAACTCAACCAATATAATTTAGACAGGTTTGGGTACTTATATTAACCTTCTCTTTAAGTATTAACTCTAAGTTAATTAGTTTCACTTTAACAATGTCTCTTTGGATTTTTATATAATATGGTTAATAAACATACTACATACATCCAAGAGACCTCCAAGTGGTCCATTAATGATGAAACTATCATGATATAAGTCTCTTGGCCGAATCATAGATTTTTAGGAATTTAATATCAATTAATAATATAATATTTGTTTTAAGAACACTTTTATGTCAATTTTGACACTATTCAATAGTTGATTTTTTTGAAACTCATAACAGATTGATTACTTTGAACAAAATAAATTAAATAAATCCTAATATATCATATTATCCTAGAAAATTAGTTTAATTTATTAAAAGTTTCATATTATATTTATTTGGGTATTTATAATATCAATTAATTTAATTTTTCACTATTATAGTAATTACTTTATCATCATTGCGTCATAAATAAAATAAATTATTTAATGTCTAAAATTTATAAATAAAATATCATTATGTAGGAAATCTTTTTATATTTCTAATGAATATTTATAATCTAAAATCCAACATATATAACTTTATGTAATAATTGTTTTGCTAAATGATATATTCTTGTGTCATTTTTGTATTCATTTTATCTTAATTAAAATAAAGTGTTCCTATCACTTACAAGTGGCACCATGGGGTCCCGAAATCGACCCAAATATGCCTATGGTCGAACATGTATCAACCAATAAGGCTAGGACACGTTTTAGGGTAATTTATTATTATTATAATATTATTTTTTAACCCTTATTTACCAGATTTTCCCTTAACCATGGTAAATAAAATATTTACCACAGTAATTATTCAAAATATCTAAAAATAAAAGTTAACTATTTACAAAATTTGGACATCCTGATTCCAAATATGGAATCCATTTTTCTAAATTCAAAACACAGATGTGGCAGAAATTAATTTAAAATTAATTCCCGCTGTCAAAACAAAAAGCGTGTTTTTAAGAGATAATAACTATCAAAAGATTGACACTTGTTTATGTTCGGTTTAATTGTAAAATTATGTCCAATGAAAAAAATTATATTAAATGGTAAAAATATATTCTAAATATACTTTAAAACCACTAAAATTCATAATTTATCACTATTAATTATTTTGATTAAAAAAGTTGTTTTTAATTAAAATATAGTAATTTTCACTACTGATCAAAATATTAAAGTTATCCGAAAAGTACCAAAATTTCATCTTAGGCTAAATTTGATATTCTGAATCCAAAAATTAAGTCCATTTTGAAATATAAGATATATATATATATAATTTCAAAAAGTTGGTGTTACTATTCATAACGGCTAGTTTGATTGGTTGTTAGAACTCAGTGTTGCGTACAACACACGCTATCGCATTATTCAAAGAGAAGCGTACCGTTGAAGCTTGGGGTGTTAAATTCTCCCCTCCTTCAAATAATTTCTTCCTCAAAATTTCTATAATACTACCGCATGAAAATACTTGGGTGGTTCTTCATCATAAGTTCCTCGGGTTCCCACGTTGCCTCTTCCATCTTATGGTTTCTCCACAAAACTTTTACCAGACGCGTCGTCCGGTTTCTCAGTACTTGTTCTCTCGTATCAAGAATCCTGACGGGCTCTTCACAATAGGAAAGATCGGGTTCCAGTTCCAATTCCTCATAGTTTAGTACATGTGTTGGGTCAGGCATGTATTTCCTCAACAGAGATACGTCGAACACATCGTGAACTTAGGAGAGACTTGGCGGCATTGCCAATCGGTAAGCTACATCCCCAATTCGTTCTAGAATTTTGAATGGTCCGATGTACCTGGGACTCAATTTACCTTTCTTACCAAAACGTATGACTCCCTTCCATGGAGATACCTTCAGGAAAACATGATCATCGACTTGAAATTCCAAATCCTTCCTTCGATTATCGGCATAGCTCTTCTGCCTACTTTGAGCTGCTTTGATGTGATTTTGGATTAGCTTCACCTTTTCCACCGTTTCCTCCACTAGTTCTGGGCCTACACGTTTTCGTTCACCAACGTCATCCCAGCAGGTTGGTGTATGACATCTCTTTCCGTATAACGCTTCATATGGTGCCATCTGAATACTCGAATGGAAGCTATTGTTATAGGAAAATTCTACCAGTGGTAAATATTGATCCCACATACCCTGAAAGTCAAGTGAGCAAGATCTCAACATGTCTTCTAAGGTCTGAATAGTCCATTCTGATTGTCCATCTGTCTGAGGGTGGTAAGCAGTGCTCAAATGAAGTTCAGTATCCCGGGATTTCTGAAGACTTTTCCAAAATCTTGAAGTAAAACGGGGATCACGATCAGAAACAATCGATAAGGGTACTCCTTGAAGTCTCACCACTTAATTAATATATAGTCTTGCTAGACGTTCCAAGGGTATATCTTCTCTTATAGAAAGAAAATGTGTTGACTTGTTAAGACGATCAACAATAACCCATATTGCATCATTCCTTCTAGGAGTCTTTGGTAGCCCCAAGACAAATTCCATCGTAATATTGTCCCATTTCCACTCCGGTATGGGAAGAGGTTGCATGGCTCCTCCAGGCTGTTGCCTTCCAGCTTTCACTTGTTGACAAACCATACATCTTGACACAAAATCAGGAATATCTCTCTTCATGTTGTCCCACAAAAAATGTTCCTTCAAATATCTATACATTTTGGTGCTCCCAGGGTGTATAGAGAAATTGGAACTATGAGCATCATCCAGCAATTCCCTTTTTAGATCAGGAATATTGGGAACACAAAGTCTCTTCCCGAATTTCAAAATTCCATCTTCATACACAAAGTCTCTCAATATCCCATCATTCACAGCTTTAATCTTCTTTTGGAATTCTTCATCATCGGTCTGAGAACTCTTAATCCTTTCTAGTAAAGATGGTTTGGAAACCATTTGAAAAAGCATTGATTTTTCACCTTCCCTGGTTATACCCATGTCCATCTTTACTAGATCCATGAAAATTGGATCCCTTTCCATTCTCATCATGTTCAAAACTCCATGGTCTTTTCTACTCAAAGCATCTTCCACCTTGTTTGCTTTCCCCGGGTGGTAGTGTATCGTGCAATCATAATCCTTGAGTAATTCAAGCCTTCTCCTTTGCCTCATGTTGTGTTCTTTTTGTGAGAAAATATACTTCAAACTCTTGTGATCAGTATAAATCTCACATTTTTCACCATAGAGGTAGTGCCTCCATATCTTCAAAGCAAAGATCACAGCTGCTAACTCGAGATCATGAGTACGATAGTTTTGTTCATGAATTTTCAACTATCATGATGCATAGGCAATAACTCTATCATTCTGCATAAGGACACTACAAAGTCCTTTCTTTGATGCATCACTATAAATAACGAACCCATCAGTCCACAATGGTTGAGTCAATATAAAAGCATTGACTAATCTTCTCTTCAGTTCTTCAAAACATTTTTCACACTCTTTTTTCCAAACAAATTTAACCCATTTACGTGTAAGCTTCGTTAATGGGTTAGCCAATCGGGCAAAATTCTGGACGAAACATCGATAACAACCTGCCAAACCAATAAAACTACGTACCTCAGTTCTACTCGTAGGTGCTGGAAATTCTTGGATTGCCTTGGTATTAGAAGGATCAACAGAGATTCCATCTTTAGAGACAATATGGCCAAGAAAAGAAATCTCCTGAAGCCAAAATTCACACTTGCTAAACTTCCCATATAATTCATGCCTCCTCAGAGTCTTCAAGATAATGCGCAAGTGATTTTCATGATCTTCCTAGGTTTTGGAGTATACCAAGATATCATCAATAAATACCACCACAAATTCATCGAGATACTCCTTGAAAACTCTAATCATCAGATCCATGAATACAGATGGTGCATTAGTCAATCCAAACGGCATTACAGTAAACTCGTAATGCCCGTACCTGGTTCGAAATGCTGTTTTCGGAATGTCTTCCTTCTTCACACACAACTGATGGTATCCAGATCAAAGTTCAATCTTTGAAAAGTATTGAGCTCCATGAAGTTGGTCAAATAAATCATCAATACGAGGTAGGGGATACTTGTTCTTTATCGTTATAGCATTGATCTCCCTGTAGTCGATACATAACCTCATAGATCCATCTTTCATTTTAACAAAACGAACAGGGGATCCCCATGGAGAAACACTAGGGCGAATAAATCCCTTATTACTCAACTCCTCTAGTTGTTTCATTAGTTCAACTAATTCTACAGTGGCCATTCTATAAGGGGTCTTCGATATATGCCTTGATCCAGGAATCAAATCAATGGAAAACTCAACTTCTCGTTCTGGAGGATGTCCAGGTAAATCTTCCAGAAATACATCTACAAATTCTTTCACAATAGGTACATCCTCAATTTGAACATCCCTTTCCTCACTGACAGTTATTTCATTCTCTTCCTCCCCAATAATTGAATTAAGTTGAGCTACTGGGGGTGGATCTAAATAAGAATTAGGTGGTGACGATTCTTCTATAAAGATAAGGTGTTCCTTATCATTATCACCAAGAATTGTAACCTCTTTCTTCTTACAATAAATCTTCGCATCATAGTCCGAAAGCCAGTACATACTGAGGATTATATCAAAATCAATCATAGGTATGACGATGAGATCAGCAGATAACGAACATTTATGTGCTCTAATGGGGACTTATTCACAAAACTTTGTTGCAATGATACTTCCCTTAGGAGTTTTAACTGACAACTCCGTTATTAAATCAAATTGGAAATATCAAACTTTCTTAGAAAACTGGGATGATATGAAACAATTTGATGATCCAGAATCAAATAATGCATTTGTTAAACTTGAGGAAACCATTAAATTACCTGCCACCACGTCTTTCAGAGCTTCTACCTCAGTAGTAGTGATAGCATAAGCCTGGCCTTGATCCCTTGGCCTTTTCTGAGGTAAGTTCTCCTGACACTTAGGACATGAATTTTCATAATGCCCCATCTCTCTGCAATTGTAGCACTGAACGTTGGTAGCTTCCTTCTTCCCCTTGCAATCACGAGCTTGGTGGCCTTTTTCACCACACTTGTAACAGACTCCCATTCCCTTCAAGAAAGTACCATGATGTTTCTTCCCGCATTTACCACAAGATGGATATTCAACCTTTCCCTTCTTCCCATTATTTCCATTCCCAGATTGATCAGCAGGTCTCTTCTTCTCTTGCATTTCTTTAAAGTCATAAGACTTAGAGAATTCCTTTTCGGTCTTGATAGCACATGAGACAATGTCTTCGTATGATGAAAAGGATTGTGAGACTAATGCTCGACGGAGAAATGGTTTTAACCCATCAAAGAAACGATCAATCTTACTTCTTGGGTTACGTATATAATCACCAGCATACCTTGCGAACCTTGTAATGTTATCCTCATACTTTGTGACATTCTCATCCTCCTTCTGTCTCAGACTTAGAAATTGTCTTTCCATATTTGCTCGATGGTCGCGAGGAAAGTATTTTTCTAAAAACATATCTTTGAACTCCCTCCATTCCATATTTGATACTTCATCATCTTCCTTTATATTTTGAATTAATGACCACCATTGATCAGCATCTCCAGTGAGGCGGTAAACTGCCATGATAACTTTTTCCATTTTCACTACTCCCCAAAGCCTGGAATATTTTCTCTAGGGAATTTATCCATTGCTCAGCTACTAAGGGATTTGTACTCCCATTGAACGTTGGTGGTTGTTGCCTCATGAATCGATCTAACATTGATCCTCCATGTTGTGGATCAGGGTGCTCCATATGGGTATGGTTATTATTCATAACCTGAGTCAGTTGTCCCAGTATGGTGATTAGCTGATCGGCACCAGTTGCATCACCAGCTCCACTATAATTATCTTGAGCATGAGGGCAATCCCTACATGGAGTGTGTGCATTGATACAGTTTCCATTTCTTCCACTAGGCGCCATTTCTAAACAATGTCATAAACTAGATCAGTTTATGAATCAAAATACATAATCCCATACTTATAAAACACTTAACATAAATTGAACTATTTATGGATATAATCCATAATCATAAAAATGTTTTCTTTGAGGAAGTATATACTCATAAACCCTTAATAATTATTTGTAAATAAAATGAGAGTTATCCTAAGCATATCCCCCGGGAGTGTCGTAACCAAGAGTGCAACAAGGCCCGTTATTGTGCACCAGTTCACGTTCGAGTCTAGCTCAAAGCGGTGATTTTGGGTTTTACCCCTAGGTACATTTGTGCCAGAGCCGCCTCTACCTGCTCGTATCCAGACAGGGATGTATTTCTCGGAAAACTCACAAAATCTCTACAATACCAAAATTTTAGGAAGTTCTTCTATACTAATCCTCAATGTTCATCTTAGGTCTACGTGCTCTAATCAGAGTTTATCTAGATCTAGCTTCCAAGGTTTGTACTAAACTTCCTCTGATACCAACTGTAACTCCCAGACCCTAGTTACCCAGAGTCGGTGCATTATTACATAACATTGGCATGATCACAAGAAAGATCATATCTCGAAAGACCGATTGGTTTAGTAGCCTTGGAAATAGTAGATATATTCCTAAGTCTTACATTACATCATAAATTGAAAAACAACTACAACAACATATTGTCTCCATAAACCACACTCATATCCCCACATAATATCCCAGCAGGTCATTCATAATTTACTTCTTCACTTCCTGGGAAAAATAAAACATAGAAAAGGGGTGAGCTCAAATGCCCAGTAAGGATAACAATATAGCGGAAACATTCATAAATAAGATTAAACATTTAAGGCAATGTATAACTAAAACAAAAGCCTTTAAAACTTGAACTTTCAACATGGTATGGCATAAATAAAATGAAATAATGCAATTTACTTATTCACATTGATATTCTACTAATCGAATAATCACATGCAAAATCAATAACCACTTTCATAATGTTGGAATGCATAATGCCAGACTATCATAACCACATAGCCAAGGCCTCGTTCCAAGACTACAAATAAGATTTTGTCAAGGCCTTGTGCCAAGACATTAGTTTGTCTCATGATACCTACCGATGCATCGAGGAGCTATAGCGGGCTCCACCCGTCACATATTAAGTCCAATGCATTCCCATATGAAAAGGTTTAAACAGAACATAAACATTCGTATTAAACTAGCATACGAAATATCAACAATTTCACCATAAAATATGAATGGTATAAAAATAGCACATCCACAGTCCAACATATCACAAAACCTTCAATACAATATAGAAGTTTTGTATCATAATAAATCAACTTCAAATAAGCGTAAAATCTATCAAAGGATGTTGACATAGATGAAATTAAAACACTTCTTAGAGAAATATTTCTTTCTATTTTTCAAATCATTTAAGAGCCATATAAAATAAAAACTTTTCTTGAAAATATTCTTATAATCTTGTAAGGAATGCTTTGAAGATTTTATAACGGGGTAAAATAACCGCACCCGCCGTATAAGTTAAAAAAACATTCTTACCTTAATTCAGTCGAAAAAGTTAAAAAAGGACCTTGTTTTGAAAACGATGGAAAGATTCCTCATATAAAAATTCAAACAAGGGTATAAATGACTTTAAACCATATTCTTGTAAATAATAAAAATGTTTTGAAATACATTTTGAAGAAACATGTATGTGGATGATAACGAGATCCCAGTAGATTATTACCTATAAACAACCTCAGATAATGAAGACATTGTGAAATAACCCTTACCTTGTACTTTTCCTTGGTTGGGGTAGGTTAACCTCATGTATAATGGTGGAATAATTGTTATTAAATTATACAGGAATCATATACATTAATATGATATCATATATGATCTTTTAATATTGATTTGATAATAATATCTTCGTATCATCGTTGTTTCGGGTGTTAACTTACTTGGTTTCTTTTATATGTTTTGTTACGTAAGACATGTTTATAAAGGATAGGTTGTATATTAATCATATCCAGAATGATATGAAGTCCTTTAACATCATTTTTTAAATCATCAAATGACAATTATACTTGAATGGATATGATGGAGAATGAATCTCATCGCGTTCGTGGAGACGGTAGTCCGTACGTACGCACGAGCGACAATATCATTCTTTTGATATTAAAATAATATATAAATGGATGGTATATCATATATAAAGAATCATTAACATGTTATATTTATTATTTACATGAGTTAAACATCATTATTATACCCATCCAAATAATATTATATTGAATAACAATTACACCACGACGTGGAGACGGTAAGCCGTACGTACGCACGTATGGTGACATGTTATTCAAAGGGTGGATAGAATACTGAATATGGTTGTACCATATTTATAATAACATAAAAGTATATATATGATACTGGATTTATTATTTTAGAATGGTAACAACAATGGAAGAATAAGTGGAAGAAGAAATGAACTTGGAAAAAGGGTGGTGAAATCATTACCTCTTCTTCGGTTTCTTCCTTTTGATTTGATCAAAAGGGCTCCTTAGGTTGGCTTTCTGATCAAACTAAGGACTCTAGGTTGTAGTGAGGGAAGTTTGGAGAGTATTTGGGCAGAGTTTGGCCGAACCAAAAGGCTTTGAAGGTGTGAATAAATGAGAAGGAGGAGTGCCCTTTTATAAGACGGGTGAGGGGCACCTTTGGAAAAGCTAGAGATATTAGTTTATAATAAATTAATATTCGGTTTCTAATGGTTCCAAAGTTTATTATTTTACTTTTAAGGTGGGGATGGGTCGAAAACAACTCAACCAATAGAATTTAGACAGGTTTGGGTACTTATATTATCCTTATCTTTAAGTATTAACTCTAAGTTAATTAGTTTCACTTTTACAATGTCTCTTTGTATTTTTATATAATATGGTTAATAAACTTAATACATAAATCCAAGAGACCCCCAAGTGGTCCATTAATGATGAACCTATCATGATATAAGTCTCTTGGCCGAATCTTAGATTTTTAGAAATTTAATATCAATTAATAATATAATATTTGTTTTAAGAACTCTTTTATGTCAATTTTGACACTATTCAATAGTTGATTTTTTTGAAACTCATAACAGATTGATTACTTTGAAAAAAGTAAATTAAATCAATCCTAATATATAATATTATCCTAGAAAATTAGTTTAATTTATTAAAAGTTTCATATTATATTTATTTGGGTATTTATAATATCAATTAATTTAATTTTTCACTATTATAGTAATTACTGTATCATCATTGTGTCATAAATAAAATAAATTATTTAATGTCTAAAAATTATAAATAAAATATCATTATGTAGAAAATCGTTTTATATTTCTAATGAATATTTATAATCTAAAATCCATCATATATAACCCTATGTAATAATTTTTTTTCTAAAAGATATATGCTTGTGTCATTTTTGTATTCATTTTTACTTGATTAAAATAAAGTGTCCCTATCACCTACAAGTAGCACCATGGGGTCCTAAAATCGACTCAAAGATGCCTATGTTCAATCATGTATCAACCAATAAGGCTAGGACACGTTTTAGGGTAATTTATTATTATTATAATATTATTTTTTAACCCTTATTTACCAGATTTACCCTTAACCATGGTAAATAAAATATTTACCACAGTAATTATTCAAAATATCTAAAAATAAAAGTTACCTATTTACACAATTTGGACATCCTGATTCCAAATATGGAATCCATTTTTCTAAATTCAAAACACAGAAGTGGCAGAAATTAATTTAAAATTAATTCCCTCTGTCAAAACAAAAAGCGTGTTTTTAAGAGATAATAACTATCAAAAGATTGACACTTGTTTATGTTCGGTTTAATTGTAAAATTATGTCCAATGACCAACATTATATTAAATGGTAAAAATATATTCTAAATATACTTTAAAACCACTAAAATTCATAATTTATCACTATTAATAATTTTGATTAAAAAAGTTGTTTTTAAATAAAATTTAGTAATTTTCACTATTCATCAAAATATTAAAGTTATCCGAAAAGTACAAAAATTTCATCTTAGGCTAAATTAGATATTCCGAATCCAAAAATTAAGTCCATTTTGAAATATAAGATATATATATAATTTCAAAAAGTAGGTATTACTACTCATAATGGCTAGTTTGATTGGTTGTTAGAACTCGGTGTTGCGTACAACACATGCTATCGCATTATTCAAAGAGAAGAGTACCGTAGAAGCTTGGGGTGTTACAGTCAAGATGTTCATCGACGTATCCTGGCAGAATCACGGGACCCAATTAGACAATGACCCAATGGTGAAGGTCGTTGTCAACAGTGGACAGTCCCCGCTGCCCACAAAAGAGCGCCCCAAACGTGCTTAGGGCAGCGAGAAAATAAACAGGGAGTTCACGACTCCACTATACTGGAAGTTGGGGTTCCCAACACCGCTAAGCATGCATAAATGGCTCAGAACCCCATCCATTACTATTTTAAGGGAGTGGTAGTAGCAGTTGCGAAGGTCCTCCCCGCAATGTTGCTACCAGCATCTCTGAAGGTCCTCCCCAGAGAACCTGTGGGGGCCTCCCCCGCGGTCATATAACGATCAATCATGAGAGATCCTCTTTTGATGCGAGCCACAGAAATACTTCATGTGGCCAAAATATCGAAGAGAAAAAAGTCCTCCACTTGCTGCAGTCCACCCTGAAGGTCCTCCCCGGGGTATACACTACAAACACTCTCCATACATTGGGACCATAGATTATGATAGTAGTCCTTTCTATCATAGTCACAACTGCTTAGTCCCCCCCCCACAGTTATTTCTCATCACGACAAGAAGTTCCTCCCCTTCTCAAATCCTTCCCTAAAGTTCCTCCCCTGTGTTATGCTACAACAGAACTCCACGCATCTAGTAATTAGATCGTGGTGGTAGTCCTCGCCACCCTGATAATGGAGGTCCTTCCAATAGAGACGTCATGAAATGGGAAGGCCCTCCCCTCATTGAGGTACATTATAGAGGCCCTCCCCAGGATGTATCCTATGGATATTCTCCCTATGGCAGCAGTAATGGTAGTCCTCGCCATTGTTGCTGTTGTTATGGTAGTCCTCGTGACCACAACCACCATTGTGAAGGTCCTCCTCGGATTGGACCCAAGCAACAAGAAGGTCCTCCCCTTGTCACAGTGTGTCCTGAAGGTCCTCTACAAGATGCACATCAATCCTCAAGCCATGATGGTCATCCTTGCCATGATGATAGTTGTTGCGAAGGTCCTCCCCGTAATGAAGCTACGCAGTCATAAGGTCCTCCCCTTACTACGACACGCCTTGGAGGACCTCCCTAGGGTGACCACTGCAAAAGTCCTCTATGCAGTGAATCATCAAGCAGTAACGGTAGTCCTCGCCATTACGGTCACCATTGCAGAGGACCTCCCCGCGATTAAAAATCATATCAACAGGAAGGTCCTCCTCCTGCCGAATCAAACTCCGAAAATACCTCGTATGCTGAGGCACTCAGAAGGATGGGATTAGGCTTTTAAGATTCATAGTTAGTTATGGAAGAAATCCTTCTCCAATCAGGAGACGGTCCAGGGCCGCGTTCAACCTCTAAACCACCTTGGTATCGCCCACATATTTATTCAACACCTACCGATCCCACTGCCTCTGACAACATTGGAAGCGAGTGTCTCAGTTGGGCCAACCAGGTAGAGGAGTCACTAGAGGAGGAATATGCCGATATGTTGCTCCTGAAGAAACGACTGGCCACGGATGATATAACAGTTATGTTTTGGCCTACGACCACCTCTCAGTTCGACATACCCAGAGAGTTGTCGGAAGTATGCGTGCATGGAATCCGCCATAATATGTGTAAAACCCTCCACATACTGTAATCGAGCTTCCTTCCCTACGACGGGTATGTATACCACATCAAGACAATAGGGGAACTCTTGCGTTACATCGACCGGGAATCTCTTCCTTCTGCACGGAAATAGTGACCCAAGAGGCGTAATAGAAACTTGGAGATAGCCTGCCTCCATGTACTACACCAGTTGTGCCGCCTCATCAGTGACGCTCTGATGGGAGTCCATATCATATGATGGGGAGAACATGGATCTTTGCATTTCAATCTAATCCCCTCCCAGAAGAACCCCTTTAGCGTGGTGTCTTTCAACATATTCACATCAATATGACAATCGAGTGGTCTATCTATTCTGGAAAGTCAATACACCCAGCAAAGTCAGGCCTTGAGTAAGTCCTAGAAGCGTCAAGCCCGACAGGAACAAGCCATTCAAGAACTCGTGAATCAGGCCACCGAGAGCTTACAACATGCCTCTCGCCTAAGAGAGGACAATCAGCGATTATTGCCTGCCTCCCCAGAGGGTGTTGATTCACAGAAGAACTCGGCACCAAACCCAGTTCAACCCCAAATAGGGGCATGCACGATCAGGCAGGTAGTGATAGCCGTAGCCACTGCCACAATCCAGGGTCAACCCTAGCCTACCGGGCTAGGGGAATTTTTAATAACAAATTCCCTAGTAAGACCAATAAAACCAGGAAGAGACTCGATGTCCAAGGAACAAAGCCACCCCCATCCCTCAGAGATGGGGGAATTATTACCCCCTCAACAACAACCTCCCCCCCCTGAGATTTAGTATTCTCTCATCAAGGGAGGATGATCAGAAGAGGAGGTTCCCATCCTATCCCGTCATTTGAATCACCATCCCCTCCGAGGGGAAGGTGCATTGTAAGGTCGCACCGAAGAACCCTCCGCGTCACCCTTCATCAAGAAGTCCGAATGCAATCCCAGGTCATGAAAGGGAAGTCCAGTAGAAGACGCGGGAGATCCTCTTCGCATTTGGAAGATGAAATCTTCTCCGCCCCATGATATGCATCTATCAACATCATTGAGGTTAACCCCATAGGTGGCACCAGAGATACTATAAATCAGGAGGGATCGAAAGACGAGTTTTTTGATCAGGCTTTGACTCACAATGAACCACCAGGTGTGCACACCCAGAACCAGAGGGCCACCATAAATATCACTGTCCTTCAAGCCAACCCTCCTCCACCTACCTAGAGATATTTCAATAATGATAAGAACAATGAATTGGTTACCCTTAACCCGCCTCCTTCTCTAGACAAAGATGAGTCACTCACGCTCGAAAAGAGATTTTCATGACATGAATAGGAGATGAAAGAATTGAGGCTACTTAACGCCGAGCTACTCTAGAGGGACCTCCTTATTGAAAGTGCATCCCAGGAGGCACAAAATCATGCACTCCCAACAAGTGCCCCTCAATGACTAAGGCTTGCCCCAACAAATGAAACACGGTCAGGGTTCCCGTCCAACGAGGCGCCCAGACCATCCAACTACCTAAATGTTGATTCAGATGAATACTAATACTTCCATCCACTCACGAAGAAACCGGAGAAAGTACACATGAACCCTTCGAAGGTTCCACAAACGGCACACACACCCGTGGTGCTGGCCAATCCGAATCCTCAGGAAATGCCTCGGGCTATGCCTACCTAGGACCTGGCCCAACAGGATGTAAACCAGGGTCTCACCAACACCATTTAGGCACTAGCAACTCAATTGGAAGTGATGGAAGGTTGAAGCACTATGATACAGCCAGAACAGAAACCCTACCCGGATTGGGTGAGCAACACACCGCCTCTAACAAATTTTGGGAGCCCTGTATTCCCTAACTTCAATGGATCAGGTGATCCGGAACAGCATCTGATGCACTAAGGATCCTATTGCGACCCTATGATGGGAACTCTGGAGTAATAAGAAGCAGTAAAATTCAGATTCTTTGTATGGAACTTTTATGGATTTGCCTTCATCTGGTATACGATTCTACCATCCCAGTCAATAAAGAGCTAGGAAGACCTTCGGCAGTTGTTCCGGTTCCACTTCAGATCAACGTTGCCTAAAACAATAGTCAGCGATCTCATGAACTACAAGTAGAGGAAGAACAAGAAGGTCTTAGATTTCATTGCCAGATGGAAAGGTCTGACATGTTCCCTGAACAGGCCAATGCCTCAAGATGATATGCTATCCATATGCATCGATAATCTTCGAGATGAGGTGCGAACACCGCTCATACAAGTGGGCTGCACCACTGGCTTCTTCCATCTCTCAGCCATTGCCCAGAGAATTGAGGGCTCCCTACAGGGGACTAATTTGAAGTCCCGAATAGCCTCATATGCTCTTGTTAAAATATCCCCTAGAGCTGAAGTGTTCGCTGTCACACTCATGCCGGCCCCTGTGCCCGCTCCACCACTCAGGCCTCCACTAAATCATCAACTTCCTGATGCATATCAGTGGCTAGATCCGCCTAAGCGAGATGATCAGCGAGGACCTAAGAGGAACCAGTTTGAGGAACAAAGACAAAAAGTATACTAATTATGAGAAGATCAAGTTTGTGTGTACTTCATTTCCACCATGAACTGCAACTTGCTCAGCCTCCCGGAGCCGAGGAAACATGAAGAGGTCGGCCGTGATAACTGGAAAGATTACCGACCCTACCATCGGATGTTGGGTCATAGTATTAGAGAATGCTTCATCTTCAAGGTCCTCCTACAAAGGATGGTAGAATTCAGACAGGTCTAGATGGGACCACCCCCAACACATGTTAAATGTATCTCTACCACTGACTACGACAAAGAGGAGGGGTGGCAGAATGTCACCAGCAAGAAGGGGTAGAAATTTTACTACTGGATGACTCGGAAGACAATCAAATGAGCCCCAGGCATTCTCCGAGCATGACTACAGTAGTCGGTGTTTCCACCAATATCCCCTGAAGCAGCAGAGACGACAGTATCGACCTCATAACCCTCCACGAGCAGGTCATCCGGGCGTAATCGAAGGAGGAAACAATCGCAAGAGGAGTAGTCCGTGACGAGGTCAAAGATAGCCCCAAACCTAGCAGATTATATTCCCTCAAATTTGGCTCCATGGGCACAGACCCTCCAAATGGAACCATCAGGGACAACCGACCAGGTTGACCTGTTAGAGGATGAAGAGCCAATATTTGGTCCTATTAACGTCATCTATCTTATGGAATCATTACCTGATGAAGGTTATGGTTACAAACCCAAGTTCCCTACACGAGGAGCCAGGAGGAGGAATCACAGAGGTAGGGTATAACTGGGGAGGTGAAGTCACGGCCGAAACCAACACTATGGTTGGACCCCGACCCAAACTGTTAGTATCGCGGAATCCCGTGGGAGAGCCCTTCAACAGACTCAACAGCAGAAAGAATGCCCCTCCACCTTCACAAGTAGCCACTCTGGCCCTGTTGTTTAGCATTACCCACAAGAGGAGGAACTAGTGTCTGGCCGCCTAGTGCGAACAAACAGACCGGCTGGGCCAAGTCCAAAAAACGCGGGGACTCCATCAATATCTGACCCCACGGTCGGTCCCTCCTCGTCAAATGCTCCAACCCCTAATGCAACCGCTAAGACTCTCCCACCAACAGAGAATGGTCAGCCGTTGGAGCAGAAATACATTATCCTTAAGCAGATGGCATCGGTACCAGCCAAGCTATCAATCTTGGATTCCCTAAGTCTCTCAGCAGACCTTAGGGAGGATCTTATAGAAGTTTTGTTCAGACCCCATTAGTCTCAAGCCGAGGTAGCTGCCGCCGAAATTTACAGGACAGAGACTGACCCGGCTAAATGCAATGCTGTGATTTCCTTCACCGATCAGGATGAAGATGCCATCATGCAAGGACACATCAGAGCACTATATGTTTCAGGCACACTGAATGGTATTGAGATCTGGAATGCAATTATAGAAAATGGCTCTGGATTTAACCTTTGTCCCCTACGTACACTCTGTAAGTTGGGATACAGTGGGGATGACCTAATTACCTTGGCCAAAACTTTGTTGGGTTACGACAAGAGCAAGCAGAATCCAATGGGACAAATTAAGATAAAGACCCATTTTGGTGACCTGGTAGCCTACACAGAATTCTTGGTGGTCCAGCAGACCACAATATTCAATGACTTGATGGGAAGGTCATGGCTCCATAAGCACATGACTGTCCCTTCATCCTTCCCCCAGTGTATCAAGTACTTAGTCAATGGACACAATGGAACATTTCACACTAACAACGCCCCTTTAGAGCTCTCCAAGTCACATTACATTGACACAAGTTTCTTTGAGCAAAAGAAAACAAAGCCTTTGGTCGATGGTGTCGACTGGATCCACACTCCAAATGGCCTGGAAATGGTTCCTAATGATCCCCTCATACAGCTTTTACAGAGAATATTTCCTACCCATCAACCATGTTGAGATTAGGTGTTCACGTTCAGACATGCACTAAGATGTCCTCAGGACTTCAGCCATGATGGTCGAGCACAAAAATGCGGGAACGTCCGCCAACCCATGATCTTTGGACGAATACTCTAGCAGGGATGCCCACAATGCCTCTCCCTCAATCCCTGGAAGTCTCAGACTAGAAACTCTCCCTCCATCTGATCAGGAAGATGAGGACTTGGGAGAAGAAGAGGAGCAAGATCTTCGGGATGCACCACCCACATTTAGGTGGGTATCTCGACCATGGTGGACGAGATCCGGGAAATAAACCTGGGATCCAAGGAAGATTCGAGGTCTATCTCATTAGTGCATCCTTGTCCCTCGAGCAGTATGAGGTATATAAACCTTTCCTGAGGCAACATTTGGATGTTTTTGCTTAGAATGACACAGAAATGCCGAGACTCGATCCCGGAGCGGCAAAGCGTCACCTGTGTCTTCCAGAAGACTACTGGGGCTACAAATAGGCTGCCACAAGGACACAGCCCTCACATGCTGCCAAAATAGAGGCTGAAGTCGATAAGCTCATTAAAGAAGACTTCATTCGGGAGGTACAAGACCCCATTAGGATTGCAAACATTGTCCCTATCAAGAAAAAGAATGGACAAATCTGCGTCTACATTGACTTCAGATATCTCATTAGACATTATCTGAAAGATGATTTCCCGGTCCTGATCACCGAATTATTCATCGAAGCGATTACCGGGTATGAGTCTCTATCCTTCCTGGATGTCTATTCTGGATATAATCAAATCAGGATGGCCCAAGAATATGAAGAAACCACTAAATTTAGGGCCCCTCAAGGGCTATTCTATTATAGGGTCATGCCCTTTGGTCTCCAGAACAATGGAACCACATATCAGCATGACATGCAAAGGATATTTAAACTATTCCTGGGGAAATTCATTGAATGTTATGTGGATGACCTGGTGGACATGTCCAGACAGTTCTCGGATCACCTGTCAGACCATGATACAATCTTCAACAAACATTGATAGCATAGCTTGAAGATGAACACATTGAAATGCGCCTTTGGGGTTACCTTAGGGAAATTACTTGGCTTCGTCAAACGCCATCGTGGAATCGAAGTCGACCCTGAGAAGACAAAGGCTATCCTTGGATTACCACCTCCCTGATGTTTCACCAAGTTGAGGGGATTCCAAAGACACATAGCCTGTATTAGGTGGTTCATAGACAACATGGAAGGAAAATGTTTTCCCTTCACCAATTTAATGAAGAAAGGGGTCACATACCAGTGGACGGATGACTGCCAAGAGGCGTTCGACAACTTGATGAAGTACCTCTTAAGCTCGCTAGTGCTCATGCCCCTGGTTGAATGAAGACCTCTCATTTTGTATGTGACAGCCTTAGAGAGATCACTGGGAGCCTTCATCGCACAAAAGAATGACACGGGCAGTGAAAACAGTCTCTATTACCTCAGCCTAACAATGATTGATGCTGAGACTCGATACTCAAACCTTGAGAAGAGCTGTTAAGCATTGGTCTTCGCGGTTCAAAAGTTGCAACACTATCTGCAGCATCATGAAGTCCATTTGATCTCGTGGGGTAACCCTCTCAAGTACATCCTAAGCCGCCCGATGCTAACCGGATTCCAATCCTGATGGGAGGGCATCCTACAACAGTTTTACATCCGGTTTGTGCCTCAGAAATCCATCAAGGGCCAGGCATTAGCCAACTTTCTTGTAGATAACCCTTTGACAGGGACCACTGCACCGGACACCGAGCTACCTGATGAAGAAGTTTTCTCGATTCGAGAGGAGTTCCCAGCATGGGAAATGTACTTCGACGACGCATCCCAAAGCCCAACTGGGAAGAGGATGGAGTATCCCAGATTCAACAAAGTGGGTTTGGGAATAATACTTGTGTCCCCAGAAAAGGTAGTCTTTCCATATTCCTTCCTTCTATCAGAAGGATGTACGAACAATGAAGGGGAATATCAATCTTTCATTGCAGTCCTAGAACTCGAACTCTAGGCACAAGTACACCACCTTAAGGTAAAAGGTGACTCAAAACTCATCATCAATCTAGTAAATGGTGACCATGATATTAAAAAGGAGGAGATGATCCCCATGTTTGACCTTGTATGGGGGTTAATGGTGGAATTCTCCACAAGAACCAACATTGACCTATATTCTCTGGTCTCAGAATGCTCAGGCTAATGCATTAGCCAACATAGCCATAGCCCTAGCCGACCCAGGCCAGGATGAAATGATTATCAGTATTGCTCACCATCGAATTGTATTGCCATTTATTCAGACCAAAATGGAAGAGAACCACGAAGTCAGTCCAATCCCTGATCCATATGCTCCTGCAACCGGCTAGATGACCCCCATTACAATTTACCATTATTGGGGAGAACTTCCACTAGACAGGGTTGAACGAGAGCAAATACGGAGAAGGGAAATCAACTTTGTCCTATATGGAGGTGTGTGTCAGCAAGAGGTCCTCTACAAATGAGGCCTCGATGGAGTTCTCCTCAGATTCACCGATGGAGAAGAAACCACTGCCATAATGAATAATGTATATGCTGGAGAATGTGGAGAACATCAATCGGGGACCATGCTTTCCCATCAGGTTCGAAGGCTTGGGTACTACTAGCCCACATTGGCACAAGACTGTGAGCGTTTTACCACAAAAATGCCACTCATTCTAGATTCATTCCAACTTTATACACCAACCCCCAATGATACTTCATCATTCCATGTTCTACTGGCCGTTTGCTGTCTGGGGGATGGACGTCGTGGGACCATATCCTCCCGCCATAGCCAAACAGCTGAAATATATCCTCACGACAGCCAACTTCTTTTCCAAATGGGCAGAAGCCATACCCCTCAAGGAAGTCGGGGAACAAAATATTGTTAGCTTTGTGAAGACCAATATCATCACTAGATTTGGTGTCCCTCATACCATACTAACGGACAACAGAACCAACTTCTGCTCTACTGAATTGGAGAAACTATACCACGAGTATGGTATCAAGGCTAACCACTCATCCCGCTACCATGCAGTGGCCAAAAGAAAGATATAGGCTATCAACAATACCCTGTCCAACATTCTCCAAGAAATGGTGGACAAAGAAAAGATGTCATGGACAGATAAACTCCTCCATGCATTATGGGATTATCAAACCACAATCCGCACCACTACTCGGGCCACCCCGTACTCATTGGTGTATGGAAAAGAAGCGGTCATACCCATTTTACTCCAACTTCCCTCCCTCCATGTTGCCACCTGTGAGCAATTATCTGATGATGAGTAGTCAGAAAAGCAGCTAGGTGAATTGGAATAGTTAGACGAGAAGCGGTTGCACACTTTGCACGATCTGGAGGTATACCAGAACCGGATCGCATGAGCCTTCAAAAAAAAGGTTCGTCTTCGGTATTTCTTGGAATGAGAGTTAGTGTTCGTCCTCCAGACACCAATGATACTTGGAAACAAGCCTCCAATGATGGAGCCCATATGGGAGGGACCATACGTTGTACACAAGGTCTACTCCAACAGAGCATATACCATGATCTCCATGAACGGGAATGTCACCACGGCTCCTACCAATGCGAGATTCCTAAAGAAGTATTTTGCATAGAAACTGAGTGTGGAGAACATCCTCACCGCATGATGTTAAATTGCATAGAGTTCGTCCTTATCGCACGATGTTAAACTACACAGAATATTTTAATACCCCTCGTCCTAACTGCATGACATTAAATTGTATGGATTTCATCCTTACCGCATGATGTTAAACTGCACAGATAATAAGATTTAAAAATGAATTATACCCCCGTGTGTGGACCAGACCTACACAGGGTGTATTCCTCGTCCTCACCGCATGACGTTAAATTGCACGAATTTCAGAGAACTATGTAAGGATGGATTCCTGCCCTCACATGATATGTAGTGATGCCAGGATCCCCTATCTTGGCCCATCAACTCCCAAATAAAAGTTAAGAATGCTCCCTCCCCCTGTGTATGGACCAGACCTACACGGGATGTATTCCTCGTCCTCACCACATGACGTTAAATTGCACTAATTTCATAAAACAATGTACGTCTTGATTCCTACCCTTGCAGGATACATAGTGATGTCGGGATCCCCTATCCTAGCCCAGAAACTCCAAAATAAAAGATAAAAATGCCTTCTTCCCCTTATGTACGGAACAGACCTGCACGGGGTGTATCCCTCGTCCTCACCGCACAACATTAAACTATATGGACAAGAAGTTTTAACAAATCCCTTCTCTCCCCCCCGTGTATGGACCAGAACTGCACGGGGTGTAATTCTTTTAGAGAGCTATTTATGGATTGATTCCAGCCCTCACAAGATACATAGTGATTCCAGGGTTCCCCATCTGGGCCCAGCCACCTCCAAATGAAATAAAATAAAAGATTGACAATTTCCCCTTCCCCCGTGTACGGACCAGCCCTACACAAGTTGTACTTCTTCCAGAGAACAACATGTGGATTGATTCTTTCCCTCACAAGATACGTAGTGATGCCAGGGTTCCCCATCCTTTCCCATCCCCCCAACTAAAAGATAATAATTCCCTTTCCCCCATGTATGGACCTGACTGACATGAGGTGTACTCCCCATCCTTACCGCACGACGTAAAACTGCACGGATAACAAGATTTTAAAATGCTCCCTTTTCCCCGTGTATGGGCTAGACCTGCACATGGTGTATTTTTGCGTCCTCGACGTATGATGTTAAAATGAACGGACAATAATGTTAAAAATGCCCCTTCTCCTATGTACGGACCAGACCTACACGGGGTGTGTCCCTCGTCCTCAACGCATGACGTTAAACTTCACGGAATTCATCCTCACCGCATGACATTAAACTACATGGACTTCGTCGCGACCCACCCAAGACACATGGCGATACAAGATGGAGATACTCCTTGAAGATTTGGATGCATCCTCTTCATACATGAGACTCTACGAACTGGATAATTATTGATCTTCATAACCACTCATGGCCATCGGAAGTGGAAAGTCATCGACCCGTGGACACCTTTGCATGACTATGCATACCATGACCTCAGTGGCTCTGCATATTGATAGCCCTTGGCCCATCTACCAAAGGCAAGATTTCCTCAGGTGACACTCTTCCAAGCTCCGTACACCTACCGGCCTCAGATCCCCCGTATCACATCTCCTGATATAAAAATATATGGAGAAGTGGTTTACAAGTTCATTCCCCTTTTCACATCCAAATGTTGCCAATGTACCCCTACCTGGCTAGCCTATGTGTCCTCTGGTGGTTCACATAGCGACCTGCGTCAACAAACATCAAGCCGGGACTAGGCTACTTGACTCAACGGACAATTACACTAAATATTTTTCTTGTATAATAGGACACCATTATCCCCATGTGCCGATTTCTGCACTGTGAGAAATCTCGGATTCTCGTAATCATTTATGGCCATAGGAAGTGGAAAGTTATTGACCCGAGGACACCATTGTATGAATACGAATACCATGCCCTCAGCAGATCTGTATAATGATAGCCCATGGCTTGTCCATCAAAGGCATGATTTCTAGGGGCAATACTCTTCCTAGCTCCGTACGCTTACTGGCCTAAGAGCCCTCACGCCACACCTCATGATCTGGGAAAAATCAAAGTTGAAGTTTACAACCTTCATCCACAACCTTGTTCCAAGTATACCAGATCATGTTTACCAACTTATTCTTCAAGTGACGGGAGCAATAGTCACCCAATGGTTTGAGCTCTATGACCGATATACTTGGAGTACCTCATCCTTACCGCAGGTCGTTAAACTGCATGGACTGAAGATACACCCCCATGCACAAAATAAATCACCACATGGAGCTCTCTAAGCTTTAACAACAACCAGGGATGAATATCCCTAACATGCCAAGATATTTCCTTACCCGACGACAGACATTGTGGCCCAGATAATTGCAGATATTCATAACCATTCATGGCCATCGGAAGTGGATAGTCCTAAACTTGGAGACACCTTTGCATGACTATGCATACCATGACCTCAGCGGCTCTGCATATTGATATCCCCTGGCCCGTCTACCAAATGCAAGATTTCCCCGGGCGATACTATTCCTATCTCCATATGCTTACTATCCCCAGAGCCTCCATGAAATATTTCTTGATCCAGGAAGCTCTATATCCATGATTTACACCATCGACCCCCCTCCACGTCTTGGACATGCCAGGATACTTGGCCGCAGTTACATTCTAATCAATAGCGTCCTTTTTAACTACATCCTTGGTGCATGACGTCAAACAGAATGAAGAACATCATGGACATGTTCCATTAGGCCTCAACGACCAAGCATCAAACATCCAGGGGAATTCCCCCAACAAAAATCATTTTCACTATTTTAATAATGCACCTCGTCTTTACCACACGACGTTAAACTGCATGGTCAATTATCCTTGTTGCACGACGTTACACTGCACATCATTGGATAAGAAGAAGAAAAATTCCCCCTTCCTCACTGCATGATGTTAAACTGCACAACATCGATTAATAATTCTCTTCGTCTTTACCCCTATGATGCTAAACTGCACGGTCAAACCCGTTACGGGTTCAGTAAGGAACAAAGGATTTTCGTTGTCCTTCAGTGCATAGGTCAGACCGGCACAAGCCACCGTCGAACACTCACATGATAATGGATTACATCACCCATTCTAGGGAAGTTTATTCTAGATGTTTCCCTTGTATCCAATCACCCTTTCATCAAAATCCATAATCTGTAGTCAGAAAAAGCCAGAATCTCATAAGCCACCCCTGGTGGTCTCAAATCTCAACTTCGCTAAAGTTGCTTGGATATCGGGGGAATACAATCATTGACATAAGGGCACTTTTTCATGACTATGCATACCATTCCATCAGCGTCTCTTCATATTGATAGCCCCTGGCCCATCTACCAAAGGCATGATTTCCTTAGGCAATTTTTCTCTCCATACGCCTCTTGGCCTCCGAGCCCCCATGTGTATCCTGGGATTCAGAAACCCTCTGAGTTACAGATTACCAACCTCTTTCACAACCCTTCCTGAATATGGTGGAACATCTCTGACAAGATTACCGAGGACCAGAAGAAGATGTTCCATTTTAGTTGATGTCCCAGGTGCTTGACATTAAACTGCCTCAAGCCCCAAACGTCTTTTATGCTAGATAAATTCATAGGACAAAAACCTTTCTTCTACACTCTTTATTGATACATATGTTCTCAAAACCTTTTAGACGTCACATAGCCTTTCCGAGCCACTACCAGTGGTTTTCATACTTCTCAAATCCTCCAATGGTTGTTTCAATAAGGCGAAATTTCATGAAGTCCTATGGATATCAAAAATGGAGATGCATTGACTAAAGGACACCATTTCATGACTATGAATACCATTCCTTCAACGGCTCTGCATATTGATCACCCATGGTCTATCTACCAAAGGAAATATTTCCTTATGAAATGCTCCTCCCACCTCTACACACCAAAGCGGATCCCATGCCTTTTGACATGCCCTACATGTCGTCCAATTTTAACCACCCTCCATCCCAAATGCGTCTGAATGACACTGAGACAACTTTTAATCAACCAAACCCCATTGGGTCCCTTTCTCCACCATATTTGGTCAAATCTGTTCGACCTAAAACCTCAGTAATGATAGTATTGACGGCGGGACTTTAAACCACCCAACAAAAGAGGCACAAATCCTGTTAGGCCGAAAACACGAAAAGGGAAACCTAAAAAAAAGTCATTCCATAACCGCTAGGTTCACACTAAATGAGCCCAAATAAAATTAGGGAATAAATGAAAAGACAAAAAGTTTGTAGGGTTTTTCTAAAAAACCCTAGCAATAGTCGAACTATGATCGCTAGACCCCATGGTATAGGAAAGAGTTATAGTTTGTATTCCTGATTTATGATTAATTCTGATTCAGTGCGTTGTTAATTTCACAAAAATTGTCTAGTAACAATAAAATTTTACAGACACAAGTGATTGAAAGAGATTGTATTTCATTCGAGCAGAAATGGAAGATTTCCACAATATGGGGTCTCTCGCTCACAAAAAAAGGAGAGGGGTAAGTAAAACAGAGAGTACAAGAGTGGCTCTGATAGTCATAATGGATCCTGACTTGCTCTCTCCACAAGATCAATGACCGTACAGCGGAGGTCGTTGCAAGACTATTCCAACACGGACCTCTCCCTAGCTTCAACCTCAACCACTGGACGACTATGCTCCACTATTATTTGGAGATCATTTATCCCTTTTCTGGTGGCTTCAAGACAACTAGTCATAGTTGACAACTGAATCCTCAGTATCCCTGCCCATTCATCACATTCATGCAACATGGAAGATAGGACGGCCACCTGATCTCAAAAGATCGCCTCTTATGCTATTAGATGATGGAGTTGTATCGTGAATTCCTCTAGGGATCAGGTCCTGCAATGTGCGGTAGCAAAGTGAACATGTTTTTGTTCACTAGTGGCAGATTCCTCATGGGCCATGACAACTTGGTAAGCAAGAGAATGGAACTGCTGACAGTGAAAGCCACCAAACCCCAAACCTAGGAAGAGAAGTCGAAGAGCTTCAGTCTTAGTTTCCATATCATCTAGAAGAGTTTCGGAAAAAATCTCGCAAATACGAGGCCAGTCCCAACTATGCACGACCCGGTGGTGCACCAGGAAATGAGGATCTTTGGTATCCTAGCTGGATAACAGCGGAACGAAATTTGGCATTGTAACCAACACAGACATGTGCTCGCTAGAAGTTAGTTCCGAAGCTAGAAAGTCTTGAGACTCAAACCCTAGATCATGTTTCGGGATCAAGTTGCTATGCCCGGTATCAACTGGAAAAACTTCAGGTATTTTCTTGCTGGGACCCAGAACCACATGGTCGTTCCCATCTATGTACAAGAAGGATGAAACCGTCTGATCTTTTTCCACCGCAGGGCTGGGAGAGTAAAATCCCCTAAGTCACTTTGATAAATGAGTGATCAGTCGATCCTCCCTTAGAGCTAATGAGGAAGGTGCGGTGGATGCAATAGTCGTAGTACCCCCTTATTTGGGAACCTTCCAGACGACCTTCCCTAGTATCTCATTGGCAGAGTGTTTTGCCCAAACTATTGCATAGTCCATGGAAAGGCGGCGGCCGCCCCAATGACAGGCATGGGAATGATCGTGTCAGATCCCTACCACGTCAGCATCATCCACCATTGGAGATGTATGGCCTGGTGTAGTCCATGAGCCTGAGGAGGGGGAAGGAAAACATGGACTTGCATGCTCCCAAACTGGCAAGAAAAACGATATGGGACATACAACTCACAAAAGGAAACCCCGTCGATCCGCGCAGACAGAAATCTGTCCCACAGCGAGATCATGTTAGAACGCTCCTCTAGGCTCCCCCGGCGGTTGTCAACTAAGACATCAGAATGGGTGGGGTAGGGAGTGAAAGAAAACTAAGAGAAGTCACTCAGAAGCTCAAGGACTTCACTAGAGATGATTTATTTTAAGCGAACTCCAGCTATATCAAGCAGGGTAGGCTGAAAAGTAGGAAGTAGGATGATTGTGTTGTGACGATACTCATAACAGTGGCAATGATCCACTACCCAGTCATACAAAAATCGAAATGGCACACTCAGACGGAAGGGTGACCCGCCCTTCTGCACGTGACCCAGCAGTATATAAATACGAGATAATGTGGGCATGGCCAAATTCACCAAGTGTCCCTCTGCCAGTTCAACTGCCATCATCATGGTGCTAGCCCTGACGCTAGGATTAATATCCTGAGAAGGGAATAGCCACCCGCTCAAAAACATAGCAAACAAACCTGGCAGCAGGAGCATAGGCGGAACACTGGGGCGCACCTTGTAACCCCATGAAAGGTAGTTGCCCGCCTCCAGAACTGCCCAGAAGGAAGTTGGGGAGGTTTGCGACTGTTGAAAAGGATGAGTTATGGGGGGCTTGATCTTCAGCACAGGACCAGTGGTGTTCAGAAATAACTCTGTCCAAGTACTATAGGGAACAAAAGAGCGGGCATGCAAGTCTTGACCCAGTGATTGCTCCGCCATAACGAGTAGATACCTCACCAAAAATGGTATGTGTTCGGTGTCTTCCCATGAGTCAGGGGAAGACATAAATTCATCATACATTTCACTAATAACCGGGATCTCTTCCAATCGATGGATATCCCACAGACTAATGCCAACTTCACCATGGGCAAGGTGGAAAGTATTATTGCATGAACACCAATGACTGAGTAGGTCTGGCAGGACCAAGGATGGTGGGTAAATAGAAAATTGGGAATCACAGACTGCAGAGTATAAATTGACAGCTTCCCGTGATTCGGGAGACTCCCGGCAGTGATGATGGACCCCAAAATCCTAGGGCCAATCATTTGAGAAGAGCCCACCATACAGAGGATCCCATCTAGGAATCCACCCCGCATTAGGATCTACTCGAGAAAGGTTGATAATAGAAGGGTAACTCTTGAATATAGCTTCCTGAGAAAGTTTCGAGTGTGCTGATCACTTTGGGTCAAAATAGAGCCTCTCAAAATAATGATGTCTTTCTGGTCAGAGTCGGAAACCATATCCCCGATTGGGTAAGGTTTTCCTGAATACACTTGGACGATGCTTCCAAGAAAAGAGAATGAATACCTGAGAATGTGGGGGGAATAAGGACATCATCTTGAAGACCGAATCCATGAAGAGGAAGCTGATTTGATATTGGATAATCATGTAGCTCAGGAGGGATCAATTCTTTCAAGACACCATTTTCATATATGATGGACCGACTAGGGTCCTCTTGGATGTTCTCTGCTCTGCGAATCATCGCTAAAAGTCTCCCTAAACCAATTGGTAGAGGCTCTATGACAGGCCTCGATATAGAATGACGGGGAACTTATTTTCTCCATGCACGAAGAAAGCCAACAAGCGGTTGGTCCATAATAAAAAAAAATTCAGACAAAAATACCAAATATATGGATGAGGATATGTTGAGGAGCCTTCATAGAAAAGTCTGCAATGAGGCCTTCACAGATGGTTCACGATGACAACATCCCACGAAACAGCCTTTTGGAAAAGTAGTCTGTGAAACCGTGACCTGTGGAGTGTTGGCCAGGAAACCGCGGACCAGGTTCTTCTGTGTAATTTCCATCCCGAATTTAAGTGGTTTAGTTCGGAAGACTCAGAAAATTTTAAAGTTCAGAAGATTTTAGTCTATGGAACATCGAAACCACGGATCATCGAAACCATGTAGCATTGAAACTGAAGTGGATCGAAACCACGAAGCATCAAAACAGCGAAGCATCAAAACTGCGGAGCATCGAAACCGCGTAGCATCGAAACAGCAGAGCACCAAAACTACGAATCAAGTTCCTACGCAGCCCGTCATGACTTTATTTTTAATTAATTAAAAGTTTTAGTTCGCAGCTAGGATGTTGATCCGCGGAAGAAGAACGGCGCGAATGAGAAATGGTTCACAGAAGTAGCAGCTGGTTCGCAGAAGAAGCATTTCGCGAAGGAACAAGCACACGCACGCAAAAATGCTCTAGATTCGTGAATAATCCAGTAAAGTACAAATGAAGGGACCCTCATATTTATAGGAATGGTCCCCTACTGGGTCCACCTCTCTCCTGCGAACTACCCTTGTTTCAAGAACAGTCTACATCGGAATAGCCTCATCTTCCTTCCGATTGGATCCCATTTTGATGGGTGAATATTTAGGGTTCAGAAAAAAGAAGAAAAAAATCCGAAAAGTAGAATGATGATCCCCTTTAACTCAAGGGAGATTATACCCAATTTCTCTTCAAAAGGATTAGGAAAATGTGGACAATACTCAAGGACAGCGAAGGAGGAACCGGTCTGCAAACTGGTCTAATATTAATGATGTATGAACAGTTTCACAAAGCATCCCTCCTCTGTGGACCGTCTTTGTTCGCGTGATGGAGTCAGAGATCCTTTGCTGTCACGAGGCGGGACAAGCGCCAACCCGGTTCACCATTCTGGACCACCTCAGCTACGAGCTGCGTCAGCCAGCCTGAACCACCTCCTCTTTCGTTCACAAAATGGAGGCAGAACCCTCAGCGTCCGTGAAGCTCTCCCCATGTTTGGTTCACTGAGAAGTGTTTAATACCCCGCAAATTACGGGTTGACCAAGTCATCTGTGAACCTGGTTTTCGGTCATGGGCCACCGAAAAAGGTGTTGCATGACCAAATATACATCCTTGTCCCCTCTCTATAAAAGGATATTGAATAAGATAATAGATGAAAATGGAGAGGAGATCAGTCAGATTCGGGTGGAAGGATTTTGAAGGAAGGCTAAGGATTTTGGAAGTTCCAGTTCGCAAACCAGAGCAGGTATGAACCTGGGAACGAACTAATATGGAACCAAAAAACGCATAATAACATGGTGAACCGCGAACTTAAAATAAAAAAGAATAGAAAATCATGATCCAGGGTCCCTCTGAGGATGTACTCCCCGCAGACCAGGGAGTTTATTCCTCTTTTCTGATCCGTTGCACCGCATAGCACCCTCCTATGCGGGCGACGCCCCGACCGACGAGCCTCTGGCCGGCACCGCCCTTGACCGCTGCTGCCTGTATAGAACCCTTCGTGGACCACCCCGGTTCACGGATCGAACCTGGAGCCTCGAACCACCTTTGTTAACGGGATTCCCATCAGTCCGTGGACCAGCCTAGTTCACGGATGACCTCTCCAACCGCGTAGCACTTCCCTACGCGAAGGGAGCCACCACCCATACTCATGTGTGGCCTGCCAAAACCTTCGGAGTTCCCATTCCCCAAGCATGATTAAATCCTTCCAATTTAAATCCAGCCTAATCCTTTGCCACTTCTTCATTGGCCTACTCATCAGCCCCGAGCCGAGGCCTCTACCAGAGCCACCAGATCCATGTGGTGTAACCCTCAGGTGTATCAATGCGCCATTTTGAGTTCACATACCCACAGTAAAAAGGGGGAAAGGGGTTTCCCCAACCCTTGGGCGGATTCCTGAAGCATGCCTCGGTTCACATTCCCACGGTAATGCTGGGCCTGAGCCTGAGAGCCCACTTTCTGCCTCTACTCACCGGGATGGGGGACTGCACACATCGGCGGTAGGGCACTTCTCCCCTCCCCGAAGAGGGGGTGACATACCCATCCGAAGGAAGCCGTCCACATGCACTTTGGTACATCCCCGGGTATTTCCCTGGGGAACAAGAGAGGTGACAGGAACATGAGCACCCCATTCCCTCCCAGCTGCACTTTGTTGCCATGGGCGTCCTTCTCAGAGTAAGCCCTGATTTTATGGACCGTCCTAATGCATAAACTCCAATCCACTTCTCACGGACGCACCTTTCACGATGTGATCATATGGTCCTTGTTGCCTCTTGTTTCTCACACTGAGCATGAATCATGTGGGCTTAGTGTAAATATCAACCATGACATCCTCTTATGGGCCTCCCCAGAGTGTAAGCCCTATTTCATTTCCCAGGTCCTCCTCAGAGTGTAAGCCCCAATCCATCGCTATGGGCCTTCTAAGAGTTTAAGCCCCAATCCATCATTCTGAAATGCCTCAGGGCATAAGCCCCAAGACAACATGAAATACGCGGAATTTGATCCAAGTCCCCTAGGTAGGGTACGTAGGAAGCCTCCATGAGGTTCAAGCCCAACAACCGGTCAGTCCGACTATCTTCACATCGGTTCACTACACCACTCCTATTGATGCCTCAATGAGATTCGACTGCTCAGGGTCATTAATCCAATGAGGGATGGTAATACTCGGGCATAAATGATTCTGAACCCCTACGTTCAGCTGACCATTGAAAACCAGGAGAAATCCATGGATACTATGCTTAGGTATAAACCAATGATTCGCGAACATATGAATACTCCTTAAATCTATAAGACAGTCCTGGAACATGCAATAATTCCCCCCCAAAATGGTGTGATGAGCCCAACTTCCCATCCTCTCGACCAATGTGAGTTCTTAAGCATCACTGGTCAGACCATCCGACAAATGCCTGCCTTTGGAAAGCAGGTCCACGAGTCATCGGATATGGAATTGATGAGCATTTTGAGACCGAACCGAAAAAAGGTGATACCAATGGTTTTTTAAACCATTATTATAACCATCCTCTATACAATGTGTTTTTGTAAATTCTTAGTATATCATCCCCATGAACAAGATATAATAATTATTTTTATAAAATGTTGGTATATATCTATTAGTATAGAATCCATTTCTAGTTCTGAAGGATTGATTAACCATTGAAGACCTAATAAATTATAATAGTCATTGGTTAGACACCCAAAATATAACCAGACCACAAGGAGTTACACAACCCAATCACATTTCTTTCTTCACATGACGGGTTTGACATCCCAATGTTAGTTCTCTATTGAAATGCTTATATAATTAAAAAAATATCTAAATATAATTCATGTAGACTATGCATATCTTATGAAGTGATCTCCCTCCATGAGCATATCGAATTAAAAATTTTCTCAATTTATAGATTCTCCATGATCATCAACATTATATAGTATTGATAATATATATTGGTATTGATTGTCAATTTTGATCATTTATTATTTGGTTTTCCCTTATCCTTCACAAATACTCTTGTTCACTTGGTATCCCTCTCTTGATAAACTCCATAGAATTGACTCTATCTTCTCTCTATGATACTTCTATATATTAACATTTTATCTTACATAAAAATTTTCAAATATTTTTTTATTTCATACAGATTTTTATATAATCAATTAATAACATGGTGGAAATTTTACTAAAACTTATATTTATAGAAACACTATAAATCAATGAAGCAGGGATCATTTATTTTGAGATGGATTTATTTTCCATTTATAATATTTCACTAAAAAATATTCAATCCCATTGATTATATAGATGTTATAAATAAAAAAATATCTTGTAATTTGTTATTTTGAGACAATTCAACTTTCTTGACATTAAAAAATAATTACAATATGATCTCAAAATTTTCATATTTTCTCAACTCATATCCTAGGCCAACCCAACTTGATATCCCAATGATTTTCCCAATTTTGATACTTAGTCAAAATTGTAATATAAATCACCAATGGATTTTAGTGTTCCACGCTTCTTTACAAGATAAAAAATAAAAAATAATTTATTCATGCATAAAAACACTTCTTTTAATTTACATAAAAACACCGCATTCATGTTAGCATAAATAGTTTCCATTTGTATCTCTTACATATTGAGAGGATCTCATTCTCAAATATTGAAACTTCATCCCCAACTAGTAATTAATTAATTTAAATAAGAATAATATTGTTATTTATTCAATTAAAAATATGTTAATATAATATTATTATTATATTATATTTAATTTATAATTTATCATTAAATTTATATATAATTTCAACACTGTTTCCTCACAATATCCTCTACATAATAATTCTTTAAATCCAATAATTTTAATTATTGTATATGAATTTAAAAGCCGAATGATATTTCTTAATGGTATATGGTAGATCAAAAATTAATTAGATATTTATATCCTAATGAATTAATGTTTCAGGAAATCACTAAATTCATATTATAGGGGAATGACATGAATTCTAATGGATGTCGAATGGCATGAATCAAATTCATGTAATGTGATAAGAACTCATATGACGAATTCTTATGATCCAAAGTCATAAATTCAAAACAATTGCCCTAGAACTCAAATTAGTATGATTATCATTGATTTATTGTTATTATAATTCATGCTATCGAAATAAAGGCATACTATCAAGAAAAACCCCTAGGAGATGGTAAAAATACAAAATGATAAATTTATATAAATGACTTATGAAATTGATCATAGTTTATTCATTAATTATCAACCACTAAAACAAACAAAAAATTGTTGAAGACAACTTTTATTTATCTTTCAACACATTTTCATTAATTTTGTTAAATGATATCTCTATAATGATCATAATTAACTTTCAGATATTATAAAATTTTTTGAACTATAGTTATTCAATTTGAAAACTAATATACATATTTATATTTTATGTCTATCCTAATTATTAATCTCTTCATCCAAAATTTTTGACTCAACTTCTCCACAGACCATATTAATAATAAAATTAATTATAAATTTTTTTGAATTACCAAAAATTTAAAAATATCCTCATTTTTAACCTAATATTACAAATGGTTTATAAATTGTTTTATAAATTTAATATTTTTGAAAAAAGAATGATGATTGAAGATTTAATTGTTTATAAACATCAAATGTTATAGATTCTTCCTGATATTTACAAGAAGATAATATAAATTTGTTGAAATAATGATGTTGTGTAAAACATTATTGGCCTAGAAACCTTTAAAAATGAATCTCACAATATAATTTTCAATTTAACTAAGTCTTAAGTATATGTGGTCAAATTGGGAATCTTTTTCATTTGTTTAGAGATTCAAAACAGCACCCAGATACTCTATGAGAAATAATAATTTTTTATTCTTCTTAGTGACCTTTATCAATAACATTATTGATGAAGTAGATGGTATGGAGTTTCATCACGGAAAATAGTGTGAGTTTTATTTATATATTATTTAATTGAAAGTAGTGGTTGGATTTTGTGGAAAATGGGTTTTGATGGTTATGTAGTTGTATACAGATAAATATATTCTAACTAAAACCCAAATTCATTGATCAAAATATCATGATGAAATTATATAGAATAAAAACCTAACATGAATATAACAATAAGGTAAAACTAATTAGAAATAATAATGTATAAGAAATGGGGAAGTTATATATGATAAGAATTAATTGAAAAAAATATTATAAATAAATATAAATGTATATAATGTTTATATTGTCTAATTAAAATGATTTCGAGGTAATTAATAGTATTATTCTTAGTTTTTAACAATAAAATGTGTTTTTCAAATGGAATTTTTGTATAGTGGTGGATTATGTGATTAGATAATAAATGGATTGCTCTAATTTTTACAAATAATAGTTTCTATTTTTATAATTTATTAAATATTGCCATATCCAAATATTGGTTTCTATGAGATTTTTTTGATATTTTCACATCTAAACATCTATTTAATCCATAGAGTTTTAGTCTTAGTGAGTGAAGACATGACTTTTCATCAACATCTACATAATATGTTTTTAGACTAATAAGTTAGATATCTATTTCTCTATAGTTTATATTCCTATAATTTGGACCATTTGGATCTTTATATATTATGGCCATATATCCCATATAAAAAAGGATTCTATTAGTTTATGGTCATACAAGAGAGACCAAAATGGTAACTGAAGTTTATGTTTATGAAAACCAAACCAAAATGATTATTATATTTTATGGTTATATGTTTTTTAACTCAATGGAGCTTTTATTTTATGTTCACAAAGGGAAAAACAATTAAAATAATGTATTTTAATAGTATACAACTCAAACCAAATTATTTCCACATATTTTAGTGTTATGGAGAACATACTGAAATTGGGTCTCCTAATTTAGGATAATAATGTAGGAACACAACTAAAATATCTTAGTTTTAGTCCATAATGGTCAAATAAAAATAAAATTATCTATTGTAAGGTAATCGATCATGGAAAAATGTTTTGTAATTTAAGTTATGTTTACATGAATAATATCAAATTATATGGTCATTCACAAATCATATTTTAAAATTAGAATTATGTTAATCATGATTGATTACGTAACTATAGTGAAAGGATATGTTATAGAAAAGTGGTGAAATGCTCCTTGAAATTAGTTTTGGGGTTAGTAGTGAATAATTTCTTGATTTGGATACTAATTTTTTTTAATAGTTTCATAGTTCATAGTATCCTAAATTCAAAAAATATTTTAAATCTATTTTAACTTAAGAAGGATGAATTATGAAATTCATGAAATTTAAAATTTTAATTAGATATCTTTAGAAAAAAAGGGATAGTCAAGGATAGAAAATGGAAGTTATTGAATAATTATTCCATATAAATACCATTAAAAACATATATTTTGGTTGACCATTGATCATGTTTTAAATATAGGTTCTGTTATAATGTTAACAAAGGCATATAAAATTGTACATTCAAAAATTATGGACATGTATATTCCCTAAAATAATATTGATAATACAAATGATTAGTCCATTTGTCATCACCATGTTGAATGGGGAATTTCCAAACAATATAAATTTTTTACTAGTGTTCATGAACTATTTATGGTGATATAAACATTGAAAATTGAAATACGATGTAGAGATAAATGAATTTTTAAATAGTCAAAGATTATACTAGAGGTAATCCATTTTATTTTAAATGATTTATATTGAAAAATATTAAATGAAATATAGATAATTTTTGAAATTGATTAAATATACAAAAAATGTGAAAATTCACATGGGCCCCTTTAAACATTGATATCAAAGTCAAATAAACCTCTACTTGTCTTTATAGAAGTAGATTAAAATGTACTACACTTATGAAAGTGTTAGAAGATATGTGAATAAATATGTATCTAATAGATAAAAAAATCAATCCATATATTTTAATAGATACAATATGGAATTATATGGTTGAAAATAACCAAACAATAATGGAATAGAAGTATGAATCAAGAAGAGAATTGTAAATAGACACCATAGAATAAAATTCATAGATTCCAATATATGGTTATGAAAGTACCACCAAAGTATAATTAGATATTATTTATAATGATATGATAAACACACATATGTGACGAAATTTGGGGCCATCACATATAATAGGTCAAACCTAATGTTAATTGAAAATGTATTTATTTCCAGGTACAATGGAGAAGTGGATCGAATAGGGAAATTACAAATTAGATCATCATAGGTGATCAGATCATCACTATATATCATATAATGGTATAATTAATGACATAAACCGTTAAAAATTACATTCGATCATATGTTAGATAAAACTATATATTTATGAAATAAAATTTGAATTCCAGTATAACAGGACACAAGTAGCTATATATAATAAGAAAATTAACATTAATGAAAATATAATGGTACTATAATGGAAATCAGATTTTTCATATATAAATTTTTCTTAGATTGATATATTATGAATGTTTGGATATGGTATGATGTAACAGATTTTCATGTAATGATGATGATTGTTTAGCTTATATTATAGAATTGTATAATATAATTGGATGGTGTTTCACGTAGATTTAACTTATATGGAATAGATTTATTCATGCTATTAAACATCACACAAGGTGGATAATATATAATATATTATAAAGTCATGTGGAAATTATATTTATCCATACAGTTTAATTTCAATGGTATGGATATAATTTCATCAATTCTAAGTTCATACGATAATGAGAAAGGTTATTATTTTGGATAATGGTTATACACCTTGGAAGAAGATAGTACATGGTAGTTTGAGATTATATAACATTGACTAATATGATAATTGGTGGTTTATAGTATCGTATCATAGAAAAATATGGTATCTATTAGTTTAAGGTTTGAGATCTCGGGTAAATATGATATAAATTATATGATCATGTGATGTAGAGAAATATCCCATGTAGTATGATGTCCTAGAGTGATGATGATGAACTATTCTAGAAAATAAGGGATGTCCATCATCATTGCTATATAAAAGGGTCAGTATAGATATACTCTAAATTTTTCCTAAATGATTAAATATAATTAGTGCAATTAAATATTTTTTATAAGACAAACTTTCAGTCCCCACAAGATTTATTTCAACTTTCATTATGATCTAACATTATTATAGACTATTGTGATATTGGTATTATTGTAAAATTCTTGGAATTTTACTAAAATTTCCATTTTTGGATTTTAGTCTAATAAAATTTGCCTCAATTACATTACTCAACAAATGGGAAATAATGACGGAGTGTTTTCGAAATGTTTGAGGAAATATGATGTGGAAAACAAGGTAGTTAATTTTTTTAGGTTATGGAGTTAAAAAAAATTCCTGGTAGATTATTATTTTAAGACATAAAGTAATTATAAATTTGAAAGTCCCTCATTCAACATATGTTTAAATATTATGTTTTTTAATGAGTAGTGTATCCAATGAATGTATGAATAAAAAGATAATAATTATGGTAAAAGGATATGAATAAAATTATTAAAATGACAGGCAAGGTGACATATTATGACATCCCAATGACTATGGTATGTTTATATTTAATCATTTCTAATGTATAATGCAGTCTGAAAATTGAAAAAATTAAAAAAGATGGAACATTTAAGAGTGTATAATTAGAAGTAATAATGTTGTAATTATTAAAAATAATTTTTAATAGGGGAGGATGCATTAAAAATGTATATTCAGGATTGAAACATGATTTTCCGAACCATTTATCATTACTAGGTTACCCTATAGTCGATCCCAGGGTTGTTTAATGGTTTCCCTAAATGTTTAAGGAAATAATGTTGGATTCCTAAAGAATAAATATTTTATTTAAAATTATTACTCGATATTTTCTCCCCCATCTCATTAAACCCCTCAAGAATCCCCCACTAGTTAACTACCTCTTCCATTGATGTTTGGATTTTTGTTTTCCTTGGTTTTAAGTGATTTATTCAAGGTAAACACATGATTTACCTTATATTTCATCCCCAAAACTTTTATATCCCCTACTTAAATTATTTTCATACCATATCCAAGATCTATATTTCCATGGTCTAATCTTATATTACTATATGATTTAATAATCAGTGGAATTTTGGTTTCTCATAATATCAATGGTAATCTACTATCCATATTTTCCTCTATTTCAATAAGGTAGATTGATTTCCAATGGTTAAGGTAGGCTTATGTATATATTTTTTTCGAAATTATCTTGGATCATTCATTTTTACTTTATTATTTCCAATATACTAGCCCATATATAAAAATAATTTGAATGATTTATAATTTGGATATATGTTTCAATTCATTTGAATTTGACAAAAATTAGGATTTGAATTGTTTCTGGTGTTACATCACAAAATAATGTTTTTATGCAAAAAATTTTGATGATAAATTAACCATTACAGATGAAATAATGTTTTAAATGTCATGTTATTAATATAAATGGTGTTTTTATGTTATTTTATTTGCCTCAAAATTTTAATGGATTTTTTGGAACAATATTTATTCGAAATTCATTTTTTAAATTCTTGATATATAAATATCATTGAAATATTGGAATATTTTTTTAGAATATCATATTTTTGGTTATGTTATATGTTTCATATTTTGATTATATTTGTATGCAAGAATTGGGTAGTCATGTCTGTAATCAAAATAAGTTCTACACTATATTAGATCATACATAATCTAGTGGCCCTAGTATAGTTCATTCCCTTACTAATGGGTTCATTACAAATGAATTTAAGAGGGTACGTTGGTATTTGAGTATGTTAGAATTATTTATGTTTGGAAATGATACATACATTAGGTTCTAGGTAATCCCATTAAAATCAAGGATTGAATTTAAAATTATTCTATGACCAAGGAAAATTTTACTTTTTACCTTGATTCTTTTTGTGATGTTCTTCATTTATTTTTTAAAGTTACATTTAATTTATATAGTTATTTACATTTTTATATTTTAAAAAAAGATTGATATAAAAATAAATTTAGTAATTATGTATTTTAATACTTATTAAAAGGTAAATATGATAATTTCTAATTTAATTGAAAAGAATATTAATGAGTTTTATTTCAAAAGGTGTTATGTAGATTAATTGTACTATCATACTGTGTGATTTATCATACCCTATATACACCAACCAGGTGTGTATATAACATTGTTTAACAAATTGGGGAAAAGGTAATAGTGTAAATTCCCCATGTTGAATTCCATATATTCCCTTTTCATGAATTAGTGGTGTGTTGGTTATGTAGAGACCATTGGCCATGAGGTGATGACTCATATGATAATTTAGGATCATTTGGATTATATTGGGATGTACATATATCATCAACTTAAATATTTTACTTATCATGGCCACTTTTGAATAATACATTTCATATATTACTCTAACCATTACTTTTGAAAATATTTTTAGATGATTACATTGATTCCTCATTTTTAATTAAATGTTTTTGTAGTCCTATTTATTGAACTTTTTTATTCATTTATCATTATGATTAACATTTAAAATACCTCAAATTATATTCCTAATATAATTTATTTATATTTTACTAATGTTTTCATAGGAATATATTGTTCTCTATTGTATGTATTAATACCCTTGGTGCTTGTCTCAAACATATAATTATTGAGATTATAGTTTTTTTATTCTATAAAATCTACTAATTTGGTGTCTCAGGTTAATCTAGGTTCATTCATTACACATAACTCGGTATATAATGTATCAGTAAGTCAAATAGTGAATCAGTTATAAAATCATTAACCAATTTTATCATGGGTAATTAGTAAGAACAGTGGGAATTGATGGACCTAACAAGGGTAATATATGTGTTACTACATATAATAGAGTACTACTAATCATGTCATTTATAGTATAGCATTTAATCCTTCTAAAAAATTGGTCCCTAGGTGATTAATAGTAGGTGATTAATGTTGTTAAAATGATGATTCAGAACTGATGTCAATTAAAAATCCTTGGTGGCATAAGACAAGGTAAAATTGAAGAAACTTGGTGTGGTTATGGATGATATATAAGATTTAGGCATCATTACATACCTTGTTAGAATTATAATAAAGTTATGAATAACTACAAAAATAGAAGATACTCTTATGTGGGAGTGGTTAACTAAACCCAACATGATTTTTTAGGGATTCAAACACTATGGTGGAATGGGAAACATACAGGGATGCGAAATGTTTAAAGTATTGTATAAATTATAGAATAGATAAATAGATAATGAAAAAACATATATTGGACACCATATTGTAATAGAGAAAAACAATTCATACGTCAGGTGTGACCTATCATGAAAAAGGGAGTATTTTATCTTAGATATACAATAACTCATGTGGTTTTATAGTTAAATACATTCTATATCAATTATAAATAGAATAATGATAAAATAAATAAATAAATCCATAATATAAAAATGAAAAAGGACTATTTTCATGAATTAATTATGAGAGATGTCCATTGTAAATGTGGTATATCCTATTTTTTTTAAAAAAATATTGATCATTTGTAATAAAATAATAAATATTAGAAAACAATATGTACACAAACTAGAGTAGAGGGGAAGAATACGAAGTCGTGAATCACAAATATGAAGTGTTATTTTATAGGTTATGATAATTTCAAATGGAATGAACTATGAACTTGTAGTTTAATATATAGAGACAAGGAGTTTGTACCATAGAGTTTGGGAAAATATGGAATGGATTTGATTTTCTATATTTTATAATCATATGATAAATACAACTATTCATAGTTGAAAATTATTTACGAAGAATGAAATTTCATTACGTTTATGGTTGAGTGAAAAAGGATTTATGTCATATAATTTTATTAAATATGATATACACATTCTATTATATAGTTTTGGTTCATGAAACAGGAATCTTTCTATTGATTTCATCATTAATAATGAATTTTTTCGGGTAATTCATTTTGTGGTAATTAGACAAAGACATTGTATTAGGAAGCTTAGGTTCATGTTAAAAAAACATTATCTCATGTTTTTAAGGTCATGTGACAATGAACTATGTTAATCATAAACAAGGAAGATTCCCTAATATTTGAGGTCAAACAATGTATTATAAATTCAAATGTTCCTTCCAAACAACATTTTTCCTGGATTATCCAAACTCTCTTATTTATCGAATAGTGATTGAATTTGATAAATCCTAAATGAGGTTTATAATAAATTTTTACAAGGTTAAACCTCACTGGGATACATCGAAGGAAAAATATACACTATGATGTTCTAATATACCAAAACATAAAGTAATCTCACTGTGTTTTCAAACAAATTTAGATAAAAATCATTCTCCATATATTTTTACATCATTTATAATGATTTCAGAACTCAATTATCTCCTCACCTGAGAATAAATCAAAACTCCCCAAAAATTACATAATCCATAATGAACCAATTACAAGTTATTTAACTAATATATGTTAAATAATAATCTTTTTACCTACCAATTCATTGATCTCCATGAACATCTATGAATGGTCTCTTAGAATCCCCTTTCTCTCTGTATATTTCATGTACTCTCAATTACAATTTAATTATTTTAATTATTTATGTTCTTTTTTACTAATGATAATATATCTATCTCACTCTTTTAAGAGAATCATTAATTTTGCAGTTGATTAATTTCATCATGTTTCCTCAAATATCATGGAAAATTGAATATCAATATCACTAAAATATTCACAATTTTAAAAATAATTAATATATTAAAGGATATGTAACTCCAAAGAGATATATAAATAATAACATTGTCTATCAAGGTATAATATTCTTATATTAAGTGTGGTTATATCTATCTAATTATTCAACTCTATGAACCATGTCTTCTCATATCAATTTAAACCACAAATATCATTATTTTTTAAATTTAAAAAATAATTATCATAATACCACTGTTATATTTTTCTTTTATCAAAATAAAAACACTATTAGTCTCTAAATAAAATAATAACTATAATTAACATAGAAATCCTAAGATCGCAATTTTTATTTTCAGAAATGGTCACCAAAATGCCTGTTTTGCGCAGCTTGATGGCTCAAAAGTATTTTTTAAACTTTACGATGACCGGAATTCCTTGTATCAATAGAAACATGTCCATTTTATAAACTAGATCATTAAGATACCCATTCTATAATAAAAAATCACATTTTTCTTCATTTCATAGAACACTTGATACTGTACTATTTGGATCTCTTGAAGCAATTATTATTAATAAGAGGGGGTGATTTATTACTGAGAAGTATTTTTAATTAAATAATAATTATTACTCTATGATAATGAAATAATATCTCAATCACAATTAGTGAATAATTTAAATGATATTCACATCATATTTATCAAGGTTGATAACCAATATATTATTTTCTCATGGTAGGAGTGTAGTTGTTTTTATCCCCCCACCTAATAGCTGATATCTTATTACCATGAATAACTAAGGGAAATATAATATCATGTAGAAATTAAAATTATTAAAATCTTCAATTTTTTAATACGTAATATCCTATAACAAAGGAGTATATAATATTTTTATAATTAATAATGAAAAATAAATTCCTTAGTTTCCCAAGTATTTTATGTTTACTATCTCCATACACAATTAACAAAAATCATATTTCCTCCATTATTTATAGTCTCACTCTTACATATATAATAATTCATTAAAAAATAAAACGTGAAAATGTTTCTCAAAAAATAAGAAACACATTCTCAAGATACTTTTAAATATCATCTCCCATGAATTTTAATGTTATTACTCTCTAATTGGGAACCGAAAATTATATCAAAATTCATGGAAAGAAACACTCATCCATTTGAAAAAACCAACCTTATGACACTTTCCCCATTATTTGAAACATTCTCTAACCCACCTCTACATGAAAGATTTCTATTATTTGTGGTTTTATCTATATTAACTATCATTTTTATCAAAAACATACTCTCTACAAATATTGTGTGAGTAAAACCAACATGTTGAATGTTTTTTCCATAGAAATATAGATTGTAAACTAGAAATCACGAAAATTTCATTGTGATGTGGCCCTCCCCCATATCATTATCCATTACAATGTCAATTATACATTTTTAGAATTAAATTGACTAGCATCTGAATCCATAGTTACATTTTTTCACATGGTGTAATCATTATTGTGTGGTAGGTTCCTATAAATAATATTGTAAACCATTATAATCTCCCCTTGGAGTATGGACTCATTATTTAGTGAGAAAATACTTTTCCTTTAGTAAAAAACTATTCACATGTTGGACCTCTAGAAAATTTTATCACATATTATGGTGTCATGTGTTGTTGAACTTAATGTTACATATCTTGGATGAACATCCTTCATATTTTGATTTGTTTTTTTATTTATTTTTTATTCCTATATAAATAAATAATCCATTATATATTAAAATCCTCCAAATTCAATGTTCAACAAAAATACACTTCAGTCTCTTCAATATACTTCTTCATCAAATGGGAATTGAAAAAGAATAAAAAATCGTCGGCATCTAAGAGAATAAAATATACCAAAACTTCCACTATGACAACCCATTCCTAATCATCATGTCATTACATGACATAAAAAAATTTAGATATAATAAATTCCCATCACCTTTTAGGACTAGTGTCATAGAGAATTATGATAAAAATTAAATAATAAAACAAATGACTTTTTGAACTATTTGACATTTTCTCATCATATAAATGACTTATTAAACCCCAATAATTATTTATCATTTCCTTAAAATTATTATCATAAGATACCATTTAAAAACATGTTATTTAATACTATTTTTCATAACCTAGGGAAAATGAATGATAAGAAAGTCATCATTTCATATGCTTAGTTTTGGATTTCATAATCCATAATGATAAATGATCATATGTTGACTTAATTTGAGTATATTAATATATTCAATAAATAAAATAAAATCATACTAAGAAAATATATATTCAAATATGTGTCCTTATGAAAAATATGGACATATATCATCAAATTATTGATCCTTTTTCATGCAATAAATAAAACGAACCATGATTCATTAAATATTGATCCATAAAAGATATTATATCCAGTAGAAACAATTAATCATAGGATATCATTTATCTTCTTGAAATTTGATAATAGCACACCAATTCACATATAAATTTTTGTGTGGTTTTAAAAGCCATCACACTCACCCTTTGTGATAATAATTACTCATTTACCTTTTCACCCATAAAATATTGAGTAGTGATAAATTTATTTACATAGACCCATTGTGAACTTATCTACTCACAAATATATTCATCGAATAACTTTTTCTTATGAGATGTACTGCATTACCCAAAGTAGTTAACAGATAAATAGATCCCACCCATTTCATAATCCATGAATTTTTGTAAAATTATAAAATCTCAGTTCTCACAGCATAAAGAACCCTTGGAAATTAAATGTATTTCATAAGATGACAAACTGGAAAACATTAATTTTTATAAGTAATCTGGGGAAACAAAATTGGTTTCAATAACCATAAAAATATATAAAATCAGATCATGAACTGAACAATTTGATAATGAAATCATTAATACCCAAAATAATCATATAATAAAATTTTTAATATATGGTATACCATAAAAATGACTACATTATAGGTAGATCACATTGAAGATAATGAAAACCAAATCACAAAATTATCCTTTTGAAAATTATTTCAAATCAATGATGTATAAGTAATACGATGAACCAATTTTTTATAAAAAAACTCTTATTTTATTAAAAATAATATAATGGACAATAATTTTTGAATGTGAATTTGGATTAAAAACTATTTTCCCTAGTAAAAAAAACAACATCATTCAAAATTGAAGATCGTAGAAGAACAAATTTATATATGAAATTTTATAACTCAAAGATAGAATTTTGAGTTACCAAGTCCTCCATGGAAGTCATAATTCCTAAATTAATGGAAAGGAAATACGTTAGAAATAATTATTATAAGGAGTTAAAAATAAAATATACATTAATATGTATAAAGGAAATGAAAATTAGATATGAAAATAAAATGAAAATTTTTAGTTTTAATACACTCTTTAATAAGCTATACTTGAAAGAGACATAATGTTTTCAAAAAAAGTTAAGTGAAATTACTTTGAAATTTCTTCTTTTAAAATGATTATTTTACAATGAAATAATGAAAAGGGCTTAAATGTTATTAAAAGAAAATTTAGATCAGAAGATAAAAATTTTAGTTTGAATTGATGGAAGAATGATTTGAAAATTTTGAAATTTCATTATTTAAATCAAAAATCATTAAAAGGATGATGAAACCATTGTTTTAAAATGAAAATTAAGAAAAAAGGTAATAAAAGATAAAAAATGCGAGTTTATACTAAAGTAGTGAAAACATTCATCGGATGTTAAAACATGGATAAGAAAGGAAATATATTAAAATTCATATGAACTATTATTTATGAAAATTCATTTTAATGAAATAATAAAATCACTATGGAGGACATATTTGGTGTGAATCCTTATTTCAATAAAAAAATAAGGTTTATAAATAACATAACATCAACTTAGGATATAATAGATAAATCTTAAAATATTGTTATCTAAGAAGATTCATTATGACCCAATGAAAATATTTGATTCCTTAAATCCCCTTACCGATTTATAATACTTTGAATAAAAATACCATTTATTTTTTAAATTAACATTGTTCTATAAATCCATTGTACTAAATAATAGAGTATCACAAAATAAATTCATGGAATGTGTACACAATATAACGAAACATTTTGGCCAAACATGAAAAGTCAGCCAAGGTAGTTCTCTACATGGTGAAGTATAAAAAAGTATAATAAAAAATTATTAAGATAAATATAAACAAGGAAAATCAATTGGGTACAAAAAAAATCAATGGAAACATATATAGGTGGTATAAATAATCAATCCAAAAATGGAAAACTAGAATGATCAAACATGAGATGATGGAATAAGTCCCTTAATGGAAACATATCACTAATTAACCACCCTTTTTTCAAGATGATGATAAAAAGAGTAGACAATGTGTTATAGAATTCTCTTACCTTTACCAATGTACTGATAAAAAATCTAAAACTACCCAAAATCCAAAAGTATTGTGAGATCATAAATCCCAACATGATACCACAAAATAATTTATAAAAGTTATAAAATTAGAAATACATCATTTCTTGTTTTAAACCAAATCCATTTTAATAAGGATTTATAAAATATAAAACCATTTTTATAAAAATATTTTAGATTCTAAAATATCATACCAATTCACCAAATCATGGAATATTTAATTTATAAAATATGATATATAATAAACCATGGATAAACCATATAAAATCCACATGATAAGTGCACCGTGAAATGTATCATCATGTTGTAAATCAATCATAAATGAGAACGAACACTATTTGGTCACAAACCTTTGGGTATATGTTCTATAAATCAACTAAAATACCCAATCAAGGACATTGGTTGATCTATCCAATATACCCTATATAGGGATAACATGCAATAATATGAAATAAGAACTTATGTTTTATTGCACACAAAAATATTGATATATATATTTCTGAAAACCCAAGGTTACCCGTTGTGCTATTTTTTCAAAATACATTTCAAATTGATGACCACATTTAATAAAAAATATTCTCAATGAATACGTTCCTATTCTACTAATGAAGAATTAGTTTAAAACCAAAACAATCATTTACCATATTTTTTGAAACCCTAGTTGTTCCCAAATAAATTAATAAAGAAAACAACCATAAAAATAGAATATAATCTAGACAAGAACATCAACTATAAAATCAGTAATTTTCAATGAATAAACCAATATAATTGAAAATAATATATGGAAATTCCATAATATACCCCATGTGTACAGAAAACAACCTAAACAATTGAGGAAATAAAGTTTCCAACACCAATAGTGATTAAAAACATGAATATCATCCTATAAAAGATAATTCATAAGGTAAATCTAAAAATGATTGATCAATATCAAATACCTATTATAATACAAAAACAAATTTAATATGACACTACTAAATTGAGATTAGAAAATAGTGATATGGATATCGTACTTACCCAAATGAAGAAAAACCACCACACTAGAAATAAACCGCATTGGAAAAAAATGATCCAGAGGGAATGAAACAGTTAAAACACACTCGGGGTTACCTAGGGCTCTATAAGAATTGATACAATGCTATAAATTATGAACTTATATGAGTGGTGAATAAAAAAAATTTCCATTTGTTTTTTATGGTGTAAATATCAGTCTTATATCCTAAATTCCCAAGAACTCATGAATTCTGAAAAAAATAATGCCTAGAGAGAAATTGTCCAATTTTATTACCTTAAGTTATAAGAATGGGTTTTTTAACATAATAAAATTTTATGACATAATGGTTTTATAGACTAAATCAATTAAAAATCATATACATAGCGTTGAACATAGTCCATATTCATGACATTTAAATTTTAAATATCTCATATAGGTTTTACAAAAGACAAAACCCTACCGAAAATTCCCATTAATATACAAATTACATAACAGTAATTTTTCTCATTTATATCAAAAAATATTTAATTCATACAAATATATATCAAAAAACTTTAGGTCATTTTTTCTGATAAATGTTCTCCATCCTCATAAGCTCTAAAATGAACCCAAATAATATGAAAAAAATAAGAGAGTCAATAGGTACATTAGACAAGATAAAATTCTGATACAAACATCATATATATAATATATTGTTGTATAAATTTACGAAAATTCTTAATTTAAAGGAATTGATATTGAAAACTATTACCTTATTTTCTTACTTAGTTTACCACATTCTAAAACCTCATAAAAGACATGATATTTTTTTAGTAATAATCCTTGAAATTTAAGGTCATGGAGTAATTATGAGGGACCATGATATTATATTCATGGAAGAGGGTTACATAAATTTGTAATGGAAAAGTTTCCAAGTATAATTCGACGGTGATGGGTATCCTTGAATGGTTTATGTGGTTTGTTTTTATAAGTGAACGTAACAAAACTTTTAGAAATACCTTCACATTTTTAGAAATACAATGTCATATCAAGGACTGATTGCTCTAAAATCGACAAAATAACTATGATAACATATCATGGTCAATATAAAGCTCAATTATTTAATTCATGATATGTTTTATAAATTGTTTAGCAATTTTACACTTAGATGACTATAATTTACCACTTTTACTTTTTCTATGAAAATTAATTTCATTCCCTTTAGAACTATTTTTAATGACAAAAATTAAAGTTGAATTTATTACCAAATAGGAATATTTATATTTTAATTTTTATAACCATTTTATAAAATATTACACCTATAGCTATGAAGATTTTATTTTAAAATAAAATAACTTAAACATGTAAAATAATTTTTTAAAAATATTTCTTTATTATGATTGTTAATTTATATATTTGATAAAATAATCTTGGGTAATGATTTTAAACACATAAATTTATTTATTATGAATTTAGTAGGAGTTATTAGGCTTCATATTAAAACTAAAACCAAACATCACCTTCAAAATACATGATTCAATGAGAAGAACAAACATTTTCTTATATTAAACTAACATTTTACTTGAGTTAAAAACATGTTTGGAATAGGTTTTATATGTGCAATGGATATTTCAAAATGCATAATGTTATTTCTTAAATTAACATTTAATTACATTTATGGTATTTAAATCTTATAGGAAATTCATATATGGTGATAAAATCATTGAAATCTTAACTTTCTTAAATCTCGTATTATTTGAATAATTATCAACCTTTTTAGAAAATGATCAATAATTAATAATAATAAAATAATTATTATCTATATTTTAAAATTATGTTTATTTTTAATAAATATAATTCAATAATTTAAAATTTTAACTTTTAATGGAAAATAAAAAATATAAAGAAATATTTTTTTATTGAATATACACTTCTCAACATTAACTCATGTGAATTATTTCAATTTTAATTGTATTTATTTTTTATTTATTACAATATTAAGATGATTACTAATTATATAATAATATAATAAATCATGTTACTTCTGTTGTTGAGTATAAGACATGTTATCGAACCCAAAATTATTTTTTTGGAAGGATGTAAAATTATTGGTCATTATATTCTATAAACATTAATAAATTGAATCATTCCAATATAAATTATTCATTAATAATGATGATAGTTAGAGACATTATTAGTATTGGTATAGTATCTAATGTTATATCTATCATATTATCCATTATAAGATTAAGTTAATTTTCTTTTTTATTAAATGAAATAATAAAATAATATTCCCTTAATGTATATATGATAATAATATATTCTCTAGAATATACATTTTCAATGATCATCTTCATCTCTATGAAATAAAACAAAAATAGAAATTATATATTATTATAAAACAACTCTATCTACAGTCCTAAAATGGTATTACATTCTTGTTCAATAAATCAAATCATATCTTATATATATATATATATCATAATCTAAAAATATATGTAACCTAGAACATATCATGATCCAACTATCAATAAAAATGGTACAAATAAATTACTAATTATTTTCTCCAATAATAATTACTTGATAATATATTAATCCTTAAATATATTCATACCTTAATCGTGAGTTGTTCTATAGTTATCTCTACAAATATGAACATACCATAAAATCTGATTTTAAGGGTACTTATATAATTTAATAAAATCTAATAAAACATTAAATAAATTCTACTGAACAAAAATCATTAGTCCTGTGATAGAATCATCAATAAATTAAAAAATATACCAAAATATCATCAATAAATATTTCATAACCTCATAAATTATCTAAGTGCACCATAGTTTAGTTTTTTATAAGATATGAACCTTTTTACTGTAGTTATAATTCTAAATCACATTTTATATTATAAAATGTAAATACTTCTATTCTCAACCATTTATTTATACTTCATTTTTCTATTATTTTACATAGTGGTTTTTGGATACATAATATTATCTATTTTATCCTCATAATCCAGTTTGAAAAAATATAAAAATGAAATTGATATTCATATCATCCAATAGAATTATAGTATATGAATATTAAAGGAAAAACCTATTATGTATTCTCAAATTTTACCGTCATTTCAACATAATATTCTTTCATTTCAATAATATAATTCTTTTTTAATCATATGAATATCTTGGTTCTTCCATGATTATGATAAGTTGGGTTCTCTAATAATCCATAACATAATCACTAAATGTAATTATGAAATAAATCATATGTAATGATTATTAATTATAATGTGATTCACCAAAGAATATGTCTTGGGAGTTTCAACCCAAGTGTGTGGTTAGGACACATTATCATTATCCAGGTGAAAATTGAGCTAACCACCAATACGTCCTTTTTAGGGGCTGTTAAGCCTAGGTGCATTTGTGAATGTTCCTTCATGAACAGGTAGTATCGATATATGGATTTTGTTTCTAGTGAAACTACAGAATCCATATATTTAGAAATTTTAGGATATTATCCTATACATAAACATAGACCTTAGACTTATACAAAGGGTTTTACATAAATATATCTTATCTCAATCAAAAGAATATTACCTCAATCAGTCAAAATGGATATTTGTAACATTAAAATAATAATATACCTTAACTTATCAACCATTTATAACATATGTAACTACCAGTTTATCCTAAACTATTTTTATCCTAATATATATAGTTATCTAAACTCTATGCACATAACGAATCAGATTCCCTAGATCCAATAATATTATAATTTCATGAGATAAATAAAATATATTATTACAATATATTTCCATGAACTTTTTGGTATATAGTTTTAAGGAATTTGTACAAAGATTTAACTAACAAAACTCATGTCTTTTTCAAATACTGGGTATTTTACTATTATATAAATGACTTATTAATACATAATAGGTCTCCTTTATCACCCATAAATTATTCCCATTTGATAAATTTTAGGATACATCTATCTTGGTACTTTTCTCTATAACAAATGGAAAAGAAAGTAGAATAAATACATGATCGTAGCTGCTTAGTAAGATTAAACATAAGTGATAATTATAAATGATCATAAGATATCAAATAATTAGTATATGTATATAATTTTAATACATAGTAAAACCATAATGTAATTAAACATATATCATAAAACATGTGTCCATGTCAAATATATATATATATATATATATTACATCAAATGAAAAACCATTATTAGGGAATATGGGAATGAAAGATGATTCACAAATCCTATGCCTTGGAAAATAGGAATGAAATTTGAAAAAATGTATCCATGTGATTTTTTACATTTTGACCTCGGATAACTGATATCCTTCTAACACATAATTTTTTTAGAAGATCTAAATTTCATCACACTAACACATATTGAACATATATACTTGATATGCTCTTCAAACATAAAATTGTGAGTACAGATAAAATCCTTTTCAATAACCACTATTAAACCAATATTTTCACAAACATATTCACATAATGATTCTATCTCACGATATATAATAATTTACCCAATTCATGGGTGAGATATATAAGTCTCCACAATCTCATTATTCATACTTTTTTTCACTAAAAAGTCTTTCCCTTTTCAAATCATAATTAATTATTGGAAATAAAATGAGTTTTTAAAAATTATAAATATAAATATTTCATTTTTTAAAGAAATTACTTTTAATAAAATTAGTTTCATAAAACATATCAATGTTATAAGATAATATAATGATATAAAAAAATTGGTAAAAAAATGAACTCTCTAAATAATAACATCATGAAAAGAATAATATAGTGTTAAACATGAATCAAAACGCCACTTAGGGTAGATAATTTGAATGATAATGAAAAAAAAACAGTAAATAATATTTTTAAAAAAACAATGAAAACATTAATGTAAAAGTCAAAGCATGATGATTTTTTCCTAAATAGACTTCATTATTTCTATAAATAAGCGAAAGTAAAATAATTAATGAAAGTTTATTTGAAATAAAAACATTTTTTCTAGAGAAAATTTTTATAAAAACGTTAAAAATGGATGGTGTTTGAAGAATGATGTTAAATAACAGATTTTATGAGTCAAGGAATAAAGCTTGATATTATCAGTCCCTTACAGATGTCACAATTCATGGATGATGTGAATATGTATAACTTTGATAAAGTTATTATAATTTTTCTATCACGACCCATCCCCCGGGGCCCATGTCGTCACTACCCCTAGCCCACCTTCCATAGGCCATGGGTTGGCGACTAGAACCAAAGTCATATATCACTAAACTGGGAAGTCTCAGCCTTTATAAATTTAAACATACAAATCAGAGTAGACAACTGGAAGAAAAAAAACTAAATAAAAACTATATACAAAAAGTGTGATGGAGAGTAAAAGGGGTTGGAAATACAAGCCCAATAATAAAGTACAAGAAAACCAGAAATTACAAGTACAACTGAGAGAATAAGTAAAGCATCTACCAGGTCATCCTCTGGGGTTCCTATATGAAGGGTAGGTACATATGTCCTCCTCATCACTCCACGTCCGTCCGTCCGCTCTGTGTACCGTCACACCTTGTGGTCCACCTTCGGGTACCATCCAATACTAATTCTCTCTGTCTAAGGCATCATTGTCTGTCGTCTGCAACCAACACAATGAGGTGTGGGCATAGCCCGTGAAGGGGTGAGTATAAAGATAATCAATAGGGGCCCCAAGACCCGCAAGATCTCACAAAAAACAACAAGGATAAACCACAGAGTATGGATTCAATAGATAACCATTACTTAGGTATATGCCCATACATATACCTAAGTTATCTAGTAACCCATCTCAATCATGAGGAAAAAAATTCATTGTCTCAGCTCAAACCATGATTTTATTCTAGGGGTAGTATCAAATATCATCCCCAGTCGGACTGTCGGAACCTTGGTAGACAGTGTACTCCTCCTCTATTGAGTACTGTTGGCATCTCGCATCACACAGATGTAACACCCCGAGATTTTATGAAAAATATATTTTTTAATTTCACTAATGTCTTGTGTTTTATGCTACACCAAAAGGAGATTTCACAACACTCATCCTTGATTTGCCTTGAATTACACGCAATCGCGACCTTCCTCGATAGAGTGTGTAGTACACAATAACGAGTTTCACTAAACAACAATATGCTATGAAAATATTATTAAAACTAGCCATTATAAATACTACTAACCACTTTTTGAAATTTTGTAATTTTATTTTTCAAAATGGAATTCATTTTTAGATTCATTATATCGAAATTAGCTTAGGGTGAAATTTTGGTGATTTTCGGATAACTTTCATATTTTGATGAATAGTGAAAATTACTAAATTTTAATTAAAAACAACTTTTTCAATCGAAATAATTAATAGTGATAAATTATTAATTTGAGTGGTTTTAATGTATATTTAGAATATATTTTTACAATTTAATATAATGATGGTCATTGGATGTAATTTCACATTTAAACCAGACATAAACAAGTGTCAATCTTATGATAGTTATTATCTCTTAAAAACACGCTATTTGTTTTGACGACGGGAATTAATTTTTAAATTAATTAATGCAAGTGATATGTTTTGAATTTGGTAAAATAGAAATAATTTTTGAGTTCATAATATCAAATATAGCTTAGGCCTAATTTTTGGTATTTTTCTGAAAACTTTCAATTTTTAATGAATAGTGAAACCACTAAGTGGTAGTTAAAAATAACTGAATTGTTCATAAAACCTAATTTTACCGCTTTTGTGAGTGGAATTTCAAAAATACGAGAGACACGGTTGATGTCAGTAAGTAAAATGTGGTTCAATGAGATGAAAATAATTTTTTGGTGAATAGTAACGTTTTACTTTTTTTTACCATGGTTAAAAGTAAATAGGGTAATTATGGGTAGAAATAATATTATTATTGCCCTAAAACATGTCCTAATTCTATTGGACAAGTGTAATTCGACCAAAATCAAACTTAGGAATAAAATATGACCATTTATACCCACATGGATTAGATTAGGACATTTATTATTAATTTATTTAAACAAGGGTTAAAAGAGTTAAAATCAATGTTTATTTACTAAAACATTTTTAATATGGGGTTATACATAAGATAAATTCGACTATAAATATTTATTAGAAAGCTAAAACTATTTCCTACATAATTTTATTTTATTTCTAATTTTTAGACATTATATAATTTAATTTATTTATGACACAATGATGATACAGTAATTATCTTATTAATAAAATATTGACATAATTGATGTTATAAATACCCAAATAAATATAATTTGAGACTTTTTATAAATTACACTAATTTTTTAGGTTAATATGACATGTTTTTATTGATTTAATTAACTTTTTTCGAACTTATCATTCTGTTATGATTTTCACAAAAATCAATTACTAAATAGTGTCAAAATTGACATAAAATAGTTTTTAAAACAAATATTATATTATTAATTGTTATTTTATTCCTAAAAATATAAGGTTCGTCCAAATTACTAAGATACGGTTATATATATTAATAATAAACAATTTGGGGTTTGTTTGGCTTTTTATAGTAAGTTTATTAACCTTATAGTGTAAGAACACAAGAAGACACGATAAAAGTAAAATTATTTAACATAATGTTAAATCTAAATGATAAGGTTAAAATTGGAACCTAAACATGTGTAAATTCTATTGGATGAGAGGATTTCGACCCATCCCAACCTTATCCTCGAAATAAATCAATTTGGAGCTATTTAAAACCTATGTTGACTTTATAATAAAATAATATTTTTAGTTATTCCAAAGGTGCCCCTCTCCTCCTTTATAAAAGGGCACCTCCTCCCTCTATTCCTCACACAACATTGAGTCTTCAATCTCGGCCAACCCCTGAACAATTCTTCTCTCCACTTCCCTAGAAACATCCTAGAGGTTCTGGTATTCCTGAAAGACCAATTTTAGTTCCCTAAAAGAAGGTCTCAAAGAAGCACTTCAAAGAATAGGTAATGTCCGTCACCGATTCTTTCATCTTTATTTCTTCTTCCACTTCTTATTCTTTAGTTGTTTCATTATGAAGTAATAACATAAGTATCACTCATATACTGATATGTTATTATAAGTATGAAACAACCCTATTTCACCATCTATCCATCCTACGGAAAAATAAATCACTGCGCGTGCGTACGTATGGAATACCGTCTCCACGCCGTGGTGTAATCTGTTTTCCACCACCACCTTACTTGGATGGGTATAATGGTGTACATAATGACTATATATGACTATTATAAAGTGATATTGATTCTTAAATAGTATATATATACTCCAATACAATTCCACGATCATAGGAATGATATCATCACTCGTGCGTACGTACGAAATACCGTCTCCACAATGTGATGCGACTTGTACTACATGATCATCATTTCATAATGATTATATAAATAAACTGAATTGAATGAATATGATATATATTACACTAATACCATTCTGGAAATGAGGTATCTATAACCTAGAGAACAGAATAAGAATTTATTCGACAAAACACGCATAAGAACAAAAAGTTATAAACACCCGAATAATAAGTAGCAATGAAATATTCTTACTAAGAAGCTAAGAATATTACCATATATGATATAATAAAAATAATTATGATTCTGGAATAAGTCAATCACATTATTTAAATCATTATAAAGGTGGTTCGGACACTTACAAAGCAAGTCGGACCTAAGGTAAGGGAAATATCACAATCTCATTTTTATCAGAGATTGTTTATACTTTGGTATTTACTAGGGTGTATTTTATCATCCACATCAATGCTTCCTCAATATATAATGTTATTTATGTCCTGCTACAATTGTTTAAATCCAATTTTACCCTTTGGTGAGTTTTTAGTAAAAGATATGAAAGGAATCTTTTGTCGTTTTTCGTACGAGGTACTTCTTTGACTTTTCCGACAAAAGTACGAGAAGAATGTTTTTTTTACTTCTACGACATGATTGGATTTTTAAAACATTATTTCCAAGAATCTTCCTTTATAAATTTTCAAGTTTATTTTTAATCAACTTATTTTAGTATAAAACTGTATGACATGTTAAGAAAAGAAAAGTGTTTTTGAAGTAGAAAAGATATTTTCCTCAAAAAGGAGCTCAAGTGTTTTATCAAAATTATTTTCCATCTAAGATAATAAAGGGTTCTGTTTCTATCTCTATTATTACATGGATTTGATTATGTTGTGATGGAAATATTTTTATGAATTCCTTTATCCTATATGAATTGCTTTATCATGTCATGATGATGTTTAAGATTCCCATTTTTATTACATGGGTTATGCAATGATGTATGATTTATGATTTTGTGGTACACATAAGAAGGGTATAATTATGAGATGGGTGGGACCTATATCTCCTTAAAATTCATTGGGTAAAGATTTTATATCTCATGAGATAGACATGGCTGGAATGGTAGGTTATACCGGTTTAGTGAAATAGGACTGAAACGAGGGTGACTCGGTTCAGAAAAGGACTTTGTCCACTAAGATAGTCTTGGAAATGAGTCTTGACTAACAAGAAATGATTCTCTATGATTATGTGTGTATGCCACAAAGTTTCATGTTTTATGTTATGATTACTGTGATTACATTTCACTGCCATGATTTATCCCATGTTATGAAATTATGCTCTCTTTTGCAGGTTAAGATTTCCAAAATGTTATGTTCTTGTGAATATGATGTGATTGATATTTCTTTTGTTTACCCTTACTGAGCATTTGAGCTCACCCTTTTATGTTTTCTTTTCCCCCGGATATAAAGAATGGTTTTAGGTAAAAAAAGGAATATCTTTATGGGAGATGTTGAAGATCATTCACCACGATTAGAAGATTATATTCCGAGATTCCAAAGACACTAAACTATTACGATCCTTGTGTGTGTGTTTTCGTTATGTACTATGTATTCCGCAAAAGTAATGTAATGTCCATGTACGTCAAGATACGGGTCTCTACAGTTGGTATCAGAGGAAAGGTTTAGTCAACCTTTGGAAACTAGGATGCGAAAACGTTAGTGAGATCCCTAGAGATATTTCTAAGGTATGTCTGGGGATGTCCCTAAGGATAAGTATACGTATAGGATATAGTCCTAGAACTATGGTAACTATATTATATTAAACCAAAGATGTTATATATTTATGTTACTCCCCCTTTATTATGATTTTTTCCTCTCACACTATTCTTTTTGGGTTTCAGAAAATGGCTGGAAACAAGATGATTCACGATAATGGAGGATATGATGGACAATGGAATTATATTCTTCATGAGAAACCAAATGAAATGGGATTTGGAAGTCCAAACATCATTATTATGTCGATTCAGTAATCTCATAATATGATCAATAAAGTAAAATTTGGTAAGTTTCCTGACTCGGCTAATAAGAAAAAGATGGAGTTTCATGATGATCATAGAGGAAAGAAAGTTCAATTTACCCTATGTAATCATGTGGGAAGAGGCATTGAAAAGAATGTTTCAAAGGAACTAGAAGATGCTTTGGGTGTGGAAAAGAAGGACACAAATCCTGTAAGTGTAAAGGAAAAGGTTCAGTTAACATCAGGGATGAGGATAATGGTATTGCTACGACATCAGCAATGGTTAAATGTTTTACATGTGGAATGTACGGGCATTATGCAAACCAATGCCCTAATGGGAAGTCTCATGAAGAGAATCAGTACGGTAATATGGGTAGTATTTATGTGGATGATGATGAAGAGACTACAAATTATAAGTTAGATGAAAGAATTTTTGAATCTCGATCAATGGTTTAAGAATGTAGTGGAATGATTACATGTTTATCATGTGTAATGTTGTATAAGTAATCTCATGCTACTATGGAATAAAGAGACATCTATGGATTGTTACACTGTTGTCCTTCCTTGAGTTTTGAAAGTGTATGATTAATGTTACCATTATCCATGAAAGGTTATTCAGATTTTTTGGAATGTAGATGATATGTGCATAATGAAGGGATAAGGAGAAAATTAAATGTTTGATAGTATTCATGAGCTCATGACTGATATAAGGAGATGGTTATATCATTGTTTGAGTATATAGAATTTTTGGATTTTGGTATGTGGAAAGAGTTAACTTTTGACAGCATTCATGTTTTCAATAAGGTTTAATGGGTATTCATTTTTTCAAGAGAATGCATCATTAAGTTATTCACATGATTGGAATGTGACCAAAAAGATATATGGGGGATAAAGGATGGTATTCACATGATTGGTTGGCGACATTTCAAGTAATCATTTTCTTTATACTATGAGCTTGGACCGAAGTATTTTAGATAAGCCTAAAGATTAGAATGGATTATGTTGGACATAAGTTAGGATAAAATGTTTTTCTCTTCGATATTATTGATGGGATGTTATAGTAATATAGCTTTAGAAAAAGGATAACCTGCAGGATGGGCGACAGCCCATCGCGTCGTACAAGGCTGTGTGAATCGAACCCACAACCGAAGTGCGACTGGCCTTTATCGCCAACCACTGACCTACAGGAAGTCCCTGTTTAGTAGAAACTTGTTTTATTATATTAAGAAGTATGATATATGAAGTATAAGTAATTTTTAGGAACCATATATGATTAATCTCACTATAGAATGACTTATGTATATTTTATAACTTTTGATAACCTTTTTTTGAGACAGATGGAATTACCCGTCATTCTATCACATGATCTGCTAACACTTCAAGAATAACAAATTCAGCTTCATTTATTTAATAGATGAAGTGGAAATTGTTCAAAGCACGAACAAAAGTGAGATTGTACCAAAATAAAGTAAGTATTCATTCTAATTCAAATTCTTCAACTTTAGGGAAACGATCTTGAAAACCAAAAATGTTGTCCTAGTGCTCTTATATCTGATTAATCGGATGGTACCTTAGATCGTCACAAATTTATGGATTTGTGATTGTTGGATTTTCCATATCCATGTTCTCTACCACTCTCCATCAGAACATGATGGTTAGATTTTTCATCCATATCCATATTTTCACCTATGTGGAAACCCAGTGATTAGTTTATTTGGGTAACCGTTACGTTTCATACTTTCATTTTTAAAGATTGGTATTGGTATTCCTTTTTACAATGTGGGTTTCTATTAAAAAAACTGTCGAATAGTAAACCATTTATAACCCCGACGAATTTCGAGGGCGAAATTCATTTTAAGGGGGGTAGAATGTAACACCCCTAGATTTTATGAAAAATATTCTTTTTAATTTCACTAATGTCTTGTGTTGTACGCTACACCAAAAGGAGCTTGCACAACACGCATCCTTGATTTTCCTTGCATTACACGCAATCGCGACCTTCCTCGATAGCGTGTGTAGTACGCAATAACTAGTTTCACTAAACAACAATATGCTATTAAAATATTATTAAAACTAGCCGTTATGAATATTAATAACGCCTTTTTGAAATTTTGTAATTTTATTTTTCAAAATGGAATTCATTTTTGGATTCATAATATCGAAATTAGCTGAGGGTGAAATTTTGGTGATTTTCGGATAACTTTCATATTTTGATGAATAGTGAAAATTACTAAATTTTAATTAAAAACAACTTTTTCAATCGAAATAATTAATAGTGATAAATTATTAATTTGAGTGGTTTTAAAGTATATTTAGAATATATTTTTACAATTTAATACAATGATGGTCATTGGATGTAATTTCACATTTAAACCAGACATAAACAAGTGTCAATCTTTTGATAGTTATTATCTCTTAAGAACACGCTATTTGTTTTGACGACGAGAATTAATTTTTAAATTAATTAATGCAACTGATATGTTTTGAATTTGGTAAAATAGAAATAATTTTTGAGTTCATAATATCAAATATAGCTTAGGCCTAATTTTTGGTATTTTTCTGAAAACTTTCAATTTTTGATGAATAGTGAAACCACTAAGTGGTAGTTAAAAAGTACTAAATTGTTCATAAATCCTAATTTTACCGCTTCTGTGAGTGGAATTTTAAAAATCCGAGAGACACGGTTGATATCAGTAAGTAAAATGTGGTTCAATGAGATGAAAATAATTTTTTGGTGAATAGTAACTTTTTACTTTTTTTTACCACGGTTAAAATTAAATAGGGTAATTATGGGTAGAAATGATACTATTATTACCCTAACACATGTCCTAATTCTATTGGACAAGTGTAATTCGACCAAAAACAAACTTATGAATAAAATATGACCATTTAGGCCCACTTGGATTAGATTAGGACATTTATTATTAATTTAGTTAAAGAAGGGTTAAAAGAGTTAAAATCAAAGTTTATTTACTACAACATTTTTAATATAGAGTTATACATAGGATAAATTCGACTATAAATATTCATTAGAAATATAAAAAGATTTCCTACATAATTGTATTTTATTTGAAATTTTTAGACATTAAATAATTTAATTTATTATGACACAATGATGATGCAGTAATTATCTTATTAATAAAATATTGACATAATTGATGTTATAAATACCCAAATAAATATAATTTCAGACTTTTTATGAATTCCACTAATTTTCTGGGTTAATATGACATGTCATTATTGATTTAATTAACTTTTTTAGAACTTATCATTCTGTTATGATTTTCAAAAAAATCAATTACTAAATAGTGTCAAAATTGACATAAAATAGTTTTTAAAACAAATATTATATTATTAATTGTTATTTTATTCCTAAAAATATATGGTTCTGCAAATGGACCTATATAAGGTTATATATATTAATAATAAACAATTTGGGGTTCGTTTGGTTTCTTATAGTAAGTTTATTAACCTTATAGTGTAAGAACAGAAGAAGACACGGTAAAAGTAAAATTATTTAACTTAATGTTAAATCAAAATGATAAGGTTATAATAGGAACCTAAACTTGTCTAAATTTCATTGGATGAGAGGATTTCGACTCATCCCCACCTTATCCTCTAAATAAATCAATTTGGAGCTATTTAAAACCGAAATTGACTTTATAATAAAATAATATTTTTAGTTATTCCAATGGTGCCCCTCTCCTCCCTTATAAAAGGGCACCCCATCCCTCTCTTCCTCACACAACATTGAGCCTTCATGATCGGCCAAACCCTGCCCAATTCTCCTCTCCACTTCCCTAGCAACATCCTAGAGGTTCTGGTCTTCCTCAAAGACCAATTTTAGTGCCCTAAAAGAAGGTCTCAAAGAAGCACTTCAAAGAAGATGTAATGTCCGTTACCGATTCTTTCATCTTTATTTCTTCTTCCACTTATTCTTCTTTAGTTGTTTCATTATGAAGTAATAACATAAGTATCACTAATATACTGATATGTTATTTTATGTATGAAACAACCCTATTTCACCATCTATCCATCCTACAGAAAAAGTAATCACCGCGCGTGCGTACGTACGGAATACCGTCTCCACGCCATGGTGTAATCTGTTTCCCACCACCACCTTACTTGGATGGGTATAATGGTGTAAATAATGACTATATATTACTATTATAAAGTGATATTGATTCTGAAATAGTATATATATACTCCAATACAATTCCACGATCATAGGAATGATATCATCACTCGTTCGTATGTACGGAATACCGTCTCCACAATGTGATGTGACTCGTTCTACATGATCTTCATTTCATAATGATTATATAAATAAATTGAATTGAATTAATATTATATATATTACACTAATACCATTCTTGAAATGAGGTATCTATAACCTAATGAACATAATAATAATTTATTCGACAAAACACGCATAAGAACAAAAAGTTATAAACACCCGAATAACAAGTAACAATGAAATATTCCTACTAAGAAGCTAAGAATATTACCATATATGATATCATAAAAATAAGTATGATTCTGTAATAAGTCAATAACATTATTTAAATCATTATACTGGAGGTTCGGACACTTACAAAGCAAGTCAGACCTAAGGTAAGGGAAATATCACAATCTCATTTTTTATCAGAGATTGTTTATACTTTGGTATTTACTGGGGTGTATTTTATCATCCACATCCATGTTTCCTCAATATGTAATGTTATTTATGTTTTCCTACATTTTTTAAATCCAATTTTACCCTTTGGTGAGTTTTTAGTAAAAGATATGAAAGGAATCTTTTGTCGTTTTTTGTACGAGGTAATTTTTTGACTTTTCCGACAAAAGTACGAGAAGAATGTTTTTTTAACATACACGACATGAATAGATTTTTAAAACATTATTTACAAGAATCGTGTTTTATAAGTTTTCAAGTTTATTTTTAATTAACTTCTTTTAGTTGAAAATTGTATGACATGTTAAGAAAGGAAAAGTGTTTTTGAACTAGAAAAGATATTTTCCTCAAAAGGGAGTTCAAGTGTTTTATGAAAATTATTTTCCATCTAAGATAATAAAGGGTTCTGTTTCTATCCCTATTATTACATGGACTTGATTATGTTGTGATGGAATTGTTTTTATGAATTCCTTTATCCTATATTAATTGCTTTATGATGTCATGATGATGTTTAATATTCCCATTTTTATTACATGGGTTATGCAATGATGTATGATTTATGATTTTGTGGCACACATAAGAAGGGTATCATTATGAAATGGGTGGGAACTATATCTCCCTCCAATTCATTGGGTAAAGATTTTATATCTCATGAGATAGACATGGCTGGAATGGTAGGTTATACCGGTTCAGTGAAACAGGACTGAAACGAGGGTGACTCGATTCAGAAAGGGACATTGTCCACTAAGATAGTCTTGGCAATGAGTCTTGACTAACAAGAAATGATTCTCTATGATTATGTGTGTATTCCACAAAGTTTCATGCTTTAAGTTATGATTATTGTGATTACATTTCACTGAGCATTTGAGCTCACCCTTTTATGTTTTCTTTTCCCCAGGATATAAAGAAAGGTTTTAGGTAAAAAAAAAGGAATATCTTTATGGGAGATTTTGAAGATCTTTCACCACGATTAGAAGATTACATTCCGAGTTTCCAAAGACACTAAACTATTACGATCATTGTGTGTGTGTTTTTGTTATGTTCTAAGTATTCCTCAATAGTAATGTAATGTCCATGTACGTCAAGATACGAGTCTCTACAACAGAGCTGCTACCAACTATCTTGGACTTCTGTGGTACTCCTGATGCCATGTATCGTGGATCTACTAGGCTCACACACAGGTTCTCCCCATTGTGGGTCTTTCATGCTCACACAATGGTGCTCCCCATCGTAGCCTGCTGAGGTACTCCTCATGTCGAGTATCGTGGGTCTACTGGGTCATAAAGAGGCTCTCCACACTGTGGGACTGTTGTGTCACTCATAGGATTTCCCCACTAGGCTAGTCGAAACACTCTGAGTCGAGTCTCTCATCAGTTTTCTTGTCTCAACCAGCTACTAGGTCTCCACACTATGCTTGCTCGTATCTGGAAGTATCCGCTCCATGAGCTACTAGTCGATGCTCCAACTTCCACGATGTCCCACGTAGAAGTATCACAAATGTATGCAACAACATAAGAAAAAAAACCAAGTAATATGTGTCCATGACAAAGAGACAAGATAACCAATCCATTTTTCAAAAAGTACATGATGTGTTGGAATAAGGCACACGTCGTGTTTTCAGACCCTGGGTACTTCCCGTGTTCAATGGCCCATGTCTAAAGGTTGGTTGGGTAGAAAAGAAAGTACATAGTATCTGATATGGTTACACACTATGTCCAAGAAAATAGGGTTGGCTCTGTGTACACTGTCCATGTGCCCGTACACAGCCTCTTCCCGTGTTCTCCAACCTTTGTAGTTGGTACATGGGGTAGCCCGTGCCACTGGACCTGTCTGGATGTGTGGTGGTCTACATGCTCGTGTACTTCACCCCATGTCTGTGTACCCTCGATATACACATCGAGTATCACGAATCTACTTCTGCTAATCTGCGTAGAGAGTACACGTCGTGCCTCTTGGCTGTGTATTTCTTCCCCTGCCCGTGTATTTCCCATATTACACACCATGTCTCGCAAAGCCACTTCTATCATTCTGCGTAGAGATTACACGCAATGTGACCAGGGTGACATGCCATGTTATACTTGTATAACTTCCATATATCATGCCGCAATATTCCCATAATACATGGTGTGTTCTTCAGAAGTACATGCCATGTATTCTGGAATTTCCCAAAAACGGTGTCTCCAGCCAGTGCACCTCTCATGAAGTCCATTCCTCATTCTGACGGTCCATTCATAACAAAACATCAAACACTAGGTCTCCCTGATGTCATGTAGTCTTCTTCAGGGTTTTCGGGCCTCTGATCATCTCCGAAAAAACGAATTGATTCTCTTGCTCGATGAACGGTGGAGGAATAGTTCTTCCCGTTCTGATCTGATCTGTCACCCACTATCATCGTCGCACCTCCCCTAGGTCATTGTGATGTTGGGTCTTCGATTTGTGATCGTTGCGTCGCTCACTGGTCTTGCAATGATCTGTTGTTCATCACCCATGAAGAATGTGAAGAACACACCAAGAATTAACAAGAACAGCAGAGGGATTGGGCCGTGTTTGTTTTGTCTGGTCCTTCCACATGAGTTTGGTAGCAAGCAGTCAAGAGAAACCATCATGGAAGGAAGAATCAACGTTTCTCAAATCAAAATGCTCAGTTACCTCGTTTCGATGATCGTTGACCAAGAAAGGTGGGAGTCTATTCATTAATGTCGGAAGAGGAAGAGGATATCTGTCATTGGCGGATAAGCATTCAGAGGTGACGATGTTGAAGACGAAGTTCCTCAGGGTTGACCCCTTCTCTTTTGGCATGGTTAATGATCGAGGAAGATGTCCGTCATTCTTCATTGGAATATATTTTTCCAAGGGTTCTACAAGTTTTTCCAAAGCTCCACCGAATGAATAGATTCCAACCAAAATAAAATAATAGATTTTTCTATTATTTAATTGTTGGAATAAATTAAAAAAATCTAAAAATTAATTAATTAATGTTCCATTAATTAATTAAAGTGGATTGGGAGTTTAATTAGAAGTGTTCATGTGTTTTCTCCAATTAATTTGGAGTTCCATGGGGTTACAACCCCTAGGTGGTCCCCACCAAAGATATCCTCCCAAGGGAGGTTATGTGTGGGTGGGCCCAACACCATAACCTCTCATTGGAGATTATGGTATGGTGGACCCCACATTTAACCTCACCTCGGGGGTTTTATCATCCACACAAATAAAAACAAGCTAACACTTATTTTTATTTAACTTTATTAAAAAACACAAAATCTATCTTCCATTCTCGACCATCTGCCATCGAGGAGAAAGCCATCTCAAGCGAATACCGATGCTGTGAGTTCAAAGGTGCCCTCATATTTTAGTTCCGAGCACCAATTCAAAAGTTATAAATTCTTGTTTGCACGTTTACTGAATGTACCTGAACAAAAATTCAAAAATTGATTCCGGGCGCACCGGCCCTCAGAATCAAGCCCTGTAAATTTTCATAGACCAGTAAAATTACCATGTATTTATGAAAAGAATTTCCATGGCAATTCTATTTCTTTACATTCTACCCACCTGAGGGCTTTACGTCCCTGTAAGATACAACTCAAACTAAGGGAATACATGAAGGTACTTAGCACACATCTGAGCCTCCCACTCCAATGTGCTCTCCTAGAGGTTCCCGTGCTACCAGCGTAGGTGCACCAGAGGTATAGACCATCCATGTAGGGCCCGATCCTGTCAATCCTCAATCTCCATTGGAACCTCCGGGAATGTCGCCTTGTCATTGATGTCCAGCTCTCCATGGTCGATGATGTGGGGAGGGTCGTGCATGTATCTACATAGCTGAGATACGTGCAAGACGTCGTGAACCCGGTGCAACTGAGGTGGAGGAGCTAAGCGGTAAGCCACCTAGACTAATCTTCTAAGGACATGGAAATGTCCGATGAACCCCAGAGATAACTTGCCACCTCATCCAAATCATCGAAGACCTCATCGAGGTGAGACCCATAGGGAGACATGGTTTCCATCCTCGAACTCCAGAGGTCTCCATCTTTTGTCAGCATACGACTTCTGCCTGCTATGTGCAGTCTTCATCTGCTCCTAAATGATCTGCACCTTCTCTGTGGTAGCCCGTACCATCTCTAGTCCCACTAGTGCAAACTCCCCTGGGTTTATCCAGCACAGTGGAGATCTGCACGGTCGACCATACAAAGCCTCAAGAGGTTACATCCCTTTGTTGGAGTGACATTTGTTGTTGTAGGAAAACTCCACAAAAGGTAAGTGTTCCTCTTAGATACAACTGAAGTTGAGGACACAAGCACAAAACATGTCCTCGAGGGTCTGAATGGTCCACTCAGTATGACCATCCATTTGAGGATGGAAGGTGGTGCTCAAGCAAAGCTGTGTCCCGAAAGCTATCTGCAACCCCTTCCATAGCTGGGAAGTAAACCATGCGTCACAATCAGAGACAATAGAAGAAGGTACACCATGAAAATGCACAATCTCTTGTATATATAGGCGTCCCAAGCTCTCTACAGAACCCTACTCTCTGATCAGTTGGAAGTTGGCCAACTTGTTCAGTCAGTCAAAAATCACCCAAATCGATTTATGACTCCTGGATATATGTGGAAGACCCATCACAAAGTCCATGCATATCCTATCCCACATCCACTCCAGAACCTATAAGGGTTGTACCAAGCCTTCTGGTAACTGGTGCTCCACCTTCACTTACTGACGAGTGAGGCATCATGAGACAAACTCTCCTAGTACATTCTTCATACCCGGCCACCAGTGCTATCGTGGAAGGTCTTGGTACATCATTTCCAATCCTGGATGAACCGCTAGAGGGGATGTGTGTAACTCCATCAAAAATTCCTCCTAAAGTGATACAGGTACCATACTATGTCCTCTTTAGTGGATGACGTGCTCCCCACCTTCAGAAAATCCATCAAGTTCCTACCCTATAGATATCTGGGCACGTCGTGTCCCACAGTCAGTGTCTCTATGTTGCACCTTCCTAAATTGTTAAAGTAGTGGGGGAGTGATTGTAAATGACTGTAGATTGGCTACTCCATCCTTATCTACAAAAGATATCTACAAAGAGGCCAACTGCTCTGTCACCTCTCCTAGCTGCTATATAACAGTCCTCCTACTAAGCGCATATGTAACAAAATTCCCCTTCCCTGGAGTATATACTATCTCGAAGTCATAGTCTTGGAAGAACTGAAGCCAATGTTTCTGTCTCACATTCAGGTCCTTCTGAGAGAAGATATACCTGAGACTCTTGTGATCAGAGTAGATGGTAATAAGTTCTCCCATCAGATAGTGTCGCCACATCTTCAAGGTAAATACCACTCCTGCTAACTCTAGGTCCTTGGTAGTGTAGTTCTGCTCATGCAGTCTCAGTTGTCGTGAACCATACAGGATCACAACTTGCTCCTGCATTAGGACACACCTGAGTCTGATCTCTGATGCATCGCAGTAAACTAAATATCCTATGCCTTTTTCTGGAAGTCTCAAGGCAAGGGCACTAGTCAGCCTTTGCCTTATCACTTGAAAGATCTAATGGCATCTCTATGACCATACTAAGGGTTTCCCCTTCTTTTTCAAGGTTGAAAATGGTTCTGAAACTCTGTAGATGTATGGAATAAATCATCGGAAGTACCCAACCTAGCCCCCAAAACTCCTTATCTCTGTCACACTCATGGGTGTCTCCCAAGAAAGTACCACCTCAATCTTCACTAGATCTACTACAACTCCAGCCTATGAGATGACATGTCCCATGAAGTAAACCTCTCGAATCCAAAACTGGCACTTCAAGAGCTTAACATAATTTTGATGCTCTCGCAGTGTATCGAATAAAACCTGCAAATGGTAGGCTTTCTCTTATTTAGTAGCTGAGTAGTTAAAAATGTCATCGATAAAGACCACGCCATAGCAATCAAGGTAAGGCTGTAACATCGTATTCATGAGGCACATGAACAGTGATGGAGCATTGGTTATGACAAAGGGAATAACCAAGAACACGTAATGTTCATACTGACACCTGAAGGTCGTCTTCTGCACATCCTCATCTCAAACTCTAAGATGGTGATAGCATGATCTCAGGTCTATCTTTGAGAACCACTGTGCTCATATCAGCTAGTCATAGAGGTCATCAATCCTTGGGAGTGGGTACTTATTCTTCACGGTCAGCTGGTTCAGGCGACGGTAGTCGACACAAAGCCTCAAACTCTCATACGCCTTCTTGGTAAACAGAATCAGGGATTCCAAGGGAGAAACATTGGGCCGGATGAATCCCTTCCCCTGCAAGTCCTCCAGCTATACCCACAGGTCATGAAGCTCAGCAGGAACCATCCGATATGCTGGAGTTGATATATGTGTCGTCCTGGCGTAAAATTCAATGTATAAGTCCACCTCTCTACGAGGAGGTAGTCCAGGAACATCGTCAGGAAAAACAAATATGTACTGGTCCACCACTACCAGTTATGTTGGACTCTTCACATTAACTGCTCTGAGTGTAAGGAAATCCAACTAGTGAGTGATCGATTGCACCCTCCTCTGAGTAAATCTATCCAATACTGTAAGGGATCCCTTCTCACCATTGAAGGTGAACCTGGTCCCATTTGTGTGGACACACTGGAATTTTCACCCAATACAGTTGATCTGAGCACGGACTGTAGATAACTGGTCCATACCCCAGATGACGTCGTAAGGCCTCGACGCCGCTACAAGGAGATCCCAGCCAAGGATTTCACTGCCTAGAGTGACCTTACACTTCCATCACCAGTTTGTAATCGTCGAGTGTTCTCCTGTAGGATTTTCTATCCATAAGGATCGAGTCAGTGGCTCTGTCAGAATCTCTGAGCTCCAAACGAGGGCGGTGGAAATGAAAGAGTTACTGGCACATGTGTCTTTGAGAACTACAGCTATGATGGAGTAGACACTGTTAGTACCTAAAATCATCTCTAGAGAACCATAGTCGTATGCCTTAGCTGCCTGAAGCTGAGCTCTCCCTTTCCGCCTGCTCCATGCGGTCGGGTGGTCCTCCTGGTGGTGGTGGTTGTAGCATCTCATAACGTCGTCCACCACCAGCTTCCCAACCATCTCAACTATCACGTCTGTCTGTGCCCTACAGACCGCCTCGATTGAATCTCTGCCTCTACCTGGGAGGTCCCTCAACCGTCTTCTGATCATCTGAATGGTGGGTCGGACAGTCACAAGCCATGTGACCCAGCCCAACGCATGAGTAAAACTATCTGCTCTTGGTAGGTATGTCACTTCCTTGGGTACCCCGCACATATGATCCTGATTCATGTGGTCATCCACCCATGGGTTTGGTTCTCTTGGACCTCTACGTCATCTGTCTATTGTCGGCTCCAGAAAACTCCGCGGCATGTCGACTAGTAGTGGGTCTCGCTACTACTGATTGCTCAGCCACGAAACTCTATACTAGGAGGGCTCTCTCTAACACCCTCACATGTGGCGGGATGCTGAGGGAGATCATCGATGACCAAATCTCTTGCCTGAGCCCCTGCTTGAAGGTCCAGGCCTTGAGGAATGGGTTATGTAGCATATCCATGTAGTAGCGCAAGAGATCGGTGAAACCTCGCTGAGTACTGTGCTTCTGTCAGGATGCCCTGCTGTAGATAAAGTATCTCCTGTATCTACACTGCTCGTAAGGTCGATGGAACAAACTCCGTCTGGAACACGCTCTCATAGTCTTCCCAGAGTAGTGTTGCCTCGTCGTGGACCTAGAGCATCAGGCTCCACCATCTACCTGCCACTTCCTAAAGGAGGCTCGCAGCAATGATCACCATAAAGTCTACTGTTATCTCTACTACCTTGAAGACTCTCACCACAGCCTCCAACCAATCCTCAACTGCTTGTGGGTCCATCTCTCCCTGGAACCTGGGTGGCCTCTGGAACTGGAACTCATGCAACACTCTCAAGCAACATGCATCGTCTGCTTATGGGGATAGTGGCATTGGTGGCCCAACAGAAAGTAGTACCACTGATGCATCCGCTGGTAAAGGGCCCTGAACCGAGGCCTCGTTGCTCGGTGGTCTGTCTGAGCGTACGAATCTCTGGGATCTAACTGGTCATCCAAGGGGAGGAATCCTGAAAGAAACACTTGCGACATGGACAAAGATTATACCTGGTGATCTGACCTGGTTAAGCTGACTTAAGAAAACTTTTGGAAACACACACGAAATAAGTGATTTCATGCACTGAGTCAGAAATCAAAAGTAAGGGTGCTGGTGTATGGATACATCGGTCTCCCGCCCCAACACTGGACTCCTTGAACTGAAAACCACACTTAATACACTTAACATTATTTCTTCAAAGAAAAAAATGATCATAGTAATAAGTTCTACGGTAGAAAAGACGCCACTGATACCAATTTTCCATGACCCGTCCCCCAGGACTTGTGTCGTAACTACCCCAAACCCTCCTTTCATTGTACAGAGGTTAGTGAATTGCACCAAAGGTGTATATCCCTAAACTGGGAAGGAATTTCCTTTATACCTTTAAAAAAACACATCAGTGTACACAACTAGACGAAAAACACCAAGTAAAAAATGTATACAAAAAGTGTGTTGGAAAGTAAAAGGGGCCGGAAATACAAGCCCAACTATAAAGTACCATAAAATGGAAAGGTACAAGTACAACTAAAATAATATGTAAAACAGGTACTAGTTCATCCTATGGGGTTCCTACATGATGTGTAGGTTCGTATGGACTCTTTTGCACCCCACGCCTGTCCGTCCGCTTCGTGTACCATCATGTTGAGTTGTCCATCTCCGGGTACAATCCAGCCCTACTTCTCTCTGTCTTAGTTAGCACTATCCATCGTTTATAACCAATACAGTGAGGTGAGATCATACCCCGTGAAGGGGTGAGTATAATGATACTCAGAAGGGACCCCGAGACCCTCATGATCTCACAAAAACCAACAAGGATAAACCACAGAGTATGGATTCAGCAGATAACCATTACTTAGGTATATTCCCATTCATATAATTATGTTATCTAGTAACCCATCACAATCATGAAGAAAACACAAAATTCATTGTCTAATCTTAATCCAAGATTTTAGTCTTGGGGTAGTATCAAGTAACATCCTTAGTCACACTATTAGAACTTCAGCTGATTGTGCACTCCTCCTCTATCGAGTACAGTGGGCATGCCGCATCACACAGAGCCACTTCCCACTATCCTAGACTATGGTGGTACTCCTGCTGTCGAGTACCATGGATCTACTATGTTCACACAGAGGCGATCCCCACTTTGAGTCAGCCACGCTCACACAGAGGTGCTACCCCTCGTAGTTGGCTGAGGTACTCCTCATATTGAGTACCGTGGGTCTGTTTCATCACACAGAGGTGCTACCAAATGTGGGATTTCTGTGTCACATAGAGGATCTCCCCATTGGGCTAGTTGAAATACTCCGAGTCGAATCGGTTAGTAGTTGTTAGGTCTTAGCCAACTACTAGGTCTCCGAACTATTCATTCTCGTCTTTGGAAGGATCCACTCCATGAGCTACTATTCAAGGATTCAACTTCCACGAAGTCCCACATAGACATATCTTAATGGTATTCCATGTCATAGAGGGAAAAACCAAGTAACACGTGTCCAAGACACAGAGACATGATAACCACGCCAATTTCCAAAAAAGTAAACGGCGTGTTGGAATAAGGCACACGTCGTGTCCGCAGACCCCGGGCATTTCCTGTGTACAATGGCCAATGGCGAAAGGTTGGCCATGTAGAAAAGAAAGTACAGGGCATGTGGTATGGTTACACGACTTGTCCATGAAACTGGGGTCGTCTCTGTGCACGCTGGCCATGTGTCGGTACATGTCCTCTACCCGTGTTCTCCAACCCATGTAGCTGGTACACGGGGTAGCCCATGCCACTGCCCTTGCCTGGCCATGTGGTGTAGTACATTCTTGTGTACTCCACCCCGTGTCCATGTACCCTCGAGATACATGCCGAGTATCGTGAAGTCGCTTCTTCCAATCACCGTTGAGAGTACATGTCGTGCCTCTTGGTCATGTAATTCTGCCCATTTCCCTGTTTTTTACAAAATACACACCATGTCTCGTGAAGCCGCTTCTACCATTCTACGTATAGATTACAATCCTTGTGACTGAGGTCACAAGGCATGTGTTACTTGTCTAATGTCCGTATCTGAAGCCGTAAAACGACCATACTAAACTGCAAGTTCATCAGATGTACACGCCGTGTATTCTCTAATTTCCCAGAAATGTGGCCTCGAGCCAGTGCACCTCCCATGAAGTTTGTTCTTCGTTCTGATAGATCGTTCGTCAAAAAACATTAGAAACTAGTTCTCCTTGATGTCCTTTAGTCATCTTCAGTTTTTTCAGACCTCTGATCGTCTGTGAAAAAATGACTTGATTCTCCTCCTCGAAGAATTGTCGATGAATAGTTCTTCCCATTACGGTCTGATCTGTCGCCCACTATCGTTGCCGCACCTCTGCTAGGTCGTTGTGACGTTGGGTCTTCAATTTGGGATTGTTGTTTCTCCCAACATTCTCGCAACAATCCGTTGTTCATCACCCATGAAGAATGCGAATAACACACCAAACATTCACAAGAACGGCAGAGGGATCAAGCCGTATTCGTTTGGCCCAGTCCTTCCACGTTAGTTTGGTAGCAAGCGGTCAAGAGAAACCATCATGGAAGGAAGAGTTAATGTTTCTCAAATCAAAACACACCCCTACATCATATCAATGATCATTGATGAAGAATGGAGGGCATCAATTCATCAATGTCGGAAGAGGAAGAGGATATACATCATTGGCGTATAAGCGTTCGGAGGTGACAAAGTCGAAGATGGCGCCCCTTGCGGTCGACCCATTCTATTTTGGCATGGTTGACGATTGAGGAAGATGTTTCTCATTCTTCATTGGAAGATATTTTTCCAATGGCTCTCCATGTTTTTTCAAATCTCCACCAAATGAATAGATGCCAACCAAAATGAAATAATAGATATGTCTATTATTTAATTATTGTCATGAATTGAAAAGATTTCAAAATTAATTAATTAATGTTCCATTAATTAATTCAAGTGGAGTGGCACATTAATGAGGGGAGTTCAAGAGTTTTCTCCACAAAATTGGTGGTTCCATGGAGTTACAACCTTCGGGTGGTCCCCACCAAAGATATCCTCCCAAGGGATGTTAGGTGCAGGTGGGCCCATCACCATAACCTCTCATGGGAGGTTATGGTGTGGTGGACCCCACCTCTAACCCCCCTTGGAGGTTTTCAACACCACAAAAATAAAAACAAGATAACACTTATTTTTATTTAACTTTATTAAAAACCCAATAATCTATCTTCCATTCTCGACCATCTGTCATAGAGACAAAATCCTTCTTAAGCGAATACCGTCACTGTGAGTTCATCGGTGCCCTCAGATTTCAGTTTTGAGCATCGATTCAAAAGTTATAAAATCTCACTTGAACATTTACTGAAATTCCCTAAAAAAACTTCAACATTTGATTTTGGGCATACCGAGCCTCGAAATCAAGTGCCGTAATTTTTCGTGGACTCGTAAAATTCCCATGTATTTAAGAAAAAATTTCGACGAAAATTTTTTGTCTTTAAAGTTTAAAAATAATATATGTTTTAAAACAAATAATGGCAATCAAAATTAGAATAGAAAATAATTTTATAACTTTTACCTTTAAGAGACTTTTCAATATGGAAAACATTAAAAAATAATGGAGTTTTCATAAAAAGTTATTTGAGAATAATTTTAAAAAATTTACATTTAAAATGAATATTTTATACTAAATCCGTGAAAAGGATATATAATTAATCAATATAATATGTTTTGTGGATATAAAATGTTTTTATTTTTAAATTATCTAAGTAACATTTAAAATTTTCTAAATAACATTAATGAAAACAAACATCGTTAAAAAGACTATATAACCTTTGTTCTAAAATGAATAAAGTAGAGAAAAATGGTCTTTGGAAATAATTTTTTTTCTTTTAATATATAAAAGAAAATGTTTTTGGGAATAAAAACATGGATATAAAAGTAAAATACATTAAATAAAGTGGTATTTATTCTTAATAAAAATTCATTTCGCTGAAACAAATAATCCTCAAAAAAGGTGTATTTATTTTGAATTATTGTTTCCATAAGAATATTCCAATAAAATATAACACAATTATATATTGAAATAGATCAATATTGAATGATTTTAGTCAAATAATTATTTTTATGGCCCATGGGAAATATTTTATTCTTGAGAAACCCTTATGAATTTACTAATTTTGAATTAAAATTAATTCAATGATTGAAATTTTATGATTATATATTTTCCATGAATTAAATTATATATTATGAAAAAATAAATTCATGGACTGTATATACATAAAATAAATAGGAAATTTGAAAATAAATTTAACATAATCTCATTGAAAAGTATTTGATATTAAAAAAACATTCCTAGTTTCATTATTTAGTTGACCACACTCTAACCTTGTTAGAGAGATGATATTTATGTGGACATATACATTAAATTGAAGTGTTTAGTATGGTTATGACTAACAAGGGGCCTATTATTTTGTGAGGTTTCTCTAGAGAAATAAAAATGGAAGGGTTTCAAGGAGTAATTTAATGATTTATTGTATCTTTAAATGGTGTACATGGTAGGTTTTTATAAGTGAAAGTAATATTGATTTTGTAAAAACCATTACATTTTTAAATAATAAAAAGTAACATTCTATGTTATAAGGACCCAAAATGAAAAAATGCAGGCTATTCATTTTTTACATTACAAGATACCGAACCATTTAATATGATACAATATTTTAAAATAAAAATATTCTTTTACACTATGTTAAATTCAATTCCACCTTCAAATTTTACCATTATCATTAATTTTCAAAAATTTTAATTAACAAATAAAATTGAATCTATTTAAAAATTTCAATCATCTAATATTATATTTTGAAACCATTTTATTAAATATAATTTCTATAGGAATGAAAAGAAAATTTTAAATTTAAAACACTAAAAATTCAAGAACATATAAAAAAATTAATGTTATAATGATTTTAAATATATATATATATATTATAAAATAATAATGTAAATCCATTTTAATTCAATATATCGAAATATTTTTAATTTCATGAAATCTAGGAGGCTTCGAAGAAATTCCAAAACCAATCCTCATATTGAAAATACTTTATTTAATGAGAATTCCAAATGAAATTTTTATATTTAAGTAATGTTATGCATTTTCTCTGTAATAATTTGTGATAAGTTTTATATGTGAAAATAATATTTCAAAAATGAATAATTTTATTATATAATTTTATATTTTATTAATTTAATTAATTTTATAAATTATTGATTATTATTATATAGAGATAAAATCATGGAAATTATAATCTTCATAAATCCCACATTTTTAGACAACAAATCAACCTTTTTCGGAAAATGATAAAAAAATTCATAATAAGTAAATTTTTAGTTCAATAATTAAAAATGATTTTTATTTTATCTAATTAAAATTATAAAATATTCAATAATTATATTTTTTTTTGAAAATTATAAAATATGTACAAGGTTGTTTTATTGAAAATACCATTTTTAACATTATATCATATTATAAATTTATCTTCTAAATGTAAGAACTATTAATGGATATCCATATTAGTTTGATTACAAATATTATTCTAATATTTTTTTGGTTGTTCACATTAGGTGAATCGTGTAAGATTTTTTCCAACATTACATTTATTTTTTATAAGAACTAAAATCATTAGTGTAAGACATGTTATCAAATGTTTATTTATTCTGAATATTCTATAGTACTTTTCCAACTAATCATATGAATTTGGATCCATAATTTTACTATACAATGAGAGTTTGACATTGAGATAAAATGTATAACTTTTCTTGAGAATATGACTTCAAAATATGACTTTGGTAGAGTGTATGAATTTAGTTTATGAATTATAGGCCTCTATGTGATTTTTTAAGTCATACCAATTAGTTAATCTTTATTTATAAAAATTACATGTATATTTTATAACAATGATAAATTAATATGAAATTGAAAACACGTGAATTTAATGTGATTAATAATAAATTCACTTATAGGTAATAATATATGACGTCCTAAATTATATGGTATTCAATGTTATAAGAAAAACTGAAAATCGAAAAAATTTAAAAATAAATTATCTAAGGTGGGAAATCAATTTGATTATTCGAAATCTATTCCATAATATTCTTAACAAGATGAATCTATGGAGATCTATGATCCAAGAATGAGTTGATAAATTTAAATGTTTTAAATATAAATATATCATAGTTGGATAAATGTATAGTACTTAATGAAGACAAAAAAATTTAATTTTTATGATTAATATATATTGTTACAAATCAATGCTCAAACTATTCTTGGGAGATTATGTCATTTATATTGGTTATTATTTGATAAAGAGTAAGAAGGTGATGAGATACTTTCATATTGGTAAAAATTAAATATGGTATATACTTGTTTCATAGATGCTACTATTCTATAAGGGATTATACATATAGTTATAAATTTACTATATTACATTCATTCAAAAATGAGAAGTATATAATAAAGTATAAATAAATTTGAGTATATTTTATAGGATAATTTGAGAAGAATTTTAATTGAGGTTGCTGTGAAAAATATATTTATAAATTCTTTTACTAAACTTAAAATGTGGGAAATTTTAAAATGATTATTTCTGTTATACCCTTTGAAATGAAAAATTAGTTATCTAAATCATTACAAGAATATCCCCAAGAAGTCGTTTTTGAAAAACACATTAAAAAATATATGGAAGAAATAAAGAATAAATTATTTTTGTATTTTAGTATGGAATATAAAAAAATAATCTCAATATACAATTTATAGATATTGAGAATTAAATGGGAAAAATAAGGATAATTTATGCCTCATATAGTGTTATACATTGAGAAACCATGAGTTAATGGGTACCTCTTGAAAAATAAAAAATTATATCCATGTCAACATAATATATTATAAAAAAATAATGACCAAATATATTTTATAGTGAGGGGGAATAACATTGAATGTTGATCATGGGCTACCAGTAATATTTTTTAGGAAGTATGTAGTCACGTTCCTTGAGAATTTTAGTTTATTTAATGCAATAAATCAATTATATACTAATTGTAAGAAATTTTTTATTCCAATGATATTGTATCAGGTGTATTGGTTAGAAAATTCATGAAATTAAAGTCTCTTCTGTGAGAAATAAAATCATGATTTATAGATGCAATTACATTCTTGAATTGTATAGATAATATTATTCAAGAGGAGGAAGGAAGTTATGATCTATCTGGTGTGATTCCAATTTAAATATTTTGAAATAAAACAGTAAGATCCCTTATCATATGTAATATTTTTGAAGTTTTTTTAACATTAATAATATTATTAACCCATATAATATGTAATTTTGTAGAATATTATATCAGTATAACAATAGTTTACTTTGATGGTAATTGATAAAAATATTATATTCTATAATCCATGTATCAATAGAATTTGGATATGATAAAGAGTAGGTTTCCCACATTGATCTCAAAACATAGAATACTATTTGGTGCCAGTATTCCGACATTAAATTCATCAATTTGGATAATGTAAAATATATGAAAAAAATATTTTCATGTCGCGTCTTTCCCGATCAAAGGGATTCCAAAGACTAATGGGTTGAAAAATACATAAAATAAGAAACTTTTTTGGTAAAATGTTTGTCCAGTATGACTTATCCCCCTATATGGTGTGTTTGAACAATCCAATTTATACTATTAATTTTTATTATATATAGGTTATCTCTAATAATATCTAATGCTCTATAATAACTTGATTTTGAGAAAACAATTTATCTTTTATTAGATAAAAACATTTACCACATAGTTTTTTTTAAATGATATATATTAATTGAATATTTTAAATGGGAGTTCCTAAACTAAATAATATTGTTTCTATGCATATAAACACATAATTGGAGGTCTTTTACATGAAAAATAAAAGAATATAATAAAGTATTATGGGAAAACATAAATAACTCAATGAGTGAAATAGTAAACAATATTAACTGAACATAATCAGAAAGGTATGTTTTAAATAGATGATTTTTCCATTATTTCACTACTTAAATAAGATCAAGTTATTATAATGGATTAATTAAATATTCTAAAACCCATTACATTTTACTTAATTAATTCTTGAATTATATTTCCATTGTATTGGGGACATATATATAAAAATTCATCAAGAGACTTCATGATGAGAAGTCAATTCTTGAAGAATAATCTGATGAAATGGAAGTATCATTGGTGATGAAGATGTGTAGTTACAAGATTATCATATATAATTTGAATGTTAGAGATAAAATTGTTAAAATTTTAAAATATATAATTTTAATAATTGCTGAGGACTTTAAAATGTCTTTATATGAAAAATATTTTATTTATAATGTTTTTAAACAAGTGTTCCATGAATTGGAATCTTTTTATAAAATCTTCATGAATGTCAAATATACACATATTGATATATAGAAATATACGATAAGGTATATGGAAAAAAATAATCATTGCATAAAATACCAATACATGAGGATAAATCCCAAATGAAGAAAAAGTGAATGAGAATAATTGTTATGTTTACTTAAATATAGAAAAACATTAATATGTATGAAAATTATTATTCAATAAATAACGTTGAAAATATAGATGGATTATAAAATATAACTTCAAAATAGGATTATAAGAAAGAGTGCTACCAAAAAAATATTAGAGATGATTCATTATTCTATGAATAAAATTAATTGAGGGTCAGGTATATTTTTATTATCTAGAAAAGCTTCCAAATCAATCTTAACAAAAATGATATCCTGTAACTCTGAAAAATATATTTTTTCTAGATCTGTTTCTCTTGGAAATAATTATCTAAATTATAAAATTAAATAACTAAGGAGGAGTAAAATATATGAAATACCCACTATATTATCCTGGTAGGAATTGATAATTTCCATGAAATTCCCTCCCCCATCCTAAAAGTATCTCAAAATAGTGTTCATCTATCAAAATAATCATTAAGTATAAAATAGAGATATATTTCACCTATATTGAAAAATAATTATTAGAAAATGATGGTGTTTTCAGATATTTGGGAATCTGTATATTTATTTCTAGAATAATATATTGTATTGTGTAAATCAGGGATTCCCAAATCAAGGGTATTTTGAGATAAAATAAATAAACTTAATGAAGTGAAGTAGAAAAAAAATAAAATATAAACCTATCCATGAATATTATATTTGAGTTCATTAAATATTTCTATGAGTCATGAAATATAGGTGGTTGCTGATATATTTAATGATGTTACAACCCTTCCAGGAATCATTCCTATACTAAAGAAAATATATAACTACCATAGATTGAGAAGCAGTTGAAGTAAGAAACAATGTCATCCTTGGGAAATAAAGAAATAAATAATGTTGTTGTAGAAAATCCTCCAAATAATTTATTGAAAAATAAAAAAATTAAGTTCAATCTATTAGCAAGAGGTTCTTCTACTGTGACATGAGAGGCCACAATAAGGAAAATTAAAAAATGTCACTAAATCTAAATGTAAAATATTTAAAACATAAATTATGAAAATAATATGTCCAATAGAGATGTATAAAGACTATATTGGTGGTTAAAATTTTTTTTGAAGATATATAATATCTTTTATGAATAGTAATATAAAATATGATTAATGTGTGCATGGATGGTTCACTATGGCATGCTAAATTTTTAACAAACTCATGGGATTTCCTCAGAATCAAGAAAAAAGGAGGGAGAATAAAATTTAATTAAAAATTGATCATGCTATGAAGAAATATTATATAAAAATGGATCTAGCACACTAATATAATTATACGAATGATAAGAAAGAGTTCATAGTCATATAGTCAGACTAATTGCAAAATATTGATGAGATGGAGAATTAGAATAAGAATCAAACTATTCAATTTTTTAAACTATATAATCCCATTTTAACTCGTGAAAAATAAATATATATATATAATCCCATTCATACCAAATGTGAATAGGTTTATAAATTTAATAATATATTTATCTTGAAGATGTCTAAATATTTTAGACCTTTATGTAAAGGATTCCATGGGTTGATAATATTTCTTAATACATGTGTGTCCCCTTAAAGTCTGAATAGAACACCCACCTAATTCCCACAACTTTTTTCATTGTTCTACATTGTTGGGAATTGAATGTGATGAATGTTTCAAATCATCCCTTGAGTCTAAGATAACAAATAATTCTAGCCAATCAACTAAGAATCACTCTACATGAATTTAATTTTTTTTATAAATTTACTAAGGCTTATGTATGAGGTATGATTTTATTTATATAATAACTATTTTAACAAAAATTAATTATGGTTATCAAGGAGGTTTTTATTCTCAAATATTTTGTAGAGAAAATTTCAATTGAACTTCTTTAATGGGCGTGTTCATGTGAGTTTTATTTTATGAATAATACTTGAATATATATATTAAAAACTCCATGGAAATGTTATGTAAAATTCAGTTCCATGTTAATGTGAGTAAACATATATCTTCATTTTATAAATAAACCACTCTTGTTTTATACACCTCATTATCCTAAGATTACATATAGTTGGTTTATTGATGAAACATTTCTATAAGTAATTGGGTTTCAACCTTTTCTCATGGGATGATTTGAGTATGTGGAAAGTGGATAAACACATGATTAGAAGAGGAAAATCTTTAAATTAAATTATCATAATTGTAGATAAATAATTACCAACAATATCATTATGGGGATAAAAAATTATCTGTAAATTTTCCATAATATTTATTTAAGGGGATGATAATTTTATTTACCTTTGTAGTAAATTTAAAATTGAAACAAAAATCTAATGTGGGATATTGAAGTTCTCTTAGTCTGAATCATTAATTTTTATCAATTATATTTGTTCTAATTATTAGTTTAATCATGAAAAAGTAATATATTGGGTGATACATTTAGTATCCACATACTTAAATAGAAAGGACCTTCCCATATTTGATGGGTAATGAACATTGTGCACATGAATATCTAGATATACATATTCATGTGGGTAAACCTTGAATTTAATTATATGTGAGAAGGTGTTAAGGTATAATGAAAATTTGTCATGTTGGAGAATCATTGTCTACAACAAATAGAATATGTTGGAGAAGTTGGTAGTGTCTTCTCCTGACATAAATGTAATGAACATCATTTTAAATATGTGTTTAAATGGTTTAAAATTGTTTCAACTGATTTAATAATGGTGGATGATGATAGAGAAACTATCTTATTTTAATCATTCATGTGGGATTTTAGAATTATTGATGGATATAATATTTGATGAAGAATTATAAAATCTAATGTAAATTTGGAATCATAATGTTGGTATAATTTTTTTAAATAATATACCGTGAGTATTTATATATTGTAATTCCAAGGGAACGGAACTGATGATATTGGAATATGGTTTTGTAAAATCCCAATGTTTTTTCAAGATAAATTTAAGTGATTTAGAAGGTATATAGCTGATTTTCATGACACCTAATTTCATTTTAATTTACTTTTAATTTGGAGCTGGAGCTAGAAAAATGGATGTCCCTAAACATTTGACTTTACATATTAATTATATAAATTTGGATAAGGAGTACAACATCATATATAGCATATATATTTGAGTCAATGAGAAGGAATTTAAAAACCATAAAACTTTTTAATAGGACTTTGAAGTATTAATTTAATATATAATATGAATTAATGCATGAATGATGGGACCTCATATGACTTACTACGTCAAATGAAATGGTGTTTCTTCTGATATTATAAAATACACACATAGAATCTTACATTGATAAAATAATGGGAAACAAATACAATATAACTTCAATGTCACATTAAGAATAATATATTAATGTGAATAATTGGTGAATTCACAGATCCAATAAATTTCAAAGTCATATGATGTAGTATCAAATGGAAAATTATAAAATAAATTATCAAATTATATAAATGATTTTTTATGATTCCAAACAAATTCTATCATGTTACTACTTTCATGAATCTCCCAAGATACATAATTTGAGCATGAGTTTAGTTATTTTAATGAGATTAATATGAGTTTATCATGGTGGGACAAAAATGTGACACTCAAAATGTAAATAGAAACACATGAACTTTCATGAATAATATATATGGTGATGAGTCAAAGCTCTACAGGTTCATCAAATCATAAGTCGTTATGGAAGGGATATATTTGATAATGTTGGAGAAGGAGTTAATATACAAATTTATTAGTATATATCCAATCCAATTTATTTATATTTTATGAAATTTTTAGTTCCATTAGAGATGACCGATGCCACAAAATATGTTTTTATGATTTCTATATAAAAATGAAAAATATAAAATTAAGGACAAATAGTGTGGGGATATTAGAGAAGATGATTTGATATGAATATGAGTCAAGGATATTGTAAAAAATACAAGGAATGTATATTCATCTGAATGTAATTAAGGGTAATAAATTAAATAAGGGTATTTTAATAATAAAATTTAAGTTATAAATGAGATATTGAAATCATGGGAACCCAATCAATGTGATGGAGTAATTGAATACCACCTTAAAATAATGGAAAACTAAAAAAATAAATATTTCAATTGATATTTTTAATGGAATCTCATAAATTCCTCTCAATATAAATCTTATGGATATTGAAAATGAAAGGAGACATTAGATTTACTTAGATGATTTGGGGAGAATATTGATAATAGAGTGGGGAGAATAGAAGAAGTGATTATGGATTTTTTAGGTTTGTGTACAAAAAAATTAAGAGTGATGAAGAACTTATCAAAGAATAAAATATATGATTATAGAGAAGTAAAACTATGGAACAAAAAGATGAACATTTCATTTACTAGAGAGGAGGAATAAGAAAGGTCATTAAGACAATTCTACAGTCTAGTTCTAAAAAAATAGACTAAAAAGAGTTGAGTGAGTTTATTTGTTTATAGGTTATTTATTAAGTCATTTATGAAAAAAATATAGTTGATTAATTTCAAAATATAGTGAATCCTACTGAAAATCTATAGGCATCTCGGTTCCTTGAATATTTTAGTTGAGTTATTCTTTAGAAAAAATTCCAAAGAAACTGAAAATTGTGTTGTGTTGTTGATACCAAGTCATATGAATATTGGATGAAGTTATCCAGGTAGTCATAGAGTCTATCATGAGAAATAAAATCATAATTTTTAGAAGTAGTGATATCCCCACACAATATAATTGATCTAGTTGAAGAAGTTTAATTATGTTAAGATCCATCTTGTGTGATTCCAATATAGAGACTTTGAGGTATAGTTTAAATATCCATTAACATGTGTAATATTGTGGATTCATTATTAACATGTTTAATATTGTGAAAAACATGCTTATATAACATGATGAGATATTTTGATATAATAATAAAATGACCACTACCATAATTATTGATAAAATTATTGTAATGTTAATATTGTGTATCAAAGGGAGTTGAACACAATAAGTAGTAGGTTTCCTGAATCATTTATAAGACTTATAAAAATAACATGTTCATTCTATTATTTATTTATTTATTACAAGTGGTGAATGTGTTTTGGATGTACAAAACAATATTATGTAGAGCCTTAATTGGTTTTTCAGGTTCAATGACCAAAGGTGTGAGAGAAGACATAACATAATAATTTGGTTTATTGCAAAAAAAATGTCACACATGATTCACCCCACTCTCATTTGTATCTTCATGGGACTTATGGGAATCTCACAATATCATAATTTTGTAACTTCATCCATAATAATTTTTTTAAATCGTTATTCTCCATTTTGTATTCAACTTCTATAGTTGTCATTGAAATGAAATCTATCTTCTTATTGAGCTAAAAAAATAGAAATATCAAAGATAAAAATCACCACCCAAAACTGACATTTAATCATCCACTAAGACAACCCAATATATATAATTATATCTTTATAACTCTTTATATGATGTTGTAATATATAAAAAATTGAAATTGGAAATGGTTTGATATATTGAAGTATTTTTTTATTTCAAAATTTGGTATTATTTGGTATTGTTTAGAAACCATATAACATAACCTATATAAAGGAAACTATAGGGTTTTATTACTATTTAGTATAATATTCCCCTAATTATTTTCTTATTCTTTATCATATCCTCTTATTTTTTACAACCATATTTTGATAACATCTTCAATGAATTAACTTGTTTTATAGTAAACATTCATGCATATATTCCAAATCTTATCTATTTATCTCAAGAATATTTGGATTGAAAAATAAAATTCTCATACATTCCTTGTTTCACTTACAATCCATGAAATAATGTAATCAAATCAATAATCATTATTTAAAATTCAACCATTGTGAATTTTGAAAAAAAATATTACATGGAGACACATCTAATTCTTTAATGATTAATTCATTAATATATATAAGAACCAACATTATTTTATTAGTCTATATTTTATAACGAGTTTTTAATCAACTCTAAAAAGGTAGAATCCAAAATTTCTCATGTAATTATTAGGCATATAATTTTATGATATTTGTGATTTCTTGTACCCATAATGTTCATTATTTTATCGATAAATGTTTTCTTTTACTCCCATGTATGATAAATTCATCAAACTACTTAATATTAACATTGTATTTTGATAAAATCATTTAATATTGATTTGATAACCATTTATAATACATTTAATTTATTATTTTTTATTTATAATTATATCCAAAAATAATTGAATCATTTAAAATGGATCCATGGGATAAAACAACTCATTCAACTCAATCCCCTCTATTTAGGAATGGGTTTTTCCAAAATTATATCCCTTTTTAAAATCACATTTCTTTATTCATTCATATTATTATGAAATTATTATTTTATTATACAAACACATTATCATAATTCCACAAAATAGTATCCCATATGTGATTTTTATTGATTTACTCATGCTCTACATTAATATACATAATCCAACTCTCAATATTAGTAACCTATTTAAAACATCTAGTCTATACCTATGTTAAGAGTGATGTTTGTTTATTAGAAACCATTTTTAATTCTCACTAGATCTATCAAGTCACCGATATTTTTTCCTCATATATATCTTCCTTGATATTAACCATTCTTATAGTAAAAGAACTCATTTAAATATCATCACTATAATTATATTCTTTTAAATCAATATGTGCCGCTTGTGGTCCCCCTAGTATAAAAAACTCAAAAACTCAATAATCTAGAATATTATCATTATTTTAATAAAAAATACCCTTCCTCCACCCTAGTAACATCTTTTATTTCAATACTATTTACAATAAATTTATTAAAACATTTATAAATCTTTATCATAGAAAAGTAGTTAATAAAATTTTTTATAGCCATTTTATTCAAATTTTAAATGGATTTTTTCCATGTCGATAATTAAAAAATTGATATAAAAGGTTTAAAAATAATTCAATGTAGGCTTCATACAATACCAAATATCATATTTATTATTTTCTCACATGGAAAAAACAAGGATCGATATATGATATAGATTGATGTCAAAATCTTTTAATTTAGAAACTTCTCTATTATGAATTATTTAATAATATTTCTTCAAGACATGTTATAGACAATATGGTTTCTATTTTCAACTTCACCATTTTTAAGAAATTAGCACCTATGAAACAAGATATCTTATCCCATGATTTTTATACAAACTATAACATGTCTATTTTCAAACTCTATAATATTTTAAATCCATGATTTTATAATTTTATATCCAAACATTTGGTCCATAAATCTAGTATAATATGTTATATGATAAAATAGATCATATTAGTGATTTATAACCTTGAACCATTTCATTTAACATTAATCACAAATTAATATTAAATATTATAACCTGTAACCAATGAATCATAGGGATATCATCCTTCAAACCTCAATAAGAAAAAATTCTAACAATCATGTCAAATTATTTTCCATTAGATTACAAGTTAACTGAACAATATTTCCCTTTCAAAAATGTTCTATGTCTATGTAAAATAACATTACATTATGGGGGTATCACATGAAAATTTATAATTAACCTTCTTTTAGAATTAATTTTTGAAAAACGTGTTTATCTATTAATTCTATAGCATGTATTATTTATATTTTGCTAAAAAACAGACATCATTTTATTTAATAATATATTAGAGATTCCACTTTTTATACATTATATTCATCATTAACACATTGATACAACCTTTGATTCATGTATTCTATGTTAAGTCTACTATATTAACAAAGACACCCAATTGTATTAAAATAATTATATTGGGATGAAGGCCTTTTACTAATATTAAACTTGTTCTTTGCCTATACTTTTCACCATATTATTACATATTATCGAAATTTTTTTAAAATTATTCAGAATTTTTGAACCCTATGATATTAGCCTTTTTGTATATTATTATAGAGGGATGATCCTGGTTTCTTGTCATGTGGGATGTCTATCCCTATACTAAAATCTATTAATAAACTTCATCTACTGCTTCTAAAAAATATCTATACTTGATTATAACTCTCTTCCATTTTTTCTTCACCCAAAATTTTAGGTTCACATACATTATTGGATGATATGACTACTTCACATTTTGATATGTTAGTTCCTCTTTATATTGTAAATTTTTAAAAAAAACATTGTTCATAAATTTTCTTAATGGCTCTATAAACTACATTCTTTTATCACATTGAGTCACCAATTAACATTTTTCCATTTAAAAAAATCTGAAATACTAATAATTTTATTAATATCCTTTAAAAAATATCATTCAAAAAAATATAAAAAATATTTATTTATCCACATATAACATTTTTTCCTTTAACATTTTATTACTTATTTTATATAGAATACATATCTTATGTTTTAACAATATTTCATTAATGGTAATAAATAATTTGTTTTGTATTATTATGTGTATTCAGTATCATTACAACGTCCTTTTGTCCACTCCCAAATCAAATTTTTTTGAATAAGTTTGTTCTTATTCATAAAATTATCCTTGATCACATTTTTCTTATGATCTATCCATGTATCATATTTTTATTTTTTATAAGATATTATTTGTTATCTAAAATCCTACAATTTATTTTTAAGATCTTTATAATTGTCCATTACTTTCTATATTGGCCTTATAATCTATTTGTTAATTTGATATTGGTATTCAGGGAAATTTATTGATCCTCATGATGTATTCTTATCATGACGACTTCTTCATTAAGATCATGAATATGTTTACCCCTTTATTTCACAATATTGTTGAGGAAATCAATTATCTGTGCTTACTCTTCTACATTGAGCATTAATATAACAACATTATTTGAGTTTTTTAACTTCTATGATTTAATATTTACAGTATCATCCATCAACTAAGTGTTTTCATATTATTATTGTTGTTTATAGATTTTTTATTCATATACCAATCCATTGGAATTACTTATATTAGATATATAAATATCCATCTTTTCAACTGAATCCTAAAACTCCACTTTGAGTTTAATAACAACCAAAAAATCACCATCATTATCATAAATTTACTCCCCAAATTGTTATTAATATATTATAATAAAAATAATATTAACATATTTTTCATTAAAATAATTTATATATTCAATATTAATTTCTTTTTAGTTGTTTTAATCTTAAAGAATATATACTTGGTACACCACTACTCTTTCTCCAAATTAGAAGAATTATTAATGGTTGAATCATGTAATTAATTATCCCAAATATTATTGGGACAATTAGAAAGAAGATACCCAACATATCCACACTGAAATCAAATAAGTAGAATATTTCATTCAAAAATTACTTTTTCCTTTTTTTCAGATATGAGGAATGCAATGACATCAATTATTCAACTACTAATTCATCAGGATTATATTAAATCTTAGTATCCATCATAAAATTGAAAACCACTTAGTCATATTTTTCATTTTCTAATTTATCATTATCATTAGTCATCATTACAAATGAAAAATGAGTAATATAATGAATTTCTAATATAACTTTTTTTGTATCCCATTCAAAAATAATTAAAATATTTTGGATGAAATAAGGTTTAAGTCATCTCAAGATACAATATATAATAATAATATCATAATGTTTTATCTAAATCTATTCATGTCTACTATAATATATTTTACTTAATAAAATTTCCCATCAATATATTTATTTCAGAACATTCTAAAAACAAAATAATTATTAAATAGAACTCTCAAATTAACTTCTCCTGATTTTATATTTCCTTTATAAATATTAATCAAAAACCTTTACATGTGATATTAGTATTCATAAAATATTATATTTTTATACTATGATGAAAATGTATCCCCGTAATGTGTTTCTTCTATTATCATCGACATACAATTCATTATGATGTCACTCATATATATCTTCTTTTTCAATATTTCCCATTACTCTGTATAAGATAGTCATTTATATGTATTCATAATTTTTTTAAATATTGATGAATTTTAATCTCCAAAATCAAAATTCTTTTACAATAAAAAATTATGATTTTATTGTGATTCAAATCTATTTCAATGGATTTTAAAAGAGACGAAACTCTTCCAATATAAACCATTTAATCTTGTAACGCTTTTTTATTTCTATATAAGGAAGACATTCATTGTGGGGGCTGAGTAATACTATGATAATATTAAACATCACATCCCAGTGATCATGTATTAAGGTTAAAAAAAACTAAATTTTCACCCACATAATGAACTAAATAGAAATTAATAAAAAAGATACATAAGATTTTTTTACAAGGTTCACCCAAACTAGGAAATGTCAATGGATATCACACTATGTGATTTAAAAATGTACCTCCATCCAATATAATAGAATTTATTTATTATATAGTTTATTACAATACTTATTGTTACTATATCATTACACCCTTTACAATTATTACAAACCCCACCACTCTCCACAAACTAGAAGAACTGGCTATTACACCATGTGATCGAATTTATTTTATAAAAACTAATAAATATATATTAAAGTAGTATATATTTATAATCATTTTCCATAATAATCAAATAAATGAGCTTTAGGAACTTCCATGAATTATCACTAAGAAAAACCTCAATCTCTCAAGTTTTAGTACTATCAATTATTTAATAAATCATCATATTCTTAATATATGAGATGATGTATCTCTACTTGTTTATAGAGAATATCCATGTTTCCCCATTTTAATTGGTTCAATTTACCTTTAATATAATAGAAAAAATCATCCATAAAATTATTTAATATTATATTAAAGACTGTTTTATTTTAATTATAACATATCCCTAAATAGATAGAAAATTACAATTGTAGTTATAAACTATAACATGGTTCACTATTATATAGGATTATTCACCTACACATCGTCATATTTAGGTCATTATATTACTCTTTATACAATAGATTTTGATATTATGCAATCCCATAAATCTAACAATTTTTTATTTAAAAAAAAAATTTATTAGTATATCATCATGACATGTTTCCATTAAGACCACAAAACAGTCAAGCCCTTGACAAAATGTTCACTAAAAACGCTAAATCATTCACTGGATCACTTTTTTACAAGAAGGAAAATTTAACTATAATGACCATTTTGTATATATGTGTGGAGTTTAAGTATTTTCCCGTACAACATGATGACCAAATTTCCATTCATGATAAGAAACCTACCCATTATTTTATAAACTTTAACTCTATATCCATTCCATAATCACACATCACATTATGTATCATTTATAAAAATATAAAATAATATACCATAACATCCACCATGATATAAACCACAAATATCTTATCCAATATGGATTTTCCCATCTAAAATGTAATTTTATATGTCACAAATTCACATGGATTCTATGTCCCCAGTACATATATGATAACCCTTGGGATAACATTCAATATAATAGCCATTTCTATAAGCATGTCTATCACAATGAAATGTCTATCACTACATGATGTCATCCATTAGGAAATAATCAAAAGATTAAACCCTATTAACCCCTATATAGATATGATTCATCCAAAAGCCTATGTGATGAATCTCTTTTGACATTATATGTATTTTACAGTATTTCTAAAAATATGTCTTAAAAACCTTTAATACATCTAATTATTATTTTAAAAAAATCCTTAATTATAGTTTAATATCATCTTGTAAAAGTGATGCATCATTAATTTCAAGATTACGTGAAAAATGAATTTGAATCACATGGGAATTACTAGACACAATAGTTTGTAAGAAATATATCATTGATATGAGGGAAACGTTTCTCTCTATATGGGTCTACCTAGGTGTATTTTCCATTATAGTAGACCTCATGTATGATATAAACACTCCCCCATTTGTGTTTAAATTTTGGATCCTACTTACAATGTATCTATAGTGATTAAATAATGATAACACTTGGTACTTAGTGGATGTAAAAAAATGCATTCATAATCATAAAAATTAAATGAAAAACACAAAAATAAACTAATAATACTTTTAAAAGAAATTTTATTTTTAGATAATTATTAAGTTATCAAATTCCACCCTCGTATAGTATCCAACGATAATTCTAATTAATAATATAATGGTTGGGTTATCCTCTTATACAAATAGATATAGTCATGCCTTATAGGTAAGGGTCGTATGAAAGAATAAAAAATAAACTAGATATCCTCTCAGGCAATGATAGATATACATCATTCCATGACAAGGAATATTATTGGACACTCTCTCAGAAGAAGGATACTAGAGAACTATAAGAACCAAATTTTATTTCTCATAATGGGATAAAGAATAGACATCAATTCCATAATACTTATTGAAATGTATAATTAGATATCCCCATTTATCTAATCTAAAATTATGAAGAAGGTTGTGAAATAAATATCCTCCAAATGATATTTAAATCATTAAATAACCACCAAAAGTGGATTATTTCCCAAATTACCTTTTGAGGTGACTTAATGGTCAAAAAATTGAGTTAAAATTTTAAAATGAAGTTATTAAATTAGCTTTCTAGAAAATCCATCTAATTTAAATTAGGTAATTGTCTATATAACTCCTTACTCACTGGCCCAGCCAAAATCACAATTGGGATTTACCATTTATTCATGTTTATTTATTAATAACACTAAAATTATATTATTTATTTTATAATAATACATTAATTACTTAATTATGTACATTGAGTTCAATTAAATATTTCAAATTCTTAATGTAATAAATTTATTTATTTTTATAACAAAGATATACTTTTTATACTAAAACAATATCACTTATACTAATTAATGTGTGAGACCCAAAGAGCCTTTTATAATGTTATAAAGGATTATAAAACACATTGATAATAATAATATAATAGTATTGTCTAGTAACACATCTGTAACAGCCCGAGATTTTATGAAAAATATTCTTTTTATTTCACTAATGTCTTGTGGAGCTTTCACAACACGCATCCTTGACTTGACTTGCATTACACGCAATCGCGACCTTCCTCGATAGCGTGTGTAGTACGCAATACCGAGTTTCACTAAACAACGATATGCTATAAAAATATTATTAAAACTAGCCATTATGAATAGTAATAACCACTTTATGAAATCCAGTAAATCTTATTTTTCAAAATGAACTTTATTTTTGGATTCGGAGTATCCAATTTAGCCTAAGGTGAAATTTTGGTACTTTTCGGATAACTTTCATATTCTGATGAATAGTGAAAATTACTAAATTATAATTAAAAACAACTTTTTTAATCGAAATAATTAATAGTGATAAATCATTAATTTGAGTGGTTTTAAAGTATATTTAGAATATATTTTTACAATTTAATACAATGTTGGTCATTGGATGTAGTTTCATATTTAAACTAGACATAAACAAGTGTCAATCTTTTGATAGATATTGTTTCATAAAAACACGCTATTTGTTTTAACAGCGGGATTTAATTATAAAATTAATTAATGCAACTTTTATGTTATGAATTTGGTAAAATAGACTTCATTTTTGAATTCGGAATATGAAATATAGCTTGGGATGAAATTTTGGCATTGTTCTGAAAAACATCAATTTTTGATGAATAGTGAAACTACTAAGTGGTAGGTTAAAAACTGAATTTTGCATAAAACTTAATTTTACCGCTTCTGTGAATGGAATTTCGAAAATCCGAGAGACACGGTTAATATCAAGGACTAAAATGTGGTTCAATGAGATGAAAATAATTTTTTGGTGAATAGTAACTTTTTACCTTTTTTACCACGGTTAATAGTAAATAGGGTAACTAAGGGTAAATATGATATTAATATTACCCTAACACATGTCCTAATTCTATTGGACAAGTGTAATTCGACCAAAAACAAACTTAGGAATAAAAAATGACCATTTAGGCCCACTTGGATTAGATTAGGACATTTATTATTAATTTATTTAAAGAAGGGTTAAAATAGTTAAAATCAAAGTTTAATAAGTAAATCATTTTTAATATGGGGTTATACATAAGATAAATTCGATTGTAAATATTAATTAGAAAGCTAAAAAGATTTCCTACATGATGGTATTTTATTTGTAATTTGTAGACATCAAATAATTTAATTTATTTATGACACAACGATGATGCAGTAATTATCTTTTTAATGAAATATTGACATAATTGATGTTATAAGCACCAAAATAAATGTAATTTGAGATTTTTTATGAATTCCACTAATTTTCTAGGTTACTATGATATATTAATGTTGATTTAATCAACTTGTTTCGAACATTTAATTCTGTTATGACTTTCACAAAAATCATATATCAAATAGTGTCAAAATTGACACAAAATAGTTTTTAAATCAAATATTATATTACTAATTGTTATTTTATTCCTAAAAATCTAAGGTTCGGCCAAATGACTTAGATAAGGATATATATATTAATAATAAACAATTTGTGGTTCGTTTGGCATGTTATAGTAAGTGTATTAACCATATAGTGAAAGAAAACAAAAAGACACGGTAAAAGTTAAATTATTTAACTTAGAGTTAAATCTAATTGATAAGGTTTAAAATAATATCCAAACATGTCTAAATTTGATTGGTTGATGAGATTACAACCCTATCTCATCTAATCTTCGAATATGAGTCATTTTTGGAGGTTTTTAAGTGGGGTTAGATTTATTATAAATTAATATTTTTAAGAATTCCTAAGGTGCCCCTCTCCTCCCCTATAAAAGGACACCTCCTCCCCTTCCTCCTCACACCAATTTGAGCACTCAAGCTCGGCCAACCCCTGCCAAAATCTCTTCTCCACTTCCCTAGCAACATCCTAGAGGTTCTGGTCTTCCTCAAAGACCAATTCTAGTGCCCTAAGAGGAGGTCTCAAAGAGGCACTTCAAAGAAGAGGTAATTACCGTTACCAATTCTTTCATCTTTATTTCTTCTTCCACTTCTTCTTCTTAGGTTGTTTCATTATGAAGTAATAACCTCAGTATCACTCATATACTGATATGTTATTATAAGTATGAAACAACCCTATTTCACCATCTATCCATCCTACGGAAAAAGAAATCACCGCGCGTGCGTACGTACGGAATACCGTCTCCACGCCGTGGTGTAATCTATTTTCCACCACCACCTTACATGGATGGGTATAATGGTGTAAAGAATAACTATACATAGTTATTACAACATCATATTGATTCTGATATATTTTATAATCCACTTCAACTCAGTTCAATATTTATGGAAATGATATCATCGCTCCTGCGTACGTACGGACTACCGTCTCCACGACGCGATGAAATTCATTCTCCATGTTAACCATTTAAGAATGATTATAATGTATATATAAGAAATAATAATGAAATATATGACATTATAAAGCTACTGGATTTATGTATATATACATATGTATGTCATCTACTTACTTCCATTTCAAGACAATAAGGAAAGTAAAACAGCGTTCATGCGTACGTACGGACTACCGTCTCCATGAACGGTGTTTTTCATTTTACTTATCTATCTATTATATATATATATACTGAATATATATGATATATAAATCATATTTTATATTCTGGAAGTAAGTAAATCATGATATAAGTAATAATGATGTCAAGAACAACAAGTCAAAACACCTAAGATAAATGAAACGATTTTACCCAAAACGCTTCTTTAACATGGAATTTACAAAAGAACGGGTAATATAATGTTATAAGTGAACCATATATGATATCATAACAATGAATATGATTCTGGAATAAGTCAATAACATGATTTAAATCATTATACAGGAGGTTCGTACACTTACAAAGCAAGTCGGACCTAAGGTAAGGGAAATATCACAATCTCATTTTTATCCGAGATTGTTTATTCGTAAGTATTTACTGGGGTGTATTTTATCATCCACATCCATGTTCCTTCAATATGTAATATTGTTTCCATCCACTTACAATAGTTTAAATCCAATTTTACTCTTCGGTGAGTTTTTTGTAAAGAATATGAAAGGAATCTTTTGTTGCTTTTTCATACGAGGTACTTTTTGACTTTTCCGACAAAAGTACGAAGAATGTTTTTTTAACTTAAACGGCATGAACGGATTTTTACGGTTTTATAAAGCCTTATTTTCATGAAGCTTACTCCAAAAGATTTCATGACTATTTTTAATAAAATCTCTTTCTTTTAAAATTGCATGATGTTTTGTGAAATGAAATTGATTTTGAAGAAGAAAGGATATTTTCCTCAAGAATTCATTTCAAGTGTTTTATCAAAATTATTTTCCATCTAAGATAATAAAGGGTTCTGTTTCTATCCATATTTTTACATTGATTTGACTATGTTGTGATGGAATTATGTTTATGAATTCCTTTATCTTATATGAATGGTTTTATGATGTCATGTTGTTTTAAGAATCCCATTTTTAATACATGGGTTATGAAATGATGTATGATTTATGATTTTGTGGCACACATAAGAAAGGATTCATTAAGAGATGGGTGGGACCTATATCTCCCTCCAATGCATTGGGTAAAGATTTTATATCTCATGAGATAGACATGGCTGGAATGGTAGGTTATACCGGTTCAGTGAAACAGGACTGAAACGAGGATTACTCGATTCAGAAAGGGACTTTGTCCACTAAGATAGTCTTGGCAATGAGTCTTGACTAACAAGAAATGATTTTCCATGATTATGTGTGCATGCCACAAAGTTTCAAGTTTTATGGGGATCTCATTTTCACTTCTATGATTTATCCCATGTTATGATATTATGAGCTCTTTTGCAGGTTATGATTTCCAAAAGCTATGTTCTTATGTATATGATGTGATTGATATTTCTTTTGTTTACCCTTACTGAGCATTTGAGCTCACCCTTTTATGTTTTCTTTTCCCCAGGATATAAAGAAAGGTTTTTAGGTAAAAAAAAAGGAAGATCTTTATGGGAGATATTGAAGATCTTTCACCACGATTAGAAGAATACGTTCCGAGTTTCCAAAGACACTAAACTATTACGATCCTTGTGTGTGTGTTTTTGTTATGTACTAAGTATTCCGCAAATGTAATGTAATGTCCATGTACGTCAGGTTTCGGGTATCTACAGTTGGTATCAGAGGAAAGGTTTAGTCAACCTTTGGAAACTAGGATGAGAAAACGTTAGTGAGATCCCTAGAGATATTTCTAAGGTATGTCTAGGGATGTCCCTAAGGTTAAGTATACGTATAGGTTATAGTACTAGAATTACGCTAACGATCATATAATTAAACCTAAGATGTTAGATATTGAAGGTACTCCCCCTTTATTATGTTGTTTTCCCTAGCATGATTTTTGTCTCTCACACTATTCTTTTTGGGTTTTAGAAAATGGCTGGAAACAAGATGATTCACGATAATGGAGGATATGATGGACAATGGAATGATATTCTTCCTAATGAAATGGGATTTGGATGTCCAAACTTCATTATTATGCCGAATCAGCAATCTCATAATATGATCAATAAAGTAAAATTTGGTAAGTTTCCTGACTCGACTAATAAGAGAAAGATGGAGTTTCATGATGATCATAGAGGAAAGAAAGTTCAATTTCCCCTATGTAAATCATGTGGGAAGAGGCATCAAGGTGAATGTTTCAAAGGAACTGGAAGATGCTTTGGGTGTGGAAAAGAAGGACACAAAGCAAGTAAGTGCAAAGGAAAAGGTTCAGTTAACACCATGGATGAGGATAATGGTGTTGCTACGACATCAACAATGGTTAAATGCTTTAAATGTGGAATGTACGGGCATTATGCAAACCAATGCCCTAAGGGAAAGTCTCATGAAGAGAATCAGTATGGTCTTATGGGAAGTATTTATGTTGATGATGATGAAGAAACTACAAATGATATGTGAGATGAAAGAAATGTTGAAGCTCGGTCAATGGTCTAAGAATGTAGTGGAATGATTACATGTTTATCATGTGTAATGTTGTATAAGTAATATCATGGAAGAAGGAGACATCTAAGGATTGTTAAACTGTTGTCTTTCCTTAAGTTTTGAAAGTGTATGATGAATGGTACCAGTAACCATGAAAGGTTATTCAGATATTTTTTGAATGTAGATGATATGCGCATAATGAAGGGATAAGGAGAAAATTAAATGTTTGATAGTATTCATGAGCTCATGATTGATATAAGGACTAAGTGATATCATGGTTTGAGTATATAGAATTTTTAGGATTTTGGTATATGGAAAGTATTAACTTTTAACTACATTCATGTTTTCACTAAGGTATTCAAGAGAATACACGATTAAGGACTTTGAATGTTTGGAATGTAACCAACAAGACATATCTTATGATATGTGGGGATCAACGATAGTATTAAATCTCTGGTAATCGTTGTCACTATATTATGAGAGTGGACTGCAGTATTATGTATAAGCCTAAAGATTAGACTGGATTATGTTGGACATAAGTTAGTATTGTTTAAGGATAGAAGATTTTCGATATTATTGATGGGATGTTATAGTAACTTAGTTTTAGAAAAAGGGACAACCTGCAGGACGGGCGACAGCCCATCGCTTCGGACAAGGCTGTAGGAATTGAACCCACAACCGAAGTGCGACTGGCCTTTATCGCCTACAACTGACCTACAGGAAGTCCCTGTTTAGTAGAAACTAGTTTTATTTTATTAAGCGGTATGATATATGAAGTATAAGTTCATTTTTGGAACCATATACGATTAATCTAACCATAAGATGAACTTAAAACTTTTCAAACCTTTTGTTTGAGACAGATGGAATGACTCGTCATTCTATCACATGATCTGCTAACACTTCACGAATAACAAATTCAACTTCATTTATTTAAGAGATGAAGTGGAAATTGTTCAAGGCACGAACAATAGTGCGACTGTACCAAAATAAAGTAAGTATTTATTCTAATTCAAATTTTCAACTTTAGGGAAATGATCTTGAAAACCAAAAATGTTGTCCTAGTGATCTTATACCTGATGAATCAGATGGTACCATAGATCGTCACAAATTTATGGATTTGTGATTACTGGATTTTTCATAGCCATGTTCTCTACCACTCTCCATCAGAACATGATGGTTAGATTTTTCTTCCATATCCATATTTTCACCTATGTGGAAACCCAGTGATTAGTTTATTTGGGTAACCGTTAGGTTTCATACTTTTGTTTTTAAAGATTGGTTTTGGTATTCCTTTTTACGATGTGGGATTCTATTAAAGAAACTTTCGAATAGTAAACCATTTATAACCCCGACGAATTTCGAGGGAGAAATTCATTTTAAGGGGGGTAGAATGTAACAGCCCGAGATTTTATGAAAAATATTCTTTTTATTTCACTAATGTCTTGTGGAGCTTTCACAACACGCATCCTTGACTTGACTTGCATTACACGCAATCGCGACCTTCCTCGATAGCGTGTGTAGTACGCAATACCGAGTTTCACTAAACAACGATATGCTATAAAAATATTATTAAAACTAGCCATTATGAATAGTAATAACCACTTTTTGAAATCCAGTAAATCTTATTTTTCAAAATGAACTTTATTTTTGGATTCGGAGTATCGAATTTAGCCTAAGGTGAAATTTTGGTACTTTTCGGATAACTTTCATATTCTGATGAATAGTGAAAATTACTAAATTATAATTAAAAACAACTTTTTTAATCGAAATAATTAATAGTGATAAATCATTAATTTGAGTGGTTTTAAAGTATATTTAGAATATATTTTTACAATTTAATACAATGTTGGTCATTGGATGTAGTTTCATATTTAAACTAGACATAAACAAGTGTCAATCTTTTGATAGATATTGTTTTTTAAAAACACGCTATTTGTTTTAACAGCGGGATTTAATTATAAAATTAATTAATGCAACTTTTATGTTATGAATTTGGTAAAATAGACTTCATTTTTGAATTCGGAATATGAAATATAGCTTGGGATGAAATTTTGGCATTGTTCTGAAAAACATCAATTTTTGATGAATAGTGAAACTACTAAGTGGTAGGTTAAAAACTGAATTTTGCATAAAACTTAATTTTACCGCTTCTGTGAATGGAATTTCGAAAATCCGAGAGACACGGTTAATATCAAGGACTAAAATGTGGTTCAATGAGATGAAAATAATTTTTTGGTGAATAGTAACTTTTTACCTTTTTTACCACGGTTAATAGTAAATAGGGTAACTAAGGGTAAATATGATATTAATATTACCCTAACACATGTCCTAATTCTATTGGACAAGTGTAATTCGACCAAAAACAAACTTAGGAATAAAATATGACCATTTAGGCCCACTTGGATTAGATTAGGACATTTATTATTAATTTATTTAAAGAAGGGTTAAAATAGTTAAAATCAAAGTTTAATAAGTAAATCATTTTTAATATGGGGTTATACATAAGATAAATTCGATTGTAAATATTAATTAGAAAGCTAAAAAGATTTCCTACATGATGGTATTTTATTTGTAATTTGTAGACATCAAATAATTTAATTTATTTATGACACAACGATGATGCAGTAATTATCTTTTTAGTGAAATATTGACATAATTGATGTTATAAGCACCAAAATAAATGTAATTTGAGATTTTTTATGAATTCCACTAATTTTCTAGGTTACTATGATATATTAATGTTGATTTAATCAACTTGGTTCGAACATTTAATTCTGTTATGACTTTCACAAAAATCATATATCAAATAGTGTCAAAATTGACACAAAATAGTTTTTAAATCAAATATTATATTACTAATTGTTATTTTATTCCTAAAAATCTAAGGTTCGGCCAAATGACTTAGATAAGGATATATATATTAATAATAAACAATTTGTGGTTCGTTTGGCATGTTATAGTAAGTGTATTAACCATATAGTGAAAGAAAACAAAAAGACACGGTAAAAGTTAAATTATTTAACTTAGAGTTAAATCTAATTGATAAGGTTTAAAATAATATCCAAACATGTATAAATTTGATTGGTTGATGAGATTACAACCCTATCTCATCTAATCTTAGAATATGAGTCATTTTTGGAGGTTTTTAAGTGGGGTTAGATTTATTATAAATTAATATTTTTAAGAATTCCTAAGGTGCCCCTCTCCTCCCCTATAAAAGGACACCTCCTCCCCTTCCTCCTCACACCAATTTGAGCACTCAAGCTCGGCCAACCCCTGCCAAAATCTCTTCTCCACTTCCCTAGCAACATCCTAGAGGTTCTGGTCTTCCTCAAAGACCAATTCTAGTGCCCTAAGAGGAGGTCTCAAAGAGGCACTTCAAAGAAGAGGTAATTACCGTTACCAATTCTTTCATCTTTATTTCTTCTTCCACTTCTTCTTCTTAGGTTGTTTCATTATGAAGTAATAACATCAGTATCACTCATATACTGATATGTTATTATAAGTATGAAACAACCCTATTTCACCATCTATCCATCCTACGGAAAAAGAAATCACCGCGCGTGCGTACGTACGGAATACCGTCTCCACGCCGTGGTGTAATCTATTTTCCACCACCACCTTACATGGATGGGTATAATGGTGTAAAGAATAACTATACATAGTTATTACAACATCATATTGATTCTGATATATTTTATAATCCACTTCAACTCAGTTCAATATTTATGGAAATGATATCATCGCTCGTGCGTACGTACGGACTACCGTCTCCACGACGCGATGAGATTCATTCTCCATGTTAACCATTTAAGAATGATTATAATGTATATATAAGAAATAATAATGAAATATATGACATTATAAAGCTACTGGATTTATATATATATACATATGTATGTCATCTACTTACTTCCATTTCAAGACAATAAGGAAAGTAAAACAGCGTTCATGCGTACGTACGGACTACCGTCTCCATGAACGGTGTTTTTCATTTTACTTATCTATCTATTATATATATATATACTGAATATATATGATATATAAATCATATTTTATATTCTGGAAGTAATTAAATCATGATATAAGTAATAATGATGTCAAGAACAACAAGTCAAAACACCTAAGATAAATGAAACGATTTTACCCAAAACGCTTCTTTAACATGGAATTTACAAAAGAACGGGTAATATAATGTTATAAGTGAACCATATATGATATCATAACAATGAATATGATTCTGGAATAAGTCAATAACATGATTTAAATCATTATACAGGAGGTTCGTACACTTACAAAGCAAGTCGGACCTAAGGTAAGGGAAATATCACAATCTCATTTTTATCCGAGATTGTTTATTCGTAAGTATTTACTGGGGTGTATTTTATCATCCACATCCATGTTCCTTCAATATGTAATATTGTTTCCATCCACTTACAATAGTTTAAATCCAATTTTACTCTTCGGTGAGTTTTTTGTAAAGAATATGAAAGGAATCTTTTGTTGCTTTTTCATACGAGGTACTTTTTGACTTTTCCGACAAAAGTACGAAGAATGTTTTTTTTAACTTAAACGGCATGAACGGATTTTTACGGTTTTATAAAGCCTTATTTTCATGAAGCTTACTCCAAAAGATTTCATGACTATTTTTAATAAAATCTCTTTCTTTTAAAATTGCATGATGTTTTGTGAAATGAAATTGATTTTGAAGAAGAAAGGATATTTTCCTCAAGAATTCATTTCAAGTGTTTTATCAAAATTATTTTCCATCTAAGATAATAAAGGGTTCTGTTTCTATCCATATTTTTACATTGATTTGACTATGTTGTGATGGAATTATGTTTATGAATTCCTTTATCTTATATGAATGGTTTTATGATGTCATGTTGTTTTAAGAATCCCATTTTTAATACATGGGTTATGAAATGATGTATGATTTATGATTTTGTGGCACACATAAGAAAGGATTCATTAAGAGATGGGTGGGACCTATATCTCCCTCCAATGCATTGGGTAAAGATTTTATATCTCATGAGATAGACATGGCTGGAATGGTAGGTTATACCGGTTCAGTGAAACAGGACTGAAACGAGGATTACTCGATTCAGAAAGGGACTTTGTCCACTAAGATAGTCTTGGCAATGAGTCTTGACTAACAAGAAATGATTTTCCATGATTATGTGTGCATGCCACAAAGTTTCAAGTTTTATGGGGATCTCATTTTCACTTCTATGATTTATCCCATGTTATGATATTATGAGCTCTTTTGCAGGTTATGATTTCCAAAAGCTATGTTCTTATGTATATGATGTGATTGATATTTCTTTTGTTTACCCTTACTGAGCATTTGAGCTCACCCTTTTATGTTTTCTTTTCCCCAGGATATAAAGAAAGGTTTTTAGGTAAAAAAAAAGGAAGATCTTTATGGGAGATATTGAAGATCTTTCACCACGATTAGAAGAATACGTTCCGAGTTTCCAAAGACACTAAACTATTACGATCCTTGTGTGTGTGTTTTTGTTATGTACTAAGTATTCCGCAAATGTAATGTAATGTCCATGTACGTCAGGCTTCGGGTCTCTACAACATCATTTTGGATTAAGTAAATATGGGGGTTTGTGTGATCTAATCCACTATATATTCATTAGAGAAGTTATGTTTTCCTTTCCATCATGATTAATCCTGAGATAAGGATAATAAAAATCTATTACACCTCATCTCTTTTTCAAAATTATTGATTTGAATAAATTTTTTATAATTATATCACATGTAAATATATTTCATGAATATTATATTATTTAGTTAAAATATATTTGAGTTCATTGACTACATAACCCAGTTTATTTGCAGACACATCCAATCTCAGGTAATGAAATCCATCTTCTTAATTAGTGTCAAATCTAAACACCTTATCTTAATCCAATTTCTAAAATGAATTTAGATAGGTATAAAATTATGAAATTTCATCATTAGAGAACTGTAGCACCCTTATATTGAGGTATGTAGCCTTTTCTTATAAATTATACGTGGTTAAAGTTCTTGGGATGAGTCAGGAAGAGTTTGGGAGAGTTTGGAGTGGTTTTGAATAAGATTGGGGGCTTTTCTAAGGATACATAGTTTGTGAACCGTTATGGAAAACCATGCGGGTTCTCTAGGAAACTGTGAAGGGGGAGACAGAAGGATTAACATGGCGTACACACCATTTTCCAAACCCTTCTAGGAAACTGTGAAAACCCCTTATCTCGAGATAGTGGTTGGTGAACGATTAGTGAACAGTTTTCCAAACCATGTTAACTAAATGTGCGACCACTAAAAGAGGGTGGTTTTAAATCAAGTATTCCTCAGAATTAACCTAGTTCAATCCAAACTCTCACTTACATGAACCGCACTTGGGATTTTTGGTTCTCAAAGGTTAGAGGTTCTCTCCAACACATTTTTGAAGAAACTCATAGGGATTTATTGATGGATTGAATTCATTTATTCTACGGTAAGTCTCCTCTCATGGTTCTTTGTGGTTTCTTCTAGATCTACATCTCACTCTCCCTCAGGTTTCTTAATCTACATCCATTTTGTGTAGATATAGGTTTTTGGTTTCCATGGGTGTTGATTTTATGTATTTGGGATGTTAGGGAAGGGGATATAGAACGGTTTTAGTGTTGTGTTCGCTGGATTGGGGTGCATATTCTTGTGGGTCGAATTCGCCAGAACCCTAAATGTAGTTGGCTTATCTATTGACTCCACTTGGTTATAATTATTGGTCTTTCTTGAAATTAATTTGTTTTCTTTGAAATTAATTCTGATAATTATATAATAATATTGTTGGGAACCCATTTTTTGGTGACTTGGTGATTTTTGGCATAATGGGTTGTTTTTGCGAAAAGTTTATTTGTTGTGTGATTTTAAAATTCTGATTTTAAATTTTCTAGTGGTTGATTATTTAAAATGTTTTTAAAATATGTTTTCAGTAAATATGTTTTTTATTGAAATGGGGTTGGGCTTGGAAATTTTATTTAAGGGTTTTTCCAATAAATGGGTAATTTATTGAAGTGAATTGGCATGTGTTGGAAATGATTATTTTTTAATTGTGCGGCCTTGGTGCTTTGTGCCTGCTGGTTGATTAAGTGTTATAGTTTTTTTGGTTTTTTGGAAGTAGGTAGGAAGTATCACAATATAAAGTTAAGGATATTTGTTGGAAGAACAACCATTATGTACAGTGGTTCGGAAGCACCACTAGTTGATAATGGTGTGAATAGGATGGGCAGAAGTCCCACCATAATGGTTTCATTGTTGTTTGTTGTTTTGAAAAAATGTAATCTTTTGTGATAATGCATGATAGGGATAAGAATTATGGAATACATGTATATTTCATTTGTTTTTCATGTCTTGTTAAGGGTATGTTTGGCATGTTTTACGTTTTTTCACTATTGAATGCTTACATTAAATGTTTCATAAAATATGCTAATGGTTATTTCTGAGTATCCTGTATAAGGAATTCATTTGGGGGAAAAAAACTGTGTATTTTGACACACACCATGCTTTAGAACATTGGTTCTTTAGAATATGTTGTATTTCATGACACAGGTAAAGGAAAAGCATCTCATAGCTAGTGGTTCATGGGGATGCTATGGAGATGTTGTGGTTCTTGGAGCATGGATCTTGGGGAGGAGTTGTGGAGCATGTCTGAGTTTACCTTGAGTCTTGTTGTAGTCTCCTTAATGGTAATCTAATGTTGTTTGGTGTGTTTGGTTTTACTGGTTCTTTGGAATTCTGGAATAATTGTTTGTTGTCTTAGGGTAATGTATGGGTTTGGTTTTTTTATTTTCATGCATCATATAGTTTGTTCTTTGTGATCTGTTGGTTGGTTGGTTGTATCTCAATGGAAAATCCTTCCCCATATTATTTTCGTAGACCATGGTATTTATTTCCATACTTTTTCATATTTGTGACTTCTCTTAAAGACATGTATCAATCATCCTCCGTCTCAAGCCAATGAGATGAGGCTGGATGTTACAAGTGGTATCAGTTCGTTTGGGCCTTGGCTTCTAGGTGATAGAATTTTTTCGTTCCATAGTGTTGATTGTTGTTCTTTTTGTTAACATTCATTCATGTTCTATTCCTTGAGTCGGGATGGTATCAAGGCATATTATTGGCATATGATTGTTGGATATATCATTGTTGTGGGTGTAGCCAATGATATGAGCATGAAATGCATGGTAGAAATGATTTCCCAATGGGATGCATATTTCAGTTGGGTATAATGATCTATTTTGTGATATGAATGTCTTGAGTTTTAAAAATATAGAAATTGTTTTTAAATGTTCATATTTTGGAAATAGAATAGATGTAAAATTTTGAAAAAGTAGTTTATTTTCAAAACATTGTGGATTTTTAAAAAATGGCGCAACATGAAAAATATGAAACTATAGAGAGCCTGGTTGTGATAGTTTATATGTAATTGAAATTGAAATGGTAAGCCTTTATATTGTATGGAGTGATACTTATTGTGATTCATGTGTTGAATGAGATGGAACCTGGTAGGCATCATAGAGACCAATCAGAGGAAGTTGTATAAAACGTGGATGCAACTGAGCCCCAGGTGAACAAACAGTTGGACCAAAGCATCATTCCGTCTTCTCAAATGGTTCAGTTATGAATGAACCAGATACACCTATTACGATATCTGTCAAGGTTGGAAATCAAATAAATTAAAGTACTATTTTCTTCATGAGAGAAGGTGTAAACCCTAACACTGAGAGAAAGAGAAAGAAATAATCATTTTCTTAATAACCAAGAGAACATCAGAATTGGACCACTGGATTTTTAAAATTTCCTATGTGACCCATGTGCATGCCAAGATATATTCATTGTGGATATACAGGTATCATCAAGTAGTATTTTATGACACAACCTCAATCATGTCATAATTGTATGTAGATGGGGAATCTGCAGTGTTATTGTCCGAATGCTCTGTGGTCAGGTGTCTGTAAAACTCCTCAGGGGTTGCATGGGATTTATGCCTTGACAGGACAAGGGAAGCTGCATACCCCTCACTAGTAGAGTAAAGTGGGTCATGGTGATTCTTAAAATACCATGATGCATGAGTAGGGTAATATGGAGTAGAGTTTGTAAAGTAGGAAAAGGTTTGAAGCTGAGCAGGCAGTGATGGATGATCAGTCGGGATCATCCTTGGTGAAAGGTATAGTTCTTTTAAATTCCACACTGATGCAAGATTTTTTTATATGGGTGATTTACATTCTTTTCTTTCTTCTCCCATAGTTTATTTTTTGGGTTTACACATGGAAATAATGCCTTCTATTTTGAAACTACAAAATCCTCTCGGTAAAAGAGAGTGTGGATGCTTCCTATGTCATGGATGTTGTTTAGTGGTGGATGGTATTGAATGGATTTGGGATTTCCCAGTAAATGAGATGTATTCTTATGATATAATCGTGGGAATGTATTGGTTAGAATCGTTTAAGCACTACATTGATTCCTAGGAGTGAACTGTCAGTTTTGTGATAGAGGATGGAGATAGGTATCCCTTTAGTGGGGATAAGAGTGAAATGTTGGGTGAAAATATTTGTTGGCACCAATTGTTTTCATGATATCATATCAGTTAGAGTCCTTCTCATTGTATTTAGTGTATGGGGTCGAGTAGAGTGTCATTTTGGATGTTGTGGACTGGTTTATTTATGTATTTCCTAATGAATTCATAGTGTTTCAACCTTTGAGAGAAGCATATTTTAGGATAGATCCCCTTCTGGGAACCAGTCCTATCTCACATCAGTCTTACCGAATGGCACCAGAAAAATTTTAGGAATTAAAGGTGAAGTTGGAAGAGATAGAAAACAAATATTTGATCCAGCCTAGCTTGTCTCAGTGGGTAGTGTCGGTTTTTTTAAAAAAAAGTAGATGAAACCTTGTGGCTTCATGTTGATTATCGTAGACTTAATCAGGCTACGATAAAGAATGGATATCCAATTGCACACATTGATTATTATTTGACCAGTTGAGGAGATATTAGTGGTTCTCAATGATTGAAATGAGTTTAGGGTATCACCAATTGTCGGTGAGGAAGGATGATATTCTGAAAACACCATTCAGAAGTAGATATGGCCATTCCCGGTATGTAGTTATTCCCTTTGGCCTAATGAATGCACTAGTGGTGTTCATGGAATTAATGAATCTGATATTTTAGAGATATATGAATTCTTTTGTCGTGTTATTTGTTGAATATATACTTGTCTCTTCGAGGATAATGGTGTCGAATGAGCAGAACATGGCGAGAGTGTTGGAGGTCTTGAGGGATCATCGTTTGTATGAAAAATTGTCAAAGTGTGCCTTTTGGATACCAGAGGTCCATTTCCTTGGACATTTTATTTCTAAGAAGTATATTTTATTTAATCTAGAAATGATATAGGTTTTTATCTCATGGAAACTTCCGATTAATGTTTTCAATATATGCATCTTCCTTGGTCTCACTGGGTATTATCGACATTTTGTTTGTGATTTTTCACAATTGGATTCTTCGGTGATAACTTTAAAAATGAATAATATCCAATTTCAATGGGATGAGCAGTGCGAAAAATGCATTGAAGAGTTAAATGGTTACTTTACATCATCACCAATCTTGGTTTATCTAAAACCAAGGAAGGGTACATGGTGTATTATGACACATCAAGATCAAGGAAGGGGTGTGTTATCAATTATGGGGTTATTTTGTTGCATATGGATCACAGAATTTGAGGTTTCATGGGAAAACTACACAACACACGATTCAGAGTTAGAAGTAGTGGTTCATGTTTTAAAAAAGTGGCCTTGTTATCTCTTCGGTGAGAAATTTATTGTGTTCACCAATCACAAGAGATTAAAGAATATATTATCACAAAGTGATTTGAACCTGAGGCAAAGGAGATGAATGAAGTAACCCTATATGTTTGATTTTGATTTAATGTACACACCGGGTAAGCGAAATTTTGTGGCAGATTCATTAAGTAATAAATCGTATGCAATAGTGGTGAAACAAGCATTATATCGGTGGTAGTTGATGTCGGTCATAGCCGACCTCCAGTTGGATTGTGAAGACTGGGGTGACATAGTGGTATTCATTCTAGTTTCGTTGGATCCTGACATGGTTGGTTTACTTAAATTAGAATAGGCATCTGATTCTGAATGTATGTTGATGAGGTTGAAACCCAATGATTTAGAGACCAATGAGAACTGGGAACTGAATGGGAATTCAGTCTTTTGTTTTCAGAATAGGATTGTGGTACCAATGCCTTTTCAGGAAGAACTTATCAGGGCTTCTCATCATTGTAGGTGGGATATCAATCCTAGAATATAGAAGATGTATAAGGCATTGAATCTGTGATTTTGGTGGTTTGAAATAAAAAATGATATGTCTAGGGTTGTCTCGAGATGCTTGACTTGTCAGAAATTCAATTCATATCATCAGCATCTAGAAGTAATGTTGCGATATTTACCTATCTCGATGTGGAAATGGGAGAAAAGAAGAATGGATTTTTTAACCGGTCTCCCAAGAATAGTCTGAAAAAATGATTCCATATGGTTGATTGTGAATCGACTCACAAAGTATTCCAATTTCATTCTGATTCGGGAATCTCATATGGTGGAGAATCTGTCCACAATATATATTCGGGAGGTGGTAAAGAGGTACGGTGTGATAGTTTCAATTGTATCATATAGATATCCATGGTTCACATCTTGTTTCTAGAAATCTGGCGAGAAACCCCTTGGAACACAGTTGAATATGAGCATGACGTATCATCTGCAGATGGATGGACAATTTGAGAGGATGATAAAAACATTGGAAGATATGTAAGGTCTTATGTGATAGATTTTTGTGGTTTGTGGGAGGGTCACTTGTTGTTGGTGAGGTTCTTCTATAATTACAGTTATCAAGATTCGATACATATGGCTCTGTTTGAGGCTTTCTATGGGCATCCTTGTCGTCTCTATGATGTTGGGTGGAAACGAGTGGGGATTTGAATATCGGACCGATCCTTTACCAAGAGACTACATAGAAAATCATGTTGATAAGGAAGATGATGGATACATCTCAATGAAGTAAAAAATCTTATGTGGACCATCTTAAATGATCGTTGTTGTTCAAGGTGGGTGATAATTTGTTTTGAAAATATCTCCTATATTGGAATATAGTCAGTTTGGGAATTAGGGTTTGTTATTTCAGAGTTATATTGGGCATCTTTAAATACATGAGAGGATGGGAGAGGTGGATTATTGTTTACCATTTCCACAATGGTTTAGTCTAGTATAAAATGTTTTTCATGTGTCATAGATAAAAAGGTATCAGTCGGATCATGACCATGTGATTCATTGGAATAACATTGAGATACAACCAGATGCTTTATTTATGCGTGTGCTAGTGAGGATTTTGGATAGAAAAGAGAATGTATTGCATGGTAAAAGCATCAGTTTAGTTTTATTTTTGTGGCAACATGGACAAATTCAAAAAGAGACATGGGAGCTAGAGAAAGGTCTAGCCGAGAAATGTCTCGAGGTTTTTCAACAATGATATGGTTCTCTAAATCCCGATGATGGAAATTACAATGGTGGAGAGAATGTAACACCCCCAGTTTTAGTTATGTATCATTTTTATGCCTTCTATATGTTTAATGTTCTTGGTATGAGTTTGGAAGGGGTTGGGAGAGTTTGATAGGGTTTTGAATAAGTTTGGAGGATTTTATAAGGACGTAGAGTTTGATAATGGTTACAGAAAACCATGAGGGTTCTCTAGGAAACCATGCCTGGGGAGATAGTAGGCTTCTCATGGCTTTCACATGGATTTCCAAACTATGTGATGAAATAGTGTAGATTAACCATGCAGCCACATAAAGAGAGGGTTTTTAAATCATAGATCCCTTAAGACTAATTTATTTCACCCAATAATCTCTCCCACTCTATCCTCACTCAATATTTTAGGTTCTCAAAGGTTTTAGGTTCTCTCCCACACGTTTTGGATGCAAATCAAAAGGGTTTCTTGGTAGATTGATGTCGGTTCTTCTCGGGTAAGTCTACTCTTGTGGTTCTTTGTAGTATCCTCTATATCTACATCTCCATGTCTGTTGGTTTTTTCTATCTACACATGTTGTATGTATATATAGGGTTGTTCTTGCTGTGGGTTTTGATTTTAAGGCTTGTGGATGTTAGGGAAGGGGATCTAGAACAGTTTTGGTGGTGCGTTCACCGAATTGGGGTGTGGCTGGTTGTGGGCCAAATTCGCTGGAACCCTAAATGTAAGTGGAATCTCTCTTGACTCCACTTTGTTAGAATTAGAATCCTTGGATGAAATTAATTAGTTTTCCTTGAAATTAATTTTTTATAATGATGTGTGAATCTTTTTGGTAACTCATTTGGTGGTAACTTGGGAATTTTATGGAAAATGGGTTATTGTTGTAAAAGGGGATTTGTTGTGTGATTTTAAAATGTTGATTTTAAAATCTTAATTAGATGACTATGAAAAATGTTTGTGAATTATGGTTTTCAATAAGGATGTTGTTTATTGAAATGTGGTTGGGCAAGGAAAATTTGTTAAAGGGAGTTTTCCAATAATGGGAAATTTATTGAAGTGAATTGGCATGTTTTTGAAATGGTTATTTGCTTATTGTGTGGACTTGGTGATTTTTTCTTGTTAGTTGATTATGTGTTATTAATTTTTTTGGTTTTGTGTAAGTGGTCGGTAAGTATCACTATTAATGGTTATGGATAGTGGTCAAGAAACCCACCATTATGGTTAGTGGATGGGAAGAACTGCTATTTGAGAATGGGGTGAATGGGATAGGTGGATGTCCCATCGTAATGGTTTCTTTGTTTTGTGTTGTTTTTGAAAGATGTAATTTGTTGTGTTAATGCATGATGGGGATATGTCTTATGGAATCATTGTAGCTTTACATTCTTTTTCATGGCTAGCTAAGTGTATGTTGGGCATGATGTAAGTTGTTTTACTATTGAGTGATTACATAAACTATTTTATATAAATGTTCTAACAGTTCTTTCCTAGTGGTGTGTGTAGGGATGTGACTTAGAAAAAACCTACTGAGTATTTTTACTCACCCCCTACTTTTTCACTTTGGTTCTTTTGTATATGATGTATTCTGGGACACAAGTAAAGGTAATGAATCTCTGTGTAAGTGGTTCATGGGGATTCTTGGGATATGTTGTGGTTCTTGGAACAAGGATCTTGGTGTGGGGATCTGGGGTGTGTCTGAGTTTACCTTGAGTCTTGTTGTAGAATTCCTCTTAGTACTCTGATATGGTTTGGTGTGGTCGGTTGTCCTGGTTCAAGGGAATTCTTGTAGAATTTTTGGTTGTCTTTTGGTAAGGTATGGGTTTGGTTGTTTTTTGTCAGGCATCATATAGTTTATTCTTAGGAGATTGTTGGTTGGGTGGTTTTATCTCAGGGTAATATCGTTCCCTGATTTATTCTCCTAGCCGTCAGAATTTATTGCCATTATTTGGAGTCTTTGGAACTTCACTTAAGGCCATGTATTATTCCTCCTCCCTCTCAAGCCAATGAGATGAGGCAGGACATTACAAGAATATATTTGAAACCACATGTAAATGGATACATAGACAATGCGCACTTACATAAAACCAATGAATTGTATATAAAAAACAATGTATTAAACATTATGTGACTCAATCCAAATACAAGTTACCAAATAAGACCCCATGAATATCCATTTTTATCTCTATATTAGTTACCCTACTCATACCACACATACATTTCATAAATATCAAATATGATGATTATAAATTAGGGATAACATAGAAATAAATATTTAATAATGGTTGTTATATTATTAATAACCATGTTCTAAAGAAAACATATAAATGAATGAAAATGTAAATCCATTAAAATAACTAACAGGATATAGAATAAACAAAATTAAGAAAAACATAACTGAATTTAGGGAACAAATGCTTGCAATATCCCACTATCACTAAATCTGATTAACTAGGTATCTAATACCAAGAGAGATGGTATATATTCCAATATATTGTTGCATAAGGGGTATTTTTAGCAAATTAAAAATTTTATAAAATGAAGATAATCAACTTGAAATATTATTATTTCTATTAATAATCTCTAAAATTATATAAAATGGAAGAACAATATATTTGGATCCGTGGTGATACATATGATCTTCTTCTTATTTAAACAATCCACTATAATCATATTATGATTCAACGAGAATAATATTGTATATGATAACCATAGTTCATTAAATGTTTTTTATCCAAAGAGCATCATTAAAAAATTGAGTTTTATGATGTAGATTCTAATTGGGAATTAGAAATAGTAAGTTTCCTGGAAATATTCAATCATATAACTTCACCATTCATGATTAAAAATCATAACTAAGAACTAAATCTATTTATATTTTTTGAAAACTAGAATCAGATCAATCATTTATAATTATCACTTCATTTCCACCAAATACAAAGAATACATCATTAGTTCCTCTCACGTACTAAATGATAATCCTTACAAATGACCAAAAATAGTCAACAAGATTTTATTTTTATCTACTATATTTATGTAATGAATATGATAAACAATGAAGAGTAAAAAATGGAAATCATGCTAAATCCAACCATTGAATTATGTGGAATATTTCTAATGCATTTATGTTCTTCAATAAATGAAAATTAATATTTCTTTAAATGAATCATTTCATACTACATTTATAAATAACGATTTTTTAAAAAAAAATTGTAAAAACTATTCTCACATTACCAATATAAGTGATTTGACCAATTTCAAAAATTATTTTAGATCAATATCTATAGATATCCTTACATAGTGTGTATATTGTTTCACTAAGATATTCTTCTGATTAGAAATTTTTTAACCAATGTCATAGTATTTTTAATATTGGGGATTACATTAAAATTTATATGTATGTCATTAACATATAATGCCATCAAAACAAAAATTATATCACCAAAATATTTATATAAACATAGTCTATCTACATATTTAGTATGGTATGAAATATTTGGAATATTTATTAAATTAATATTTCAAACTCGAGAATATTTTTTGAATATATATATATATATAGTTTACATATCATAGAATAATTTCATGGTGCTTAAAAAATTTTATGTTGCTTCATATATACATTCTCGACTAAATTACTATAATGTAATGTAGTTTTGAAACCTATTTTATATTTATACTAATTATGAAATGATATTATATAGAAAATAATTTAAATATATTTGAGCATAGAGACTGGAGAAATAGTTATCTATAGTCAGCATAGTGAAATTAATTAAAACCATTAGCTACAAATAGATCATTATAGATTGAAACTCTTCCATTGATAACACTATTCAAGAAAAACACCCTCATAACACAATGTTTTTTATCCATTCATGTGGACATAAATGTTTGGATCGTGATTATTTTAGAATATTTTCAATTCAAATTATGATACTTTTATCCATTTATCAGTGATAAGGACAATTAAGTATTCTTATAAAGATGATGAATCATATTTTATGACCATTATATCTAACACGGTGGAATTATAAAAGAATAACATTGTATTTGATAGGGAATATTCCAAACAACAATGAGTTCTACTTATGTTACACACAACAATTATTTTCATTGATATCATATGTTTAACTCAAGATCGATTTTGTTTAGCAACAATACACTACTAATAATATTATTTAAAACGGTAGTTATCACCTACCTGTTGGAATGGTGGGCATAAAAAAGAATAAATAAATTATTAAAATATATTATTTACACATTTTTATTATATATATATATATTATAAATAAATGTAAATATTATTTAAAATAAAAAGATATTTTTTAAGAAAAATTGTATGTTTTCAAAAATTTGGCTTAGTCACGCTTTGCATATATAATTTAAAAATAATTTTTTAAAATTTTTGAAAAACAATTGCAGAAGTAAACATAATTTTTTAATTCTAAATACAAACATCATAATTTGGTGAATGTTTATGATTTTGCAGAAAATATAAATTTTTTGATGAATAATAAAAAATATTGAAATTTAATTGAAATTTTCATTTTCCAGTAAATTAGTTATAATTTTAAATTAAAATTTGAATGTTTTTTAAATTAAAAGTAGATCAATTTTATATAAATGAACATAATTTAAGTAATTAGAATCATTTTATTATTTAATATTAATATAAAAACAATGTAATCTTTGGAACAAGTTCCCTATGAAAACATGTTTTCTCATTTCATATGTGGGATAATTTTAAGTTAAAATTTTCAACTTATATAATTTGAATTTATCAAAATAGTATACATATTTTTAATCATAATAGTTTATAAGTTATAATAATGTTAAATTAATTTTTTAATAAAATTAATACTGAAAAATTTATAAATTAAATATCACGGTTATGGTAAAAATGACTTCATTAGGTGATAAACTAATACGATATCGCTTAAAAATGGCCTAAATATGTTCATAACACCCATTTTTTTGGCATAAATTTTTCATGTCTTTTTATAGATAAAATATTTTCTTTTTATTAGGAATTTTTCATGATAAAAACGTGGGAATGATTTAATCATTTGATGAAAATTACAACTATCCCACTCACATCACTTATATAAGGCCACCCCATCTCCTCTCTGATTCAAATCATAAATAAATTTTTTTCTGATACAATCAAACCATATTCCATCAAAAATTACGTCCTCTCATCATATATGATTCACTACTACATGAAATCTATCCTTCTGATGATTTGGTTCTATACTAAGGGGTATTCCAAAAGAATATGTAAGGTTTTTCTATGAGATTTTTTATTTTATTTCTTCCTCCACCTCCCTAAATTGTGATTAAATAATTCTGGTACAATAACCTCAGTATGATATATATAATTATATTTTTATATAATAATTTCATTATTTAAAATCATCACAAATTCCGTAAAATGGATTACAATATCATCATTCATGTGTATGTAAGACTACATCTTCATGAATCAATGTCATTTATTTTTCCATTACCACACTTCACGATTGGGTATGATTATGTTTATAATGTATAATTAAATATGATATTTATAAGATTATTATAAATATTTATTAGTTATATAAATATATATATATAATTTCCATTCTTTAGTGGTAATGATAATGTCACCCGTGTGTATGTTGGGATACCACCACACGATGCAATTTGACTAATTTTTCACTAAAATTTTACATGTTATTTAGTAAGGATTAATTTAAAAATTATACATTATATACATAAATATTATTATGATCGTAATTTAATATTAATAATTCTAAAAATAATATATATATATATATATAACAATTTTTTCTTACTCTTGTACTCAATTAAATATGATATAATCATTCGTTTATGTGTGGAGTACCACCTTAATAAAACTATGTCACTAAATTTTCATCCCCATACCATATGAATGAAATATATATATCTAAATATTTAAATAATTGATATATAATATATAATATTACGTTCATTATATAATGGTAATATATTACTTACCTCTATTATATAATTATCATTGAAAAATGGAAAAGTTACTCATGGGTACGTACGACCTACTATATCCATGATCATAATGTACTCAATTTCACAAAAAATAATAATTCAATTTTGGTATTAAATTATGACTAATTTTTAAATAGTATATATACTTCATGATTATTAATATGTAGATAAAGGAATGATATAACATGCACAAGAACCAAAACATTCATTACTAATAGTGAATGAGAAAACAAGGAAATCAACAACTAAATAAATTAAAATAATGAAATATTATAAAAAATGATAAGATGTTACAAAATAAAAATATATTATATTATAAGTATTAATAAATTTATATTATAAGTTAATAAAATATTTAAAACAACTATAAAGTAAGTTAAAAAAATTTATCCAAAAGGAATAATGTAATAATGGATTTTATCCCAATTTCTTTTCATTAAGGGATGTTATAATTTTATGAGTTGCTACCACATTGGATGGAGAATGAAGTAATAAGAGTTTACTGTTATAAAGTGCTTTTTATTGTTGTCAAATAAGACAAATCAATTCACTTTGTAAAGGACTAGAAATCATACGATGCTTTGCTGATTCGAATTTTAAAAAATATCATAAGTAATGAGAACATATGATGCAAGACTTATGAACAAACTGGGGGTAAAGTTAATGCCAGTCATATGTAGTTTGTATTGGAAAGAATGAGGCTTCTAATAGATAGTGAAGTTGAAGTACTTCCTGTAGAAAATTAGACGATGCTTTGCTGATATGTATTTAACAAATATCATAAGATAATAGAATCTGTTACGCAATCCTTCTGAAATAATGATGCTATCATGATACAGTGAAGTGAGAAAAAGATTCCATGAAGTGAGTGAAAGATGAGGTTGGAGGGAAAGAGACTTAAACACCCCATGCAACGCCAAATGGGATTTTGTGCGACGCATCAGGATCTTGTGCGACACATAATGGTTTCTGTATGCCAAGGTCAACGAGGTCTATAAATAAAATGTGACCCCATCACACGTGAGTTTCTCAACACATAGAGAAATCTCGAGCTCCGAGGTGTGGAAAAATACTAAGAAAATTAATGTCCCTGAAAGAAATATAGTAGCATGTAAGAATGAGAATTGTTGCGCATGAATAGAGTTGCGTGCAAGATTGAAGTTGCGTGCAAGACGGAAAAAAGGGTGTGCAAAATATTTGGGTTCATCAAACGTATTCAGTTGTGCATAAGATAGTTTTTACTGGATTCTGGTTAAGAAATTGAAGATTTTTACTTCACAGAATACACTTTTTTAGTTGTAAAGATGAAATCAAATACTGTAATTCCATATTTTTGCTAAGAGGGTTCACACACTTGCATATTATTTTCCAAGTTCTACATGTTCCAAAGGGTACATCCTACTCATTTTATTCCACATAAAAGGATTGTTTTGTAGGAGATTTTATGGTACTGGATTATTTCTGTACCATACCATGGACGTACCTAACCTTGTCGAGTAGCGAACCTTTTAAATATTGGGTTCATGTGGTTACATGTGTTCAAAAAAGAAGAAAATCTTTAACAAGAGGTGAAGTTTGTTTCAAAAGAAATGAAACATAAAAAGAAAACGATAGCATAGATTAACCCACTCCCCCTCTTAGTGATACTTAGATCCGGATTGGGAACTTAATTATGAACACTTCTTTATTTATATAGTATACAAACTCCACATTTTTCATTTAAAATCATCAATACATTATTATTTGTGGCATTATATTTTTTAATATGAATTGTTTCTTCTAAGGGTATTTAACTTAAATGTTTCCGTGTTTTAATGAATTTTATATCCCAATTTTCTTTAATTTGGTTATATTATTGCTTCATTGTTGTGGATTATTTGTATAATGATGTTTGACAGTCGTGTGTCTTATTTCAACTTGTTTATTTTGGTTTACAGTTGACAAACAAGCTATTTTTTTTGTTTATTTCCAATATAAACTTTAAGATCTTTTAATTGGTTTATTTTAGAGTCACATTCACATAGAGATCGTTTATACTTGTATTTCCATAGAAAGAGACAATTTTATCATTATTTAATAAACCAATTAAATTTTATCATCTTCTAGTTATTTATTAAGTTTATGAGTAATATTACAATTTTCCACTCTTTTTTATCTAAAATTATTTAGACAATGATTTTATAAAATATGAATTTATTTCTCTCCTTAATTAGATTAACTTTTTCATAAAAACTCATGTTTTAAAAAAATATTTACTTTTTTTTTCATTTAAAAAAATTGTTTCTTCAAAAAATAAGCTTGTTATAATATTTAAAAAAATGTTTTAAAGAAATTATGTTTTCATTTTCAGAGTTATTCACATTTACATACTTTTTATAATTTTAATTCAAAGTTTTTTATCTTATATACCACGTATAGATTTACACTCAATCATGAATGAAATTTCATTGAAGCTTCCTTTGCAATTTTACTATATTATTTTAAAAAAGTTTCTATTCTCATATTTGGAAAATTTATTGTATTTTAAAAAAATTCATGTAAAATGATTTTTGAAATTGTTTTATACTTTAAAAATTTATTTTCAAAGTAAAAATGGTATATTCATTAGTAATTTTGATAACATTATTTTATGGGGTTTATATTCTTAAATTAAATTAAACCATTAATGTAATTATTATTCACATGGAATATTTCATATCGGTATCATCCTTATTCTTTCATTGGGTGATTTATGATTTTTGAATTGAGGGTGTAAAATTTAATTAACATTCACCATTTAACACTGAATTGATTATGATTATGTGTATTTATTAGGGTATGTATGAAAATATAATTTACATGTTTTAATGTACAAATATTAATTGGGATTATGTTTCACCTCTTTTTTATGAAGAATTTTTTAAATTTTTATGTGATGGTATTATCCCACTATGGCCCCAAGATGTATAGATAAGAGTAATGAGGTAAACTAAATATGGTTTTTGGATGAGGCTTTACCCATTTATTAGATTCCTTGTAAAAATTCCTCAATGATATTACATGTCTCTAAAAAATTCCTTGATGGTATATTTTAGATATCATGATTTATAAATTCTATCATTATGAATTCGATTATTGATATTAAATTTGATTATATGATTAGTTATTATACCCACGGTCATGTTTCAAAATCATGTGATTATTTATATAGAATTAATTGATCATCTTTTATTTATTCTATATATTGATGAATTTATTTATTAAATGGGATGCTTTTTATTTATTTACTTTTATATATTCATTATGCTTAATTTATTAAATGATTACACTATATTCATTCCTTACTGAGTATATGATATCACCTATCAATATAGTTTATCTTACCTAATAAACTAGGGAGTATTTTGTGACTTATATTTCAAGATACACTTAGGGAAATAATGAAATTATCTTGGAAATATATTTCTGTATTTTATGTTTTAAAATGAAATGTGAATTTAAATTATATGTATAGTTTATCAATATTGTGAATTTATTTGGTCCTTTAGGATGTGATTTTTTGTATCTAATTCCAATTTAATAAGTAAACCATAGGAACCTAGATACTAGGGTTTCGGTTTCTACTACAGGTATCAGAGTAATTTTAGGGGAATCTTTGGGAAGTAGATTAAAGAAAACCTATATTAGGGAACATAATATTATGATTTAATTTGAGGATTTGTATAAAAAACATATTAATGTTTTGGTAATGAGATATTATGTGGTTTTTCCAAGAAATAAATCTCTATATGTATCCTACAAGAGGTTTTGGTAATGGAACATAGATGTAAATGATGAACAACTCTGAAAAAAGCACATAGGGATAAACTTAATCATCCAATAGTGCATGAAAATCACCTTAATACACACTAGGTTTGACTAATATAGAATATTCTTAGTATCATTCATACTTTTTTCAAATAATTACGAATTGTGTGAATATAGAGATATCCATAAAGAAACCATATTTTTTATTTTGAGAATAGATCTGTATAAAATTTTAAATTTATGTTAATTATTTCACGTGACTTGGGATTATAATTTATTTTAGTGAATTAAATGATCTTATTAATTATATAAAATCATATATAAAAGATTAATATTATAATTAATAGAAACTAAATCAATACATGTGAACCAAATAGTAAGATTGGTTATTTATTGGATGGTCTGAATCTAATCATTTGAAGAGAACTAGTCTACAAAACATTATAAACATATAAGGACATAGTATCACATGCTAACAATAAATAGAGATAATTAACTGTGTTTCATTTTTTTTGGAGGGAAGCAAGAGAATAATAAGAATATTAGAGAATATTATGATACAGGGAAGAAGGGAAGGAATGAGTTTCCCACTGTTCTTAATTATGGAAGTAAACACCCTTGTTATTTCATAAATGGAATGGTATTTTCTACAAACATGGAGAAACATGGCATAATTCTTATGATTTTAATTCTAAGAATAAAATTACAAATTTAAAATTATTAAACTATATGAAAAATGGAATGTTTAAAACTAAATGTCTCAATCATAAAAATAAATAGAACTCAAGAGATGATAATTGATCATAGACAATATTATTCTATTTACACATATGAAGAAGACTGATTAATGTTATTCTATTTGGATTTAGCAATTATATAATTTTATTATTTTATAAATGATAACACGGTTATGGTAATTATTAAATATATAATAATTATACTTTTTTAAATTTTCATTAAGGATAGAAATATATATGTTGAATGGTACCCTTGATAAAGAAAATGATTTAGTGGAATGTTTAACTCATTGGAAACCACATTATTGAGGACCCTAATATGTTAATGACGTTGAGATAATGATGTTGGGATAAAAAAATAATTGTCATAGAAATAATTAAATTGGATAGAACATACTCCATTGGTATTGAATAATGTTTTTTGACAATGTTTCTAATACAATCACTAATGGAGTTTACAATGTCATTGGATTTAAGGATTATGTTAAACAATATATTATTTACTTAAGAAATAAGGAAACATTCATGTGTTAATAAATGTTTTATGGTAATTGATGTGATTAATATGTTTTAGAGTAGTACCAGATTAAGATATTAACATGTTTGGTATGTTAAATATAAGAGATAATTCTTGTTTTTTGTAGATTCATGGTAAGTTAATTATTTAAAATCAATGACCTTATTTCCAATTGTTTGAATATTAGTCTCTTATAAGGGTCATAACGTTAATCATTTATGAAAATGTTTAATTTGAAAATTTGATGAATTTGTAGTTATTATTTTATTACTTCACCGTAAGAAGCTTTATTCATATTGGACGACATGTAAAATCCATTTTGGTTTTAGATATTAATTTCAAACTAGTGTAATGAATTGTCACTCTTTTAAGGATTTTAATATCTATTAAAATTTAATTTTAGTGATAAAATTACAAATAATTAATTTTCGTATATTGATTTCTTAATTAAATGGATGAATCCGAAATTAATTAAAGTATAACTAATGGATATAACTATACTGAAAAAATAGGAATGTATTAAGTATGTATATTTCCTTATATTCTCTAGTAGTATAAGAATTTATCAAAATTTAGAAAATGTTCCTGAAACAAAAATTTTATGCAATTAAATTTATACTGTATGAATCATATTTCCTTTTAAATAATCCTAGATTTATGGTTTATAGGACCTTAAATTTCCATTTATCATTCACTTACTTATGATCAACATCTTCAATGACTGTCTATATTTAATTACTATTTTCTTCTATGTTCATATCTTCAATATCAACCAATATAATACTTAAAACCCTTGTTATTTTCATTTTAATATGAAATTTTTAAATCCATTTTTCACTTATTAATAGGATTTTTATTAACTCCATTTATGATGTGGGTTTTCAGGGGAAGGATTTTCAAATATCAAACCCATGATTTACAAGATCAAGATTAATTTCCTAGGTTAATTTTTTTATGGTTTGGAGAATGTAACAACCCAAAATACCGAAAGAATAAAATTTTATTTGATAGTGTATATTCCATTAATATTAGTTTACCTTTTGTTACATGCAACAACAAGTATGATCAATTGCTTGTGTTACATGCAAGACAATGTTTTATCGAACAATATTATACTAGTAATATTATTAAATAATTTGAATGTTATCACCTTAATAATGGAATGGAGGGTATGAATATTACTAAATAATATATTAAATTATATATTTTACCCATGTCTATTAGATATCCATTAATTATAAATCAAATAATGATTATTTGAAAGAAAAAAGAACTATTTTAAAAAAAACTATAGTTTTTATAAAAACCCATCTTAGTTGTACTTTAGAGAAATAATTTAAAATTATTTTTTTTTACCAATTATAGAAATTGTATTTAAAAAATTAAGCATTATTATTTAGATATTAATAAAAAAATTATATTAACGATACTTTTTGAGGGTTTTCATAAATTTTTCATTTTTGATGATTATAGAAAGATATCTAATTATAATTGAAATATACATTTTTGTTTAAATTTTTTATAATGTTAAATAATATATTTAATTGGTTTTAAATTAAAATTAGTTCAATTTTATATAAATTAATCCAATTTAGGTAATTTTAATCATTTTTATTTGATATATTTTTATAAAACATTGTAAGCTTTTGAACATTTTTCTTTGAAAAACATATTTTTCATCGCATTTATAGGGTTATTTTTAAATTAAAATTTTGATCATATTTTAAATGATTTATTCCAAATTTATTCCAAATTTATAATAATAATATGTTCTTTTTAATAATATTTTCAAATTACTTTTTTAGAAAAATTAATATTGAAATCCGTAAAATTTAATTAATTCATTTAAGATAAAAATGATTGTATCGACAGTTAAACAATGAATATAAGGGTTTTTATGGACATAAAAAATTTTACAACATAAATTCTATAACCATATTTCTACCTTATATCTTATATTTTCTATAATATACCATTTATAATTCCTTTTAAATGATAAAATTATGGCTATGACTGAGTCCTTTTAAAATGCTACCAGTGCGCTGGTCACCTCACTTATAATAGGCCAACCCTCCCCTCTATTATTCTCACTATAAAACCACTGTGGATCATATAAAAATTACCAAATTAACATCCCAAATTCCCTAAAATCATGAAATAATAATTTTTTTGAAATAAGTAAATCCTATGAAGGATATAGTGAAAACATAAGGAGGATACCTGAAGAAGATATAACATTTTCCAATCAGAATTTTTATTTTATTTATTCCACCAACTATCGAAATTCCTATTAAAACATGACGATATTGTAAAAAAATAAATATTCATAAAATTTTTATAAAGATTTAATGACCTATAATAGTCAATACTATAATAAATTTGGTTATTATATCATAATTCATGTGCACAACGGACTACCACCAGACAGACTGATGTCATTCGTTTTTCCATTACCACATTTTGCGGTTTGGTCTGAAGAAGAATATAAATAATATATATGATAATTATAAAATAATTATACATATGGAGATATTATATAATATATGATTTTAATTTCCATTCCATATGGGTTATGATAACATCACATCTGTATATGGCAGACTAACACCTCATGAAGCGATGTGACTCATTCTTGTCTAACACATTAAATGGAATATAATAATGATAAATTAAATTATTATATTTGATAAAAATTAAATAATTAATATATTAATTAGATATTTATCATTATAAAAAAATAATATATATATATATATCATTTTATTTCTTTCATGTTTACTTAATACAATATGATAATGACATTCGTATATGTGTGGACTACCTAATTCAAGAACTGATAGAACTCTCATTTCATTACCACAACAAATAAATGATATATATACGTATTTTCAATTAAATATTATGTTATAGGTAATATTATAATTCTAGAAGGTTAAGATATTTTATAACTTCTTTCGATAATCATCGTTGAAAAATGGAAATGTTACTAATGCATATGTATGGCCTTCTATCTCCATGATCAGAACACACATCATTTACCAAAGATAATTTATGGTCACTATTAAAATTATGATTTATTTAAAAATAAAATAATTATGTAATTATTATTCTATAGATATTGGTACTGTATAATACATATAAGAACTATAACTTTTATTATAAATAATGAATCAGAAAACAAGGCAATTAACTCCTGAAACAATAAAAAAATTCATGAAAAATTAATAAATAAATATATATAATATGTTATAAAAGAATCATATATTATATTTTAAATATTAATACGGTTCTATTATAATTTAATAAATTGTTTAAAAGAACTATACTAGAGGTTAAATAACGGTCAACCAAAAGGAAATGTGGTGTAAGAGATTTCATCTCAATTTCATTTCATTGAGGCATATTGTAATATTAAAAACCTAGTTAATTTTATATTTTATATATAATTTCCATTAAAAATTTAATTTCATGGAAATCTATAATTAATGTAATTATATCTTTTTTTCATGAATTATTTTATCTATGGGATTTTTTCTTAAATGTTACCAAATTGTAAATAATTTCATAACATAATTTCATTTCATTGGGTAATATTATTACTTTATTGTTTTTTATTATGTGTGTAATTATTTTTGATTATTTTATTCTTTTTATTCAATTATTTATGTGGAATTATATGTGATTCATATAATGAATTCATTGAGTAATTCAAAAATCAATGTTATGATCATTGTAAGGGTTTATTTCACAATCTATTTCACATCGATATTGATTGTACAAGTATTTTCATTTAAGAAAATTGTGTTACCATTTATTTTGTGAAAATGTTTATAAAATATGTATCCTTAAACCATATTTCATTTGAAAAATAATGGTTTGTATCTCAGATTTTATTTCTATATTCCTCCAGATATGACTTTTTAAAGTCTCCATTCATATTTAATGCCTGTAATGATTCATGTAACTTTTAATTCTCGTGAATCATGGTAGATATCATTAATCATGGCATATAAAATTAATCGTTCAATCGATTATTATAATATTTCACATTAAAATGAGGTGTAGTAGTGGAAACTTCAACAAAGAAATAATTTCTATTGCATATAAATTCTCCTCATTCATAACAGTAATTATATAATTAATATATCATTCAGTGAAGTTAAAATCATCTAATTTTTCATTCTCATGTATTGATATCAATGATATATTTTTGTTATTGTATGATTACATGAATATCAATGAAAAATATATATTATTATTAGTTTTATATACATTATTTTTGAATTTTTTTTAACTGAATATACAACCACTTAAAAAATTACGTTAACTAATGTAAATTTAGTGTTCCAATATTCATATTTTAATTTTTCAGAACATTTAAAAGGCATATATATTTTGGTAAAAAATATTTTTAAATTTTATCTAATAAAACTCTAGGATTTTAGAGTAAAAAATAACTTTCGCAGTTTATCTCATGAATATTCATAATTCCTTGAATCTGGGTTCAGATATAATTATGTTACGAAACAATGTGTTGTTAAATATTCACATTAGTAAAACATTTACCAATTTAAACTAACACGTGATTGATGATTGATTATTTACATAGCATGAACCATATATTTTATTGATCAAGTTCATGAAAAATAAGAATCATATTAGATGGGAAACTATCACACAGAAGTTTTTTATGAATTTTCTATATAGTCTCACCATTAACATTATATGTATCACATACATAATCTAAATGATTATATTCATTGTAGTTGAAAATTATTAATCATATATAATCGTAATGCATCATATGAAAATTAATTACATAAATCTTATAAAATTTAAGGAATCATAATTTTTAATACATTAATCTCATTTCATAGAACAACTCAATGTAGTTAATTCATTTTTAATGAAATTTAATAATATAGAGTTCAATGAGGGTCCCATTTACTAGATGATACGTAATGGGGTATTTCACACAAGGGAAAAGTAGAAACTCGATACCCATAATTACCCTTATGAAAAGAGATCACATCATCCAACAATAAATTAAAATTTCATCCGATTGTTTAATGAATTTTAAATTTTGTGAAGATATCATAATATGAAACTATATAAACATATTCAGGTTTTTGATTTTCATTTATCATGTGTGTGTATAATGTCATTGTAAGGTCATAATAATTCTAAATGCACTCAATATGTATCAAAAATAACAATAAAACTCATTAATGATTATATAATGTAAATGTAAAACATAATAATGAAAAAATAGAATAAAATAGAATTTTAGAAATGTTTTTGATATTTAGGCAAAGTTTGAATTGCTTAATTAATGCCTCTTTTTGTATCCCATGATCATTTTAATCCCCAATTCATTGGTTTTATTATCTTTATATCCATGTGATTATAGAAACTTATAAAAGGTAAATGAAGGATGAATGAATAATAATGATATTAGAGAAACTATTGGATGAGAATAAATATTTAAAATTCATTGATAATTAAAACTAGAATACATTCTATTAAAATTTGAAAACTAGATATCTCTAAGAACCACCTTTTATTTTAGTCAATGGGATAAAGACTAAACCACTTAAACATGGTATTTATATCAATTGGATTAATAAATATCATCTATGGAATCTAATCATAATTAAATCATTAGGATGTGTAATAAATAGAATCTAAAGGATATTTTGTGAGATAAATAGCCAATAAAATTGGTTCAAGTCCCAAAAAACCATTTTTAGGTGAAATAATGATACACTAAATTGTTTTAAATTATAAACACATGTTTTTAAATGTTCTTGGTAGTTAATCCTATTTTTTTCATGAAATGGGCCCTAAAAGCCCATTACTCTATACCTTATCCCAATTACTATTTCAGATTTTTAATTTCATTGGTTTTATATATTAATAATATAAATAATTCATTTCTTATACTATAAAATCACAATGATTATTTATAAAATAACTATTTTTTAGTTATTTATATTTTATACAAAAAGAGGTAACCTATTTTTTGTATAATAAACATAATAATTTTTATTTATGGTCTAACCATATTATTATAAAAATATTCAAACCAGTATTGCCTTATGTAGAACCCCAAGGTCCCTTGATGATGTTTGAAATAATTATTAACCGCATATATAATCATAAAATATATTGATATCAATAAACACATTATAACTTCCAAAATCACAACGGGGTTAGGGTTGATATAATCTCCCACATTTCATTTAAAAAAGTTGATATTTCATTATCATTGAGATATAACTTGTGGTATAGATAATGTCAATCCCACATGACATTTATCATTTTATAAATTTTTTTGTTTAACAAATCATATATAATTATATTTCATGTAATTATATTATCATGGACATTCATGTCATCAAAAATAAATTACATTCAGTGATATAACAATCCATCATATGGGTGGAGAAATCCAATATTTATTAACAAAATCTCATTTTCTTGATTAGTGAGATATCCAAATAATACTTATTATGTCAAAATCTAAAATTTATTTCGATAGTTATCAAATTATAAAACCACATTAATAGGGAACTTATTTGATAACATCATGTTAAAGGATCCATTCCCAATGTTTACTTAAGTTAAACTAATTATATATATTTGACAATCTTTGTAGTCATATTTAATTGGGTAAATCTGGATACATGTTCAAAAACATATATACCATTAGTGATATTTTGTATCTTTAAACAATTTATTCAGCACATATAGACCTTAACATATCATCCAAACCCAATATAATGATCATTAATATGGAATAACCTAGTAATATATATATTCAAGGTGATTATTATCATATCATATTTCATATTCAATAGAGAAAACCTTAATAATTGATAAATTAGTTCCATTAATATAAAAAACATGATTAATAATCTCCATACAAAAAAATAACTGAATTTGTGGTATACAAAATATCATTATTCTCAATGACAATGTGGCTAGCACAAATTATCTTTAAAAAAATTAATTTTCGTTGGATTTATTTTTAAATTATAATGTCCTATTATTTTAATAAAAATTATGGTTATAATGTTACCATAATCTTCTTTTATTGAGGATTCATAGGTTAACTAATTATATTTTTTTAGTTCATTTTAATTCAATAGTTTGTAAATGAGTATCTAGATTGAGGCTAATTACACCATGATAAGAAGAAATGCTTTAGTGTTATGCACCTAGGAATATAAAGACACATGATTAAGGGTGAATGTAATAGTTAAATAAAACAATAAAATTATTTATTGTTTATTTTGAAATGGCTTATTTACATATCCATCATATTTTGTATTATATTTTTGATGAACCTTTTAAATGTCTCTATCTATCCATATGAAGTCATGTAAGATAAGGAAGAATCATTGGATTTAAGATTTACCTTTAATATAACTTATAAAAGACAAGTAAATATAAATTATTCCCATTATATTTAGTATGAGTATGAGGAACACTAATTCTTGTGATTATATTAGAAATCATGAAGGTGTTCATGAATATTTCTCGACCTACCGTAGAGGTAAAACACATGCACAGTTTTTGATGATTCAAATGCAGTGATGATGAACATGGATTATCAAATGACTAACAATGGGTAAGGGCCCAGGAAATTTTATTCCCTATAGGAAAAATATCAAAGAGTAAAATATAGTGTAAAAACGTTTTGGTGTTGATCAATGATTTTTCTATGGAATTAGAATGCATTAAATTTCATTTGAAACTACATGAAATCATACAACATTTTATGTTAAAAGTGTCTATGTCTATTGATTTGATAATAGAGCTTAGTTCTAGTATTATGGGTACCAAATATGATGGAATTTATCTCTTTCAAAGAATCGATGTTTTGTCCTATTAATTCATTTTAAAAATACCCCATCATAGAATTTTTTTAAATTTTATTCAAAGTGTTTCTAATATCATAAAGGAAAACATTGGTATATGTTATTAAAAACTACTTATTTTTGGAATGGTTGTATAATAGATTTCTGTTTTATAATTTATCCATAATTAGGGATATACAATTGGTCTTATGGTATGATTAACTAGAGGAGGATTTTATTTTTTTAGAGGTGGTGTCATTATCAACTACCTCCCTTAAATATTTTTAATGAAATAATATATAAGTCTATGATGCACTGCATATATACTCATTTCTTAATTGATTATGTTTGTAAATGTTTCATATATTTTTTCTAGATGGTTTTTCATATTATTATGTTGTTTTGGGATTTATTAATGAACCATATAAGAGGGAAACCCCACCATAAACTCTAACATAATAAATATGGGTTATTAATTATCTGTTATTAATTTAATATTACCCATGAATTTACTATAATACTAGTTATAATAACCATTGAAACCAATATAAGTAATTTTTGTTTGTATTAAAAACTCCAAAAATGTAATTACAGTCCATTATTTTACCAAATTATTGTTATAATTATATAATACGTGATGATATAATATAAAAAAACATTTTTATAATAGAATTAGACTCCATCACTAAACCCCTTCAATATAGTCCTCAGTCGATATGTTCTGGTTACTAGTATGAAATATAAAAAGGATAAAATAAATGAGAATTTTTTCCATTTTATATGAGCGATCTATTCAATTGAGAGTATGTAGTTATACTATATGAGGTAATTGAGGTTTCAACTACTATGTAGTGAAAAATAAATACTGATCATGGAAGCCATTTTTTTTGAAAATAAACTCTCATTACCATTCCTCTTATAACTTTTCTCCCATATACATCACCATCATTAGATAACCTAATAATGAATCATCTTTTCTCCTACTCCCATTGTATGTCATATTCTCCAAATTCTATTCTTTTAAATCTATTCCCACATCAGCGTCACTTATTCTATTGATAAGATAGGTATAACACTAGCACTATGACTTCAACCATTTTCATCATCCCTCTAGATCCAACTATCCTTGTACCCCTTTCTACTATAACTACACAAATCACATTAATTCACCCACAACATCCAAATTCGTGGTTCAAAATATTGGTGAAAATTTTATTTTTTATTTTTTCATGCTCAATCTTTTTTATATTGTATTATTTCCTTAAAATTTTCCAATTATTGAACACATAAAAAATTAATATAATCTAAATTTCCATTTCCCTTCCCTACTCTATATCCTTTTGCATTTTTAGGATTTATTATACCAAACAATTCATTAGATAGATTAATCATCTTATCAAAAAATATTGGATATACCATTAATGTACATAGCCTATATTTGACATATGCTTCAAACATAATTCATTTTTTGGTAAATTATATATCCATTCATAATTGTTATATAATTTTATGATATTTTAGAAATTACACTAGAAACTAACCTTTTATTTCCTTTTATAAAACAAACTAGATAATTAATTGCTGAAGAATAATAACTTACATACCTAACCAATTTAATATAATGGTGTGGATATGTATATATATCAATGGGTGAATTAGGTAGACTTTATTTAACACATAATACTATAGATATTGAAACATGTTTTTTTACAACATTGATCAGGAAAAAATGATACTTTTCAATGGGTTTATATATGACATCAAACACTAATACAATTCAAATATGAAAACATAGTCTATTTCAAAGGCCTACGACATTATTCTAATCAAGTAATGTTACAAATGATCATTACAAGGAAACTATATAGAGGATGAGTTACATTATTTCTATCTGTGGAATTAACATTATAGGGTATGAAAAATATACTTTAGTGCTATCAAATTCATTCTTGTAATATTCACCCCATTGGTAGGTAACACCTTTATTTACTAAAACTTTAAATTTTGCAAATATACCATTAAGGTTTGAAATAAATAAATTGGTATAATAGAAAAATATATGGGGTCCTCTTAATTAGTATAGGTTAAATTGGGGAGGTATCTTATGTATTTTAGTGGTCTTCATAGGTTAAATATAAAAGCATTCATAATGGACCAAAAATCAAAGTAATTTCAATGAACTAGCCCCAAAATAAAATTTCAATGGTTGTATCATTAATATTTTATGTCTAATTTAAAAACACTGCATATAGATTGATTAAGTGTTAGGATGATGGTGTTAAAAATATACTCAATCATTCATGTATCACTCTATATACATTCCTATGAGGTGTTCAAAGATTTATATCCCTATATATTGTTATGTATCTTTATTAATTTTCAATCATAATTACATGATTAATAGAAAATACTCATTGAGTTTCCTTAATGAATTGTAATTTTATATAGTTGGGGTCTATGTAGATTTAATTGTATTATGAATACACATTCATAAAATATTGGTATTTAAAGATAAATAATTATCCAAATATTCAATTCCTTTATATTGATAAGAAATAATCATTCAAATTGTAATGGTTAAGGTCTTGTATGTTGAAACATCCTCTAATATTCATGTTATTTTTTCATAAAAAGGACACTTTTACCACCCACATAGGGTATTGAACCTCTAAAAAATTATTTAATCATCTTGTATACTTTGGAATCAAAGATAGTGTTTTGGTATATGTGAATCCTTATACATACCTATTATAACCATGTGGTGTTTGAGTTGGACTAGGTGATTGATGACCAACTTGAGGAAAAATAATATAATTTTTTGGTTAATACATGCATTGATATCTCATTGTTATATAAGAGAAATTATTTTTCCTTATTTTTTATTGGGATTTATTTCCACATCGATTAGAAAAGGTTGAATTTATTATTTATTGAACATATTCATTTTATCATACTAATAAATGGTCATAAAAATATTTTCTACATAGGTTTCAAGGGAATGACCAGCCTCCTCTATATAATTATTATGAATCATAGAGGATTTAATATCATAATAAACCATAAATGGTCTCATGGGGTTACCATACTTGTATTTAAGGTCTTATGTTTAGGGGAGGATAGATAGATATTGAGCCCCTCTATAATTATGTTAATGGTTTTGAAGGTCTATATCCTTATTCTCCCTTATTTAAGATGATCATTTTCCATATAATACTAATCTAGTTGTGTTAAATGAGTGCTTGTAAAACCTATGTTATGTTAGATATGTCTCATACATGGGTTAATGTTCATTAAGTGTTTGGGGAGATATTTCCTGTGTCTCTTAGATAGTAACAGTTAAAAAAGTTCATCAAACTATCTATTATAGGAGAATGGGTCACTCAAGGTATTTTTTTTCATGGTTTAAAGGGAGAGATGACTTCCCAATTCTTACTCTTTAACATGTTTTTTTGTATGTGGATAGAAGGGTTCTACATCCCTTAATTAAAAGGATTATCCACTATGAATTTATATCCATGTTGCTTTTCCACCTATGCTTCTTTGTTTTTTTTGGAAACATTTACTCCCACTTATTATACTATGAATCAATTTTTTTATAATAAAAGATAGTAAAAGATATGTTTCACTGTGTACACCTTCTTATCCTTTGATAGAGTAATTTTGGAATGCAATCTATAAAGAGGGTTTTTCTATATGTTATTTAAAAAACCCTATTTCAATAATATATGTTTCAAAAATAACTACTTAAGTCTCATATTCTGAAGAATTAAAAAAAATTATTGTTGTATTCCGAGAGAAAATTATAATATCCAAGTGTTTTCAAGATCAATAATCATGACAGAATAATGGGGTGATTTTAAAAAATAATATTATTTGGAAATGGTGACTGGACACAAATTATTGGATTTTCACAGTTTTAGTAAAATATAGAATACATGTTTACAATGTAGATGTCATGAATATTTTTGTTCAATAGTTACCATGTTTTTTGTATTCTATGTAATGTTGGTCTCATTGAACCATATAACAATTTGGGAGATTTTATTTCATCTAGTAAGTCCATAAGTCAAATATAGTTTGGTAGAGCAGTAGAGTGTACTTGAATGTCTTTATTTTCCATAATTATCTCACTTGATAAATTTTCTTATTAATTTGGATCAATGTATTATATAATCAGGGAAAACATAAAGACCCTTGAATGTATCTCAGTTATATCTTCTATAACCTAAAACATTCATATTATAGTTACATGGATATTTTAGATTATAAAATTGTTCCTAATTTCCACACATGTATTTTAATCAGATAACGTAAATATATTTGAACAAGCAACCTTTGTTAAAGGAGGGTTCTATTAATCAGTATGATTTCTAGGATTATAAATTTGGTTGTACGAATTCAATAAGAGTCTGGACAGATTATGATGCTTGTAGTGTTTCCTCCTTATAATTATTACTACATGGGATTTGATTGCATAATCTCGTGGAATGATATAAATTATATGGTACATCTTAAAGGTATATAAATGTATTTAGGATCATTATTATTTGATTCAGTTAGGAACTAATAATTTCATAAGTTAATATTTCTTTTTTCATCGAAATCTAGTAATGAAATTTCTAAATTATTTTTAAATTTTCCTTCAATATTCTATCAATATTTTGGAATGTGATTGACATAAAAAAATTCTAACCCTCATAATTTTCAATTTCCAATCAACCTTCATCCTACATTCATACATGAAAATGTTCATGAATATAGTCTTCAATTTTTCATCCTAACATCCTCTGGTATAGAAAATAATAGGGTTAGTAACTTAGATCTATATCATAATGTTTTATAATATCTTGAAACATAACTAGAATATTTTATTTCATATGAATGAAAACCCAAGGAATATATAGTCTTATAAAGAGAAGGTATTGTATTCGTAGTCATTATCAGGATTATATTGAATAGAAATATGATAGGATTATTATAGATTATAATCCAAGCGAATTTTAATTTTTTTAAAATATATCAAATTACTAACCAATTATAATCTCCCAAGAGTTAATTGAAGATATTAATCATGGAGGTGCATGATAAAAAATAACAATATAGAAAATTTTTGGGTCTAGTAGAAATAAAAAAAGATGAATTCTGGATGCATTATCTATCAGGATCCTGTTATACTATCACTAGAATCACAGTGGAGAAATAATAGAGGGTGTACTATTGGTTTAGTTGTCAGTCTTAGATAGATGTGAACTAGAGAATTATGATTTATCGAGTAGAAAGTGTAGGTTCACCAAATACCATGTAAACCAAGTATATGTTTTTTAATTGTAGGTAAATATTTTATTTAAGTTTTATAAAACTAAACCCCCACTCATGATTTTTTTGGTTAGGATTCTAAAATAGTGGGGATGTACATCCTTACCCATATTATTATCCTTCCTTTTATCCAAACTCAATATAAGATTTTTGGGAGACTTTTTATTTATTGATGATGTTGGTATCCAATCTCTTTCCACACCTCTCATTTTCCCTACTCCTATCTAATTTGATTTTTTGATGTATTCCTCAATAATTTTAGATTGATTTCAACAGATCATGGTGAAATCACACCATTATGATTATTTTTTTCATGAAGATATTATAAGAGGATAGGATAATATTATTGAGATCTATTTCATGTAAATTTACTAAATGTTGGTCACTAGTTGATTATTTATTTTATTTACATAATATTTTGATGACAATTTTTCAAATTTTAATGTGGTCACTAGGAGTTTTTTAGTAGTAGTAGGAAAACAGGATTCCACTGGTCATCAAAATCCCATTTCATCGAATTTTGGTAGAGGGAGACAACTCGATGATGATTTTCATGATTATACTTATTTAGAATAATTATTGCAGTCATTAATAATTTTGTTATTAACTAATTTCTCTTTTTGATGATATAAAATTTTATAAGCATCGAGTGTAATGTAAGTGAGGTTGGATTATTTATAGATCATCATTTGAGGTAGCTTATCCCTAACATATTACTTTTTGTTTATAAGGATTCCTATATAATGAGTTATTTATTTATGGTTATGAGTGTGAGGGACCTTGGGACAAGACCATATGGTTTTGTTTTTATTAGATAGGATATTGATAGCCTATAAGGGATGTGATAGTAATTCCATCCATTTCCATTGAATTTAGAGTCACTATGATTATTTGTTAAGGGGTAATCTTGTACTTAATTAAGGAATAGAAATTTAATGTTTGTCCAATTATTAATGATGTCCATAGAAACTAGGTAAAGACTCATTTATTTATATATGACACATTTTTAAGAGTGGTGATCCATATTTGAATTGGGAGAAGGATTCACTCGAGTCATCATTGAGGAAGTATGATCATCATAGAGGGGACCTATGAATGGGGATTGAGATTTTTTTTAAATCCATTCTAAATCATAGAATGAAAATAATAAATTATATATTATAGTTATTCTAATGTTTTAATTATAAAATTATTTGTTCATCATAGTTTTTTAGTTATGTTAACAGATAATGATGAGGCTTAATTTTTTAATTAATCTTGACAGGATACATATTAGTGTAATAGGAATTAAGATTATAGACCAACAAGATATGATATGATTATTAGTGTTGACCTACCATGGGTATATTTTTATATTCATTTGTCAATGATAGGTCTAATTCAACATTGTATAAATAGAAATTATGAGTTATGACCTATGGCTCTATGTTACCATAGAGTTTGGTACCTTGATTTTTATGATGAAACTATAATATAAAATCCCCATACAAAGTGTATTTAAACACTTACTACTTGTTAAGTGATCATAAATATTAGTCGATTTCTATGATATTAGTATGTCAAGATATGTTATGTGCCTTGTGTGACATGTTTTTATACAAGGGTTATGGTTTGGGCAGTGCAATTCAATGTCATCGTGATTATTATCCTAAAATAACGTGCATTGATCTGATATATGAATCAATGTGAGAGATATATGAGTATTATTGGATAATTAAATGGGTTATTCTATGAATATTAGTTATGTTTATTCAATATATATTTATGAAATATTAAAATACTAAAAAATCATAGAATCTTATCAAGATAATACCTCAAATATTGGGCTCATTTCCCACATATGATATCAGATACTACCTCAAATACGAGATACACTAGTGATACTAGATTCTACCCCTAGGATGGATTTCTTTTTCTATATGTGATGTGATATATTACCTATTTGGTGGGATATATTTATTATTTTTTGATAATATTACATCCCCTAGGATGAGACAGATTGCAATCCAGTGGTAATAGATACTACCTCTATGATAGGATATGTTACCTACCTTTGATATAATGGTACATACTTTAGGGTGATATGTGTTTACCAACTAAGATATTGAGACATTAAATCTAAGATTAAATGTTTTACCCTACTTTTATTAGATGACCATTTATGAATATAATGAAAAAACCATGTTCATTGTGGTCCCACTAAAAGTAATTTCCCCCCTCTCATAAATTGAAAAAAAACGATGCACAATACCAGACTAAGATGAATAATATAGGTTAATGATTTATGGAAGATTGGTATGTTATTGTTTAGTTAGAATAATTTTTGTGTGATTTAATATATTTTATACCATATATTTTATGCACTAATATATATTTGGATTATATTTGATATCTCCAAGATAGTGTCCCATTTAGTTTTATACTGAAAATTTACATGTACACCTTGGTAGATATGCAGACCTTATGTTGGTGTGTTGGTTGGAGTAAGGGCCATGTAAGTTGGTCAGAAATATGATGTATCTTAGGGATGGGTGTACTGATAATTCAAATTTGATAATTTGAAAATATATTGGATTATACTTAATTAAATTAATATTCTATGTATATATTAAGATTATGATTGATGGGTCAGGTAATCCTTTCGTAGTGGATAAATCATTTGGCATGGCATCAATTTTACATAATATAGCTAATATATGTTATTTATTTTTATTATCCTTAAAATGTGATGGGATCACATTAGGATGACAACATTTAGAGGGGGTGAATTTGTATGGGATAATTTTTTATCACCTTCATCCCTTTTTATATAGCTATCACATATTCATCAAAATGGTTCTATTATCTTCACTACCAGTGGTTAGAATGCATTCACAGTAAATAGTAAATCAAAACTAACACCAGGATTTTTTATGAGGTTCAGCTACAGGTTGTATGAATATGTCCTTGATGTACGGTTTTTATTATCTCTCATATAAAAAACATATCTTTTATTATATTATAAATCATGATAAAGGTAATATCTATGAACTATTTTTCATCTCACCAACCAGGTAAAATGAAATTTAAATCATTGAAGGAAAAGATATAGGATATCGGTATATCCCTGATAAACTGATTAGAAAATATAGAATGGATCCCCTTTAATTGAAAATAATAAACTATTATTAATGTCCTTTTAATGATGAAATAAAATGGGTACCTTAAATATATAAATCAATGATGTTTCTCAAATATTTATCAATAAGTTTGGTTTTATAATTATAATTATCATTCATAGTAAAATGGATACGATATAGACTAATAATTTTAGAAATCCATGATATATAATATCAAAAATAATTATTTTATCAAACTATTATTTGTCTAATTAAAAATCTATCTGATCCTTTTCAAACATGAATTATAATTTTATAATTAATAATCAAGAAAAAATTCATGTTATTATTAACCTAATTACATTCAGAGTATAACCCTTCTCATTTTAATACTGAATTTTCGAGTTTGTTTAGGTGTGTATGAAAACAGATTCTTCACTTTCATTCATGTGTTGAAACACATGAGATCATTCCCTTCATATAATTAGTATACATACATGGTGTATCATTGTATACTTTACATGACTAGTGTAGCTCTTGGATTCATTGAAATACATCATGTGGATAATAAATGAGATTGATTATCCTAATTAATTAAATCAAAAAGGTAATATTGGGTATGTAACACCCCAAGCTTCCACGATACGCTTCCCTTTCAATAATGCAATAGCTTGCATTGTACGCAAGATCGAGTTCTAACACACCATGACTAATCAAAGTAGCCGTTATGAATAGTAATACCAACTTTTTAAAATTATTGAAATTTTATATTTCAAAATGGACTTCATTTTTGTATTTTTAATATCGAAATTATCCTAAGTTGAATATTTTGTAATTTTCTAAGAACTTCCATTTTTTAATGAATAGTGAAAAATACTTAAAACACCTTTTTAATCAAAATAATTTAGAGTGATAAATTATACTATTGAGTGGTTTTAAATAATAATCAGAATATATTTTTACCATTTTATATAATGGTGTTCATTATAATTAATTTCACATTGAAATTGGACATAAACAATTGTCAATCTTTTGATATATATATTGTTTCTTAAAAACAAGCTATTTGTTGTGACAGCGGGAATAAGTTATAAAATTAATTAATGCAACTTATATGTTTGTAATTTTGTAAAATAGACATCATTTTTGAATTCTAAATATCAATTATAGCTTAGGGTGAAATTTTGGCATTGTTCTGAAAAACATCAATTTTTTATGAATAGTGAAACCACTAAGTGGTAGTTAAAAAACAGATTTTTCGTTTAAATGAAACATTACCACTTCTATGATTTCATTTCTGAAAATCTGACATAAATGGTTTCCATTAGGAAGTAAAATTTCATTTAATGGGATTAAATTAATTTTTTGATGAATAGTAACTTTTAAGTTAAATTAATCACGATTAAAGGTAATTAGTGAAATTTATGGTAGAAATGATATTATAAAAATATGAAAATATATTTACACTTGTCCTACCTCTATTGGATGAGTGATGGACGACCAAGACAATCCATGGGTCGACTTAGGGACCCCATGGAGCCACTTTGGTAGGAAATTGACATTAATAAAATTTTATTTAATGTTAAAATAAATATGTCACAAACATGAGTTGTTTTACTAAAAAAACATTAAATTGGGTTATACAAGTCATATATTTGTCTATAAATATTCATTAGAAATATAAAAATATTTCCTACATCATGATAATTTTCTTATAATTTTTAGACATTAAATAAATTAAATTATTTATGACACCATGATGATGCTGCGATTACCTCATTAATTATCGATTTAAATAAAATAAAAAGATAATGAAAACTCTAATACATAAACTTGTCAAAAACCTATTGGATGAGTATATTTCTAAACCTTATCACCTTATAATCGAAATATATAAGTGTGGGACCTTTAAAATTCGAAACTCATTATATAATAAAGTAACATTTAATGACTTTCCAAGAGTGCCCCTCCTATCCTCTTATAAAAGGCCCCCACCACTACCACCTTACTCACACCATAAATGCCTTTTAGCTTATCCAACCTCTACCCAAATACTCTCTAAACTTCCCCCACTTACTCCTAGAAGCCTCACTTTGAGAATACTTCTTCCCATGAAAGCCTTGGGCTCAAATAAAAAAAGAGTTACCCGATTTTAAGGTAATGTCTCCTCTTACATTATTATGTTTTATTTTACTTCACCAACCACTTAAAATCTTATTATTCCTTTATTTTTTAACAAAAACAGTTTCTTAAATATACTAGTATGTTTTTAAAATAAGGATTAGAGCTACACTTACACACACCTACATCTAATGTTTAAAGAACATACTGTTTCTGTGGATGGCTAATTTTTGCCTCACGAAACGATGATTGTTCAACACACATATAACACCTTCAAAGGTGGCCATTAAGATGTAATTATATTTATATATGATATATAATATGTTTATTTTATCCTTAAGCTTCTGTATTTTTCATTTATGGCATACCTTTATGGATTCCATTATGGGTAAACGCGATATTTTCATTTTAGGAAGTGTGGACTACCGCCCCCTCAAAGTGATTTGAATCGTTAATGCCATATGTGGAACGTATAAAAGATGGATTAAATGGTATTATACAATATATTTAACTGTAATTATATTATACCTTTATATAATTATAACTACATTCAATTAAATACGAAATAGAAATGAAAGTAGTGTTCATGCGTACGTACGGCTTACCATCTCCATGAATGGTGAATTTGATTTCTTACCTCTAAATGTTATGTAATATTATAAATGAATTTATATACTAGATATATATTATGTATATGATAAATAAATCATGAATATAAATATGGATATAATAGATATTTTACCACTTGAACAAAGTGTAATTATAAGGAGTTTATTTTTGACTAAAGTACCTAAGATCGACAAAAGGACCGTTATTAACTTAAATAATTACATAATGTTCATAACATGGTAATAAGTGATATAAAAGGAATAATGAACTTTAAAAAGGTTCATAAGAAGGTATAGATTAACTCTATTTTATTATTCAGGAGGCTAAAGAGCGGTCGAGTCAAGTCGGACACGAGGTAAGTGAATTTCTTATCCCAATTTCCATTCTTTGGGTTAATATCCTACATTCAAATTATGTCATGATATTATTATTTCCTATCTTGTATTTGTACTTTATTTATGTGTACATATAGTAAATACAGATAATAGATCAATTTTATTTTAAAAATGATCTTTTTAAACACTTCTTCTCAATCTCTTTTCTTTGAGGCATATTTGGTTTTATACACAACTTTCATTTATACGGTGTATAAACCACATTTGACTTTTACTTTTATTCAAAAGGAATATTTTTATATGAATCATTTTTACTTAACGACAAAAGGAATTTTTTTTGTTATGTATGCGGCGACAACGACTTCTCCGCCGCTGTGACTATTATTTGAGTTTCGGCTTCCTCTATAATCCATAACTATTTTTTAAAACAAAAATAAATACCATCTTTTACTTTTATTTATTTTGGAATTGAAAATGGTTTTGATAATTTTTTTATTATATCAATGTGTTGTATTGATATCTTCTGAGTTAAGTATGGAAATATTATGTTTCCATTATGCATGTTTTATGTGATACAATTATGTTATGGTTAATGATATGTTTAAACCTGTTCATATGAGGAATGCATTGGACTTAATAAGTGATGGGTGGAGCCCGCTATAGCTCCTCGATGCATCAGTAGGTCTCATGAGAAAAACTAGTTTCTTGGAAAGAGGCCTTGACAAAATCATATTTGTAGTCTTGGCACGAGGCCTTGGATACGTGGTTATGATAGTCTGGAATTATGCACGCCATCATTATGAAAGTGGTTATTGATATTTCATTTGATTATTCGACTAGTAGAATATCCATGTGAGTAAGTAAATGGAATTATTTAATTTTATTTTTGACATATTATACAGAAGTTCAAGTTTAAAAAGGCTTTTTTTAGTTATACATTGCCTTTAATGTTAATGTTTATTTATGAAAGCTTCCGCGATATTGTTATCCTTATTGAGAATCTAATCTCACCCCTTTCAATGTTTTAATATTTTCTAGGATGTGAAGTTGTATTTTAGGAATGACCTGTAGGGATAGTCAGAAGAGGATATGGGTCTGGACTATGGAGAAATTTTTATAGTAGTTTTTCACTTTATGATGTAATATAACATTTATGAATGTATCTTGTGTTTCCAAGGCTACTAAACTAATTGGTCTTTTGAGAATTGATCTTTTGGGATCATGCCAATGTTACGCAATAATGCACCGACTCTGGGTAACTGGGGTTGGGGTGTTACAGTTGGTATCAGAGGTAGTTTAGTACTATCCTTGGAAGATAGATTTAGAAAAACTCTGATTAGAGCGCATAGCCATAAGATAGACTTTGAGGATTAGTATAGAATAACTTCCTAGAATTTTTTTTGTTGTAGAGATTTTGTGAGTTTTCTGAGAAATACATCCATGTCTGGATACAAGTAGGTAGAGGCAGCTCTCGCACATATGTACCTAGGGGTAAAACCCAAAAACACTGCTTTTATCTAAACTTGAACGGGAACTAGTGCACGACAACGGTCCTTACTGCACTCTTGGTTACGACACTCCCGGGGGATATGCTTGGGATAAATCTCATTTTCTTTACAAAGAATTATGAAGGGTTTGTGAGTATATACTTCCTCAAAGAAAACATTTTTATGATTTTGGATTATATCCATAAAATGATCAATTTATGTTAAGTGTTTTCCACGTAGGGAATTATGTATTTTGATTCATAATCTAATCTAGTTTATGCAATTGTTTAGAAATGGCCCCTAGTGGGAGGAATGTAAACCATATCAATGCACACACTCCATGTAGGGATTTCTCTCCTTCTCAAGATAATTATAGTGGACCGAGAGATACAACTGGTACTGATCAACTTATCACCATACTGGGATAACTCACTCAGGTTATGAATAATAACCTTACTCATATGGAGAACCCTAATCCGCAACGTGGAGGATCAATGTTATACTACTTAATGATGAAACAACCAACAACATTTAGTGTGTGTACAAATCTATTAGTATCTGAGTAATGGATAAACTCCTTAGAGAAAATATTCCACGCCTTGGGGAGTAGCGAAAGGGAGAAGGTTTTCATGGAAGTTTACCGGCTCACTGGAGATGCCGATCAATGGGGGTCGCTGATTCAAAACACGAAATAAGATGAATAAGTATCTAATATGGAATGGAGGGAGTTCAAAGAGATTTTCTTAGAAAATTACTTTCCTCATGACCATCGAGAAGATATGGAAAGGCAATTTCTGAATCTGAGGGAAAAGGAGGATGATAATGTCGCAAAGTATGAGGGTATCTTTACAAGGTTAGTGATGCATGTTGCAGATTATATACGTAACCCAAGAAGAAAGATTGATCATTTTTTTGATGGGTTAAAACCATTTCTCTGTCGAGATTTAGTATCACAATCTTTCTCAACGTATGGAGATATTGTCTCATGTGCTATCAAGACAGAAAAAGAATTCTCTATGTCTTATGGCAACAAAGTAAAGCAAGAGAAGAAGAGAACGGTGGAACAAGAGACAGATAATGGTAAAAAGTGGAAGAAGGATTTTCCATTATGTGATAATTGTGGGAAGAATCACCCTGGTACGTGCCTAAAAGGAATGGGAGTTTTTTATAAATGTGGAGAAAAAGGTCATCAGGCTCGTGATTGCAAGGGAAAGAAAGAGGCTATCAATGTTGAATGCTATAATTGTAGGGAAATGGGGCATTATGCAAATGAATGTCCTAAGCGTCCGGGAAAATTTCCTCAGAAAAGGCCAAGGGATCAAGGACAATCTTATGCTATTACGGCAGTTGAAGTGGAATAATTATTGTATTGGTGCTTTTGGACTCAAGGATTATATTCTGGATATAAGAATTATGTGATACATATAAGGATTGTACTGTAGTACTTGTTCTTTTCATTAATGTTTTAATATGATGAAGGTAATCATATTTTTGTATGTGAAAATAAGAGAAATTTTACTTTATTTGGGGAATCAGATGTCACAATTGATTTTGGAATTTAGAGACCTTTTAGAGAATGTCTGGACAGATTTATTTTGGATAACTATAAAGGTTGGAATGGATTAATATTAACTTTGGATAGTATTGTTTAAGATTAAAACATTTCTGAATATTATTTTAGGAATATTATAATAGTATAGTTTTAGGAAAGGCACAACATGTAGGTCAGGGGATAACCCGTCGTGTTGGACAAAGCTGTAGGAATCGAACCCACAACCATAGTGCGACATGCCTTTATTACCTACCACTAGCCTACAGGAAGTCCCTGGTTATTACAAAATAGTCTTCCTAATTTAAATGGTATGTGTTAATATTTGGAATCTTATATGATTAGGATAAATATAATATTTTTGAGTTCTATTATCTTTTCGAGTGAAAGATGGGTTTATGGTAAAAATTTATTAAAGAATGAAAATTCTACATGACAAGTATGTATATTTCCTTACTTTTTTAGTAAATATCCTAAATAAATTCCTAAACTTTATGAAATGTTACTTAAAACAAAAACGTTGACGGTTAAATTTTCCAACTGGGGAATCAATGATCGTTTAACCAATCACAATTTTTTTATTTTCTTGTAGTTAACTTTCTCTTAATCCATTTTTCTACAAAAATATATCAGACCATGATGGTTTGATTTTCCTCCATGTCCATATTTTCATAGAATCCTAGTATGGGCTATCTCGGGTGACCATTGTACATCTCTTTCATTATTTTAAAGTTATATTTTTATTTCCGATGTGGGTTTTCCACAAAGGTATTTTCTATTTTTAACCTTTTATATTCTTATAAAAATTTCAAATTGTGAGGACACAATTTATTTAAGGAGGGGAGAATGTAACACCCTAGGCTTCCACGATACGCCTCTCTTTCAATAATGTAATAGCTTGCATTGTACACAAGTTCGAGTTCCAACACACCACGACTAATCAAAGTAGCCATTATGAATAGTAATACCCACTTTTTAAAATTATAGAAATTTTATAGTTAAAATGTACTTCATTTTTGTATTCGTAATATCGAAATTATCCTAAGTTGAATTTTTTGTAATTTTCTAAGAACATCCATTTTTTTATGAATAATGAAAAATACTTAAAACAACTTTTTTAATCAAAATAATTTATAGTGATAAATTATACTATTGAGTGGTTTTAAATTATAATTAGAATATATTTTTACCGTTATATCGAATGTTGTTCATTATAATTAATTTCACTTTGAAATTGGATATAAACAATTGTCAATCTTTTGATATATACTGTTTCTTAAAAACAAGTTATTTGTTGTGACAATTGGAATTAGTTATAAAATTAATTAATGCAACTTATATGTTTGGAATTTTGTAAAATAGACATCATTTTTGAATTCTGAATATCAATTATTCTTAGTGTGAAATTTAGGCTATGTTCTGAAAAACATCATTTTTTGATGAATAGCGAAACCAATAAGTGGTAGTTAAAAAACTGATTTTTCATTTAAATAAAACATTACCACTTCTGTGATTTGATTTTCAAAAATCCAACAAACATGGTTGTCATTAGGAAGTAAAATGTGGTTCAATGGGATTAAAATATTTTTTTGCTGAATAGTAACTTTTAAGTTAAATTAATCGCGATTAAAGGTAATTAGTGAAATTTAAGGTAAAAATGATATTATAAAAATATAAAAATACCTTTACACTTGTCCTACCTCTATTATATGAGTCATGGCCGACCAATAAAATCCATGGGTCGACATGGGGACCCCATGGAGCCACTTTGGTAGGAAAATGACATTAAAAACCTTTTATTTAATGTCAAAATAAAAATGTCACAAACATGAGTTGTTTTACTAAAACAATTTTAAAATGGGGTTATACAAGTCATATTTTTTACTATTAATATTCATTAGAAATATAAAACTATTTTGTAACACCCCAAGATTTCATAGAGTGTTATTTCTTCAAAATAATACAATAACTTGCACTACACGCAACACCGAGTTCAAGCGCACCATGACTTACCAAACAAGCCGTTAAAAAGAGGTTATGAATAGTATTAACTAACTTTTAATCTTTATATAATCCTAATAATTTTAGAATCCATATTATGAGTTTCTTAGATATAATGCAAGAACAAATTCATTTTCAGTATTGCACTTTTATCAACTTTTAATAGTGAATCCTTTTTAAATACAATATTTTAAACTTTTTGACTAAATGGGGACATCAAAAAAATTTAAAATGAAAAATCCCAAACTTCCACGGTACGCTTTCCTTTGAATAATACAGTAGCGTGTGTTGTACGCAACTTCGAGTTTTAACACAGACCACAACCGATCAAACTAGCCGTTATGAATAGTAATACCTACTTTTTAAAATTATATATATTTTATATTTCAAAATTGACTTCATTTTTGGATTCGTAGTGTCAAATTTACCCTAAGGTGAAATTTTGGTACTTTTCGGATAAATTTCATATTTTGATGAATAGTGAAAATTGCTAAATTTTAATTAAAAACAACTTTTTTAATCAAAATAATTAATAGTGATAAATTATGATTTTGAGTGGTTTTAAAGTATATTTAGAATATATTTTTACCATTTAATATAATGTTGGTCATTAGACATAATTTTATAATTAAACCGAACATAAACAAGTGTCAATCTTTTGATAGTTATTATCTCTTAAAAACACGCTTTTTATTTTGACAGCGAGAATTAATTTTAAATTAATTTCTGCCAATTATGTGTTTTGAATTTAGAAAAATGGATTCCATATTTGGAATCAGGATGTCCAAATTGTGTAAATAGATAACTTTTATTTTTAGACATTTTGAATAATTACTGTGGTAAATATTTTATTTACCAAGGTTAAGGGTAAATCTGGTAAATAAGGGTAAACAAATAATATTATAATAATACTAAATTACCCTAAAACGTGTCCTAGCCTTATTGGTTGATACATGTTCTACCATAGGCATCTTTGGGTCGATTTGGGGTCCCCATGGTGCCACTTGTAGGTGATAGGGACACTTTATTTTAATTAAGTTAAAATGAATACAAAAATGACACAAGCATATATCTTTTAGAAAAACAATTATTACATAGGGATATATATGTTGGAATTTAGATTATAAATATTCATTAGAAAGATAAAAATCTTTCCTAAATAATGATATTTTATTTATAAATTTTAGACATTACATAATTTATTTTATTTATGACACAATGATGATGCAGTAATTACTAAAATAGTGAAAAATTAAAATAATTGATATTATAAATACCCAAATAAATATAAATATGAAACTTTTAATGAATTAAACTAATTTTCTAGGATAATATGAAATATGGGGATTGATTTAATTTACTTTTTTCGAAGTAATCAATCTGTTATGAGTTTCCAAAAAATCAACTATTGAATAGTGTCAAAATTGACATAAAAGAGTTCTTAAAAAAAATATTATATTATTAATTGATATTAAATTCCTAAAAATCTATGGTTCGGCCAAGAGACTTATATCATGATAGTTTCATCATTAATGGACCACTTGGGGGTCTCTTGGATGTATATAGTATGTTTATTAACCATATTATATAAAAGTACAAAGAGACTTTGTAAAAGTGAAACTAATTAACCTAGAGTTAATACTTAAATATAAGGTTAATATAAGTACCCAAACCTGTAAAAATTATATTGGTTGAGTTGTTTTCGACCCATCCTCACCTTAACCTTTGAATAGTCAAATTCCGAACCATTGGAAACCGATTATGAATTTATTATAAACTAATATCTCTAGCTTTTCCAAAGGTGCCCCTCACCCCTCTTATAAAAGGGCACTCCTCCTTCTCATTTCTTCAAACCTTCAATTCCTTTTGGTTCGGCCATACTCTGCCCAAATACTCTCCCAACTTCCCTCAATACAACCTAGAGGCCTTAGTTTGATCAGAATGCCAACCTAATGATCCCTTTTGATCACATCAAAAGGAAGAACCCGAAGAAGAGGTAATGTTTTCACCACCCCTTTTCAAGTTCCTTTCTTCTTCCACTTCTTCTTCCTTTGTTGTTACCATTCTAAAATAATAACTCCAGTATCATATATATACTGTGATTTTATTATAAATATGGTAAAACCATATTCATTATTCTATCCACCCTTTGGATAACATGTCACCCTACGTGCGTACGTACGGCTTACCGTCTCCACGTCGTGGTGTAATTGTTATTCAATATATTATTATTTTGGATGGTTATAATAATGATATTTAACTCATGTAAATAATAAATATGACATGTTAATGATTCTGTATATATGATATACCATCCATTTATATATTATTTTAATATCAAAAGAATGATATTGTCGCTCGTGCGTACGTACGGACTACCGTCTCCACGAACGCGATGAGATTAATTCTCCATCGTATCCATTAAAGTATAATTATCATTTGATGATTTAAAAATGATGTTTAAGGACTTGATATCATTCTGGATATGAATAAGATACAACCTATCGATAACAAACACAACTTATGTAACAAAACATATAAAAGAAAATGAGTAAGTTAACACCCGAAACGACGATAATTAAAAGATATTATTAACAAATCAATGTTAAAAGATCATATTTGATATCATATTAATATATATGATTCTTGAATAATTTAATAACAATTATTTCACCATTATACAGGAGGTTAACCTACCCCAACCAAAGAAAAGTACAAGGTAATGTGTTTTCATCTCACTCCTTATTCTCGTGAGATTCATGCCATATTACCACCATTACCTTTTGTGTGGTGTATGTACTGCCCATTATTATATTATTTGTGTAATACACTCTAATTTATGCGTATTTACATATTCATTGTATGATACCTCTTTCATGGGTTGTATGTTTCATAAGTTACCAAATTGGTAAGGGTTATTTCACAATCTCTTCATTATCTGAGGTTGTTTATACGTAATAATATACTGGAATCTCTTTATCATCCACATCCATGATTCTTACTAATGTATTTCAAAACATTTTTACTATTTACAAGAATATGGGTTGAAGATATTTATACCCTTATTTGTTTCGAAAGGAATACTTCCGTCATTTTCCAAACAAGGCACTTTTAACCTTTTTGACAAATTTAAGGTAAGAAAGTTTTTTTAACTTATACGGCGGGTGCGGCTATTTACCGCCGTTATAAAATCATGAAAGCTTATTTTAAAAGCTTATAAGAATATTTTCAAATTGAATGTATTATTTTATAATTATCTTACTTTTAAAATGATTTCAAAAAAATATATTTCTATAAAATAGTTTTGATTTCATCTATGTCAACATCCTTTGATGGATTTTAAGCTTATTTGAAGTTGATTTATTATGATACAAAACATCCATATTTTATTGAAGGTTTTGTGATATTTGTGACTGTGGATAAGTAATTCTTAGGTCAGTCATGGTTTTTTTTTGGAGTATTGACATTTCATAAGTTATTTGTAATCCGAATGTTTGTGTTATATTTCAAACTTTCATTCAGATGAATGTGTTGGAAAAGCATGTTCCAGTTTGGGGACCGGTAAAAGTAAGACCTCCGGTTTGGTCTCTGGTTATTAGAGGAACTCCGGTTTGGTCTCCCGTTATTAGAGGAACTCCAGGTTGGTGTCCGGTTATTAGAGGCACTCCGAGTTGGTGTCCGGTTATTAGAGGCACTCCGGGTTCGTGTCCGGTTATTAGAGGCACTCCGGGTTGGGTTCCGGTTACAGTTAGCCCCTAGGTCTTGGGACGAGGCCTTGACAAAGAAATTAAAGTTCAGCATTATGCATTCCATAATTATGAAAGTGGTTATTGTTTTTTCATGTGATTATTCTATTAGTAGAATATCCATGTGAATAAGTAAATGGAATTATTTCATTTTATTTATGTCATACTATGTTGAAAGTTCATGTTTGAAAGGATTTTGTTTTAGTATACATTGCCTTAAATGTTTATTCTTATTTATGAAAGATTCCTCTATATTGTTATCCTTACTGGGCATTTGAGCTCACCCGTTTTCTATGTTTTATTTTTTCCAGGAAGTGAAGAAGTAAATTATGAATGACCTGCAGGGATATTATGTCAGGATATGAGTGTGGATTATGGAGACAATATGTTTTTGTAGTAGTTTTTCATTTTATGATGTAATGTAAGAATTATGAATATATCTAGTGTTTCCAAGGCTACTAAACCAATCGGTCTTTCGAGATTTGATCTTTATTGTGATCATGCCAATGTTATGTAATAATGCACCGACTCTGGGTAACTAGGGTCGGGGCGTTACAGTTGGTATCAGAGGAAGTTTAGTACAAACCTTGGAAGCTAGATTTATATAAAATCTGATTAGAGCACGTATACCTAAGATGAACATTGAGGATTAGTATAGAAGAACTTCCTAGAATTTTGGTATTGTAGAGATTTTGTGAGTTTTCCGAGCAATACATCCCTTTCTGGATACGAGCAGGTAGAGGTGGCTCTAGCATAGATGTACCTAGGGGTAAAACCCAAAAACACCGCTTTGAGCTAGACTCGAACGGGAACTGGTGCACGATAACGGGCCTTGCTGCACTCTTGGTTACGACACTCCCGGGGGATATGCTTAGGATAATTCTCATTTTCTTTACAAACCATTATGAAGGGTTTATGAGTATATACATCCTCAAAGGAGACATTTTTATGATTATGGATTATATCCATAAATAGTTCAATTTATGTTAAGTGTTTTATAAGTATGGGATTATGTATTTTGATTCATAAACTGATCTAGTTTATGCCATTGTTTAGAAATGGCGCCCAGTAAAAGGAATGAGAACTCCAAAAATGCACATGATTCAAAGAAAAGGAAGGATCATATCTTTCATGGTCTTAAGCTATAAATTATAAGAGAAATAGTCTCCCATGTATTATCATCATATGAAGAAATAATATCATGTGTTGATAAGATAAGTAAAGAGTTTACTGAGTCCTATGGCTTTGAAGGGAAGCAATAGAAGAAAAGGATGGAAGAGAGAAAGATGGATAAAGGGAAGATGGAAAAGAAGAATTTTCCCATATGTGGTAACTGTGGAAAGAAACACCCTAGAACTTGCCTGAAAGGAATGGGAGTTTGTTATAAGTGTGGAGGAAAAGGGCACAAAGTATGTGACTGCAAGGGTAAGAAAATTGCATTAAATGTACAATTTGTAAGGAGTTTGGACACTACGCAAACCTATGTCCCAGTCATCAAACTATACTGCAAATGATGCTATTGGATAATAATCAAGTTATGATACTACCACAGATGAAGAGGAATGATTAGATTTCTTATGTTGATTATGTCAATTGAGTGTTGTATCAACAATGTACTTGTTATAATAATTATGGAGTATGTAAGGATTGTACTGCAGTACTATTTCATTAAGGACTTGAGATTGTGTGGAACAAAGAAAAGTTACTCAATAGCAGGATAAATTTTTGGAAAATATATGGTTGAGAGAATGATAAACCATAATATAGTTCTGATACTGAGGTAGTGATTTTCGAATAATACATGATTATTTTGGAAAAATTATATTGGATATTCTTGACTACCTTGGAACTGATTAATGATTTTATATTCCATCATTGTTGGGGTTTAAAACATTTTTGGATTGATGAAGTATATCCAGCATTCTATATGGAATAAGGGAGAATGAATGTAATCAATAAGGAATATGTTAATTCAGGATGTTTCAGTGTATTAAAAGAATACATGATGAAGGTATTCATATGCTATTACGGGGTAAAGAGGATCTACATTATGTTTACCTTCCTTATAAATGTTGGACTGTGAGTTTGGACAGAAGTATTTTGGATAGTTCTAGTTTGGATTATTTTGGATTGCCATAAAAGGACAACCCGGAGGTCGGGCGGCAACCCGTCGCGTCCGGCAAGGCTGCGAGACATGAACCTGCAACCGAAGGGCGACAAGGGTGTAACACCTACCACTGGCCCACGAGATGTCCTGGATTAAATAATGTAGTTTTTTTAAAAGATCTAGTGGATGAATAATAAATTCATTTATTTTGGAACCCTGTACGAATAGTATAAATAGAAAAAAAATTACATTCTATTATCTTTTAGAGTGAAAGATGAGTTTGTGGTAGGAATTTATTAATGGATAAAACTGTAATTATAAAGTAATTATATCTCCTTATGATCATAGCCAATTTCATAAATAAATTCCTCAACATTAATAAAAGGAACTTAGAACAAAAATGTTGTCCAAGATGGTACCTTAAATCATCACTAATTTATGGCTTTGGGATTGTTGGCCTTTTCATAGCCATGTTCTCTACCACTTTCCATCAGATAATTGATGGTTAGATTTGTCTTCCATTTCCATATTTTCCTACATGAAACCCTAGTATGTGTTATTTTCGGCAATCTTCATACTTTCCACTCTTTATTTTAAATAGAGGCCTCATTAATTCATTTTTCGATGTGGGATTTCAACTAAGATATTTTTAAACGTCAAAAATGTGTTATCCCAATACCCTATGTGTTGTTGAACCGATGGTATTTCAAATCATCATAGATTGATGAGTTTAAGGACCTCAATTTTATACTTGTTTGTGATTGATGACCTCAATCACTACCTATAAATATTTACGTTTTTCCTCCAATTATATGTCTCTAATTGCCACCAATGTTCTCCTAATCGAGATCATAATTTGGTGGTGACCCTTCCATTTCTATTTTTCTCATATTAAGTCTAAATTTTAGTAACCCAATTTCCGATGTGGGTTTTCCCACAAAGATATTTTCTATTTTCAACGTTTTATTTTCGAAGAACAATTTCAAATTGCGAGGACGCAATTTATTGAAGGAGGGGAGAATATAACACCCCAAGATTTCATAGTGTGTTATTTCTTCAAAATAAAACAATAACTTGCACTACACGCAACACCGAGTTCAAGCGCACCATGACTTACCAAACCAGCTTTTAAAAAGAGGTTATGAATAGTATTAATGAAATTTTAATCTTTATATAATCCTAATAATTTTAGAATCCATATTATGAGTTTCTTAGATATAATGCAAGAACAAATTCATTTTCAGTATTGCACTTTTATCAACTTTTAATAGTGAACCCTTTTTAAATACAATATTTTAAACTTTTTGACTAAATGGGGACATCAAAAAAATTTAAAATGAAATATCCCAAGCTTCCACGGTATGCTTTCCTTTGAATAATACAGTAGCGTGTGTTGTACGCAACTTCGAGTTTTAACACACACCACAACCGATAAAACTAGTCGTTATGAATATTAATACCTACTTTTTGAAATTATATATATTTTATATTTCAAAATTGACTTCATTTTTGGATTAGTAGTGTCAAATTTACCCTAAGGTGAAATTTTGGTACTTTTCGGATAACTTTCATATTTTGATGAATATTGAAAATTACTAAATTTTAATTAAAAACAACTTTTTTAATCAAAATAATTAATAGTGATAAATTATGAATTTGAGTGGTTTTAAAGTATATTTAGAATATATTTTTACCATTTAATATAATGTTGGTAATTGGACATAAGTTTACAATTAAACTGAACATAAACAAGTGTCAATCTTTTGATAGTTATTATCTCTTAAAAACACGCTTTTTGTTTTGACAGCAGGAATTAATTTTAAATTAATTTCTGCCACTTATGTGTTTTGAATTTAGAAAAATGGATTCCATATTTGGAATCAGGATTTCCAAATTCTGTAAATAGGTAACTTTTATTTTTAGACATTTTGAATAATTACTGTGGTAAATATTTTATTTACCATGGTTAAGGGTAAATCTGGTAAATAAGGGTTAAAAAATAATATTATAATAATACTAAACTACCCTAAAACGTGTCCTAGACTTATTGGTTGATACATGTTCGACCATAGGCATCTTTGGGTCGATTTGGGGTCCCCATGGTGCCACTTGTAGGTGATAGGGACACTTTATTTTAATTAAGTTAAAATGAATACAAAAATTACACAAGCATATATCTTTTAAGAAAAACAATTATTACATAAGGTTATATATGTTGGATTTTAGATTATAAATATTCATTAGAAATATAAAACGACTTCTTACATAATGATATTTTATTTATAATTTTTATACATTAAATAATTTATTTTATTTATGACACAATGATGATGTAGTAATTACTAAAATAGTGAAAAATTAAAATAATTGATATTATAAATACCCAAATAAATATAATATGAAACTTTTAATGAATTAAACTAATTTTCTAGGATAATATGATATATGAGTATTGATATAATTTACTTTTTTCGAAGTAATCAATCTGTTATGAGTTTCAAAAAAATCAACTATTGAATAGTGTCAAAATTGACATAAAAGAGTTCTTAAAACAAATATTATATTATTAATTGATATTAAATTCCTAAAAATCTATGGTTCGGCCAAGAGACTTATATCATGATAGGTTCATCATTAATGGACCACTTTAAGGTCTCTTTTATGTATATAGTATGTTTATTAACCATATTATATAAAAATACAAAGAGACTTTGTAAAAGTGAAACTAATTAACCTAGAGTTAATACTTAAATATAAGGTTAATATAAGTACCCAAACCTGTCTAAATTCTATTGGTTGAGTTTTTTTCGACCCCTCCCCACCTTATACTTTGAATAGTAAAATTTGGAGCCATTGGAAACCGATTATGAATTTATTATAAACTAATATCTCTAGATTTTCCAAAGGTGCCCCTCACCCCTCTTATAAAAGGGCACTCCTCATTCTCATTTCTTCAAAACTTCAAAGCTTTTTGGTTCGGCCAAACTCTGCCCAAATACTCTCCCAACTTCCCTCACTACAACCTAGAGGCCTTAGTTTGATCACAAAGCCAACCTAAGGATCCCTTTTCATCACATCAAAAGGAAGAACCCGAAGAAGAGGTAATGTTTTCACCACCCCTTTTCAAGTTCCTTTCTTCTTCCACTTCTTCTTCCTTTGTTGTTACCATTCTAAAATAATAACTCCAGTATCATATATATACTGTGATGTTATTATAAATATGGTAAAACCATATTCAGTATTCTATCCACCCTTTGAATAACATGTCACCGTACTTGCGTACATACGGCTTACCGTCTCCACGTCGTGGTGTAATTGTTATTCAATATATTATTATTTTGGATGGGTATAATAATGATATGTAACTCATGTAAATAATAAATATAACTTGTTAATGATTCTGTATATATGATATACCATACATTTATATATTATTTTAATATCAAAAGAATGATATTGTCGCTCGTGCGTACGTACGGACTACCGTCTCCACGAACGCGATGAGATTCATTATCCATCGTATCCATTAAAGTATAATTATCATTTGATGATTTAAAAATTATGTTTAAGGACTTGATATCATTCTGGATATGAATAAGATACAACCTATCTATAACAAACACAGCTTATGTAACAAAACATATAAATTAAAATGAGTAAGTTAACACCCGAAACGACGATAATTAAAAGATATTATTAACAAATCAATGTTAAAAGATCATATATGATATCATATTAATATATATGATTCTTGAATAATTTAATAACAATTATTTCACCATTATACAGGAGGTTAACCTACCCCAACCAAAGAAAAGTACAAGGTAAGGGGTTTTCATCTCACTCCTTATTCCTGTGAGATTCATGCCATATTACCACCATTACCTTTTGTGTGGTGTATGTACTGCCCATAATTATATTATTTGTGTAATACACTCTAATTTATGTGTATTTTCATATTCATTGTATGATACCTCTTTCATGGGTTGTATGTTTCATAAGTTACCAAATTGGTAAGGGTTATTTCACAATCTCTTCATTATCTGAGGTTGTTTATACGTAATAATCTACTGGGATCTCTTTATCATCCACATCCATGTTTCTTACTAATGTATTTCAAAACATTATTACTATTTACACGAATATGGGTTAAAGTTATTTATACCCTTATTAGTTTCGAAAGGAATCTTTCTGTCATTTTCCAAACAAGGCACTTTTAACCTTTTCGACAAATTTAAGGTAAGAATGTTTTTTTTAACTTATACGGCGGGTGCGGCTATTTACCGCCGTTATAAAATCGTCAAAGCTTCCTTTACTAGCTTATAAGAATATTTTCAAATTGAATGTATTATTTCATAATTATCTTACTTTTAAAATGATTTCAAAAAAATATATTTCTATAAAATAGTTTTTATTTCATCTATGTCAACATCCTTTGATGAATTTTAAGCTTATTTGAAGTTGATTTATTATGATACAAAACATCCATATTTTATTGAAGGTTTTGTGATATTTTTTACTGTGGATAAGTTATTCTTATGTCAGTCATGGTTTTTGTTTGGAGTATTGACATTTCATAAGTTACTTGTAATCCGAATGTTTATGTTATATTCCAACCTTTCATTCAGATGAATGTGTTGGAAAATCATTTTCCGGGTTGGGGACCGGTAAAAGTAAGCCCTCCGGTTTGGTCTCCGGTTATTAGAGGAACTCCGGTTTGGTCTCCGGTTATTAGAGGAACTCCGGGTTTGTGTACGGTTATTAGAGGCACTCTGGGTTGGTGTCCGGTTATTAGAGGCACTCCGGGTTCGTGTCCGGTTATTAGAGGCACTTCAGGTTGGGTTCCGGTTACAGTTAGCCCCTAGGTCTTGGGACGAGGCCTTGACAAAGAAATTAAAGTTCAGCATTATGCATTCCATCATTATGAAAGTGGTTATTGTTTTTGCATGTGATTATTCGATTAGTAGAATATCCATGTGAATAAGTAAATGGAATTATTTCATTTTATTTATGCCATACTATGTTGAAAGTTCAAGTTTGAAAGGATTTTGTTTTAGTATACATTTCCTTAAATGTTTATTCTTATTTATGAATGTTTCCTCTATATTGTTATCCTTACTGGGCATTTGAGCTCACCCCTTTTCTATGTTTTATTTTTTCCAGGAAGTGAAGAAGTAAATTATGAATGACCTGCAGGGATATTATGTGGGGATATGAGTGTGGATTATGGAGACAATATGTTATTGTAGTAGTTTTTCATTTTATGATGTAATGTAAGACTTATGAATATATCTACTGTTTCCAAGGCTACTAAACCAATCGGTCTTTCGAGATTTGATCTTTCTTGTGATCATGCCAATGTTATGTAATAATGCACCGACTCTGGGTAACTAGGGTTGGGGCGTTACAATTTCCTACATCATGATAATTTTTCTATAATTTTTATAAATTAAATAAATTAAATTATTTATGACACAATGATGATGCAGTGATTACCTTATTAATTAATGATTTAAATAAAATTAAAAGATAATGTAAAATCTAAGACTTACACTTATCAAAAACCTATTGGATGAGTATATTTCTAACCCTTATGACCTTATCCTCGAAATATATATGTCTGGGACCTTTAGAATCCGAAACCCATCATATAATAAAGTAACAATTCGTGACTTTCCAAGAGTTCCCCTCCTCTCTTCTTATAAAAGGCCCCCACCACTACCACCTTACTCACACCATCAAAGCCTTTTGGCTTGGCCGACCTCTGCCCAAATACTCTCTCAAATTCCCTCTCTTACTCCTATAATCCCCACTTTGGAAAAAATTCTTTCCAAGGAAGCCTTTGACTAAAATCAAAAAAGAGTTACCGATTTTAAGGTAATATCTCTTCTTATGTTATTTTGTTTTATTTTTCTTCTCCAACCCCTTATACACTTTTTATTCCTTTATTTTGTAAGAAAAACAGTATCTTAAATATACTAAGATGTTTTTATAATATGTATTCGAGCTATACTTACACACACCTACATCTAATGGTTAAAGAACATACTGTTTTTGTGGATGGAAAATTTCTGCCTCACGAAACAATGATTGTTCAACACTCATAAAACACCTTCAATGGTGGCCATTAAGTTGTAACTATATTTATATATGATATATAATATGTATATGTTTTTCTTAAGCTTCTGTATTTTTCATTTATGGCATACCTTTATGGTTTCCATTAAGGTTAAACGCGATATTTCCATTTTAGGAAGTGCGGACTACCGCCCCCTCAATGTGATTTGAATCGTTAATGCCATATGAGAGATGTATAAAGGATGGAGTAAATGGTATTATACATTATATTATACTGGAATTATATTATACCTTTATAAAATTATATCTTCATTCCATTAAATACGAAATAAAAATGAAAGTAGTGTTCATGCGTACGTACGACTTACCATCTCCATGGACGGTGCATATCATTTCGTACCTCTAAATGATATGTAATATTATAAATGAATGTATATACTGGATATATAATATGTATATGATATCTAAATCAAGAATATAATTATGGATATAATTTATATTTTACCACATGAACAAAGTGTAATTATAAGATGTTTTTTTTGACTCAAGTACCTAAGATCGACAAAATGACCGTTATTAACTTAAATAATTACATAATGTTCATAACATGGTAATAGGTAATATAAAAGGAAGAATGAACTTGAAAAAGGTTCTTAAGAAGGTATTGATTAAATCTAGTTTATTATTTAGGATTTAAATGAGCGTTCGAGTCAAGTCGGACACAAGGTAAGGGACTTTCTTAACCCAATTTCCATTCTTTGGGTTTATCTCCTACTTTCAAATTATATCATGATATTATTATGTCCTATCTTTTATTTGTACTTTCTTTATGAGTACTTATAGTAAATGCACGTAATAGATCAATTTTATTTTAAAAATGATCTTTGTAAGGACTTCGTCTCAATCTCCATTCATTGAGGCATATTTGGTTTTATACACAAATTTCATTAATACGGTGTAAAAACCCCCGTTTACTTTTACTTTAATTCAAAAGGAATATTTTTATACCAAGTGTTTTTTCTAAATGACAAAAGGAATGTTTTTTCTTACGTATGCGGCGACAACGAATTCTCTTCTGCTGTGACTATTATTTGAGTATCGGCTTCCACTATAATCCATAACATTTTTTTAGAAGAAAAATAAATACCATGTTTTTACTTTTTTTTAGTTTGGTATTGAAAATGGGTTTGATAAAGTTTTTATTATATCAATGTTTTGTATTTATATCTTGTGATTTAAGTGTCGAAATCTTATGTTTCCTTAATGCATGTTTTATGTGATACAATTATGTTATGGTTGATGATATGTTTAAACCTGTTTATATGAGGAATGAATTGGACTTAATAAGTGATGGGTGGAGCCTGCTATAGCTCCTCGATGCATCGGTTGGTCTCATGAGACAAACTAGTGTCTTGGAATGAGGCATTGACAAAATCTTATTTGTATTCTTGGCTTAAGTCCTTGGCTATATGGTTATGATAGTCTGGAATTATGTATTCCATCATTATGAATGTGTTTATTGTTATTGCATGTGATTATTCAACTAGTAGAATATTCATGTGAGTAAGTAAATGACATAATTTAATTTAATTTTTTCCATATTATGTTGATGTTCATTTTTAAAAAGGATTTTGTTTTAGATATACATTACCTTAAATGTTAATGTTTATTTATGAAAGATTCCGTGATATTGTTATCCTTACTGAGCATATGAGATCACCCCGTTCAATGTTTTAATATTTTCTAGGATGTGAAGATGTATTTTATGAATGACCTATAGGGATATTCAGAAGAGGATATGAGTGTGTACTATGGAGACTTTGTTACTGTATTTTTTCACTCTATGATGTAATGTTCCATTTATGGATATATCTAGTGTTTCTAAGGCTACTAAACTAATCAGTCTTTCGAGACTTGATCTTTTGTGATCATGCCAATGTTACACAATAATGCAACGACTCTGGGTAACTGGGGTCGGGGCGTTACAGGTTATCCATTGTGTGAATGAGTTATACATGATCTTCTTCTTCATAAGGCCTTGAAGGATTGTGGGTTTCTTCTTCATGAGGGTAATAATGTTTACCGATCACCATCATATAGAAAAATTAGGTGTCTAACATGTTATATCATTTTTATCTCCACATAGATTTGTCGATCCCTTTATATTTAATGAATAGATCACAAGAGAACTCTTCACATAAACATGTTCACACAAATAAAATTATGATTATATTTTTAGATATCACTTTAATATTTCATTTCCTTATCATGGAATCATGCAGCTGTATTTATAGGTGATTTTACACCACCTGTCATTCAAATTTCATAGTGATTCAAATCCAATTCAACACCTAAAACTCTCCTCATATATCTAGTATTTAAAATTCCAAAAGTATTAGTCTCATAATGTGATGTCAAGGTTATCATGTGTTATTATGATCATTTCCATTGATCATACAATCCCCCATGGACATATAAACCAAAAATACTAAGGACAATATGTGATGATGTTTTTCAATGAATGATCCTTCATGAATATGTTCTTCTGTACATGATTCCATTATTACTATTAGAATGGCCCAATTGATTATCTCTATTTAAGTGTGTAATGAATATACATCATGGGATGGATTACCAATACATTTAATGATCATGTAATATCAATGATTCTCATCTATGTTAAGTTATTAATATAATGGAATACAGGAAATATGAAATTTCAGGCATAGATTCATGATGACGAGAATGTCAGGATTCAGTTTTTTAGTGGAGCAGGTTTTATGTTGGGTGTTATGAGATCACGTATAGTTGATGTGATAACAGTAATCCCTAGTAATTACTAGGGTTACGGAGAGGTTGACTATTATTTTGGAGTGAATGGACGGTGAAGATAAAATAGATCAGATGGTTTTTGTTTTATAATTTTTTTTCTATTGAGGAAGTTGTAACTCGCACACTGCATGTCCCAAATCAAAATATTGTTTTTCTAGTAACGTGTTTATAAGAAAAATGTCTCTTACACTACATGAGTTTGAACTGTGTTCATCATTAAGAACACAATTTCACAATTTTCTCACACTGGCTATGATGCACTATTATGTAGTCCACGAGAACCCTATGTTTGTTATATTCACACTATACTCACACCCTGTATGTGCTTTACAGTCCCATTGTTCCTTGTGTTTACCATCAGCACGATGAAATATTATAACCTCCATGGTCTGATTAGATTCAGCCTCTCCTATGTGGTTTACCCCTGTTTCCCACAAATGTTCTTGAGGCAGTCCTTGGTTAGCTCATGGTTGGCCCATTTTTTCATCATCTATGAAAAAATACTTAATAATTTTTCCAATTATGATACTTCCATACAAGTGACTTATTTCTAATGTTTCATCCTAAAAAATTAAATTTATTCTCATTAATAAAATTATTTATTTTTAATGTCTTATATATAATTTTAGGACATTCAACTGAACTCCTCATTTAAATAAATATAATAATTTCATTCAGCAAATTTTTCACATCAAAAGTTAGTTTAATAATATTAAATCTCAACACCCCTCTTTTTATGTTTTGACCATTGGGAACAGTTCCACTATCATCACATTAAAACCCCACTTTATCTAAAATATAACATATGACCTTTGAACTTATTATGGATGGATCTCCAATATTCAAAAAATTTCTTGGTAACAACAATGAACATAAAATAAATTATTAATTACTAATTACATATTGATATCATGTGATTCATCACTTAATAACTTATTGAGAAAAAATACATCACAATAAAAATGTAAGATCATTAATCACCCATTATTTATTGGTTATCAAAAACCATTTTGAAAATGAGATGTCTATATGTTATCATTATCTATACTCACCTTTTTCAATTTCTTCTATCCATCTTATTGATGAAAAATAAAAGGTATGTTATAGGGTATTTTATTATTTATTTATGATGAAAACATCAATTAACTATTCCAATCTAGTTCAATTTGATATAAACTAGTGTAGAAAAAATAGGGATTAATTTAATAAACAGTGGAGACTATTGTCAAATCATATTATGATACCTAATGGTATAGAACTACTTTTTTCCTCACACAAAAACTATTCAACTATTTCTAGGATGATAGTTATTGGTTGATTCCTATTGATGAAATTAAAGTGTAAATTTATTGATATTCCTTATAATGAAAATTATCTAGATATATTAACCCTGAAATTAATTCCCTCATATCTACACAAATATTAAAAACATTAAATTTTAATATGAATATAATGGTTATGAAATCATCCCTATAACTTATTCAAGATATATATTTTTCATATAATTTATTCATTTATATTATCCACCATAAGTTCATATATCAATTCATTTCTGTAAATTAGGATTGGAGGGTATCCAAACATAAATGATCATTTAGTTCAATAAGAAGTACCATATAGAGGTTCCTATCATGACCCATCCCCTGGGGCACTTACCGTGAATACCCCTTGTCTGCCACACAATGGCTAGTGGATGGTGACTAGTGCTGAATGCATTATCCCTCAAGTGGGAAGAATTTTCCTATGTACTTGTGTGCACAAACACGCACATCCCCAACCCATATTGCTGAAATGTAAACAATCATTAAACTAAGAAATCCAATGAATGTAATAGTAAAAAATGGAAGATAAGGGGATAGAATTCAAGCCAAAAAAAGACAAGTAACAACTCTTAATGTCTGTCTACAGTAAAAGATACCTGAAGGGTAGGTGAAGGGGATCCCACATGAATTCATAGATGTACATCTTGCCTATAATATCTCATTGGGAACCTCCTAGTTCTGGACCATTGTTGTCTCTATAAAGGCATATTTTATAAGGCCCCAGCCTTAAACCTTACTTAATCTTGAGTTATTACAAGATTACACGTTGAAGATATTTTAGGTTTAGAGTTTTAGAGAATTAGATCATGAAACATGCATTACATTCCACATTTAAACAAAGTGGTTACATAAATGACAGTATTGATTCTACCCATCAATGGAAACATATTTAAAATAAAACATGGAATCTTTCTTGACACATCCTTGACACTATCATCACATCATGTACCTTTCCCTTGACCTGTGAAAAACATTTCAAAAACATGGGATGATCATAAAAAGCTCAGTAAGGGTTATAAATATTTGGAAAGGAAACATGAGTTCATATATACATAAGAATGAAATCATACTTTACCCATAAATCATAGGCACTTTAACATACCTCATCAAATCATGAATAAATCATAGAAGTCATAAGACATAAAAGTAACCTGAGTCATTCATAACATTCTTACGTAGGGAGTAACCCTCTTTGTTACGTTTGGAATACTGATCATAGTATATTCCCTAAATCTCTTCGGAGAAACCTTAACGGTTCAATCCTTCACGTTACCCAATGCATTGGAGAGATATATCAGGCTCACCCGCTGTTAGATTATCAACAAACCACCCATCTTCATAATAATGCCCAAGAACCTCAACATAATCGTATCACATAAAACATGCATAAAGGAAACATAACATTCCCACCTTTCAATCACAAGATATCAATACAACACATTGATATAAAAAAATTATGAATACTATATTCAATACCAAAATAAAAGAAAATTAAAACATGGTATTTATTTTTCTTTTAAAAAAAAGGTATGGCTTGTAGAGGAAGCCGAAACTCAAATAACGGTCACGATGGCGGAGAAGTCGTTGTCACCGCATATGTATGACAAAAACATTCCCTTTTGTCGTTTAGTAAACGCTTCGTATAAATAAGATTCCTTTTGAATAAATTTAAAAGTAAAAGGGGTTTATACACCATATAAAAAAGGTTGTGTATAAAACAAAATATTCTTCAATAAAAGGAGATTGAGACGAATACCCATACAAAGATGGTATCCTTGGATTAAGGATAAATCAATTACATAATTATGTGTGAAAAAATAATACACCAAATATAAGTGGATATTAAGTGTAAAACAATCGGAGGTTATTCACACATATTCAAGAAAGACATATTCAAGGAGTACAATCTTATCCCAAAGAATCGAAATTGGGTTAAGAAGTTCCCTTGTAATAATTAGACAGCCTAACAGCGTCACTTCAAAATTCAGAAAAATAGTTAATGCTAGATAAAAAGGGTATCTCATCACTTGGAAATAAAATTTACATCAATAATAATATAGAAGAACATATCCCAAAATAATATTATGTGAATTAAAAGACATAACAAAATAAGTCTTTTTTAAAAAGAGCAGGGTGAAAGGTTCCCTTACCAACATGGGTATCACTCGAAACATATGCCCCGTGAAAGAAGGACAATACATCATTGATGTAAATACTCATAAATGAAATAATATTACAAAATGATTAAAATAATGGTCAGTACATACACCACTCAAAGGAAATTGTTGCAAATGTAGCATAAATCTCACGGGAATAAAAGTGAGATGAAAAGTCACTTATGAAAACTCGGCAGCCTAACAGCGCCACTTAAAAATTCCAAAAATGGATTGATGAGATCAAATAGGGTATCTCATAACATTACAATAAAATTTACAGAAAGAGGAATATAAAAGAACATCCCCCATCATAACAAATAGAATCTTAAACGAAGTGACATAAAGGGGAGTACTTAAAGTGAAAGAGAGAGGTTAGATCTCTTACGAAAATTCGGTAGCCTAACGGCGCCACTCAAAACTTCCAAAATTGATTGATGAGAGAGAATAGGGTCTCTCATCATATGAACATAAAAATTACAGTAAGAGTAACATCCAAATAACAAGAAATATGAGCTTAGAAGGAATGACATAAAAGAGTGTACTAAAAAAGAAATAGAGGATTAGGATCCCTTACCTCAAGTCCAACTTATCTTGTTCGTTTCTTTATATTCCTGAATAATAAACTTTGGTCAATTAATAATTGCCTAAGTAACTCCTTTAGATATTATTATTCAGTTTATATCAAATATTGTAATGTTATAATAAATGTTTAATAATGTCAGTTCATATTAGAGGTTTTTGCCGATGTTTGGTACATGAGTCAAAAATGAACTTGTTTGAAAAAATATTGCCCATGTAGTTATAAGTAACTAATTTCAAGAATAGTATTAATGATTAAAATATCATATATATCCAGTAAATATTCATTTCATACTATTTCATATCATTTTGATATAAAAAACGAAAAGCACCTTTCATGGAGATGGTAGGCCGTACGTACGCATGAACGCTACTTTCATTTTTTATCATATTAATGGAATTAAAGCAAAATGAGAGAGATATATATATATTCTATAATTCCATAATTATATCCATAATTTTTATGTAATATATTACATATATATCCATTATATATATGTACTTATAATATTACATTACATTTTGAGATAAGAAATGAAATGTACTGTTCATGGAGACGGTAAGCCGTACGTACGCATGAACGCTACTTCCATTTCTATTTCATATTTAATGGAATTAAAACTTAATCATACATAATATTATTTTCATTCCAGTATGGTATCATATATAATATTATTAAATATATCCTTTATACGTACCAAATATGGTATTAACGAATCAAATCACTTTGAGGGGGCGGTAGTCCGCACTTCCTTAAATGAAGATATCATGTTTACCCATAATGGAAACCATAAATGTATTCCCAAAATGAAAAATACAGAAGCTTAAGGAAAACATAAACATATTATATATCATATATAAATATAGTTTCATCTTAATGGCCACCTTTGAAGGTGTTAAAATAATGTTAAACAATCATCGTTTCGGGAGGTATAAATTCACCATCCACGGAAACCGTATTTTCTTTAACCATTAGATGTAGGTGTGTGTAAGTGTAGCTTGAATCCTATTATAACAACATCCTAGTATATTTAATATAATGGAGTTGTTACAAAAGAAATAAATAAAAATATTTTAGGGGGGTGGAGAAGCAAAATAAAACAAAAGGACTCAAGTGAAGACATTACCTTAAAATCGGGTAACTCCCTTTGGTTTGAGCTCAAAGACTTCCTTGGGAAGACTTATGCCCCAATTGAGGGTTCAAGGAGTAAGAGAGGGAAGTGGAGAGTCAAAATTGGTAGAGTTTGGCCGATCTAATGGCTTTGGGAGTGTGGGTAAGGAGGTAGAGGTGGGGGCCTTTTATAAGAGGAGAGGAGGGGCACTCTTGGAAGGTAAAGAAAATTCACTTTATTTTAAAATGGTATTCGGATTTAAGAGGTCCCACATTGATGTGTTTCGAGGATAAGATGATAATAGTTCGAAATCCACTCATCCAATAGGTTTTGTACATGTGTAGGTCTTAGATATTACATTATCTTTCAATTTTATTTAAATCGTTAAATAATGAGGTCATCGCTGCATCATCATGATGTCATAAATAATTTAATTTAATTTATATCTAAAAATTATAAAAAAAATACTATGATGTAGGAAATCATTTTATATTTCCAATGAATATTTATAGTCAAAAATACTATTTGTATAACAACATGCAAAAATTGTTTTAGTAAAACATTTCATGTTTGTCTCATTTTTTCTTTAACTTTAAATAGAAAGATATTAATGTCATTTTCCAACCAAAGTGGCTTCATGGGGTCCCCAAGTTGACCCATGGGTTTTCTTGGTCGTTCATGACACATACAATGAGGTTAGGACATGTTTCAAGTTCATTTAATATTATTAAAACATTATTTTTACCTTAAACTACACTAATTACCTCTAATCGCGATTAAAAACTTAATAAGTTACTATTCACAAAAAAATTATTTTTATCCCATTGAACCACATTTTACTTCTTAATGACTACCATGTATGACTGATTTTCAAAATTCAAAACACAATGATGGAATAATTTCATTTAAACGGAAAAAGTTTGTTTTTATAAGTACCACTTAGTGGTTTCACTATTCATCAAAAATTGATGTTTTTTCAGAAAAATCCCAAAAATTCACCCTAAGCTATATTTGATGTTCTGGATTCAAAAATGAAGTCTATTTTACAAAATTTAAAACATATAAGTCACATTAATTAATTTAATAATTAATTCCCGGTGTCAATGAAAATAGCGTGTTTATATGAAACAATAAGTATCAAAAGATTGACAGTGGTTTAAGTCTGATTTCAAAGTGAAATTAATTCCAACGACCACTATTGGATTTAATGTTAAAAATATATTCTAATTTAACTTTAAAACCAATTCAAAAGATAATATAATCATATAAATAAATTAGATTAAAAAGAGGTTTTGAATTAAAATACAACATTTTACAATATTCATTAAAAGAATTAAATTTATCAGAAAGATACCGAAAATTTACACAAAGAAAATTTTGATGTCCCAATTCTTAAGAAGAGTTTTATTTGTTCCAAAAGGATGTATAAGAGTGAACAAATCTATATTTAATGACGGTTCTCCATCACAAGGCGATAAATGAACCTTTACTGAAAACTAGGGCATATACGCCTAAAATCGAATTATTTCTGTATTTTATTCCATTATATTTTATTGGATAAATGTAAAAACATTAAAAAATGTATATAATCATATTTTAGTTATTTCTATCCATTCCTTCCAATACAACGGCTACATGTTAACTACCATTTAAAATAATATTATTTTATTATTAGAGTGCAACGTAAGATTCCCATGAAACTCGTTGTTGTGTGTTGGGTACGCCATCAAGCATAGAATCCCCTTTAAAGTCATATTAATAATTTATTCACAAATATGGATAAATATGAAAATTTCATATTCTTTATTTACCTGGGGTGTTACATCCTTCCCCCTTTTGGGAATTGCATTCTCGCAATTTTTAAAATTGAGCTTGGAAACATCCTTGAAAGTCCCACATCGAAACAAGAGTCGGTAAAACAATCACTTTAAAATAAAGCAAGATAAGTACAGAGGTCACCCGAGTTAACCCATATGTAGAAAAACATGGACATGGAAGAAAAAGAAAAGGTTCATGTTCTTGAGGGAGAGTGATATTAAACATGTCTAGGAGAAAGTTAACCATAAGAAAATCACAAACTTATGATGGGTTAAACGGTATTCGATTCCCCAGTAGGAAAAGTTAATAGACAACATTTTTGTTTTAGGTTACTTTTTATTGAGGAATTTATTCATAAGGAAACATAATCACTTATCATGTTGACTTTCAACTTTCACTAGATTCCTTAATCAAACTCATATTTTTTTCCAAAAGATGGGTATTTAGGGAGACTTGTTCGCATTATGAGTATTATAATCAACTTCTAGAGAATCACCTAATCCACCAAAGAGAACTATATACTTCCCATTTCTTTAGGCTTTAACCAAAACCAAAACAAAAATGTTAGTACAAGGTCAGATAATCCAGAAAAGGATAATCGTTTAAAAATAAAATCTATGCTTAATCTCCAAAATTTGTCCAACAAAACCCAAATTTCAACTAGGACCATCCAATAAACAATTTGTCCATAAAATTCTTCAAAGTAAACCAATCTATGATTGAAACCCAAATACTTGAAGGATTTAGTCACATAGTCTTCCAAGTTAAATCGTAACATTTATCTCCAAACAATATCAGTTGCTCCTAAAGTCTCGTATTGAAATGTAATTAACCTAATCACATATCCTCCATGATAGGTTAATCATTTTCATTAATAACCCAAAATCAACTTACTCTTAATTCATAAAATCATATAACTAAAAAAAGAATCAGTCAAAATAACCAGGGACTTCACGTAGTCCAGTGGTAGGCGATAAATACCAGTCGCAATTTGGTTGTGTGTTCGATTCCCGCAGCTTTGTCCGACGCGACGGGTAGTCACATGGTCTGCATGTTGTCCTTTTTCCAAAACTATAAAATTCTCAAATAATTCCCCAAAAAAGGATAAAATCATCAAAAATAACCATAACATAATTTAACCTCAATTTTATCTCATGCCTTTCACTTCAATCATAACATATAGTAACCCATAATTACCTCAAAAGTAAGGATCATATAAACCCAAATGGTTCTTTATAACTATGTCCACAAATGAAATGATAACTATTCATTGAATAAAATTTTCCTATATTAAACATCAGGGTTACACATAATATGAAAAGTCTTCTAATGTAACCCCATCATCAAAAGAGACTTAATACTCTTAAGAATTTCACCATAACTCTTGAATCCCTTATATGTTGACATCTTACACATTCAACATTCTCCATAATCCATTGAACATTCCTTTACAACTTATTCCGAAATACCTCTTTCCTACAAATAAAATCATGAATCATATCCTAAGATTCCAAAATATGAAAACAATAGTCATGAAATAATACAAACCTTTGATTGGTCATTGTCAGTTTCTTAATCCCCAATCGGAATGGCATTAGGTATTGGTAAACAAACATTTGTACGCTCTTGGTGACCTCATTCACGAAACTTCTTCATCTGACATGTGTTTTCATAATGACCATGCACACCACATTTAAAACATTCAATTGATCCCTCAGAAAGAACTTCTTTTCATTTCCTCGAGTCAACTGGATGCTTCCTTTTTCCATGGAAGGTTCTTGCTTTATGGCCTTCATTTCCAAATCTATAGCATATTTGTTTCCTTTTGAAACATTTTCCTAGGTGTTTCTTTCCACATATTTGAAACATAGGTTTTTGAACACACTTACCTTTATGATTATTACCTGTACTTCCGTAGGGATTTGATTCTTGCATATATGATACCTTCGAGAAATCACCAAGGTTTAGGTGGTCAATCATAACTCCAGATAGTTGGTTGAGGATAATCACAAGAGTTCTCATTGCAGCTCCCATATCATTCAGTTGCTTGCTCAAAAAACCGTCACAGTTTCCTTCACATACACTCTTACTTTGGTGCCTGCTAGATCTAGCCATTTACTAAAACCCAAAAGGTCAGTGTGAGTATATCAAAAAAAACCATCATGTACTAATGAGGAAGATAAACACTAAGATATACTTACTCGTTCACTTTATCTAAAACTAGGACTCTTTCTGAAATCCTAGCCATTAAGGTAATTCCACTTATCCTTAAAGAATAACCTACCCTCTAAAGTTATCTAAACCGACCATCGATACCAACTATAAGGCCCCAGCCTTAAACCTTACTTAATCTTGAGTTATTACAAGATTACACGTTGAGGATCTTTTCAGGATTAGAGTTTTAGAGAATTCAATCATGAAACTTTCATTACATTCCACATTTAAACAAAGTGGTTACATAAAAGACAGTATTCATTCTTCCCATAAACAGAAACATATTTAAAATAAAACATGGAATCCTTCTTGACACATCCTTGACACTATCATCACATCATGTACCTTTCCCTTGACCTGTGAAAAACATTTCAAAAACATGGGATGAGCAGAAGAACCTCATTAAGGGTTATAAAAATATGGAAAGGAAACATGAGTTCATATATAGATAAGAATGAAATCATACTTTACCCATAAAACATAGGCACTTTAACAGACCTCATCAAATCATGAATAAATCATAGAAGTCGTAAGATATAAAAGTAACTTGAGGCATTCATAACATTCTTACGTAGGGAGTAACCCTCTTGGTTACGTTTGGAATACCCATCACAGTATATTCCCTAAATATCATTGTAGAAACCTTAACGTTTCACTCCTTCGCGTTACCCAATGAATTGGAGAGCTATATCAGGCTGACCCGCCCTTAGTTTATCACAGAACCTCCCGTTTTCATAATAATGCCCAAGAACCTCAACATAATCATATCACATAAAACATGCATAAAGGAAACATAACATTTCCACCGTTCAATCACAAGATATAAATACAACACATTGATATAAAAACATTATGAAAACCATTTTCAATACCAAAATAAAAGAAAATTTAAACATGGTATTTATTTTGCTTTTAAAAAGAAGGTATGGCTTCTAGAGAAAGTCGAAACTCAAATAACGGTCACGACGGCGGAGATGTCGTTGTCGCCGCATACGTACGACAAAAACATTCTCTTTTGTCATTTAGTAAATGCTTCGTATAAAAAAGATTCCTTTTGAATAAATGTAAAAGTCAAAGGGGTTTATACACCATATAAAAAAGGTTGTGGATAAAACAAAATATGCCTCAATGAAAGGAAATTGAGATGAAGTCCCATACAAAGATGGTATCCTTGGATTAAGGATAAATCAATTACATAATTATGTGTGAAAAACTAATACACCAAATATAAGTGGATATTAAGTGTAAAACAATCAGAGGTTATTCACACATATTCATAGAATGACATATTCAAGGAGTACAAGTTTATCCCAAAAAATCGAAATTGGGTTAAGAAGTTCCCTTGCAATAATTAGACAACCAAACAGCGTCACTTCAAAATTCAGAAAAATAGTTGATGAGAGATAAAAAGGGTATCTCATCACTAAGAGATAAAATTTACATCAATAAGGATATAGAATAACATATCCCAAAATAATATTATGTGAATTAAAAGACATAACAAAATAAGTCTTTTTTAAAAAGAGGAGGGTGAAATGTTCCCTTACCGACATGGGTATCTTTCGAAACATATGCCCCGTGAAAGAAGGACAATACATCATTTATGTAAATACTCATAAATGAAATAATATTACACAATGAGTAAAATAATGGTCATTACATACACCACTCAAAGGAAATTGTGTCAAATGTAGCATAAATATCATGGGAAAAAAAGTGAGATGAAAAGTCACTTACGAAAACTCGGCAGCCTAACGGCGCCACTTAAAACTTACAAAAATGGATTGATGAGATAAAATAGGGTATTTCATAACATTACAATAAAATATACAGCAAGAGGAATACGAAATAACATCCCCCATCATAACAAATAGTAGCTTAAAAGAAGTGACATAAAGGGGAGTACTTAAAGAGAAAGAGAGAGGTTAGATCTCTTACGAAAATTCGGTAGCCTAACTGCGCCACTCGAAACTTCCAAAATGGTTTGATGAGAGAGAATAGGGTCTCTCATCATATGAACATAAAAATTACAGTAAGATTAATATAATAGAACATCCCAATAACCAGAATGATGAGCATAGAAGGAACGACATAAAAGAGTGTACTTAAAAAGGAAGAGAGGAGTAGGATCCCTTACCTCAAGTCCAACTTGTCTTGTTCGTTTCTTTATATTCCTTAATAATAAACTTTGGTCAATTAATAATTTCCTAAGTAACTCCTTTAGATATTATTATTCAGTTCATATCACATATTATAATGTTATAATAATTGTTTAATAATGTTAGTTCATATCAGACGTTTTTGCCGATGTTCGGTACTTGAGTAAAAAATGAACTTGTTTGAAAAAAGAATGCCCATGTAGTTATAAGTAAAAAATTTCCAGAACAGTATTAATGATTAAAATATCATATATATCCAATAAATATTCACTTCATACTATTCCATATCATTTGGTGATAAAAAATGAAATGCACTGTTCATGGAGACGGTAGGTCGTACGTACGCATGAACGCTACTTTCACTTTTTGTCATATTAATGGAATTAAAAAAATGAGAGAGATATATATATATATGTTATAATTTCAGAATGATATCCATAATTTTGATGTAATATATTACATAGATATGCATTATATATATGTACTTATAAAATTACATTACATTTTGAGATAAGAAATGAAATGTACTGTTCATGGAGACGGTAAGCCGTACGTACGCATGAACGCTACTTCCATTTCTATTTCATATTTAATGGAATTAAAACTTAATGATACATAATATTATTTTCATTCCAGTATGGTATCATATATAATATTATTAAATATATCCTTTATACATACCAAATATGGTATTAACGAATCAAATCACTTTGAGGGGGCGGTAGTCCGCACTTCCTTAAATGCAGATATCGCGTTTACCCATAATGGAAACCATAAAGGTATGCCCAAAATGAAAAATACAGAAGCTTAAGGAAAACATAAACATATTATATATCATATATAAAGATAGTGTCATCTTATTGGACACCTTTGAAGGTGTTAAAAGAATGTTGAACAATCATCGTTTCGGGAGGCATAAATTCATCATCCACGGAAACCGTATGTTATTTAATCATTATATGTAGGTGTGTGTAAGTGTAGCTTTAGTAATTCTTATAACAACATCCTAGTATATTTAAGATACTGTATTTGTTACAAAAGAAATAAATAAAAAGAGTTTAGGGGGTTGGAGAAACAAAATAAAAGAAAAGGACTCAAGTGAAGACATTACCGTAAAATTGGGTAACTCCCTCTGGTTTGAGCTCAAAGGCTTCCTTGGGAAGACTTCTGCCCAATGTGAGGCTTCAAGGAGTAAGAGAGGGAAGTGTAGAGTCAAAATGGTCAGAGGTTGGCCTATCCAAAGGCTTTGGGTGTGTGGGTAAGGAGGTATAGGTGGGGGACATTTATAAGAGGAGAGGAGGGGCACTCTTGGAAGGTAATGAAAAGTCTCTTTATTTAAAAATGGTATTCGGATTTAAGAGGTCCCACATTGATGTGTTTCAAGGATAAAGTGATAAGGGTTCGATATCCACTCATCCAATAGGTTTTGGACATGTGTAGGTCTTAGATATTACATTATCTTTCCATTTTATTTAAATCTTTAAATAATGAGGTCATCGTTGCATCATCAAGATGTCATAAATAATTTACTTTATTTAATTTATAAAAATTATAAAAAAAATACAATGATGTATGAAATCTTTTTAGCATTCTAATGAATATTTATATTCAAAAATCCGATTTTTATAACCCCATGCAAAAATAGTTTTGGTAAAACATTTCATGTTTGTCTCATTTTTTACTTTAACTTTAAATAAAAAGATATTAATGTCATTTTCCAACCAAAGTGGCTTCATGGGGTCCCCAAGTTTACCCATGGGTTGTATTGGTCGGCCCTGACACATCCAATGAGGTTAGGACATGTTTCAAATTTATTTCATATTATTAAAACATTATTTTTACCTTAAACTACACTAATTACCTCTAATCGCGATTACAAACTTAATAAGTTACTATTCACCAAAAAATTATGTTTATCCCATTGAACCACATTTTACATCTTAATTACAACCATGTATGTCGGATTTTTGAAATTCAAAACACAAAGATGGCAAAATTTCATTTAAACGGAAAAAATCAGTTTTTATAAGTACCACTTAGTGGTTTCACTATTCATAAAAAATTGATGTTTTTCAGAAAAATCCGAAAAATTCACCCTAAGCTATATTTTATATTCTGAATTCAAAAATGAAGTCTATTTTACAAAATTCAAAACATATAAGTCACATTAATTAATTTAATAATTAATTCCCGCTGTCAAAGCAAATAGCGTGTTTTTATGAAACAAAAAGTATCAAAAGATTGACACTAGTTTAAGTCTGATTTCAAGGTGAAATTAATTCCAACAACCAATATTGGATTTAATGGTAAAAATATATTCTAATTTCACGTTAAAACCAATTCAAAAGATAATCTAATCATATAAATAAATTATATTAAAAAGAGGATTTGAATTAAAATACAACATTTTACACTATTCATTAAAAAAATGAACTTTATCATAAAGATACCAAAAATTTACACAAAGTAAATTTTGATGTCCCAATTCTTAAGAAGAGTTTTATTTGGTCCAAAAGGATGTATATAAGTGAACAAAACTATATTTAATGACGGTTCTCCATCAAAAGGCGATAAATGAACCTTTAGTGAAAACTAGTGCATATACGCCTAAAATAGAATTATTTCCGTATTTTATGCCATTATATTTTATTGGACAAATGTAAAAACATTAAAAAACATATATAGTCATATTTTAGTTATTTCTATCCATTCCTACCAATACAACGGCTACACGTTAACTACCATTTAAAATAATATTATTTTATTATTAGAGTGCAACGTAAGATTCCATAGAAACTCGTTGTTTCATGTTGGGTACGCCATCGAACATAGTGCCCCCTTTAAAGTCATATTAATACTTTATTCAAAAATATGGATAAATATGAAAATGTTATATTCTTTATTTACCTGGGGTGTTACATATTTCATTAGCACAAGACATGATATGTGCAGGTGAAGCCCATGCAGGTGTGAGTAATACAATAAACAGTATGGACCCAAAACACAAAGTTAATACCACATAGAAAATCAGGCATAAGAATAGTTAAATAATTTAGGAATAATCTAAACAATGTTAATCAAGACTAATAGTTATATCACTTAAAACCTTGTACTACTGATTCACTCATCCCTGATGAGTGTTTAGGTCACCTAGGTCACCTAGAACCAATCATAATTTAGGATAATAGGGTCACCTAGGACCACTTTTATCCTTGTCATGCTAGGTTAACATGACCCACTTGTCTTTTTGGAAATAGGGGTCACGTAGACATGCTCATCTCATTAGCATGCTAGGCCACATTAACCTGCTCATCTCAGTATTCTTATCTCAACAAGATGCAGTATCACTGCTCAAGGCGGACTTGATTTCTGGAGAGTCTACTCCTCAAACCATTATTCATATATCAACTTCAAAAAAATTTCAATTAGTGTATATCAAAAAACCACCTCGTCAAAAGGGTCCCAAAATCTCAAATTACTTGTCAATCAGATATACTATTTGAGTTTTATGAGCCTTTTTGTTAATACGGTCAGGTTGGGTCTTGGCCTAGTCTGACCCTATCGGGCTGACCTAGCCAATTGGTCCAAGGATCTAGCCCACCAGACAACTTAGTGGAAAATTCCCTTCCACCAGCCTGACCCACACAGGCGGGCCAATTTTGATCCAGTCAGGATACCTAGTGGGTAGCTAGTGCGGGTCGGGCTAGAGGAAGGGGACTAGGCTGATGGGTGGCATGGCGGGTTGGTCTGTCAACCAAACGGGCCAAGATACTAGAAAAATTTGGAATGGGTCATCCCAGACCCTATCAGGTCGGCCCAGACCCGACTAGTTCAGGTTAGGACGGCCAAACCATGTTAGGCCTGATCAGGTCCGCTCACCCGAGTCGGACCAGGCCCATACCCAACCATCCCCTTTTCCCTAAAAGGATTGTATCATTCAAACCGTACATCCTATGTTCAAGATGTTGGCGTAACTGGGACCCTTGTGATGAAATGGTTGTTTTTATATACACTATGTGAACTTTCATGGAAGTTGAGATATGACTAATGGGTTAAAGAGTTGACTATCCCAGAATCAAGCATGCTATGAGCATGGATCATACCATTGGATGTGATGATAAGACTAAGATGATAATTTCTAGGTGACCCAATAGGCCAAGGAGATTAGTGGGTCTAGGTGACCTTATAGGATAAGGAGAAGAGTGGGTCTTGGTAACCAAGAATACTAAAGAGAAAAGCAATTCTAGGTGGCCCAATAGGCCAAGGATACATGCAGGTTGAGGATACCATGTTGGCTTATGTAATGAGTGGGCATAGGTGACCTAGAAGACCTAAACACTCATCAAGGATGAGTGATTTAGTAGTCAATGATTTTACATTCTATGACTATTAGCCTTTCTTTCGTTCATTAGATTATACATTCATGAGCTGACTATTCCTGTGTGTACTTTACTTTATGGGGTTACCTTTGTGTTTCGGGGTCCTTAATTAGTATTTTATTACTCACCCATGTATGGGCTCCTATATCACATGTTTTGTATTTTGTAGATGAAAAATTCTTCGATAGTCACCATTGTTATTTGGGACCATGCGGTGCCCAGTGAGATCTTCCAGACAAGATGTACTACTACGACTTCAGGTGGAATCCCCTTCACCTGTCATTCATTTAGAGTTTACTATATATGGAATTTTTCATTTTTTTACTTGCCTTTCCAGGGCTTGTTTTCAATCCAATTTACTTTCAGTTTTGCACTGTTACTATTAGTTGTTGTCTTAGTGGCGTGATTTTTTAGTTTTCAACATTGCATGTTGTGGATGTGTGTGTGTTTTAATATAGGTACTCTATAAAATTCCCCCATTTGTAAGATAATACCTTTGGAATTAATTTATATCCCCTCTCCATTTGGAGGTGGGCATTGAGGTAGTCATAGAATGGGCATCGGGGGACGGGTCATGACAACCACGTTTTGATAAGATATAATGTATTCAAAAATATTTTGATACTCCCCATTAATGTATGATTTCATGTTTAACTTCATTAAGATCAATATTTTAATTATATGTTCTTATGAATAATAATATGTGTGGTCACATCCATGATAGGGACATAAAATTAATTAATAAGCTCAGTAGATTTATAATCTTAATCAATGATTATCTATGATCTTTTTAAATAAATAATCATCCAGATATCAGTAGATTTATCAAACCAATTTTACGCATTATTTAAATATTATAATGAATATTACAAGATATAGATATTGTAATATAATTTCCTCAACTCAGTGTTCCCCTTAATGATGTGAATCACCGTCAATTTTCTGTAAGTAATGAAAAAATACAATGTATATTGGAATAATATAGACCTATTTTTCTTTTCAATGAAAAAAATAATGTCATAGATTTTTACCGATCCTTGAAATTCCATATTTTCTCCTCTATGTGAGGCTTAACTCTCCATGAATATTTTTTTTATGATTTTATGAATGTTTTCTTCAGCATGGAATCATTGATTTTAATAAAAAGTTCTTGTGGAACATTCTTTTATACTCTAGAAAATAAGGTGTATTCATCACTTAGTGATTTCAAGATCTTTTTCTACATATCTAATTGATATTTATGTATGAAAATAAAATATTTTAGATGTTTACATCCATCTTGACCCTTCAACATAGAACTTTTGATATTTTCTTGTCATTATTTGTGATAATGTTAGAAAAAATTAGATTTATTCAAGTAGAATATTCTATATTCAATTTTCATATTGATTTATCTATTAGTATTCTAGTTTTATTTCCCTATAAAAACCAGTTTGAAGAAATAATAGTATCCTTTGAAATATGAAAAATATTCTTGGAGGATCCACGTGACTGCTCTATTGTGCTTTTTACGACTTCATTCTATTTATTTTGCTATTAAAACAGTCTTCCTCTTTGGTTCATATGATTTTTTATTAATTGTGATATCTATAGAATACTAATAAAGAACTATGGTGATACATAATCTTCTATAATAAAACAATATTATATTAGTTTGATTGCCACACATCATGTTATTCTTGTGTTTTTATTGAGAATGAGTCCCCTTTTTATTTTCACCCATAGTTGACTTGACTACATTTATTATAAACATAATGGATATTATTTATATATATTTTATCATGATTCATTATATAGGTAGAATTATTTCGAGTGTTTAGATTATATAGTGATTATATTTTAATTATTTTAGTAGAATGTAACAGCCCAAGATTTTATAAAAAAATATTCTTTTTAATTTTATTAAAGTCTTGTGTTGTACGCTACACCAAAAGAAGCTTGCACAACACGCATCCTTGACTTGCCTTGCATTACACGCAATCACGACCTTCCTCGATAGCGTGTGTAATACGCAATACCGAGTTTCACTAAACAATGATATGCTATTAAAACTAGCCGTTATGAATAGTAATAATCACTTTTTGAAATTTTATAAATTTTATTTTTCAAAATGGACTTCATTTTTGGACTCATAATATCGAAATTAGCCTAGGGTGAAATTTTGGTATTTTTCTGAAAACTTTCAATTTTTGATGAATAGTGAAACCACTAAGTGGTAGGTTAAAAACTGAATTTTGCATAAAACTAAATTTTACCGCTTCTGTGAATGGAATTTCGAAAATCCGAGAGACACGGTTAATATCAAGGACTAAAATGTGGTTCAATGAGATGAAAATAATTTTTTGGTGAATATTAACTTTTTACTTTTTTTACCGCGGTTAATAGTAAATTGGGTAACTAAGGGTAAATATGATATTAATATTACCTTGACACATGTCCTAATTATATTGGACAAGTGTAATTCGACCAGAAACAAACTTAGGAATAAAATATGACCATTTAGGTCCACTTGGATTAGATTAGGACATTTATTATTAATTTATTTAAAGAAGGGTTAAAATAGTTAAAATCAAAGTTTAATAAGTAAATCATTTATAATATGGGGTTATACATAATATAAATTCGATTGTAAATATTCATTAGAAAGATAAAATGATTTCCTACATGATGGTATTTTATTTATAATTTTTAGACATAAAATAATTTAATTTATTTATGACACAAAGATGATGCAGTAATTATCTTATTAATGAAATATTGACATAATTGATAATATAAATACCAAAATAAATGTAATTTAAGACTTTTTATGAATTCCACTAATTTTCTAGGTTAATATGATATATTAGTTTTGATTTAATCAACTTGGTTCGAACATATAATCCTGTTATGACTTTCACAAAAATCATATATCAAATAGTGTCAAAATTTACACAAAATAGTTTTTAAATAAAATATTATATTATTAATTTTTATTTTATTCTTAAAAATATAATGTTCGGCCAAATGACTTAGATAAGGATATATGTATTAATAATAAACAATTTGGGGTTCGTTTGGCATGTTATAGTAAGTTTATTAACAATATAGTGAAAGAAAACAAAAAGACATGGTAAAAGTTAAATTATTTAACTTACAGTTAAATCTAATTGATAAGGTTAAAATAATACCCTAAACTTGTCTAAATCTTATTGGTTGATAGGATTTCGACCCATCCCCACCTTATCTTCGAAATGAGACCCTTTGGAGCCATTATAAACCGATTTTGACTTTAATATAATATAATATTTTGAGATATTCCTAAGGTGCCCCTCTCCTCCCTTATAAAAGGGCACATCCTCCCCCTCCTCCTCACACCAATTTGAGCACTCAAGCTCGGCCAAACACTGACAAAATATCTTCTCCATTTCCCTAGAAACAACCTAGAGGTTCTGGTCTTCCTCAAAGACCAATTTTAGTGCCCTAAGAAGAGGTCTCAAAGAGGCGCTTCAAAGAAGAGGTAATTACCGTTACCAATTCTTTCATCTTTATTTCTTCTTCCACTTCTTCTTCTTAGGTTGTTTCATTATGAAGTAATAACATCAGTATCACTCATATACTGATATGTTATTATAAGTATTAAACAATCCTATTTCACCATATATCCATCCTACGGAAAAAGAAATCACTGCGCGTGCGTACGTACGGAATACCGTCTCCACGCCGTGGTGTAATCTATTTTCCACCACCACCTTACATGGATGGGTATAATGGTGTAAAGAATAACTATACATAGTTATTACAACATCATATTGATTCTGATATATTGTATAATCCACTCGGATTCAATTCAATATTTATGAAAATGCTATCATCGCTCGTGCGTACGTACGGACTACCGTCTCCACGACGCGATGAGATTCATTCTCCATGTTAACCATTTAAGAATGATTATAAAGTATACATAAGAAATAATAATGAAATATATGACATTATAAAGCTACTGGATTATGTATATATATATATATATGTATGTCATCTACTTACTTCCATTTCAAGACAATAAGGAATGGAAAACAGCGTTCATGCGTACGTACGGACTACCGTCTCCATGAACGGTGTTTTTCATTTTATCTATCTATTATATATATATATATATATAATGAATATATATGATATATAAATCAAATTTTATATTCTGGAAGAAAGTAAATCATGATATAAGTAATAATAATGTCAAGAACAACAAGTCAAAACACCTACGATAAATGAAACGATTTTACCCAAAACGCTTCTTTAACATGGAATTTACAAAAGAACGGGTAATATAATGTCATAAGTGAACCATATATGATATCATAACAATGAATATGATTCTATAATAATTCAATGACATTATTTAAATCATTATACAGGAGGTTCGGACACATATGAAGCAAATCGGACCTAAGGTAAGGGAAATATCACAATCTCATTTTTATCCGAGATTGTTTATTCATAAGTATTTACTGGGATGTATTTTATCATCCACATCCATGTTTACTCAATATGTAATATTATTTCCATCCACCTACAATTGTTTAAATCCATTTTTACCCTTCAGTGGGTTTTTAGTAAAAGAAATGAAAGGAATCTTTTGTCGTTTTTCGTACGAGGTACTTTTTGACTTTTCCGGCAAAAGTACGAAGAATGTTTTTTTTAACTTATACGGCACGAACGGATTTATACTTTTTTATAAAGCCTTATTTTCATGAAGCTTCCTCTAAAAGATTTCATGACTATTTTCAATAAAATCTCTTTCTTTTAAAATTGCATGATGTTTTGTGAAAAGAAATTGATTTTGAAGAAGAAAGGATATTTTCCTCAAGAATTCAATTCAAGTGTTTTATCAAAATTATTTTCCATCTAAGATAATAAAGGGTTCGGTTTCTATCCATATTTTTACATTTATTTGACTATGTTGTGATGGTATTATGTTTATGAATTCCTTTATCTTATATGAATTGATTTATGATGTCATGATGTTTCAAGAATCCCATTTTTGTTACATGTGTTATGCGATGATGTATGTTTTATGATTATGTGGCACACATAAGAAAGGATTCATTATAAGATGGGTGGGACCTATATCTCCCTCCAATTCATTGGGTAATGATTTTATATCTCATGAGATAGACATGGCTGGAATGGTAGGTTATACCGGTTCAGTGAAACAGGACTGAAACGAGGGTTACTCGATTCAGAAAGGGACTTTGTCCACTAAGATAGTCTTGGCAATGAGTCTTGACTAACAAGAAATGATTCTCTATGATTATGTGTGAATTCCACAAAGTTTCATGTTTTATGATATGATTATTGTGATTACATTTCACTGCCATGATTTACCCCATGTTATGAAATTATGATCTTTTTTGCAGGTTAAGATTTCCAAAAGTTATGTGCTTATGTATATGATGTGATTGATATTTCTTTTGTTTACCCTTACTGAGCATTTGAGCTCACCCTTTTATGTTTTATTTTCCCCAGGATATAAAGAAAGGTTTTAGTTATAATAAAAAAGAAGATCTTTATGGGAGATGTTGAAGATCTTTCACCACGATAAGAAGATTATATTCCGAGTTTCCAAAGACACTAAACTATTACGGTCCTTGTGTGTGTGTTTTTGTTATGTACTAAGTATTCCGCAAATGTAATGTAATGTCCATGTACGTCAAGATACGGGTCTCTACAGTTGGTATCAGAGGAAAGGTTTAGTCAACCTTTGGAAACTAGGATGCAAAAACGTTAGTGAGATCCCTAGAGATATTTCTATGGTATGTCTAGGGATGTCTCTAAGGTTAAGTATACGTATAGGTTATAGTCCTAGAATTGCGCTAACGATCTTCGAATTTAACCTAAGATGTTAGATATTGAGGGTACTACCCCTTTATTATGTTGTTTTCCCTAGCATGATTTTTGCCTCTCACACTATTCATTTTGGGTTTTAGAAAATGGCTGGAAACAAGATGATTCACGATAATGGAGGATATGGTGGACAATGGAATGATATTCTTCATGAGCAACCAAATGAAATGGGATTTGGAAGTCCAAAGATCATTATTATGCCGAATCAGCAATCTCATAATATGATCAATAACGTAAAATTTGGTAAGTTTCCGGACTCGGCTAATAAGAGAAAGATGGAGTTTCATGATGATCATAGAGGAAAGAAAGTTCAATTTCCCTCATGTAAATCCTGTGGGAAGAGGCATCAAGGAGAATGTTTCAAGGGAACTTGAAGATGCTTTGGGTGTGGAAAAGAAGGACACAAAGCAAGTAAGTGCAAAGGAAAAGGGTCGGTTAACACCATGGATGAGGATAATGGTATTGCTATGACATCAAAAATGGTTAAGTGTTTTAAATGTGGAATGTATGGGCATTATGCAAACAAATGCCCTAAGGGAAAGACTCATGAAGAGAATCAGTATGGTCATATGGGTAGTATTTATGTGGATGATGATGAAGATACTACAAATGATATGTGAGATGAATTTTTTTTTGAAGCTCGGTCAATGGTTTGAGAATGTAGTAGAATGATTACATGTTTATCATGTGTAATTTTGTATAAGTAATCTCAGGCTACTATGGAATAAAGAGACATCTATGGATTGTTACACTGTTGTCTTTCCTTGTGTTTTGAAAGTGTATGATTAATGTTACCAGTATCCATGAAAGGTTATTCAGATATTTTTGGAATGTAGATGATATGCGCATAATGAATGGATAAGGAGAAAATTAAATGTTTGATAGTATTCATGAGCTCATGATTGATATAAGGACTAAGTGATATCATGGATTGAGTATATAGAATTTTGAGGATTTCGGTATGTGAAAAGTGTTAACTTTTAACTGCATTCATGTTTTCACTAAGGTATTCAAGAGAATACATGATTAAGGACTTTGAATGTTTGTAATGTGACCAACAAAACATATCTTATGATATATGGGGATCGATGATGGTGTTAAATCTCTGGTAATCATTTTCACTATATTATGAGAGTCGACTGCAGTATTATGGATAAGCCTAAAAGATTGGAATGGATTATGTTGGACATAAGTTATTATTGTTTGTTTTTTCGATATTATTGATGGGATGTTATATAGTTTTGGAAAAAGGACAACCTGCAGGACGGGCGACAGCCCATCGCTTCGGACAAGGCTGTGGGAATCGAACCCACAACCGAAGTGCGACTGGCCTTTATCGCCTACCACTGACCTACAGGAAGTCCCTGTTTAGAAGAAACTAGTTTTATTATATTAAGCAGTATGATATATGAAGTATAAGTCCATTTTAGGAACTATATATGATTAATCTCACTATAGATCGACTTATGTATATAATTTTTGCTAACCTTTTGTTCGAGACAGATGGAATGACCCGTCATTCTATCACATGATCTGCTAACACTTCACGAATAACAAATTCAACTTCATTTATATAAGAGATGAAGTGGAAATTGTTCAAGGCACGAACAATAGTGAGATTGTACCAAAATAAAGTAATTATTTATTCTAATTCAAATTCTTCAACTTTAGGGAAATGATCTTGAAAGCCAAAAATGTTGTCCTAGTGCCCTTATATCTGATGAATCAGATGGTACCCTAGATCGTCACAAATTTATGGCTTTGTGATTACTGGCTTTTCCATAGCCATGTTCTCTACCACTCTCCATCAGAACATGATGGTTAGATTTCTCTTCCATATCCATATTTTCACCTATGTGGAAACCCAATGATTAGTTTATTTGGGTAACCGTTACGTTTCATACTTTTGTTTTTAAAGATTGGTTTTGATATTCCTTTTTACGATGTGGGTTTCTATTAAAGAAACTTTCGAATATTAAACCATTTATAACCCCGACGAATTTCGAGGGCGAAATTCATTTTAAGGGGGGTAGAATGTAATAGCCCAAGATTTTATAAAAAAATATTCTTTTTAGTTTTATTAAAGTCTTGTGTTGTACGCTACACCAAAAGGAGCTTGCACAACACGCATCCTTGACTTTCCTTGCATTACACGCAATCACGACCTTCCTCGATAGCGTGTGTAATACGCAATACCGAGTTTCACTAAACAATGATATGCTATTAAAACTAGCTGTTATGAATAGTAATAATCACTTTCTGAAATTTTATAAATTTTATTTTTCAAAATGGACTTCATTTTTGGACTCATAATATCGAAATTAGCCTAGGGTGAAATTTTGGTATTTTTCTGAAAACTTTCAATTTTTGATGAATAGTGAAACCACTAAGTGGTAGGTTAAAAACTGAATTTTGCATAAAACATAATTTTACCGCTTCTGTGAATGGAATTTCGAAAATCCGAGAGACACGGTTAATATCAAGGACTAAAATGTGGTTCAATGAAATGAAAATAATTTTTTGGTGAATAATAACTTTTTACTTTTTTTACCGCGGTTAATAGTAAATTGGGTAACTAAGGGTAAATATGATATTAATATTACCCTAACACATGTCCTAATTCTGTTGGACAAGTGTAATTCGACCAAAAACAAACTTAGGAATAAAATATGACCATTTAGGTCCACTTGGATTAGATTAGGACATTTATTATTAATTTATTTAAAGAAGGGTTAAAATAGTTAAAATCAAAGTTTAATAAGTAAATCATTTATAATATGGGGTTATACATAAGATAAATTCGATTGTAAATATTCATTAGAAAGCTAAAAAGATTTCCTACATGATGGTATTTTATTTTTAATTTTTAGATATCAAAAAAGTTAATTTATTTATGACACAAAGATGATGCAGTAATTATCTTATTAATGAAATATTGACATAATTGATAATATAAATACCAAAATAAATGTAATTTAAGACTTTTTATGAATTCCACTAATTTTCTAGGTTACTATGATATATTAGTTTTGATTTAATAAACTTGGTTAGAACATATAATCATGTTATTACTTTCACAAAAATCATATATCAAATAGTGTCAAAATTGACACAAAATAGTTTTTAAATAAAATATTATATTATTAATTGTTATTTTATTCCTAAAAATCTAAGGTTCGGCCAAATGACTTTGATAAGGATATATGTATTAATAATAAACAATTTGGGGTTCTTTTGGCATGTTATAGTATGTTTATTAACCATATAGTGAAAGAAAACAAAAAGACATGGTAAAAGTTAAATTATTTAACTTAGAGTTAAATCTAATTGATAAGGTTAAAATAATACCCTAAACTTGTATAAATATTATTGGTTGATAGGATTTCGACCCATCCCCACCTTATCTTCGAAATGAGACCCTTTGGAGCCATTATAAACCGATTTTGACTTTAATATAATATAATATTTTGATATATTCCTAAGGTGCCCCTCTCCTCCCTTATAAAAGGGCACCTCCTCCCCCTCCTCCTCACACCAATTTGAGCACTCAAGCTCGGCCAAACCCTGCCAAAATCTCTTCTCCACTTCCCTAGAAACATCCTAGAGGTTCTGGTCTTCCTCAAATACCAATTTTATTGCCCTAAGAGGAGGTCTCAAAGAGGCGCTTCAAAGAAGAGGTAATTACCGTTACCAATTCTTTCATCTTTATTTCTTCTTCCACTTCTTCTTCATAGGTTGTTTCATTATGAAGTAATAACATCAGTATCACTCATATACTGATATGTTATTATAAGTATGAAACAACCCTATTTCACCATCTATCCATCCTACGGAAAAAGAAATCACTGCGCGTGCGTACGTACGGAATACCGTCTCCACGCCGTGGTGTAATCTATTTTCCACCACCACCTTACATGGATGGGTATAATGGTGTAAATAATAACTATACATAGTTATTACAACATAATATTGATTCTGATATATTGTATAATCCACTCCGATTCAATTCAATATTTATGAAAATGATATCATCGCTCGTGCGTACGTACGAACTACCGTCTCCACGACACGATGAGATTCATTCTCCATGTTAACCATTTAAGAATGATTATAAAGTATATATAAGAAATAATAATGAAATATATGACATTATAAAGCTACTGGATTATGTATATATATATATATATATATGTATGTCATCTACTTACTTCCATTTCAAGACAATAAGGAATGGAAAACAGCGTTCATGCGTACGTACGGACTACCGTCTCCATGAACGGTGTTTTTCATTTTATCTATCTATTATATATATATATATATACCGAATATATATGCTATATAAATCAAATTTTATATTCTGGAATTAAGTAAATCATGATATAAGTAATAATAATGTCAAGAACAACAAGTCAAAACACCTACGATAAATGAAACGATTTTACCCAAAACGCTTCTTTAACATGGAATTTACAAAAGAACGGGTAATATAATGTCATAAGTGAACCATATATGATATCATAACAATGAATATGATTCTATAATAAGTCAATGACATTATTTAAATCATTATACAGGAGGTTCGGACACATACGAAGCAAATCGGACCTAAGGTAAGGGAAATATCACAATCTCATTTTTATCCGAGATTGTTTATTCATAAGTATTTACTGGGGTGTATTTTATCATCCACATCCATGTTTACTCAATATGTAATATTATTTCCATACACCTACAATTGTTTAAATCCATTTTTACCCTTCAGTGGGTTTTTAGTAAAAGAAATGAAAGGAATCTTTTGTCGTTTTTCGTACGAGGTACTTTTTGACTTTTCCGGAAAAAGTACAAAGAATGTTTTTTTAACTTATACGGCACAAACGGATTTCTACTGTTTTATAAAGCCTTATTTTCATGAAGCTTCCTCTAAAAGATTTCATGACTATTTTCAATAAAATCTCTTTCTTTTAAAATTGCATGATGTTTTGTGAAAAGAAATTGATTTTGAAGAAGAAAGGATATTTTCCTCAAGAATTCAATTCAAGTGTTTTATCAAAATTATTTTCCATATAAGATAATAAAGGGTTCTGTTTCTATCCATATTTTTACATTTATTTGACTATGTTGTGATGGTATAATGTTTATGAATTCCTTTATCTTATATGAATTGATTTATGTTGTCATGATGTTTCAAGAATCCCATTTTTGTTACATGTGTTATGCGAGGATGTATGTTTTATGATTATGTGGCACACATAAGAAAGGATTCATTATAAGATGGGTGGGACCTATATCTCCCTCCAATGCATTGGGTAATGATTTTATATCTCATGAGATAAGCATGGCTGGAATGGTAGGTTATACCGGTTCAGTGAAACAGGACTGAAACGAGGGTTACTCGATTCAGAAAGGGACTTTGTCCACTAAGATAGTCTTGGAAATGAGTCTTGACTAACAAGAAATGATTCTCTATGATTATGTGTTAATTCCACAAAGTTTCATGTTTTATGTTATGATTATTGTGATTACATTTCACTGCCATGATTTACCCCATGTTATGAAATTATGATCTCTTTTGCAGGTTAAGATTTCCAAAAGTTATGTGCTTATGTATATGATGTGATTGATATTTCTTTTGTTTACCCTTACTGAGCATTTGAGCTCACCCTTTTATGTTTTCTTTTCCCCAAAATAAAAAGAAAGGTTTTAGGAATAAAAAAAAGAAGATCTTTATGGGATATGTTGAAGATCTTTCACCACGATTAGAAGATTATATTCCGAGTTTCCAAAGACACTAAACTATTACGGTCCTTGTGTGTGTGTTTTTGTTATGTACTAAGTATTCCGCAAATGTAATGTAATGTCCATGTACGTCAAGATACGGGTCTCTACATAGAATACTTGAAAGATTTATAAATTCGTTGCACTTAACTATGACCACCACGACTTCCATTATGATATAAATATTTTAGCGCATCAAATATATTTTATGTACATTGATTCATTTTTTTGATTATACTAGATTACTATTTCATTTCATAAACTATATTTTTCACTTATAATTTTAGGTATTTTATCGAAACACCAATGAGAAATGCTAAATATGTTGCAATTCCAACATTGACCCTTATTCCTTGATATTTTTTATCTTCTGAATATCATCAATAATTTTTAGTTAAATCATCATAATAATTTTGGATCTTCATCAACACCTATTTAGATCCTATTGGAGAACCATGTTCTACACATTTCCATCTATACACTATGAATATGGTGGTAGGTAGTCCACTATTATTCATCATCTATACCTGTGCATATTTCATGTTCAAATCTTCAGACACTATATAAATAAATTTATAAAAAACATTATTTAAAAATTCAACGATACCTTCTCATTTTTAGATGCACTTTATTGATAATTGGATGATTTATGGATGTTTTTCCCACATATAGGGTTATTTTAGTACTAGATTCCTCATTTTAAGTTCATGTTGTATAATTTTTCATTTCGACATGTTGTAAATATATAGATTATGAAATTTTAATATTCATCAATATAATTTTTTGATCCAATACTTTCACCTCGAAAATGAATTTTTTATTCTACAAAATATTCTATTTATAATCATTATATTTATTGATTTAATCAGCCTTATAATGATGCATGTTTTATTTATTTTCATTGAGTTTTCAAGTTCTAGGAACTTATTAGCATAAATTTCAAGATGAACATTTTTTACATCAATTATTGAGATTATCTTTTATTCTAGTGAATGAAACCTTTTATAAATGATCTTAATATATCCATAATTTTGTAGGATAGCATCAATATAATCCTTACCATAAATGATTCATTCATCTTCATTCTCCATTATTGTTGTACATTTGGAAATAATATATTTTGTGACTTATATAAACGTCACCACATTGTGTCCCAACATACTCAATATTTTTTTCAAATTCTTCTTCATGATGGGCGATCAACATCAAAAAATTATCCTCTTAAATCATACTATGATCATTCCCTTGTTTGTAGTGTTATTCTATTGGAATATTGTGAAAAAAATATGCTATCTCTTTTTCAAAATTTGAGGTAGAAATATTGTCAATTTTCTTATTAGTAGTTTTAACTACAAGGAAATCATCTTACTAGAAGGAACACTTAAATAATGGGGACACATATTCTTATTCCTCAATACATAAGTTGGGTACTCTCATTATATTTTTCAACACATTACTCAACCTATTATTCAAGGTATTTCATAAGATAGTGTTATTATTTATAGTAGATACAAATCCTTTATCCATGTACTCTGTTATGAATTTAGAGAATAAATCAAATCATCAATAACATTTCAATTAGGGAATCCAATTATTTTTGTGACATAATTTAATGTAAATTTATAAGACTAGTTTAGGATGGCGACCTTATGTGTGGATTGAATCAGTGCAAAAATATTTATTATTACTTTAGAACTTTTATCCCTTTATCCACCTTTATCACTTTTTAAGTGAAATGGGTAAATTATCTTCTCCACCTATGGTTTGAAAGCATGAATGTGAAGCAATAATGGACCAAGAACACCAAAAGTTTAATAATGTAATCTTTTTTTGTTGATTATTACATCCTTGAGGTATGGTGGTTATTATCCCACACACATAAATAGATATTATCATATATTATCATTAAAATAACAAGAGAAGGAATGACATTGAGCACATTTTCCAAAAATAATCATTGTTCAATAAAATATTAAACATTAAAGTACAAGATGATGGATTCTAGAATTACCATTATGATGTGATCTGAAAATATATAACTTGTTAGATTCAATGGACACTAATTACCTTTGAACAAATTCCTTTAAATCACAGAGTCAAATGGATGCCTATCAATCAATGAAATTTCTTAAAATATGAAGAATTCAAGTATAAATATTCTTATTCATATTTATTCAGGAACATGTAATTGGTATCTGGTTGTGACCAGAATCACTAGGAAATTGGAAGAGTGAATAAGAGAGGTATTGGAAGATATTTTAGTGACTTACTGTATTGTTATTAGACATTGGTTTGTGAGCGGTGGTATTTATACTTGATGAGGGTTTGTTTTATGTGATTAAATAATGATTATTTTATATTTTAATCCATCAAAATTTATATGGAATTAGTTCTAACAAATTTTGATTATAAATAATTTTGTATAATTTTTTTAATTTCATGAAACAAATAAACCACAATTTTAATTAATTATTTTTTTATTTAATTTAAGGCTTTACCTTTTAACTGTAACCCAGTGCATTTTTTTACCTCTACTAGGGTAAATAATTTTTCAACGATAAATTTCTTATGAATAAAAAATAAAAAGACATTATAACCTAATTTTAAAATCTTCATTAAAAACATAGAATCCATTTTAAAAATCGTAAAACAATAAATTTTCAATATTACATTTAATATTAAACCTTCAATATGCAACAAAAATTGTTTTTTGGAAAAAAATGTATTTAGTCCCAAAAATAAACATATACCAAAATAAGGCATTAATATTATTCAAATTTAATAATTTTAGATTTTATATAACTGAAAATTACTTAAATTATTTTATATCAATTTATGATGGTAAAATTACTTCTAAATATAATGAAAATGAGGGTTTATAAAAAATCACAATTCTTTATTATTCAGTGAAAAATTTAACTTTTCATAAAATTATCAAAATATAATCAAATGATAATTTTGAAATGCTTAATCAGAAAATGATTTTAGTTTTATCAAATATATATTCTAAAATTTTCAAAAAATAAGTATATTTATTTTCTCAAATAAATAAATAAATTCAATATTTTAAGAAAACATATAATTGAAGAATAAAATGAATTTTCTAAAAATTATGTTTAAATTAATAAATAATTAATTACTGTATTAATAATGATTTTTAAACATATGCAATTAATTAGGTTTTTAATATTATTCATTACCTCCAATTTAAAATATATTTTATTATTGTCTCGATAAAATAATAATATTTTTGAGTTCGTTTAAGATTAGTATTATGTGCAATGTAATCTATCAAGGATATTGAATTTATATAAAAACAGACATACTGTAAAATCATGGGGTGATTCAATGAAACATTGAAAATAAATTATAAATATACCTTCAAAACCTTATAAAAACTCATAGATATAACTAAATATCTTCAATTAATAATTTTAGAAAAAAAATTGTTATTTAATTTTTTTTTAAAATATGGAGGTGGATGTAAAATATTTAATATCCATAGAATAAACAAGATTAGATTTTCTTTTAAATATTTCATGGTTTATTCTACAAACACAGAGATGAAAATTTATAATAATACATTAAAAATATTTAAATATATAGAGAATAAAAAAATATATTAAATTTATGAATGATATACTATAAGAATTATTCAATGAAAAATATAAATAATTCCCATAGTTGAGATTGTACAATAAATTCTACCACATTGGTAACATATAAATTATAACCACATAAAATGTTAAAAATAAATTTATAATCTAATAAATAAATAAATAAATATTTATATATTAAATCCATTAATGGATCAGTATATACACAACATAAAAATAAATAGGCTCATGATACTAAATATTTCTCAATGGAGTGGAAATTGATACGAAATCCCATAAACAGATTCTATCATCAAAGTTAGAATTTATCAATGAAGTGATGATGTGTAACAGAAGTAAATAAACACAAAATACATGTGAGTAATACATAGTATAATAATTTTTTTTAAATTGATTGCATTATAATGTTAATGAAGTAAAAGTACAACCAAATGAATGGAAATTGAGTTTAGAAACCCTTCCTTCACACTTCCAATTAGTTGAACGTGATTTAAAATAAATTATAATGGTTTCAAACAAGTTATTATTTCATAAAAGATCCATATTCATATTTATAATATCATATATGATCATTTTATGTAATATTATCACATCTTGGGTAAAAATATTTCATCATCATATTGGGTCTCAACTATTTAGTTTTCTAAAGAGTGGTTTATTGTGAATGTTGTGGTTATTTTTAATGGGTTGTAGTTTCAAAATCCCTATAAGTTTATTCATGTTTTAAGAATAAAACCAATTCATTAGATAATTTTTTTATAACTTCCCATTAATATTTTAAATGAAAAATGAATTTCACCGCTTCATGGAGGTGGTGGCCCACACATATATAGGGTTGACATTATCATTTTTTTATAAGTGGATAGGTGAGGAACAAAATGATATATTATATTACTTAAATAATAAATATGTAATAATTTTCAAATATATTCATTATTTCCATCATTAGTACCTATCATGTGGGGTGGTGGGGGAAAAAATACATATATTTTCAAGGCGGTTGTATATAATACACATCAGTGATGGTTTTGTTTCCAATTTAATAGAGAAGGTCGTAGATAATAATTATTCCATAAAAAATAACATATCATTATATGGTAGAAATTTGTGTTATCATATTGAAATGTCTTGGGTATAATTGAATTTTCAAAAAGAAGAAGTAAAAAAATTCTTGGTTAAGATTATTACCTTCTCTAAGAGAAACCTTATTTAAATAATTTCTTAAGGACCAAAAGGATGGTATTTTGAGATAACCAGAGCCCTAAGAATGATTATAGAGAAATTAAAAATTTATTTTATATGGGTTTTCTTCAGGATAAGTGTCTCATGATGTGTGATTAATTGAGAAAGGTGGTTTCTATATATAAGTATGTGTGTGTAGGGGAACTTATGGAAATCCATGAAATATTGTAAAATAATATGAGTCCAAATCATTTAAAATGGTTACAAAATGACATAGAAATTAAAATAAGGAGGAAATAATTTTAATATGATAATAAAATAAATTTTTTCATTTTTTATATCAATTTAATCCTTTTCTTTTGGACTAATCCTTATTTTCACCATATTAAATGTTAACCGTAGTAAAAAAAATTAGTTTTATAGGCTTCCAAATTTAATTATAATGTAACATTTTTATCTTAAATGATAAATGTATTATATTTTCGAAAACAATAGATAGAGATTTTCATATTTCAATGTTATTATGATTTTTAAATTATATATATGAAATATATTTCATCGTAAATTATTATTAATTTCATTTTGGAAACTATTCATTTATTTTGACTATAATGGCATGCAATTAGTAATTTAATTAGAATATAAACTACTAAAAAATTTATCATATCATTTATCTATCTAAAAACTCATGGAATCCAATAATACAACAAATTTTTATTACTTTTAATCATATTAAAATCATTTACAAGATTTTATAACTACATACATAAGAAATATTTTAGTGTTATGATGGTATTTAAGAACATTTTATAATTTCTAAAAAATAAAAATAAATTACCATCATAAAAATAAGTATTTAATATTTAAAATGACATTTAATAACCGAAATAAACTCTTTCTATCCCTACTGAAATATATAATAGATAATAATGTAATTAATGTGACGTTTTGTGTTAATTATTTTCATAATATAATATAAAATCAATGTTAAATTGAAAAAATGTCATCTATCCAAATTTTGGATGATAACGGATTAAATATATGAATCCAATGAAATAATGTCAAGTTTTTAATGAATTTTATGCCTTGTTAAATAATTATTTGCTTTAAATTATCTTATTTTACCCTTAATATGGTAACAAAGATTTATTATAGTTAATGTTCATAATGACTAAAATCAGAAGGGTCGTATTTTTAAAATTTGAACAAAATGATTCCAAATATTTAGAAAAATTTAAAAATTTCAATTAAAATTATAAATATTCCTAAACATAAAAGTAATCCAGAAAAACAAGAAAAAAAGTTTTTCTTATAAAAATATTTTTTATCTATAAAAATGTTTTTATATCAAACATATGATTAATGTCACTTATTATGAAATTAATTGGATTTTTCTTAATAAAAAAAAATAAAAATATTTTTACACAATTTCAAAGCCAAATTTGAATTTTATTCTATTAAAATAGATAATATAGTTTTCAATAAAATATCTATTTTTTACAATTCAAAAAAGAAATTTAAATTTTCAGAAAAATACAAAAATTTCCCCAACCAATAATTTTGATTTTCCAATTTTCAATTGTTATATAATTTTTTTCCTATGAGATTTCTAAAATTTATAGAAATTAATTATAATATCCACACAGAAAACGTAATAAAATCCATGTTGATGAATATTGACATTATATCATTAAAATAATTTACACTTTTTATTTTCCAAATAACAAAAATTAGATGAAGATTAGATTTCATTATTGAATTAATTATCTATATAAAAGAAATAAATTCTTTATATATTTCATAATTAGAATATTCATATTCATATATTTCATTCTAATAGGTAGGTTTTTACTATTATATTTAATTAACATAATTTCATAATTGATTTTAGCTTGAGGTTTTGTGTGATATACGTCATTGAACATAGATTTATTTGAAAAAGAAACTAAAATCACCGGGTGTAATTTTTACCATGATTATATAATAATAAAATTATCATAATTACACTAAAATGTTTTTATTTTTAAGGAACAACCCTTTTGCACCACCTATTACATCATACACTAAAAAAATATCACTCGTGTGTATGGGTGGATTATCACTACCACATATCAATCTATTTCATTTTCCATCATTGCCAAAAAAAAATGAATATAATCATTTAAATAATTAATATATAATATTATTATTAAAATATTATTATTATGGAAAGATAATATTTCACTTACATTATTACACTTTCATCCATTGAAAATGATATGGTCACTCATGTGTATGTATGGAATACTAGATTTATGAAGTGATTGATTAATATTTATCCATTCCATAAATAATTGAATATAAAATTTTATATAATGTATAAAATTGAGAATTATAATTTTTTTATTTTTTTATAATAAAACACTGAACCATTTCACAATGGTCAATACACCAAGGTTATTTTGAGTTCATAAATCGAAAAACCCAAAAATGTCCAATGTAAAAATAACTGATTTAGAATCTGCATAATTGATTTATATAACTGAAATAAAAATGATTATAATAAATTAATCAATGTAAAATAATATCACAACTATTTTTAATATTTATACAATTTTATTATTTTTGAATGTAAAGAATGTATGTGGTGATTGGGGATTTGTGGTATAATATTTTTTTTTAATGAATTGTTTTCAATATTTTAATCTATTTATCTATTCCATTTTCATATTTTTTAAATAATTTTATGAAAATATATTTTTATTTCGAAAATATATTATCAATAGTAAATTTCAAAATCATTTGACTTTCATAACAATTGTTTAAAAAGGTTATTTTTGCAACCATTCTAATAATATTAATTTTCAATTTTAAAGAGGTAAAAGATAAAGGTTTTTTTAACATTTACCTCAGGAATTAATCATGAAATCATATTTCTTATTCATTATAAAACATCCACTAAATATTTTTATTTTTCGTAAAAAATATTATATTAACCAATCATTGGGTAATTTGGTATATGAAAAGTTTTTAAAGTAAAAAATATATTTTTATTCTTATTTTAACTTGAATTCCAAATATACTTTTTATATGTTTAAAATATACAATTTTAAAAGGTTTTATAATAAAAATGTAATATTTTATATATTTGTTCATTTTATGACACTTTAACATTTCATATGATGATAGGTGATCCCGATATAACACTCTAATTTGTTGGGTTACATGATGATGTTTATAGTAAATAATTTGCTCATTTAAAATATATTATAATAAACCATGATAATAACTCTTTCCTAAGGGTTATCATAAGGGATATGGTAGAGATATTGTTTCACGATTCCAAAAAGGGTTTTTTATTCTTTCTGTTTTTTTATGTAAAACATTTTATTTTATAAGGGAATAGAATAAAGTCGTGATTAAGGGAATTTTTAGGATATTTTACAGGTGAAATTTTTTTATCATGAGTTCTTAGGTTTTATAAGTAAAATTATTGATTATGATACTTCCATTATGCTTTATTATAATATTATTTAAGAAAATATCAGTCTTTGAAGTATATTTCTAGAGTATGTAATGATTATTTCCAGATCAATGTTTATTATGTGAAAATATCACTCCTTGGTTTTCTTATTTTCTCAAGAGGATTAATGGGTTTCTTTTATTTTCATATCCCTTATTTCGATTTTTCTCTCATCCCACATTTAATTTTTTTACGGATTAAATATGTGTATGGATTATATCAATTTCAATGGTTACTCATCCATAATGAAGAAAAAAGTCTCACAAAATAAAATTAAGTGTAAACATAGGATGTAGTGTTTTGGAAATAAATGTATACTATGTGAAAATGACCAATATTTTATGTAATTGTTTTCAAAATTCTATAAAAAATTAAAACAAAGTGTTATTGTAAATATATAATTTTTCCCCTATTAAAAATCATGTCTTTTTTTATTAAATTATCCAGTGTTATAGATCAACAAAAAATTAGAATTAAGTACCTAAAATATTAAGTAGTTCATTATAAAATGGTTTTGATATATTAAATCAACCAATGATACCAGACCTCTATATTTTTAAATTTTTTAAATTAATTTTATAGAAATAGGGTTTTAACATTATGTGTATGAAATATGGTTCTTTATAAAAATTATAAAAACAATTTATTGATATTTTTATGGATAAGGTTAGTGAATATTTTATGAAATAAACCCCAAAACCCATTATTGAGATATAGAAGTAATAGGTTAGTATTTACAAGGTATTTATGAGTTATTAATTATATATTAATAATTTGTCTCATATATTTTCATTAATTAAGTTATTCACATCCCTAATATACCTATTAATTGGTAAATATCTGTATAGAGGATTAATAATTTCAATAACCAAAGTGATGGGAAATATAATTACTGCATAAACATCATTCCTAATATGATAAGAGTTTGAATTGAAAATATTATGGTTATAATCTCTCAACAGAATCAGGTAATAAATATTAAAATGATGTTGTTGGAGTGACTAAATCCTTTGATGAAGTATCAAATTTTGATTAAGAAATTTATATGACAACATATACCCTATTTATTGGGATCTTCTGATACATTATTCATGGATCAATGGATACAATTTACTAAGATGATATTTTTTGTTCTCTAATGATCTAGGATAGAGAATATGATCTTTGATATTTATCACTTCTAGGGAGAAGTACATCTATATTGGAAATTGGCCAAAAATACCTAACTAAAGGTAGAAATTCACTAGACATAAGGAGAAGAATTAATGAAAATATTTACCAGTAAAAAAATTTATCTAAATAATCATATTATAATAGAGAGGGAATTTCATGGACTTTACCAATAGGATTCAATTTAATAAAAAAATTAAATATTCAAAATTCATTAAAGGTATGCATTTTTTATTGTTGATCAAAAAATTAATATTTACCACTTCTTTTGTGTTCAAAACAATGAATTTTAATTTTTTTAGTTCATTGAGATTTTTAAATCATTAGGGAAATGAACAGACATTTACATACGGTGGGGATGGATACCTATGAATCTTAATGACCCTATTATACTTGCGGTATGAAAATTAGTATAGATTTTAAATCTAGAGGATGAACTGATAATCCAAATATAGTTATGATGATTGAACTATTAATAAATTAAAAGTGAGAGAATAAGAATCTTGGAAACTCTCTCAATGAAATGAGTCAATTCTTTATGAATTAAAAATAAGGGAAACAATATCATTAATAATTGTGTAAAGTGGATAATCTTATCAATATGATTGATTAATAGAAGTTTTTACTCAATCAACCATCCATTTTGTATTGTAATAATTTCATAGAACATGAAAATTATAAAAAATTACAATGACGTGAGGGACATAAAAGATAAATAATGATAAAACCCTTTAAATCAAATGGAATAAGGAAGAGATTACAAGATCACTATTACTCATGAAGAAAATGAAAATGAATTAGTGATAGGTAAACTTGTTATTCATTCATTAGTATTAAATTTTATACATTATTCTTCTTCTATTAATTCATTGGTATCACTTAGGTTCTCCATAAATATTCAAATACCACCTCAATATATATAATTTATGTTATTGGTCATTCAAAAATTTGTTCAATCATTTAATTTAAAGTATATAACTTTTACACATGTAACATTTATGGTAAGAATATCTCATTAAATTTAGTTATTATTATTTTCTTAGAACTTAGTATTATTTTTGGAAAGTATTAGTTGTTCTTATATTGACCCCATATTAACTATCAGGAAAAGAAAAACATTTTCCATATCCTAAACTATCCTGATCTTATATAAATGTGAAAAAATATAATTGAATCAATTTTTGTAATTTATTCTCTTGTGTGGATATTATTTCATTATGATCGTGAATATATAGAAAAACTGATTTCTAAAAGGAAAAGATAATCCTTGGAGACATTCCCATTCTATGGGACTATCATAATGATTTTAAAAATAATTTTTTAAAAATGTAACTAAAAGAGAGGCTAAGTTATCAATAGATATTTCAACATGTTCTTTCTACATCGTAAAAATTCCATATAGAATGAATCCTATTAAACAAGAAGAGTTGAAGAAGAAACTATAAGAAAACATATAAAATAATCTTATACACCATAGTGACTCACCATGGAGTTATATAGTCATTTTTACCAAAATTATGAATTAGTCAATACGTTAATATATTTACTACATGAACTTACATGGATCATGATAAATAACTTCAATACACTTATATAGGTTGATAAATTTATTGATCAAGAATATGTAGATAAGTAGGCTTTATCGGATGATCACCAATCAAGATATCATTCTTAAATGTTGGAAGAAGTATATAATAACAAGACATTATCTCATTCATGATATCGGCACAATGATTCAATAGTGATACCATTAAAACTCAATAATTCTCCAAAAGTCATCATGGTCTTGACTGATTGTAACTTTTTAGATTTCCTCAAAAAATTAGTGGTGATATGTATAGATGATATTTGAATATATAATAATAGTAGGTAAGAGTATGAAGATCATTTGAGAATTATTTTAATTTATTTTCAAGGATATGTTTCGTGGATCATTTAGTAAATATTGATTCAATATAGAGAAAATAACATTCCTTGGGAATGGTCTATAAAAATTGGATATTTTAATATATATAAAAGGATAATATAATGGATGAACAGAAAATAATTTTGAAGGATGTATATTGTTTTTTTTGGATTGTTTGGTACTATCAGCAGTTTATGATAAATTTCTCATGATAATATTACCTACTGACCTTGATAACTTGGAATGTTTTAATGTTTTTTGGAAACATTATTGTGAATAGATAAGTAAAGAGTTTACGAAATATCATGTAATTATACATGTACTCACACTACCCTAAAGTGGGAAATACTTTTTATATATAACGATCCATAAAATAATGTATTGGGTTTCTTATGCATGTAAAATTATAAAGTGATATCCTGTGACTCAATATAACTGAATGTACCTGAGAAAAATTACCAGACGTGTGGTCTAGAATTTACAATGTTTATACATTCCATAAGTATTTAGATGATGTATCCCTTTGGATATAATATTGGATTATATATTTATCATAAATGTATAATTTATATATTTACAAAAAAGGAGATAAACATGTTCCGATGAATATTATAAATAAATGATCAAATACTAGAAATGCATAATCTCTCACAATCCTTGAAATTTACAAAAACTGGATGATTCTATATGAAAACATCACCATGGGACCTTATCCATAATGAATATTTTAAGAGATTTTATTGTTATATAGATGCAAAGGATTAACATGGAGATCATTATGGTAGATACACAACATAGATTGTTCCAATTTTTACCCATCTATCTGTATTAATGAATATTATGTTGTATCAAAGGAATAAATAGTATACGAAAATGTATGCGGAATAAATTAGGAATGATAAACCCATAGTGTTAAGCATCGATAAATATTTATTTTTAATATTTGAGACATGAATATCTACATCATATGAGACCGATATAAAAAATGATATATTAGATGAACCTTATAAATCAACATTTTATATCCACCCAAGAATTATTAAAATGTATTGGGATCTTTGAGAGCACTTCTATGGTATAATATGAAGATGAAGATTACTAAACACACATATATAAATGTTCTTTGTACGATAATAAGTTAATAATTAATTGTAAACAATTAATGTAATGATGTAATAAGTATGCATGATAACATGAAAATGATAGGAAATTCATATAGATATTATCAGAGGTCTTACAAATATATATATAAAAATATATTCAAAATGGGTTGTTGTACATCATCTTAAAATGAAATATCAAATCATATCCATTCATAAATATTTATCACTTCATTGACATGAAATTATGTTTATCCATGAAGTAGGGAGGAAGCATGGAGAACCACTGTCTACTACTTTAGATCAATATTTTGTGGATCACATAAATTATTTTGAGAAGCATTTATAATTAATCAATCACGGATTCTAACAATATTATATTATTTCATCCTGTGATAGATGTTTAGTATAAAATGACCATTAAAACTCTATATGAGATTCATAAATCATTCTCATGGATATTTAATGGAAGTTGGGATCAACATCATCCACTGGTTGAGTACACATGAAACAATGGATTCCACTCAATAAATTCTTATGGCTCTGTATAAATCCCTCAAGGGGAAGAAATTTAGAATGTAAACATGTTTGGATTTTATTACTGAAAGGAAACTAATGAGACCAAAACTAGTGGAAGATATGAAAGAAAAATTTTATGCCATTCCATAATACATCAGAGTAGCCTAAAGTATATAGAAGAGTTATGCTAATAATCAATAACACAACCTAGAGTTCATGTTTGGGGATAAATACTTCCTTATAATATATGTATTGAATAGATTTATGAGGTTTGTAATGAAGGAAAATACAAGATCTTGGTAAATATGGCCCTTTTAAATTCATGATCATGTTATAGTTATTCCCTAAAGAATTTCCCTTCCTCTAAACCTATCACAAATACATAATGTCTTATATGTATCTCTCATAATGAAGTATATACCATATCCCTCACATGTTTCGATCTATATTTGGTATAGTTGGAGAATAATACTTATTATGAGTTTAGTTTGTGAAAACATTTTGATCATAAAGATAAGGTGTTTTGAAACTAGAACATTCATCATGTCAATGTACAATAGAGAAATCATAGGTATGAAGTGGAAACATGGTATCTTTACTATGTAATGGAATAAAAGTAAACATATAATTTTTTTTTCTCAGGAGCTGAGTTGAAATTTCAAGAATACATTTTTTGAATAGTGTAATAATATAACAACCCAGACTCTTAAATAAGAAAACATTCATTTTCAATATATTTGTATTTCATGTTTATGTATAAATCACAATATCCATATAATAAAAAATTATTTTTTATTTAATATAAAATATTACATTTTATGATAAATACATGAAATAATTTAAAAATAGTGGAATGAGATAATAAAATAAATAAATAACACATGTTGAATTTGAAAACCGGTAGTGTCATGGTTGAACTAAAATATCTTTGTGGAGAACCTAAAATATTAAAATGATTATAATTTTTTTCTTTGAAATATTACTAATAAAATTTAATGAAATTTGATAAAAAAATAGTCATAATGAATACTAATGTAAATAATTTATATTTAAAGGAACTACAGTAATGATATTACTATTGGAATATTAACTGACCATTGGAAAACTAACAGGCCATTGAAATGGTAACATAAATGTTTAGAGTATAAATAATCTTAATAATAATAATTTATTTTGATTAAAATTTTAAAATATTCGGTTTAAATTTCATAAAATTATATTTTAAATTATGTAACTTAATGCATAAAAGTATACGAATTAATAACGTGTATTTTAAGTTATATAATCAATATTTTAATTTTTAAATAATAAAATTTATTAATTTAATTAATTATTTTTAATAAGATAGACCCCATATTATGATTTATTATGTAAATGATAGATAAAGAATAATTTTTAGTATGTTCTAAAAAAGTTTTCTTTTAGGTTGAAAATAAAAAAACATAATTTTTAACATACCACATGATTTTTCATATAATTAGTTTTCATAAATGATTCAATAATTTAAAATTATTATAAAATTAAATGTATCTAATGGGAAATTTAATTCAATTTAGAATAATGAAATAAATTTCCACATATATAAATCAATTGTCAAAACATATTTTATATTTCATTTAAATAAAAAAATACTTTTTATTTACATTATATTAACTATTTCCATGTGTGGATTAAATTTCTCATGTGTTTAAATATCAAATGTAACACATGAATCTTCCATGATGCGTTTCTCTTTGAATAATGAAATAGCTTGAGTTGTACGCAACTTCGAGTTCCAGCAAACAACGTCCAATCAAACTTTCCATTATGAATATTAATACCAAATTTTTGAAATTTTATGAATTTTATTTTTCAAAATTGACTTCATTTTAAATTTGGAATATCAAAATCATCTTAGGGTGAATTTTTGTTATTTTTCTGAAAATATTCAATTTTTGATGAATAGTGAAAAACAAAACGTTACTGTTTAAAAATGAATTTTTATTTAAATAATTAGTTATATTATTTAAATTTATTTTAGGTAATAATATATACATAGTACCTATATATGTTCAATGTAATTCATTAGAGTCATTTTATAGAATTATTATATATATAAAATATTATTGGACTTTTTATGGTTTTATCCAACTTCTAGGAGCATTTGAAATTTTTTATAAATCATAATTTTACCGCTTTTGTGAGTTGTAAATCACAAATCCAAAAGAAATTATTGACATTAGGAATTAAAATGTGGTTCAATAAGATGAAAATATTTTTTGGTGAAGCGTATGTTTTGAATTTTATTTCTAACAGTTAAATGTAAATATAGTAATTAAAGGTACAAATGATATTATAATTATTGTAACACATGCCCTAATTATACTGTATAATCTTATTCCAACCAAAATAAACATTAGGAATAAATTATGACCCTTTTTCCACATGGATTAGGTTATGAAATTTGTTATTATTTTATTTAAAGAATATTTAAAAGTGTTAAATTCAATGTTTAATAAATAATTAATTTTTAATAAAGGTATATAAATAAGATAAATTCTGATATAAATATTCACTATAAATCTAAAAATATTACCTGGATAATGGTATTTTATTTATAGTTTTTATATAATAGATAATTAAATTTATTAATGACACAATAATGATGCAGTAATTACCATATTAATGAATGATTAAAATTGATTCTATTATATATATTAATATAATTATAAATTTAGACTTCTCATGTATTAAACGAATTTTTTAGGTTAATATGACATGTTAGTGTTTAAGAAATAAATTTTTTCGAAGTGATAAAGTATTTATGACTTTTAAAAAAACAAAATACTAAATAGTGTTATGATTAACATAAATGAGTTTTTTAAATAAATACTATATTATTAATTGATATAATATTCCTAAATATAGAAATTCTAGCCAAAGGACCTAGTTAAGGCTAGATATATCAATAATGAACCACTTGGGGTTCACATTTCATTCAATAGTAATTTTATTAACCATTAATTATAGTAATACAAGTATACATTTAAAAGTTAAACTAATAAACTAAGAGATAAGTCTAAAATATATGTTTAATATGTTGACTTAAACCTATATAAAACCTATTGGATGAGAGGGTTTCGACCCATCCCCACCTTAGACTCGAAATAAATCCTTTTGGAGACATTATTAACCGAATATGATTTTATAATAATATAATATTTCAAACGTTTCCTAAAGTGAAGCTCACCTCTCTTATAAAAGAGTACTTCCCCTTCTCTCAAAATCGCACCTCCGAAGCAATTTGGATCAGCCAAACCCTACTCAAATATCTTCCTAACTACCATCACATCAACCTATAGGCCTTATATTGATTATAAGCCAACCTAATGATCCATTTTTATCAAATCAAAATGAAGCACCCAAAGAAGAGATAATAATTTCATCACCTCTTTCCAAGTTCTTTTCTTCTTCCACTTCCTATTTGTTTTTTCATTCCATAAAAAATAATAACTTCATTAACTTATACTTACTATGATGTTATTATAAATATTTTAAAACCATATTCATTATTCTATTCATATGATGAATGAAAAAGTCACCAAACGTGCATACGTACTGCTTACCGTCACCACGTCGTGTTGTAGTTTGTTATTCAACACTTCATTATTTGGATTGGTATAAAAATGAGTATAATATATTTAAATAATTAATATAACATGTAAATGATTCTCATTATAAGATATACCATCTGATTACATATGATTTCACCATCAATAGAATGAAATTGTCGCTCTTGCGTACGTACATATTATCGTCTTCATGAACGTGATGAGATTCATTCTCCATCATAATCATTCAAGAATAATTTTCATTTTATGATCAAATATAATTTTTTAAAACTTAATATAATTCTGGATATTAATCAAATACATCATATCCATATAAAACATGAGTTATATAACAAAACATATAAAATAAAACAAATCTGTTAACACCCGAAACAATGATACTACTAAAATATTATTAACAATGAAATACTAAAATATCATATGTGATATAATATTTATGTATGTGGTCATTGAATAATTTAATAAAACTTATTTAACTATTATACATAAGATAACATACCCTCAATCAAGGAAAAGTACAATGTAAGGGTTAATTTTACAATCTCTTTATTATCTGTGGTTGTTTATATGTGAGTATCTACTAAGACCACTTTATCATCCACATCTAGGTTTATTAAAAATGTATTTCAAAAAAAATATAATTTACTAGACTATGGGTTAAATTCATTTATATCCTAGTTTTATTTTTTATAATCTAGTTTGAAAGGATTCATTCTGTTTCTTTCTAAATAAGGAACTTAATGACATTTTTGACAAATTAAGGTAAGAATGCTTTTTAACTTAACGGCAGGTGTGGAAATTTTTGGCTATTATAACACCTTCAACGCATCCTTTACAATCATATAAGAATATTTTCAAAATAATTTTTTTATTTTATAATTATGTGTCTTAAAATTATTTCAAAATAGAAAGAGATATTTCTCTAAAGTGTTTTTGATTTCATCTATGTCAACATACATTAATGGATTTTAAACTTGTTTGAATATGATTTATTATGATACAATCATCAATATTTTATTGAAGGTTTGTTTGAAAATTTTGACCATGGATGTGTTATTTTTATACAATACATGGTTTATAGTTATAGTATTAACATTTCGTATACTAGTTTGAACTTGAATGTTTATGTTATGTTTCATCCTTTTCATATGTGGAATGAATTGGACTTACTAATTGAGGGGTGGAGCCCAATATAGCTCCTCGATGCATTGATAGGCCTCATTAGAAATACTAGTGTCTTGGAAAAAGGTATTGACAAAATATTATTTGTAGTATTGGAACAAGGCCTTGACTATACAGTTATGATGTCTATCATTATACATTCCATAATTATAAAATTAACTTTTGATATTATTTGTGATTATTCAAATAGAATAATATCCATTTGAATATGTAAATGGAAATATTTGACTTATATTTTCCATATTATTCTATTTTTTAAGACTAATATGATTTTTTTAAGTATTATACATTTCCTTATATTTTTATTCTTATTTATGATAGATTCACTTATATTTTTATATTTTCTGAGAATTTGAGCACACCTCTTTCCAGATTTTATTTTTCCTAAGATGTGAAGAGGTATATTATGATTGACCTGTAGGGATAAGAAATGGGATATGAGTGTGTTCAAAGGGGACACAATTTTGTTTTTTTATTTTATGATGTAATGTAAAACTTAAGTATGTATCTAGTACTTCCAAGGATACTAAACTAATCATTCTTTCTGGACTTGATATTTTACAATCATTCCAATGTTATTTAATAATGTAATGACTCTGTGAAACTAGGGTTGGAGCATTATATTTGGTATCAGAGTATTTTTACTACTAACCATTGAAACTAGATTTAGAAAAACCCTGATTAAAGAACATTACCCTAAGATAGACTTTGACGATTAGTAAATAATAACTTCCATAAATTTTGGTAATGTAAGGATTTTGTGAATTTTCCAAACAATACATATATGTATGGATATTAGCAGGTAGAGGTTGCTCTATCATAGATGTACCATGGAGTTAAAACATTTAAATGGAGTTTTGGGCTTGACCTGGGGTATCCTGGTACATGAAAATGGGCCTATCTGCACTCTTGGAAATGAAACTTCTGGGGGATATGCTTAAGATAATTCACATTTTCTTTACAAACCATTATTAAGGATTTATGAGTAAATACATCCTTAATAAAAACATTTTTTATGATTATGTATTATATGCATAAACTGTTCAAATTATGTTAGGTATTTCACTAGTTTGGAATTATGTATTGTGTTCATAAACAAATATAGTGTTTGTCATTATATAGAAATGACACATAGTGGAAGGAATGGAAACCATATCAGCACACGTAATCCATGTAGGGATTTACCTCCTACTCAAGATATATATAAGGGAGCTGGTGATGCGACTGGTGCTGATTAGATTATCACTGTACTGGGACAACTCACTCAGTTTATGAATAATAACCTTACTTGTATGGAGCACCCTGACCCATAACATGGAGGATCAAGATTATACCGCTTTATGAGGAGAAAACCACCAACATTTAATGGGACTATAGATCCATTTGTATATGAGAAATGGATAAGTTCCTTAGATAAAATATTGCTTGATTTGGGGAGTAGTGAAAGGGAAAAATTTCATGTCATTTTATCACCTCACTGGAGTTGCAGATCAATGGTGGTAAATAATTCAATACACAAAAAATGATGAAGAAGAATCAAATATGGAATGGAGGAAGTCTAAAGAAATTTTCTTATAAAAATAATTTTCTTTTGACCATCGAGAAGATATAGAATGAAAATTTCTACGTCTAAGGAAAAATAAAGATGATAATGTAGCGAAGTATGAGTTTAATATTACAAGGTTATAAAGGCATAAAACATATTATATACGTAACGAAAGGATTAATATTGATCGATTCATTGATGGGTTAAATCTATTTGTCCATTAAGCATTAGTTTCATAATCCTTATCATCGTATGAATATATTGTATCATGTTTTGTTAAGATAGAAAAGGAATTCTATAAGTATTATGACTTTAATGAACAGAAATAGAATAAGAGTTCTACTGAACATTCTAGAAATATAAATAACAAGATTAAGGGAAATGTTGAATTTACATACTATGATAAATGTGGGATAAAACACCACAATAATTTCTTAAAGGGAATGGGAGTCAGTTATAAGTGTGGTGAAAAAGGCCACCATGCTCATGATTGTATGGGAAAAAAGGTTGTCAATATTGAATGATACAATTGTAGAGAAATGGGGTATTATGAAAATTAATTTCTTATGCACCATGGAAACATACCTAAAAATAGTCTAATGGATCAAAGACAAGCTTATGAGATCACTACTACTGAGGTTAAAGCTATGAGTGACATGGTCGAAGGTAATATGATGGTTTCAAAAAATTTATCTAGTGCTTTATTTGATTCTAAATCATCACATTGATTAATATATTTAATGTTTTCTAATAAAATTAGATGTTTCTAATTAGATTTAACAAAGAAGTTTTCAGTCAAAACATTTAAGGGAAGTATCATTACAATAAATTTTTGTGAGTTAGTTCCCATTGGGTCATATAAATGTGCTTTATCTGATGATCTCATCATCATACCCATGACTGAACTTGATATAATCCAAGATATGGATTGGATTTCAGACGATGACACAAAAAATCATTTTATGAAGAAGGATGCTACAATTTTCAATGATTATAAAGAGTACCTTATCTTTAGAGTAGAAACAACACCATATGATTCTTATCTAGATCCACCCCCACTAGATCTAATAAATTCAATTATTTGGTAGGAAGAGAATGAAATAACTGTGGGTGAGGAAAGTAATGTTCAAATAGAGGATGTACCTATTATTCAGAATATGTTGATGTGATTTTAAATTATTTACCTGGACATCCTCTAGAATTAGAAATTGAGTTTTCCATTGATTTAATTCATGGTTCAATCTTAATATAGAATACCCCTTATCGAATGGCCAATGTGGAATTAGCGTAAATAAAGAAACAACTATAGTAATTGTGTAATAATGGATTTATTCACCCTATTTTTTCTCCATGGGGAGCCCCTGTTCTTTTTATTATGAAGAAATATAGATCTAGGAGGTTTTAAATTAACTATAGGGAGATAAATTCTATAACAATAATGAACAAGTATCCCCTACCTTGTATTGATGATTTATTTGATCAAATTCATAGATCTCAATATTTTTCAATTATTGAACTTTGATATAGATATCCTCAGTTTTTATGAAGAAGGAAGAAATTCTAAAGACAGCATTTCATACTAGGTATGGGAATTACGAGTTTAGAGTAATGACTTTTGGATTGACTAATGCACCCTCTGTCTTCCTCGATCTAATGAATAGATATTACAAGGAGTACCGTGATGAATATTTGGTGGTATTTATTGATGATACCTTGGTTTATGGCAAAATATATGGATATCATGAAAATCACGTGGTCACTATTCTATATACTCTTAGAAGAAATGAATTATATGGTATGTTTAGCAAGTGAGAATTTTGGATTCAGGATATTTCTTTTCTTGGACATATTGTCTATATGGATGGAATCTCTGTTGATCCTTCTAAAATAAGGTCAATACCATAATGGCTAGCATCGATGATTATAACTGAGGTATGCAGTTTTATTTTTTTTGAAGGTTATTATTGGCATTCCGTCCAAGAATTTTCTTATATTGGATAACCCATTAAACAAGATCACACGTACAGGGGTCAAATTTCATTCGAAAAAGGAGTAAGAAAAATGTATTTAAGAATTGATGTAGAGATTAATCAATGATCTTATCATGACTCTACCATTGGGGAATGACAGGATTGTTATTTATAGTGATGCTTCAAATAAAGGATTTGGATGTGTCCTCATTTATATGATAGGGTTATTTCCTATGCATGACAACAACTAAAAATTCATGAACAAAACTATCTGACTCATGTTTTTGAGTAACCAGCTATAATATTTTCCATGAAGATATAAAGACAATATATTTATGGTAAAATATGTGTGATATATATCGATCAAAAGTGTTTGAAGTATATTTTCTCCCAAAAAGAACTCAACATGATGCAAATATTATGGCTTAAACTTCTAAAACATTATTATTGCATGATACACTACCACCCAGGGAAGATAAATAAGGTGGAAGATTCTTCGGGTAGAAAGAATCATGGAGGTATTAACAAGATTAGAGTTTAAAGAGATCATATATTCATGGATCTAGTAAACATGGATATGGGAATAATCATGAAAGGTGAAACAGAAAGACTTTTTCAAATGGTTTCCAAACCATCTTTACTAGAATGGATAAAAAGTTCTCAAGTTGATGATGAGGAGTTTCAAAAGAAAATTAAAGCTATGAATGATGGGAGATTTATTGGCTTCTTATATGAATATGGAATTTTGAAATTTGCAAAGGCAATTTGTGTTCCTAATATACCTGATCTAAAAAAGGAATTGCTGGATGATGCTCATAGCTCCAATTTCTCTACACACCATGGTAGCACTAAGATGTATAGAGATTTGAAGGAACATTTTTGGTGGGGTAACATGAAGAGGGAGATTTCTGATTATGTGTCAAGATGTGTGGTTTATCAATAGGTGAAGGCTGGAAGACAACATATTGGAAAAATCATGAAACCTCTTCCCATACTTGTGTGGAAATGGGATAATACTACACTGGACATTTTCATGGGACTTCCAAAGACTCCTATAAGGATTAATGCAATATAGGTCATTTTTTATCATCTTACCATGTCAGAACATTTTTATTATATAAGAGAATATTTTCCACTTGAACGTTTAAAAAGACTACATATTAATGATGTTGTAAGACATCATGGTGTACACCTATCTATTGATTCTAATCGTGATCACCATTTTACATCACGATTCTGGAAAAGTCTTCAGACGACCTTGGATACTAAACTTTGTTTGAGCACTACCTACCACCCTAAAACTGATAGACAATCAGAACAGACTATTCAATCCTTTGACGTCATGATGAGGTCTTTATAACATGAAATTCAAGGTATATGGGATAAATATATACCTCTAGTATACTTTTCCTATAACAATATCTTACATTCAATTATTTAGATGAAACCATATGAAGCGTTATATGAAAAGATATTTCAAACACCAACTTGTTAGGACAATGTTGGTGAAAGAAAACTCGTATGCCTAGAACTTGTATAAGAAATAATGGAAAAAGTATAGATTATTGAAACCCACATCAAAGAATCTCAAAGTAAGAAAAATATCTATGGCTATAACCAAATGATGGATTCGGAATTTCAAGTAGGAGATCATGTTTTATTGAAGGTATCTCTATGGAAGGGTGTTATACGATTCAGTAAGAAGGGTAAATTTTGTCCCAGGTTTATAGGACCTTTTAAAACTCTAGAACTAATTTGAGTTGTAGATTACCATTTCGGCAATGCTTCCAAGACTCTCCAAAGTTCATGATGTGTTCCAAGTATCACTATTGAGAAAATACATGCCTAACCCAACACATTTAATCACCTATGAAGAAATATAACTGGAACCTGATCATTCTTACTGTGGACAACCTGTCAAGATTCTTGATACTAGAGAACAAGTGTTGAGAAACTAGATGAATTGTAATACCCACTTTTTGAAATTTTATAAATTTCATTTTTCACAATGGACTTCATTTTTTGATTTGGAATATCAAAATTATCTAATGGAGAATTTTTGGTGTCTTTCTAAAAACATTCAATTTTTGATGAATAGTGAAAAAATGTGTTATTGTTTAAACCCAACATTTTTTTAAATAATTAGTTATTTTATTTAAATTTAATTTAGATAAAAATAGATACATAAAACCTATATATGTTCAATTTAATTCCTTGGTTTCATTTTATAATAAGATTTGATATATAAAATTTTATTGAACTTTTTACCGTCTTTTACCCACCTTCTTGGTGCATTTGAAAATTTACATAAAAGGTAATTTTACAGCTCCTATGAATTGAATTTAAAACTATGAGATCCACAGTTGAGAAATGTAAGTAAAATGTAGTTCCATAATATGAAAATAATTTTTGGTGAATTGAAACATTTGAATTTTATTTACCACATGTAAAAGTAAATAGGATAATTAAAAGTAAAAATGATATTATAATTACCATAATACATTCCCTAACTCTTTGGGATAAGTTTATATCGACCAAAATCAACCTTATTAATAAGAAATTATCCTTTTTGTCCATGTGGATTAGATTAGGACATTTATTATTATTTTATTTAAAGAATAGTTAAAATTGCTAAATTCAATGTTTAATAACTAAATCATTTTTAATATAGGGTTATGCATAAGATAAATTAGACCATAAATATTCATTATAAATATGAAAACATTTCCTACATAATGGTATTTTATTTATAATTTTTACACATTATATAATTAAATTTATAAATGGCACAATGATGCTACATTAATTACATCATTATTTAAGGATTAAAATAATTGATTATATAAATATTAATATAATTTTTAATTTATACTGTTGATGTATTACATGAATTTTATAGGTTAATATAACATTATAGGATTTATTAGATAAATTTTTTTCTATGTTTTAATTTATTTATGACTTTCAAAAAAACCAAGTACTAAATACTGTCCAAATTGACATAAAGAGTTTTTAAAACAAATACAATACTATTAATTGATATAATATTCCTATATATTTAAGGATAGTCCAAATTACCTATATATGGTTATATATATCAATAATTAACCACTTGGGGTTCTCGCATCTTTTTATATTATGTCTATTAATAATTTATTATAATAATACAAGAATTCATGGTAAAAGTTAAACTATTTAACTAAGAGTTAAATCTAAAAGATAATGTCAAAAAGGTGACCTAAAAATGTCTAAAACCTATTGGATGAAAGGTTTTAGACCCATTACCAACTTATACATGGAAAAAAAAATTTGATCCATTATATAATGAATATGACTGTATAATATAATAATATTTCAAGCTTTTCCTAAAGTAACCCTCACCTCTCTTATAAAAGGGTACATCCCCTTCACTCAAAATCACACAGCCAAAGCCATTTTTCATGGACAAACCCTGATCAAATATCCTCAAAACTACCCTCAATTCATCTTATAGGACATAATTTGATCATAAGAGAAACTAATGTTATTTTTCAATCAAATCAAAATAAAACGCTCAAAGAAGTGGTAATAATTTCATCACCTCTTCCAAAGGTCTTTTCCACTTCCACATCCTATTTATTTGTTGTTTCCACACCAAAATAAACAATACAGTAACACAAACTTACTATGATGTTATTATAAATATGTTACAACTATAATCAATATTCTATCAATCCTATGAATGAAAAAGACACCATATGTGTGTACGTAAGACTTATCATCTCCATGTTGTGGTTTAGTTTGTTATTCAACACATAATTATTTGGATGGGTATAATACTGAGTATAATTTATTTAAATAATAAATATAACATGTTAATGATTCTTTATATATGATACAACATATAATTACATACAATATCACCGTCAATATAATTATATTATCGCTAGTGCGTATGTGTGGATTACCGTGTCCATGAACGTGATGAGATTCAATCCCCATCGTAATCATTAAAGAATAATTTTCATTTTATGATTAAAAATAAAGTGTAAGAAATTAATATATTTATGTATATGAATCAAATACATCCTATCCTTAAAAAACATCACTTATGTATCAAAACATATAATGGAAAATGAATCAGTTAACACCCAAAACCTTGATACTACTGAAATATTATTAACAAAGCAATATTATAAGATTATATATGATATAATATTTATGTATAAGGTTCTTGTATAATTTAATAAAAATTATTTAACTATTATACAGGAGTTTAATGTACCCTAAATCAAGTAAAATTATAATATAGTGGTTAATTTTACAATCTCTTTATTATTCGAGGTTGTTTATACATGAGTATTTACTAGGACCTCTTTATCATTCATATATGTGATTCTTAAAAATGAATTTCAAAATATTTTTGATATTAACTAGAATATGGGTTAAATTCATTTATAACCTTTTTTGAATTTTTATTAAATGGTTTTACTTGAATATTTCTTTCTTTTTCCAAATAAGGTACTTTATTACCTTTTCATCAAATTAAGGTAATAATGTTATGGAGGGTGTGGGAATTTTCTACTATTATAACACCATCAAATCATACCATATAATATTAGAAGAATATTTTCAAAATAAATGGTTTCTTTTATAATTATGATACTTTTAAATTATTTCAAAATAGAAATACATATTTCTCTCAAATGGTTTTGATTTTATCTATGTCAACATCATTTGATGGATTTTATACTTGTTTGATGTTGATTTATTATGATACAATATTCCATATCGTATTGATGTTTTTTTGATTTATTTCACTTTGGATGTGTTATTTTTATACCATTCCTTATTTATGGTTAAATTATTAACATTTTGTATAGTTGTTTTAATATGAATGTTTATGTTATATTTTATCATTTTCATATGAGGAATGAATTATACATATAAGTGATGGGTAGATCCCCCCATTGCACCTTGATACATTAGTAAGTCTCATAAGACAAACTAGTGTCTTAGAACAAGTCCATGAAAAAATCTTTTTTTGTATTCTGGGCACGAGGCCTTAACTATGTGGTTATGATGTACGACATTATGTATTTCATCATTATAAAATTATCTATTGATATTAATTGTTATGGTTCGACTAGTAGAATATCCATGTGAATAATTAAATTGCATTATTTTACTTATATTTTCCATATTATGATGAATATTATGTTTAAAAGGCCATTATTTTAGTCTAATTAATTTTCTTAAAAGATTATTCTTATTTATAATAATTTCCGCTATATTATTATCCTTAATGAGCATCTAAACTCACCCCTTTCTATGTTTTATTTTTTCCAGGATGTGAAGAATAATGTTATGATTATCATTTAGGGATAAGCTAAGGGATATTAGTGTGTTCAAGGGGGACACAATTTTGTTGTTTTTTAATTTCATGATGTAATGTAAAACATAAGTGTGTATATAGTACTTCCATGGCTACTAATCTAATCGGTCTTTCGAGACTTGATCTCTTGTGATCATGCCAATGTTATGTAATAATACACAGACTATAGGTAACTAGAGTCATGGAATTACATCAAATAAACAATATTAGTTAATAAAACACTAAAAAAATACTTTATAATGAATAATATTCATATTCTTGTGCTTAAATAATGTAATAATCATTATTTTTTTCAAAGACAATCCTCCCCTATGGAAATATAAAAAACCCTCCTCGACCTATTTATCTATACTTGAAAAAAATATTTTCATTTTCAAATATATTCCCAAATACATTTATAAAATATAATATAAAAATTACTTAGTATTTTGTATAGATAAAATACCCTCTATAAATTTAGACTTAATCCAATGGTGGCGACTCAAAGAGAAAGGTAATGGTTTGAAACCCATATATTTTCTTTTCAATTATCATCTTACACCTTCTATAATATATGAAATCAATAATATAACATTATAATATCATTTAAACTATAATCTAATTTAAAAAACACAAATATTGATTAATATTTTTCATCCCTTAAACTCAGTAAAAAAACATTATTCACCCATGGAAATTTTAAACTATATAAGTGAATTTTGATGGTTCTTTATCACTTAATCCTTTCATGTATATTCATAAACATGTATTAAATGATTAATTATAATATTAATAATAAAATATTTTCATGTTTATGATTCTATAATAATAAAATAGGCATTAAAATATTAATTTAAATGTAAATCATTAAACTAATTTTTAATCATCTAAAAAAATTAATCGAAGAACATTATATGAATTATAACATTCTATTAAACTATTTAACTAAATTAATTTTAAAATGATATAAACACTATACCCTGAAACTTCTAAATATTAGGGAATAATTTAAATGTGATCATAAACTATAAACATTACACCAAATAAAAATGGGAGTGACGAGTGAACAAATTATGAATATTAACAAAATTAATAATAATTTAATTTATGAATCACAAATGAAAATAAATGCATTATAATTATTAAATAAATGTTAAAAGGTTTTAAAATGATTAATTAATTAATAAAACATCCCTATTCATGGGGTTAGTAGGGTATGTGATATAATTTGGGATATGAGACAGAGGTATTTCCCATTCATACACATTTGTATGGTTATTTTATATATCACACTATTTATCTTTCTCTTCTAATTTATATCTTTAATTTATATTCTTTATATTTTATTTTTACATTTTTAACCAACATTATGTAGTGTTTTATTTTTTTCAACGTGTTTCAATATGTTAAGTGGAAGAATAATATTGATAAAAGATAGAGTTCCCCAGATATTTATGAAAGGAGGAGAGTCCCCATGTCGAGGTTCAGGTATATTTATTAATATATGAATTAACATTGAATCACTAACATGAAGCTGGAATATTTTATGCTCTTATGATTCACATGGAAAATGATAAATTTATATTTTAATTGGATTAATTGGGATCTAATTACATCATATAGAATATTTTGAAATAATGGAAAAGGGTTTTTATCCTTATAAATGTTATGTTTTATATGATAAATATACATGGATGATGTATGAATTTAATAGTGATTATTGGAGAAATTTTTTTATTTATTATGACATGTGTTAAGTATTTTTTATTTAATATGAATTCACAATTTTTAAAATATTATTTTAAGGACCTATCGATGATTGAGATGTTTTGATAAAACCATCCATGAAAAAAATAAAAAACATGATGAATATGATAAATAAATGAAATGATTTATTTTAATGAATATTTATAAAAAAATTTAGGACAACGACATCATAAATTTTTTTTTATGAATTTTTAATTTAAATTAATTTTATTTTATATGTGTTTAAATATATTTCACCCTTTAGAAAAAAAACCCTATAAATTTCATTATCCATTAATGTCACGACCCGTCCTCGGGGCCCGTGCCGTGACTACCCCAAGCCCGCCTTCCATAGGACAGGGGTTGGCGACTAGCACCAAGGCGTATATCCCGGTAAAAAGGGAATGCATTGCCTTTGTAAAGTAAACAAACACCACAGAGTAATCAAGAAGTAGAGGTAAACACTAAGTAAAAGCTGGTATAAGAGTAAGTGCGGAAAAGTAAGTGGGCCAGTATACAAACCCAAACTGAAAGTAAAGTACAACTAGAAAGGAAAAACAACAATTGAAAAGTAAATCCGCATCGCCAATATTTCCACTGGAAATCCCACCTGAAGGGTGGGTACAGATAGCTCCACTGCTCCTCGGGTCCCGCCGTCCACTCCGAGTATGTTCCACCAGTGGTGCACCTCTAGGTACCGTCCTCCTCTACAAGCCTCAAACACGATCAACGTTTTCCTTCGTCAACAACCAACACAACGTAGTGCGGGCATAGCCCATGAAAGATTGAGTATAAGCTACTATGAAGGGACCCCGAGACCCCCGAAGGTCTCCCAAAATACACAAAGGATAAACCACAAAGGAAGGATACAATCACGAAGTAACAACAGACACTACTTAGGTATATGCCCATACATATACCTAAGTCTTCAATTCCAATACGCTCCAACCTCCGAGCCCAAGTACAACCCAGTCCACACATGAAAGCATACGTATTCCACACAGGAAAGAAAAACGTAATCCACATAGGATAGCACAACACAATCCACATAGGAAAGAAAACAGGATTCAGCTCACACAGGTATACTTCTTCGAAATACGATAGAGATGATCACTGATCCATCTAAGTCATCGGACCCACAAAGGATCGATAGATACCAACCCCCGCAATGACCCACACAGGATCAGACCCACATAGGATCTGTAGGCACTGGATCACATAGAATCGCTGAGCGCTGACCCACACAAGATCGGACCCACACAGGATCGAGTCACTCATTCAAATCCACTGCCCTTGTTCGGAGATCAGAGATTCTGACAGAGTCGTTGGCTCGATCCTTACGGCTGGTGACTCCTACGGGAGCAGACTCGACGATTACGCAATGGTGTCGGCAGTGTGGTCTTACTCTAGGAGGTGAGAGCTTAGGCTAGGATCTTATTGTAGTGGCGTCGAGGCCTTACGACGTCATCTTGGGCATGGATTGGTTGTCCACGGTCCATGCATAGATTGACTGTATTAGGCGCAAGGTGCGATGTGTACGCACCGACGGGAGCAGGTTCACCTTCATCGGTGATAAGGGATCCTCCGCCGCACAGGATGAACTTCCGCAGAGGAGAGGACATCCCATCAATCGTCAGTTGGAAAGCCTCATCCTAGGAGGAGTTGACGTGCGGAGTCCTGGTTTTCTTGCAGTGGTAGATCAGTATGCGGACGTCTTTCCCGACGACGTTCCAGGGCTACCTCTTCGCAGAGAGGTATACTTCTATATTTTCTTATACCCCAGGAAAGCCCTGATATCGACTCCATCATATTGGATGGCCCCCGCCGAGCTTCAAGAGCTATGGGTATAGTTGGAGGACTTGCAGGGCAAGGGGTTCATCCGACCCAGTGTTTCACCCTGGGCTTCCCCGATTTTGTTTGCCAAGAAGGTGGATGGGAGCTTATGACTTTGTGTCTACTATCGTCGCCTGAACCATGTGACATTTAGGAAAAATTATCCACTACCGAGGATTGATGACCTCTTCGATCAGCTCAAGGGAGCATGGTGGTTATTGAAGATAGACCTTAGGTCAGGCTATCATCAGCTCAGAGTTCGAGATGAGGACGTGCAGAAGACGGCCTTCAGATGTCGGTATGGCCAATTTGAGTTCTTGGTTATGCCATTCGGCGTAACCAATGCTTTATCAGTGTTCATGGCCCTCATGAACAAGATCTTTCCGCCATACCCTGATCGATTTGTCGTGGTCTTCATCGATGACATTTTGATTTACTCGACGGCCTAGGAGGAGCACGCCTACCACTTACGGGTTATACAAGACACACTCCGAGAGCACCAGCTTTATGGTAAGCTCTTGAAGTGCCAGTTCTGGATATGTGATGTCCATTTCCTGGGACACGTCATCTCTGAGGCTGGAGTTGCAGTGGATCTTGCGAAGATCGAGGAAGTGCTAGCTTGGGATCCACCCAGGAGCGTGACGGAGGTGCGGAGATTCTTGGGACTAGCTGGATACTATATAAGATTTGTGCCAGACTTCTCTAGAGTAGTGGCACCACTCTCAGCTTTGACAAAGAAGGGGAAACCCTTTGTGTGGTCAGACAGATGTCAGCAGAGCTTCCAGGAGCTGAGACAGAGATTGACCAGCGCACCTATCTTGAGGTTTCCTGAGGAGGGAGTAGGGTACGTAGTCTACTGCGATGCATCAGGGACTGGACTCGGATGTGTCCTAATGCAGGAGCAGGCAGTGATCGCCTATGGATCACATCAGTTGAGGCCGCATGAGCAGAACTACGCAACCCATGACTTGGAGTTAGCAGCAGTGGTCTTCGCTCTGAAGACTTGGCGACACTATCTGATGGGCGAGCGCTTTACAGTCTTTACTGGCCATCAGAGTCTGAGATACATCTTCTATCAGAAGGATCTGAATCTAAGAATCAGCGATGGCTCAAGTTCCTCCAGTACTACGACTTTGATATAGTCTATACTCCTGGGAAGGGGAACGTGGTAGACGATGATCTCAGCAGGAGGACGGTAAATCATCTACTTGAGGAGGCGACAGAGCAGGTAGCCTCTTTGTAGATATCCTACGTGGATAGAGATAGAGTAGCCTTCCTCCAGTCTCTCACAGTCACTCCTCCACTACTGCAGTGGGTCAGAGAGGCACAGCGTCGGGATGCTGACTGTGAGATGCAGCATGCACAGATATCCTCAGGACAGGCACCTGATGGTTTCTCCTTTGGAGTAGAGCCCAACATCCTTTTCAGTGGACATACCTTGGTACCAGTTGCTTTACGAGAGGAGGTGCTGAGAGTGTTTCACACTTCTCCTTTGGCGGTACATCCTGGAGTGGCGAAGATGTACCAGGATCTCAAACGACAGAACTGGTGGCCGTGCATGATGAAGGCTGTGGAAGAGTTCGTTTCTCGATGCCTCACCTGCCAGCAGGTGAAGGCTGAGCACCAGGTACGAGCAGACTTGGTACAACCCTTAGAGGTCCCAGAGTGGAAGTGGGATGGGATTTCTATGGACTTCATGACTGAACTTCCACGCACTTCCAGAGGTCACGACTCCATTTGGGTGATTTTTGACCGACTCACCAAGTCGGCACACTTCTTACCCATCAGAGAGTAGGGATTAGTGGAGAGCTTGGAACGAATTTAAGTTCAAGATATTGTGCGGCTTCGTGGTGTGTCGTCATCTATCATCTCTGATAGATATGCTCACATTACTTCCCGACATTGGAAGGGGTTATAGGAGGCATTCGGGACGCAGCTATGTCTGAGCACAGCCTTTCAACCCTCAGACGGATGGTCAGACGGAGAGGACTATTCAGACTCTCTAGCACATGCTCCGTGCATGTGTCCTCGACTTTGGTCGTAGCTGGGAGGACCACCTACCCTTGGTGGAGTTCGCGTACAACAACAGCTACCACTCCACCATCGGGATGGCACCATACGAGGCATTGTACGGACGACCCGGAAGATATCCTTTGTGCTGGACAGTCCCTAGGGAGTCAGCACTTGTGGGACCGGAGATGGTCCAGGCCACGACAGAGAAGGTCCAGGTCATCCAAGAGTAGAAGAGGACAGCTCAGAGCCGGAAGAAGTCATATGCTGACAGGAGGTGGAGGCCACTAGAGTTCATGGATGGCGACCATGTCTTCTTGCGTGTCTCGCCTCGACATGGATTACAGAGATTTGGCTGAGGTGGAAAGTTGTCTCCATGCTTCATCAGACCCTTCCAGGTCCTCAGCAGGATTGACAAGGTGGCTTATCACCTGCTCTACCACCTCAGTTGCACCGGGTGCACGACGTCTTCCACATATCTCAGCTGAGGAGATACGTGAATGACCCGACGCACATCATTGACCATGGGGAGCTAAACGTTGATAATGGGGTTACTTTTGCGGAGGTCCCAGTGGGGATCGAGGATCGACTGGAGTGGGTCCTACGTGGACGATCAATTCCTCTAGTGTGCATCAGATTGTAGCACGGGAACCTTTAGGAGAGAACTTGGGAGCGGGAGGCTCAGATGCGTGCTCAATACCCTCATTTGTTTCCCTAGTTTCCGATGTATCTTTACGGGGACGTAAAGCCCTGAGGTGGGAGTAATGTAAAGACCGGTAAAATTCAAGGAAAATTTTTTCTTAATTTTCTTTGAGATTTTAGAAGAACGCAGTTTCAGACGGCACCTGATTCCGAGGCCCGGTGTGCCCGGAATTTCTAACCGAAGTTTAGCTCGGGTACGTTCAGTGAACGAACGAGCGTGTATTTCTATCTTTTGAACTAGTGCTCGAGATCGAATTACGAGGTCACCGATGGAACCGTAGCGCCGATAATTGCTTAGGAACCCCTGTTCCAGAGTTTCGTTTTCACGAGAGTTGATGATAAAAATTGTGGAAGTTTATTTTATAATTATTCTACAATTTTTATTTTTACTCTAAGTGTTTAATTCATTAGATTGAAGTTGGGTAACCACCCAACCTCCCTTGGGAGGTTATGAGGGTGGTGGGGCCCACACGAACCCCACCCCTTAATATCCTCTAATCCCCCCTCAACTCCCATTAAATTTTGTAAACATAAGTTATTTAAACTTATGGCATTAATGTAGTAAGTTTAATGTGAGTTTTTGAAATTCATACCCTTAAATTTCAAAAGGATTATTCTGTTAATAAAATAGAAAAGGAGCTTATTTTATTTTGTTGTTAGAGTTTTTTCATTGATAGATTTTGGGAAGAACATCTTTCTCTTTGACGAAGAACGCAAAGAACGAATGACCTCCGACGTGGAGCGTCGAGCCCTCGGAGACCGTCTTCCGCGACACTGACCCGCGATGCGACGTCTTCCTCCACGACGTTTTTCTTCCGCAACGTCTCTTTTCGAGACGGTTTTCTGTGAAGAAATCCTTTTCAACGTCTTCGAATCCTCGCTTCACGAGGCCGATGTTCGTCATCTCTTTAATCAAAGTAGGGGTTTGGTTTAATTTAATTTATGTGGATTATATCCTTAGCCATTGTTTTTTGTTGATAATTGTTTGAGCCGCCTGTTATCTTAATAATGGGAGGAGGTCAGACCGCACGAACACGGCCGACCCTCCTCCCCATTTTGTTGGTTGTACTCGTTGCGGCACGAGCAAAGGCGGTGTGGTGCAACGGTACCACGTGGAAAAAATGAAAAACAGGCGAAGAAGCGTCGCGCCGTCGCGTCGCGCCATTTTGGCGTTTCTAAGGCTCCACAGATTGTTTAATTAACGGCGGATCGACGGGAGTTGACGAAATGGGCTGCAGAGGCAGTTTGATGATTCCACAGTAAAGTGCGAGACCCGAGGTAAATGCCAGCACAGTCAAATTTGAAAATGGACCACCAGAGCAACTCTGGTGACCGGCGGAATTCACCGGCGGCGCGGGACGCCGGTGCGGTGGTGGTTCCGGCGGACTCACCCAGTGCGAATATGCTGGTCTCTAGGGTTACAGGTTGGAGGCACTGCATGTGGTTGGAGCATGAGAAGATTGAAGGAGAAATTATATTGGATTAGAGAGAGAAATTGAAGTGATGAAATAATAAAGTAAATAATAATAAAAACAGTAAAGGAAAGGAGGTCTGGGCATGCCGCGTGGAGGAGGCGCCAATGTTGGTGCGTGGAAGATTTGGATTTTTTAATTTTGTAAATTAAAATTAAAAATAATAATAATATAATAATGTTATTATTATTTTCTTTGGGAAAACCGTATTTTGACGGTATATTCTTCGTGCAGCCTCGGTTTCAAGAACCATCTGCGGCAATGCGACCCAGATTCCGAGACGGACATTACAAGTCCAATATTGGCTGTTTTTTTCGGGTTTATGGATCGGGTACCTGAAGCGCACGAAAAATAATAGATTTAATATTATTATTAAATCTTCGACCCACCATAACTCTTGCGTACGACGTCCGTTTGCCTTGCCGTCAGTGACGATATAATCCTGTCATTAATACGGTTGTTTCAAGTCTAATGTTGGATACTAAATTCTAGTTCGTGGTGCGGGGCCACGAAACACCGAATAATAATATTATTATTATTATTACGGGATCTTGTATATTACAAATATCTCTCATACGGTGTCGGAATGACGAACCGTCTATGACGTTGCGACCCAAGAATTACGACGGATGTTTCAAGACTAATTTTGGATATTTAAGTTGAGGTTGAGGCGCGGGCCCCACAAGGCCCGGTTCGGGCATGATGCTGTGAAATGAAACTTTTTCACCGGCCATCCGTTTGGGACCAATGGGTAGTCCATCTCGTGTGTTTTTCCGTATGGATCGCAATGGTGTGACTGGTTTGGTTAACCGGTGTCATTTGACGTACGACTTGGTTGGTCGATCATGAATCCAATCGGGCCCTCGGAGCGGAAACACTTATATCTTGAGCTCCGGACGTCCGATTGACGTGCCGTAGACTTTGTTGGATTCCTCTTGATGAGATGGAACTTTTGGTATAATTCTCCTGAGGTTTGGACGCAGTTGGAATATGGCCAGGTTGGATTGTACCCAAAATCCAACTGGGCCCCTGGAACGGAAAAGCTGATAACTTTCAGACTAGACGTCCATTTGACGAACCGTCAGCGGAGTTGGTGATCACGTTGAAAAAGGTCCCTTTGAGTATACCCTATGAGAGTTTTGGGTATAGTTGAGAATGGCCGGGTTGGTTCGCACCGAAACCAACCGGGCCCCTGTGACGAAAAGGCTAATAACTCACAGACCAGGTGTCCGATTGACGCGCCGTCTGTTGCATTGAGACCCCTATGACGAGGCGGTCCATTGAGATAATTCTTCGTGGTACTTTGAGATACCTGGAGTATTGACCTGTAGGTCGTGGAGCGGACCGTCTCGGAGACGAGCGTTCGGAGTATGGAGACTGTGTAGCCGGCTGAGACCTGACGACTGCTTGACCGACTCAACATGGAGTGAGTCGACTAGCCCAGTGGACGGAGCACTACTTTGTTTGGTGCAGACCCATAGCGGATAGAACACTACCTGTGTGACAGTGCAGCCCCGCGGTACTCATCTGGAGAGTACCTCTACAGGCTATTAGGGTGTGTGCACTACTGTGTTTGGGTGGCATACCCCTGCGGGAAGCACTACTATGTTTGGGTGGCTGGCCCGTGGTACTCGACAGGAGGAGTACCTCAGCAGTCTTAGGTTAGTGAGCAGTACCTTGGAGTCGTGACAGGACCATTGTACACTCCAGAGACGGGACTCTTCAGCAGTTACGGTTTCGATAATGAATATCCTGGTTTGAGCTGAGTCTGTGACCATTGTGTTTATCTCCTGATTGAGATGGGTCACTTGATAACTTAGGTATATGTATGGGCATATATCTAATTAGTTTTTATCCTTTGATTTCATAACCTTTGTGTTTCCTCATGATTGAGATGTGTTACTTGATAACTTAGGTATAAGTATGGGCTTATACCAAAGTAAGGGTTATCTATTGATATCTTCTTTTTGGTTAAAATTTATTGACTTAGTGAGACCTTGAGGGTCTCGGGGTCCCTACTGAGTATCGTTATACTTGCCCCTTTACGGGCTATTCCCGCAACTCCTTGTGTTGGTTGCAGAAAACGGGCCGCGAGACAGTATCCGGTGGTGGACTTCATGACGAGATGACACTCAGAGGCGGTTGAAGGGCAAGATAGTAATGGAGGATATCTATACCTACCCTTCAGGTAGGATCTGTGGTGGACGATCCGGGAGATGTGTTATTTGTACCTACCCTTCAGGTAGGATCCGTGGTGGACGATCCAGGAGCTATGCTATCTGTACCTACCCTTCAGGTAGGATCCGAGGAGGGCGACCCAGGAGTTGTTTCTATACTTCCAGCTGTTAGTCATTTCTGTTGTACTTCCATTCAGTTGTAGTTGTACTTTTCAGTTGGGTTTTTATTCTGGGCCTTTTACTTTTCAGCACTTCTTTTGTACTTAGTGTTTACTTATGCTTGTAATCTGTGGTGTTTTTTTACTTTTATAAAGTCAATGCCTTCCCAGTTATCGGGATTTACGACTTTGGTGCTAGTCACCAGCCCCTATCCTATAGATGGCGGGCTTGGGGTAGTCACGGCACGGGCCCCGAGGACGGGTTGTGAAAAATAATAAAATCCTTTATAGATTGGATTTGTAATTTCATAGTAAAAATAGGTTTCAAACAGGTCTACATTCATGGGTTATTGATGATAGGTGTATAGAGGATCCAATATGGAATACAGTGACATGATGATGGTGATCATGTGTGAGTGTATCCATGAGCTAGACCATGGTACTATGGATTACTTCTAGGCTAAATAAGGTGAAATTGTTTATTACCTTTCAAAAAATAGGTCCCAAGATCGATGTAGGAATCCCACTAATAGCATGTACCATTTTTCATCATTAGTAGACATATATATGCAGTGATTACGTGGGATATAAAATGAAACAAATTCTCCTGAACAAGGGTTTGTCTTTAATTTCTCATCATTTGGATAAATATTTTGAGTCTCCTTGAGATCATAGTCCTTCAAGGATCATAATAGAATGTCAACTATGAGTTAATCATGTTACTATCAACTACATGTTGTGGTAAGGATAAATATTGAATGACTTTGTGTTACTGAGATAATATGGTATACCTAGAATGATGACTGAGAAAATGGAAGTAGATATTTTGATAATGAGTTAAAATAGAAGAACCTATTAAATTAATTAGTTGATGCATTCATTGGATTGTCCATGAGTAACACAAGTGATTTCATGTGCTTCCAACCAACCATTCCATGAACGGACCTACCATGTGGTTACACCTACCATTGGTTGGATATTTTCATCATGTAACTAAATATTTATGTAAGTTATCACTTTTTTCATGAAATACTATAATAATTCATGTTATATTGAGATTCAATGAGTGATATGAAAACAAAATATCAGTCGTACCATGATTTGATTTGTGAAAACACATTAAGACCAAAATAATGATTATATGATAGTAATTTGAGTAATGGAATGAAGAGAATAAAATTGACTATACAAAGGAACAGTAAATAGAAATGAGATAATTTGAGAAACCTCAAAGAAGGTGAACCTGTTGAATTAATTATGAGTGAATTTGAATCATATGGGAAATAGAAAATGGTTTTCGATACTGATGTACAATCAACCACAATATGAGGAAATGACTTCATGCTTTGATCAAAACTGAATTGAGGGACAACCAATAATGGTTATTTAATAACTGTGAGAAGAGAATTTTTTTATGGATACTTAAAGGAGATAAAACAAAGAATCTGAATTTGATTCAAGAATGAATTTAAATCGATGAATGGGATTCATTCATGATGATATGTTCTACTAGAAAAAAGAGATTTTATAAATTGGAGTGATTATCTCACATATTCAATCTGAGATAATCATGAGGCATATTCCCAAAATCATATATGTTATCTAGGAGAATTATTCAAATCTGTTTTTTCCTGAATTAACTAATGTGAGTTGAGTTTAATATTTATTATATATACATGTCACATAAATATTAGTGAAGAAAAATATGATGGATTCCATACTTTATTACTATAAGTATAAAAAATAATAAGGATATCACCATGTTGAAAATAAATTAACTATTATCTACTATGAAGAAGCTACACATTGAAAAAGTAACGAATTGTGTTTTCATAAAAATGATAATGATGAACTATATATTTTTCATTTATAATATTTCATTCACACATAATTACAATGATGTTATGATTTTTGATTTAAATGGAAATATATCTTGATTCTAGTACAAATAAAACTTTTTAAATGATAATTGAGAAATATAAATTGATAGTTTTTTATACAAAATGAATGATGAAAGATAGTATGTTGGATGTCATTGTATTCTTATAATTATGAAATAATAAATACAACTAGAAAATATGAATTTCATGATTTATAGATAGAAATTCCATGATAATTTTAGATATCATGAGGATTTAATATCGAATCATTAGGTACATTGAATGGAATATCAAATAAATTATGAATACTTAGATTCATAAAGATACACTTCATAATGATGAAATATTATCACACAAATGAGTGTTGAATATATTGAGAATAATAAGAAAAGAAATTTAATGTGTCCTAACACTAAAACTACCCACAATATTATGAGACAAAAATAATTGTGATAAGTATTGTTAAATAAGAGATTAAATTTAACATTGAATAATATTAAGAGAGAGTGTATTTGGATATACTTTTGCATATTTCATTCAATCCATACATTCTTGGAGGAACACAATAAATAAAGGTTCATATTATTTAGATGCGGTATAAGAAAATTTTATTGTATAAATAAACACTGATCACTAAACTTGATTTTTACCAGGATGGTTTAGGGATATAGATTTTAATGATATACCCTTGTTCATTCCTTCTTTGATGAGAAAAATTAATTTGAGTCTTAGTATGAGAAAAACAAATGTACACTAGTGATGTAATCATCCTTTTAGAAATTAACATAATCTATAAATTATATTGTTATAATTTTAAAATTTTGTATTAATAATCTACATTTATATTAACCAAAGATAACTTAAATCCATGATAGAGAGAGAGAGAGAGGGAAATATAATCACTAAACAAGGGAATATTTATTGATTGGATAAAATTAAAAATTGAAGTAATGTCATCCCATAATGATTTACCGCTACCCAAGTGTCTTTACATCCCTAAATAATCCAGTCAATTAGTATCAATATATTGACCCAAGCATCTAATGTAGTGATATTAAATATTTTTTGAGGAATATTCATTAAATATTACAATGGAATGCTTGAGGACAGTAATGGGTTGGTACATTTAGAAACATGGAACACAATATTCTGAATTATTGAAATATATTCAATGTATCCCATAAATATCATACCCTTTAGTAAACCTACTTAAAAACCATTATTCAGAAGTTTGGGAAATGAAACAGAAGAATTAGAAATCATGGATACTCAGTAAGGGAAAAATGGAGATACATAAGCATAATCTGGGAACAAGTATCTCAGAACATGAGAATAATATATAAAAATGATACCTTGCATATAAATGATCATAATCTTGAGTAAGGGAAAAAAGATTGGAAGTTCATAAGACATGACTTATGAGTGAAAAAATGACCAATAAGAGAACAGAGTTTTCATAAGACATAAAATTGTGGAATATACATAATAATATGAAATATTATTTCAAGACTACCCACCAAGACAAACATAACATTTTGGGATTAGTTTAACCACTCATGTACCAACTTCAAGCTTGCTCTAACCAAATTAGTACCCTAATTTTTAGTGGAGATGCTCCTGGGAAGAAGAAACCATAATCCATAGTGGAATTACATGCGTAGTAGTGGAATGAGGATAATACCTAAAAGATTATGTTAGGAATGGATCACTCCCAATTCCGTCACAGTGGAAAAATTACCTTACTAAACAGATTTCACTCCCCATATTAGTCAGGTCAATCTCATGAGATATAAAATCATTACCCAATTAGTTTGAGGGATATATAGGTCAAACCAATATTCGGTTATAACATAACCACCATCAAATAATGAAAATCATATGTATATATATATACAATAAGATCATAAAACAATCCAAATATCCTAACAAAAATAATGAAAGGTGTTTTATAAAAATTTCATCATATCATATCCTATAGAAAAGATACAAGTTTCATAACCATGTGATTATTTCATCATAAAAAACCCTGTGAAAAGAAATAGGTTTCATCATAGTTCTATCATGGTTTAATAAAGTTAAAATAAGTGGGTTTCATAAATACTTTTTCATGATAATCCATTAAGGGAATGAATAAAAATGGTATACTTTGATTATATTCCCATTATTGAATAAGAAATTTCAACAGATTCCATATTATATGAAAATTAATTTTGAAAGATAATTTAAATATTTTTTTATGAAAATATACATTCATCATTTAATATTTTTTAAATATATTAGGGAAAAAATTTATTTTAAAATATCCTTGAAACATATAAATGAATATTCAAAAAATTTGTTATGATTATGGGATGTTTAACTAATGTTGTATATATTAAAAAAATATTCCATTCACATTTATAGTAAAATAAAAATGTGTATATTTTGTAAAAAATGAAGATTCCTTTAAAAAAAATTAAAAAGTAAAACATTGAAAAAATATTCTTAAAAATCATAGGATAATAATAAAACATTTTACAAAAATACTTTTCCAAAACAAGGTTTTGGAAGAAAATGTGTTTTCAACGGAGTAGATGTTTCATCATAAAAAATATAGTTTCAAAATATTTAGTAAAAAAATAGAAAGAAATTAAGGGGAAAAATTAATTATCATGAAATAAGTATATGAAAATAAATTACAAGAGTTTATTAAGATTTAGATCAAAATATCTCAAAATTGGAAGTATAAAAATAAAAAAAATTCCTGATTAGTGATGAGTTTGTGACATAAAAATAATACAACATTATTAACCATGAATCATTTTACCCATTAATGAGTAACATATAATTTAACATAAAATATCAGAGTGATAAATAAATTCATGATATTAATAGTCAAATGGTATGTATATACACCTTGTTAAAGAATATAGGTTCATAATATAACGTATACTTCGAAGAAGGAAAACTGACACAAAATTACCCTACTCTTTGAGTATCATTTGAAATTTAATCCCCATGAAAATATAACATCAATATAAAATTTAATTACCCATAAATGTGAAAGATTTTAGATATATCATTTCAAAAGATAGTATATTATCTCTAAAAATGAAACAATTGTTAAATATGGAATAAGTCTCTCATAAAAAAGAGAGACTAAAAACCCCCTTAATGAAATTCCAGAGATTCTTTTCACTAATTAAAATATCATGAATAATAAATATAATTTAATTATAATTAATAATAGAACCATATTTTTATGTATCCTAAAATATATGATTTAATTATTTCCTTTTATTATGTATTTATTAATAATTCTATGTTAGTGTCACATTTTGTGTAATTAAAACTTTGTTTTTCATAAATATTTTGATTTGTAATATTGGTTCCCATTAAATTGATCATGGTTACATAAAATTCCGAATAATATTTTTGAAATAATTATCATATTTATACATAAAATAAATATTTAATATCAATAATGGAGTATGGTTTTTAAAAATGAGGTATGTTACTGTCATGGAGATGGTAGGCCATACATATGCATTAGTAACATTTCAATATTTCAATGATCACTGTGGGAAGGATAAAATTAATATATTATATTAATATAATGATAAAAATATCAGAAAAAAAACATAATTTATTTAAATAATTTTATACATTTCATATATGTGGTGTGGTGATGAAAATATTGTCTTGTCGCTTCCTAAAGCAGGTAGTCCACAAGTACATAAAAGAATTTATCTTCATTCATTTAGTTAAAAGGTATGAGTGAAAATGAAATATATTATAATTTTATAATGAATAATATATCCTTAATATCATAATTATTTCATGTATATCAGATATAATCATCAACTCTACCCTTATCACCTTCCTTGTAAGTAGTGAACGGGCCCGATCTCTTCATGACGTGGTAGTCCTTTGTACACATGAGTGACATTATTGTATTCCCACAAAATGTAAACATAATGTTATGTATGATATAATAATTAAATAATGAAAATAATATCATAAATATTATATATAAATGGTAAATACCTCATTATTGCCAAAAATTATATGTGGTAATGTGAAAACGAATGACATTGTTACGTGAAGCGGTAGTCCGTCGTATACAAGAATAATGATTTTGAAACCCATTATATTAATGTGGAGATGTTTTTAGGTCATTAACATGTTATAAAACCATCTTAATTTATTTAAAATATTGAATTAATTATATCATAATGGTTTAAAAATAATTTAAGGATTTGGAGAATGAAATGAAATAAAGATGCTCGTTAAATAACATTTCCCCTTCTTCGAGTACCCTCCATATCTTTTCACTAAATCCATCAACGGACGACTTTATTTCAATAATAACTCTTATATAATGATATGAGGTAAATTTGGAAGTGATTTTATAATTTTCTTTATGTTTCAAAAAAAATTATGGTTTAAAGAGGAGAGGATAGGGGTGACCTTTTATAAATGGGGAGATGACACACATGGTATTTGCGTAATGGAATATGGGATCCCCCATTTTCAATAAGGTAAAAGGGTCAAATTTTGGCCACTACAGAACAATATTTGTTTAATGTTCTTAAAATAACCACAATTTAGTTTTTAGACATTATTATAGTTTAGTTTTAACCATATATTTATTTACCCTTCGGTAAATCCATTTTAACCTAAACCACGGTAAATAATTTTTACTGCATTCACAAATCATTTTGGTAAAAATTTAATTTGAAATTATTAGAAACTAAAAATAATTTGGATTCCAAATATAACATCCATTTTCCCAAATTCCATTCATAGACTTGTAAATTGTTTTAAAATATAAATCTTGTAGACGTACTGAGAAATATGTTTTCAAGAAGGTAACATTCAAATGATTGAAATGTTTTTTTATAAAAAAAAATTAATATAAAATTGATTATAGTGTCTCAAATTGTATTAATATATATTAATATAATTTAAATAATAATTTTAAAAAAAATTAAAATATATTTTAATATTATAAGTATTTAAAATTAAAAGGTTGTTCTCAATTAAAATTCGAACCGTCACTATTAATCAAAAAATGAACCCTTTAAAAAAATTACAGATAAAATCAACCCAAATATTATTTTTAAATTTTTATTTAAAAAAGAAATTTCATTTAATAAAATTATTTTTCTTAAATATTAAAAATTAATTTTATTCTATCGACACAGAAATGTGACAGAACTATTTTTTAGAAAAATATTTTTTTAAGTGTAAAATTGGATTTATTCATATTTATTGTATAAAAAACACATATGTTGGTTTTCAATTTTTTTAAATATAAAAAATTTTAATTTCGTTAAATTAATTAACCAAAATATGTTAGTATAATATATTATTATAAAACAAACTTATGTGGATAAAAATATTTTCTCAAATAAATATTTTCTTTTCTCTTCAAAAGGGTGTTATATTAATTTATAAGTATGTAGTAATTACACAATTAATTTTATATATAATTTTATTCCATATTTTCATTATTTAGTTTATAATTTTTTAATTCAACATTAAAATGTCTAATTAAAAACTATAATAATAATATTTTAATAATATGTCATATTTCATTTAGACTCTGTGTTGCGTGTATATAAAAACAAGGAAACAATTAAATGAATTTGAAAATAAATTAATAAAATATAAAGGTGTTACATTTTATCACCATAAAATTGAATTCCACCATCAAAATTATTCTTGATAATCAAAGGATTAAAATCTGAAAATAACTTCATAAAGAATCACATCGTACAAATGCATAATTAAAAATGGATGTGAATATGTCAGCTATAATTAGACCATTTTGGATTTAATATGGGTGATCATTGGTGGAAAGTGAAAACATGGACATATAAGTGAAAACAATGACCCAAATACTTTAGTGAACCTCGCTTAACCTACGTGGATATTACATCATTTTAGATTAATATTCAGCACATTAAAAAAATATATGCCCAAGGGACATAATATTTTATTGTCTTTGGATACCAAGAACACATTATTCTAATACTGTGAAAGATCATCAACAACTTTATTAAATATATTGTAACTTATTAATCATGCTAAAAAATTTCATCATAACCTAGGGAATAAAAATATTAGAGATTGGTTATCTCGAATGCTTAGTAAGGGTAAATAATGTAAACACATAAGCATAATCATAAGAATATGGGTATAAAAATTTGATCATAATATTTAATTATCATACCCTGCATAACATAAGATCATAAATGAGAATCATACCATAAATCATGGTTGTTCATAGGATATGAGTCAAAGGTAAAGAAAGAACATAAGACATGAAATAATAACATTGTAATAAAACATGGAATTGTGAAAATACATAAGCATAAAAAACCAAATGTCTATGAGACCTTCCATGAACAACATTACATGTTAGGCTTGGTATAATCACTTGGGTACCTACTATGGGATTGGGATATCCTCACTTGTACCCTCTTATTTTTGGCTTTCAAATTTCCTCCCATATACCCTCTTGTATTGGTTGTTGGATGTAATACCATGTAACTTATTGTTTTCAAGATTGGGATGTCATCTTATGTACCCTCTTTTTTTAGGTTTGGGATTTCCTCATGTATACTATCTGGTTTTAAGGATTTGTATTTACTCTCGTGTACCCTCTTGTTTTCTTACATGGGATGTGATCTTATTTTTCCTCCTATTTTTTGGATTGGGATGTCCCCCAACCTATTTTTTGGGTATTTAGATGTTCTATCATGTACTCTAGGATCTCATAAAAAATTTATCATTAAAAAATTCATTTGAGGGAGAAATAGGTCCCACCCATCACATAATTAAATCATAAATTCATTTTCCAAACAAAATTTCTCATATCATGAGCCATGAAAATAGATGGGTTCTACAAACATCAAATAATAACCCATGAAATGAAATGGGTATCATTAAAATTTCATCGCATAATAACATATATAAAATATATATAATCTATTTTTATTTTATCAAGGCTTAAATCATGAAAAGAATAAGGTTTCAAAATCAAATATCTTGTTGAAGAGAAACATGTTTTGTTATAATCATTCTATCAAAACATAAACCATTTAAGAAATAATAGGAATTTAGCCTTTTAATAATATCATAGAATGGAATTATTAACACCAACAGATGTCATATTTTATGGAAAATAACTTGTAACGACACCTTGAAATAATTCATTTAGGTAAACATTATTTCTTCTTTGACAAATTCTCTTTAAAACATAAGAACTTTTTGAAAACAATTATATAGAAAATAAAAATGAAATCTTATAACTAAATATTTAAAAACCATTTGGAATCTATTTTATTTGGAAGCATATAATGGGATCTTCAAAATTAATTTAAGACCATTTCTAAAAAAATATATGGCAACCTTATAAATAAGGAATGTAAATCATTTAAAATCCATTTTCATTGAAAACATATAAAATAATCAAGAAAATATTTGAAAAATCATTTTCCATGAAAATTTATAAAAGGAGATTTATAAAATTTTAAAAACAATTTTACATGAATAATTATGAGATAAGGTTTAAGATATTTTGAAAACATTTTTGATAATAAGGTTTTTGAAATAGAACAGATTTATGACTGAAAAATAAATATAGACATATTTTTTAAAAAAATATTTTCAAAATTATTATAAGTACCAATGAATGGAAAATTGTAATAAATATTAATATATCATGAATAGAAAGAGTAAAATAGAATAAATGAATTTTCATGAGATATGGATCATAATATTTCATCATAGGAAACTTGAACATAAACAATCTCTATATGTGATGATATTGTTTTAATAAAGTCTCACCACATGGTAACATTGAATCACACTTTCCATGTAAGAAATTGATATTAAATGAAACATAAAATATCATGAATTAAAGTATATTCGTGATATAACATGTACAATATAATTATATACATATCATAAAAGAATATTAATGCGTATTATAACATTTATCACAATGAATAAAAAATGAGACCAAAATTCTTTACTAATTTGGTGAAATTCGAATTGTAAAACCTCTTGAAGTATATATATTTAAATAGATGTGTAAATACAAGAAACAATAAGTGTAAAATCAATAACATAATGTCATTTAAAATACAAACACCACAAAAAATAAGTGTGTGGTTATTAAGGCATGTATCTCCCCAAAATAAAAGTGAGATGAAATTCTCATTACCTTTAGTGTTGACTCTCTTTGTACTAGTTCAATATTGATGCATAAAAAATTTATGTTTTCATAAATATTTTATGAATTATATTATTATATACAATAAAATATATCGTTTTATTATGACCTTATATTACATGTTTTTAACAATCTTATGTTAAGGTTTTAATTCGGGTAATATTTTCTTTGTTCTTCACATGTGTCTTAATTTGTTATATATTTGGTCCTCATAATTATATAATTATTCCAGAATGTAAAACATGATATAAATGAACATTATATATTATATATTTAGATATAATAATTTATATAATATATAATTATGAAATGGAATGCACCATTCATGGTTACAATATGTCATGCGTACGAATGAATGATGTTTCCATTTTTCATATTGAAAGAAGTAATTAAAATAATATATATATATATATATATGTTTGTAATAATAATATATTAGAATAGTAATGTTATATATATAATATATGTTCACTAAAATTGTAATATCCTAGGTAAATAAGGAATAATACATTTTCATTTTTTGTAATATTTGTGAATTAAATAAACGGGTTGCAATGTTTTATGGCTTACCCGATATGCAACAACAAATTTCTTTGAAATCTTATATTGAAAACTAATAATATGTTATTATTATTTTAAATGGTAGTTAACACCTAGACGTTGTATTAGAAAGAATGAATAAAACTAACTACAATATAATTATACATGTTTGTTAAATATTTTTACTTTTATCTAATAAAAGTTAGAGGCTTAAAATGTGAATGAATATAATTTTAAGCATAAATACTCTAATATTCACTAAAAGGTTGATTTATCATCTTTTAATGGTGAACCCTAATTAAATCTAGTTTTGTTCACTTTAATACATTATATTTAAATAAATAAAATAATTCTTTAGAATCGAGACACCCAAATTTTCTTTGGGAAATTTTTGGGTTTTCTTTTAGATAAAATTATATTTTTAATGAATAGTGAAATTACTGTATTTTAAATCAAAACATCATTTTAATATAATTTATTTTTATGGTTAGGTTATCATTTTAATTGGTTTTAATGTTTAATTAGATTATATCTTTACCATTTAATCTAATTTTTTTCCTTGAAATTAAATTCACTTTGATATTGGACATAAACAAGTATCAATATTTTGATAGTTATTGTTTCTTAAAAACACGCTGTTTGTTTTGACAGTGGGAATTAATTTTAAATTAATTTCCACCACTTATATGTTTTTAATTTTGTAAAATATAAATCAATTTTCAATTCATATTATCAAATATATATTAGGCTGAATTTTTTTATGTTTTCTGAAAACCATCAATTTGTGATGAATTGTTAAACCACTTAGTAGTAGTTAAAAAACTGACATTTTCATTTTAATGAAATTTTACCACTTTTTTGAATTGAATTTTGAAAATCCGACATATGTGGTTGTTATTAGTAAGTAAAATCTGGTTCAATAAGATGAAAATATCTTTTTGTGAATAGTAACTTTTGATTTTTATTTACCACAGTTAAAGATAAATATGGTATTTAAGGTAGAAAGAATATTATAATAATACAAAATTACCTTGACACATATCCTAACCTTATTGGTTGAGTCATTTACGACCATGGGCATCTATGGGTTGATTTTGGAACCCCATGGAGCCATATGTGAGTGATAATGACACATTGGATTAATTAACTTAAAGTAAAGGCAAAAATGACATAAAAAAATATTTTTTTGTAAATTAATTTTTACATGTTGTTATATAAATCATATTTCCTACAACAAATATTCATTGGAATTTAAAATTATTTCCTAAATCATATTTTTTTTTATAATTTTTAGATATCGAATATATTAAATTATTTATGACACAATATTGATACAGTATTTACATCATTAGTAAATGATTAAAATAAATAAGATTATAAATATTAAAACTATATCCAAAACCTATCCATTTCTAAATGGATCATATTATTTCTACCTTGAGTCATTTATATTCTACTTTAATGATTTTTTACATTTAGAAAACGAATATCATTATATAATAAAATAATATTATCACACATTCCTAATGAGCCCTTCTTCCCCCATATAAAAATCCATCACTTCTTACTCATTCCCCACACCTCTAAATCCCCTTGTCTAATCCAGAACCTGCCCAAATAAACTCTAAAGATCACTCTCGTCCTACTAGAAATCTTAATTTAGGCAGTAGACTCTTCAAGAAGTCATTTTGGATCAAACCAAAAGAAGATACCCAAATTAAAGGTAACAGTTTCTCCTAAATTGTTTTATTTTATTTTGTTTTATTTTACGTCTCCAACCCCTAAAATAATTTTATTACTTTATTTAATAACAAGAAAAATATAATAAATATACTTTAATGTTTTTATGAGAATTATTTGAACTATGCTTACACACACCTCCATCTAATGGGTGAAAACATACTGTTTCTGTAAATGGAAAACTAACACCTCACGAAACGAGGATTGTTCGATGATCTCTTATTGCTTCTCATGGTGGCCATTAAGATGACACTATATTTATATATGATATATATTATGATTATGTTTGATTTATTCTTCTATAATTTTATTTTATTGCATTCTCTTATGGTTTCAATAATTAGTAAACGTGATAATTCCATTTGAGGAAGTGCAGACTATCGCCCCCTTAAAGTGATATGAATCCTTAATGCCATATGTGGGATGTATAAAGGATGGTGTTAATGTTATTATATGTGATATATTACTTTAATTATAGAATAACTATCTATCATTATGTTTTAATTCCATTAAAATAATAAATAAAAATGAAATTATCGTTCATGCGTACGTATAGCTTACTCTCACCATGAATGGTGCATTTCATTTATTATCTTTAAGTTTTATCTACAATTATAAATACATAACATATACTGGATATATATGATATATATGATATCTAGATCATTAATATAATTCTGTAAATAATGAATTTTTGACCACATTAACAACTTGTAATTATAAGAAGCTTATTTTTGACTCAAGTACCAAATATTGAAAAAACGGCCATTACTACCTTAAATAATTAAATAATGTTTAAAAAATGGTAATAAGTAATATAAAAAAATAGTAGAAATGAAAAAGGTTCTTATGTAAGTAAAAATTAACATTAGTTTATTATTTATGAGATTAAAGAACGAACAGGTCAAGTCGGACATGTGGTAAGGGACTTCTTCACAATCTCCTTTCATTGAGGAATATTTTGTATTAATACATGACTTTCTTTTATATGATGTATAAAACCCATTTAAATTTTAGTTATTTCAAATGGAATCATTTTCTATGAGGTGTATTACTAAATTAAAAAAAATTAATGATTCTTTTTAACGTAATCAGTGACAATGACCTTTCCACCGCTGTGAGTATTACTTGATCTTTGGCGTCCTTAATAAGATAAAATATTTTTAAAATGAAAATAAATACCATAAATAGTTTTTGTATTTTGGTATTGAAAATGGTTTTGATAATTGATTTTTATATGTCAATATATTTAAATGATATATTGTGATTGATTAGTGGAAGTGTTGTCTTTCCTTTTTGTTTGTTTTATGTATTATGAATATGTTTTGGTTCTTCGTCATTGTTTACGTATATGGGTGGTTCCATGATAAACATAGGGCGGGTGAGCCTGAGATGTATCTCCAATGCATTGGTTAACATGATAGAGGTAAACATGAATGTTTCCCCGAAGAGATTTAGGGAATATAGTATTATGGGTATTCTAAAGTAACTCCCTAATGTTTTCTTTTTTTTGTTTTATAACTCTTACATAGCATTTTATTCTCATCCCATGTTTTTAAATGTTTTTCACAGTACATAAAGATGAATAGGGTCAAGGATGGGATAAAAAAAATTCATGCTGTCTAAAACATGGAACTAGATACGAATCTTTTTTTCAATAGTTTTTATTTTATGAAAAAATGGAAACTGAGTAGAAGTGTCAACTTTGTAATCTTCTGAGATGTAATAGTTATGTCCTAATTCTCTAAAACACTAAACCTAAAAAGATCCTCAATGTAAATTATTGGTTTAATTAAATTTTATGTAATGTTTTAAGGTTGGGTCTTTTTAGTTGGTATCAAAGGTCGATTTAGACAAATTTAGAAGCTAGGATATTGTTAATTTAATATCTATAAATTAATTTATGTTAATATTAAAATTATATATCATTTAAGGATTACCGTGCTTCTTCGCCGAATATCTTTCTGTGTTCAGAATGGTTTTCCGTAGAGGAAATAGTGCATCTATGTTGGGATGACATCAAGAGGAAGGCAAACTTTCAAATAAGCAACCTAAGATGGTCAGAATCAGAACTGAATAGTTTGTTGCATTGATGGAACAACTGATATAAGATATAAAAGGTGGTGGTATCCATGAATTTGATCAGCCAGATCAACCACATAAGAACATGTCAATAGTGGATCATTTCATGAGGCAACATCCCACATCATTCAAAAAATCATCTAACCATGTTCTAGAAGAAAGGTGAATTAAAGAACTGGATAAATTGTTTGTTGTCATGGGGTGTTTAGAACATAAAAAGGATAGTCTTTTTGTTTACCATTTTGAAGGTGAAGTTGTTCAGTGGTGGTCAATGGTGTAAAATATCAGGGATTGTGAGGAGATTGCGGCACTTGATTGGGATGAATTCCATGTTATGTTTCTTGAGAAATATTTTCCTAAGGTTTTTTTCCTTATGCTGAAAAAACAATTCGTGGAATTGAGTCAAAAGAATGATTCAGTGGCTTCTTATGAAGAAAAACTCACTTGACTGGAAAGGTATGCTCCATATTGCATACGAGATCTTTATAGTAAAATCATCCATTTTTACTCAAGATTGAATCCAATGTATCAAAGGGATCTTGCTTCTCGTGAGTTCAACAGTTATGAAAAACATGTTCATTGTTCGAAGAAGGTAGAAATGGAGTTTTTCAAAGATCAGGTGTTCTTTGAAAAATAATAGAATAATAGGTAGAGGTGGAAGGAAAATGGGAAGAAATTTTCAAGAAAAGTCTGATGGTAGGAAAACATAAGTTTTCAGTTTGTGAATATTGTGGTAAAAATAATTCTTGGGAATGTCTTTTGTATTTTGGTAAGTGCTACTGATGTGGTAAAATGGGACACACGGCTCGTAATTTCACTGAAAAAGATCAAGGTAATGGTAACGCAAAATATGATTTACAACCATTAAAATGTATTAAGTGAAATGAAATGGGTCATTATGCAAATGAGTGTCCAATGAAATACTCAATTGAGGGAAAGAATCCCGACTACAATCAGAATGGGGTGGTTAAATCCATTCCAACTACTTCATCAGATGTTGTGCCATCGAATGAATTAATATCAGGTACATTTTTTTCTTGTGCAGATTATGCCAATGTTTTGTTTGATTCAGGGTCTACACACTATTTCATTTCTAAAAAGTTTTCTAGTAAATTGGGAATTCCATCTCAGGATATGAATACAAAACTTATGTTAAAAACACCTTGAGGAAATGTTGAGATAAAAAGAAAACATATGAACCTTTTTGTAATTGTGTGCAGAAAGAATCTACTTTCAAACCTTATTTTTTGCCTCTAGTAGTATTTGAGGTTATTTTGGGCATGTATTGGCTTTCTGTTTACTATGCTAATATTGATTGAAGAGCTAAAGAGGTTTCTTTTCAGAATGATTTTCAAATTGTGAACAAAAATCAACCCTTGCTTTTGATAACATATCAGGAAGCTTAGAAACTAGTAAAATATGGGAATGAATGTCACATTGCACATATTGTTGAAAATAAGTGAACTATTCAGATTAATGATGTGCCAGTGGTAAATGAGTACAATGATTTTTTTCCTGATGAGTTTCCTAGTATTATACATGATCGGGAAGTTGAAATTACTATTGACTTAGTTCTTGGTGATAATCCAATTTCAAAACCCCCTTATAAAATCGCTCAAATTGAACGTTTAGAGTTAAATAAGAAATTATAGGATTTATTATATAATGGTTTCATTCGACATAGCACATCACTATGGGGTGATCCTATCTTGTTTGTTAAAAATAAAGATGTTTTAATGAGACTTTTCATTGATTATAGATCATTGTACAACATAACTGTCAAGAACAAGTATCCTTTACCATATATTGACAATTTTTTTGATCAGATCTAGAGAGCACAGAATTTTTCGAAGATTGACTTGAGGTTGGGGTACAATCAGTTGAAAGTAAAATATTCATACATTCTGAAGACTACATTTCGTACTAGATATAGCCATTATGAATTTGTAGTTATGCTTTTTGGGTTAACCAATGCACCTGATGTATTCATGGATCTTATAAATAGAATTTTCCATGAGTTATTGGATATGTTTTTGGTTGTGTTCATTGATGATATTTTGGTTTTTTCTAAAATTAAAGAGGAGCATGAATGTATTTTAATGGTTGTCTTGCAAACATTAAAAGAAAAGAAACAATATGGATTATTTAGCATGTGTGAGTTTTGGTTGCAATAAATTTCTTTCCTTGGTCACATTTTTTCAAAACAATTGCATAACTGTTGATCTTTCTAAAACAAAATTTGATGAAGAATCCACTGTACCCACAAATATAACCGATATTCATAGTTTTCTCAGTTTAACATGTTACTTCTAGAGGTTTTTTGAAATTTTTTCACATTTATCTAGTCCAATGACTATATTTACTCGAAAAGGTGTTATGTTCATCTAGAATATAGAATGTGATGATTGTTTTCATAAATTTAAAAGAAAATTAGTGAATGCTCTAGTTTTGACACTACCTTCCATAAATATTGAGTTTGTTATCGACAGTGATACTTCGTTGAAAGAACTTAGTTGTGTCCTTATGAAAAATGATTGGGTAATTTATTATGCTTTACGTCAGTTGAAAACTCATGAGTCAAATTACCCTACACATTATTTGGAATTAGATTCTGTTGTTTTTACACTAATAATTTGGAGGCATCATTTGTATGGAGTAAAATGTGAAATATATACCGGCCACAAAAGTGTAAACTATATATTCACACAAAAAGAATTGAACATGACATAAAGGAGATGGCTGGAATTAATCAAGGATTCTGATTGCACGATCCATTAGCATCTAGGAAAAGAAAATAAAGTGGATGATGCTTTGAGTCAGAAAAGTAATGCTACATTTACCATGTTATATTTGGAATGAGATCCTTTGGTTTATTATTTGATGAACTTTGACATAGAAGTTGTTCGTGCAAAAAATTCTTCTTTTTAGTTACAGGTGTCAATGAGATCATCCCTATCAAACAGAATTAAGCATGTTCAAAAATAAGATAGTGAGTTGTAGAAAAAGGATGAGTTGGTTCAGAATGGTAAGTTTCCGGAATTTAACAATGATAATTATTGTGTTTTGAGGTTTGGGAAAAGATTATGAGTATCTTGTGATTCATAGTTGAAGAATGAGTTGTTATGTGAAGCTAATAGTTTCCCATTTTTAGTTCATCCTGGCAGTACTAAGATGTACAATGATCTTCAAAAAATATTACTGATGGGATGGAATAAAAATGGATATTGCAGATTTTACTGTGAAGTGTGTGAATTGTCAACAGGTTAAAGCAGAGAGGCAGTTACCGAAAGGTATGCTTCAATCTTTACCGGTGGCATAGTGGAAATGTGAAAATATATCTATGGACTTTGTTGTGGGATTACCTAATACATCATGAGGTAATAATGAAATATCAGTTATTGTTGATCAATTGACTAAATCTGCTCATTTCCATCCAATTTGAGATACTTTGTCTCTAGATAAACATTCTCGGTTGTTTGTTAAATATATAGTCCGGTGGCATGGAGTCCCCCTCTCCATTGTATCATATTTTAAGCCCAGGTTTGCTTCTAACTTTCAGAAAATCCTTTAGAAGTATTTGGGTTTTATCTTAAATTTTAGTACATCTTTTCATCCTTAATCATATGGGTAGAAAGAACGAACAATTCCGACCCTGGAAGATATGTTATGTGCTTACTCGATAGATTATCTTAGAAGTTGGGACCAACAACTTTTTTGTTTGAATTTTCATATAATAACTGTTTTCATTACAGTATACAGATGGATCCATTTGAGGAATTATATGGAATGCATTGTCGAACTCCAGCTTGTTGGGATGAAGTAGGTGAAAGGATGTTGATGGGACCAGAAATGGTAGAAGAGATGGAAGAAAAAGTGCAGATGATTCATAATAACATGAGAACAGCTCAGAGTAGGAAGAAAAGTTTTGAGGATAACCAAAGGAAGGATCTCTATGTTGAGGTAGGTGATCATGTCTTTCTCAAAGTTTCTCCATAGAATGGTGTGTTGCATTTTGGTAAGAAGTGGAAGTTGAGTCTGAGGTTCATTGAACCTTATGAAATCGTGGATAATGTTGGATCAGTTGTGTACAAAGTGGCTTTATCTCCAAGTTTGTCCTAGGTACACAATTTGTTTCGTGTTTCAATGTTGAGAAAGTATATTCTAGATCCATCTAATGCTTTAAGCCGAGAGGTAGTTCAGATGGAAGAGAATATCTTTTATGGCGAACAACCAGTCCAGATTCTTGACCGAAGAGAGAAAGTATTGTGGATTAAGGTAATTCACCAGGTAAAGGTTTTGTGGAAAACGATATGGGTTAAGATCCAATGTGGGAATCTAAAAATTCTATAAAGGGATAAATACCCCCACTTATTTGATAAGGGAATAAAAATTTTGAGGACACAATTTCAAAAATGGGAGTAGGATGTAACATCAAAGTTAAATAAAGAATAAAAAATTTCCATTTTTAGTAGTATTTGTGAATTAAATATAGGGCATTCAATGTTTGATGGCTTACCTGATACACAACAACAGGTTTCGTTGAAATCTTACGTTGCACACGAATAATATAATATTAGTATTTTTAATGTTATTTAACGCCAAGCCATTGTATTTGAAGGAATGAATAGAACTATCTAAAATAGGATTATATATATTTTTTAAATGTTTTTACTTTTATCCAATAAAATTTAGAGGCCTAAAATGTGAATGAATCTAATTTTAAGCATAAATACTCTAATATTCACTAAAATGTCGAATTATCACCATTTAATATATAACCCTATTTGAATATAGTTCTAGACACTTTTATACATTCTATTTGACTAAATAAAATTCTTCTATAGAATCAGGAAACCAAAATTTACTTTGGGTAATTTTTTGGTATTTTTCTAATAAAATTCAATTTTTAATGAATACTGAAAATACTGTATTCTAATTCCAAAATTCCTTTTAATTTTATTTATTTATATGGTAAGATTATATTTTTAATGGGGTTTAAAGTGTAATTACAACATATTTTTACCATTTAAACTAATGTTGGTTATTGAAATTAATTTCACACTAAAATTAGACATACAAAAGTATTCATCTTTTGATAGTTATTGTTTCTTAAAAACACACCTTTTGTTTTTATAACGGGAATTATTTTTAAATTAATTCCCCCCACATCTGTGATTTGAATTTTTAAAAATATAAATATTTTTTTAATTCATAATATCAAATATATCTTAGGCTAAATTTTTTGTAGTTTTCTAAAAAACTTCAATTTTTGATGAATAGTGAAACCACTTAGTAGTAGTTAAAAAACTGACTTTTTCATTGAAATGAAATTTTACTGCATCAGTGAATTTAATTTCGAAAATCTGACATACATGGTAGTTAATATTAAGTAATATTTGGTTCAATAAGATTAAAATATTTTTTGATGAATAGTATCTTTAGTCTTTTATTTACTACAGTTAAAGGGAAGTAGGGTAATCCAAGGTAAAAAGAATATAATAAAAATAAAAATTACCATAAAACATGTTTGAACCATATTTTCTGAGTCATTTAAGACCATATGAATCTTTGTGTCTATTTTGGAACCCCATGGAGCCACATGAGAGAGATAATGTCACTTTATATTAATTATCTTAAAGTAAAGGAAAAATGACAAAAACAAACATCTTTTTATAAATTAATTTTTACATGTTGATATATAAGTCATATTTTAGAATAGAAATATACATTAGATAGATAAAAAGATTTACTAAATCATGGTATTTTTTTAATAATTTATAGACATTGAATAAATTAAATTATTTATGACACAATAATGGTACAGTTTTTAAATCATTAATAAATGATTTAAATAAATAAGATTATAAATATTAAACCAATATTCAAAACCTGTCCAATTCTTATTGGATGATTTTATTTCACCCATTAGTCATCTTATATTTGACTGTAATTATTTTTGGACCTTTATAAACCGAATATCATTATATAATAAAATAATATTTTCACACTTTCCTAAAGAGCCAATGTTCCCCCTTATAAAAATCCATCACTTCTATATCATTCCTCACACCTCTCAAGCCCCTTGGCTCATCCAACTACTGCCAAATAAGCTCTCAAGATCCCTTTACTTCTCTTATAATCTTTATATTAGGGATAAGGATCTTCAAAAAGTCCTTTTGGTTGAAACAAAATGCAATTATTCAAATTAAAGGTATTGATTTCTCTTAAATTATTTTGTTTTATTTTGTTTTATTTTACATATAAAACCCCCTAAAATCTTTGTATTCCTTTATTTTATCAAAACAGCAATATCCTCAATATACTAGAATTTTGTTGTGATATATATTAGAACTGGACTTACACACACCTCCATCTAATGGGTGAAGAACATACTGTTTCTGTGCATGAAAAACTAACGCCTCACGAAACGATGATTGTTCAATTATCTCCTACTACCTCTCATTGTGGAAATTAATATGACACTATATTTATATATTATATATATTATGTTTTTTTTCTTTTGGATTCTATATTTTTCTTTTATATCATACCTTTTTGGTTTCCATTATGGGTAAAATCAATAATTTATTTGAGGAAGTGCGGACTACCGCCCCCTCAAAGTGACATGACTAATAAATGACACATACAGTACATATAAAGGATGTATTTATTGATATTATATGTGATATATTAATTTAATTATAGTATAACTATGTATTATAATTTTTTTATTCAATTAAAATACTAAATAAAAATAAAAGTAGTGCTCATGTGTACGTATGGATTACCGTCTCGATGAATGGTGCATTTCATTTTTTATCTACAAATGTTGTGTACTATTATAAATACATAACATATAAGGGATATATATGATATATATGATATCTATATAATTAATATAATTCTGGTTATAATGAACTTTTGACCACTTGAACAACTTGTAATTATAAGGAAAATATTTTTTTAATCAAGTACCAAATGTCAACAAAATGACCATTATTAACTTAAAAAATTACATAATGTTTATAAAATGGTAATAAGTAATATAAAAGGAATAATAAACTCCGAAAAGGTTCTTAATAAATTTTAATTTAACTTTAGTTTATTATTTAGGAGATTAAAGAATGAATGGGTCAAGTTAGAAAGGAGGTAATGGACTTCGTCTTAATCTCCTTTCATAGAGGCATATTTTGTTCTAAAACACGAAATTCTTTTATACACTATATAAAACCCTTTGAATTTTCATTTCATTAAAATGGAATCTTTTTATACAAGGTGTTTTACTATACAATAAATGAAGGAATATTTCTTTTTAACGTAAGTAGTGACAAAGAACTTTCTACTTCCATGTGTATTATTTGATCTTTGGATTCCATAATAAGTTGAAATCATTTTAAAAGGAAAACAAATACCATATAATATTTTCTGTATTTTGGTAATGAATTTTTTTTTGATAATTTATTTTTTATGTCAATATATTTAAATGATATAATATGATTGATATGTGGAAATGTTATCTTTCCTTTATGTTTGTTTTATGTAATATGAATATTTTATAGGTCTTGGGAATTGTTTACGTATACAGGTGGTTCCGTGATAATCCTAAGGTGGGTGAGCCTGAGATAGCTTTCCAATGCTTTGGGTAATGTGACGGAGGTAAACATTAATGTTTCTCCTAAGAGATTTAAGGACTATAGTGTGATGGGTATTCCAAAGTAACTCCCTATGTATTTCTGATAGCGATAATGTAAGTATGTTATGTATTCCACAAGTGACACTTATGTGTTATTCATATGTCTTATAATTTCATGAGGTGAGTAACAGAGTTTATGTTTTGTATATATTTATGAACTAATGTTTTTTCTTTGTTTTATAACTCTTACTGGTCATTTTATGCCCATCCCATGTTTTGAACAATTGTTCACAATATATAAAGATGAATAGGGTCAAGGATGGGATCAAGGATAAGTCATACTTTCTAAAACATGAAACTATACATGACCCTTTTTTCCAGAGTTTTTATTTTATGAAAGAAATGAAAACTAAGTAGAAGGGTCTACATTGTAATCTTTTGAGATTTAATAGTTATGTGCAAATTCTCTAAAACTCTAAACCTGAAAAGATCCTTAATGTGAATTATTCGTTTAATTCAATATTATGTAATTTTTTAAGGATGGTTCCTTATATAAACCAACCTTAAAACATTCCATGTAGAGTGTGAATGAATCACATCACTTTGCGGTGGAGGTAGTCTACACTTCCTCAAATATAATTTTCATATTTACACCAAATGGTGTGTAAAGAATATATGTGTTTTAAAAGGAATGATGAATCAAGAATGAATTATAAATATAATATATTGAATATATATATATATATTTTCCATCATAATTTCAACCTCGAGATATGGTAATGGAAAAAATAAACTATAATCATTTAGTGTCGCGGTAGTTCTCTGAACACTAAAATATATGTTCCTTACCAATTAGATGGAGGCGTGTGTCTACGTATGTTCAAATCAATTCTTGAAAAATACTATTATATTTATTATACAATTATTTTTATTCAAGAATTGAATAAATATAGTGGAGGGTGTGGAGAAATAAAATAAGAGAAATGAGCATGACAGTAGATGTTACATCTTAATCGGGTAACTCCTCTTGGTTTATGCCAAAAGGCATCCTTGGATGTCATTAATCCCAAAGGGAGTATTCAACAAGTAAGGATTGGATTTTGGGAAGATTATGGGAATATATTGGATGATTATATATATATTTAGAGGTTTTAAGAAGATGGAGAGGTGGTGACCTTTTATAATGAAAGGATTTATACGTTAAGGTTTTATTCATGGAAAATCACATCTTAAAAATGAATACTTAAACTTATTTTAAAAATGGAAGGTTAATACCATAATGCTTAACCAAAGTGACATATTACTAGGTTTCCATATAAGATAAGATATTTTGATAATTAATATTGGGAATGATGGAAAAATGTAGATATTTTAAAGGTATAATTGAGGTTATAAATCAAAAAAAATTGCATGATCAAAGAAAATTTTAGGTCCTCAATGTCGTAAATCTGTGATGATTTATGAGGCCATCACTTCCAAAAAATTAAGGTATTATGACCAAAGGTTTTTTATCATTTTTCTATCTTTTAGAAATTCTTTTATATTCCAAAAATATATGGAAATATACTTTATTTTATAAAAAAAGTTTCATTCTTTGTTTCTGCTTTTAACATTTTCTAATTCATCTATTACTCTAAAAAATGGATTTCAAGAAATTAACTTTCATGAAAAAATCACTAAAATAAAATTTTAAAAGATAGTTTGGACCATAAAAGAAATAACTTTTTATCTATTTTTCTATAATTATTATTAACAATCAATATGGTTAATAAATAAATCACAGAACATTAAAAATAAAATTGTTATTTCATTATAAATAATTATTCATAAAAAATATATATACATTAACCAAGACATCACATAGGTTAATGGTAGGCATAAAACCCTTATCATTCATCAGTCATGGGTTTAAGACCTATGACCTTTCCAGACATGATTGGTTTCCACCATACATATATGATGTCATTTTCTAAGACTATACTAATATAATATTCAAAATAAATATGAGTGACATCCTTGAAATAAGGTTATTCTCTAAATATACATTAATCAATGTTTTTCAATACAAACGAAGTGATTAATTACTTCCATAAAATTTTAAATTATTAATTTAATGAATGGTTAACCTTATAACCATTTCAAAAAAAATAAAACCAAAACATTATAAAGAAAATGATTAAATAATCATAACATTGATCCACCATATATCACATATTAGCACTAGGATATCACATTCCAAACATGTGTATAGAATCATTTTATATTATCTAGAAACATGGTAAGAACCTAAATTTACATAAATCCTTTATAAAAAATGCATGTTAACTTATTAACTAGATTACATGATATATTCCATAAATCCAAGAAGTAGTAATCTTCATCCCTGATAGTATAACATACATGTAAAAAGTCTTTAATTTCTTCTAAGGTAATCAGTGCCATCCAATGTACTTATATCCAACATATCATTATCCTAACAAACTTATCATAATATAAGTAAAATATTAAGGGTTATCAATCCATCAATCATAACTTTTCCATGGAAATAACATTTCTAGTAAATCACATTTCTATTACATCAAATCCATACAATGTATTCATGTAAATTTTTAGTGAAAAACATAAACTCAACAATCCTTATATACTTCAACATTCATAATTCTTAATTCCAAATACATTAAAAAATAAATCCTTTCAAATTAATTGTTTTAATGGAAGATGTCCTTTCGTAGTTTATAAGTATGTTCTTATGTCTAGGAATTAGTTTGGGTAATTCCCATGTTCTCTAAAGATGAGTGATTGAACTCCAAGTCAACTTGTCACTCATTGACACTTTTTTCCTTAAAAAAATCGTTCCCTCTATTTTAGGTATTTCTCAAGGATTTTAATCCATTATTCTTACCATTATGGAAACTTAATCTTCTTTCCAGTGTGATCTTTATAATGTGAAAATTTATGAAAGTTCATCTTATTCTCAAGCGATGTGTTACGAATATCTCCAAAGAACAAATTGTTAATCATATATCATGATAGCTAATTAAAAATAATCATAATATCTTTCTCTCTAATGATTACCCAAATAAATTTCTCATAATCACCAGATTTTCCATCAGACACAATTTTATCTGAGTTTCTTCACATTTCCTCCATTGAAAAAAGCCTGAGAGCATAGTGCTACAATAACTTACCATAGAATTAAAACACACTACCATGGAAATATTTAATAATAGTCTGTCTAAATCATGAAACCCTCTATAATCTATGACACTATAGAATCATAATATCTTATTACAATACTATATATATTTAAATCCTTCATTATCGTTTGTGACGTGTTTGAGAAATTCCAAATATTATCCCTTGGGTGTGTGGAACTAAATGTGCCACAAGGCTCGTTGCCATGAAACATATTACCCTAAGTCAGGCCTAGATCATCATATCAGAGTTTTAACCCTTAGGTACAGTTTTACCAGAGACACATCCATTTATAGTATCCATGTAAGGATATATTTCTAGGAAAAAACACACTCTATTATTTTCCAAAATATAATGAATTTTTCTTAAACATTAACTTGTCCTTATACTCAACCTTAGAGACATACCTATAGATATCCTTAGAAATATTCTTATGGATATAACTCATTTATTCTCGTCATAGTAACTAAAGGATGAATAAAAATTTTCATTGATAACAACAATAGAGACACACACTTAACATGTTTATATATTACATCAGCTTTTATGAATATTAAACACATTTCAAAAATACGTTCTGGAGGAATGAAATAGTTAAGTGTATTCTGAACCTTAGAACACATTTTTTTAGTATGGTGAATGATATTTAACATATTTATTAATTATCATCCCATTATGTAATCCTACATAAAACCATTCTTTAAAACCATGTGAAATTAAACTTAAGAGAGTGGTGAGATCAAATACTAAGTAAGGGTAAACAAAGAAAACAAGTAATAATAAGCATAAGAAATGGGGTATGATAAAGTAATCATAACATTTTAAGATCATACCCTGTATATCATTTGATAATAAACATGAATAATGGCATAAATCAAGGTAGTTTGTAAGACATGAATCATAAGGAATGAAAGAACATAATTCATGAACACATAACTTATGAATAAAACATGGAATTTTGGTAACACATATGCATATATAACCTTATGTTATGGAATCCTACCATGACTATCACATCATGTTAGGCTTGGGATAATCACCCATGTACATACTTCATGATTGGGATGTCCTACCATATATCCTTTTTTTCTGGCGATTTCCTCCCATATACCCAATTTTTTTGGATCTTGTGATGTCCTTACATGTACCCTCTTGTTTTCAGGCTTGGGATGTCCTCCAGTGTACCCACTTTTTTTAGGCATGGGATGTCCTCCTGTGTACCCTCTAGTTTTCTACCAAGGGATTCTCTCCCATGTACCCTATTATCTAATAAAAAAATTTCATTACCCAATTAATTTGAGGGAGATATAGGCCACACCCCTCACATAATGAAATCATACCAGAATGTGAAATGCAACTTTCATCATATCAAGACCAATGAAAATATACGGGTTCTACAAACATAAAATCATAACCCTTAAAATGAAATGGGTATCATTAACATTTCATAAAATAATAACATTTATAAAATAAATAGTATCCATATTCATTCAACAATTCATAATTCAGTCAAAGGTGAGGGTTTCAAAATCATATAACTAGTTGAAGAGAAATGAGTTTCATAAGAACCATTCTATCAAAACAAAAAGCAGTAGAGAAATAATAATAATTGAACATTTGGATAATTTCCAAGAATATAATGAGAAACATCAACATATATAATCTTAGATGGAAAATGACATGGAATAAACATTGAAAACATTTCTTAAGGAAAATATCCATTCTTGTTTTAAAAGGGATCATTAAAACATAAGATTATTTTGAAAACAATTATGTTTAAAATAAACAAGAAATATTATAAATAATATTTTGAAAACCTTTTGAAATCCATTTTCATTGAAAAATTATAAAGAGTTATGGAAAATGTATTGAAAATAATTTCATTTGAAATTTTTTTCAACATTATAAATATGGAATGAAACTCATTTGAAAACCATTTTACATGAAAACATATAAAATAATCATGAAAATATTTTTGAAATCATTTTACATTACAAAATATAAAACAATATTAAAAAAATTATAAATTAATTTTACTTTAAAACATAAAAAATAATCTTGAATATGATTTGGAAAACATGGTTTTTGAAAAAAAAATTCTGACCGAAAATAGTAATATGGTTAAATTTTTCGTAACAAAATTAATATTAATATTTTGTAAAAATGAATGGAAAAATTATACTAATACATGGACATATAAATTATAACTAAAGGGGAACAAAATTCATGAATTTTCTTGGGATATGGATCACAATAGTTTATTAAAGGAATCATAAACATAAATAATTTTGATAAGTGATGATATTGTTTCAATAAAATCATAACATATGGTAACATGGAATAATACACTCCATGTAATAAAATTAAATAACATGAATCATAAAATATTATGAAAATAATATGATTCATGATATAATATGTACAATTTAATTAAATACTCCTCATATAATAACATAGGGTGCACATCAAAACATGCATCTCAATGAAAGAAAATTTTGAAAAAACTGATTTACTAATTTTGTGACATTTTAAACATTAAACAACATGAAATATACATATTCAAGTGGATTTGTAAATACCCTTAACTATAGTTGTAAAGACAATATAATAAAATCATGTTCCGTAAATACACCACACCAACTAAGTGAGTTTTGATTATGGCATGTATCTCATGGAAATAAAAGTGAGATTAAATTTCCTTTACCTTATGCCTTGACTCTCTTTATACTTATACATGATTCATATATAATAAGTGTAAGTATATTATAATTATTTTAACAAATAATATTATTAAATTTATACCATATATGGTTTTATTATGACCATATATTACCTGCTTGTTAACCATCTTATGTTATGGTTTCACTTTGGGTAATATTCTCATTGTTTTTTACTTGTATGTAAATTTGTTTAATCTCTGGTCCTTATACTTATATAATTATTTCCATAAAATAAAACATGATATTTTAATAATTTATATACATTATATTTGAATCTTAATAATTTATATAATATATAACTATTAAATGGAGTATATCGTTAATGGAGACGGTAATTCGTACATATGTTTGAAGGTTGTTTCTATTATTATTGTCATATTGAAAGAAATGAAGCATATAGAATATATGTATATAGGTATTTAATATAAATACATGATAATTATAATTTAATATATATCATATAATTTCACTAATTCCATCCTTAATACATTACTTGTAGTGTGTGAATGAACCACATCACTTTGATGGGGCGGTAGTCCACACATCCTCAAATGAAATTATCTTTTTTACACAAATTAAAATATAGAAATATTTGTGTTGAAAAATTAATAAGGGATCTTAAATACGTAATAAATATATTATATGAAATATATAAATATTTTTTTCATCATAATTTCCACTGATATAGGTGATAAACGAAAAATGAGAAGCCATCGTTCAGTAAGGTGGTAGTTCTTCTTACTCATAAATAGTTTGGTCATCAACCATTATATAGAGGTAAGTGTAATTGTATGTCTATTTAATTGAAAAAAAAATAATATGTTAAGAACCTAGATCTTCTTCTTCAGGAATGTCTTTCATTTCCTGGTGTTTTTGAGAAAAGAGGGGTTTCTAGAAAATTTCGAAGTACACGTCATGTACTTTATGAGTACATGTCGTGTACACCCTTGTTGTGCCAGGCTGTGTGTTGTCCGTGTCCAGGCCACACACATGGTGTGTAGGGGTGATGCGGAGGCCACTTAAAGTGGAGTACGGAAAAACAGAGTACACGCCGTGTACCCCAGAAGTACACACCGTGTATTTTTTTCATTAAACAGACCGAGGTCGCACCTGACGGACAGAATGCTCTCCTTCTTCAGGTTCATTGTCTGGGAGCGACCCGTAAGGCCGCGATTATTCTCTATATACCCGAGCATCTATCTGTTCTCCGAATTGACCACTGATGATTGCGTTGGAACCGTAGCGGTGAGTTCCTCCTTCTCATAGAGCCTTGTTTTCCAATTCCCCTTCTTCCTCCAAATATCGTGGGTTGGTTGTTTTGGGAATATTCTCATATCTTCGATGTCCTAAGGGGAGTCAATCATTGTGGTTCAAGTATATCGATCTCATAGGATCAAGGTAGGTGGTTTGAGCCTTTCCGTAGGATGTCTGTGTGTATTTTTTGAAAATTCCACCAATAACGTTGAACAGGGTATTGTGTGTTTCCTATTTTTCCCTTGTTGTTTGCCTATTTTTCTTGATTTCTTGAGTATAGGTAATTTCTTGTGAATAGGGTAAATTGTACTGTACTCTGGATGGTTTTCCATGCTTATTTTCTTGTTTGATGTTTTTCCAGTTACCATGCCTAGTTGTAGGATAGTGGAACTATTGCACTAGTATGATGTTATGCCTTAGAATGATAGACAAGTAGTTATTGAGATTTACTTGGGCCTATACGCGCGCTATGCATGATTGTTTTACACTGGGTTGTGAGAACCTAGTGTAGTGGACCATATGGAGAATTGACGTAAGAGCTTCTCTATAGTGTCTTGAATTTATGATGCGAGACCACAGGGGGAATTGACATTGAGTGATTCCTTATAGAGTTTGTAGTTCCTCGACGTGGGCCACAAGGGGAATGAGATGTTGAGTGCTTCCCCAGAGAGCCTTTAGCGCGATATGAGACTATAGGGGGAATTGACTGTGAGTACTTCCTCATAGAGTCTATTTCTTTAGATGAACCAGAGGGATGAGACTGTGTGTGCCTCCAAGAGGGTTGTTAGTTCTTGTAGGTTGAACCGTAGGGGTTATACTATGAGAACTACCCAGTGGTTACCTTTTTGTTTTACTTACTTGAGTGGTCATTTCTTGTTTGTGGATTATATGCTAGAAACTGTGGATTGTTACTATGGTGTATTATCCTTTTCACTGCTTACTGTTTACCGCTTTTTGTGCTTTACCTACCATATATTCACTAACAGTTAGGCACAGATCTTTGGGAGGTTTTCTATTGGGACTTTGTCTCACACCCTGTTTGGGTTATGCTTTTGGGCCCAAACAGATTATATTTTTGCTGGTATAGATAAGGGAAATCTCTCTTCTATTTCTGGTACTTGATTGCACTAGATCTAGAGAGCATGGGTCAAAGCCGAGGGTTGCGATGTTGAGGAGTTACTCATCTGTTTTTCTATTGTACTTTGGTTTAGTAATGTATTCAGCATTGTGACTTATTTGGATGTATTACTAGAAATATGTGTATCATGCATCGTTTACATATATTTCTGCTCCAGTTATTTATTTAGCAGTCCTCTGTTGTTTACTATTGTATGGATGTCTACTACTTCTGGTATTGTTGGTATTTGTTTTCTCTTGCTCTGTGTACACTGCCAATGAGGGAATAGTTTCCCCACTATCACACCCAAGGCCCTCACTGATAGATGGCAGCCTCTGGCATTTGGGGAAATTCCCTTTAGGTCATGTGACCAACCGAGTACGAGGCGCCTCTGGGTGGCTTCTGGAAACTCGATGTTACAAAGTGCTATCAGAGGTGTTTCATTTCTCTTGTTTTACTATTTCGAGCCTTTAGCCTAGGATATGACGGGTTTTTTACTTGGTATTAGGCTGTGCTCGGGAGTAGCTGACCTATGTATAGGGAAAAGCTATACAACCTCGTTTATTGCGGTTTTCCAGTTTTGAGATTTTATGGTTGATATGATTTCACCGAGAGTGATCCACATGCCTGGTGTTGTTATTTTTATTGCTATTATGGTTCTATTTCTGTCGCGACCTGATGAGATAAGGGTATTCCATCTCAAGCATCATATAAGAACTTATTAGAAATCACATGTCATGCATTCTTGCAATGCCATCTATGGTGCATTAGAGATTGGATGTTTTTGTGATAGCCTTTGTGTAAATTATGCATGCTATTGTGATAGATGATTTTATAGAATCTATGTTGTTTGATAGATAAATTGTTTGTTTGTAACTTGCTTAAATGAACGCCAAATTTTGGTTCTTGACGTGCTATAGTCCCTCTTGAATCAGAAATTGATGAATCATTGACATGTTTTTCCTAATATGTGACTGTTTTGGATGCCAAGATTTGATTATTGGGGAGTATGGGCCCTCAAGGATTGGAATTTGGAACCCCTTTGCTCATTTTTCAGTGTCTTCTGGGATTCGGTTCAGTTCCAGATCTACTGACCCACAAAAACTCAGAATACATGGATTATACTTTATATATACATGCCATGTAATTTTAAAGTCATATCACTGAAATTGTGAGAAGAAACATGGGTTGTGAAAAATCTCCAGGAACATGTCATGTACGGTAGGTAAACACCATGTAGTAGTAAGTTGTGTACCTGGCTGTCTCACTAACAACACGGGTCGAGGAAGCTCATTTCATACACGTTGTGTTTTGTATGAACACGCTGTGAATCCTTGTTCCCAGTACCCAGCCGTGTCACGAACAACACGAGATGGTGTTCTCTCCTCCTCAATATACAGTTTTTGTTCGGAACATGCCGTGTAAGGGACAACTTTGTACATGGATGTGTCTTCAACAACACAAGATAGAAAAGTCTTCAAGTACACACCGTGTTTGTTCAGAACATGCCATGTATTCTCAGTCATGTGATCGGCCGTGTAACTAACAACATGGGTTGTTGAAACCTTGTCCACTACACGCTGTGTCCATAGTGAACACGCCGTGTAGTCTCAGTTTTAGAAGACCGTGTGGGTTAGCTGAGAAAGGAGGCTCGGGAATGGGAATAGAGTTAAGTACATTCTGTGTAGAGATTATACACACCATTTAGTCATGTCTTGTAAAACATGAGTGTTTCATTCCGTTGTTATTGTTTTTTACTCCTTTGTTCTCTGTCATTGATTTCCTGATCTAAGGTATGCTTTGATATTTTAGTGTTATGCCTCCGAGACGTCCTCCGGTTGTATGATAGTTGCAGGATTGTGATCAGACACTAGATATGGCTGATCAGGGACTTCATGCCGATCCTTCAGTCATGTCAGCCTTGGCACCGGCTTCCATACTAGTTGTAGGTGCTGATTAACATTTCAAGTAAGTATTTATGAGGGTGATGTAGACATTTCAGTGAGCACCACCTCCTTCCACAACTATGGCTGACTTGATGCCGGATTTCAAGCAGCAACATCCTCCTACATTATTAGGGGAAGGAGAACCACAGGCTGCAGAGTCATGGCTGGAAGCCATGCTGACTATCATTGAGCATATGTAAACACCTCCAGAGAGGAAGTTCAAGTTCTCCACCTATATGCTATGATACTCTTCCAAGAGGTGGTGGGACGTGATCTCGCAGGCAGGTCATCAGTAGGTTATGGCTTGGGAGGAGTTCCAGCGTGTGTTTTATGACTACATTTACCCGGAGACCCTGAGGGCCGATCGAGCCAAAGAATTCATGAGTCTAGAGCACGGTACTCCTTCTGTCATAGAGTATTCCTCTCGATTCACTGAGCTCTAGAATTTTACACCCCTCCGGGATGGAAGTGGGGTGTTCTTAGCAAGGAAGTTTGAATCTGGTCTCAGGCGGGAGATCCACTCGAAGGTGAATATCTTCCCTTTGACTTCCATCACGTCCATCGTCATCCAAGCACTGATTTCGGAGCTCAATATGAAAGACTCTAGAGCTGCGAGCCAAGGCGGTTATGATTCCATAACTAGTGATCCTCTACTTGATAGCAGGAAGCGCCATAGGGAGTCTACACATGGTGATTCCATGAGGTGAGATACATCTTTAGGTAGCCAGGTAGTATGCTACAAGTGTGGAAGGGCGCAAGACATGAGACCGCAGTGCCAGAGAGACCCCATGGAGTGCAGATCATGTGGCAAGATGGGTCACATTCAGCGTTTCTGCCAGGTTTTGTCACCACTAGCTGGTGATGGGGGTTCTTCCATGACTCCTCGTTCAGGAGCATCACCACCAGTTTCTCACCAGTCGGGGAACTGGAGTTCTTATGGCTGTTTGGGCTGAGGTGGAGGTCGAGTCCATGGAAGTCAGTCACCAGTTTTTCTGCGTCAGTAAGGAGGATTAGCTTAGAGGGGTCATGCAGGGTCACATGGCCGTGGGGAAGGCCAGAATTTCACGGTCTAGCTGACCTATCAGGAGCAGGATCCCAGATGTTTTACTGTTCGAGGTATGATCTTAGTAGCCTCAGTTTTATCATCAACTCTTTTTGATACTAGTTCAACACATAGCTTTATCTTTTTTGCTGTTGTGGGGAGCCTGGGGCTCTGTATCTTTTCTTCTGCTGACATGTTGACACTAGACACCCCTTTGGGGATGAGGACATCTAGTGTACGTTAGTGTAGAGAGTGCCCTCTTGAGGTTGCAGGGTATCATTTCTTGTGGGATCTCTAAGTCCTAGAGCTAACATGGTATGATGTCATTCTTGGGAGGGACTGGTTGGTTCCCTTCCAGACAGTGGTCGATAGTTATCAACGCAGGGTGAGTTTTATCTCACCAGAGGGTGAGTCTTTCCTTCATAGAGGCTAATGGGATGTTCGAGAAAGTTGAGCAGGACTCGAGCATCATGGTCTAAGAGGGGTGATGGCGCAGATTTCTTATCTTTATCTGGATGATCTGGGGACTTCATAGTTGTACTTTCCTCCTGTGGTGGATCATTTCAAAGATGTCTTTCTAGAGGAATTTTCAGGTTTGACTCTAGAGAATGAGGTAGACATCTCTATTGAGCTCATGCTAGGAGCAGCACCGGTGTCCATTCCTCCCTATAGGATGGCTACACCTGAGTTGCGGGATCTCAAGAATTAGTTGGATGAGTTATAGGAAAAGGTTCTCATCCGAACCAGTACTTCTCCCTAGGGTTCGCCTCTCCTGTTTTCGAAGATGGCAGACAGTGCTCTTAGGATCTGTGTGGATTATCGAATGATAAACTAGTTGACGATCAGGAACCGATATCCCTTTCCTAGGATTGATGATCGCTTTGATCAGATTCTAAGAGACAGTGTGATCTCAATGATCTATTTGAGGTCTGGTTATCATCAGTTGTGCATTAGACCATCTAATATACCTCTGACAGCCTTCAGGAGCTTGTATGGTCTCTACGAGTATACGTTTATTCCATTCAGTCTCACAAATGTGTCAGCAATTTTCATGGCATTAATGAACCGAGTGTTCTATCCTTACTTGGTTTCCTTCGTTGAGTTCTTCGTGGATGATATCTTGGTGTACTCTCACACTCGACACGACCATGGTACCCATCTTCAGATTGTTCTGAGTACACTGAGAGAGCATCATATTTATGCTAAACTCTTGAAGTGCCACTTTTGGATGGATCAGATTCACTTCATGGGTCATGTCATCTCAGAGGAAAAATTATATGTGGCCCCAGAGAAAGTGAGAGTCATAGTTTCCTAGGAGAAGTTGAAGAACAGTTTTGAGGTGCGGAGTTTCCTAGGGCTGGATGGATACTACATATGCTTCATTCCAGACTTTTAACGCCTAGCAGCACCATTGACTGGTCTGACCAAGAAGGGGGATCATTTTTTATTGTCAGACTCTTGTGAGTCATACTATCAAGAGCTGAAGGGAAGGTTGACTTCCGCACCGATACTCATCTTTCCAGAGTCAGGAAAGTGATATACAGTCTATTGTGATGCTTTAGGTATCGGCCTGGGCGCTGTGCTTATGCAGGGTGATCGAGTCATTGTGTACGGGTCTCGGTAGTTGAGGTTACATGAGAGGAACAACCTGACGCATGACCTAGAGTTGGAAGCTGTTGTTCATGCCTTAAGCTGTTGGAGACATTACCTTCTAGGAGATCACATTGTGGTTTTTACTGACCATAAGTGTCTCATGTAAATCTTCACCCAGCGGGATCTTAATCTGAGACATCAGATCAGGACCGATTATCTTCAGTCTTTGATTTTGAGCATGCCTATATGGCTGGAAAGGGAAACGTAGTGGCAGATGCGCCGAGAAGGAGAACATAGATTCAGTCAGTTCAGGAGGCCAGTAGTGAGTGGCAGCTTATGGATCTATTCTTTGAGATGCATCTATAGGTTCTTGATAGAGAGGGACAGACTTTCCTATCTTCTGTAGTTGTTAACTCTAAACTTCTTGATTGAGTACAAATGAGGTAGCTATCAGACTCAGAGGGCTTAGTCCTGAAGGAGAGTGTGTCAGGAGAGGACCCTCTTCCTGGATGGACAATGGGTGAGGATGAGATCTTTGTTCCCCGGGATGCGTATGGGTGCCAACAGACATACATGAGGAGCTGGTGCGGGATTTTTATTCCTCGTTTTGGGCATTTCGTCCTGGCGTCTCCATGATGTATTGGAATATTCATTGCCAGTATTGGTGGCCAGGTATGAAAAGAGATGTTGCTGGTTTTGTCTCAAGGTGTACTACTTGTCACCAGGTGAAGGCAAAACATCAACGACCAGCAGGCCTTTTACAGTTGTTACCCATTCCAGAGTGGATGTGGAACGATGTCGCGATGGACTTCGTGACTGGATTTTTGAGGTCTCCTTGAGGGATCTATGTTGTTTTGGTTGTCGTCGATAGGCTTAAGAAGGATTATCAATTCTTACCGATCAAGGAGACCTTCATTGTTGATGATCTGGGATGGCTATACATCCGAGAAATTGTGCATCTGCATGGAGTCCCCCACTCCATTGTTTCAGACAGGGATGTGTGTTTTACTTCTCAGTTTTGGTAGGGACTTTAGAAGGCTTTGGGTACACAGGTACTTATGAGTGCATCATACCATCCCCAAACAGATGGCCAGTCTGAGCGTACGGTCTAGGTTCTTGAGGATATGCTCCGAGGTTGCATTAAAAACTTTGGAGGTCCTTGGGAGAAGCATATCCCTCTAGTGTAGTTATCCTACAATAACAATTTTCTGGTGACTATTTTGATGGCACCTTAGGAGTCTTTGTACGGTAGGTTATGTCGATCACCCTTATGCTGGTTGGAGGCAGGAGAGGCATCTTTATTGGCACCTCATCTTGTTGAGGAGACCTCAGAGAAGATAGAGTTAATTCAGAAGAGGATGGCTACACCACAGTGTCGACAGAAGTCTTATGCTGATCAGCAGAGACAACCTCTGGAGTTCGAGGACGGGGATCAGGTCTTCATGCTTGTTGCACCCAGGTTGGGACACCAAAGGATTCAGAGAAGGGGTTAATATTCACCATGGTACGTCGGGCCGTTTCAGGTATTGGAGAGGGTTGGTCCGGTTGCCTATCAGTTGCAGTTATGTCAGAGGTACCAAGCCATGCATGATGTCTTCAACATCTATCAGCTCCAACATTACTTTTCAGACACATCTCATGTCTTTCAGCCCGAGGAGGATGAGATCGAAGAAGTTGCATCGTTTTAGGAGCATCCTATCCAGATTTTCAATCGCAGTACGAAGGTTCTTCGTGGGTAGTCTGTTCCTCTAGTACGGGTGCTATGGCAGCACGGGAGAGTACAGGACGTGACATGGGAAAAAGAGGGTGATGTATGATCGCAGTGGCCATAGCTGTTCGAGGGTTTCCCATTCTCCACCTCTTTAGGGAAATTCGAGGATGAAATTTTTAAGGGGGGAAGTTTGTAAGAACTCGGATCTTCATCATCAGATATTTCTTTTTTTCCTGATGTTTTTGAGAAAAGAGGGGTTTCTGGAAAAAAATTTAGTACACACTGTGTACTTTCTGAGAACATGCCGTGTACACCCTTGTCACACCAGGCTGTGTGCTGGCCGTGTCCGGGCCACACGCACGATGTGTAGGGGTGATGTGGAGGCTGATTAAAGCAGAGTACGGAAAAACAGAGTACACGCCAGGTACCCCAGAAGTACATGCCATGTATTTTTTTCATTAAATGGACTGGGGACTCACCTGACAGACAGAACACTATCCTTATTTAGTTTCTTTATCCGGGAGTGACCCGAACGACCGCGATTCTTCTCTAGATTCCCGAGCCTCCGTCTGTTCTATGAATCGACTGCCGTCGATTGCATTAGAAGCGCAACAGTGAGTTCTTCCTTCTCCAAGACCCTTGTTTTTCAATTCCTCTTCTTCTTCATGATATCATGCGTTGATCATTATGGAAGTTTTCTTAGATCTTCAATGTTCGAAGGGCATTCAGTCATCGTGGTTCAAGTATATTGATCTCCTAGGATCGAGGTAGGTGGTTTGTGCTTTTCCATAGGAATTCTGAGAATATTTTGTGCAAATTCCTCCAATACCCTTGAATGGGGTATTGCATGTTTCCTATTTTTCCCTTGTTGTTTTCCTGTTTTTCTTGATTTCTTTAGTATAGGTAATTTCTTGTGAATAGAGTAAATTGTACTGTACTCTGGATGGTTTTCCATGCTTGTTTTCTTGTTCTACATTTTTCCAGTTACCATGCCTAGTTGTAGGAAAGTGTAACTATTGCACTGTTATGTTGTTATGCCTTAGAATGATAGCCAAGTAGGTCTTGAGGTTTACTTGGGCTGATACGCGAACTATGCATGTTTGTTTTACACAGGGCTATGAGAACCTAGTTTATTAGACCATAGGGAGAATGGATGTAAGGGGTTCTCTATAGTGTCTTTAATTTATGATGTGATACCACATATGGAATTGATGTTGAGTGCTTCCTCAGAGATTCTATAGTTCCTCGATGCAGGACATAGGGGGAATGAGACGTTGATTACTTCCCTTCAGAGCCTTTAGTATGATACGATAATGTAGGGGGAATTTACTATGAGTGCTTCCTAAGATAGTCTATTTCTTTATCTGAACCATAGGGTTGAGACTGTGTGTGCCTCTTATAGGGTTTCTAGTACCTGTAGGTTGAACCCTAGGGGTTAGACTGTGAGAACAACCCAAAGGTTAGATTTTTGTTCTACTTACTTGAGTGGTTGTTTCTTGTTTCTGTATTATATGATAGAAATTGTGGATTGTTACTGCTGTGTATTATCTTGTCCACTTCTTACTATTTACCGCTTACTGTGTTGTACCTTTCATATATTCACTTACTATTAGGCATAGATCTATGGGTGGTTTCATATTGGCACTTTGTCTCACACCTTGTTTTGGTCATGATTTTGGGACCAAATATATTATATTGTTGCAGGTATAGATAAGGGAAAGTGCCCTTAAACTTCAGGTTCTTGATTGCACTGGATCTGGAGAGCATGAGACCAGGCCTAGGCTTGCGATGCTGAGGAGTTTCTCATCTATTTTTCTTTTTTTACTTTGGTATAGTACTATATTCATCATTGTAACTTTTTTGGCTGTTTTCCAAGACATTTGTGTATCTTGCATCATTTACATATATTTCTATTCTAGTTGTTTATTTATAAGTCTTCTATTGTTTACTGTTGTATGGATGTCTACTGATTCCGCTATTGTTTTTATATGTTTTCTCTTCCACTGTGCACTTTACCAATGAGTGAATAGTTTCCCTACTATCACATCCAAGGTTATCGCGGCTAGTTGGCAGCCTCTGGCATCCGGAGAAATGCACTTGAGGCCATGTGACCAACCCAGTACGGGGTGCCTCTGGGTGGTATTCGGAACCAGAACGTTACAAATATCATATTTAATATAATTTTTTTTCATATAATCATTAAATAAATAAATTTGAGGGAGTGGATAAGGAAAATATGACAAAGGATCTTGAGAGAAGACATTACCTCTTAATCAGGTAACTCATTTTGGATTGTTCCAAAAGGACTCCTTGGAAGAATTTATGCCCAAAATGATGTTTCCAAGAGTAACGTATGGATATTGCTATGTTTATCGGGTAAATCTTCATTGAAGAATTGTAATTTTATAGGTGTGAATGAGAGGGATAGGTGGTATCCTCTTATAGTGAATAGGGATGGCACTCTTGTAAATATTTGATGTGCGAATTCCACCGACGTTTTTCATGTTACAACTAGATACAATAATTACCCAAAGTATATACAAGGTGGGATAAGTTCAAAATATGGATATAAAATTCTTTTTGGATAATTTTCTAGGTCATTTTGGCTCATAATTTTAAGGTTTAGTCCATAATTGACGTTAATCATTCTGATGAATTTTAATCACTTTCACTAATCACATTAAGTAAAAAATTTAAGTTTATTTTATTAGATAAAAAATATCATAATTATTAAAAATGTGTATGCAATTTTTTCAAAATTCAAATAACATAAGTGGAAAAATTTCGATTAATGAAAATCTCGTAAAAGTGGTGAGGGAGAAAGGGTTTTTAAATTAGAAAGATATTCAAAAGTTTTTTAAGATTATATATTCAACATAAAAGTGAAATTGAATATAAAGAAAAACATTGTAATAATAGATTAAATATTGATCTACTTTTGTTGTACAATAAATTTAACATAAAATTTAACATCAATAATTATTTAAATGAAAAGGCATTTTTTAATTGAAAAGAGTAATTTTCACTATTCATCCAAAAATAATGGTTTTTAGAAGGATCCATAAAATTCAACCTACTATAATTTTAAAATTATAAATTCAAAAATAATATTTATTTTATCAATTTAATTTATAAAATTTTCTAAAATTAATTTTATTTTTATTCATATAAGGACATTAAAAGTAGTTGATTTGGGAAAATGGTATTTTTAAACATATAAGGACTTTACCAAAAATTATTTTTTTCATAATAATTTTAATTTATCTATATAAACAACCAATAATAAATATTTGGAAACTATTTATTGATATTCATATTAATATTTTTATTGGGTAGGTTATAGTTATCTTATTAAAAATAATTATCACAAAAATTAATGTTTCATAGATACATGGTGTGGCATGTAATGTGTAACGTCCCGGACCCGGGTGCCATACAAGGGTGCCCCAATCCGATTCACCACATGACCTCAAGTGCATTTCCCCCAAACACCAGAGGCTTCCGACTAGCAGTGAGGGACCAGGTCTGATAGTGGAGAAACTATGGCCTCATTTGTCAATGTGTAGCGCAACAGAATGGAAATAAAACATACCTCAAACATAAAACAAACAAAGGATGCAGAAAAATAAGACACAACACATATAAACAACAGTAGTGGATGTAACCAGCAATAGATAAATAATGATGCTACATGTCTCAAGTTCTAAGAAAATATCCAGAACATGATATACATCAATACATTTCAACACAAAGAAGAGTACAGTAAAACAAAGAAAAACAGCTGGCAGTGGCATCATGAGCCTAGGCTTGGTCTCATTCCCCCCTACTCCTCAGCAACAGTCAAGTACCTATACAGGGACTCTTTCCCCTATCCAAACCAGAAGAATAGTAATCTGTTTGGGCCGAAAACCGTGACCCAAATAGGGTGTGATAAATAAATTCCCAGTAGGCACCCACCAAAGGCACATGCCCAACTATGTGTAAGAATGCAACAATAGTGGGCAGTAGTAAAATGAAATAAAGTAAGCAGTACTCAAAAGTAACTAATTACCAGTTATATTTCCATTTTATTAATCATTTAATCCATTTATTTAAAAATACCACCACAGTGAATATTTTAAATAACCAACTCATGTCCTCGAACATTTAAACTCCCACCCTCAAGTAAAGAGTATCAAACAAAAGAATCTACCCTCAGGCATAACAGATTTTTCCCTCAGGCATAGGTAGTGTCCCCTACAGGCACAGAGTCAGTAGCCCACAGGCACGGAAGAGGTTTCCCTCAGGCCGAAATAACTACTGCCCATAGGCAAAATAGTGCAGTGCCCACAGGCTAATCATAACAACTCCCTCAGGATAAATAGGTAACTGGGCCATGCCAAACATGTCAAAAAGTAGTAAACAAGCAATTCCTCTCAAGGAAATTCTACAGTTACTACATTAAAGGCATACCCTCGGGTACCCTATCCAAATGGGTAAACAGTGAAACACACCCCCCGGGGTGGTTCCTGATCCAAGCAATGATCCCAACCAGCATTTTATTATCAAAATTTAAACACCTATGAAATTGTAGGCATTAAATATACCAACGGCCTCAGCCACACGACACCCCAACATGGGTTCGTGGCACGAAAATGCACAAAAACACACAATAGTTGGAAATTTTCACCAATGCACCTACCTTAAAATACAACAAACGTTATACCTGAATGCCTACTCTAGAAACACCAAATAATGGCATAGATATGACGTAGAACAAAACCCGCTTAACCTAAAATAAATTCTATTAGGAGAAGAATTGGTTAGAAGTGGCCGAGGAGATGGAAGCCCTAAACCGTGCGGTTCCCACAGGATCGTCCGAGGCGGAAACCGATTCCAGACGAACACCTGTTGGATCTTTAAAGTTCCAACCTCCTCCTTCGGATCCAAAATGGCTCAAATGCCTCCTCTTCCAAATTAGGAGGCCACTGCCTATTTTAATCCGAAAAAACAAATTTCACGGCGTGTACTTCCAAGTACATGACGTGTACTCCTTTCATTTAATTGTTCCTCTGGAGGCGCTGCCACACTGTTCATCCATTGACATGATTACACGGCATGTACTCCTGAGTACACGGCGTGTACTACCACCCAGTTGGCGGCTACTCCACCACCTTACTGTTTTGGCCTGACGACTGACTACACAGTGTGTAAATGACCACTACACGGCGTGTAGTTGGTTCCTACACCCTTTGTTGCTGACAAGGATACACGCCATATGTACTCATCCCAACACGGCCAGAAGTACACGACGTGTGGAAAAGTACACTGCGTGTAGTTCTAAAATTTAGGATTTTCCCCCATTTTCCTAATTTTATTAAAAACACTTAAATAAAAGAGAAAAGAAGAAGCCCGTACCTCAAAGAGAAGAACCGAGTTCTTACAAACTTCCACCTTTATAGCAATTCGTCACCGAATTCCCCTTCAAAAGGTGGTGAAGATATAGCTATGAACAGATCCGTCCTATGAGCACTTACGTCGGCCTCTCGCTCCGAGGTCTCGTCCTACACTCGGCCGTGCTGCCATAGCACCTGTACGAGAGAAACTGACCAGCCTCAGAGAACCTTCGTGCTCCTGTCAATGATACGAATCAGATGCTCCTCAAAGGACGCATCTGCCTCCAGCTCAACATCCTCTAGATGAATGGTGTGAGACAATTCTGCATGATAGCGGTGCAATTGAGACACATGGAAGACGTCATGTATGGCTTGGTACCATTGTGGTAACTACAGTCTATAGGCAACCAGCCCGACTCTCTCTGGAATCTCAAATGGCCCCACATACCTCGGTGAAAGATTACCTTGTCTCCTGATCCGCTTGTGTCCCATCCTCGGTGAAACATGCAAGAAAACCCGATCCCCAATCACGAACTCCAAATGTCATCTGCGGCGATCAGCATATGATTTATGACGAGATAGTGTGGTAGCCATCCACTTCTGAATCAACTGGACCTGCTCAGATGTCCCCTGCACGAGCTATGTCCCCGGTAAAGCTGCCTCACCTACCTCAATCCAGCACAAAGGTGAACGGCATGGCATACCATATATAGCCTCGTATGGTGCCATCTCAATAGTCGCCTGAAAGATATTGTTATAAGAAAACTCGACTAAGAGTATATGCTTCTCCCAAGATCCCCCAAAGTCTAGGACGCATGAACGTAGCATGTCCTCTAGCACCTGTATTGTACGCTCTGACTGGCAATCGGTCTGAGGGTGGTATTCCATGCTCAGAAGCACCTGTGTACCCAATGCCCTCTAAAAACTCTTCCAGAAAGGAGAAATAAAGCAAGAGTCCCTATCTGAAATGATAGAACGAGGGACCCCTTGAAGAAGAACGATCTCTCGGATATACATCCGTTCGAGCTCGTCAACACTGAAGGTCTCCTTGATCAGAAAGAAGTGAGCTACCTTTGTGAGTCTGTCCACAAAAACCCACACGGCGTCATTGCCTCTAGGTGACCTCGGTAACCCAGTCATGAAATCCATTGCGACATCATCTCATTTCCACTCTAAAATGGGTAACTCCTGTAATAGCCCAGCTAGCCTCTGATGCTCCGCCTTCTCCTGCTGACAGGTGGAACACCTCGTAACAAAACCATCTATCTCACTCATCATAACCGGCCACCAGTACTGATGTATCAAGTTGTGGTACATCTTGGTAACCCCGGGATGAACTTCCCAAGCTGAAGCATGAAATTCTCGCATCATCTCCTCACATATATCCCATGGAACCCATACTCGTCCATGGAAACAAAAAAAATCACCATCGCCTATTGTCCATCTAGGAGAGGAGTTCTCACTTGACATCGACCCCTGTAGAACTAGGCCTTATGGATCTGATAGCTTATTCATCCTCACTCTATCCAGGAGGGTAGAAGTCACAGCTAAAGAGGAAAGATAGTTCTGCCCCTGACTGTCATGCACCTCCAGATGAATCTCAAAGAACAAGGCCATGAGATGCCACTCACCGCTGGCCTCCTACACTGCCAGTATCTGAGTCTTCCTACTCGGTGCATCGGCTACAGTATTACCTTTACCGGGTGTATATGAAATCTCAAAATCGAAGGACTGTAGGTACTCGACCCACCGCCTCTGCCTTAGGTTCAAGTCATGCTGAATAAAGATATACTTGAGGATTTTGTGGTTGGTGAAAATCACAAAATGATCCCCTAATAGATAATGTCTCCAACAGTGCAACACATGTACAACTACAACTTACTCAAGGTCATGTGTCGGGTAATTCCTCTCATGTGGCCTCAATTGCCGAGACCCGTATGCAGCAACTCGGTCGCCATGCATCATCACTGCTCCAAGCCCAATCCTTGATGTATCAAAACAAACTGTATAGCTCCTCCCCTTCTCTGGGAGTATCAGGATCGGTGCTGATGTCATCTTTCCCATCAGGTCCTGAAATGCTGCCTCTCAAGCTTCCGACCAAAAAAACGTAACCCCCTTCTTAGTCAAACCCGTCAACGACACGGCTAAGTGGGAGAAGTCCTGGATGAAACGTTTGTAGTAACCATCCACCCCCAAGAAACTTCGTATCTCGAACACATTCTTAGGCTTCTCCCAAGAAACTACTACTCTCACCTTCTCTGGGTCCACGGAAACTCCTGCCTCTGAGATGATATGACCCAGGAAGTGATTATGGTCCATCCAAAAGTTGCACTTTGAGAGCTTAGCATATAGCTGATTCTCTCTCAGTGTACTCAATACGATCTGAAGATGGGTGGAATGGTCGTGTTGAGTGTGATAGTACACCAAGATGTCGTCGATGAATACTAAAACAAAAGAATCCAGATAAGAATGAAATACACAATTCATTATAGCCATGAAAACTGATAGCGCGTTCGTGAGTTCGAATGGCATAACCGTATACTCGTATAGACCATACATGCTCCTGAAATTCGTGAGAGGTATATCAGATGGTCTAAAGCGCAGCTGATGATATTATGATCTTAAGTGAATCTTCAAGAACACTCGTGCTCCAGGAAGATGATAAAAAAGATCATCAATCCTCGGCAAGGGATATCATTTCTTGACCATCATTTGGTTAAACTGCCGATAATCCACACAAAGTCTGAGGGTACCATCCGTCTTCTTCGCAAAAAGGACTGGCGAACCCCGAGGATAAGTACTGGGTTGGATAATTACCTTTTCCAACAACTCCTCCAACTGCATCTTGAGCTCCTGTAACTCATTCGTGTCCATCCTGTAAAGAGGAATAGAAACCATTGCTGCTCTGGGCACAAGATCAATGGAGAAATCCACCCCTCACTCCGGGGGTAGACCAAAAAAGTTATCTGGGAAAAAATCCCTGAAACGATCAACAATAGGAGGGAAATACGCCTGACAAGTCCCCTGGTCATCCAGATATAAGCTCTCAATGTAGGTTGTGACTCCACCTCGCCCACAATGCCCTATTCTAGATCGACTCCCCTGAACATCCCATTCCCCCCTATATAGAAACTCTCTGCCCTCTAGTGTAGTGAAACGCACCCTGCGACGATAGCAGTCCACAAAGGCCCGAAAAGAAACAAACAAGTCCATCCTTAGAATGACTTCATATCTCGTCATCTCCAAGACATAGAGGTCCCAAATGAAGTGACACCCACCAAGCTCAAAGGGGTACTCCTTGCACTGACGCACACCATCCGTTCTAGTCCCCAACTGAGTTTCTAGAGTCTTGATATTAGAAGAAGGAGAAACATAGAGCTCAAGGCTCTATACAATTGGTACATAAATGAAACTATGCATAGAACCCATATCAAAAAGTACTGAAGATCAGATATAAGCAAATAAAATAGTACCTATGACTGTAAAAGGTCTAGAATCCTGCTCCTGCTGGGTCTGCTATTCTGTAGATGCCTTCCCAGTGCAGCGGCCTAGCAACACAGCCTGGCTACCCTGATTTGTCCTGCCCTGCTGCCTCTGAGATCCTGGTGTCTAGATACCAATGCCACAACCACCATCTCTTCCTGTACGCTTGGACACATTCTAGTTCTCTGACTGGTAAAAAGTCACTGGTCCTTCTCCCGCATGCGGAGTCTGCACAGAACCCCTCTCAGTAGCCACTTGTTGAAACGCCCTGCAGATGCGCTGCGGATGACCCATCTTGACGCAAGCTCGGCACTCCACTGGATCTCGCAAACACGGTGGCCTCTTGTTCCCCTCTCTACCACACTGGTAGCACATTACCTGGCCACCAGAAACATTCTTCTAACTGGTACTGCCACCCAGAGAATAAGTATAATTGTCTCTTCCTCGTTTCAGTAGAAAAAGTTCCAGAAATTGGTGTTGAACCGTCCTGTCCCACACCACTAGATTCCCGTAGGTTCCACTCCGTAATCAGCGCCTAATTCACGATATCGTGTATAGAAGGAAACATGAAAACATTTACCAGTGCTAAGATGTCATACCAAAGAACATCCTCAAAACGTCTGGCTCTCAATGTCTCATCACCCACCAGCATGGGTACAAAGAACTGAATCTCTGCAAAACGAGCAGAATAGTCCATCACTGACATAGCGCCCTATTGAAGATTCATGAGCTCTCGTGCTCTATCTGCTCTCAACATCTCTAGGATGACAAAGTCATAGTAGACTGCCTGAAATTCTTCCCACACCATGTCCCTGTTCTACTTTGACTGGGTGGTAACATCCCACCACCTCTTCATTGAATCACGCAGCATATATGTCACGAGATTGACCATCTGACCTAGAGGCATCTCAAGATGCTCGAAAATAGTCTGCATAATCCCCAGCCATGAATCCATAGCCTGTGGTCCGCCATCCCCGGAAAACTTAGGTGGATGCTACTGCTGAAAGATACGTGTCAGCTCAGCCAAAGATGTGGCAGCATGCGGTGCTCCTTGAAAGGTCTGCATGAAATGTAATAAACCTTCACAGAACTGCACCTCTATGCCTGTGTCCGATATAGCAGTTGGTGCCACATCTGGCTCTGTTGGAGGATCAACTGGTAGCCCATGGCCTACCATCTCCGGAGTATAATCGTTGCCGCTCTCCTGGTGAACAACGCGCGGTCTTCTAGGCAGCATGACAGTACAAGGTCAAAACAGGCCTTAGAATAAGATTATCAAAGACAGAAGACCATGAAACCCAAAAGGAAACCGGAGGAACAAGGCATTAAAAATTATCAAAATAAGACTACATGGCGTGTATACTTACTACATGGTTTTTACTTGACTACCCTCCCCCTTCCCTGGTCCTTCAGCACAGCTAAGCCACATGGATCCCATTTGAACAAAAACTACACCGTGTGTATTTCATATACGCGATGTGTATTGTGTTATTTTCCAACTGCCTGTGTCGTCTGTGACATGGCCGACTACTCAGCTTGAAACTACATGGTGTGTTACACCCACACACAGCGTGTCAACAACCCCGTTTCCCAATCACACGGTTAAGTCCACATGGTCTGTCTTCAGACCAGACTACACGACGTGTCCCCAAAGGTACACGGTATGTTCAAGGAATTGTGAAATCGACCAGTGTTGATAGTTAAACGACTGATTCCTCAGTTCATACTACACGGTGTGTTCATAATTGACATGACATGTTCTGTACAGGAGTTCATTGACTTGTGTTGTTAGTTACATGGCCGGACTCCGGGTCAACACTACACAGCGTGTGTACCTAGTACACGACGTGTTTTAGCCATGCTCTTCCCTACCCCATGTCGCCGCCCACACAGTTTGTGACATGGGAAGAGACTACACAGTGTGTACTCAGAGTACATGGAGTGTACTTAAAATGTTCATATTTCTTCCCAAACAGAAGGCCATACACGGCATGTGTAAAAATACTACACGGCCTGTATACTGGGTTTCCAGACATTATGCCTCAGAAACTCCCCCTTAACCCAGAAAATACCAAAAAACAACACCAAAGTGTAAAATTTCGACCCGTGAGGGCCCATACTCCCCACGAATCAATGTTTGACATCTTATCTTTGTTATAACATAATAACCAGTCATTGATCCACCAAATTCCGGTCAATGGGGGCCCATACTCCCCAAAAACCAAAGTTTGGAGTCCATTATATAAATAAGATTACACAAAATACCCTATCAAATAGCAGGTATTTATCATGTAGCTATCACAACAGCATGATTTTCTAGGACAACTACTATCACAACAACATGAAATTTTTAATGCACCTACATGGCATGGAACTATTCATGGAATGTGATTTATAGCATGTTCCTAAATGATGCATGAGATAGAATACCCTCATATCCTCGAGTTTCTACTAAATAGAACCCACAAATAAATTATAACAGCACAATCCCAAGTGCATCACCCAACGATGACAATATATCAACGGTAAAATGTGCAAAATCGGTAAAATTGCAATACGAGGTAGAGTAGCTTTTCCATGTACACGGGTTAGCTACGCCCGGTCATATCTTATTACTAACTACCGCTCGTCCTATCCCTGACTACGAATCCAAATAATATTTCAAAGAAAATAACTCCTCTAATACCACTTTGTAACGTCCCTGACCCCGGTTCCATACAACGGTGCGCCAAATCCGATTCGCCACGTGACCTCAAGATCATTTCCCCAAACTCCAAAGGATGCCAACTAGCAGCGAGGGCCCCAGTCTGATAGTGGGGAAACTATGCCCTCATTTTTCAAATTGTAGGATAGCGGAATGGAAATAAAACAAACATCCGACATACAATGAACAACGGAAGCAGAAAAATCATGAACAACTGAAATAAACAACAGCATTGGATGTATCCAACAGTAGATTAATAATGATGCTACATGTCCCAAGTTCGAAGAAAATAGCCAGAACATGTTATACATCAATACAGTACAACAAAAAGCAGAGTACAGAAAAACAAAGAAAAATAGTTGGCAGCAGAATCGCGAGCCTTGGCTCAGTCCCATGCCCTCCTACTCCTCAGAAACAATCAAGTACCTATATAGGGACTCTTTCCCCTATCCACACCTGCAGAAATGTAATTTTTTTGGGCCAAAAAACATGACCCAAACAGGGTCTGTGAAATAAATTCCCTGTACGGACCCACCAAAGGCACGTGCCCAACTGCGTGTAAGAATGCAACAATAGTGTGCAATAGTAAAATGAAATAATGTGAGAAGTACTCAAAAGTAACTAATTACAAGTTATATTTCTATTTTATTTTCCATTTAATGCATTTATTTTAAAATACCACCACATTGAATATTATAAATAACCAGCTAATGTCCTCGGACATGTAAACTCCTACCCCTCAGGTAAAGAGTATCCAACACAAGAATATTACCTCAGGGATAACATAGTTTTCCCTCAGGAGTAGGTAGTGTCTCCCACAAGCATAGAGTCAGATGCCCACAGGCACAGAAGAAGTTGCCCTTGGGATGAAATAAATACTGCCCACAGGCTAAATAGTGTAGTTCCCACAGGCTAATCATAACAACACCCTCAGGCTAAACAGGTAACCGGGCCATGCCCAAAACGTCAAAAAAAAGTAAAAAATCAATTTCTATCAAGGCAATTCTATAGTTACTACAATAAAGGCATACCCTTGGGTCCCCTAGCCAAACGGCTAAACAGTGAAAAACACCCCCTGGGGTGGTTCCAGATCCATGCAACGATCCCAACCAGAATTTTATCATCACAATTTAAACACCTATGCAATTGTAGGCATTAAATATAGCAACATCCTCAGCCACACGACACCCCAACATGGGTTCGTGGAACGAAAATGCACAAAAACACACGACAGTTGGAAATTTACACCAAGCCACCTACCTTAAACGCCAACGAACATTATACCCGAATGCCGACTCTAGAAACGCCAAAGAATGGCGTAGATCTGATGAATAAAAAAACCTGCTTAACCTCAAATAACTTCTATTTGGATAAAAATTGGTCAGAAGTGGCCAATGAGGGGGAAGCCCTTACCCGTGCAGTTCCAGCATGATCGTCCGAGGTGGAAGCTGATTTTAGATGAACACGCGGAAGATCTTTAAGGGCCTGGCCTCCTCCTTTGGATCCAAAACGGCTTAAATGACTCCTCTTCAAAATGAGGAGGCTACTACCTGTTTTAACCACAAAAAAAAACAAAGTACAATGTGGGTACTTCCAAGTACACGACATGTAATCCTTTCATTTAATTGTTCCTCTGGCAGCACCGCCACACTGTTCATTCGTCGACATGATTACATGGCATGTACTCCTGAGTACACGGTGTGTACTGCCGCCCAGCTGGCGGCTACTCCACCGCCTTACTGTTTTGGCCTGCTGACTGACTACACGGCATGTAAAGGACCGCTACACGGCATGTAGTCGGTTCCTACACCCTTTGTCACCGACATGGATACACACCCTGTGTACTCATCCCAACACGGCCAGAAGTACACGGCGTGTGTAAAATTATATGGCGTGTAGTTAAAAAATTTAGGATTTTCCCCCATTTTCCGTATTTTATTATAAACAATTATGGAAAAGAGAAAAAAATAAGCCCATACCTCAAAGAGAAGAACTAAGTTCTTACATAATGCACGAAACGTCAGTATTGCATGCAATACAAGCCAAGTTAGTGTTACGTGTAGTGAAAGTCATGTTTTCATACTGAACAATCCTTGTCAGTGACATGTGAATGGAATGTTTGACTTTGTTTAGTCACATAATAAAAGATATATAAAGTTTTTCATTAAATGAAAAAATATTAAAAGATTAAATTAATTAAAAATAATCAAAAAATATCAGAGTGTTATAGATAATAATGGATAGTGAAAGAGAAAATTGATAAAAAAATGAGGTGATCCATACAAGGCTAAAAATTATAAATCCTTAAACTGAAGAGGCATGAAGAAGGGCATTGATGTCATCATAAATGATGATATCATTGAAATAATTAATTTCAATAATTTTCTTGAGAATTTAGTCCTTCTATCATCAGGTATTATCATACCAAAATGGTTATCTTGAGTTATCCAATATTCCTAAATATTTATATACTTAAGTAATACATTAATATATAACGACTTATCTAGATATTAATAGAAACCATTAGATAAATAATTATCTTTATAACCCTTTGAAAATTTTAAATTTTTAAAGAAGGTCACTAAATTTTGAAAAATAAACATAACATTAATCTTCTGTATATCATAAAGTATCACATTATTTTCACAAAAAAAAATATAAGAATACATTTATCATGTATTCTATTGAAACATGGCAGTAACCAGAATTAATATACGAAAATATTGATAACATATATTCTTACTTATTCTTTATATAAAACACATATTATTGGATATATTCATTAAATCCATAAATGATGTAAACTCTATCCTTGATAGCATTAACTATTTTTTCAATAAAACATCAACTGATTCCAAGATATTCAGTACTGTACATTTTACATTATTCGTATCTAACATCACTTCATCCACACGTAATTATCTCAACATATAAAACATAATAACTATTATCTTCACTTAATCAAAATACCACAATGTCATTAAATAACTTTTCTTCATCACGAGAACCATTCATTGTATTATCATAAAAACTTAATGAAAACCATATACTGACCAATAATAATATATTTCATAATTTATTAATTCCAATAAATAACTACATCAATTATCCAACCTCATACTTAATCCATTAGCATAGGCTTCCACATACAATTTCTTAATACCTATTAACATTCACAAGTCATTCCGTGTATCTTGGTCATTGGTAGTGTAACCGTTACTCATAAAACCTCTAAAATTATATTCCCAAATTTCTCCAATGGACATCAATTTTCATGATTCCCTTTATTTCCACATTTTAATAATCTAAAAATCAATTATATATTAAGAAGATCAATATTTATACCTATTTAGTTAACTAAACATTATAGTTTTCCTTTCCAGTTACTTTCTTTGTCCCCCTCTTTTCCATAGACAAAACATCTTTTCTTTCCAATGAGACAATCACATGGGTGATTCCTTCCAAATTCTCATCATATAGGAAATTAAATTTTCATTCTTTATTTGTTAACATCACCCAAACTCTTATCAAACTCTTTACTTCTATTTTATGTTGAGTTTGAGAGTTATTTCAAGTATACATTTTTAATTATGTTCCTTGAAATCTAATTAGTAAATATCACAATATCCTTTCCTCCTATCATCATTCCATCTAGACTCTCATTAAAAAATAATCCATCACATTAAACGTTAATATAGTTCTTTCTAGTTTCCTCTATTGAATAAGACCAGAAAGAATAGTGTAAGAAATGATAATCATAATTGAAAATCACATTGTTCTAAAAATAATTTATGAGGACTAAATCAAGACACCATCTACTTAATTGATGACACCTAAGGTTAACCCTAGATAATTCAAAATTATAATATATATATATATATATATTATAAATGATGTTTCTTGACGATTTTATGAATTTTCAAATTGTATCCCCCATGGGGGTAAAACCAGATGTGAAACAAGGCCTATTTTTGACCACCAGTTCTCAATCTAGTATAGATTAATAACGATTTTTCAGGGTTGTTACCCCTGGATACACTTCTTCCAAGGATAAATCCACTTTTTTTATCAAGATATGTATTTAATTTCACAAAAAACCAATCACTATTACTTTTAACAAAATTTATCCCATTTTACTATACATTAACTCATTAATGGACTTATCCTTATGACTGACCATTATATATAATTTAAATTACCCGGTGGGATATCACTACTTTTTTCTCATCCTAGATTCATAAGGTTAAATAATACTTTATAGTAATAGAAATTATTGTGATCAAGGCTTCTCATATATGGATATTATATATTTTTAAATTAATATTAATTACATTACAAAACACATGAATGAGGAACATAATAGTTTAATACAATTGGATATTTAGAACACAATAATTATAATTTCTAAGATATCTTTATATAATCCATTAAAGAACATCCCCATTTGTACTCCTAATTAAAAAAAATGTTCTTTATAACCTAGGGAGTTGAAACGTAAGAAATGTTGAGCTCAAATTCTCAATTACAGTAATAAAGGGATATACATAATAATAAGGCTATGAGAAGATGAGGCTAAAATTTCAAAACATTATCATGCATATCTAAGGTCATAATTTTTGCCAGGGAATAATGATTGTATGTTCATAATATATGAATCATAATGAAGTATACGGTAGTGAACCATGAAATAATTACTTTTGAATATGTCATTGAATTTTTGAATACATATAAGTATATAAAATCTTATGTCAAGGCTACCCACCAAGACATTCACAACATGTTAGTCTTTGGATAACAACCTATTTAACTTCATTGAGATTTGGTGAAACACCCATGTGCCATCCTATTAGGTTTCTATGCCTCCTGAGCAGAACACACCACAATCCCCAATGTTATCCCATTCCTTATAATGGAATGACTTCACTCCCAAAACCATTATGTTACTCGACATTCACTCCCAAGACCATCTTAGTGCAAAATTCAGTTTCTGAACTATGTTCACTCCCTATTTTAGTCCTATTTGTCCCTTGAGATATAAATAGTTACGTGATGAATTGGGGGGAAATATAGGTCACATTCATCATTGGTTACAATTTAACCACAACAAAATAATTAAAATTATACATAACTATGCCCCAATATCATATATCATTCACCATATTGCAACCCTTAAAATGAAATGGGTTTCAAAAACATTTCTTCATATCTTAATATTTTAAAAAGAAACACATTATATAATCATTCCATCATTTCATCATAGAATAAACCAGGAAAAGAAATAGTTTTAACAAGAGTTTTATCATGGTTTGACCTATGAAAAGAAGAATGATTAAAAAACATCTTCTTATGATAAAAAATTTAAAAAATTGATAAGAATGGTAACGTTAGATAATATCCTTAGTAAGGAATAGGTAACATCAGTTTATGTCATCTTATATGGAGACTAATTTTAAAAGATCATTGAAAACATTTTAGGAGGAGAATATCCTTTATGATTTTAAAAGCACATTTTAAGAAAAAAATATTTTTGAATAAAAAAATTCATTGACAATAAAAATGAAAAAACATATTGTAAGATTCAAATAAAATAATTTTCATGATGATGGGATGTTTTATTTAGGTCATACATGTTGAAATAATGATTTTATTCACATTATCAATAAAAGAAAATTTTTATTTTTTTTAAAATGCATTAAATATAACTTTTAAAAGAAATTGAAAAAATTAGAACATGTGTAAAAACATCTTTCAAAAATAGTATTAGAATATTATAAAATTTTTGGAATTCATTTTCTAGGAAAATGGTTTTTGAAGGAAAAGTGTTTTCGAACGAAAAGATGATTTATCTTTAAAAAAATCATTTTGAATTCATGAGTATATAATGAGTTGAAAATGAATGAGAAAAATGTATTATAATGAATTAACCATATGCCAAGAAAGAAATTATATTCTGGAGACAAAAATCTTATTTTTACACAATTTGAATAATAATTATAAATAATCATGAGATGATATTGTAACATAAAACACTTACCTATTTAGTAAACCTAAGTCATAAACACCATAAATGAGTAACATAAAAGGAAACTGAAATCATCCTGAGTGTAATTAAATTCATGATATTACATTTCAAATAGGTTTTATGTATGGAAAATGAGGTAATATGATTCATATCATAATGTATGTCACAAATAAAAAAATTTGAGACAAAAATACATAACTTCTTGAGTATCTTTTGAACGGTAATCCCCATGAAATAATAACATCAATGTAAACAATAATTTTCATTACTAGGATTGCATACCTTCCATCCCATCGCCCAAATGGGTTTCAAAGTAAGAATTATAGGCATTATCGATCTTCTCTAGATAGAAACCATCTACATGAATCAAATATATAAAAATATGTAATTATTTCTACAAATAAAAAACCAGGATCAAATAACCCTAATAGAGTAAGACACATAAACCATTAATAACTGGACATCGATAAATAAAACTGAATCAAAATATAATATAAGATAAACACAACTAAAATTGAATAAAATCTAAACAAAACAATACTGACACAATATCCATGTGACCTCATGTTCACCACTATCCATCAAGACTAACCCATTCCATAAGAAAACTATAACAAAATACATGAACTTGAAAAACATCTCTGGTCAACCAACACCAAGAAGAACAAGTAGGGTGTGAACATAAATAGCTTTATAGGTAAGAACCACAAAGTCCATACATTTAATTTCATAAAAGATCCCACAAACACTAGCTTGAAATATATTTAGAGTATATCATTGTATCATTTTAATGAACTAAAAAAATAATAACTTTTTAAAAAATCCACACAACACATTTTTCATTAGAAAACATATTTACATTTTTAGATAAACAAATTTATAAATCCAATCACAAAAGGAGAAACTATGAATGAACCCAATAACATTACAAGATAATAAGGTAAACTATACATAAGAAGAATTGTAAATGTTGAAATAAGGGAAACAAATGCCACTGAGGAAAAATATGAACACATAAAAAGTAATCATGGTAATTTAAAAAACATATCTAGAAGAAATACATGAATGTACTCAGGTTATGTCACCTATCAGTGTATAGGTCATCTTTATATTCAATAAATAACTATCTCTAAACTATAATAACCAGTTGTATATCCCACATGGCATCTCAGAAAACCGAGGTGTACCGACCCATCTAGTTAATGTCGATAATCTATCATAAATCAATCCTCTAGATGATACTATGAATACCATGCTAATAGTTCATGGTGAATAAGGAGGTAATAATATACATGTAATAAACAAATAACTGATAGATGTCCCCATGATTTCTTATCCCTGAAGCTGACACCAACTATGTGATAATTTTTCTCCTTGGAGGGTCCACCAAAGAGGTGATCATCTCACAACATGTGATAAAAAAATATACATCTAGGCTATCATTTCATATTATACATAAAACATATTTCAAAAAATACCACAATTTTCTAACTAAAACTTCCACAATTTCAGTTGAAATACATTTACAAACTATTTCCAAACCAAGGAAAAACCCGAAATATGATGGGAAGGTTCCAAATGTGAATTTAACCCATTTAGTTACTCAAACCACATATCAAGATTCCAAAAAATAACAAATTCTTAAAACACATTTGAAGACATATTTAAATTAATTTTGGAATGAAGAATACTTTTAAAAATATAAGGGGTTTTAGAATAATCTTTTGAGATGAGAAGGGTTAACGAAGAAAAAAAGATTAAAGGAAAGGTTCTTTTGAAATATATAGAATAAAGTGAACACATCAACCTAAATACATCATCATCAGTTTTCTTATAAATATTTGAACCGATTTTAATATATATATATGGCCGCATCCAAATGAATACCAAAATGGAATTTCAAAAAATTCTATATGGTTCATGTTTGAGAATAATTTTCACATGCATCAAAAAATAAAATTCAAGGTAACCACATTAAAATCTAAATTTTACAAGCCAACCAATTAAGAAGACATAACCAAAGACAAACACAATATAGTCATTCCCAATTTCACATCCAATTTCAAATTATAATTTTATCAATCACTTTATATATATACATATACAAGAAACCCCATAAAATACCTTAAAACCCCTCTTTTCATCGATGTGATAAAATGAAAATACAAAAAAAATCATACCAGCACATCAAATTAATTAGTGTCGCACTTAGAAAGCATTTAGGAAATATTATTCATCCATGGAATGTTCTATAATGGAATATAACAGAAGGGACTACCTCAACGATGTGTGGATACAATGAAACTCCATGAAAGGGAAAGACATATCTTGATAGAGTATCCACACACCCAAAAATCAATTGAAAAAACCCACATTGGATAATTATCACCTTATCATTCATCCAAGATGGATCCAAGCCAAAGAATAATGAAGAATAAATATAAATAATGTGATAAATAGGGTAAAATCAACCAAAAAATAAAATTAACTCACCATAGGTATAAGGCTCTGGCCTTAAACATAACGTAATATTTAATTTTGTCAATAATTCACATGATGGATTTTTTCATGTTTATAGATGTAGATAATTAGGTCATAACTTATACATAACAACTGGAATATTACAAGTATACACTTATACTAACTATCTATTTTTCATTAAAACCCCTTTAAAAAAGAGACATTTTTAGTTCCATGATTTAAACAACATGAATTTTCCTTGTTCAAATCCATGACCCAAATCATCATTAAGTCCAATGGAAAACATTTCAAGACTTGTGATGATTATAAAAAATATAGTAAGGGATACATAAATAAGTAAAATTGTTTGTTTTTCAAAACAACAAGTAATCCCTGAATGCTTTATCATAAGGTAATTCCTTCCACCTTTAAGAAGTAGAAAAAAAACTTCACTGAATATCAGATCAATTATTACCCTATTTGTAACTGAAATATTACTATAAATATCATATAATGAAAAATATATCATATATAGGTATCTTGGGATATAAAATATGGAAATGGAATAACAATATTGTCGACTTTCAAACATATCACTAAATGGAAAAACCATATGGCCAACTTCCAAAATCAATGCAATGGAGGTTATAACATAAACAATCATCCTTGGTTTATCATGGAAATACCCATAATTTGGTTTATCATGTAGCCTCCCATAAAATTTTCACGTACCATTATATAATCAAAACACATAAAATATTGAAAAAATCAACATTTCACTGATAACATTTCATTAAAAACCACAATAAATAATTTCAAGATATTTAAATACCCATTCCATTTCAAATTATAGTTTTCAATACCAATATTTGTGAAAAGGTTACATGGTATTTATTTTCCATTTAAAAACATCATGAATTGTTAAGGAATCCAAATACCAAATAATTCTCATGACATCAGAATGTTCATTTTCGTCGCATATGTTAAAAACGTTCAATTTTTTGTAAAGTAAAATGACTCATTGAAAAATATTCCCCTTGAATGAAAGTAAATTTAAATGGGGTTTATTATACAACATGTAAATTAATATGGTGTATATTATAAAAACAGGCCTCAATAAAAGGAGATTGAGACGAAGTCCCTTACCTTGCATCTGAATCGTCAAGTATGTTCCTTGTTCTTTCTGAATAATAAACTTATGTTAACTTATACTTTCTTCAAAACCTTTATATGTTTTATTATTCCTTTTATATCACTTATTACATTATTAAAACAATCATATAATTATTAATGTTTATATTGGTCATTTTTTTGATGTTCGGTACTTGAGTAAAAAATGAACTGGTTATAATAAAAAATTGCCCATGTGGTCAAATGTAAATTATCTCCAAGAATATATTCATGATTTAGATATAATATATATAATATATATCAATTATATATGTATTTATAATATTCCATAACATTTGGAAATATGAAATGAAATGCACCGTTCATGGATATGGTATGTCGTACGTACGCATGAACACTACATTCATTTCTTTTTCATATTCAATGGAATGAAAGTTATATGATAAATAGGTATATTATAATTATAGTATAATATATATGTTATATATGTTACATAATTTTATTAATTTCATCCTCAATATGTTCCATGAATATCATGAACAAGTCATATCACTTTAAGGGGGCGGTAGTCTGCACTTCCTCAAATGAAATTATCATATGTATACAACATGACAATAATAATAGTATATTGTAAATGGGAATTAAATAATAATATAGATAAAATAAAAATCATAAATATCACATATAATTATATTTCCATCATAATGGCCACCATAAGAGGTGGTTGGAGATGATTGAACAATCATCGTTTCATGAGGCAGTAGTTCTCTATCCAAAAATATAATATGTTCTATACCCATTAAATGGATGTGTGTGTTAGTGTATTTAGAATCATTATCATAAAAAACATAATTGTATATTTAGGACACTGGTATTATTATATAATCAAAGAAAAATATTATTATTGAGAGTTAATAAGTAAAATAAAAAAAAGAACTTGAGAGAATATGTTACCTCTAAATTGGGTAACTTCCTTTGATTTGAAACAAAATTATTTCTTGAGTTGTGTTATTTTTAATTTAGGGATTATAAGGGGAATGGGAAAATTTTTGGAGCTTATTGGAGCAGACTTTGGATAGTCCAAGGGTCTTTAGAGGTGTGAGTAATGGGTTAGAGTTGGTGTCCATTTATAAGAGGGAGTAGGGTCACTTTAGGAATATCTTGAAATATTATTTTATTATTAATTTATTTTCAAATTCTAATAACACCATAGAGATATATTTCAAAGATCAACCGAGGATGGGTCGAAATCCTCTAATACAATGGCATTGATATAGGATTACTTCATAAAATTGACTTTATCATTTACCTTTAACCATTAGTTAAATAAATCAACTTTTACCATAACTTATTGTATATTCATAATATATTGTTAATATAGTCACAATAAAATGAAAATATAATATTAGATGGTTTACTAAGGACATGAATAACATTATCAAAGTCATTTTGACAGATCATAGATTTTTAAAACTATAATATAATTCAATAAAATATTAATTTATTTAAAAACTCATTTATGTCAATTTTTATACTATTCAAATCATGAAATTTAAAAAATCCAAAAAAACATGATTCATTAAAAAAAACATCATCAATTTAAAAATAATAAGTCATAATCATCCATAAATTTGGTGGATGGCATAAAAATGTTCAAAATAAATTTATTTTAATTTTTATAATCACATTTATTTAAATATTTCCTTAATAAGGTAATCATTACATCAACTTTGTGTCATAAATAAACTTATTTATACGATGTCTAATAATTATAAATAAAATAATATGATGTAGATAAATTTTTTCTCTATCTAATGACTATTTATAGTCTAAATTATTGGTTATATTACCCCATATAAAAATTTGTTTTATTAAAATATACATGTTTAGGTTATATTTTCCATAACATTAAATTAAAAGTAAATAAATTTCATTTTTACACACAAGTGGATCCATGGGGTCCTAAAATCATCCCATGGATTCCCATGGTCAGGAATATCTCATTCAATATGGTTTGGACATGTGTTTGGGAAATTTAATATTATTATAATATTACTTTTCCCATATTTAGCAGGTTTAGCTTTTAACCATGGTATGAAAATATTTACTAAAGTTACTATTTATAATTTTTTTTAAAAAAAATTACATATTTAGACAATTTGGACCTCCATATTCAAAATATGGAATTAATTTTTCCAAATTAAAAATAATAAAGTGGTATAAATTACTTTAAAATTAATTCCACTTGTCAAAACCCAAAAGTGGGGTTTTAAAAAGTAATAACTATCAAAAGATTGTCATGTGTTTATGTATAATTAAAAAGTGAAATAACATTGAATGAAAAAAATTGGATTAAATTATAAAAAAATTATCTAATTACACTTCAAAATCAATTAAAAAGATAATCTAACCATATAAATAAATTATATAAAAAGATAGTTTTGATTTAAAATGAATTATTTTTTACTATTCATTAATAAATGAATATTATTAGAAAAATACCAAAAATTTATCCAAAGTGAATTTTGATATCATGTTTCTAAAGAATATTATTATTTTTTCAAATGAGATATAGAAAAGTGAAAAATTCTATATTTAAATGGTTCTCTATAAAGGTTGATAAACTAGATTTTAAAAAATATTAGTGTATTTAGGCTTAAAATCAGATACATTCTCATTTTATCCCTCTAAATTTTATTGCATAAATGTAAAAAAATTTAACAAACATACTTTCTCATAATATGATTAGTTTTTTTCATTCCCTCCAATATAATTTCTATTCATTAACTACCATTTATAATAATATTCTTATAATATTATTTGTTATAACTCAACGTTGTGTGAAATTTAAAATTTCGAAGAAACCCATTGTTGCGTGTTGAATACACTATCGAAAATATCATCCCCTTTAACGTAAAATTAATATTTAATTCAAATATTATTAATAAATATAAAAATGACATATTATTTATTTAATTGGGATGTTACATCCTTATCCCTTTTGGAAATTGCGTCCTCTTAATTCTATTCTCTTTTCAAATAAGTAGTGGTATTCATCCCCTATAGAATTTTTTGATTCCCATGTTGTCTCTTCAGCCGTATGGTTTTTCTAAAAAACCATTACCTAATTAATTACCTTATTCTAAAAAACATTTTATCTTCATTCATGAATTTGGACTAGTTGTTCCTTAAAATAGAGATTCTCTTCAAAATAAACTACCACTAGACTCAAAAAATGAGATGAATATGAAATATACTTCCTCATATTTGAAACATGAAAACCATTGTGTATGTTTGGAAAACATGGGGATAAAGTGAATTTGTAGGAAAATTATCCAACATTCTATAAGATTTCATATGGTCCAATGAACATCAGACTCAGCTTTCCCTTTTTAACAAAACACATCACACTTATCCATTGAGAAACATTGAGAAAGACATGATTACCTACCTCGAAAGAAATATCCTTCCTCTAGTTATCTAAATAACTTTTCTTCCATATCTGAGTTTTTCTTATGTGCTTTTGAATCACGTAAATCTTTTCTAAAATCTCTTCTTCTAATTCTGGTATCATCAACATCCTTTCACCTACTTCATCCTAAAAATATGGAGTTCGACACAGCTTTCCATATAATTCCTCGAATGGTGGAATCAGTATACATGAAGAAAACTTCTAATTATAAGAAAACTCAACGATATAAATATGTTGTTCCCAAATACCCGGGTAATCCATTTATCAACAAAAAAACATATCATCCAATGTTTGAATTGTTCATTATGACTGCCCGTCTGATTGAGAATGAAAAGCTGTATTAAAATTTAATTTAATACCCAATGACTTCTGATGTCTTTTCCAAAAGTTATATGTAATCATGGTTTAAAGTTCAAATATAATGGGGATTTGAACTCCATGAAACCTAAATATTTCTTTTACATACAACCGAGAATTTTGATCTTGAGATAGAGTATCTAAAATAGGAATTCAATGAGCATATTTATTCAGTCAATCAATAATAACCTAGATTGAATTATTACCTCGAGATGTATTTGGTAATCCCACAATTAAATCCATTGTCATATTTTCCCATTTCCACTCTAGCACAGGTAAAGGCTGAATCATCCCTTTCAGTAAATTACAATGGGATTTAACCAGTTGACATGTCAAACACTTCATAGTAATGTCCGCAATACCACTTTTCATTCCATCCCACCAGAAATACTCTCCAAGATCTCTATACCTCTTACTACTTCTTAGATGAACTCAAAATGGAGTACTATTTAATTCACATAACAACACTTTCTTCAACTATGAATCACAAGGAATATATAATATCTTACCAAATCTCAGAATATAATAATTTTCAATGTTAAATTCAAGAAACTTACCATTCTGAACCAATTCTACCATTTTTGCAACTCATTATCTTCCTGATGAGCTTGCTTAATTCTATCTTATATAGATTATTTCACTAACACCTAAAAAAAGTTATATTTCCTACACCAACAAAATTCAATCCAGAATTCATCAAATCAAATACCAAATGATCTCATTCCAAATATAGCATGGTTAATGTAGCATTACTCTTTAAGCTCAAAGCATCAGCCACTTTATTTTCCTTTACCGGATGGTAATGGATCGTGCAATCATAATCCTTGATTAATTCTAACCATCTATTAAGTCACATATTTAATTACTACTATGTGAATATATACATAAATATTTTGTGATTAGTATATATTTCACACTTTTCACCACAGAAATGATACCTCTAAATTTTTAATGAAAAAAACAACAATAGGTACTTCAAAATAATTTTTAGGGTAATTTAACTAATGAGGTTTCAAATGATTTGTAGCATAAGAAATTTCTTAATCATTCTACATTAGAACACAACCAAGTACATTTAATGAAGAATCAATATAGATAACAAATTCACCATATCTAGAAGGTAATGCCAAAATTGGAGCATTCACCAATATTTTTTTTTTATTGAAAACAATCATCAAATTATTTTTTCCAAATGAATATAACAACTTTTCAAGTTAACTTAGACAGTGGGATAGATAACCATGAAAATGTTTCAAAAAATATACCGAAATAGCCATCCAATCCAAGAAGACTACAGATCTTGGTTATATTTGTGGGTATTTTCCATTTATCAACAACTTTTGTTTTAGCAAGATCAAAAAATAATGCCATTTTTAGAAAAAATGTGACCATGGAATGAAATTTGATGCAACCTAAACTCACACTTACTAAGTGTTCCATACATAATATTTTAATTAATGGTTTTTATAGAATCACATAAATGAATTTCGTGTTACTATTTACATTTGGAATATATTAAAATATCATCGAAAGACACAACCACAAACATATACACAAACTCATGGAAAATTCAATTCATAAAATTCATTAATATAATAGGTTTGTCAGTTAACCCAAAAGGAATAACTATAAATTCATAATGGCCATATCTAGAATGAAATGTGTTCTTTGAAATGTATAGTTTCTTTATGTTCAAATGATGGTACCTCGATCTCTAGTTAAACTTCTAAAAATACTGATCTCCCTAAAGCTGATGAAACAAATCATCGATTTGAGGCAAAGGATACATGTTCTTAATTGTGATATTGTTCAAGGATCTATATTCAATGAAAAGTCTTATTGATTCATGTTTCTTTTTAACAAACAAAATAGAAGAATCACATGATGATATTCTTGGTCAAATGAAACATTTATCTAAGAACTCTTGCAATTGATTCTTTAACTATAAAAGTTAAATTTGAGACCTTCAATAAGGGGGTTTTGAAATTGGATTCGCATCAGGAATTATGTCAATAGTAAATTCATATTATCAATTTGGTATAATACTCGAAAAATAAATAGGAAAAACATCAAAATACTCATTTACTAATAGCACATCATGAATATGAACAATTATTTTGTTTTCAACAATATGTGCAAGGTAACATTCATTTTCATATTTCACTAGCTTCTGAGAATCCTGTTATGTTATCAAAGATAAGGGATCATTATTTTACACAAATTCAAATAATTTCTGAAAAGAACCCTCTTTATCTCTATATATAATCTTAGCATGATAAACAGATGGCCAGTCCATACCCAAAATAACATCAAACTATACTAGAGAAAAAACAATAAGTATTTTAGGTAGATTATTTCCCCACACAATAACAAAGAGGTTCCTCTAATTTATTTTTACTACCACATTTACTCAGGTGTTTTTACCATAAGTTCTGGATTCATTTCTTGAGATGAAATTCTTAATTTACTAGAATATTTCTCAAAAATTAATGAATGTTTAGACCCTGAATCAAAAAAACATTGAAATAATATGAATAAACAAACAGTGTACCTAATACTACATCATTTGATGGCCCAACATCATCGGAAGTAATTAAAAAGGATTTCACGGACCCTTTCTACATGTAGTCTGGGTACTTTATATGGTTTGAGTTCTTCTTCAGACACAAATTTTCAAAATTACCCATTTCATTTCACTTAACACATTTTAATAAATATAAACCATATTTTGAATTACCATTTCCCTAATATTTTTAAGTGCAATTATGAGCCTTATGTCCCATTTTATCACATTATTATCACACACCATATTTCATAATGAATTCCCCAGTTATCTTTTTAACAAAATTTTCACATACTATTAACTTATGTTTCTTACCATTATACTTTTTGGAAGAGTTCATCCCATTCATCTTCCACCTCGACCTCTTATTCTGTTGTTTTTCAGAGAATATCGGTCATCATCAAAGTCCATTTCCACCTTCTCTGCACACCGAACATGTTTTCATAAATTTTAATCTCACGAGAAGCTAAATACCTTTGATAATTTATCTTTAATACTATGTAAAAACGATTTATTTTACTATAAATATCTCATATAAATTTGGAGCATAACATTCTACTTGAGTGAATTTCTTTTTCATAAGCAGCCACTAGTTTAGCCTCCAACCTCAATTACAAGAATAGTTTTTCTATCCTAAGTCAAACCGCCTTTGAAAAGTATTTCTCAAGAAATATACCATTGAATCCATCCCACTAAAGATAATCAATATCCTCACTATCCCTGATTTTTTAACCATCAAACACCACTAATCAGCTTCTCCTTCGAAATAGTAAAAAATCAAAACAAACCTTTTGATTTTATATACACCCCATGAAATCAAAAATCTTTTCTAGTGCTTTGTTCCACTATTCAGCTTGCACAGGGTCCAATGATCCTCTAAATGATGGGGGATATTGCCTCATGAAATTATCTACAACTGACATGTTCCTCTTTTGTTGATCTGTCTGATCTTGTTCATATATACCGCCACCATTTATGTCCTGAGTCAAATATTCCATCACTTCAAAAAACCATTCCGATCTGATTATGACCATCTCAGGTTTCTGATTTTGAAAGCTATTTTTCCCTTGATGTTGTCCCATTATAGCTGCCATGTTTCTTCTACAAAAAACCATTCTGAACATAGAAATATCTTAGGCCAATAAAATATGGTAATCTTTAAATTATATATCATTTAAATTATACTATAAATTAATTTATGGATATTAATTTAACAATATCTTATCTCCCAATGTTTTCTAAACTGAACTCTGATACCATCTATAAGGCCCCATCTAGAAACATAATGTAATATTGAATTAAGATAATAATTCACATTGAGTATCTTTTCACGTTTAGATAAATAGGTAATTAGGTCATAATTTATACATAACAACTTGAATATTACTACTAAGAACTTACACTAAGTAGCTATTTTTTCATAAAACAAAAATTCCTTAAAAATAGACATGTTTAGTTCCATGATATGAACATCATGACTTTTCTTTGATCCCATAAATGAACCTTTTCACCTTTATTTCTAGTGAAAAACATTTCAAAACATGGGATGCTCATAAAAACACAATAAGGGATACATAAAAAAGGAAAACTGTTAGTTTTTCAAAACAAAAAAGTAAACCATGAATACTTAAACACAAATTAATACCTTCAGACCTTATGAAGTTGAAAAAACACATAACTAAATATACGATCATTTCTTACCATTTTGTAAAAGAAATATTTCCATAAAACCCAAACAAAGTGTTAAATAGCATATAATGGTAACTTGGGACATAAACATACTAATATGGAATAACCATATGATCGACTTTTACACATATCACTAAATGAAATAACCATACAACCGACTTCCATACCCAATGAATTGGTAGATATAACATAACCACACATCATGGATTATCACATTACCACCTATCATTTGGTTTATCATGTAACCAACCGTCAAATGTCCATGTACCATTATATAAATTAATCACATATAATATTGAAAATATCAATATTTCACTAATAACATTTCATTTTAAATAACTACAAACAATTTAAAGATATATAAATAAATATTCTATTAAAAAATAATTTCAGTACCAAAATATGTAAAATGGTATATGGTAGTTATTTTCTATTTAATAACATCACGACCTGTTAAAGAATCCAAATATCAAATAATGATCACGATGACGGAATGGTGGTTGTGGACGTAAATGTTAAAAAAATTCCTTTTGTCGTTTAGTAAAAAAAATTGTAGAAAAAATATTCTATTTTATTTATATTAAAAGTCAAATTGGTTTATTATATATCATTTAAAAGAAGAAGGTGTATATTATTGAAGCATGACTCAATGAAAGGATATTGGGATGAAGTCCCTTACCTTGTGTCTGAATTAGAACATATTTAACTTGTTCTGCCTGAATAATTAATATAACTTACTTTATACTTTCTTAAAAACCTTTTTTAATTTTATTATTCTTATATATATCTTATTAATTTTTTAGAACCATCATATAATTATTAAAGTTCATATCTCTCGTTTTGTCTATGTTCGGTACTTTAGTCAGAAATGAAGTTATTATGGTTACAAATTGTCCATGTGGAAAAATGTATATTATCTACAAGATGATATTCATGATTCTGATATCACAGATATCATATATATAAAATATATATGTATTTATAATATTCCATAACATTTTGATATAATAAATGAAATTCACTATTCATGGAAACAGTATGTCATATGTACGCATTAACGCTAATTTCATTTCTTTTTAATATGTAAGGGATTAAAAAATTAATGATAAATAGGTATATTATAATTACAGTATAATATCTATGTTATATCTTTTACATAAGTTCATTAATTTCATCCTTTATATGTTCCATGTATAGCATGAACATGTCATATCACTTTGAGGGGCAGTACTATACTCTTCCTCAAATGAAATTATCGTATTTATTCGACATGAAAAGAATACAGGTATATTCTAAATGAAAATTAATGAATCATACATATAAAATAGATATCATATATATAATATATAATTATATCTCCATTATAATTTCCACCATAAGAGGTTGTATGATAAGAATGAAGAATCATCGTTTCGTGAGACTGTAGTTCACCGTCCACAGAAACAGTATGTTCTGTACTCATTAGATGAAGTTGTGTGTAAGTGTAGTTTGAATACTTATCATAAAAAATCCTAGTATATTGAGGATAATTTTTTTGTTATGTATTCAGAGAATAATAAAACAATAGAGAGGTAAAAATCAAAATAAAAGAAATGAACATGAGAGAAAATGTTACCCCAAAATCGGGTAACTCTCTTTGGTTTGAACATAATGCCTTTATTAAATTTCCTTATTCATAAGGTAAGGATTATAGGAGGAAGATATGAATATTTGGAGAATATTGAAGTAGATTTTGGAGGATCCAATTGTCTTTAGATATGTGCTTAATGGGTTAGAGTTACTGTCCTTTATTAAGTGATTGGAGGGGCACTTTAAAAATATCTTGAAATATTATTATATTATTAATTGATTTTCGATTTCTAAAAACACCAATCTGATATATTTTTAAAATAATATGAGGATGTGTCGAAAAAATCTCATCCAATGGGTTTTATACAAGTTTATGTCATAAAAGTAACCTTATCTTTTAGCTTTAACCCTTAGTTAAATAAATTAACTGTTACCATGTCTTCATGTATATTCATTTTAAATGGTTAATATTATTACCATAAAATGCCACTAGAAACTCAATTGGTTTATTAATGTCATTTATAATATTATCTTAGTAATTTTAACAGATCATAGATTTTTTACGACTATAATATAATTTAATAAAGTATCAATTGTTTAAAATACTCATTTATGTCAATTTTATACTATTCATATCATGACTTTATTAAAAATCCATAACAACTTGATTCATTCAAAAAAACATAATTAATAAAAATATTACAAGTCATAATCATCCATAAAATTCTTCTATGGAAGAAAAAGTTTAATAATAAATTTATTTTAATATTTATAATCTCATTTATTTAAATATTTCATTAATAAGGAACTCTCTACATCACCATTGTGTCATAAATGGATTTATTTATTTGAGTTCTAAAAATTATAGATAAAACACCATGATTTAGGTAATATTTTTAACTTTCTAATTAATATTTATAGTATAAATTATCCATTATATAACCCTATATAAAATATTTTTTTAATAAAAGACACATGTTTAGGTTATATTTTCCTTAACTAAAATTAAATGTAATTAAATTTCATTTTCACACACAAGTGGCTACATGGGGTCCTAAAATCAACCCAATGATGCATATGGTTGAAAATTTCTCATCCAATAGGGTTAATACATATGTTAGAGTCATTTAATATAATTATAATATTGTTTTTACTGTTATTTACTAGACTTAACCTTTAACCATGGTAAATAAAATATTTCCTAAAGTTATTATTCATTATGTCTAAAAATAAAAGATAAATATTTAAAAATTTTGAAACTCCTAATTCCAAATATGGAATTATTTTTTCCAAATTAAAAACACAGAAGTGGAAGAAATTAATTTAATATTAATTCTAGTTTTCAAAACCAAAAGGTGGTTTTGAAAATGTAATAACTATAAAAACGATTACCATGTGTTTATGTCTAATTAAAAATTACAATCATTTAAAATTACCAAAATTGTATTAAATGATAATAAAATAATATAATTACACTTTAAAACCAATTTAAAAGATAATTGAACCATATAAATAAATTAAATGGGAAGATAGTTTTGACTTAAAATGCAGTATTTTTCACTATTCATTAAAAATGAACTTTATCAAAAAAATACCAAATATTTCCCAAAAGTAAATTTTTATGTCCCAATTCTACATAATAAGTTTATTTTGTCAAATTTATCATATAAAAGTGAAAAAATTATATTTAAAATGGGGTTTCTATTAAATGGCGATAAACTACCATTTAAAAATATTAGATTATTTATGATTAAAATGGGATTAATTATTATTTTATGATTTTAAATTTTTATTGGGTAAATGTAAAAAACATTAACAGGAATTTTTAATCATAATATGGTTAGTTCAATTAATTCCTTCCAATAAAATGTGTAATTATTAACTATAATTTAAAATATTATTATTATATTTTTTTCTATATAACTCAACATTGTGTGAATCGTAATATTTCGAAGAAACCCACTGTTACATGTTGAGTATGATATCAGACATAACATCAACATTAAAGTAAAATTTATATGTAATTAAAAAATATTAAAAAATAAGAAAATTTCATATTATTTATTTACTTGGGATGTTACAATAGGAACTATAGTGGAACATCAAAGGTGGAAGTTGAGAAATGGATGTCGATTTTTGGGAACCCCCTATTGTGTCGAGGTTGATAAATGAAAGTAAATACCAAAATATGATTAAAATATAAATGGTAAAATATTAATTTATAAAATTTTATTGACCTGGGAAACTCATAGGGTTTTTCCACACAATTAGTCAAATTTTGAACCAACTACATAGACCATATTGGAGAAGAGTGACATGATGCATTGTTTGGTTGCACGATTTTTCAAATAATGCATTAATTATGATAAATAGATATGTAAAATTATATATCCTCCTCACACACATTTCTCACTGTTTCCCCTAACTGTGTGCTTGTTCTGCGCCCTGTCCCACACATCAAACTGGAGTCACATCGTTTCTCCTTGGGCTCATGTGGTTAAGACCAAACCATTATCAAACCATAATAGGAAAACTATGAAGTAAGAAAGAAAAATAGAAACATTATAATATTATATAGTACAAATGGTTACCCCCAAACCATGAAAACAAACTATGCATATGCCAATAATTCACATAGGGACTCCAATACATAAGAATTAAAACCAAAAACTCGACTCGAACATCCTAAAAATGAACCACTTTCGGGAAAATAGTAAAATAAATAAAATTACATGGGAGTGTTTGAATTTAATTATAATTAAATGATATATATTCATGATATATCATGTCATATTAAACTATATACACCACACAAAAGAAACTAGTGATCAATATGTTATTAGTATCTCAGAAATAAAACTCATACTAGAAATCGATTTACTGAGAGCATCGACTTCCTTATCACTAGTTAGAACATCCTATTTAGGAAACATTAGTTTAATATAAATATTTATTGAACCATAATTATATATATCATAACATATATGATTTAATTAATTCCTTCTATTACCTTTTTTTAATAATTCTATGTTAATATATTGTTTTAGGTAATAATTGTTTCCTCGTAAATGATTTTATTTGCTATTTTCACTCTTCTTACTTTTATAATTGTTATAAAAATTATATAATAATTATCATGAAATTTTTATGACATAATTATAATACTTATACATCAAATATACCTTTAATACAAATCATTAATGATGGTTTTTTGAAATGATATAAGTTATGATCATGTAAACAGTAGGTTATAAGTTTGCATGTGTAGAGTACCCGTTTCTCAATGATCATTATGTAAAGGAGGCAAGTAATATATTTTATTTATTTAGTGATAATAATATCTAAAAAATATTCATTTAAATTTATTAATAAATATCATACATGTGGTGGGAGATTAAAAGAGATTCACTTCGCATTGTGAAGGTGGAAGTCTACACATAAATGAGTAGTGTTATCATCTTTCATTGAGTGAAAAGGTAAGAAATATAATGATATATATTTTATTTTATTATTGATAAATATTTTATTAAAATAATAATTATATAAATTTTTCATCATATATTCATTTAATATAACCATATAACCTTTCATTTAAAGAGTGAATAATCACATTGGTTTGCGAGCCTGTTGTCCCCCATACACTTGAGCAACATTATCATATTCCCAAAAAATAAAAGCCTAATTTTATGTGATATAATAATTAAAAAAGATTCATAATTTCATAAATATTATATATAAACAATAAATCCATAATTATTAACGACCATTAGATGTTTTAATGGAAAAAATGATATCATTTTATTAGGCAGAACTCTTCCCTACACAAGAACGATGGTTTCATAACCCATTTTATGGAAGTGGAGAAGGCTGTATGACATGAAATTATTATAGAAACATATATTTATATGGTATATATTGAGTTTATTAGACGAAAATGGTTTAAATTAACTGATTTAGTATTACAGTTAATTAAAATAAAGACACCCAATGAAGAATATTTCCTCATCTTCAGTGTATCCTTCATATGTTTTCACTAAATCCTTTCTTGGTTTCCATTAAATCTAATCTAAAGATACCTGGATAATGGGAGGGAAGGTAGGAAGTTATTTTTTTAGGTATTTTTTGACCCAAATAGTATTCAACATGTTAATAATAGAGTAATGTTTCTGGACTTTTATAAGTGTGGGATATGACACAATGGTATTTTTGAATAAAAACAAGTGCAATAATGTTTTTCATTGGTCAAAAAGATACAAATTAAAAAAATATCAAACTTTATTGGTTTAATATTTTAAATTTGAAAATGCATACATTTTTAGAAATGTTATTTCATCATTGGATCCCAGATTTTGTTAGTTTAACCCTAAGAAAACCCATTCATACTTAACCAAGCTAATTTATTTTTGTTTTGTTCATTATTATTTTTTAAAAAATAATATGTATTTATTAAAAATAATAATTCTCATGTTCTAAATACATAATATATTTTTCAAAAATGCATTCAATTAATTTAAAAATTTATAATTGAAAATTAATTCCACAGATGTGATGAGAAATGGGCTTTTAAGGAGAAATGTCTAAAAGATTTAAATTTTTTTATGCAAAATATATATATGAAATTTATCAAAAATAAAAAACTGAATTATTTGTTATAAAATTGACCTAAATTTAAATTGAAACAAAATTTAAAATATAATTTTCCACTAAAATAATTAAATGAAAAATATGTTTTAAATGAAAATTATTTATTTTTCACAATAAATAAAAAAATAAGTTTTTTTAAAATATAAAAAAATTAAGCCCAATATAATTTTGAACTATTAAAATAAAAACTGATGTTTATTTTTTTGAATTAAAATTTAAAAATTTTAAAATATTATTTATTTCATATGTTTATAAAATGGTGACAAAAATATATTTCAGAAAAATAAAGTTCTTAAGCATAAATTGAAATTATTCTTATTTATTGTCTGGAAAGAACATAAAATGAAGGTTTAAATTTTTTTTGAATATATAATTTATAAATTTACATAAAATAATTATACAAAATTTATTTTGTTAATTATTTTATATAAAACATAATCTTATTGCATAAATAGGGTGTTCTAGATAATGATTTACTTTTATTTTCAAAAGATTGTTATTTTTTTCTAATTAATTAGCCACCAAAGAACTCATATTATATATATATTTTTAAAAAAAATTCATAATTCATTTAGCCTTATTCATAAATATCATTCCATTAGCTAGGTAACTATAATAAATATAATATTTTCGTTATATGTTATGTTTCATTTAATCTCATTGTTTCGTGTTAAGAAAAACATAAAAAGATTATGTTAATTTGAAAAAAAATTACAAAATATTAGGTTTTTATTGTAAGAATTATTGTTTCCACCTCTATTTTGTTATATAATATCTCAATAATTAGAAAATTTTTCTATATTTGAAAGGAAACATATAATACAAGTATAAGAGTGTTTTATCAATTTTGATTATAATTTTAATTCTTCCAAGACTCTAGGTAATAGAAGTAAGAAAGGGTTGTAAAAGAAGTGAAATTATTCACTCTTATATAAACATGAATTATTTGATGTTATTACATTATTTAATTATATTTCAATGAATTCATTCATAGTATAAGAAGATATATTGTTTAATATACAATAAATGATATTAGAAATCTCTCTACCTCTAAATACCAAAATCAGGATCATGATGAAAATTAAATAATTGATATTTACCATAAATATTCACCATTTAAATAATCATGAATAATGGGTAAGATAATGAATCTAATATTGATTGTATAATCATGAGGAGTAATTTGGAAAAAATATCACATATATTGATTAAGAGGATAATAAAAGAGAGATAAATTACAAAAGAATGTCATGTTGTGTGTTGATCATACAAGGTAATGTAATGATAAAAATGTAAAAATAAATTAGAATAAAAATGATATCATGTTGTAAATAATATCCTTTAATCAATCTTAAAGAAAGATAAATCAATTTAAGGGATTGATGGAAATTTATATTCATTTAAGGAAAATAAAATGAATATTATTGATTTCAAGAATGATCAACTAGAGGAAAAACCAGTATGCTAAAATATATTGACTATTTTTTTTGTAATAAAATCATAAAAATAATAATTTTCATGGTCAGGAACTGACTAGGTTTTGATAAGATAAATGAAAACATATGGAGAATAAGCATTACATTACCACTATTAAATTCTTGGAGCATTTTTCCCAATTGACAAATATAGAAACAAATCATGTAATGTTTTCTAAAAAATCTAAGAAGATACTTGTTTCAACATCAACATATAATGAGAATTACCATCCTAAAATAACTATACATTATAGAAAAACAATTAAAAGATATTTTTATCATCACCTATTAACACCTACAAAAAAAATCATGTCATTGACTTATAAAAATGTAATTTCTGATAAATCAATTTTTTTACAAACTGATGTTTTAAAATAAAAAACCCTTCATATGTTGAAAAAACCTTTTAGGGGAAACCACTACCTTTTTTGTTGATGTAATAAATTTTAAGAGGAGTTTTTCCATAATTAATTTGGAATTATATAATAAAACATCACAAAGACAACAACCACCAAAATATAGCCAGACTATTTTTTTTAAGAAGATATAATTTGATTATATAATGTTAGAGTTATGAAACATTTTGATATAGAGAATACAATTTTTATTGTATTGTTTCTATTATATAGGGGAAAATGAGTCATATTTTGAGGGGGGAGTCTCAAAAAATGAAAAAACATATGATGAAAAGTATGATAAACTCAAATAGATTTAAAAATCCAAAATTCATTTATGGAATTTTTAATAGTAGTGGTTTCAATAAAGAGGCACAAAATTATAAATAATTTAATCATGGAACTATCTAAAATGTGGAAAAAAGGACATGATAGGTGAATGATCTGTATATGTATACGTTGAGAATAAAACATGATAAACATCGGTATAATAATTTCTCTAACAATATTATGAATAAGTATAATGAGTAATTCATTTCAAATAAGGAAATTATAAAATCTATCTAAAAAAAGTATAAGAAGAAAAAGAATATTTCCCCACCTAAAGAGAAAATTTTCTTATTTTGTATAAGAAGATAGTTTACCACGATCTTTTGAAAATAATCCATTGATGTTTTTCCTCATGAAATCTAGATAATAATTAATAAAAGAATAATATAAGATAAAAATAAGTCGAATTATTTTACGAATGGAATTATAGAGGATTCATATGGAATAACAGAAAATTCAACATATGATTAATAAGTAATTTTGATAGATTTAATAAAAAATGATGAAATGAAGAAGATATATGAGAAGTTAAAATAACAAATTAAATACAATGTTTCATGTCATGTAAATTATGAAGTTTGTTAGAGTATGTCAAAAGTTGAAATCCCAAACTATTATGAGAAACTTCATGGAAGGTATAATCATGATGGAAAAGATGAATGAATTTTGAAACTATCACACAAGTCATAAAAATTATTTTGTTAATTAAGGGAAATTCATAATAATATATATATTCCATTATTTATCTTCCTAAAAAATAATTTCATGTAGTGAAATGAGAATAATGTTCATACTATATGTCAAAAATTATAATTTGAAATTCATAAAATAATGCATAATGAATACATTTAAGAAAAAATCCGAAATATTAAAAAGTATCATGGTTGGGAAAACATTATAGTTCTTGTTTCACATATTAATGATAAAATGAGGATTCACCATATACATTACTATTTTTGATTTATTTTTATTCTTACAATATAAAAAATTTATGTTTAAAATGTTAATAAAAAGTTAGACTAGAAAATGAATTTAAAAATGAATAATCCTTTGAGATATGAAAGATTTTCCATTATTTTATTTCTCTTCAATAGTTATTCTAAAGAAGGTATGTTAAAAAATATACCTTAATAAGTAATGAAGGTCAGTATACCTTATTGGTGAAAAGATTCAGGTTGATCCAATATTTTCAAATTCATATAAATTTAGAGCCTCTATAAGGTTTTTAATGGGTTTTACATGAAAGGAAATAATTGAAAACCTATCACTGATTATTTGAAAAATAAAAATTAATGTAATAATTTGGAGATATAATTTTTATCGATGAAATTAAAATATATAAATACATGGAAATAAAAATTTATATTCAACACATTATAAATATGAATGAATGTCTTTAATATATGAGTTTATATAATGGTAGGGCCCCATTTTTTATTCCAAAATGAATAAGATTCCAATTGGAATAATATTAGTTCTTACTTTACCCAATTCTAAAACCCTATAAAATTGAGTTTATCTACTAGAATCATATTATATTGGTTAATGGAAATATATATTGTCAAAATAAAACCCTCTTTTTTCATAATTTAATCATGCCTTACATAGATATATAGTGTAATGGTTAATGGAATGAATCCTAAGAATGAATTGATACCATTATTTTATCTTGAAGTTTATAAATTTATTATCAATAGGTGGGATAGAATAAAACTAAAAATTTAAATAAGAAATGTATTGAAATAAAATATCCTCTGTGTAAATGTGGTAAACATATTGGCGAGAACTTTTCGAGTTGGTAGTGAAAACAAATAAAAAGGGTGATATTTTTTATACCACTTTGTTTTGTGTAATATGTTTTTAAAATTGTTTTTATATTTGAATTATAATAATAGATTTTTTGAAAAATAGAGTTACCAAGATATTTTATAAAAAAATAATATGAAAATCAAGGTGCTGAAATATATTGAACTATAATGGAGTATTGAATAACTACATTGAATCTTGGATGTTGGATGATATCATGCCTAACATGGAAAATGATAAATTAGGATTGTTTCATTAGATTAATTTATCTATATTTACGTAATGAAAAATACCATTAATGAATTAAAATATAGGTTAAAAACTTTTAAAGGACAATGTTTATATAAGAAATATACCTGGAGGATGTTTGAATTTAATTAGGTTTATTGGTTAAAAATACTATTGCATATGACATGTGATAATGTTCCTTAAATAATGAATAAAGAGCATTCTAATAACATTGTTTTTGAATAATAATTTAATATTGATATTCTTTGAGAAAATAATGCATGAAAAAATAAACTCTAATGAAGAATTTGTGATTTACCTGAAATGATTTAATTTTATGAATATTTTTTAGAAAAATCTAGAAGTCTAGTATTAAAAAATAAATTGAAGACATTGTAATTTCACTTATTTATATTTTATATGTGTTAAAGTATATCTTTGATTTATCAAAAAAAAATAATTTCATTTATTGTATTCTAATTCAACCCATCCTAGAATACACAAGTATGTTTATAGAGGAAACTAATTTCACATAGGTGTGCATGAATTAGTGCACAATAATAGGAATGTAGATAAACCACCATACAATAGGGTTTGTGGAGGGTGGTGATAATATGTGAGTGTGTCACGTATCTAATCCCCAGTTCCATGACATAATTCTTAGATAATGGAGGTAAAGATGATTTTTATGTGACACAAATATGAGCTAGAGATCATTGTTGGACTCCCACTGAGGAAATTTATTTCCACTCCATATTAGTGAATCGATAGAACATGTGGGGAAAAATAATATAAATGTAAATTATGTATCATGAATTTGGAGTAATATTCAACGTATTAAAATCGACTTCTAGATATCTAGTCTCCATTATATTATGTCATCATTTATATTAGGGTGGAGAATCAAGTCTGATTTATTCAAGTTATGATGGATGGCATATTGATTTAAGTACCAAAAATTAATGAATCTAATATTCTATGAGAAAATGACCTACCATGACTCTAGAGTGAGTTATTTTAGGAATAAAATATTTTCCCTCAGTTAATAATAGGGTAACCTACAACATAAAAATCCAGTGTGGACATTTGATCAAATGAGAGTAATACAAGTGACCTCATGTGTTCCTCAACAATTGATCTATTAAATGACCTATAGTGTGGTAAAACCTACAATGTGTTGGGGTGTTTTCCAACTGACCATAAGTGGAGATAATATACCACATGAGTTAATGACCAACTATAAGTATTCATAATATCTTGAGTTGCCATGATAGAGATAAAGTAACCATATAACAGTCCTATCAATTGTTAAGATTTGAAACCAAATGAACACTAAACAAACTATAATATGAAGATAATTTTATTGATGGAATAAAAATAATTATATCAACTATATAAATGAATTTAAATCTACATGAGAAACCATGAGAATCCTCATAGTACTTGAACCTACCAATTCATGTATGATTGATAATTTATCTAATGGCTGACTATGAGTAGTTTCTAAGATGGATGTACAATCGACCGAAAGATATTAAATGACTATATTCATAGATGATACATATAATTAGGTACTACCTATAGTGAGTATTTATTGACTATGAGAAGAAAATTCATATAACATTTATATAGATAAGGTAAAATATAGTATCCTAATGTGATTCAAGCATGCATTTAAATCGAGACATGTGATTTGTATTGGATAGTGTTTTTCCTGACTATGAAATTTTTCATAATAATTAATTTTTACTATTATTTGATCAATTGGGGTAAAATAATCATTTCCTTATTGAATATTATCTCAAATAAGTTTTTTACACCCTCTTTTGGTCCCTAAATACAATGTTTTTATGCTAGAAGATATGTTTAGTAGAGTTTCAATCTATTTTAATTTTCATAGAATAAATCGAATTTCATTATATTTGCATTTATTCACACATATATATTTGAATGTATGTTTTTAATGGATCATAATATTGATATATTAAATTATATTGTTTTTTATGTAAATTTAAAAACTCATGTTCATCACAAAGGTCCGGATCAGACCCATTTTTAATTTTATTTTCTTTTTCATCCTTTACATTTTCATGTTTTCTTTTCTTCTCCTCCACCTAAATTCCTGTAAACAAACTATTGGAATACCATCACATAACTATGTTAGAAATGATATGATATGAAGATATATAAATATGTAGAGGATGGTAGTTACTGTTGATGATGTCAAGAGGAGTTGTATCATCATAGGGAAGATTTAGATCGCAGAAACAAGCAAAGATTCAATGAATTTCACCCAATGTTTGTTTAATTATTATTTAACAGATCTCTATAGATTTAATGTGTTATAGTTTTAGGTAATTATTATGACTACATGGGATCTCATTTGAGGTGATCTATATAATTTTTGAATAAAATGGTTTTTTTGGATGATTGGAGGGTTCAATATTTGGAAATCCCAATCGCACGACTTGTAGTTCTGGAACAAAAACAATATGTTATTACCATTAGGGGGATATAACCAGTTTAGAATTAAATTTCATGTGTAGCCTACACATTTCATATACTATTACTCAGACTTGTAGATGATTACATGGCTATACAACTCATGTGAGAGCACATATCCATGTAGATTATATGGATAAACTATGTGTTAGGCACTTTCCATTTTGAAGTACATCGATAAGAAAGATGAATGTACAAGAATTATGAGGTACATTTTAATGTACCACATGTATGGTAGATACCAGGTATATATTATACATTCCATGTATATGTTATTTACATTCCATGTTTACAGAAATTACACACCCATGTGTAGCTTTGAGTTTACATGTCATGTACTAGGCTAGACATGAAATGTACCCCATTGCTACTTTTTTTAGGGGACTCATTATAATTAAATCTTGTATATGGAATTGTACAAAAGAGTTGTTGATTTGTTCTTTAATTTTTCATAGATCCTGATTGTGAAATCATTGATGGTATTTGATGACCCCAAGGATTCATTTTGGAATTTTTATTAAACAGATAGGTTCTTCCTCTAGTAATTGAATAAAAATATCACTTAAGAGTGAGACCCTTTATCTAAGGTGGTCCATGATTCTTCCATCAATTATTTGATTAATGTGATTTTACTTTTAGGACAATTTTCCACAACATATTTTGATATTTAAAATCTCGGGTAGGATGCCTCTATTTTAATACAGTTCTCGAGGGTCCCATGTGGGATTAATTATCTTACATAATGAACTAGGAAATACCATTTATGATCCATCTTCCTATTTAATCATTCCAATTATCCCATGAAATAAGAATCAACTGATGCATACAGTTCTAAGGATCCCATATTTTTTTCTTCCACTTATATTTGACATACAGGATTCCGTGTAAGACACCACTTTTACATAATCCTTTTAAGGATCCCATGTAGGATGATTCTGAAAAATTTCTATTTCTATGGCTCACAAGAGTGGTATACCTTTTATTATAGACATACATCATAAATTATATGTTGGTTGTCGCTCTAGTGTTTTGGATTGAGGGATGTAGTGGGTTCCTTGGTGTTTAACCGAACCTGAGCTTTTCTACCATGTTTGGGTAGACATGGTAGCATGTGTCACCTTAGAACCCATATTGAAATTGTAAGTTAGGAATTTGTCGTAGTAGTTGTGGTCTATATATTTAGAACCCATCACTCATTTATTTATAAATTCACATAACTATTGATGACTAATCTATGATTGGCAGAGGTACTTACTATTTTTTGGCTAATATTCTAAGAGAAATTTGATACCTAACTAGAGAAACCTAGATACACTTTCTAGGATCCATATTATGAGCCTTTTTTGATATATTATTTTACTAGGATACCCACACATACATCCTAGGATCTGGCTATTAATATTTTTTGATACAATTTTTGGGATTCCCAAATGTGATTATTAGGGTCTACTTTATATTCTTCCAAATGTGATACTTGAATCCCCATGTAGGATTTCCTTTGATGGACTCATCCACTATATGATTTCATATTACACCCTGCATGATACATGGATTTCCATCTATAAATTATTTGGATGTAGTAATAGGTCATATGAATACATGTAATTCCTTGAGAGATACATGGATTATTTATTCAAAATTCCTTCTAAGAGACCATATATTGATTGATAATATATGTTCTATGATCCATACTCTGGTACTTCATGTTGAATGCCTTATATATGATCAAATGTTATATGAGCTGCATTAATCCTTGAGTGATACATGGATTCCCATGTAAAAACTCTTTGGATGGACTCATAAGATATAAATATTTATATATTCCTTGAGTGATACATGGATTACCATAAAGGAATACCTTGTATGGACTCATAGGGAAATCTAAATTATTTTACGGTTGATTATATTTATACATGTACACAATAGATACGTACATTGGGTTTTAGTTTTATCTATATAAGGTAAATTAGATTATTTATAGTATTTCCACATATTACATAGAATCCTTCATTATAGTGACTAGAGGAAAGTATGTGTGAACCTAGGGTTATGATGTATATCCCCATGTGGTGACGTATCTTTCTTATTGACATTTATGGTGCTACCTGGAATAGGTATTTTTTTATCTTCATTACATAATTTAGGCTTAAATTATATTTATTTGTGTTATATTATACCTTAATCTGGTGTGTGTATATATATATGGTAATACATGTATATGATGGTATAATGTCCAGTTGATCAAGACCACAGAGTCTGAGATTTACCGTGGTTTCAGTTTATTTACATAATTTCTCATTTATAGTTCTGTTTTATATTAGATAATCATAATTCATGAGTATTCACCTATGTCATAATATTTAATTGTTCATCATTGGGTTTTCTTGCTATAATTTTTTCTCACCCTTGTATATGCTCATATGTGTAAATGTAGACATTTTTTCTACATTTCAAGTTGAGAAGTAATTTTATGATTGGATGAGATAAATATTAGGGTTTCATGATAGAGAGAATATTCTCATATGGATTATTATGTTTGGGATAGATTATTTTGATAGTATCTAGTGACTGGTTATGAGGCTTGACTCAGAGTTAGTAGTAGATCCCTATACTTGTATTTCAGTTTCATTTAGGTTCTCTTACTTGTATGGTCGACCCAATGGATGAAGAATGTTGTATGTAATATATGTATGATTGATCCTTTAATACATTCCATTATATTATTAAATACTATATTATATTAATATCATTCAATATATATTTATTTATGTCAATTTATGACATATAGTTATTTACTCTATCATTACTCTTGTATAAAGGTATATTTTCTCTAAAAACAAACCTTATGAGCTTATTTCTAGTCATTAGTCTCTGGAATATGAAGATGAACATTTGAGGCCTTTGGTGAATTATAATAGATCAATAATTTTGTGGCATCTCAGTAAATATGTTACAATGTTTTATCATAGGTGTTCCTTCCATGTTGTATATATATTTGGGGTATTGTAGATAGGAGTATTATGATTTTTTTGAACATGTGATGGGTATCTGACATGTGCATCGGGAAAAATTGTTCTTGTAATAATTCTTATTTTATAAGGATATGGTATTTTTATTCAAATTTATGATGTATAAGTTTTATATATATTATTTATTCTTCAATAAATGAACATGTTTTTTTTGGGTTTTATGATTTATTATGGATCTATGTATCTCAGCCCGTTGGAGAGATCTCACTGATGGATTTCTCACTCATCATTATGTGAAAGTGGTTAGTGATTTATTTTTACTGTCAGATAGAAAAAGAAAGAGGAATTTAATGAGTTATACTATGCGTGTGTGATTCAGATGTTATAGGCCTACTTGTGTGTTATTATGATTGATGAAATTGGAATTTTTTTTAATGTATCAAATAAGACCTAAAATATTTTTTCATGTATATTTTCTTGGTATAATTCTACTCTATTGGCTTGGATTTTATAAATTTACTTCAAATAGAAATCATTGTGGATCTACAATGAGACATATCATAGTGAGGATGATGAATTATTACTCATGTACTCAAGGTATTGTGACCCTATTAATGTTGATATGGAACATGAAGACCAAGTGTTGGACCACTTGTATGGTGTTGTTTCTTTGGATCAGTTATGTAATGTTTCATTAACAACCTATACAGTATTTTCCTACATGGATGGGAATGAAATTTTACATAATAGAGACATGATAGTGATCTTGGTCATGTATCATTAATATGATTTTTTTCTATATTGTTTCCCCTTATAAACAAACATTTTGAGTTTATACATTCATTTTAGGTGTTGTAGTGATGTCTCTTTGTATGATGCTAATAAAATCCTAAATGTTTAGAGTGAACTAGTCATTGAGGTGTGTTACCAAATTAGGAAACCGAGTGTGTTTCATTATTTTATATTTTATATTTTTATATCATGATAATCCATTGGGAAGTCACTTATGAGGATGTTCAATGAGGATCAATGTCCTCATAGGTCGATGATTGACTATTTTTAACCCGCATATGATGATGTCTTATTTACCTATTTTAATGATAGTCGACATAGATATTATATGAAATATAATGAGATGGTTTTCTGGATGATTCCATTTGATATGTGACATTCTTAATAGGATTGAAATATTGATTAAATGGTGATACCTAGTGACCCTTAAATGAGACATGATCGGTAGGGATAGGTGTGATTCCTAGAGACCCATAGTTGGGACTTAGACACTTGTAGGATGAAATTTTATTTGATCAATAAAAACATGTGCATATGGTTGAACTGGGTTTATGGATGCCTTTTTATGTAGTGTGATAGGGTATCTGCTTCTTTGATATGGATGAATGATGATTTAATTGGTTTTGAGATATAGGCAGGATGATTCCTTGATTTTGATATAGCACTAAATGGTTATTTGGTATCAAGACTAGGCTTTAAGGATTAGAATATTCAGGTTTGAGGCCCTATTAACCATTTTTTCTGGTTTTGATACTTAAATTTTATAAAAACTATATCATGTGATGGGTTTTTGGGAATAAATTATGGTATAACATAGGTTCTCAATTTTGAAGAGGATTTCCAAGGGAGCTCATGACATATTTTGACTGACATGAAATGTATCATGGTCATATTGAATTTAGTTGTAGGTGAATCAATTTTGTATGAGTCTGGTGATAAGGAATTGGTATGGGTCCGTACACTTGTTGTTCTGTGAGAAGTAAAAAAAATATTCATGTCGGTTGTTCATGGAATAATAAAAATTTTAAATCAGTGAGTGACTGTGAGTATGGAAAGGGAAACATGATTTTAAATAAAAGATATTGGAATAGATTCATGGGTTTTGTGATAAAAGAATAAATTTACCTCCACGGTATAGGAGACATTGATAATGAATCGAGTGTCATAAGGTATTTGACCTATTGTTGTGCATGGACACACATTATTTTTCAACTAAGTTTTAGGAGTCCATTAATGTTATGTATAGACTAATTGATGTGAGTGTGGATAAGGGATAAATATACAAGCCTCTAAATGAAATATTTGGGTACTAACAGGTAGAGACTATACTTATATATATCTTGAAATCATCTTGAGTACATTTAGAGAGGGCACATTATCCATATAGCTTCTTAAATATCATTTAAGTTCAATGATAAAATTCCCTGAGAGTTATGCTTGAGGAGTTGTATAAGATAATACATATGGCGGGAAGTGAACCTTTGGCCATTTGAGGGTACCGACCCTCATTTTTAGTATAAATTCACCATTTTCCATAGAAAACATTCATGGAAAAAATTGACTTGATATGTTTTGATTATTGTTTTTTGGAACCCTCTTATGAGCAGTTATTTCCATGATAATAATTTTTTCATTGATAGATGGAGGATGGTTCATTGAGTTAGATCTTGGTTTTGAGGTGATTATAAGAGTATTTCTATAGTTGGGAGTACAAAATTTATTTTAGTTAAATTTAGTTCATGTTTTAAGAGGTTTTAACATTGTGAGAATAGAAGTAAGATGTCCAGGATAACAATAATTGTCAATTATTTTGATGAGAGCTTGGCTGCCTTTGACCACCAAGGATTCTTGGGGGTGATAAGAGTTATAGTGTGCAAATTGTAATGACTCTTGTTTTTCAAAACAATAAATTTGATCATAATTCTGCATTTATAATTAACTATGATTAATACGGTTAAAATAAAATTTTTCCCTTATCAAATGATCACATATATTTTTTATAACCACCCATTTAGTACCAGAATAAAATGGATACCCTACTATAGGAGTTACAAAAAATTCTTAGCTTACAAAATTTTTATGGAATAATTTATTTTTAATATATATTTAGTTAGATAGTAATTTATTTTCACACATTTTATAGATATATATATTTTTAATGGAGTATTTTATTGAGATTATATCTCTTTTGATGGGTCTCCAATGTGGATTTTCTCTTAGGAGGGGCATAAACTCATGTTTGGTGCTAGGGCCACTCTCGAGGCCATTTCACTTTTTCTCTCATTTTTCTTCCTTTTGTTTTTATTATTATTTTTATTCTCCACCATTAGAATATTTCTCATGAAATATATTATTACCCAAAACATAATATATATAATTAATGGAATATGAGAGAGATATGTAAAGTGTTAGAGGAAGGGAGGTGTCATCACGGAGCTTTGAATGAGCCTGATCAATATGTGGTAGCTGCAGATCGCATAAACACTAAATGGTTTAGATTATTACACACAAAAGAATGATGTTTTTTGATTTATAAAATATATCCCAATATATTTATTTATTTTTACTCTTAAGGAACAATTATCACTTCTTAGGACCCCTTTACGATTAATCTATAGATTTTTATTAGAAAAAGGGGTTTCATGACAATATAGGGGGTTTCCAGTTAAGAAATATCAATCTCATGACGTAATGTTCAGGAACACATGCCATGCATTCTTCCCATTTAGAAGATTTCTTTTTTAGAAATATATTTCTTATATAGGGTATAATCATCTTATACTGGTACTCTTTTTTGTATTGAAGTACATTTCTAGACCGACCCTATGAGGACACATGGCGATGTATAGTACATGGATAGAACCGGTGTGGGTCACACATCATGTCAAAGTACACAACTAGGAAAGATACTAAGGAAATACCTGTATTGTTAGTGGTAAGGTACCCCATGAAGGTTACACATCGTTTACATTGTATACATGTAGTGTACATTGTCTTTACATGTCATGCATGGCTGAAGTACATGCCCATTTGTATTATAGATAGTACATGATGTGTACTAGGGTATACACATTGTGTAACCCCCCCTTGATACAATTTTCAGGTTTTTTTCCCATTACAGCCAAATATAAAAAGTGTAAAAATGAGTAGTCCATTTTGATTATATTTCCTTGTATATTGTGGCAGTGAAACCCTGGATGGAATTTTAGTAATCATAGAAGGTCTTATGAAATTTTTATTAAATAAAGAATTTAATCCTCTAGTAATGGAATTCATGTATATTTTGAGAGTGAGACCCTTGATCTGAGGATTACCATCAGACATATCGCAAGACATGTATTCAAATACATTTCCTTCTATATATGAGGGCAACCTATATTTTTCCAATGTGAACTGATTTTTTTTATGGTCCCCTATGTGATGCCTTTGCCTACATTATGATCTAGGGAATCCCATGTAGGATCCCAGTACCTATTTACTCTTTCTAAGGATACCATATAGTATGAACATACCCATGTATTCCATTAATAATATCTTTCATAGGACTCCTCCACTTAGGATCGATCTAGAGGATCACAAGTATGATGAATATGTTTACATACTCCTTCTGAGGATCCAATGTTGGATTCCTATAGTAGATTACTCTTTATGTGTCTCCCAAGTGGGATGTATTTGATTATTAATATACTTAGAGGATTACATGTAGAATTCCTCCCCATTTTATGATACAAGTGACCCTATGGTTTTCATGTGTGTTTGATCGACTGTTGGATTCTCTATTGAGTTTGGGTAGAGATGGTAGTTGGTGTCACCTTAGACCTATTACCTAACATGTAAGACATTAGGATATGATAGTAGTGATATTTCAGGAATTCTTACACCTTCACTCTTTTATTTATGAATTCACAAGAACACTTTTGATGTAGGTATGATATCCAGATGTGCAACTAGGTATGTTGATGGTGTTCCTGGAGCGATACAATACTTTATCAGGTATTCCCTAATATAAATCATGGGATCCCGTTTCTAATAAATTTATTCGATTGATTATTTTATTTGGATACCTAAATATACATCCTCGGATTCGACAGTTGATCCAATTTTATTATATATTTGGGGTTTAATTGCATACTTTCTTCTGTCCATATTATATTATTTATTGAGTGATATTGTATTCCCACGTTGGAATTCCTTAGATTGACTCGCATGTGGTGTGTGTTTATATTACACCTCAAGTGATACATGGATTACCATGTAGGATTTACTTGTATAAAATCAAATGATGAAATTATTTATATTATTATATGAGTGATAATAGAGATCATTATGCATAATTCCTTGAACATTCTCGTAGGATGATTGTGATTATAGGTACAATGAATGGCACTAAGGTTCATTATGCAGAACGCCATGTAAACTCTGAAATTTCACACGAACTACACTAATCCTTGTGTGATATTATATTCTCATATAGGAATTCCATGTACATACTCGCAGGTTGAAAGGTTTATATATAAAATTAGTGATACATTTATTCCTAGGATACAATACCTTGGAAGACTCATAGAGAGAGTTGAATTATTGTTTTGTTGATTATATTTATGCTTCAACACCTTGGTTATGTACCTCGAGTACTGATTGTTTCTATACGAGGAAAGTGTCTTATTAATAATAATTCCTTATATTACCTCTAGTACTTCATTATATTTATTTCTGGTGATTAAATGTGAAACTAAGGTTATGAAATGTATCCCCAAATGGTAGTGTAGCCTAATCAGGGTCTTTTTCGACTCTGGACTAGCAGGAATTTTATTAATGAAATTACTGACCCATGGATTAACAACAATTGATTTATGTTTTATTTTTACCTTAATTATGAATATATATATTTATTTATTAATCAATATATATATATATATTAATCAATATATATATATATATAAACATATAAATATATATATATATATATACATGATGGTACATTGTCCATTTGATAGGGATCACAGAGCTAGGGATCAACTGTGGTTTCACATTATTTATTTTATTTATCATTTCCATTTGTGTATCTGATAGGCTAAAAATTTTAATGATCATGAAATTGTGATTTCTAATTTATAGGTTCATCATTAGAGTGGCATAATCTGATTATTTTCACCATTGTACATGTACCTTAGTTTTTTTCAAAATTTTTGTCTTCTATTCATTTTGACCATATATTTTATGATAGAATGAGACGAATCCCAAATTATCATGATCGAGTGGATCAAATTATTTTTATTATAATGACTGGAATATATTAGTTAAATAGTTTTTAAAGATCTAGTATGTGGACTGGATTAGATTAAGTAGTAGATCCATGAAAAAATATTTTATTTTCATTTCTGTACTCTTGCATGTATGGTTGGCCCAGTGGGTGACCAATGTTATATGTATACCATGTCGATTCATTATTTTATTTCATTCCACATTATTATTACATACTTTATTATATTAAGTACTTCCATGATATATATATTTACTTTTTTGGATGATATCTAGTCATTTTGACTATAGATTACTCTAATATTACATAATAGTCTCTCCATAGACACACCATAAGATTTCACTACTAGTTGATAGCCTCTGGTGTATGGAGAGGAAAACTTGAGGCATTGTGGAGAACTATATTGGAATTCCAGTTTTGTAGCATCCATGTTTTTACATTACAATATTCATGCATAATGAAATTTTCTATTGGAAAAAAATATTTTCTATGGTGTAGTGAGGGTTTGTGATGCTAATATATGCTTTAATTTTCACATACATGGATATAGATAGATTGATTAATGGAAAATCATGATATAGTATGTGTTGATATCATGACCAAACATGAAAATGATATGTGAATACTACTTTTGAGAGAAATAATATCAATATATAGACACCCATGTATGTTTTTCAAGATCTCGATCCATGTCAAATGTTTTATCAATTTTTTAATACAATCTATATTCTGAATATATTATATATACATATAAATACATGTTTATTATTTGATATGATAATGGTGTATAAAATAAATAAGAGATTCTACATTTTAATACATGAGTAATGGTAAGAGGAAGAAGACATACATCCTCCAAAATAAATGAACCACATACTACTATGAAGGATAATTGAATTAATCAAAGAACCAAGTCATCTAACAGAAAAGGGTGAATCTGAAGTAAATGAAATTCATATATAATATTTCATGAACATGTAAATATGATGGTGCTATAAGATATTCTTTAATAGAAAATATATCATTATTTTGTTACAGCTATGATACATTCTATGATAAATAAAAAAGATAAAGTTGAGAGGATACATATATTATAACATGATCTATAAATGTGGTGACTAAGGGGATATTTTTTGTAACATCCCCCATTTCAGTTCTCTCTCACGTGTCTATCTTATTTTGGTTACAAGACCTCAAGAATGGCTCCCAGTATGCTAGAGGATACTGACAAAGATTAGGGGTGTGATGAATATAGTGGGGAGACTATGCACCTTGGTATAGAGATACAATATAGTAGAAATAAACAATACCAATAAATATCAATGTAACGTAAATTACCATAAATAGTTTAACATACAAATGGGATGAAAAATGTGGAATGAATAAACTAATTATAATGAACCGTGTAATTATATGATGAAATGTATCTAAATTTCAAATCGAAGTAATAAAAATATAAGAACCAGTTAACATTGACAATGTAAAGCTAACCCAACCCTAAACCCCATGTTGTCCCTACCTCCAAATCTCATCCCATCAAGAAAGAAACAAACATCTAAAATTTCCCTTGACCTTCTCAAAAACAACATTCATGTAATCTAATAGAGTACAATGTGGCATACTAAATAGGTTTTGATTAGAACTCAATAGGTCAAAACCACCATGTCTAAAAAACAGTCAGATAATAATTTCATGCAATAAAGTGATAAATATGTGTATTAAATAAATGAAAATTAAAATATAAAAATAATCCTTCATCAAAACCATTCCATAAAATCCTTAATAATTTTAGCCCAACCATACCAAAGATAATCCCATGAAATTCGTAATTGCATAACACGGAAAATCCCTGTGTATAAGAATTTTAGCATTCTAGACAAATCCCTCTATATAATAATTAAACATGAAACTAGGCTACACATTCTATATGATCTTTAGAACATGAAATTTTTATATGTATGATATATAATAATTAAAGCATGAAACAAGGCAAAATGTGCAATATAAGAATTAAAAAATGAATATCGGATAACCCCTCTATATATGCATTATGACATGGAACTGGGAAAATCCCACTATATAAGAATTATAGTATGAAATTGAGAAAATTAATATATATAGAATTACCACATGTATCAAAAATAGATGTCATAATGGAATGGAAATCAAAATATCATAACATAAACCTCAATGGTTATTTCTAAAAAATTACATTTTAATTTCATTTACACATTTAATTTATCAAATCCTTTATTATCAATTCAAAAAAAATGTAATCAATTTCCAATGTTAGGCTATATTATCAAATCAATGATTTATCATTTGATGTTAAAAACACTTTATGTCATTAGACAATTCATTATTAATAAAGGGATCACTCAAACAAAGGGTTTCCAAAAGATATGTCACGACACCATTCGACCCACAATGATCCATGGAATAATCCAACATAAAGAATTATCATCATCTATTATTCAATTACATTAATTTTTATGTTGTTTCAATGTAATATCATAATATTGCACATAAATAAATAATTGAATTAGACCAAAGGGTTTGTAATTATGCAACATGACTTTATATGGTGATAAAAAAACATCCAACATGCAACACAAATAAAGGAAGAAGAGAATAAAAATTGAAAGATGAACCTAGATCACCTGAGATCGTGATTAGCACTCAATAAGAAATGATCATGAGATCCGACTAGTATAGTGGAGTGAAATAGATGATAAGGGAAAATTTAAGAGAAATTATATCAAGGGTCTGTCACTTTATCGAGACTTCGGTATTGAATGTAAGTACACCAAAATCTTTTGTAAATAACCTTGGGCTTGAGAGGGGAGATGCTACATGTAGGTGGAATAAAAAGTAATATGTGACACCATTTTAAGACCACTAGAGATGAGAATTGAATGAAATTTAATACTTAATGTCATGTATTTCATAATTATTTAGTTATATCAAAAAATATGTCACATAATGTTAAAATAACCTGAGTTGAACATAAAATTATGTGAACTTGGTTCACATCTTTTATTCATTTCATGTATTGAACACTTTTCATGGAATCTTCCAAGAATGAGTTACATGATTTGTATAATCTATATGGGATGTAAATTCCTTGATTATTTCTCTAAGTCTTTCTTCCACAAAAATTCATGGATGTACTTCTAACACTTCCACACTCAGAGGGAACCCTCATAATCCCCTTTTTCATGTCTATACCAAAACTCCATTAATTAAAAAAATCATACATCACTTAAGATTATTTTATTTTTTCCAAAAAATTATCTCCACCTCTAAATAAGATGAAACCACCATGTTTTAAAGAGAAAAAAAACATAAATAAAATATTTTCAACAAAAAAATCAAAGGGGGATGTACATAGAAAAATTGATGATATTACACCCTCTGAGACACATATCATATCATCCCCATGATTCCTTGAGAATAATTGTGATGTCTCAACAAAAATATTTGTCCACATTGCTCGTATATTATGTTATTTATCCCATGTAATGTATTGAACATGACCATGCTTCCACTTTACTCTACCAAGAAAAACATTTCATCCCTGTATATTTTTCTCAATGTGGTCCATAATCCAAATAATATTATCCTAATAGGATGTATCAAAACAAAGCTCGATGACCATGAAATATTCTAAGTGATAAGGTCAGTGATGATATATTTAATTTTGGGACACATGAAAAAAAAATTATAATTTATTCTAGCAATATGGAATGTGTAATTGGCATGCCAATGGATTGGACCTTTCTACTATCTAAAACGACCAAATATTTCTCAGTTATATATTTCATTATGTCCTAATATGGAATTTCCTCACCCTATGAGACACACATAGGAAAAGAAAATGACCAGCCTAGAACTCTATAGGTCATATTTGGTAGTTAGAATTAAATTTAATTATTATTTATATAATAACAAACAACCTCCTGATAAACTAAAACTGCATAGTATTCAGATGCATGAAACATATTCCAAGAAACCATGAATCACATGTTTATAACAAAAAAATGCGCTGACAATAAGAAATCCCAAAAAAATCTAGAAAGTTTCCATTTGGATCTATGTCTATTAGCTATTATTAGAAAAATAATCCATGATATCCATTTGATTTAACCAGAAACAACCTAAATCATAAATAGAAGCTCATTTTATATCCTTTAAAACTTGAATAGTCAGTTCAGATTGACTGTTGATTGATGGATTATAAGATTTTCTAAAAATAACATGTGATCAATGATCCTTCTAAAGACCCTATTAGAACCATGATGTGAAATTAGGATCTCTATCACAAATGATAATATTTATATCATCACGTAACTAAAAAATATCTCACATGTAAGGACTACCAAGATCATCAATAGTGAATGTCTGCCACACAAGAATGAAGTGGTCTAAATTTTTCAGTCAAACCACAATCACTCATACTGCATCGTTCTAATGATTTTCCAAGGTAATCATTTCAAAAAATCCACACTCACATTGTCCCATTTACAATGAGGAATGGGAAGAGGAAAAAATGTCGAGATGGTCTCAAATGTTCACCTTTAACCAACTAACATGTGAAGCAAATTAATTTAAATAATTTTACTACCTTCATTATTCCGGAACACAAATAATGCCTAGAGAGATCATTATACATATTTTCCCAAAAAGGATGTACCGCACATCGTGAATCATGAAACTCTCCCATAATCTCCATGTATATATCCTTGGGAACCCATACTCAACCATGAGAACTAAATTAATTTACATTTACAAGAGACCATCAAATTTGAGGCACCCCACTATATATGTTATCCATCCCAACTAGGACCTCTGGATCAAATAATATTTTTTCTTGATCATGTCAAGAGGAATGGATATAATAGGTGTCTATGTTAGGGATACTCGTCCATGGGACTCCTGACCATCTAGATTTATTTCTTCAAAGAGTGTCTTCATCTTCCACTAATCGCAAGACCCCTTCAAGGACTCTATCTAAGATTCATGGATCAAGGATTCGGTGAAAAAATTTCCATTTACCAATTTATATGAAAAATCAATGTAAAAATACTATAAATACTCAACCCAAATTTTGTGTAAAAGTTTTAGGTTCCTCTATGAAAATAGGTACATGAGGATCTTGTGGTTTCTGTGTACAAAAAAAATTTCAACCATAATTTAATGTCTCCAACATCTAAAGGAATTTGCCACCATTACTAAGTCTATATCATGAGAAGTATAATTCCGTTAATATAGTCTCATCTATCTATATCCATATGAAACCAATCGATCTTCCTACATAAAGCCTAATATAATTCTAAATCCAGATGAATCACATTACACGTTAAACACTTCACATGGGAAAGGAAAATTGAGGATTGGTGGTGATATTATCATTCCTTTTTGATCATGTAAATCTATTACATAAGAATCTAACCAAACAAACCTCACTCCATTCATAGTAATCCTAGAAATCGGTGAATCTAGATGGGATAATTCCTAGATTAAGTGATGATAATAATCATCAAAACCAAAAAAACTCAAAATCTAAAAGACATTATATGGTGGATCCAAAGATACAATTACTCAAATTTTTTTTGGGTTCACTAACACTCCATATTATAAGATGAAACAGATAATGAAGTGAAATTTATCAATCTGTAGGCTATAGTTAGTTATTTTAGATTAAATTTGATGCTGTGTAAAAATAATCATGATAATGTAAATATGTTTTTAATGATCATCTACTGGTTGGAAGTAAAATAATAAATATTAAACAAAAACACAACAAACTAAACCATAAAATTATAAAGGATCTAATTCCTAAAGTAAATGAATAATATCGCCATAGTAGTCAATTTGAACGACAGCACTACAAACTCATATAAGCCATATATACCCCTAATATAACTCTGAGGTATTTATAATGGTCTTACCCTCAACCAGTATTATTTTTATATAAAATATATCTTATATATGATCTTGTAAAATCTCAAATTCTCAAATAGATCATCGATATGTTAAAGGGGATACTAGATCTTGACCACCACCTAGTTTAATCTTTGATAATCCAATCATAAGTGGAAATTACTATCAGACATCTTGGATAAATAAATCTAGAACCTTATAGAGACATACTTCGCATACGAAAAATTTAGCTTCCAGATCTATCAATTGAACATTTAACTCCTGAAGCTCTCCTTGTGTCATCTTATATGGTGTAATAGAAACTGGATCTTCTCCCAATACTAGGTTGATCATAAAATCAATATCTCACTTGAGTGGTAGTCCATATAACTCATCAGAAAAGTCATATTATAAATGATCTACCACTATAGGATAATTATCATGATGAATTCCATAATCATCCAGAACAAGACCTTCTATCTGACTCAAGAGACAATTCAATATGAACTGAATTTGTCCTTCATTACCCACCTGTAGATCCCACTAACCCTAGTGAGAAAAATAATATATTTGAAGATAAAAATCTAACCATCCTATAGTAATAGTCGATATGATCCAATAATATAAGTAACCAAACAATACTATGAATCAATTTAAAACGTATAATTTCTAGAAAAAGTGGTCTCTGAATGAAATGTAGTCCAACTACTTCTATTTAACACACCATAAAATGATTGATATTTTATGATTACACTCCCATTGGTGCATAGATGGTTAATATAACATACACACATTCCACAACCAAGATAAAATCATTTGCAAAAAATATAAGATATAAAATAATTAAATTCTCTTGTATAAAAAAAGAATGTGTAGATGATACATGAAATATACCTCCTATGGTAGAGGGTCATATTTCCACACGAGATGGAGTTGACTGGATATTGTCCATGTGACATTCCCCTCTTCTCTAGTCTTATGTATGACTCCCAGGAACTATTTTCACGTCCTGGTACTACCACACATACACTAGTGAACCACATGCCCTTCCCAATCTAGAATTTAATGTTGAAAAATAGCTACATATCTGCTGAGGAGTAGCTGAGTCCTTCCCATAATCCAGTACCAATCTCAATCCTTTTAAACTACACTTTTAAATATTATCTTAAATATATATTTAGATTGAGCATAGTACTACAAGAATTGTACTCCAAATTAGGGTATGGACACTAAGTCCATTAGTGGACTAACATTCCACATTGATAACACGGCAACAGAACACATTTTAAGGTGGGTTACCACTACCATATGTACTCTTCTAGTTGTTCTTTTGGAAATAACATGCATAATGGTATATTATTTTCACCTAAAGATAGTAACCATGGTCAACCAGATGAAATACCCTTTTCTCTACTTGGATACTCTCTCATATTTTCATCCGTGATGATTTTTGGATTCATCTTATATGAAAAACTACTCATGATAAGTATTTTCACCTATAATATGATCTTATAGAGAAGACCATCCTAAAAATATCTCTCTATAGAGATCTCATCCGCTAGTAAATATAGGGAAAATCATTGAAATTCGGTTAATCATCCAGTATAGTTCATCACAAACAAGCACTCCCATATTAGGAGCATTAAATAATGCGACTTTTCATCCATAAATGTCATAAAATAGTCATAGCTCATTAAAACACCTCTAATTTCTTCCAAAAAATCTCTTCCTTCTTCCCATCATTCCCTATAATGTCCAACCAATACTTGAGAAGTTCAGGGAGAATTTACCCAAGAAGCATCACCCTCCTATTTGTGGGTGTCACATGGTGTTTAAAGATCATCTAGGGAGACCCATTCCATAATAAGTCTCCCTAGGGGTATCCATCCATAGTGAATATATGTGTATTATACAAATGAATCTCTCTCATAATATCATTCATCAAAGAAACATTAAGAAAAAATTACCATTCTATAGATTACATGACACTCCGAATGTTGTCATAAAGCAGAATATCCATCTAATCCTCATGAAATATAGGATGCTTTTGTTGTATAGCTTTAGGAGAAAGCTTATTTCTAATCCGCATATTCTCAAATTGAAATTGATGTGGATGAATTTTCTCTAAAAGGAAAAAATACTACCTAGAACATAATTTAAATACTAAGTCAACCGCAATAGGTTACAACATCAGAGAACCACTAGATCATGGTATCCCTATAAGTAGATTAAACATGTCTTACCATGTTGTAATAGTTATTAAATTTCTATTCACTATACCAAATAGGTGCCTTATTTTATAGTTTATACAGGAAAATATATCACATGAAATAAATATGTCCTTATCATGATCAATTCATGTCAATATATACTCATTTGTGACTATCATGATGATTTCATATTCATCTCAGGTCCTAAAATAATATGATTATCAATATAAATAATTAATAACATCACAATAAAAGTGAATCACCCCAGGATAATAGTTTCAATCCATAAAAATACAACCTCATGATCAATAATTTCATCCCTAATAACTCTAGTTTTCCTATGTACATGGGTTAGTTACTCCCATGAACAACCACATTACCATGTCTCGGCATACGAGAGTTGCATCTCTATATTTCCCAAATATTAAACTAATATAAAATAAAAACTTCTCCACTAATACCACTTTGTAAAATCCATAATTAGGAAATCTCTCTCATGTCCAATTCTGGTTAGTTATGAGACATCAATCATTCCTCCTTGTATTCCAGTGGGTTTCTACTAGCAGCGGGGGTGATAAATATAGGGGGAATTTTATACCAACTAGTATAAAGTTAAAATATAGAGAAAATAAACAATATAAATAAATATTATATTAACATAAAATTATAGAAACAAAACAACATTAAATTGGGAAGAAAATGGATGAACCAATAATTCAATATTAATGAATCATCTAATGAAAGGTTGAAATTTATCTAAATTTCAAACAATAATAATAAAAATAAAAGAACCATATAACATTGATAAAATAAAACTACCCCAGTCCCAAACCCCATATTGGTCCTTGCTCTAAATCCTAGCCCATACAGTAAGAAACAAATCTGCAATAAATTGGCTTACCCCTATCCAAACCGGCTTCCATGTAATATGCATGGGTACCAAATGGAGGCCAGAATAGGGTGTGAGTAATACATAGTAGATCAACACCATATTTTCTAAAAAATCATCCTACTAATAAGTGAATTCCATAAAATGATAAATGTTATTAATTATTAAAAAAATTAAAACAATATAATAATCAACATTCTTTTGCGCCATTCCAGAATATATCTTAGAAATTTTAGACAACCATGCTACCCATAATCACAATCAATGACAATATCACATAGTCAGGAATGTCCCTGTGTATATGAATTTCAGCATCCCATTGAAAACCCTCAATATATGAAATACAAAATTATACTTTTCCATACCCATAATATAATAATTATAGCAATAAATTGGTCCAAGTCCTATATATAATCACTACAGTATGAAATTGGTCCAAGCTTGATATATGATCATTACAACATGAAACTAGGAAAATCTCTTTATATAATCATTACAACATGTAACTGGGCCAAGCCCCCATTATAATCATTATATCAAGAATATGGGGAAATACCATTATAAAATCATCTTTCCATGTATCTCAACACATGTCATAATGTAAAGGATACCACAATATCATATCATAATCAATAACGGTTAATTCATAAAAAATCATTTTTTCATTCATCTTTACAATTAAGTTATCAAATAATTTACAATCATTTCAATATATGATAAGAAATATCCATAGTTATTCTATATTAAGAAATCACATGAGTTGTTATATCATCCTGAACACACATTAATCTATCTGCCAATTCATTATTAATCAATTGTTTTCTCACCGTATGGTTAGCTAGAAGCTAGGTTAGAAGACCATTTGATCCAAATGGACCTATGGATGAATCCAACACAATATTTAACATCATCATTCATTAAATTAATTTAATTCATATGTTATGTTGTTGAGATCACCCAACAATTCACATTCATAAATCAAATAATTCAAACATTGGGTTTTTTAGACTACCATCTGTTATATAATGATCAAAAAAATATTCTCACAAGTAAAGCCATAAAATGGAAAATATGAAGAAGACTGAAGGGGAAACAAATATCACACATGATAAATCTCAACACCCCAAAAAACTAAATCATTATATTCCACTATCATAATTCAGAGTAATATAAGAGAGGGGAAAAAGAATAAAAAACTTATTGGGGATGAATCTCTTGATCGATATATCTGGAATGGAAGAAGTCAATCAAAAATCACTTAGAAATTTATTAGGGATTGAGGGAAAAGAGAATTAACCTAGGTGGAATGAAAAATCATACACTCTATCCTATTAAAACCTATTAATTATTGAAATTCAAGGTTTTAATCCATTCATGTCTTGTATTTCATAATTTTGGTTTTATGTCAAAAAATTCATCTCCTCAAGTTAAAATATCCCATCATGATCATTAAGCGACATGAACTAGGTTTTTGGCATATATTCATTTAACATCATGATCATTTTTCAATGAATCGTCCTAGAGATATTTACATATAGTGGAATATTTAGAGAGCATGTAGATACCATATAGACAACTTTAGGACTGTCTTTTGAAAAATTTACAAAAATACCATTAAAGCCTTCATAACTTATGGGAAACCCTCATAATACACTTTTTCATGTTTATACTAATTCAAAATTAATCAAAACAAATATATATCCTTAATCATTAGATCAATATACCTATAAAATTATCTCCATCATTGAAAAAGACTCAACCACAAATGTTCAATGACAATGAAATCCAAAACAAAACAAGTTCAACAAAAAACTCAAAGAGGGATGTAATTATAAAAATACATGATCATATAATTATGAAACAATAGATACAAGGAAAGAAATACCTTTGGTAAATATTGTTTTTTTATATGAGGTATAAATTCCATGATATATTCATAAAACATGATGAGTTCAATAAAGAGACTTTTGGCACATTTCAATGAATATTATGTTAATTTTGAAGGTTGGGTTTCATTCACACACACATTATATTGAAGAATGATTGTCAAATGTATGTGTGTGATATAAAATGATAAGCACAAAAAGAATATATATCTATTATGTTTTGAAACATCATCTATCAAAAATATTATATGTGTTAAAAATATATGTGAATCATTTATTCCTAAGAGATTATATTGAGAATTGAAGTGGAATAAAAATAGGTTATGTGTTCAGATTCTCATCATATTTTTCATTCAAATTGTTTTAAAAATAGATATAATGTTAAATATTATATTTCATAATATTGAATGAATTTAGGTAACCCATATTATTACTATAGAATAATAAGAAGATCAATCTATATAGTCTACGTGAAACTCAGGTAATAAAAATTGATCACGCTTTATGGTAATATAAAATTAATCTATTTTACAAATGGACAAAATTCCCTAAAAACTCATTGTACCAAGTTATTTCTATGATAACAAGTCATAGTACATACCCTTTCTTGTGATTTATTTTTTGTTAATATGAATTTTTTTTTGTGAGTGGGATTAAAATGATTAGACATTTGGGTTATAGTCATCCTTAGGGAGGTGGACCACACCCATAAATTATGATGTTCCTTATGTTGATTTTACATTCCCCAATATGTATTCATTTTAACCAGGGATAAGTTAAGGTGTATATATAGATATAAATCCCATAAAATAAAATTTTAGGAGGTAAAGAATACATAAAAGGAAAATAGTTAATTAAATTCAAACCACACACATTCACCTCTTCCCCCCCCACCACACACACTATGTGTGGTTAAATCCCCCATATGTGATACATTCCATTATTATCAATGTAGAAGGCATAAAATATATTTGATTTACTATAATTTTAATGTTTTTTTGTGTTTATCTTCGAAAAGATATATGGAAAAGAATCTTGGAAGAATTTTATAAACTATTTATAAAAATTTCATCTATTCCAAGACTATTAATAATAAAAGGATGAATGAGTTCAAAAGAAAGAATTAAGTATCCCTATAATATAATGAGTAAGTTGAATACATTTCTTTCTGAGGAAATTCTATTTGAAATAATGCTTTCATATGGAAATAATATTTATTAGTAAAATCTAATATCAAGGATCTATAAAATATCTATACCTCATAAGTATCAAACCATATTAGTGATGAAAAAGAGGAAACTTATATTCAATATCAATTAATTCCAAGGGATGAATCAATATCTAGTAGAGAAGATAATTCCTTGGATAATGATTGTATACTCTTGTGGAAAACACTTCAAAATAAGATCAATTATTTTAAATAATTGGGTTAAAAGTGAGGGAGAGAGATGGTAATGAAACAAAATGTGATGTTTTCTGTACATTTCACTAAGAAATGTAACCTTCCAAATGAAAAATAAATGTTTTTATAAGAAAAATTATCTCAATTTGGTAAGAATTTACTTTAACCCATCCTCAAAAAGATAAATCCACTAATGAGGATGAGAAACATTTCTATGAATTAGAGGAAAAGAAAATAAATATTATCGATGTGAAGAATGTTCAACTAAGGGGGAAATACAGATAGATAAAATATCATGGATATTTGATGAAATAAATTAATAAAAACATGATTATTATGTTGATGAAATTATTTTTAGAATGTGATGAAAAATTAAAATATATAGAGAATAAGAAATAAATTCCCATTATGATATTATTTTATCTTGAATTAAATTTAAAAAGTTAGGAAACAACTCAAGAAATGACTATTCATCAAAATGAGATGAAATTTTATAAAAAATAAATATATTTATATGATTATCATTCTAACAGACATATACCTAATGGAAATTATCATTCAAATATCATATGTTAATAAATCCCTAACATCTTCAAATAAATTAGGACCATCTAGTTCAAAAAATATTTTCCCAGATAAGTTTGTTGTCTTGTATAATAGATGTATAAAATCTAAATCTACGGAAATATGAGGAGGAAACATTTTAGTACCGTACCTATCTCTCTATGGATGATATAATAATTTTTGTAAATAGTTTTTAAATGATGAAATCCCAATTAAACAATAAGACATCATTTGTATATCATGCACCAAAATTTGACCATACTATCTTAGATAATAAGATATCTATATTTTGTTTCTATTCTTGGTGTTCTGATAGATTTGGAAATAAATATTACGACTATATGTGTATTATTACTTTCTAGTGGGATAATGGAATCCCATTTCATGGGGGAAAATGACTTAGAAGAAACAACTTCCAATGATGGAAAAAAAATTAAACTCAAATATATTTGATAATCTCAAAGACCACTATTTAATTTGAATTGTAATTTTTTATAATAAAGTGTCGAAAAAGTATAAATAATTTATGAATGAAACCAACACTATTGAGAAGATAATATGATATAAGCTAACTAATTATGATAATTTTACAATAGTAATAAATAATGAGAAAAAATCAGAAAATAAATCTCCTAAGAAGATTAGAAAGAAGCCTTCTGAGTTATCCATGGGATATAAGGACAAAAGAAATCTGTCTGAGTCAAGTTTAATATGACAAAGATTAAAACCACATCAATATAAATTAATTTCTAATTTTTTGGAAGAAAAAGGAATACCATGTAATTTTGTAGAAAATCAATGATATTTGTCTTTATTAAATTAAGATGATATAGATAGGGTTAATTGTCCAAGAAAAAAATTGGATGATTGATTTGGTGAAGGGAATTCAAGATGATTATTTTAGAGTATACTTGAATGATATAAATTATTTAATTTCAATTAATAGATATATATTAAAAAAATAAATGAAACATAAATACTAGAAGAGAAGATAAAATACAAATGGAAAGAAATTGTTACATTTGATGTAAATGATGAAGCTCAATAGTGGTTGTCAAAAATGACTATCCTAGATCTCATGAGGAGCAGTGTGGAAATATTATATAGGCTGGACACACCTCAATCAATTTTATTATCATAAAACCATTCCATTAATATATTATAAAAATATGTTATCTAATCAAATGATCTGTGGGCCTTTATTTCTCAAGATAAAATAATTATTTTAAAAAAAGTAATGAGAAATGATCCCATGATACCTAAAGAATTAATTATTTGAAAAAAATAAAATAAATAAATAATGGTACAAATACAAGAGTTTAAAATTCCAAAGAAATTTGGTTGAGAAAATTTTACCAGCCTCATTTCTCATATTAATTAAAATATGTGATTCCACATTATATCATATCATTTTAATTATGATTGTGTATGAAAAAATAAATGAATCTATGTTGGTATTGGTTCTTAAAAAGAGAATTGGATATGAGAATTCAGTTATAATAATCCTTTCAACTATGAAAATGATACCAATATTTTATGAATCATAAATTGGTATGGAAATAACATCTCAAAAAAAATATTCATTGATGATGTGAAGAAAGATAGAATCATTAATGGGGGTATGATAATATTCTATAAATATTCAATACATAAAAATTAATAATTTATGGAAGTTTGTTGATGAATTTTTATTACAATATTTTTATTTAAATTTTCTATCATTTGATTTTCAAAAATTAAATTATAATATAATTGGGGGGAATAATTTAAATCAATTACATTAATGAAAATAAATATGAAAAAATATAATAGGAATTTAGAAACCTAATACATATTCTAGAATGTTTTTAATTTATTTTTTGAGATAAGTTCAATGTCTGATGTTTTTATTTTTGAAAGAACAATGTATCAATAAGAATTATTAAAATTTTCATGAAGTCATAGGAAAAAGGCCAAAAAATTCGTGGTTATAAGATGATGTCATTTTATGTTGGTTAGATGATAGATTTATTATTTAAATAAAACCCTCTTGTTTTCTACATCAAGAAACCATCACAGTAATATTGTGGATTGATATGTGGTAATTTAAATAAAAATGAATGCATACGATTTTCTCTTCTTAAAATTTATTATATTATTATAAATAAGTGGAGTGAATAAATTAAAAAATTAAATCAATAAATGATGGAAACGAAATATATTATGTATAAAAGAAGTAATCATATTCAAATAATATTTTATAGTTGTTATTGAAAATAAATACAATGTGGGTATTTATTGATCCTGCATTTTTTCACGTAGTATCTTTTCATTGTGTTTAAATATTTAAAGAGGAAGATCAACTAATAATAATAATGGATTTACAATTATATTTGTGGAAAGATAAGAGTCCCCAAGTCATAGCGCCTAAATAAATGTAGAACTATTAATGAGGATTGTTGTACTACCTAGACTCCTAGAACATGGATGTTATCATGATTCATAAGAAAATATATTTATTTAGAAATTTTAATTAGATTAATTTATATATATTATCATAATGAATGTGATCATGAAATAATTAATAGTGCAGTGTCATCCTTCTAATGGTTAAATATTATATGAGAAATATATATGGATGACGTTTTAATTTAATTTTGATGATTTGAGAACTATTTTTATTTATTATTTCATGTGTTTCAGTTGTTTGAAGAAAACATAAATCACATTTTCTATAATATGGTTTTCTAAAATATATTGAATATATATATATATATACATATGTTATGAGAAACCCATGCAAGAAAAAGTAAAACCCAAATATGAAAATGAGTAGGTCATGAAAAAAAATATATTAATAAAGATTTATAATGAAATTTTGAGAAGTTCATAAATAAATAATATTACAGAATACTTAAATATTTTACATATTTTCTATGTTTATGTGTTGAAGTCTATTCGTTTAATTATCAAAATGGTTTCCAAGTACCAAATTGGACACTAAGGTAACTCTACATAGACCATCTTTCTAATTTCACAGTTAAAATAGGTTTCAAACATGTATTCATACAAGAGTTTAGATTGATGGGTGATCAGAGGATCAACCATGAAATAGGGTTTTGTAGTGGTTGTGTGTATATATTATTGTATCCCAATGAAGATCCTAGGTTCTATGGGTTAGTTTATGACAAGGGGTGGTGAAATGATTTAAAAGAGAAATAAATTTCAGCCCAATATCAATGTGAAACTCTCAACAATAGAATGTATTAGTAATCTAAATTGGTTTATATATATAAATAGAGATGTTGTGTTATATCAAATGGTATAATGTCTCATTGTGATGAATTCATCTACAACCTCTCACCATTGGCTACTACATGTTGTGTCTCCTTGAGATCATTCCATTATTGAGCTCATGACAATGGATCAACAATTATTTATTGAACTAGAAATCAACCTTGTATTGAGGTAATGATCAACAGTGAATGAACCTATAATACTATGACATAATAACATACCATGATTGAATACTGATAATACTTAAGTAGATAAGACGGTAAAAGATTTAAAAAAGCTGAACATAATGCATGAAGAAGCGAGTATGGTAATTATATCAATCTTAACTAACAGAAGTGACTGCATGTGTTTCCAACTAACTAGGAGTTTAATGGAACTTTCATATGGTTTAACCTAAAATGGGTTGGGGAAGTTCACAAATAGACTATAAGTTGAGATAATCTACCTCAATAGTTCCTGAATTGTGCCATACCTTTATAATATATTAAGCTACCATTAGTTATATGAGTAGATGACATATCTGACATCCCATGAGTTAATGTGATCAACTTCATGAACACTGATCAAGTGATCATATGAATATAATCTACATGATGAAATTAGTATAATCATATATATGGTATAAGGGAAATATTTACGGTCATAATATAAAATGATCATCCTTATTTAAAATTAATATACCATGTTAAGGATTTTTTATCATGCATTTGATAGTTAACTTCGAATTTTTTCCATGAGTGAGGTATAATCACCCATAAGATCTTGAACCTGTATGCTCATTTCATACATATAGGGAGGTAATTCTAACCATTATGATTTACTAACCACATGAATAAAAATTTATGTGTTATTGGTGTATGGAGAGGATATAATAGAGAATTTAATAGTGAATCATGAATGTATTTAAATTTAGATGTGGGATTCATATTGATTCAATAAGGTTTTCCTTATGAATTTTCCATTCCTTCATACTTGGGGGAGATTGTTAAGTCATTAAGGCTTTCCTTATGACTTTACTATTCTTCTTGTTTTGAAAATCAAAAACATCTTATCTCAAGGAAAATTGCTTTTTACCTTGTGTTGTACTTTTATAAGGAAAATTTCCTTTCCCAAGGAAATGTATCCTTATGATGTATTATTGTCCATATAATAATTTTTCTAACTATAAAATTCGGGTTGAAACCCAAACCTCAAAATCCTAGAAATACATAGATATGAAGCATTCTATTTTAGGATCCAAATTCTCAAAATTCTGGTTATGAACTCTTCTGAGTTCTGACTCCGAATTTTGATTATGAATTCTCGATACAAACTCTTTGGTGTTTTGACTCCGAATTCCGAATACAAATTCTGATTATGAACTTGTGTATGTTATGAATCTGAATTCCAAATATGAATTCTGATTTTGAACTTGTCTGAGTTCTTACTCCGAGTTCCTTGAATAAAGACTCCGAACACTAATGAGTTCTGTCTCCAAGATCTCATAAACTCTAACTCCAAAAATTGTGAGTTCAGGTTCCGAATTCTTATGAATCCAGATTCCGAATTTCCTGGAAATTCATACTCCGAAATTCTATAGAGTTTAGGTTCCGAATTTATAGAAAACAGAATCTGAATATCCTTGTATTATATACCCCGAATTCAATTCTAGTAAGACTCTAAACATTCATTTTCTTACACTCAGAATATTGTATTTTTAGTTTTGTAAATATATTTTTCTTACACTTGTTTTTTTATAAAATGATTTCATGCTTTCAGTTACTAAATAACCATTGTTTGAGTGAAATGTGTACAAGTCACTCAAAAATTCAAGGAAAAATATGACCATTGGAGGATGGATGTGAAAATTGAAGTCGTGCCTATAAATAAGAGGTCATTTGAAAGAGATCACAACATTGATGAACAAGTTGAATAATCTTGAGATTACATGCTGCGAAGTGATTTCTAGAGAGAGAGGTTTTATTTCTTAGTGCTTACTAAACTTCTCATTCATATTTTATTTGTGGGATTATGATTGTTGTTGTGTACAATCAAGGGCTTCCAGGGATAGGAAGACATAGGTGATGACTACCTTGAAGTTGAGTGCTTCCTTGATGAGGAAGACAGAGGTTCTGACTACCTTGTTGTTGAGGGCTTGCGGGGATAGCAAGATAGAATCTGATCTTCATTTCGAGGGATTACCCTGGTGTGGGTACGATATACTTTGTTGAAAGTATAAATCAAGGGACCTTTATCCAATGTTATTGGATACCCTTCTATTTGGGTTAAAAGAGTTAATACTTGTTACTTGTAGTATTTCTATTTTGATTTTTGTTTTATTTTTAGTTGTTGAGGAAAGTATAATCTTTTTATACATCCTTATACATGTACACTGATTATATAGGATTATATACGCTTTATGGTATAATCTTATATGTTGTAGACTTTTGTTAAGTTTCATTTCTGGAATAACTTTTCAAGAATCAAGTAAGTTATTAGAACTTATAGGTGTTATTAATTTTGGTTATGAAAAATTTCCTTAGGGAATTTTAAAATATACAATTCACCCCCTCTTGAATTTGAGCATCTCATTTTTACATATTTTGTCCAACAATTGTTATTAGAGCATTGGTTCAATGTGAACAAATCTCATGATTAGATTCAGAAGATAATTCTTCTTCTTCTTACTTTTCATAATCACTTTTTCGGACTCATATAGTTCAGATTTATTTTTATATGGATATACTCTTGTTCTATTTTTCCTTGCTTAGGAATATTTTTCTTGTTTTCATCTTTTTCTATTAATAATTATTGTGTGGAATGAATTTTTCTTAAAGATGGTAGGAATAAATGTTGGTTCCAAAGACAATATCAATCCAACTAGACCACCTATATTTGATGGAAAAGATTATGAATATTGGAGATATCTCATGAAAACATTCATTATCAATACTGGTGTTGATAATTTTGTTATTCTTACAGGAGGATATAAAATCCCTGGCAAAGAATATAGTACCTTTACCAATCAATAAAATCATGAATATCAACTGAATTATAAGGTATGCAATACTCTGCATTGTTCCATGACTACAAACATATATAGCCTAATTTAATCTTCTAAATAGGATAATTTTATATGGATGAAACTCGATGTTACTCACTTTGGAACTTCCAAAGTTATTGAATCATGAAAAGATATGTTAAGAGATAAATACCATGGATTTAACATTCCTTATGGAGAACCCATATGAAATGTTCAACAATGACTCATGACATCTGTGAATAATTTAAAATCTATGGGTGAGAAAGGATTAGATGATGAATCTCTTGTTGATAAGATTGTAGACATCATGACCAATGAGTGGGAGTCCTAGAGGACAACTATAGATGAGAACAGAAAGGTTACTCATATTTATTTAGATGAGCTGTTTGAAACTCTTCTTTAGCATGAGACATGAATGAAGAGAGATTCTGATAACATCAAGAAGAAGAACAAGAATGACAGTGTTTCTTTTACTACAACTTTTAATCATATAAAAACCAAGACTCCAGAGAGAGTTACTAGATCTAAATCTAAGAATATTTTTATTCAATCCGAATCTAGTGGACGTGAATCATTAGAAAATGAATTAAAAAATCTTGCATAAAGAATAAAAAAGATAGCTGGACAGAATAACTTTCCTTCTAGTTATAAGAAAAAGGAAAGGAAATATGAGAATGATTCAGATGTTACTTGTTATAAATTCAATAGATCTAGACACATAAGACCTGATTGTCCTATTTTTAAGAGCAAAGAAAGAATGGAAAATCATTCTGAGAAAAATAGAAAGAAGTATTACAAGGCCAAATCTAAGAATGTCTTGAAAGCTAATGACACCAGGAGTGTCAGTGGTGGAGACTCTTTAGATGAATCTTCATATTATGAATCATGTGGACATAAGAATCTTGGTATAATATCTAGACATACTATTGACAATTATTTCATTATGGCTAAGGTACACAATGCTGAATCATTGACCAATGTTTCTCTAAATAAAAATTTTAGTAATAATAAATATTATAACTCTTCGGATGAAGAATCTTCTTCTAGTGAAGATAATACTATACATTCCTATGAATAAGTTTCTAGGTTTTCCAAACTTCTTGAGATTGAGAATTCGAAACTCATGAAAAAGCTCGATAAGGAAAATTCTAGGATTACTACTCTTACTAAGAAAATATTAGATCTTTCTAAAAATCTTGATAAGAAAAATGTTTATTTTGAAAATATTTCAAAAAAATCATGAGGAAGTAAATTCTGAGAAGAATAAACTTTCTAAATATCTACATAAAAAAATTTCTAAGAAAGGTGTTTTTGAGCCTAACTCTAGTTCAAAATAAATTTTTTTTAAGACAATAACTTGGTTATCAAAATCAACTCCGGAATATTTTCCTTGAGGAAGTTTTTGTCAAACTTTACCTTAGGTAAAGAAAATTTTGATAAAATGTATTCTCAAATCAGACCTCTAAGTAATAGTTCTTGTTTTGTTTATATGAGTTATAACCCAATTTTTAGCAACAATTACATTGTTCCTCAAAGTGCTCAATTCTGTACTAAGTTTTTGTGTGGTGGACACTGGGTAAAGAATTTTTTTCTAAACAAAACCCAGTATTTAGGATATCATAATGTCTATTTTTCTAAGAACTTGTGGGTGCTGAAAATTTTTCTTTCTAAGAATTCTGAATCCAAGAAAGTTTGGATTCCAAAAAGATAACTTTTTTTATTTTCAAAAAAATAGAAAAGGTACCAACAACAATACATGGTACATGGATAGTGGATCTTCCCGACATATGACTGGTAACAAAAACTATTTTGAAATTTTTATCAAGATGAAAGGAGTAAAAGTAACATTCTGAGATAATCTCATGGGGAAATTATTGGTATAGGTAACATCGTTCTTCGTGGAAAAACATTTATTTCAAATGTTTTATTTGTAAAAGGTCTTATGAAAAACCTCATTAGTATAATCCAACTATGTGATGAAGTCTACCTTGTAAATTTTAGGAATGAAAATTTCTTAGTACACAATTCTAAGGAAGTGTATAAGGCCCCCGCCTTAAACATTACTTAATCTTGAGTTACTTCAAGAATACACGTTGAGGATCTTTTCAGGTTTGGAGTTTTAGAGAATTAGATCATAAAACATGCATTACATTCCACAATTAAACAAAGTTGTTACATAAAAGATAATACTCACTTTTCCCATCAATGGAAACATATTTAAAATAAAACATGGATTCTTTTTTGACACATCATTGACACTATCATCACAGCATGTACCATTTTCCTTGACCTGTGATAAACATTTCAAAAACTTGGGATGAGCATAAAAATCTCAGTAAGGGATATAATAAATATAGAAAGGAAACATGAGTACATGTGTACATAAGAATCAATGAAATCATACTTTAATCATAAAAGATAAGCATGTTAACATACCTCATCAAATCATGAATAAAACATAAAAATAACAAGACATAAAGCTAACTTGAGGCATTCATAACATTCTTACGTAGGGAGTAACCCTCTTTGTTACGTTTGGAATACCCATAACAGTATATTCCCTAAATAACATCGGAGAAACCTCAATGTTTAACCCCTTCGCAGTACCCAGTGAATTGGAGAGCTAAATCGGCCTCACCCGCCCTTAGAATATCACGGAACCACCCGTCTTCATAATAATGCCCAAGAACCATAACATAACCGTATCACATAAAACATGCATAAAGGAAACATAACATTTCCACTTTTCAATCACAAGATATAAATAAAACACATTTTTATAAAAACATAATGAAAACCATTTTCAATACCAAAATAAAATAAATGAAAAACATTGTATTTATTTTTCCTTTAAAAAAAGGTATGGCTTGTAGAGGAAGCCGAAAATCAAATAATGGTCACGGTGGTGGAGATGTCATTGTCACCGCATACGTACGACAAAAACATCCCCTTTTGTAATTTAGTAAAACACTTCATATAAAAATATTCCTTTTGGATAAATGTAATAGTCAAAGGGGTTTATACATCGTATAAATGTAGGTTGTGTATAAAACAAAATATGCCTCAATGAATGGAGATTGAGACGAAGTCCCATACCTCGGGTCCGACATGACTCGATCGTTCTTTAACATACTGAATAATAAACTTGAGTTAATTTCTACTTGCCTAAGAACCTTTCTCAAGTTCATTATTCCTTTTATATCACTTATTACCCTGTCATGAATTCTATTTAATTATTTAAGTTAATAACTGTCGTTTTAATGATCATTGGTAGTTGAGTCAAAATAAACACTTTATAATTACAATTTGTTCATGAATCCATTATATGAAGAGTTGTACTCATGATGTAGATATCATATATATCATATATATCCAGCATATACATGCATTTATAATTTTTATAACGTTTGGAGTTAAGAAATGAAATGCACCGTTCATGGAGACGGTGAGCCGTACGTACGCATGAACGCTAATTTCATTTCTATTTCGTATTTTATGGAATGGAATCACAATTACATAAAGGTATATTATAATTCCACTATAATATCAAATATAATATCAATAATTACATCCTTTATATGTCCCACATATGTCATTAACGAACCAAATCACTTTGAGGGGGCGGTAGTCCGCACTTCCTGAAATGAAGATATTGCGTTTAACCATAATGGAAACCATAAAGGTATGCCATAAATGAAAAATAAAGAAGCTTAAGTAAAAAAAAATTATATATCATATATAAATATAGTTTCATCTTAATGGCCACCATTGAAGGTGTTAAATGAATATTGAACAATCATCGTTTCTTGAGGCAGAAATTTACCATCCACAGAAATAGTATTCTCTTTAACCCTTAGATGAAGGTGTGTGTAATTGTAGCTCAAATCCTTCTTATAAAAACATCCTAGTGTGTTGAAGATACTGGTGTAGTTACAAAAGAAAATAATAAAAAGAGTTTATGGGGTTGGAGAGGAAAAATAATACATAAGAACACAAGAGAAAACACTACCTTTAAAACATGTAACTCTTTTTGATTTGAGCTCAAAGGATTCCTTGGGAAGACTTGTTCCCAAACTGATCCTTCTAGAAGTAATAGAGTGATACAGAGAGACCAAATGGTCATGGGTTGGCCAAGCCAAAGGCTTGAGATATGTGGGTAAGGTGGTAGAGGTGGGGCCTTTTATAAGAGGATAGGAGGGGCACTCTTGGAAAGTTAAGAAAAGATACTTTGTTATAAAATGATTTTCCGATAAAAAAGGTCGCACAATTATAAATTTATAGGATAAGGTGATAAGAGTTCTGATTCCACCCATCCAATATGTTTTTGACAAGTGTAGGTCTTATATTTTACATTTTATATTCATTTCATTTAAATTGTTAAATAATGAGGTAATCGCTACATCATCATGGTGTTATTAATAAATTAATTTATTTAATGTCTAAAAATTATACAAAAATACTATGATGTAGGAAATCTTTTTATATTTCCAATGACTATTTATAGTAAAAAATACGACTTATATATCCCAATTTAAAAATTGTTTTAGTAAAACAACTCATGATTCTGTCATTTTTACTTTAACATTAAATAAAAAGATATTAATGTCATTTTCCTTCCAAAGTGGCTCCATGGGGTCCCCAAGTTGATCCAAGGAATATATTTGTCTGCCATGACACATAAAATAAGTGTAGGACATGTGTCAAGTTCATTTCATATTATTAAAACATTATTCTTACCTTAAATTACACTAATTACCTCTAATCGCGATTAAAAACTTAAAAGTTACTATTCACCAAAACAATTATTTTAATCCCATTGAACCACATTTTACTTATTAATTACAACCATGTATGTCAAATTTTTGAAATTCAAAACACAGCGGTGGTAAAATTTCATTTAAATGAAAAATCAGTTTTTTAAGTACCACTTAGTGGTTTCACTATTCATCAAAAATTGAAGTTTTTCAAAAAAATACCAAAACATCATCCTAATCTATATTTGATATTCCGAATTCAGAAATTATGTCTATTATACAAAATTCAAAACATATAAGTTACATAAATTAATTTAATAATTAATTCCTGCTGTCTGAGCAAATAGCGTGTTTTTATGAAACAATACGTATTAAAAGATTGACACTAGTTTAAGTCCAATTTCAAAGTGAAATTAATTCCAACGACCACTATTAGATTAAATGGTAAAAATATATTCTAATTGAACTTTAAAACCAATTCAAAAGATAATCTAACAATATAATTAAACTAGATGAAAAAGCAGTTTTGATGTAAAGTGCAATATTTTTCACTATTCATTAAAAAATGAACATTGTCAGAAAAATGCCAAAAAATTATCTAATGTAAATTTCAATGACCCAATCATAAATAATAAGTTTATTTTGACAAATAGAGTTTATAAAATTGTCAAAAGTTTGATTTAAAAATGGTTTTCCATCGAAAGGTAGTAAAACAATCTTTCAAAAATATTAGTGTATTACATGCTTAAGATTGGATTCATTTTCATTTTAAGCCTCTAAAACACTATCTAATTCATTAGTATACATAGATAAAAATATCCATTATTCATTACTTACTTGGGATGTTACATCCTTCCCCCCTTTATAAAATTATGTCCCTGTAATTTCTTTACTTATCGAATAAGTGGGTGTATTTAGCCCTCATTGCATTTTCAGTTTCCCATGTTGCCTCTTAAACCATGTGGTTTTTCCACAAAACCTTTACCTGATGAATCACCTTATTCCATAACACTTTCTCCCTATGGTCAAGAATCTGGACCGGTTATTCTTCATAAGATAGGTTCTCTTCCAGCTGAACTACCTTGGACTCAAAACATGAGATGGATCTGGCATGTACTTCCTTAACATTGAAACATGAAAAACATTGTGTACCTGAGATAAACTTGATGGTAAATCCACTCGGAAAGAAACTGATCCAACTCTCTCCAGAATTTCATATGGTCCAATGAAAATTGGACTCAGCTTTTCTTTCTTACCGAATCGCATCACAATTTTCCATGGTGAGAATTTGAGAAAAACATGATCACCTACCTCAAAAGAGAGATCCTTCCTCCTGTTGTCTACATAACTCTTCTGCCTACTCTGAGATGTTCTCATGTGTTTCTGTATCAGCTAAACTTTTTCTACCAACTCTTCTACCAATTATGGTCTCATCAGCTTCCTTTCACCCACGTCATCCCAGAAAGCTAGAGTTCGACACTGCTTCCCATATAACCCCTCAAATGGTGCCATCTGTATAATAGAATGAAAACTTTTATTATATGAAAATTTAACCAAAGAAAGATGTTGGTCCCAACTTCCCTGATAATCCATAGAGTAAGAATATAGCATATCCTCCAATTTCTGAATTTTTTCGTTCTAACTGCCCATCTGATTGCGGATGAAAAGCTATACTAAAATTTAATTTAGTACCAAACGACTTCTGATGGCCTTTCCAAAAGTTAGAAGTAAACCTGGGATCACGATCAGATACAATGGATAGGGTAAATCTATGCAACCTTACTATATCGTTAAGATACAATTGAGAAAGTTGATCTATAGAGAATGTATCTCGAATAGGAAGGAAATGAGCATATTTAGTTAAGCGATCAAGAATAACCCAGATTGCATTATTACCTCGAGTCATCATTGGTAATCCCACAACAAAGTCGATGGATATGTTTTCCCATTTCCACTCTACCACTGGTAAAGGCTGAAGCATCCCTTTCGGTAACTGCCACTCTGCTTTAACCTGCTGAAAATTCAAACACATTATAGAAAAATCAGCAATATCTCTTTTCATTCCGTCCCACCAGTAATACTCCCGAAGATCTCTATAAATCTTATTACATTCTGGATGAACTGAAAACGGAGAACTATGAGCTTCACATAACAACTCTCTCTTCAACTGTGAATCACAAGGCACACATAATCTCTTCCCAAATCTCAAAACACAATCAGTATCAATGTTGAATTCAGGAAACTTACCCTTCTGATCCAGCTCTACCTATTTCTGCAACTCACTGTCTTGCTTCTGTGCTTTCTTAATTCTGTATGATAGAGAAGATTTCACTGATACATGAAACAATACAGCAGGACATACTGCACTAACAAATTCTATGACAATTTTCATCAAATCCTTAACTAAAGGATCACATTTCAAATGCATCATTATTAATGAAGTATTAATTTTTCGACTCAAAGCATCAGACACTTTATTTGCTTTTCCCATAGGGTAATGAATTGTACAATCATAATCCTTGATTAATTGTAGTCATCTCCTCTGTCTCATGTTCAATTCTTTCGGAGAGAATATATACTTTAATCATTGGTGATCGGTATATATTTCACACTTTACTCCATACAAATGATGCCTCCAAAATTTTAAAGTGAAAACAACAGCAGCTAATTCCAAATCATATGTTGGGTAATTTACCACATGAGTTTTCAACTGTCGTGAACCATAAGCAATTACCTGATTATTTTTCACTAAGACGCAACCAAGTCCATTCAATGAAGCATCATTGTAGATAACAAACTCCCCATTTCTGGAAGTTAGTGCCAAAACAGGAGCATTCACTAATCATTTTTTCAGTTCCTGAAAACAATCATCACATTCTTTTGTCCAGATAAACATAACACCCATCCAAGTTAGCTTAGTCATTGTACTAGATATCTGGGAAAAACTTTCAACAAACCTTCAGTAGTAACCTACCACACCAAGAAAAATATGGATCTCGGTTACATTTGTGGGTCTTGGACATTTTTTAACAAATTTTGTTTTAGCAGGATCAAGAGTTATTCCATTTTTTTTAAAAAATGTGACCAAGGAAAGAAATTTGTTGTAACCAAAACTCACACTTTCTGAATTTTCCATAAAGTTTATTTTCTTTTAAGGATTTCATGATAACCCTTAAATGACTTTAATGCTCCTATTTACTTTTAGAAAAAACCAAAATATCATCAAAAAACACAACCATCATTTTTCACCTGAGTCAACTGAGCCATCACTGCAACAAACTGTTTAGTTCTGATTCGGAACATCTCAGGATACTGATTTGAAAGGTCATTTTTCCATATATGCCTTCCCAAAAAAGTTGTTCTGTTTCCTCTCAAAAAACCATTCTTAAGACAGAAATATCTTAGGAGAAGCAACATGATAATCTTTAAATGCTATATCATTTCAATTTGACCATAAAAAATATTTTTGGATAATAATGTAATAGAATTCTAACTCCTAAAGTTATATAAACTGACCTATGATACCAACTATAAGGTCCCAACCTTAAACATTACTCAATCTTGAGTTACTTTAAAAATACACATTGAGGATCTTTTCAGGTTTAGAGTTTTAGATAATTAGATCATAAAACATGCATTACATTCCACATTTAAACAAAGTGGTTACATAAAAGATAGTACTCATTTTTTCAATCAATGAAAACATATTTAAAATAAAACATGGATTATTTCTTGACACATCATTAACAATATCATCACATCATGTACCTTTCCCTTGACTTGTGAAAAACATTTCAAAAACCTGGGATGAGCATAAAAAGCTCCGTAAGGGATATACAAAATATGGAAAGGAAACATGAGTACATGTGTACATAAGAATCAATGAAATGATACTTTACTCATAAAACATAATCACGTTAACATACCTCATCAAATCATGAATAAAACATAAAAATTAGAAGACATAAAGGTAACTTGAGGCATTCATAACATTCTTATGTAGGGAGTAACCCTATTGGTTACGTTTGAAATTCCCATCACAGTATATTCCCTAAATCTCTTCGGAAAAACCTCAATGTTTAACCCCTTCGCATTACCCAATGCATTGGAGAGCTATATCGGGCTCACCTGCCCTTAGTTTATCACGGAACCACCCGTCTTCATAATAATGCCCAAGAACCATAACATAATCGTATCACATAAAACATGCAAAAGGAAACATAACATTTCCACTTTTCAATCACTAGATATCAATACAACACATTGATATAAAATATAATGAAAACCATTTTCAATACCAAAATAAAATAAAAGTAAAACATGGTATTTATTTTTCATTTAAAAAATTGTATGGCATGTAGAGGAAGCCGAAACTCAAATAATGGTCACAGCGGCGGAGAAGTCATTTTCGCCGTATACGTACGAAAAAAACATTCCCTTTTGTCATTTAGTAAAATGATTAGTATAAAAATATTTCTTTTGGATAAACGTAAAAGTCAAAGGAGTTTATACACCGTATAAAATTAGGTTGTGTATAAAACAAAATATTCCTCAATGAAATGAGATCGAGACGAAGTCCCATACCTCGGGTCCGACTTGACTCGATCGTTCTATAACCTCCTAAATAATAAAGTTGAGTTAATTTATACTTTCTTAAGAACCTTTTTCAAGCTCATTATTCCTTTTATATCACTTATTACCATGTCATGAACACTATTTAATTATTGAATTTAATAACAGTCATTTTAACGAATATTGGTAATTGAGTCAAAATAAACTCTTTATAATTACAAGTTGTTCATGTATCCACTGTATCCAGAATTCTACTCATGTTTTAAGTATCATATATATCATATATATCTACTATATACATGCATTTATAATATTACATAACGTTTAGGGGAATGAAATGAAATGCACTGTTCATGGAGACGGTAATCCGTACGTACGAATGAACGCTACCTTCATTTCTATTTCGTATTTTATGGAATAGAATCATAATGATATAAAGGTATATTATAATTACAGTATAATATCAAATATAATATCATTAATTACATCCTTTATACGTCCCACATATGTCATTAACTAATAAAATCACATTGAGGGGGCGGTAGTCCGCACTTCCTAAAATGATGATATCGCGTTTACCCATAATGGAAACCATAAAGGTATGACATAAATGAAAAACACATAATCTTAAGTTAAACGTAAACATATTATATATCATATATAAATATAGTGTTATCTTATTGTCCAACTTTGAAGGTGTTAAAATAATATTGAACAATCATCATTTCGTGAGGCTGAAACTCGTCATCCACGGAAACAGTATGCTCTTTAACCATTAGATGAAGGTGTGTGTAAGTGTAGCTCGATTCCATCTTATAACAACATCCTAGTATATTTTAGATACTGGTGTTGTTACAAAAGTAATGAATAAAAAGAGTTGGGGGGTTGGAGAAGCAAAATAAAACATAAGAACACAAAGAAAACACTACCTTTAAAACAGGTAACTCTTTTTTATTTGAGCTCAAATGCTTCCTTGGGAAGACTTATGCCAAAATTGATGCTTCTAAAAGTGAAAGTGGGATGTGGGGAGAAATATTGGGTAGGGGTTGGCCGATGCAAAGGCTTGAGAGGTGTGGGTAAGGTGGTAGAGGTGGGGGCCTTTTATAAGAGGAGAGGAGGGGCACTCTTGGAGAGTTAAGAAAAGATACTTTGTTATAAAATGATTTTCGGATAAAAAAGGTCCCACAATTATAAATATCAAGGATAAGGTGATAAGGGTTCGAAATCCACCCATAAAATAGGTTTTTAAAAAGTGTAGGTCTTATATTTTACATTATATTTTCATTTTATTTAAATCGTTAAATAATGAGGTAATCGCTGCATCATCATGGTGTCATAAATAATTTAATTTATTTAATGTTTAAAAATTATAAAAAAAATACTATGATGTAGGAAATATTTTTATATTTCCAATTTTATTTTATAGTCATAAATCTGATTTGTATAACCCCATTTAAACATTGGTTTAGTAAAACAACTCATGTTTGTGTCATTTTAACTTTAACATTAAATAAAAAGATATTAATGTCATTTTCCTTCCAAATTGGATCCATGGGGTACCCAAGACGACCCATGGATTTTCATGGTCTTAAATGACACATACAATAAGTGTAGGACATGTTTCATGTTCATTTCATATTATTAAAACATTATTCTTACCTTAAATTACACTAATTACCTCTAATCGCGATTAAAAACTTAAAAGTTACTATTCACCAAAAAAATTATTTTAATCCCATTGAACCACATTTTACTTATTAATGACAACCATTTATGTCGAATTTTTTAAATTGAAAACACAGAGGTGGTAAAATTTCATTTAAATGAAAAATCAGTTTTTTAAGTACCACTAAGTGGTTTCACTATTCATCAAAAATTGATGTTTTTCAGAAAAATACCAAAAATTCACCCTAAGCTATATTTGATATTATGAATTCAAAATTGATTTCTACTTTACAAAATTCAAAATATATAAGTAACATTAATTATTTTAATAATTAATTCCTGATGTCTGAGCAAATAGCGTGTTTTTATGAAACAATAAGTATCAAAAGATTGACACTAGTTTAAGTCCAATTTCAAAGAGAAATTAATTCCAACGACCACTATTGGATTAAATGGAAAAAATATATTCTAATTGAATTTAAAACCAATTCAAAAGATAATCTAACAATATAATTAAATTAGATGAAAAATTAGTTTTGATGTAAAATGTAGTATTTTTCACTATTCATTAAAAAATGAACATTATCAGTAAAATACCAAAAAATTATCCAATGTAAATTTCAATGTCCCAAAAATAAATAATAAGTTTATTTTGACAAATAGATCTTATAAAATTGCCAACAGTTTTATTTAAAAATGGTTTTCCATCAAAAGGCAGTAAAACAATCTTTTAAAAATATTAGTGTATTCCTTGCTTAAGTTTGGATTTATTCTCATTTTAAGCCTCTAAAACAATATCTAATTCATTAGTAGACATAGATAAAAATATCTATTATTCATTACTTACTTGGGATGTTACAAATTGTTTATTATTTCTTCCCATGTGCAAGAGAATGTTTATTCACTAATCTTAGAAGACTATAGAGGCCATGATCTACCTTATCTTAGTGAAATGGAATATCATTATTGGTTATGGAATAGAAGGTTAGAACATTATAATCTTAGGAACTTATGAAAAAATTCTAAGAAAATATTATTTAAGGATCTACCAGATCTTAGATTTGATTATTCAAAATATTGTGACCCTTGTCAATATGGAATGCAACATAAATAATGTTTTAAATCAGTTTTTGAAGTCTCAACTTCTGATGCAATGTGGATAGTGCATATAGATCTTTTTGGTCCAACAGAAACTGGAAGCATTGGGGGCATGTACTATGTATTTTTCTTGGTTGATTATTACACTATATTTATGTGGATCTATTTTCTAGCAAAGAAGACTGAATCATTTTCTAATTTAAAAAGTTTTAGATCCCAAGTTAAAATTGAGAAAATCCTTCAATTGAAATCTATTTATAGTTATCATGGAGGAGAATTTCAAAAAATTTATTTTGAATCTTTTTGTAGTTGAAAAGGCATTCCTCATAACTTCTAGGCACCCAGAACACCTCAACACAATGGTGTTGTTGAAAGAAGAAATATAATTATTAAAGAGATAACTAGAACCATGTTGAGTGAGTATTCTATAGCCCAAAATTTTTGGGCTGAAGCTGTATGTATTTCTTGTTATACTATAAATCGAGTTTTGATTAGACATTTTCATAATAAAACTCCTTATGAGTTATGGAATGGTAGAATACCTAGACATTTCTACATCAAGGTATTTGGTTGCAAGGTATTCATTCAGAATACAAAAGATAATCTACATAAATTTGCACCAAAATTTAATGAAGGAATTTTCATTGGATACTCGAAAACTTCTAAGTCATATATAGATTTCAATAAAAACACTTGCACTGTTGAAGAGATAGTACATGTTAAATTTGATGAAACCGATCCTTTTTTTTATAAAAACCAACCTGCATCTACGGATGTGTTTTCAAAAACTGATTATCAACCTATGATAGAAGAACCTTCTGAAACATTTACCCCAAAATATTTTCTACCCTATGTTGATGAACATGTTTTACAAAACCCAAAGTAGTTGTTTTAAGAATCATCCTAGTGATAGCATCATTGGTGATGTAAATAACCCTATAAGGACTAGAATTTCATTAAGAAATGAATTTTAACATCTAGACTTTCATTCCAAATTTTATCCAAAAAGAACAAGATTAGTTGATAAAGGATTCTTCAATGATTCTTTTTTTCTTTTGCAGGACTCTTCAATTTCAAAATTTTTCATATTTTACTTGCCTTTGCAGGGTTCTGCAATTTCAAACTTTTTCAAATGGATGTGATGTGTTCTTTAATTAATGGTTATGAACAAGAGAAATTTTTTGTTGAAAAAAACTCATGGTTTTAAAGATACAATACATCTTGATCATGTTTTTATACTTACCAATCCTTTATATGGACTTTAAAAAGCCCCTCGAGGGTGGTATGATAGACTTACTTGATTTTTTCTTCAAAATAACTATGTTAAGGAAAATTTAGATCTAACCCTTCTTATAAAGAACGATAAGAAAAATGTTTTTATTGTTCAACTTTAGGTTTATGACATTATATTTGTTTTAACTCAGCAATTTTTAACCGATTCCTTTGCGGATTTAATGAAATATGAGTTTGAAATGAGTATGATGGGTGAGTTATCATTTTTTCTTGGTTTTCAAATATCTCAATAACCAGAAGGAATCTATATATCCCAACAAATTTATATTAAAGATATTATTAAAATGAATGGATATGACAACCCTAATTGTATTAGTACTCCCATTGGTATCTCAAACGTACTTGATCGTGATGAAGCTGGGAAACCAGTAGATCAAACATCTTTTAGAGGTATGATTGGAAGTTTACTTTACTTGACAGCTAGTTTTCAGTATGCCTATATGCAAGATAGAAATCCAATCCTAAAGAATCTCATTTATAGGTAGTGAAAATAATTATTCTATACTTAAAGGGAACCAATGACTTAGGACTCTTTCATATACTTCTGGAAATTATATTGTTTTAAAAAGTTTAGGAGATGCTGACATTTTTATATGTAGAATGGATAGAAATAATACATCTGGAACTTGTCATTTCTTAGGAGATTCATTAGTTTCTTGGTCATTCATGAAGAAAAACTTAGTAGAATATTCCACTGATGAAGCTGAATATGTAGCAGCTGGAAGTTGTTGTGCTCAAGTGTTGTTGATACAACAGACACTCACTGACTATGGAATGAGTTTTACCAAAATAATTTTTTTTTTGTAATAATACAAGTGCCATTTCACTTAGTAAAAAACATGCACATCAATCTCATGAAAAACACATAGATATTAGGAATCACATTCTTAGAGATCACACACAAAAAGGATATGTCATTATTCAATTCATCAGAACGCAAGATCAATATGCTGATATATTCACTATATCTTTACCTTCCAATAGATTTGAATACATTAAACAGAAGTTAGGAATGATAACTATAAGGTAATTCTCCTTATTAAATTTCTGTTGAAAAAATCACTTTACAATAACAAACTCCTTTTTCATAGAGGGAATACATATGTTAATAAAGTTTTTCATATTTTTCATAATGAAGTTTTTCATATTTCTCGTAATGATTTTTTTCATGTTTTTTGTAATAAAGTTTTTTTCTTACATGATACTTTTCTTAGTGAAGTATTTCATACATGAAATGTTTTGTAATGAAGATTTTCATACTTGAAATATTCTTAGTGAAGTTTTCTATACATGAGACTTTTAAAATAATGATTTTTATAATGAAGATTTTTGTAATGAAGATCTACATTTGTTTTTGTATTCAATTTTTTTTCTGGAATCTAATGTCCTTCAAGAAGAATTTTCCTCAATACAAATAATTATCCTGATAATCCAAAAGGTATGATTCTTCCTTGAGTTTTCTTAATAACCTTTTACTTGTTATTATGTTCTTTTGTTTTTAAAATTTATTACATTCTAGTTTTCATAAATCTGATTTTTTTTCTTCTGAAAACCTCAAAAGATGGGATCCTACCAAATTTCCCTTGCGGTTATCATTTCAACCGTCAGATCAGATCAGAAGTATTCTCATCCATTTGATTCTGATGGAAAGTTAAAACGTCACTTCAACACCTATAAAAGGGGACCCCTGATGGTTGTCCCACATCAATTCTTATTCTTTTGTGAGTCAAAGCTATACCTCACTAAAAAATCCCATTCCGAACTTTTCATAAGTGCTCAATTCCGAATGTCTGGTGAAGTTCCTTCTCATGAAATGTCTATTTTCAACTGATTGTAGGGTTCTAGATTCACATGGAGAGGTTGGTTCATCCAAAAAATTTCAATACGTAGGAATCTATTATTTCAAAGAATATCAAGCTTAATGGATGGGAGAGTGCATCCATATCAAATCTAGGAGCTCAAGATGTTGTGTATCCGGATATGCAGATTGATTTTTATGAGTCAACTTGTTTATTTAAGGAAGATGGTAAAGAAAAATTTTCCTTCAAGTGTTATAGAAAAACATATAAACTTCTATAAACCAAGGCTGTTAGCTTGGTAGGGAAATCTTATGAAGGGGAAGCCTAGTTTTGTACTCACAAATTACCGGATGTAAAAGGATGATTCATAAAGGTGAAGACTATGCAAATTCTTGGACTTATAGATGTCAACACCGCAAAGATTTATCACTTGTCTACCAAAAATCAGATCCTAGAGTTATGGGTTCGGTGCCTTATTGTACCAAGAAAGGTTGATAAGGAAACTCTTAAGAAAAGTGATATGTATATCTTAGATTTTTTGGTAAATCTAAGGAAACTCAATCTCATGAATCATATTCTCATTACGATAGAGAATAACAGGAATATGAATCTAAGAGTACATATAGTCATTTATCCGGCCCTACTCTCCAAATTGATAGTTCAGTGTCTTGAATCATTCAAGATTCCATGCAGTTCCAAGCCGATGAATTGCAATGTAATGATAATCAGTGATGATACCCTCAAGGGGATGAAAGTTGGGTTCTATAAGGAGTCAGGAGAGATGTATGATCTATTAGAGGATGTAGTAGAAGTCGTTTCTGAAAAATGAAGAACAGGCTAAACCATCATGGAAAGCTAGAAAGAAAAGAAAATTTAAGTAAGTAGTAGCTAAAGATGAATCCCCTAAAGCTAAGGAAGCTCAAACCGCAACTCCAAATCCCAAGAAGAAGAAATCATATCCATATGAAGTTGTTACCAAATGGAAGGAGGATAGGAGGAATCAGAAGGAAGGGGATCCATAGTTTGGCCTAGACCTTGGAGAGGCCAAAACATTGAAATAGAAATTTACTGATGATATTTGAAAATGGACCAATGAAAAGAAGCTTAAGAATATGATTTCGGACGTACATATTGTGCAATCTCGTTTAAAGGCTACTGAAGTTGCATCTGAGAACATTCCCGTACCGAAAAATTTCTTAGTTGAACCATTACTTGAGACACTGGGGAAAAAGTTTATGACTCCAGGAAAAGTTCAAGAGAAGGTTGCTGAATAGATAGAAGATGTGGAACAAGTTCAAGAAAAGTAGGTAATTATTAGCCATACTAAATATCTGATTAATCAATTTGAAGATTATCATGAGAAAGATTGTGCTTCTGAAATATTTTCAATCTAGACTTCTCAATACGGATCTTCGAAAATTTCTACCCCTGGAGTTGATGAGAAGGCTGAAGAGGAAGTAAACAAATTATTTGAGGAAGAAAGATATAATAACCACTTAATTTACCACTAGGATATTGAATCATGAGCTAAAAAAGAAACAATTGATGAGGATAGCATTGTTAAGTTGTTTGAGAGTGATCATGATCCTCTTAAAGAATAAGTTTTTCTAAAAACCAACAAAGAAAAACAGGTTGTTGTTGACACAACAACCAAAATTTATTTATAGAAGAAGGAAGCTGGAGGATATTCTAAGAGGAATCTGGGTGAGCTAGGGGAATAACTATCACCAAAAACAATGTCAGACATGGAGTCATCAGCTCTATGACATGATTTTTTCATTCAGTCCCCGAAGAAGCTAGTGGAAACCATTCCGATCTTTCCAGCAATTGACTCGAATTCCAGATAGTCTAGAATAGTGTGAATCGGAAATCAGACTCTGTATCCATGGTGATGGATAGGTGTGTATAGATTGAGTCCGAAAAAAATAATTTCCTTATAAACTATAAAGCCCGCAGAAGTTCTTGTAAGAAAATGGTGAGCTGGTCGAAGAATGTAGTTGAAGAATTGAGAGAGATTGATGACTTTGAAAACTATGTTAAGGAATCTTTTGATACTCAAGACAGAAAAATAAAAGATCTTATAAATATATTTAAGGAAAAGCTAAATCTTGTACAGAATTCGCTGATTCAGAATGTCAAAGATCTAAATGGGAAGTTGAATTTTGTTATCCAAATTTGGAAAATAGAAAGTAATATCTGGATTGAGATTGAAGAAAAGCTAGTGAAGCAAGATGACTTGCTGAAGGCTCGGGCATAATCATTGAAGGCTCCACATGTTAGAATCAAATCCTTAGAAAAGTAATAAAAGGAGGATAACGAAGAGCTGAATAAGCTGAAAACCATCAGGAAGAATCTGATACCCAAGGAAAAAGAAGCAAATTAGATCCAAATCTGATCTTTTGTTGTATCTGTATTTCCTTGTACAAATTCATCCAACATTAATAAAATTGTGGTTTCTTGTTTCGTTTGGATGTTTGTACTAATATTTCAGGTACCATATTTTTTTCCATTCCCTCAAAATCATTATGAAAATCATAAAGGGGGAGAAGAAAAAATAATTCATAGTAAAGAAGAAAAATCCCTAAGTAAGGGGGAGTTTATCTAATGGGGAGTTTTACAATACGAATATTTCCATACTCAAGTTAATTAAAATTATAATCCTGGAAATCTATAATATGATCCTTAGTTTTCAAAATCCTAAGGGGTAGTTAGTCATATTCATATTTTCGAATGTAAAAATGGAGATAAGTTTAATTTACAAAGCCGAGAAAAATATTTTCTAAGTCCTTTTATTCTTTTTCGTAAGGATATGTGTGCTTTCCAAAAGGGGGAGATTTTTGAGTCAATAAGGTTTTCCTTATGACATTTCTATTATTTCATACTTGGGGGAGATTGTTAATTCATTAATACTTTCCTTATGACATTACCATTCCTCTTGTTGTGAAAATCACAAACACCTTATCTTAAGGAAAATATCTTTTTTCCATGTGTTTTACATCTAAAATGAAAATTTCCTTTCCCAAGGAAATTTATCCTTACCATGTTTTATTGTCCATATCATAAATTTTTAAAGTGTAAAATTCGGTTTGAAACCAAAACCTCAGAATCATATAAATACTTATATATAAAGCATTTTGTTTTAGGATCCAAACTCTCAGAATTCTGGTTACGAACTCTTCTGAGTTCGGACTTCGAATTCTGATTACGAATTCTGGTTGCAAACTATTCTGAGTTCTGACTCCAAATTCTGATTATGAATTATGGATAAAACTCTTCTGAGTTCTGACTCTGAATTCCAAATACAAATTCTGATTCTGAACATGTCTGTGTTCTGACTGCGAATTCCAAATATGAATTCTAATTAGAACATATATGTGTTCTGACTCTGAGTTCTCTGAATACATACACATAACTCTTATTAGTTCTGAATCCGAATTCTCATGAACTTTGACTCCGAACATTGTGATTTTAGGTTCCAAATTATTGTGAATCTAGATTCATAATATCCTTGAAATTCAGACTCTAGAAATTTGTAGAGTTTAGGTTCTGAATTCCTAGAAAACAGAATCCGAATATCCTTGTATTATAGACTCCTAATTCAAATTTGGTTAGAATCTGATCATTTATATGCTTACACTCTAAATATTGGATTTTGAGTTATGTAACTATATTTTTCTTACACTTATTTTGTTGTAAAAAGATGGTGTGCTTTCAGTTATTACCTAATCGTTGTTTGAGTGACACGTGTACAGGTCCCTCCGAAATTCAAGGAAAAGTATGACCATTCATGGAGAGAGCCGACCATTGAATCCATGCCTATAAATAAGATATCATTTGAAAGAGATCACAACATTGATGAAAATGTTGATCAATCTAGTGATTACATGCTGCTGACGTGATTTCTAGAGAGATAGGATTTATTACTTAGTGCATACTAAACTTCTCATTCAGATTTTCTTTGTGCGGTTCCAATTTTTGTTGTGTACAATCGAGGGATTCTAGGGATAGGAAGATAGAGGTGCAGACTACCTTAAAGATGATGGCTTCCTTGCGGAGGAAGACAGAGTTTCCAACTACCTTGATGTTGAGGGCTTCTGAGGATAGCAAGACAGAATCTAATCTTCATATCGAGGGCTTACCCTGGTGTGGGTAAGATAGACTTTTTTGAAATTCTAAATCAAGGGACCTTTATCCATGATTGTTGGATACCCTTCTCTTTGGGTTAAAATAGTTACTACTTGTTACTTGTAGTATTTCTATTTTTATTTCCGCTGTATTTTTAGTTTTTGAGGAAAGTATAATCTTCTTAAACTTCCTTAGACTTGTACTATGATTATATAGGATTATATATTCTTTAAGGTAGAATCTTAGTTTTTGTAAACTTTGTTTATGTTTCATTTCGGAAATCACTTTTCTGGAATCAAGCAAGTTATTAAAAATTAGAGGTGTTGTGAATTTTGGTTACGCAAAATTTCCTTACGGATTTTTAAAGTATATAATTCACCCCCCCCCCCCCCCCCGCCTCTTGTATTGGAGCATCTCATTTTTACATATTCGATCCAAAAATTCATTCATGTTGGGAGGTTCTATTGGATGAAGATATTTTTTATAGCGGAGTTCATGTTAGATATTCTAAGTCAACCATGGAGTTTCACATGCATGAATATGGATGGAGTGATTAAATGAAAATCATGTTAAGGTATGTGTTAGGGTCATGATTCCCCACGAAATAAATACTCACTAATACCATTAAGTATATTCTTGATGCATATGAAGGAATTGATGTATGTTTTCTTGGATCTCAACTCATTCATAATGTTACATGAAATTTGGATCCAAGTTATCTTCCAAATGCATGATATATGCATGGCATGTATAAATTTAATATTGGGTGTACTAATAGTTTTGAGTCAAATAACAATATCTATTATTTTGAAAAATCATAGTTTAGTTCTTTTAGGTTTATATGTTACTAATTTTTAGGTTTCCCAAGTATAAAATTTTATTTGTAGGAAAAAATAATATTTTCATAAATGGAGAATTTTATTTCTATCAGATGGATGTTAATCAAGTATATAGGTTTTGAATTTACAATATACATCATAAGAATGTGTATAAATATCACTTATTATAATGTTATTGAATTATATCAGATATATTACTATGGATTTCATTGTAAAAATTAACTAAAAGTCTATCAGACAAACATTAACTGAAGAAAATAGATAATTCTACTAGACGAACCATTACAAAACATACCAGATGAAGGAATAAAAAGTACACATGATGAACAATTCAATTTTTTACCATTCATAAAAAATGTGAATTATAATGGTTCATTACATAATGACCATTTTATAGGGAATGTCATATTGATCTTCTTATGTGATGGAGTAGATGTTTATTTGATGTTGTTTTAACAGCTTTTGAGAAATGTGTAATCTGATCATTGGGATTTATTTCTAAATAGATCCACAAAATCAAGGAGAAGAATATTTTGTACAAAAAATATCTAATGTTTCTTATGAAGTGATTGTCACATCTAGTTACTAAGTGCTCATAATTTGTAATATTTAGAGATATTTTTTAAGTAATTTTTTGTGAGTTTTATACTATAATTTCTGTAATATATTATTTTTCTATTTTTTATTTGTTAGATATGGTAGATCAAAGGAAATCAATGATTGAGAGATAAAACATTGAACATTAATGTTCATCAAGGGTTCCCAAGGATAGAGAAAACATGTTGTTTGGTCATTTTGATCTTGGGATTATTAGGATCAGAAGATATACCTTATGAAAAGCTAACTCACAGATACTTTATGATGGGTTTATATACAACCTTAAAACCTAAGGTTAATTTTATTCCATTTCATATAAAGGTTACACACACACACACACACACACATATATATATATATATATATATTTCATACATAATTTATAAAACAAGGATTATTACTTTATTATTATTATTACATGTTTTACATGTTTCTGTTTTGAATATTGATAGAAATTTTTATATTGATACTTATAAAATGTTTCTTAATTTGGTTACAAACTACATTAGTATGAAATATTATCTGATAAAATTTATTATAGTGTTTTGATGAAAGTTATGTATAGATTTTTATTAAATATAATTCATTCCCCAACCCCATATTCTGATATATTTGTATTCTCTTAAAATCATATTGATCATGAATAAAATAAATGTTATATTCCAAGTTGTAATTCATGAATAATATATAAGAAGAATATTTAAACAATAAAAAAAATATACCATGTATTTATAAGAAGAATTTTGGAATTACTCTAATAATTATGATATTTATCAAACAAAAATTGGGTTTAAAGTAATAATAAGGCATATATAATATTGCAAGAACACATAAATACGATGATGTTAAGAGATATTATTTAAAGGTAAATATATTATGATGTTTTTACAGTTGTGATTATTTCAATGATAAATGATGAAGATAAATTTGAGAACTTCTATGCGGTAATGTTTAATAGATAATGGAGATTATTTTAGAGAGCCGTGTGATACAACCATTATAAATAAATAAATAATTATGATAAATATTGATGTGGGGATTATTTGGGAGAAAATGCCAAAAAAAAATTCCGATATCATGGGGATTTTAATACAGAGTCTTCAGGTATATTAAAATTATTATTAATTTATTTATTGAGGTTTTGTTTCCTAAAGATACACTACATATTGTTAAAATATTATCACATCGATGAGTGTGATACAAATTGTGAAGAAGAATAAAATAATTTTTGTGTATTCCATCATTTAATATATGGATAGCATACTATCTGTTAAATAATTTTAATAACTAGTGATATATAAGTGATTATTTTTTATAAAAATGTAAAAGAAGGAGAGAGTGTGTTTTTTGATATATTTTAGTAGAATTCATTCAACAAGAAATATAGATAGAGATATTAAGAAACCTTATATTATATAATATTTTAGAAATTAAGGCATCCCATTTTATTTTTTAGAGGTGGAATGATTGATAAATTGATTCATCCTATTTGAGTATTGTAGAAGATAAAGAAGATCGATCTATATTTTGTTTGAGGGACTTAATCAATCCCATGTGATCATACATCATGATAGTAAAAGAAACTTATATCGTACAAAGTTGTATCAATCACTAAACACTCTTTATATATGGTTTCTTCTAGGATAATTAGATCCATGAAATCCCATTTCTCATTATTTATTTGATGATAATAGAGGGTATGTGTGTGAGGTGGATTAAAACAATAGTACATCAAAGAAGTATCCATTCATAGGGAGGAAAACCATATCAATAGGTATTGTTGTTATTTTTTTCTATTATCATATTCCACATCTAAATTTATTCCAACAAAGGATAAGTCAATTTGAAGAGAGAGAAAATAATATCACTGAATATGTAAGTTTTTAATGATGGAATAAATGTAAACATTGAATATAAATCCTTCAATGATGATTCAACCATTGTGTTGTAAAATATCTATAAATTCATGTTATACATATATCTTCAATGTATAATATTCCATTCTAAAATAATTTACTAGGGATATGAATTATCCCTAGTTCTATAGCATGTCTTTTTAAAATTAGTTCTGAAAAATGGAATATTTTTGTTTCATTTTCATTTTCATGTTATACTATTAAAATATTATTTTATTTTGTTGATTTCCATAAAAAAAATTATCATAAAATTATCAATCTTTTTCTATTTATAGGGAAACCTTATGTTCATATCTCTTTTAATGATTAATTTTAGCAGTTTCATAAAATTTTACTTCCTCATCATATTTTTTTACAGATTTTACATTATATTTTGATCTATTTTCATAAATTATTCATTTTTTTATAATGACTTTCTAATATTACTTAATAACTTTTTTCTAGAGATGTTATATGATAACTCTATGGATAATGATTTATGAATTTATTATATTGTAGAATTATTCTTAATGGTTTTATTTTTTATCCATTATGTATGTATCTTTAAATTGTAGAAATCATATTAAAGATATATTTTGAACATAGGTTTTCCCAAAACTATATATCCCTTAATTGATTTTGTAATTCATTAAATATCATGAGATAATTATGTTGGGGTGTAATGTGGTTATCATTTTCCAAAATTTTATGCACGAGCATGATGTGGACATCATTGTCCATTATGTTATGATGTATTGAAAGTGATCCTTGACTTATTCTTTTGCTTAAATGTCTTTTATTTGTGCCTAATATAATGGTTCTCATCGTTACCTTGATATAATGATATGTTATCTCATATTCTATTTTTTAAGGTGATAGTTTAGGGTATGATTATTTTACAATTTCATATACGGATTATTGAATTTTCTGATATCTCACCCCATTCCTATCCTATATTATCCCATTACATCGAATTTTTTATAATAACTTCTTTTAGGTATCTCCTTATGATATCCCATGAAGTGATTATAGTATAGTGATCTCTTGGAGAACATTCTGAAGATAAAAATAAAATATTATATAGTTTATTTTAAACTTTTGTATATTTATTTGATATACATAAGATACCATACCTCTAGGTTTATATTAATTTTTATATTTATTTTTTGGGAAAACTTTTATAACATTTTGTGTGTGAGATGTAGTTTTTTATAATAGGGTAATGAACAGTTGTGTTGTGATTATAGGATAACGAACAATAGGTATCTTATTTCAAGTGGATGATGCTAAAAATTATTGTTATTTTCATATAAAGGATTAGAATGACTTATGTAATTTTAGATTCAACAACATTTATAAATGAAAATAAAGAATCTTAGAAAAGTAGAAAATATTTATCATGATCTTATGGTGGCAAGAGAAACATATTGAATTTTTTCTATATATCAAAAGGGTGTGATTGTAAACTCTTGAAGTGTAATAACATAGACCATTTTAGACTATTACTCTGAATATTTCACATTTTTTATGTATAAATTGTGAGTTTTGATGGTTATTTAGAAGTGATGTGTGGAATTTAATACTATAGGGATCAAACTTCTTGTTTAATGAATGTTGTGGATATTTTTGGGGAGTATAGTACATCTATAGTGGGGAGATGGTTTTTTAAATGTATAAAACCTATGATATTTTGGGGTAATATCTTCATAAAAATGGGATGTAACTCACGTTTTGGTTCTCATAAAGACACTTCACTATGAACATATTTTTTTCAATATAGTCATTCACATAGACTGTATGGAAATAGAATGGGGTTTGTTTCAATTTTTTGGTTGATTTTTAAAGGTAATCATGGATGATGTTGATACAGTAGTTTTGAAAACATCCATGTCATAGTGTCAGTCAAGCATGACATAGAAGTTGTTTAAATAGACATGATGTTCAAATATATATAGATATTTTAATTAGATTTAATTTATCACAATGATTTTTCAATTTCTATAATGTCAATTTTGGAATTCACCAAGCTATGGAAGAGTTCGGTCATGTTTTATATATAAATGGGGCTTGTATCGGTTTTAGTTGACCTTTATTTATATTCATTAAAAGCTAGTTGAACCAAATTCATTGTTCATATATCATTTATTATTTCATTATATAATCTGATGTACCAATACATTTTGGTGTTTTTTAATGATATGGGGTAATTTTATTCAATTCCTACACTCTCCTCCATCATTATTATTGTTCTCATTATTCTCTATGGTATATAATAGTAGGTTTATTTAGTATTGGGTAATACTGGAAATAGTTCTTGACCAGAGATTGTTGTGATGAGATCCTATGAAGGTTCAACTAAGGTTTTAAGGCATTAGATCCCCAGTCTTTCCTTATTCATGTGCTATATACATCAAATATTAAATTTATGTATGATATTTGAAGCTAAATATTATTATTTATGAGTAATTATTGGATTAGTATGATATTATTTTCATTGGGGTGATTTTTTGAATTAACCTAAGAATGAAAATGAAATATACAAGCAAACGAAGGGGAAAGGGTGTTGAAACCTAAAAATTTAATACATATATTTTACATAATTTTTTATCAATATTTCTTACATTCAAAAACACAAAAAAGAATACTATAAATGTATAGTTCCTATTGAAAAATTTAAACATAAACAACTGGTTAATTTGTCGAATATGTCATCTCCTACTATATTCATCATAATTATCGCCCTTTTTAGAAGTATTTATACAAAACACTTTTCTTCAAATCTTGGGGAACTAAAACATAATAAATGTTGAGATCATATGCATTGTAAGGGTAAAAAGGGAGATATATAATAATAACATTAATATAAAGGTATAAAAATGTGAGAATAAAATTTGAAGAACATACCCTTCATATCAAGGATCATAATACTAATTCATGGAATGAATATTGGAAGTTCATAAGGCATGAATCAAATGATAATAAAAGATCATGATCCAAGAGATCATAACACAAGAATAAAATAGAAATTCATTTCATACATATGATCATTTAAAATATTACATCAAGGATATCCACCAAGACATTAAAAACGTGTTAGGCTTGGTCTAAACACCTGTTAATCCACTTTTTTCCCTAATATAACCTTTTGTATACCCTATTTTAGTCTTAAAATGACCTTTTATATACCCAATATTGGTCTTGGGATTACCTATCATGTACCATTTGAAAAAATAAAACATTATTAATTTTCCAATGAAATAAAAGGATATATAGGTCCCAACAATCACATAAACCATTAAATTTTGTGCCACAATATCATAAAACATACATCATATCGTAAAATATAAAATCAAATGGTTTTCATACACATTTTTTCATTGTATAAACATTGGATGATATATATTTTTCTTTAAAATGAAATCCTCTAAACATACAAAAACCTGTGGGGAAATATGTTCATTTCATACTCATTTTATCATGGTATACCCCATATAAGAGAAACATGTTTCATAAACACCTTTCAATTATAATAATAATCCATTATTAGAAAGAATGATAATGGTTTCCTCATATTATAGCCCAAGTAAATCATAATTAACATGAAAGGATGTCAAATTAGATGGAAAATGAATTTAAATGATCACTTAGATAATTCCAAGAGAAAAACAATCATTCCACATTGAAAAATAGTTTTTAAAACATAAATCATATTAGAAATACTTTTCTTTAAAAATAACATTCGAAACATATAAACAATGTTTTAAAATATCACATACAACATTTCTTAAGTAAAATAAACTTAAATTTTTGAAAAATAATTCTTTAAAACAAAAACATTTTTCAAAATCCATTTCAATGAAAATAAAAACTAAAACTTATAATGTATGAATCAAATAAATTAACGGTCATGATAAGGGAAAATTCCACTCTTAGAATACACATTAAAAAAAATCCATTCAAATTTTTGTTAATATTTAAATGGGCCTCTATAGAAAATGAAAAAAATGTTTCTTGAAAAAAATGGTAAACATGTGTAAGAATTTATTGAATAAATCCTTTTTTGAATGATAAAACATTTTTAAGTCATTTTTTGATAAATGGATTTCGACCAAAAGGAGAAATAAAGTTATTTTTTATTACAATAATTGTTCTATAATATTGCGTATATAAATAGAGTGAAATGAATGAAAAACATCTATTCTTATGAAATAATCGTATTAATATAATATTTGTGATTTCATTGTTATATAGGTCATAATATTTCATCATAAGAAGCATAAATAAAAACATTTCCTTTTAATGCTGAAATTGTATTATGAAACCTGTACCACTTTGTTAATTTTAAATCATAATACTCATGAAGGAAAAAAATTAAATAAAAATTATAAAAAATTTATTATAAATAAATTTAAAATATTACATGTAAAAGGGTTTATATATACACATTATAAAATAATATAGGTTTATAAAATAATGTTTGTCCCAATGAAGGAAAATTAATACAACAATATATTATCACATTGATAACATTTTAGTCATAAGATCCATGAAATAATAACATCAAATGAATATTTCTATAGAATAAAAATAATTATATTCTTAAAATAAAATTTATATAGGTATTTATATACACTACATAAAAGAAACGACCGGTGAATATGGAATATGTCTCGTAGAAATAAAATAGAACTCAGAAATCTATTAACTTAAGTCTAGACTTCTTCTATACATGTTGAACCCCTTGTATAATAAATATATTTAATTATAAATCTATCACGAGACAATATTTAAATATATAATTCCACATATTATTTACATATTACCTTTTATTATCTTTTTTTGAAAATTAATTGCAAAATTCTATTTTAAGGTAATAACATATTTCTCTTTACTCTAGGTTTTGATTATGTATTTTCACTAATTTCATATTTATCATGTTTACATCATTTAAAAAAGGTGAAATATTCCATAAATATAATATATATTCATTATATAATTATTTCTTATAATATAACAATTCTATAGATTTAGATTTAGTTACACTTTTCATCGAGGCGATATGTCGTACGTACACATGAATGTTTTTTATATTTACCTTGAAAGATGAAATGAATGGAAATTTAAACATATAATATAATTAATGTTTCATTTTTGTTACATAAATTTCACATATATTCATTAAATTTTTCATTATTACAATCCTTGAAAACTATTAGTGGAAACTGAATCACATCTCTTTATGAGGAGGTAGTTCACTACACACACGAATCATGTTATCGCATCCCTCTTGAAATGTAGAGTATGATGGTGTATGTAAAATTATAATTTAACAATTATAGATAATTTAATATTATAAAATACATATATTAATTTAATCTACCCTTATTACAATAGAATTTGTAATATAAATAAAAAACACATCACATCGGTGCACGAGGTGGTAGTCCTCCATACACACCAGTGAGGTTATTATTTTCCACCAGTATGGGAGGTAAGAAGTTATATGTGGTATTATAATTACATAGCTGTATTGAAATAAAAAATACTACATATAAACATTATATACATCATTATATCCATATGTGAGTGTAGGTTATGAAAAAGGAATAACAGCAGCTTGTTAGGTGGTAGTCCATCATAGACAAGCTCGACAGTTTTGTTTCCCATTTGATGGGGGTGGAGATGGCTATTGGTTTTTAAATTAACATAATAACATATTATTATTGTTAATATAATGTTGTTATTAAATCATAAAAAATGTATATTATTTGAAGGATTTATAAGAAAAAGTAGTAAAACATGTAGTTAAGAAGATTACTTATTGTTTGGACAACCTCTTTAGGTTTAAACTAAATCCTTTCTAGATAATATTATTGATCATAAAAATGAGTCAATGATGTGGGGAGTTATTTAAGGAATGTGTTTTTTATATATTTTTCTATCTAAATTGAAATGGAATTGTGAAAAATATAGGGTATGGGGTGGTCATTTATAATTGCGGGAGTGGAATCAAATGAGATGTTTTAAAAGAATAAAGTGTACCCATGTTTTTGGCCTAGGAAAATGCTCCAAAATGGGTCATTATCGATCAATATAGGTTATAATGTTAATATATAGTCATTTAATGGGGGTTTTACTAGTTTAATGGTTATTTTCCCTTAAATTTTAGTTTGACTCCCCACCCACAACAATCATGTTTTAACCAGACCAACAGTAATTAATTATTATGGTAATTACTAGACATTTTGATAAGAAGTTAAGTTGATATAATTATAATTTATAAATTATGATAATTAAAAAATATAAAATACCCATTTCAAAATTTCACTAATATAATTGGGATATTTTAATTTAAAATTATACCCACGACCATGATGAGAAAGAAATCTTCTAAAAGGAAAATGTTCAAATGTTGAAAACATACACACAACAAGATAAAATATAAAATTGAATAAAAGAAACTAACTTTGAATAATAAATATATTATTTAAAAAATTTTAATTTTAAACCCATTTGGAAACAAAAATATCCCCATACATTCTTTATTTGAAAATGATGTTTCCAATGAATCCCATTATTTTTCACTATTCATAAAAAAATAATTATTTTATGAAAATACAAAAATACACTGTAAGATGATTTTTAATTGTAGATTTCAAAAGTAAAATTTATTTTTTATAATTAATTTTATAAATAGTTTAATATTTAATTTTCTATTTCTTCACCAAAAAAAATAAAAAACATTTTTTGAAGAAATTGTATTTTCAAAACATCTAAGGACTTCCCAAAAAAAAGTATTTTTTATCAGTACATTTTCAATATATAAATCCATTATATAACATATTAAAACAAATTATTCTTATTAATTGTTTATGTTTTAACATCTAGGTAATAATGGTTATATATATAAATATTAATAGTTTATCAAGGTTCTTTAAAAACCAGTGTTTCATGTAATGCAAGCTATCAATGAAATTAATTTTTCTAGATAAATATATTTCATAAAATATAGGGGTGTTACATAATACCCCCTATAAAATAAATTGTTTCCAATAAAATGTATATCTTGGATACAGACGACATAGTATAATTTTTCCTCGCTACATCCTTAGGTTCTTATGTAGCTACCTTAAGATGGTGGTTTTTCACAAAACATTGACCATTTGAGTGGTCGTGTTTTGTAGAACATTATCTATATGATCCAAAATATCCACTGATTATTCATCATAAGAAATATATTTCTCTGGTGTTATAAACTCTTAGTTTAGTATATGTGTGTTGATAGGTATATACTACCTCATAAGAGATACATAGAACACAACATAGACTTTAGAGCGGCTTAGTGGATTCCGAAAAAGATTTGATATTATCCTAATATGTTAAAGAATTTCAAAGGGACCAATATTAATATGTCTTTTTTCCAATATTTCTTTCATGAACAAGTTTATAGGAAACCGTACTCATATACATTAAATTCTAGATTATGTTGATGATTATGATCATGTGTTTTATATCAACTTTGTGCTTACATTATGTGTTTTGGAATGGTTATAACATTCTCTACCACTTAATCAGCTATCTCAAGTCCAAATAAATTTCTTTTTTCAACTTCATTCCATTATATTATAGTTATATCATATCCTATTGGGTCTCAATTGTGATATTAAAATAAAAATCTATATAATGATGATTCATAATAGAAAATATAAAATTGGAATCAAGATTTTTCTAAAACATTCAACATAAATTCATGGTAAACCTTGAATATTGATCAAACATAGTGGAATTTGGTACTCCATGAAACCATTCTACTTCTATAATTTATATCCAATAAAATTGATCCAGAGGTAAATATTATTTATTTCATATGGTGTGTACTAAATTTGTAAATAGATCAACTAAAACCCATATTGCATTATTCCCATTATATGTTTTGGGGATTCCAAATACAAAATCCATGGTGTTCTTTTCCCATTTACATTTTGGTATCAATAATGGATGGAGAATACCCTTAAAAAAATTTCTCTCATACTTTACATGCAAACATATCCTACACCGTGATACATAAACAATAATATATCCCCTCACGTTGTCCCACCATAAGTACCCATTAATATAGGCTAGTTATTTTTGTTACACCCTCGATATCCATAAAATATAGGTTCAAGTCCCACATCCTTGATGTACGTGAAATGTTATTTCCCAGAATGTGAATTACACTTTTACCAAAACGATATTAATATAATTCCCATGTTTTAATAAAAAATATTTATGTAAACACAAAAGATAAAATAAACCCTAAAGGTTTAGAAATAGCTAAAATCTTATCCCCAAAATTTAATGTAATTATTTCTGAAATAATGTTTTCACTGTAACATATACAAAACCAAAGGGTTGTGTCACCATAAATGTCTCCTAAAACATCATTAATATTGATAAATAATCATCACTTAAAATATAAAAAGTGGTACCTAATGCATTGTTTTTATGATAATACTTAAACTTCAAAACCCTTGATGGTATCCATGATTATTATGTTAATATTACATGAAGACTTATATGCTTCAAAAATTAATAAAATACATAGTTATTATATTATTCTTTTAACCAAAACACTTGTGGTAAAATACTTCTAAAATATAATTATTGAATCAAAATCCATTAATACATCATCCATTTACTCATTAAATAATTTCATATCTTATATAAAATCATTTTCATCAGAATCATGGTTTAATCATTATAATGGAAGAATATCATAGATTCTGTCCTTATTCTCCAATCTGTATACAGTGAGACTGTTAATTCTTAGAATCAAATCAAACATCACTAAAGGACAAACAATAATAATTTCATAAGGCAGATTCATATAAAACCAAGCATGAAATCCCCAAAAAAGGAGTGAAATATATTTTTCTCCTAATCATCCTGAATCACTTTATATTTTTATATTAAAATATATTTTCCATTTTCCTTTGTCATCAAAGGTTAGTCTAAGTTACGATCCTTATTATCCCTTAGATTTGGGAATTCATTGAAATATTTATAAAACTATATTAACATGAATTATTAGAATGTGGGTGGTGTATTCTGTAGAAGATTATATTTATTTTTATTATTAAAAAACGTATTCCCATAATTATTTATTTTTAATACATAATGAAATTACTCTCCACATAATAAAAATATCATTCCCCTTAAGAAAATTTCCTCCATGTTTCCTACCACACTATAAGGTTGATCAAAACATTATCTTTTTAAATAAACTTATCTTAGTTTTATCATGGACTAAATATTTCTTTTTTTATCAAAAGTATGATATCAAGGGTTTAGTCCAATCTCCACTCCCATATTGAGAGAAAATTAAATGATTTATTGATAGCTTATAAAGTACATTAGGGATAATTCCCTTCAGATAAATGGTTTTAATCAACTGGTGAATCAATAATCCGTTAATTCAGGATGGATGATAATTCTAGAAGTGTACCATGTAAGTCTTGTAAATTCTTCATAGGCACAAAAAATTCATTATGCACTTCTATATCTAAAACAATTCCTTCGCTATATCGAATTGAATAATATAAGGGAAGTAGATATCAAAAAAAATAATATCTTAAACACATCCCATTCCAAGAAGTCAATTTCATTATATTTCATCATATTCATGATGACATTCCACCATTTATACACTTCACCATCATAAAGTTATAAATTCAATCAAATTTTTATGTTCTGAAAAATGTATAGGGGAAAATATATTTTCATTTCTACTCATTCATTTCTCAACTACTAGTGGATCAGTGAAACCACTAAAAGATAGTGTACATTGCCTCCTGAAGGACACAAAATAATATCATTCCCTCTTTCTATTATTGGTATGTTCAATATGACTCATATCATGAGAATATTGTGTGATCATAAAAATATGATTATTTATTCAAGATCTAATAAAATTTGGTTACTCCAGAAGACAATCATTTCTAAAAAGATTTAACACAGTTCCTTTGGACTCCAACCATTAAATATAACAAAAAACATAGTGTAACTATTATAATATTGGAAAGCCACACAATAATGACGAGTCACTTAAAGGATTTTTATATAATGACACCTTCTTTATGATCTATGGATCCCTAGTATTAACATGAGTCATTAGTTTTCATTATTTAAATCCTTAATGATGCTTTATAAAGTGTTTGTAACCATCCAAAGCATATCCCCTAAAAGTATCAAACTGGGTTCATAGAAAGGCTCATTTTCATATACCTGGAAACACTCGATTCGTGACTACTGTTCCATTTTCCGCATAGTTACGCATTGGTAAATTTGTTATAGAACCACTTCAACATATAGTATGTAGACATTAATGTATTTCAGGTAAACCACTTTCTCTATCTTTCACCAATATTCTAGGATATTTTTCTATATATAAAAATACTCATTGAATTATACTTATATATATCCCAAGTAATATTCTATGAAATATCCATATGGATACCATTAAATATTTCTCATCCTAATTATCAATGGCTAAAAATAATTATCCTTTCATACCAACTATAATGACCTTGGATTTTCATAAAAAGATAATACATCATATTAGATGAATATTAATTACATTACATAAAAAACATGAGGATCTGAAAGGTATAGTGCCTTTGAGATCCTGGAAAGTAAATAACTGGTTTTTATATTTACTACATCATCTCACACTTAGTTCTACATAATTATCACCCATCTCTAAAATTTCATACATAATATATTTCATCATATCCTAGGGAAATGAAACAGAAGAAAGGGATGTCTCAAATTCTCAGTAAGGGAATAATAAGGTAGATATATAAGCCTAACATGAGTATAAGGGTATGAGAACATGAGAATAACATTTCAAAACCATACCTTTTATATCAAAGATAACAATATTGATTCATGAAAAAAATATTGATAGTTTATAAGAAAGGAATCATAATTAAATCAAATAAAATAATCCATGATAGCATTATATTTTCATAATACTTGGCATTTTTCTATATTAATAAGAATCGAAAATATTTTGTTAATGTTTTCCACCCATAAATTCATAACAAGTTATTCCTGTGATAGGAATTGATGTGCCTGCTTCGGTATTGGGAAAAACACTTATTTACCCTCTTTTGATGTTTATATAACCTCACATGTACCCTCTTCTGGTCTTGGGATAACCCCTGAATTACCCTTTGAGATCATATAATATTAATCATCACCAAATGCATTTGAGAGAGATATTTGATCCAACAATTACATAAACCATAAATTTATTTGATCTATGATGATAAAATATTAATCATATCATAATCCATGAAAAATAATGGATTTTATAAAAAAAAATTAATAGTATTATAATTAGAAAGGTAGTTAATTTCAAAAACTTTTCAAAATTTCATCATATTTAACTGATGGAAAAAATAAAAGGTTTTAAAAGAAAGTTATCATTGTATAACCTATGGGTATGAAATGGTTTTCGTAAAAAATTAATCCTCAACCTAAAATATTCCAATAAAGATTAAAAATGGTATACAATGATCGTATCCTAAGTAAATCATAAGTTACATTAAATGATTTAATCTTATATGGATAATTATTTTCAAATATTAGTTAGATCATTTCTTGAGAAAAATTTCCTTTTCACTTGGACAAAAAGTTTTTAAAAGATAAAACATATTAAAAACCCATTTCTTTTAAAATATCCTTCAAATATTATAAAAGAATATTATAAAATAATTATAAAAACTTCTTGAGTAAAATACCATTTCTACATAGAAAATATTTTTTAAAAAAAATAACACATTCTAAAATTTTTTTAAAAAAAAATCTGTTTTGAAACATATAATGTGATATTCAAAGAAAATAAGGGGTATGATGGTTTAAAATTCCATTAAATTCATATATGTAAAAAAAATCATTTTAAATTCACATTAAAATCTATATGGTAATTTTTTGAAAAATTACATGAAAATTCCATTTAAAATAAAACATTTTAAAATTTCAAAAAAATTTAACAAATTGTTTAACAAATTCTTAGAATAATGTAGCTTTTTTTTGAAAACCTTATTAGAAAAACATTTCTGTACCAAAAATTGAAATAAAGTCAAATTTCTTTAAAAATATTCCACTAAAATATTCTATACATAATGATATGATAATGAATGTAAACAAGTATTATAATGAAATATGAAAATGGTAGTGAAATTAATTAGTTTTCTAAGAGATATATCAGAATATTTCATCATCTAAGTCATAAATAAAAATATCATGATAATTGAAGAAATTATATCACGAAATTTTTTCCTCTTTGGTAACAATGAATTGTATTCCTTCTAAAGGGAACAAAATTAAATGAAACATAAAATATAATTATAATAAATAAAATCCAAATAGTATATGTCAAATAGGTTTTATATACACCTCATAAAATGATATATGTATACATTATACAAGATGTCCCATCTAAGATAATATAAGACAAAAATACTATACCACATTTATCAAATATTAAAAAAAATTAAAATAAATAAAAATGTGAATCATTAAATGTCATGGAAAAATAATATTCCTGGTAAAATAGGTCTTTATGGAAATATATACACCACAATAAATAAATGAGTGGTGAATATGGATTATGTCTCTAAGAAAATAAAAGAGAGACTAGAAACCCTTAACCATAAGTCTTAACAACATTTATACACATTTAAACCACGTGAAAAATAAATATAAGTTTATGATACTTATATTAATGTAATAAAAATTTATATATAATACCATAAATTATTTACACATGAATTGTTATTAGTTTTTAAAAACAATTCCTTATAAAAATAACATTTTGGGTAATAATTGAATTATTATTTGTGAATGATTTGATTTGGTATTTTCATTAATTTAATTTTTATCATCGTTCCATAATATAAAACATTATAACCATTATATAAATTTCAGATATTTTAATGATAAAATTATTTATAATAATCTAGTAATGTTATATTTAAAAAACGAGTTATACAGTTCATGGAGACGGTAGGCCGTACATATCGATGAATTTTACTTCCATTTATCATTTTTTATTTATATAATGAATGTTAACTAATATATTACATTTAAATAATATTTTTATTTCATATATATCATATATATTAATTAAATTTATACTTATTACAATCCTTTTATTGTTTTGGGAAAAAATGAATCACATCGCTTCGTGAGGCCGTAGTCCCATGTACAATTGAATGATGTTATAGTATCCCTTGTGGAATATAAATTAAGTAGTTACATGCGATATAAAAATTAAATAAGTGTAATTATTTTTAAAAAAATCACACACACACATATATATATATATATATATTCATTTTATCTATCCTTATATTCATTCATGTAAAATATTAATGAAAAACACATCATGTCGGTTCGCAAGGCAATTTTCTGACGTACACACGAGTGACGTTATTGTTTTCCTATGGTTTATGAGGTAACAATGTAGAAGTGATATTATAATTATAATGCTATAATTATATCATAAATAAAATTTAAAAATATTAAATTCATAATTATATATAGATTTTATAGGTTGTGATGGAAAACAATTAACAATGGCTCGTGAGACGGTAGTCTAACGTAAACATGATTGATGTTTCAGTTTCCCTATTTGGTGGTGGTGTAGATTTATATAGGTTATTAAATTATCATCATAACATCTAATTATATTATATATTCTATATTTATTATATCATAATAATTGGATTTTATTTCAAGGATTCTGTAGAAGTTTTAATATTAAAATGCATAGTTAAAAACCTAACATCTTATTTTGAAACCCTACTAGGTTTAACCTAAAGCCTTTATATATTAGATTTATGATACCTAAAATGAATCTAGTATATTGTAATGGAATTAAGGAAGATATTATTGTTGATATTGGCCCAAAAAATTGTTTTGGAAGTGTGAAAATGATAGAAGAGTGGGTGGCCTTGTATTACTTGGGTATACGACACACATAGAATTTTAAAAAATATTCCAGTGTACACACATTTTTTACATTGAAAAAATCTCCAAAATGAGTCATTATAAAAAATTATATATTATAAAGTAAAAATATTCCCATAAAATTGGCTTGATCATGTTTATATCTCATTTTACCCCTTATCTTTTTAGTTTATCCACTAGTAAACTCGTTTTAAATTTTGATCTTTTTTCAATAAATTATGAAAAAAATTGAATTTCATGTTATTATATACTATGATTTATTATTATTAAAAATATAAAATCTAATTTTCTAAATAAAATTAATATAATTTGATATTATTTATTTATAATTATACCTGAAGATTTGACAATAAATTGTTTTTCAAAGTGAAAATGGTTAAATGTATGAAATGTCATTATATAAAAATTATATGTGAAATTTATTACAGTTACCTAAATCAGATAAATAAATATATAATTTTAGTAATTTTACTTTAAAAAATTTATAATAATTAACCTTATTCATTATTTAAATGAAAAGGTGATTCTTAATAAAAACTAAAATTTCTCACTATTCATCAAAAAATTAATTCTTTTAGAGAAATCTAAGAAACACACTCTATGTTAATTTTAAAATTTATATTTAAAGAAATATTTTTTCTAAAATAAATTTTATTAATATATCAAAGAGTAATTTTATTATTTTATCCCAAAAAATGGATTTTGAAGAAATGTTACTTTCAAATCCTATAAAGACTTTACCAAAAATTAATAGTTTTTTAAATAGTAGGATTTATTTAAATAAAACCATTAAAACTAATATTTAATAATTTATTCATATTCATTCATCCATGATTAATAGATAAATAATGACATTCATGTTTAAATAATAATATTTATAGTTTTTTTTTTGTTTGTTAAAATTTGATGTATTGTGTAACAAAAGCTATCAAATATATTAAACTTATTCAGAAAATCTATTTCATAAGATATTATGGTGTTAAATTACACCACCATTAAAACTAATTTCACTCAAAATATTCATTACATTGGTATAAACAATTTAGTATACTTTTGTATCATTTTGTCCATGGGTTCCCATGTAGCTTCCTCAAGCAGGTGGTTTCACCAAAAAAAACAATGACCATGTGAGTTGTATTGTTTCATAGAACTTTTCCTATATGAACTATAATCACCCCCATTTATTCCTCATTAATATTATATTGATCCATTGGTATGGCCTCTTATTTTAGTATAGGTGATGTGTTATATATGTAGTTACAGAATAGACATACATAGAAGACATCATGTACTTGAGAGATGTTCTGTGTAAGTGACAATAGATAAGATACCATCCTGATACTATCATAAATTTCTTGTTTATTATTACACAAAAGGATTATATTTTCCTTACATATTCAATATATAATTTTTTAGAAATACTTACTCACCAATTGTTAATTTAAAATTGCATTTGAGATTGTAAACAAAACCGTTCTGTCAACATTTTCCACCCATATGTGTTGTTGAATGTCTCTAACATTTTCTTATATTTAATTATCTAGATCATGGTCCAATAAATTCATTTTTGAAAATTCCTTCTAGTATACTAGAGTTTTAATTTTCATTCTATATAAAAATTCATAAAGATCCATCTAAATTCTTGAGTGAAAACTATTGTTGTATAAAAACATTAATAGAGGAAGTTGTTGATCAAAATAACCTTTGAAATAGATATACTATGATCATAACATATGTTATAGGGTTTGAATTTTTATATTAAATAGAAAATCAATCTATTGATGATAAAAATATCTAAATATGAACTCTGTATCATGTTTTTTCTAAAGACATCACTACAACATTGATGTAATCCTCTGATCTTGACCATACACAATGGATGGTGGTACTCCAAGTAACCTTACTACTTTTTTAATATATATATATATATATATATACTTTAAATATGATCCAGATAGAAATATTATTTGATAGTGATAAACTATGATGGATTTTTATGTGATTGACTAAAACAAATATATGATTATTCCCTTTATACATTTCCAGGAGTCCAATGAAAAAAATCAAGTGTGATGTTTTCCCATTTAAATTCTTGTTTGGATAGTGGTTAAAACATCCCATTAATGAATTGTCTCTTAGGATTAACTTGTAAACATACCAAACATCAACATACATACTGATAATATATCCCTTTATGTTTTTCCACAAAAATTACACTTCCACATAGTCCAGTGGTTAGTGATATTCCCTTTTAAACCTTTGACTATAGGTTTAGGCCCCACACCCTTTTTAGATTTTACTGGTTTTCCCCTAGTATATAGAATATCATTCTTCCAAAAATATAAAAATATAAATCCCAAGTCCATTAAACTATATTTACCTCACTATCAAAGATAATACAAACCCTATAGGTTACTAATAACATTAAACTTATCCAATAAATGTAAAGGCATTCCTCCTCAAATAAAATTTTCACTAAAACTTAAACAAAACCAAAGGGTTTTATTGCCATAATGTTTCCCAAAAATATCATTGATATTGATAAACACTCATCACATAAAACCTCAAAGGGGTTTTCTAATTATTCAATCATATTATTAAACATAAAATCATAAATTAAATATTATATCGATATATACTATGATATTCAATCCTGGAGACATATATTCTGCCAAAATTACAAAATCATTAGAGGTTTTTGGATTCTTATAACCAAAATAAAATTGGTAAAATAATACAAAAACATAATTCTTCAATAAAAATAAATAAATATTTCAAACCATTATTCCTTAAATAAGTTCTTTTCTTATACAAAACATTTACATTAGAATATTGGGTTTATACATACATTATTATAATATTAAATTCAATTTCATTATTCATGAATACATGTATAGGGAGATAATAAACTATCAAAATCACATAAAATTTCACTAAAGGATGAACAAATTTAGTTTTATTATTCTCATTAACAGAAAATAATATATTAAATTTCCAAATAAATAGTGAAAGATAAGATTATCTTAATTATCATGATTCACTTCATCCATTGTAATTTCATAACATTTCAATTTTTCCATTCTCATTTGAGGTTATTGTGTCTTGTTTTCCTTATTATCCATTGCATTGGGTCATTGATTCAAAAAATTACAAAACTCCTTGCAATTTATGAAATAATGTGTGGATGGTGAATTCTATAAATCTTTATCTTTATTTTCATTATTAGCTTGCTTCATACCATAATACTGTTATTCTGCTACCTAATATCTTTCTTTTAAACACATAAAACATTTACCAATCCTCTTAAGTCAATTTCCATCATGTTTCCATCCACAATTCAAGCATGAAAAATATAATCTTCTTCACTCCATGGTTCATAATTTTTCTATTTGACTCCAAATTTATTTTTCTTATCAAAACTATGGGATTTATGGGTAATTATAATGTACATTTACCCCTATAGATAACTTAAAAATATTTAACCATATATCAATATATTGACCCTACTCTTCTTATATGGATATTAAATCATTTTAATTATAAACAACATAAAATAATTATAAGACCAGGATCCAAATGTTTAATGTCTTGTGAAAATTAGGAACATATATAAATTTTACATAAAAAAACATAAACATAATTTATTTCCATATTCTCTAGCTTCTTGGAGATCCCTATGATCTCCTAAGTATTAGTGATAACATGAGGATATATATCGAAAAGGCATGAGCATAAATCAGATTAAGAGGATAGATAAGAAAATGAATTGATATAACATGGGTGATCATTATCATAATCATTATGGGAATAAATATATAAAGTCATGGAATGTGGAAATTCATAAGAATGAATCATCATGTCGTAATTGTCAAATACAAAACATATTTGTGGACAAAGATAGAACCATGTTAACACATATTTCACTATAACTCATCAGAAGAATCAAATTACCCAATGTATTGTTGCTCTATATAATTTAAATTTCACGCATAACATCATAACACTTACATTCGCTAAATAACTCTGGGTGCACCCATCACATGATAATATTCATATAATCTTGTATTCCAAATATAACATATACCATATTTTAGTCATAAAATAAAACCTAAAAAAGAAATGGGATTAATGAGAATTTAATAATTAATTATTGAATAAAATTTGGATTTCCCAAAAGAAAAAGGGAAGAACACACATGGTAGAATAATCATTAATCTTGATTGAAGAAGAGGAAATCTCAAGAGAAGTAAAATACATGTTTTTAGAAAAAAGTGTTTTTATAAAATATCTGTCATAATATCATGTAGAGAAATGTAAATCCTAGAAAATAAAAGGTAAAGATAAGGAAACTATATTTCAGTAATATTAGAATGACATCAACATTGAATTTTGGTACAAAAGTATAATAATGCAAAGAAAGGAAATTGTGTTTGAGAATCTCATTACATTGTGTATAAATGATTTCCTTAAATTAATATCTTATATAGTCAAATTAAATTCAGTAATTAATATATAAATAACCAATTATACATTCATGTGATTCATTATAGATTTATAAGTACATTTTTGGGATTTTTGATAAGTTATATAGTCCAATTTCATTGGTCGAGATTTTTGGATTTCTTGGTTTTTATAATCCATTTTCTTGTATAGGAGTATTGAAGTTCATGTAAATTTGGAATACTTATCCTGAAATGAAATTTTATGTTATTAATGAACATAATTTATCTTAATTGGTCTTAGTTATAATTTTTTTATATGGTATGAGTATTTTTTATTAGAAATAACGTTATTGAAAATGATTTTAAGTTATTTGGAGATTTTTATAACCATCATGATCTTGTATCATTTTATATAATATTTTGTTTATATTTTGATTATGGAAAATAATATAAAAATAATTAATATATTAAAATATTAATTAACTATATCAATGGATGTACAAACAACCTTGAATGTTGTAATGGAAAATAAAAACATGTCATCCATGATGGTGGTGAATCGACACCTTACAGATTGTCTTATCATTTTTTTAAAATAAAAGGGGTAGGAGAAAAGGTTTGATGATGAATTATTACCTAAAAAAATAAAATTATAGAATATATAAAAAACTATAATATTAATTCCAGATTGATATTGGTAGATAATTATATGATAAGATAATAAATGAAATTAAAAGAAAAAGAAAACGGATTTTACCTGTTGAATTTTTCCTTCATGAAAACATCCATCAGGAAAAGGGTTTAGAATTTTGTTAATAAAAATGGACCCTGGATGTGGTGGAGAGTCTTGGTAAAAGTATTTAATTGAATTAAGATAATATTTAGGGCTTTGATGGTTTGATGCGAAGAGCTAGTGAGTAGTGGTAATTATAGTGGAAAAGATGGGGCTTTAATTATTTTGTTCATTAGATTAATATTTTTTCATAGGACTATGAATATTTTGAAAATTATTAATCAATATATTAACTGTTTAAGGAGAGTTTGATATAATTTTTATTACATCATCCTTACCTTAAAAATGACTCCAAAATCATGTATTTATCTTATAATGTAAATTATCTTATTTCACTATTCAAAAAAATCAACCACTTTAGAAAAATCCCAAAAATTAACCCTAACTATTTTTCGATATGTATAATTAAAAATTGGACTTAATTTTATTAAAAAAAATTATAATATGATTAATTGAATTTTTAACTAAAATAATCATTTATTTGAAATAAAAACTGATTTTATATCTATACTGATTTTTGGAAATATTGAAAAATTAATTCAAGACACATAAAATTATCTTATTATCATAATATAATATAATATTATAATTTATTTAAATAATTTTATTTATTATAATAATATAAATAAACAATTATATTTTATAAAAATACTAACACAAAATTTATCATTTTTAAAAATTTATTTACTTATGCATTGATTTAATTGTATCATATATTCATTTATAAGAAGGATTATTTTTATCTATGATTTATTAAGTGAGGTTATTGTTCTATTTTTCATTTTACTATTCGAAAGGTCATGTTACTATTATATTAGTATTGGTAACATAATTTCATTAACTATCACTTTTTTCATTCATCATTTATGAGAATAGTGTTTGATTGGGACACCTATGGTATGATTGTGGTTTATACTATATTAATATTTTTAATAATGGAAAAATTACATTGATATAAGTTTGGGTTATTAAATTACTCTCCCCTTTCTAAATTTATCCGTCAAACATGTGTTTTAGAGACCAAGGTGAGAAAAGATGTGTGTACTTCTATTTCATTGGTTCTCCAATTCCCATGTTTCTACTTCATACATATGATTCCTCCACAACACTATCAAAATGTGACATGTCTTATTATGTAGGAATTTGACTCTTTCGTCCATGATATATATTGGCTACTCCTCATATGAGAGGTCGTCCTCCAGTTGTAAAACTTATGGATTATGTACGTCTTCGGGCCCATGTATATATATCCTAACGATATATATATGGATCACCTCATGATCATGATTCAAATATGGAGTTATTAAAATATGATTTTCCAATTCTCCAATATGATTAGGTATATCAAAGGGGACAATGTACTTTGTGATAATAATCACTTTCTTTCTGAAACACATGACTCTCTTCCATGGTGATATGCAAAGGAATAATTTACCTCTAGCTTCAAACTCCAAGTACCAATGAGGGTTTTCAACATATATATTTTTCTAAATGTGACCATATTGGATATTTGTTTTTTGATTTATTGAATCTTCTATATCATATATTACACAAGATCATGTCCATGTATCTTTAGTTCGGTTACTTTATCCTAATAGGTTGAATTTTGGCATCACATTCCATTCAGAGCTTCACATAGATCCATCTGAATACTGTAATGAAAGATATTATTGTATGAGAACTAAAATAATGTAATATTATGATCCCATGAATCATTGAATTCCATTTATCATTATTTTATCCTTCCATTAAAAATCTAAATAGTCTTTTCATATTGTATATCAGTTTGGGAGTGATAGGTCAGGATGAAATTCAATTTAGTACTCAAATCATGTTAAATGCATCTTTAGATGTTATAATTAAACCATGTATCACAATCAATGATGGTTTAAAGTCATACCCCATGTATCCTAACAACTTATTTCTTATATATCTTGGCTTTTTTTCCAATAAATTGATCTTCCGAAATAGTATTAAATTAGGTAGTATTATTGAGTCGATCCACCACAACTCATATAACATTATTTCTTTTTAATGTATTCAAGAGATCAATGATGAAGTCCATGGTTCCATTATCCCATTTACATATGGTTATATTATATGGTAGTGTCGTTAATTTAGACTTATATACCTCAACATTAACTTATTGGCATATCATGCAGCATGATATATAATCTGAAATCTTTTTCTTCATGTTATCCCATGAGAATTTTCCGTGGAGCTCACAGTATATCATGTTACTTTCTGGTTGCATGGAAAAATTTGAGCAATGGGAATTCACTAAAATATCCTTCATTATATCATGTGATGAAGGAATAAATGTCCTTCTTCCATACAGAATCATTCCACCATCTTCGATATGGAACTCTTCTAGCTTCTATTCCTTTGCTTCTTTCACCTTATTTTGAAGCTCTAGATCATTATTTTTCCCTTTTTGATCTTTTCTGGGATATAAGGTTGGGAAATTAATTTGGAAAGGATTGATGTATTCCATACCATTATTCTTTCCAAATACATCATTACATATCCATGAGGATATGGTCTTTCTTAATCAACACCATGGATAGAGTGGCATGCTATTTTCTATTAAAAACATCAACTAACTTATTTGCCTTTCCCAAATAGTAGTGAATAGATTAATAATAATACATAATTAATGTATCCATATTTTTTGATTAATTTTTATCCGATTATATGTGAATATATAATTTATACTATTGTGATATGTATATATTCTTTACTTCTCACCATAGAGGTAGTGCTGCCATATTTGAAAGATGAAGATCATATTTTCTAACTCTAAATCATGTGTCTGGTAGTTCTGCTCATGGACCATCAACTTCCATAAGGTTTATGCTATCAATTTTTCCTTATTTATGAGTATAAGGAGAAATTCATTCATTGAAGCATAACTATATATCATAAAACATTATCCACTTGGTTTTTATATGATTATTGGTGCAGTTCTTATCATCTCATTTAGCTCCATGAAGCATTCCACATATTCTTTAGTCGATACATATTTTACCCCTTCTATGTTAACATAGTTTGCAGTCTATAAAATTATGATAAATTTTGGACAAAATATTGGTATTAATATATTAATCCAAGACAAATGTGGATTTACATGACCCTAGAGGGTCTGAGTCTTTCCTCATTCACCTTTATCTTTGAGGGGTCCATAGAAATTCCCTCACATGTGATCACATGTCAATAGAATATGAATTTCTACATAAATAGTAACACTTTCTAAAAATGATGTACTATTTCTCATTCCTTGATGTTTCCATAACAATATTTAGATGTTCCTCAGGTTCATTTTTTCCATTTAAGTAGATGATAATATCCTCGATAAACACTACTACGCATTTTTCATAGTAAGGTATAAAGACTTTATTCATGATAAACATTACGATTACATGGGAATTAGTAATTATGAATACAATAAATTTTTATTTAGAGTTCCCATACTTTATACAGAAATTAGTCTTATGAATATATTCCTTCTTCACCATTAGTGGGGGATAACCAGAATTAAGACCCACCTTTGTGAGGTATTGAGCTCCCTATAGTTGATCGAATAATTCATCAATCATTAGAATAGAATGATAGTTTTTTATGATGATTTTTTTGAAATCTCAATAATCAATAGATAGCTGCATTAATCCATTCTTTCTATTCCCATGGAGATGTAGCGCGCCACAAGGAAATGCACTAGGACAACTAAACCATTTGTCAAAATTGATATGCATCTTATTCATTAACTCATCAATTTCGATGGAGGTTATCTAAAATGAACATTATGATATATGAGAATATCCAAGTATGAGTTCAATTGATTAATCTAAATCACAATCTAGGGGATGTCTGGGTAACTCTTTTGGAAATAATCACTCGATTACCTCCCAATGAGCATTTCCGCTAGGCTGATACCTCCCTTTGACTTATCCATTTGAATGTATAATGTTTCATCATAGGCAAAAAAAACACCCACTATTTATGGATTTTCTAAAGTAGATACATTGGATTCCTTGAATTTGTATAGGATCAGCGGATGGTTCAAATTTTGAAAAGATATTTCCGTTTCTTGATAGTGTATGTGTTCTCTATATAATGAGATTCAATCCATTCCTAGTATTGTATCAAATTCATCGATGGGATGTATCATGACTTTTAATAAGAGAATCTTCCCACATACACTAATAAGAGAAGATTCAAACTTATTGGTTGTAATTATCAAACCACTAATTATTTTTATGTATATCTCTACATAAAGGTATCAAGTCATTGAATTGGTAGTTCTAGAAGACATTATTGAAATAAAGGATTGAATATAACAAGAATCAAAAAATACTGTTTCAATTCATGAGGGAATGGAAATTGTACCTTGTTAGACATAATTTCCTAGATCCACATCCGCAGTAGTGATGGAATAATAATTCTCTTTATCCATTGGATTTTTGAATACTGACATTGTTTAGTCTCAAGGATTCTATGTCTAATACATTATCTTTTATATTCCCATTCACCATACAGAAATAGCATTGAACCATGAGAGGTGTGCTTCTTTCCTACATCATATTTTTTTGCTTCATTATGTCCCTTTGATGTTCATGAGCTTGATTTCCTTCTTTCTCACACTTATTGAATTTACCAATCCTATTTAGGCAATTCCTATGATGCTTCATCCCATATTTTTGACATTAGTCGAATCGGTCATTATTTCCACCAATATCATTAGAACCTCCATATTGAAACTCCATCATTAATTTCTCATTCCCATTACCATTGGATGATTCTCCAAACTAAATATTAACATTAAGAGCATCATGAAAAAATTATTCATTACTCTCAAAGTCTCAAATTTCTAGATCCTTTTAAAGTTGTAGTTTTAAACCACTAATGTATTTATCAATTTTTATGTCATTTTTTATAATAAAATTATAGTTTTACATTAGGATCATTAAGAATTTTTTTGAAATTTTTTTTATATATTAACGTTTTTTTTCTTCAGATCTATTAATTCTTTGCTCATATTTATATGAAGAGTTTGAGGGAAATAATTTTGAAGAAATAATATCTTACAGTAATCCCACTCTATCTCTTCAATTTAATCCTTCATATTGGTGTTTTTAATCAATGCCCAACATTGATCAACCTCTCCATCTAAATGAAAAAACTCTATCGTGACCTTATCCTTATCGAAACAATGGAACCATGAAATGTCTTTCTCCATTGAGTTGACCAACAATTCTTTAATGAGGGGATTGAAAGATCCACTAAATATTTGTGGTCATTCTTATATAAATGACTCAGTATCCAGTTTCTCCATCATAGGTGAAGGAAGATGTTTCACATTGTTCAAGTTATTATTCATAGCCTGAGATAACTTAGTATGAATTTCCATGAAATTTTTAACTATGCCTCCCAATACATTCGGGGTGGAATTAGAGCAATTGCTTCATTATGCCTCACAAATATTTTTGTCCTGGTATCTCTTAATTCCATCCATGTTATAAAATAAAATGGTTTTGAAAAGAACATAAGTCAACATGTAATTAATAAATAATTTATTCATTTGATCAATTAATTTAATGTCATATCTTTTCATATACCTAAGTTTATCAATTTTCAAAAACAATGCTTATTGGGTGATTACATGTACTTAGTCTCATACTAAGGTTTTTCCCTTAAGTTCTCTAATCCTAATTTCCAAAATAACTAAACCATTATCTGATACCAATTGTATCTTCTCTAATCATATTATATGACTATTACATCATTTTAATGATAAACAACCTAATAGAGTTACAACACCATATTACAAAAGTTTTTCGTAATAGAAAAATTAGGACCATACGAAAATTTAACATAATATAACATAAAAATTATTTATTTCCTTCTAATCTATCTTCTTATAGTCCCTTCTGTTATTAATATTAAAATTAATCTTTTAATTATACAAATAAAAAGAAAGGGGTGATCTAAAATCATAGAAAGATGATATATGGGAACATGAATCTATATAACATGGGTGAAAATAATCCTCATCAGTATAACATAATCATGGTATAATCATCATAATAGTGCAAGGTAGAATTATAAAATTCAATTGGATGTGGTAATGCATAAAAACGAAATGTCATGTTTAGTGGTCAAATACCACACATATTTGTGAAGAAATCTAGCATCATGTTCAAGCATATTGACAATTATCTTATTAGATAAATAATATTAGATAGTTAATTGAATCAATGTATAATTGAATTTTTACACTTGAAATCATATGATTTAAATTTTCTATATAATTCTATGGTCACCTATCGCATCATTGCATTCACATAATCTTGCACGCCACATAGAACGTATAAAAACATAGTCATAAAACAACAAATGGAAAGGAAATTGGTTAAATTAAAAATTATTAAGGATTTAATGAATATAAATTGGAGTTCATAAAATAAATAGTGAAATTCATACTTAGCATAAGAATAGTCAATCTCAAGTAAATAATAAATAATCTCAAGATAAGAAAAACATGTGTATTTAGAAAGATTAGTTTTTTTTGGAAAATATTTAGCATAATATCTAGTATAAAACATTTATATAAAAACAATTAAATGATAATAAAAATGAAATTATATTTTATTAATATTATAGGCACATCTAAAATAAATGTTTTCACAAAAGTAGAATAACCAAAAGAATGGAAATTGGGTTCAAGAATCCCTTTACCTTATGTCTGAATACTTTATTCACATTAATATCATCGTCAATCAAATTATATTAATCAATTAATAAATATAGAAAAAAATAATATGAATTTGATTCATTATTGTTTTTTAAAATTCATGTTTGGACTTTTCGATGTTTTATAGAGTTTAATTTCATCCTTTGGGAGTGTTTCTTTTCTTGGTTTTCAAGATCAGTTCTCTTTTATATGAGTATTGAAGTTCATGTAAATTCAAAATAGTAAATCAAAATAAAATTTTATCTTTTCAAAGAAATCATAGAATCTCAATTGGTTTTATATATCATTTTTTTATAATCTATGATGATTATTAATTAGATAAAATGTTAATAAAAATGATTGAATTTATTTTGTGGTTTTTAAAATCATCACGGTCATGTATAATTTTGGTCAATATTATGTTTATATGTTTGTTCCAAAACATAATATAAAAAATAAACTGGATATTAAAATATTATTTAACCATAATAATGGTTTTATTATAGGATTTGAATGTTCTAATTGAAAACAAAAAATTGTTGTCCAGTAAGGTGGTGAATCGACTTCTCCTGGACGATGTTTCCATTTATTTAGAAAAAAAGAGAGAAGATCAGAGGTTTGATAAATAATTATTCCATAAACAAGATTCAATTATAGTATATTTATGATAATATAGTTCTCATGTCACTTGGATAATGGTATGTGGGAATAGGACAAAAAACCCAAATAAAATTAAAAGAAAAGTAAAAAAAAGAAATAGGATTTTAACTCTAGAATTTCTCCATCTTTTGAATCACCGTATGGAAAATGAGTCAGTGTTATTTTGAGACCAAGGGCACATAAACTTGGATTTATAGTAGTGGGAATAACAATGGAACAATTTGGAAATGCTTCAAGTCTTGGAAGGTGTGCATAGAAGTTTTGATGAGGGGTGGTATTTATAGGGGTGAAAAGCGGTTGTTTTTGTTATTTTATTCATTAGTTTATTATTTTTCCTCAATAAAATGAATTGTTTTTTATTTATATATAAATATATTATATAATGAATGTTAATTTGATATAATGGTTCTCAAATCATGCTTACAATAACAATGACTAAAAAATTCTTGTATTTAGCTTATATCTTAAATTTTCGTATTTCACAATTCACAAAAAAATCAACTATTTCATAAAAATACCAAAAATTAACCCAAACCATTTTTCAATTTTTATAATTACAAATTGAACTCAATTTCGTGAATATAATTTTATTATTATGAGAAATTAATGGTTTATTTAAAATATTTATTTTCAAAAAAGATTTTGATTTTAAAATTATAACTGATTTTATGACACATTGAAAAATTCAATAATCTATCTTAAAATTATCTTATAATAATAAGAAAATAAAATATTAATTTATGAATTAATTTTATGATAATAAATTATATTTTGAATCATTATAATAAATTTGAAATTCTAAATAATAAATTATGTTTTACAAAATAACCAACAAGTAATTTATCATTTTAAAACAATTATTTTATTATAAATTGAAAGAATTAGACCACATTTTTATTTAAATTATGGATAAATATTATTTAAAACTTTTTAGGGGAGGTTAAAATTATATTTCCAAAATTTTTATTCCTAATTGTCATGTAACTATTCTAATGGTAAAGTTATTATTCCATAAATTTGGGTTCTATAATTTCACTAATTATAACTTATTTCAGCCTTTGTTTATGAGAATATTTTTTTAGGATCTCTATTCTATGTGTGTGTTTTATACTATATAAAATAATTTTAATAATGGAGAAATTAAATTTATAATAGTTTGGTTCATTTCAATACTGAAGTCCCTTGTGGATAATTCCCTTCGGAAACATTACATTAATCCACTAAACAATCATTCAACATTACATTGAGGTTGAATGATAATGCCTAAAGTGAACATTCAATGTCTTGTATTATTTTCTTCATAGGTAATAATGGATTCATCATAGTTTTACTTTCTACCAATGAAATTATACCATATTTTTAGAACAATTAAAAGGGAAGAAATTATTAAAAAAACTATCAATTAAATTAATCCAACTTTATGGAGACAATTTAGACATATTTCCTAATATTATTGATGAGAGTGCACAATTTATGTACATCAACATCCAAATTATAGAAATAAAAGATTAAATTTTTAGAATTCTCAGACTAGTGAATGGAAAATTTCTTATCATTGGTACTAATCAATTTATTAGTGACTAGTGGATTAGTAAACCTCTGATAGACAGGGCAAGTTTCCTTATAAATTATTATAAGAATTGTGTTCCCCCTTCTCCTCTATTGTATGTTTATAATTATTTACATACTAATATTTGTTTTTGTAGGGAAAAAATTATTTCATATTTTAGCTGCAATAACATTTGGTTTCTCATGAGTACAATCATTTAATTTTCTTTTACATTAATAATTAAAATTATTACTTTGAGTTATGACCATTGAAATTAACTAGAATCATAATTTTACTAAAAATAATCAATTTATTAATCCACATAATGATGAAGATTCACTTATAGTATGTCTAAAAAATGAAACATTACTTAAAATAATTGAAATATTATTGTTAACCCATTTCATTAATGTCCATTATTTAAATAACTAATGATGGTTCGTAACGATTTTATGAATTTACAAAACCAAACAACTAGGATAATAAAACTAGGTTCAAATTAAGGATTATTTTCAGGTACCATGTAATATTACAATCATTCCTGATGCACATTTTTTTAATGTTTTTACCCCTTTGTATATCTATTCGAGAACAATTTCCACTTTTATTATCCAAACACAGATGTATATCATGGAAACCACTCACTAAATACTTAACCTATATTCAATGATATTTTATTTTATATATAATTAACGATTGAATTTGTTTCATATAAATATCCATAGATATATCCTTATAAATATCCTTAGGGTTCTCACTAATGTTTTTTCATCCTAGTTTCCAAAGGTTATATGAACCTAGCCTATAATACCAGCTATAGTGTCCTAACATTTCATACATATATATATATATTACATATTTTTATATGAAAATCAATTACATTGCACAAACATGTTTGTATGGATATTAAAAGTATATATCCTTTGGAATCATCGTATAATAAACAATTAGACCATATGTGGACATCATTTTCACCCACTGTGATCTTTATAATTAACACCCTTTTAATACAAATCATACATAATATATTTATTTTTAAAATAGAAAATGGGACATAATAAAAGGTGATATAATATTCTTAATATGGTAAAAACAGATATACAAAAGAATAAATTGAGAATAAGGGTATGATAACATGAGCATAACATTTTAAAACAATTCCATCCTTGTAAATGATCATAATCTTGTGTCATGGTTTAAATATTGGATGTTTGTAATACATGATTCAAAAGGAAATCAAAGAACATTTTCCATGAGAACATAAAATTTGAATAATACATAGAATTTTTTAATACACATATGATTGGAAAACAAATAGTGAAGTTTATCCACTATGACATTCATAAGATATTTGGCTAGTGATAATCACCTATGTACCTTATTTGGGATTGGGATAACCTCTCATATACCCTATTTTGGTAATGGGATAACATTATATATACACTTTGATCCAATATAACATTAATAATTACCCAATGCATTGTAGGAATATATATATCCCACCCATCACATGAACAATATATTTGTGTTCTATATAATCATAACACAATAATAACATCATAACCCATGAAAATAAATATATGTGAAAAACATTTCATCATAGTATAACTTTTTTAAAATAAAGGACTATCATAGAAATTATATCATTTCATCATGGAATAATACATTTAAAAACAATTGGGTTCCATAGCAATTTTATCATGATATAAATTATGGAAGAGAAACATGTTTCATAAACATATTGATGTCATAAACATAAACCATTCAGAAAAAGAATAAGAATAGTTTACATGGATCATATACCCCTTAAGTTATATTTTTAATTAAATAATTTTATATTATATGGAAATTAATTTTTTAATTATATCATAGAAAAATTCTTGAAAAAAATACCCCATAAACTTTGAAAAATAATTGACTAAACATAGAACATTTTCAAAATAATTTTCTATGAAAATAACCTTTTAAACCGTTGAAAAAAGATTTAAAAATATTTTAAATAATATCGTAAGGAAAATATATATTGATATATTAAAAATTAATTTTTAATAAATAAAACATTTTCAAAACATTTTTGTTTTAAAATAAACCTTCAAAATTATAAATGAACATTCATGGAAAATAATTGTCATTATGGTGGTAAATTCTATCATGTTATATACATTAAATACAATTCCTTTCATATTTTTGGTAAAATAAAAATCGACCTTGATTAGAAAATGACAGAAATATTAATTTTTAAACCACTTTTTAATGATAAAACATGGATAAAAATATTATTAATAAATCCTTTGTATAATTTAAAAATATTATTGAGTGATTTTTTTGAAAAAGGGTTTATCACCGAAAAGATAAATGAAGTCAGTTTTATTTAAAAACATTATTTTAAAAAAAGTAGTAAATAAAGAGATTAAACATATGGGAAAAATTATTCTCAAAAAATTACATGATGAGAAAAAAACATGGGTTTATTTATAGATATATAATATTATTTCAACATCTGAAGCATGAACAAAAAAAATACTGAGAAATAATGGAATTTTATAATGAAATTATTACACCTTTTGTAACTTTAAATCATCATCTGAATGATGTAATGACATTAAATAAAATATAAAATATCATAAAAATAAATAAATTCATCATATTAAAAGTAAAATGGGATATGTATAAATCACATAAAATAAGACAGCATCGTAACATAACATATGTCCAAGAGAAGACAAGATCAGACAAAAATCCAAGCCAAATTGATAACTTTTTAACTGTAGTCCCAATGAAATTATACTTGAAAATAAAACATTAAATATCATTACAATAATTATATTTATGATATAACATGTCCACAATGAATGATATAAACTGCTCAAAAGAAAAGGGTGGTGATTATGAGATATATCTCTCATAAATAAAATAGAGACCAAAAATACCTTACCCTAAGCCTCAACATATTTAGTACATGTTGAAAACACATGTATAATAAATAGAGATTTAATATAAATATATTAAATAAAAATACATATATATGTATATATATCATGACTTATATGATTTATTAATGACATTTTATTACTCATTTTATTACTACTCCTTGATAAAATTATGTTTCGTGTAATAAATACTTATTGTTTTGTATATGTTTTGATTTAATATATTTAGTTATTTTTTTGTCATTTAATAATAATATAATCAATATTAAACATGATATAAATATCATATATATTCATTCTATAAGTATTTAGAGTAATCTAATAAAGTTAGAAATAGAGAATGAGTTACATCATTCATGAAGACTGTAGGTCATACATCTGCACGAATGCTGATTCCATTTATCTATATTAATGAAATGATATAATTTTAAAGAATATATTGCCTTTATTGAAACATATTTATATTATACATATTATATATATTGAATAAATTGACCCATATTATCTATTATTAAATTCTTTAGTGGAAACATATCAAATCGCATAATGGTGTGGTAATCTATCGTATACACGAATGATGTTGTTGTATCCCCCATAGAATGAAATTCATGAAGTTATATGTGTCATAATACTTAAATAAGTATAATAATATTAAAAATATAATATATATTCATATAATCTATTCTTATTACAATCTAAGTAAAATATATATGGAAAACAAATAACATCGGTTCACGAGGTGGTAGCCCACCGTACACACGAGCGAAATTATTGTTTTGAAAAGGGTTGGGAGGAAAGACTGTAAATGTGGTATTATAATTTACAAGGTAAAATAATATAATTAATATATTACATAAACATTAAATACATCATTTTATCCATAAGTGAGAGGTTGTGATTCAAAATAAACTACATCGACTCGCAAGGCGGTAGTCCTTCCTACACACGATCAATAATTTCCATTATTTTTTGATGGAGGAAGATATGGATATTCATTATTAAATTAATATAAAAACATATTATTATTTGTGATATAATTTTTAATTATATAATAAAAATCAAATAATAATCCATTGAGTTCAATGAAGAAGTAAATAAAAAACCTATAGTTAAAAATTATACCTCTTCTTCAGACAACATTTTATGTTTCAAATAAAACCACCCTAAATTGGAATAATAATCATAGAATGTAATATGGTTAGTGCTTATGTATTTATGTGTAATATATTGGTAGGTATTTTCCCAAATTTGTTTTTCTGAATTGTGAATAAGAGATATGAGGGCCTTTCATTTGACATGTGGGGCGGAGGACACACATGGAATTTTTTAAAATGATAAAGTGTGCCCACATTTATCACTTGGAATGAAGATACATAATATGTAATTCTATAAAATTATAGTTTATATGTATAAATATTTCAATAAAAATGGTTTTGGACAAGTCTATAGGTCTTTTTACCACTTATTTTTTAGTTTAACTTGGGGTAAACCCATTCCAAAAATACTCATGGTAATTAATTTTCATAGTTTTACTATTAATTTTGACCTAAAATATAGTTTAAATTATTATATTACATGAATTTTCCTTTTTAAAAATATTTAAATAATTTTAAAAATTTCCATTCAAAGATGTGGGAAATTTTATCTTAAATTTATACCTGCATATACTTAGAAAAAGTGGGTTTTTAAATGAAAAATGATCAAAAGTATAAATAGTTGATTAGTTAAAATTAAATATCAAATTTATTAAAACGACCAAAATTGGATTTATAAATATATAAATATACTAATTTTACTTTTAAAATAATTATAAATTAAAATTAACCTTATAAATTATTTACATGAAACGGTAGCTCTCAATGAAAACCATAATTTCTCACTATTCATCCATAAATTAATCTTTACAAAAAAATCAAAAAAAAAACCTATTCTATGAATGGTGTATTGATTTCAAAAAATATTTTTTAAAAAAATAAATTTACTATGAATTTTAAATATCGCTTTTACTATTTTTTCTCGAAAAGAAATATAATGTTTCTTTTGATAAAAGAGTATTTTGGAAATATATAATGACTTAAGAAAAACCTAAGTAATTTTATATTAATATGTTATATTTTTTATAAACTAATTATACCTAATATTTAAACAAATTATTCATATTCATGGAATAAAGTTTAACATCTACGTAATAATGCTAATATTTAAATATCAATATTAGTAGTTTGTTCTCATTTGTTAAATCTCAATGTTTCATGTAACTAAAACTACAAAGTAAACTGAATTTATTGGAATAAAAACTATTTCATAACATATAAGACTAAAACCCATGGAAAATTGACACATAAAATGATAAATTTTACTTCCCATTTCACCAAATTACACCTTTTAAGAGCCTACCTGGTAAAAACTCTACGGTTAAGAATGTTAAGCCTGGAGTAGCGATCAAGATGGGAGACCCATGTGTTGGACTATGAGGAAAGTAAATTATATCATAAGAAACCCTAATGGGTAATATCATGTTTTTTTATTAAAATTAACCCAATGTATTACAGGGGACCCATGGGGCCATTGATATGTTTCATGGCCTGGGGAAGGCTATGTTATGACAATATGGGTGTTATAGTGGGTGATTAATAAGTTTTTTACATTATTCCATGTTATTGTTTATATATTTCTACATTTCGGTTTATTTTGTTGTTGTAAAAACCTTTTCTTTCGACCCTTGTGATGTTTTTATCAACTCTAAAAATTATTTAATTATTTAAAGTTGGTAAAAATTTATTATTTTAAATTATTTAATGTCATTTATTATTTACTATAAAAGTATAATTAGTAAGATAATTCTTAATGATTTTTTATTTCTTTATTAATATTGTTTTCTATTTTATGTGGAGTTATTGTTTTTGAGGATTAAAGGTCTTAATTATTTTTATTCGATGGTTTTCATGATGAGGTTTCATTATCATTATTGTAAACGTATGGTCTATTGTTTTGGAATATGTGGATTAATAAGCTGGTTATAGGTTTTTTTGTAATGGAGATTGTATTTAAGAAGTTTGGTGGAAGCTTTGGTGTTTTTAGGAGGTTGTGTGGTTAAATTATCATTTCCTATTAATATGTTTTAATTCTAAAATAAAATATGGAGTGAGTGGGTGAAATGGGTTATGATGATTAGAATGAATAATTAACATAAAATATATTTTTAAGGTGGAAGTGTGAGAGGAACATTAAAATTATAATTATCTAATTATGTATTAATGGTTATGGGAAATATGGTAAATGAATAAATAATATTTTGAAATTAAATATTCATAATGAATGAAATAATTAATTTAATGATGCTTCGAAAAGTAAATATATAATTGATAAATTATTGATTGAATGATGATTATATAGAAAGGATAGAACAAATATTAATTTTTAATTATATATGATGATTTCATGTAGTGTTTTGAATGTTTTTATAGTTTTTTATATAGATGAAGTTGATTCGGTTGTGGTTATGACAATAATCACAAGGGAGAGATTGTAACATTGATATAGTTTTTCTGGGTTATTGTGGTATTTCATTTAAATGTGAAACCTTAATATGGGATTGTGTAAAATTACTATACTCATGTAATTTCTTATTAATTTTTATGCACGACCACATGATCTAGGGAACATAACCAATGAAAAAAATGATAACATATGTTATGGGCATCTTACCCAATATATAGGTTATAAAGGGAACAGATGGCTGAAACCTCCCTATTTCCCTCCCTCCATTTGGATGTGTCATGGGATATGATTGTTTGAGAACATTTGTATATATATATTCTAAAATGGAAAGTTTTTATAGTTTTTATGTACTAGATAAAAATATTTGTGGTTGTTATATGGATACATCGAGGCGGTTATACTGGTGGGAAAGGGGAATGAGTATGATGTCCATTATGTTCATAATACCATAATATAATGAGGATAAAATATGAGATTATAATGTTTCTATGGTTTTGAGTATGTGGTTATGGTATATGGTTATGTTGATATGTGATTATATGATTATATGGTTGGGTTTGAAGAACAATAGGTACATTATTTCAGTGTGAGAGTGACCAAATCAATGGTGAAATGGATTCAAGGTACATTCAAGACAATTATTCTTTAAATATTATGTTACTAATCATAGATTCAATACTAGGTGAGTGATCCTTGGTGAGGTTAGGTGATATATAAACTGATATAAGTCTGAATTTACTTTTCAATTTATTTACTAGGGAATTAGTATATATCATCAACATTTACATGATATATTTTAAGTAAAATTATACTAAAAATACTTTTATTCTCACCAATATATATATATATATATATATATTTTTCCGTATTATGTTGGTGATCAAGTGGGAAATTATAAGCCTTGGGCTTAGAGGGGTAATCAAATTCACAATTATAAGAGATTTATTTGGTATTTTATTTTAGAGAAATTGTTTATGAATGGCCCTTTATAGTAATTATGGACTAGGTTTTATTTTATATTATATGGAGTTGATTGGGATCCTATATTTTATTCCTAGTATTATAATGAAAATACATCCCATTAATTTGTTTTATACTCTTAGTATTTTTCATCAAAGTGTGACCTTTTATAAAAAGGATTTGGGGTCAATCTCATATTCATGGATGTATTGGTAGTGGTTAACAATCATATTGGGACATGAAATTACAAAATAAATTGAATATTCTAACTTCCCATCCATTGAAACATCTATATTCAGATATTTTTAGTCATCTGGGGATGAAAACAATGAATTGAAATAAATAATTTATCACTTTATTATTTATTTTACTCATATTTAATTTATTATGATTATAAAACATAAATCATTTTTTACTACGGGAATTGGATTCCCCCAATAATAAATTATTCAACATTGACTGAGATGGGAATTATATAAGTTTTATGCCTTTTAATGGCCACGGTGATCAACTTTTCTAGGGTAACCCCGTGGTATTTCACATTATTTGTGTAGATTACTAAGATAAAAAGATATTTTTATTCTTAGAAATAGGATTCCCATTAAGTGGCTACAATAATCAGACTTCACAAATCAATTATGTTCTCTATGATAGTCCATATATTATTAATTTATAAATGCCCCCCTAAATTTATTATGCTTAGTAAATATTTTGTTATAAATTTTACTTTGATTAGTAGTATTCTTGAAAACAAAATGTTCATTGTTTCTTGTAAAAACTATTTTAAGACCCTCAGGGATGAGGGTATTAAATCAATAACATTAAAAAATTTAAGGATTCCCTAGAATCTCATTTCATTTGGAGGCACATTAGTGATAATTTAGAGGCCTTGGGATTTCCCAAGACCATATTTCTTATGAAAATAAGGATTATTAATTTTTGTTACCTTGATTCCTCTATACGGTTGAATTACAAGTCATTTTACTCTATAGTTATTGATAAATCAACATGTATTGCCTACATAGACCCTCCCCTAGGATTTGGATTGAAAACTGGACTCGCCTTCCATTACTAAATTCTCTACAATCATTATATTCTTTTGGGGATATTAATTCATCCATTAATGATATTCTTACTATTTCAAACCAAGATATACCAAACTATATTTAAATAATAGTAATGGACTACAAATTTACTCATTGTGATTATATTTTAATCTTAGAACTGACTAAAAATGGATTTCTTACATTAGGAAAGTTATATCACTTAATCTATAGTTGGGATGAAATTGGTTTATTGTTAATTTGTATATTCAATAAGCCAAGGATCGGGACCTAAATTATTACCCCAATATAGAGGATGGGTTATAGTATACTTCCCCTGGATATATGACTTCAATCATTTATAATATTTATGTTGTCAATATGTAATCATTGTATTCAACTCAGGGAGAAACCTGATAATATATTCTCTACAGTTTGCATCTATGGATTCACTATTTATAGATATATTTGATCACTTTAAAATTAATGAATTTCATGCCACATCACATCTTCAATAGATTCATCACTTCTCGGTAATTTTCTTATCTCCTCAATTTAATAATCGCTTCCTTGTAGTGATTGAGATATTTTGAACATTATACGACATGGTGAGAATTCCCATATTCATTATAATTCAACTTTTATCCTCTATGAGGACCTTTATAAAATTGTTACAATAACCAAGGATTCTAAATAATTTCAACCTGATTATTATCATAACAATATTCATGATTTTATTATTTTAAATAATTTTTAAATTTTATAAAATTTCAATCCTCCTACCATTACCATTGAAGTTCATCATTTTCCATAATTTCTATCTAAGATTAATGTCAACGTTTATGGGGCCTCAAAGAGGGAACCCTTATACTTCAGGTTGTGGTTATGTCATCAGAGACCATAATGTTAATACTATTTTTACTTTTATTGACATTGAATATCCTCTATTGAAGATGAGTCTCTTAGTTTTATCTGTTCTTTGTACATTTCCAAACAATAGGGCTGGATCAATTTATAGTTACATAGTGATTCCACTATTATTATTCAATAAATCATGAGCAGTATGATTCATCATTCTTGGATTCAAAGTTCTAGTTGGATATAATACACAGATATAATTTTTTCAGTTAATTTTATTAGGTGACAAACCTATCAGGAGGCGAATTATGTAACATATGGTCCTACAAACAATGGCAATTCTACTGTTGTTATTATTTGTTCTGATTTACTTCCTATTGCATTATGACATATCTTTTAAAGAAAAAATTATAAAACACCCTCAAACAAAATCATGTAATTGTTTATTTTTAATAAAATTATACTAAACCATATGGTAAATTTATCATTTAAAAAAAATCAAAGTCATTAATGATTTTATAGAGTTTCAGGATAAGTGTTGGAAACAGATTATGGTTTCTCATTGAAAATAATTTTAATAGATAATGAAGATATGTATTAAAAATAAAATTCCAAATGATATTTTAAAAATAAAGGTATCACACTTGATTCTATTATTCTGTAAACAACATGAATTTTGTGTAACTAACTGAAAAAGTATAATATGAATGTGGATAGAATGAATTAATTTAGTTGTTTATAATAAAAATCTATTATTTTTTGGGGAAAGTTATTACGATAGTGGTAAAAACAAAAAACCATTATTTATTTAATGGAAATTTAGATAATTATCTAATTTAAATGTCATATAATAAAACTAGTTGATTTCTGTATATAATGGTGTTTGGATACATGTATATTATAAAAGTGAAAGGGTAAAACATAGTAAATTTTGCACAATGAGGTATTAAAATTATTTTCATTAGTTATCCTCTAAATAAAAGATGATATAAATATTATAATAAAGAGATATATAATATTATTGTTTTTTTCAAAAGTCACTAGAACACTCATCAAATTACTATATATATAAATGAATCAACTTCAGGTATAATGGAGATAAAGATGTTTTTTTTAGAAAAGGAACTAAAATTATGAAAATAAAAAAGATTCGAGTGATATTCCAATGGATGATAGATATTCAAATTTATAAATTTATTAATAAAAAAAGAATTATATTTATGAAATTTTGATAAATTCTAGGTCTAAGAAATCATATTTTGATCATGGAAATGAGGGACAAACATGGATAAATTTTAGGAAAATAAAATATACCTCATTGTTTTCTCAAGATGAAAAAACAAGAATGAGTGAATAATTAAAGAAAAAAATTCTTTAATTCCATGATTGAAAAATAAAATTTCTTTGAGAATAAATACACTTCATAGTTGTTATCTAAGATGACGAACATGAATATTTTTAGAAAAAATTGGATGGTCTATAAAAATGTTTGAAAAGGGTGTAGTTAATGGAACTTATCTTGAGGTTCTCAAGGTGGAAGTGAAGTTTCCATTATGGTTCATATGACTTCATTGATAGGTGATTCACTTTTTGTGTGATTCTATTGATATTAGTATTATTGAAATGATGATTTCTACTTCTTCATACAAATGATATGTGGTTGTTTCATTACATTCATCATACTAGGAACTATAGGGATTAAAATGGAATATTTCTTCCCATGCCAAATCTACATTTAGTGTTCATTGCAGGTGTCCCATGTGATTTCTATGGTGTATATCTATTGTGACTTAAGGTGCTTGATATGTTAATTTAATATAAATGTTCCATTTTACCTTCTCGGTCATGTTATAAATTGGATTATGTTGATGATCAATTTCAATTTATAAGGTGTATGGGCCCTTATAAATTAGAATAATGATCCAGGTAATTCAATTATATAAAATAGCATTGAAAATATGAATTAACTAAAATGAAATTTCATTTTTATATATGTAAATTTGAGAGTTTTACGTCATCATTACCTTAGTAATAGGTCGTAGAATGAATCTCTTCTAATCCATCATAGGTCCATTCCTTTTTATCTATGACTATCTCTAGAAGTAGGTTGTCTATTATGTTATGATTAAAGGCATAATTTGTACATAATATTCTTATCAATTTCTTATATACATTCCCTATCTATAATAAATTTTTTCTAAGGAGTTGTCCTAGAAACTATAGAGTTATGACACCATTACATCCTTTTGTGGTATTCCCAGAGAGTGGAGATGCAAAAACTCTATAGGTGGTGTGACATGAGACTCCCATTAAAACTCATTTAGTTCCACTAGTGTAGCCTTTAAATAATATTCTATTGGGTGATAATGATCAGTTTAGGGATAGTTTTCTCTTGTTTATAAAGTCTGTATAGGGTGCTCCCAGGACCACCCCTAATATGGAATACTTGACATGGGACTTCCAGTGGTAGCATCCTCCCACCATCTTAGGGTTTGGAGGACATCATTTCATAGAGCCATGGATTCCATATTTGGTCATCCTTAGATGCCTCCATAAATAAGTGTCGTAATTTTTAACTACATGTTACATGAATCCACCAATCTTTGGTGGGATGTCTTTTCTCAGTCAATGAATTTCCAATTTAGGGTCTACGAATAATTTTTGATATATTACTATGAACACTTATTTCCATATACCCCAAGGGGGATCAAGCCAAAGGAGTTCATGTATATTCAGTAGGGCACCATGACATTACTTGATTCTTCTTCTCATTTCACCAAACATCAATGTTTTTCTCCATCTTTGGCCAGTGATGAATTTTAAAATGTGAGGAATTCTATTGATGGTCTTGAGTATGTTTTCCACTCATATGAGAATGTATTCAAGTTGACTATTGTTATAGATATAGTGAACCATGATATAATTATGGTAAAATTTCATAGAGAAGCGTATCATGTAATCCAGGTCAGGTCTGTTCCTCATTAGGTTGATGGTTCATTTGTAAATCCAAATAACCATCTCGAAGGCTTGGGTGTGGAAGGTATCATCCATATAACACAAAATGCATCTATAGTGTGTCACCAATGTGGATGTACATGGAATAAGAAGACCCAGTATATGAGGAACCCTATAGAATGTTGGGCTTATGGTAGGATAGGTCAACATCTATGCTTCTATCAATATTTTACTAAAAAACTAGTGGTAGGGGATCTGTTCCAAAACCTATATCTCGAATAGGATCTATAACTTTGTGTCATGCTAGAAGATCAACTTATACTTGCTGAACATGCTAAGGAAGTTGTGGAAGAGGTTGAGGTAGTCCTGCCTTAGAGCATCGACATTAGTATTATATATCTTCTCAGTCCATTCAGGTGACATCTCAAGTCCATGTTTCATTCCATATATATACAGGGTATAATGTTCCAGATGAGTAAATTTAATGGAAATATATGATTAGAGGTACTATCCTGATGTCCTCTAGTTTAGTTTCTACCTTTTTTGATATAGTTTCATCACACTTGTTTATATCTGTTTGGACTGTTAAAAGTATTTTTCTTATAATTGAGTGCATATATGGTGCAATGTACCATGATAAGATACATGGGGTTGGAATAGAGGGAATAATCCATTTTAGGATTTCTCCCTTAAGATAGGTGGGTATTATTTCTTCTGTAATTTCATCGTCCTTGAGATGATCATATTCGATGTGATTCTCTACCTGGACTAGCTTGTGCTCTATACTGCCGAAGTGGATTGTTATCACCATTGAGTATAATTAATATCACCTTATGTGAACAAGTATATACTCATGGTTGAATTAGATATTTAGGCAGATTGAGCTAGACCGAGGCATACATGGTTGTGCAGAGTGATAGCTCTATTAGTAAGTCTATTTCTGAGCGATTAGGTATTTAATTAAAAGAATTCCCTATGGTTTTGGATCATTTAGCAGGTTTATTCCTTGATTATTTCTCTAGATTACCTCTTAAAATATAGTTTTAGTTCACCATAGATATAGTGACAGGTGAGACACCAGTTTCTATTCTCCTGTATAGGATTCCACCTACAGAGCTCGAGTAACTCAAGAAGCAACTTGATGTTCTAGAGGTCAAGGGTTTTACCCGAACCAAACCATCACCATGGGGTCCACATATACTTTTCTCTATGAAGGTTTATGGTACCCCCAAGATTTTGTGTGGATTATAGACAGTTGAACCAGCTTACAGTGGATAACAATAATTTATTTCCTCGCATCAATGATATCATAAGCTAGCTATAAGGAGAAACTATTTTCAATAATATCAGTCTGAGGTCAGGCTATAATCATGTTCATGTAAGACCAATAAACATACCAAATAGATCACTCTATTGCAGTTAGAGCCTGTAAGAGTATTTGGATATGTTCTTCGGTCATAAAAAAATGCACTATAAGTATTTATGGATTTAATAAAACCATTTTTTAACTCATATCATGATTATTTCATGGTAGTCATCATAGATAAAAACATAGTGTACTCATGCTACCGAAATGACCATTCCAATCATCTTGAAATCATGATTAGTACAGTGATAGAGAAACATCTATGTCAAAATCTCACCAAATTTCACTTCTATATTAATAATGTTCTCTTATTCAGTCATATCTTATATGACACAGGTGTATTAGTTTACATAGATTAGCTGAGCGTCATAGTCTCCTATGAGAAGTCAATGAATATGTTTGAAATAAGAAACCACGTAGGGATTCATGGTTCTTATAAAAAGTTTATCTAGGACTTCTCCCATTTAACATCACCTCTTACAACCCTGATTAAGAGGGGTGTGCAGTTTCTATGGTCTCAGGATTGTGAAATAGATTTTCAAGATTTAAAGGGAATAATTGATTTAGATTTAATTCTAATTGTAATAGATATAGGAAGAATGTATAATGTGTACTGAGATTTATTAGGGACCATGCTAGGTGACGTTCTTATGCAGGGTGATTGAGTAGTGGAATATGAATCATATTAGTTGATTCATAATGAGAAGAAAAATCCTCTGCAGAACCTTGAGCTATTATTAATGGTTCATAATATGCACTGTTTGAGGCACTATCTATTGGGCTATATATTCAATGTTTACATGATTCATAAAACTATGAACTATATATCCACATAGAGAGACTCTAGTATGATGCAATTCATGTGGGTGGAATACCTAGATTCATTTGATTATGAGATTTCTTGTACACTTGGTAAGCGTAATGTAGTTGATGATTCCTTGAGTCGGGTGACTTAGATGCCAGCTATCCTGGTAGCCAACTATTAGTAGAATATGATGAAGTTGTTTTATATGTTTCACTAGGTTGTTCAAGAACAACATGGGAAATATATTTTAGCATCTTTGGAATTGAAATAATCTATTCTAAAATGTTTTCAGATGCAGTAGTCATCAGACATTTAGTTCCTTTCTCTTAGGGAGAGCGTCACAGGAGAGAACCTTTCTCCTCATTCTATTATTGATGGTAGTGAGACCCCAATCCACAATGGGTATGATTGGGTGGCTATAGATGTATGAGTAGAGTTGATGAGGGAATATCATGCCTCTTTTTAGGTAGTTCATCAGAGTCTTACCATGATATATAGATATATACATTGTCATTATTGGTGGCCAGGAATGAAAAGGCCGATAGACGGTTTTATTGCTCTGTGATCCAACTTTCAAATGGTGTAGTTATAACACTTGCGACCAGCTAGAATTTTGTAGTCTCTATCTATTACCGAGTGGATGTGGAATGACGTCACAATGGATTTTGTGGTGGTATTGTTGAGATCACCGTGAGGTATCGATGTAGTATGGGTGATCATCGATAGGATGACCCAGGTCGCACAGTTCATACTGATATGGGATTCTTTCTATATTGAAGATCTTTGAATACTTTACATCCTAGAGATAGTGAGACGTCATAGTGTTTCCCATCCTATAATTTTTTATAGTTACTCCCAGTATAATTTGTTTTTATCGAAAGGGATGCATAAGGCCCTCAGTTTACAGGATTCCTTGAGTGATTCATATTACCCTCAATCTGTGGGTAGCCTGATCAGACCACACATGTGATAGAGGATGTTCTACGTGTCTGTATCCTAGATTTTGGAGGTTAGTGTGAAAATACTCTTACTTTGGTTGAGTATTCATATAATAAAATCTTCCATGAAAAAATTCATATGGAACTGTATGTTTCCCTCTATGGTAGACTGTGTCATTGACGTGGATATTGGATTGAGGTAGGTGAGGCTGCTTTACTAGGTCCTTATTTCAATCAAGAGGCATCATAGTGGAACCATCAGATTTAGAAGGGTATTTATTAAGCTCAATCTAAGTAAAAGAATTACACTGATTATAGAAATAAAATTATAGAGTTTAATGTGGGGAATCATGTTTTCTATGTGTATCCCTATGTCTGGGTCATAGAAGAATCAGGAGACAAAGTAATTTATCTCCAATATATGTTGGGCCATTAAAACTAGTGGAGAGATTTGGGCTGGTATCCTATCATTTATTTTTACCTCAGAAGAATCATTCCATGCATGATGTATTCCATGTTTCTCATCATTATAAGTATCATCCAGAACCATATCATTCATTTGATCCTAATGATATCAAGTTGGAAATGAATGTTTCCATTTAGGAGTGTAAAATTAAAATAATTGATCATATCATGAAGGTTCTATGAGGTAGGTCAATTCCTATGGTCTGATATATGGTAACATGGATATGTATATAATGAGACCTAGGAGCGTGAGGCTAATGTACATGTGCATTGGCCGGAACACTTCTCATTTTTTTTCCACAACACTTGAAAGGGAAACACGAGGATGAGTTATTTTAAAGAGGGTATGTTGTATATTTTCTAAAATATCCATAGGTATGAAACCTCAAAATTTGGGTTTAATTCCTTAAAATGGATCATCTTTTTATTTTCTAAGAGGTTAATGGAGGTCACTGGTGCATCTATGGCTTCTCTGAAGCCCAGATCACCAAAAAGGAGGAAAAAAGGTTGGGGTTCAATATTTTTTTGTAATTGTGTGACCCTGGGTGCATGACTGTGTGAGGTTGTAAAAGTTTTTGATAGATATCATACTCATGGTTTCTATATTTTTAGTCAATCCATGCACCTAATCATGTGATGTTTTAGGGAAGAATTATCATTCTCACAATTGGTGCACATTTTGGACAAATTGTGCAGCCAAACCATGGACAATGTCAATTTTGGGTGAAATACCCCTTTATCTTTCATTAATGTTTTTGTATTTTCATACTTCCCACCCTCATTTCCTCCAGTGGAATTCTCATCTCCCTCTAGTCACATGAGTTTCTCCTCACCACTATTGGGTATTAATATATCTCTCTTGTATCTCTACCAATACCTTCACTATAAAAAGCTATGAACTCTTCACAATATTCTCTACCTTTTATAATTATTTATTCCACATGTTCTCCTCTATTAATTATGTTTTTTTGTTGGTGATGGACTTTTTCCCCATTATTGGGGTTTAACTAAATCTATTAAATTATCCTATTTTAGGAAGAATCAAGGCTTTTTATCATTTGAGTGGAGTGTTTTGACATCGAGGTGGATGTCTAACCTATTTCCCATATTTTCATTGTTTGTATAGGTCACGTCAATGTTCCACTGACCGAAGCCTTTTGGTGATTCATTATTCTATCATATTAAATAAATTTAAATGGTTTCTCCTATCCTTAGTGACCTTATCTCATGGGAAAACCCATTCAAGGGTGTTCACATTTCATTGGAAACCCCCATGGGGTGTGCTATTCTATATGCACTGAATTTCCTTGCGCCTTAGGTGGTGTTTAATCTTGGATTAATTCATTAAATTGATATATATATTTAATATGTGTGTGGATCCATTAAATGGATCTCTTGTATAATAAAAATGTGTAATTATTGTTGTTTATCTCAATGTGTAATGTCATATTGCATTGTTCATGATTTTTCAAAGGTTATTTCTTTTTATCCAATACATATACTTATTTTCATAAGTCATTCCATATGATTATTTCATTGAGCCCTTAGATAAAATAGTGGTCTTGTGATTCATGTAATCTTTTATATGCTTGATAATGGTTTCATATTCCATGTTATTGTCCTGAATAAAAGGCTACATCTGGGTAAGCATGATAGCTTGGGTTATTTAAACGTAATTGATAACATGCGATTAGAGGCATGTTGATTCATTTTAATTATAATTGTATTCCATTTCTTATTCTTATTGAACATGCAGTGATCTTAATTATTGCCTTTCCCTTGTTATACATTTGTTCCATTATTGTTGGATTAGTTTTTATAGATGTATAGCATGGTTAGAATGTGTTTTTAAGATGTATTAATTGTTGAAATTTGATATATATATATATATATATATGACTTTCCCTGGGATGTGTATTTCATTATATGGCTCAATTCATAGGGATAACATTGGTTCCGTATTAAGTATTCATTGGTAGATAACCATGCATGGTTAGTTACGACATGATGTTCTTGGAGGTATTCTTTTTCTTTCTAGGTATGGGATGCCCATTTGTATTCCTATAATCATGAGTGATATTGGATCCCTTGAGGAGAAACCATGGATGGACCCATTATGAAATAGTTTCATCATTCCATGGGTTATACATAGTCCTTAATGTGAGATTCTTGGTAAAGGCTTAGATTCACCATCCCTTGAGTGATACTGGGAATATTTTATGGGTTACATAGTATGGACTTGGTGGTAATGGGTTATATTGGATGTTTCCAAAGCGCCACTTGGGATTCTTTTTAGATAACATTCTATGGTATTTGGACCCCACCACTAGACTTTAATGATTGTTTGATTGATTGATTGATTTACATATGAGGTTAATTTTTCAATTATTATTAGAATTATTATCTTGATATTTAAATTTTGATGTTTCTCCTATTATTTACTAGAACACTTGTTTGATGACATGCGAATTAAACCCCAATCCAGTGCACAAGCTTGTGGGTGTACCATTTAATTGATTCTTCGATTACTATTGTCCCTTGTATACATATTTTACATGAACATATACCTTATTTAGTCTTCCATCATTGGTTGATGTAGGTGGTACGAAACGATTGTCCATTTAGGAACTCGGAAAAATTTATAAATGTTTAATTCACTCATTACCCCACTGTTATTATATGTGGAAGACTAATTTATTTACCCCATGGAATGGATCATCCTAGAAACTATAGGTGTCAGCCTATAGATATTTACATCTCAAACCCTTCTCGGGTGTTGTTTGGTACCCCAGATAATGTTTATGATAGAAGGAATGGATTAAGTGTAGTATACTACGTTCGATGACGGATTTTCTTGCTATATAGGATATATATATTTAGGGGAATAGAACTGATCCAATGCTGAGATGTTGTGTATATATTTTTGGATTTTTTTTATATTTATAATAGAAAATAGGATATGATTATCCCCCGTACCATAGTACTATCTTTTTTTTTGTAGAAAAATGTGACATAATTAGAATAATTATGTTATTTATTGATATTCAACTCCCTCCAATTTTTTACTTATATTATTCAACTTATTAAATTACTTCCTATAATGTATTCATCTTTTTATGTTTTTTTTAGTTAACTAAATATTGTTTAATGTTCTGTATAATATTATATGTGAGGCCATAGTATCCCTAAAGACACACCCTATTCCCTTCATTATTGTTTGAAGCCTCCGGAATTTGGGGAGATGAGATTTAGTTCATGTGGACAACCTTAATAAAGGAATTTATGAGTGGAACATATGGCCGGGAAGCTACAATAGAGATGTCAAATTAATCATCGCTAAAAAATATCATTGAAAAGAGTACTAATATTATAGTATTTTTTAATACAATAGTATGTGGTGAAGTCTTTACCAGACCATTTCAGGAATTTTTCTAAATACTGAGATTGGTGATGGGAGTTCCATCTAATTATTCTCAAGGATATGAAATGATATTACATCCCCTATATTCATTTCCTTGGATTTTTTTTCAAATATTGGAGTTGGTTCAATAGATCCAACTCATATATACTTTATGAAAACTTATTCCCATTGTTTTTAATATTACAAATATTATAATCTCATGAGGAATTTTATTATTCATGACATACTATAAGATAATTTCATAAGAGTAACTATTCCACAAGAAGATCATAGTAGTTCTATACTATGATGAGACCCAATAAGTTCCACAATAGTAGTCTTAAATATATTTTCTATTATAGAATGATATAATTTTACGAGATAAAAATAATATAGAATATCATTTTAGTGACTTATAGGATGTAGAGGCACATTCTCATGGTGCTCACCATTGGTAATTTCTAGTGTAGGAGATTATGAGAATAGGAACCACAAGTAAGAAATAAACATTTATATGTTTCAATGGATATTCCTGTCTATAGATGTCTATATATATTCATATACATTAATATTGTTACTAATCTTTATTTTTAGTCACATAAATTGATATATTGGAAAAATCATAATGATATATGTTCACAGAGAAGTAGGATATGTTGGGTATGTGACTAGTAATATTTTATGAATGAATAATGCGAGAAAAGACTTTCCGTTCTATTCTTTAATGTAAGATGATATCACATTTCCATTAGTAAGAATATAAAATCCTAAATAAATCCATAGTCAGGGTCATCTAAGGGTAAGATCATTTCTTCATAATAAAATAAAGAGACATCAAGCACATATGTTTATGAAACTTGTATTCAACTTCCCTGATTAGAGATATCTTCATAAATGGATTACATTACATAGTACGATTTATTATGTGGTTTTATTTTATTACAACATTAAATTAATTCTCTATGTATTCCTTCACATGTACCTAAATTCTAAACTTGTATTTTCGGTGTCTCTTCAAAATTCCACTAAAAATAGGCCTTGAGTTTCACACAATAAGTGTATTCAGAGCCCATCTTAAATATAAAATATTATTTTTTTATTTAAAATTAAGAAAAAACATTATTTTCATATTTGGTTCAATAACTACTCATGATTTTCATTTTCATATATATTCAATCAGTAGTTATTAAAGAAAATATTTACTGAGAATAATATTTAATAAATAATTACTTTCTATTTAGGGATATATTTTTATTTATTTACTGGGGAATAAAACAAGGATATTCATTTGTTAAATAAATAGTCATTATTCAAGGACATATAAATATTTTGGAGGAATAAAGGACCGTGTTTAATGGTTTAGTGATAAATAATATGTATTAAATGTTACTTGTATAAATTTTAAACAATTTATTCAATAAATAATTCTTAATTAATTAACTTGTTATATGAATTTCAATAAATAATATATAGTTTTTATAGGCATTGGGTTCTCCAAGGATTATGGAAATAATGATTGTGCAACTGAAATAATTATTTTATAATCCTAAAATTGTTAAACAGAATTTTGATATTTCCAACCTTATTTCTAGCCATTATGTTGGTTGTGCACAAAATATCCAGAGAATCCTCTAAATCTATAAGGGATGCCTCTATAAGAATACTGATAAGAATAAAGAGAGGTTATCCTCCACCACCCATTTCGATTCTAGATAAATCAAGGAGAATCCTTCATTGAATATATTATCATGGAGATTAAGGATGAATGAAGAAAGAATTAGGATCATCCCTTATAGCACTTTGATATTCCTATGGAAACTCTCATAGGTTCAAAATACACATGTGGATCACTAATGGAGGTATTATACACCCAATTACTATGACATAATGCTGTTAGAACATAGTGACATTCTCATATTCATCAATAAAAAAATAATTCATCTCATTTAAAATCTATAACTATTTAAATTATTTAAACGTAATTATGTAATTATCATTTTTTTGGTTTAGGTTTTTTAATATCAATTAAAATTTGATTCAATTTCATTGGTCATGATCTTCTTGTTCAATTTATATCTTATAGTAATCTCATATTATAATAAAAATATGAGTTGGGCATGCCTCACTAGTTCTTCTATTGCATTTTTAACCATATGTGGTATGAGAGTGATCAGGTTATAATTTATAATTATTTAGATATCATTTATTGATTTACATATTTATCATTTATTTTAAATTCATACTTAATGATTATTTAATATGAATCACATGATCTTCCCTTATTAATCTTCATTTTTTCAAATATTATATATAAATAGATTAATTTTGAATGAATAAAATTCAAAGAACTCATCATGAGACTCCTTGTATTCTTGATATATATCAAAAGTCAACATGACATGTGTCTTATAGGTACATTACTTGTAACCACATTTAATACCCCAATAAAACCCATGAATTAATTCAAGTCATGTTCAACTATTACTTTCCTTATGGTCTATGTAATTCATTTCTTATACCAATAAAAAATAGGTCTTTTGATTCAATAAAAAATAGGCTTCATCACCAACATGAAAAAAAATACATTTCATTTTTATGGGTCCAACCTAGTGTATTGTTAGCAAGACTACATGGTTTATAACTTGAGATCATGAATTTTAGTCTATTATTCAAAAGTGATTCTTGTATTTTCACATGGTATGTGTGATTAATATCCTTGTTACTTTGGGAACACATGATCAATATCCTAGGTACAAGTCATGTACTCCATTAATGTTCATAAAATACCAACACACCTAGTCTCTAAGAATGTGACAGAGATTTATGGGGAAGATTAATACATGATGTTTAGCTTGCTTATAAAAATCATCTGTATTACCAATTTACACAAAATTTAAAATCAATTTATTATAATTCATAAATATTATCAACAAATGTTCCATGTATAATTAAGTTGAAACATACATTAGATGTGATAGATTATAGATACATTAAGTATCATTATAATTTTTGTGTAATATTTAGAACAACATATGGTGTATAAATTATAATACATTGATTACTCAACGAGAAGTAAAACATTACATGCTATATCAATAACATGAATTATATGTGTCATCCATTTGAAAATACACTTCCTGAAATTACATAATTATATTTTCATTCTTCTGTATGAGTAAATGGTGTTTAAAGACCATATACACTATAATGTTTATAGAGGTACACATTTTGTTCCCTCTAAGGTTAATATTTGTACATAGTTGATTTTAAAAAAAAATATTTAATTTGATTAATATTTTTATGGATTAGAATATCAATAAATTTTATGTATGAATTATTAAAAAAATATTAAATAAAGAAGATAATCAATTGATTTATGTGTTATTTATTTTAAATAAAAATGATTAGGAAGTAATGTTGTTTATTAAATGTGTACTTCATCTCACGAATGTAGATGATCATGATAATATATTGGGAATTTAGATGTGATCGATATCTTTTTTATTTTATATTATATTAAATTAATGGTACACACATCATCCCTCCTCCTATTATGTATAGCTTTTAGTTTGCATGATTTCCATTTATCGAAACCCCATTAACAAATCCATTGTTTCCTCTGACCTTCGTGTAAGTAAAAGATTATATAACAGATGGAGCTCCATTGTTATTGGAGGTGGCTCGTGCTTAGATTTGAGGAGAAACCAATCTAAGTGGTACATGGAGGGGCATGTCGAAATCTGTGACATGAACCTTGTTATGGTTAACAGTTTTTTTACCCAAGGTTGACGTCTAATTTACCATATCTTAATTAAACTAACCATTAAGAAATGATCACAACCATTCCAAAAAGTTTTTTTATTTCTATTTGTTTCATGGTTAATATCATTTTGTATTTTTCATTGTGATCACTAGAATTTTTGAATTAATAATCATTAAATATATGACAAAAATAAAACATTTATTATGTGTAAATTTTATTTTATACATTGTTAATCACTTAAGAAATTCATCATAATTTTAATAATCATTTAATAATTAGAAAATAAGTTATTTAAATATAAAAACTAAAATCACTCCCTCTTATATATTAAGTCAGTATAGCCTTCCACTACATGGGTATGAATCTACCCATAGTTCAACGTTCCTGACCAACCTCTATTGGGGTGATGTAAATTATGAGGAAATATCTATCTTGATTTTTGGGTCAACATAACATAGTATATATTAAGGGTTGATCAGTTCCATGATACAGAGTTTAATTAATAGGAAATTATTTAAGAAAATATAAATTCAAGATTTATATATTAGGGAGTCTACTCAATAGATCTAAGAATTTGGTGTTATAGTAGTTGGGAAGTTACACCCACAAAAATACCATTGAATAGATTGAGATACCTTAATCTGAGTTATGAGAATGGGAATATGGATCCATAAAATTAAAATATACAAACAACATGATATTTCAAATTTAAGGATGCGAGGTATTGGGTTTGGATAAAATAGGGTAATATTAATAAAATTAACATTTATTATCTAATATTTTAGATAATGTAACAAAAATTTTCACCTATTAATTATTGAAATATAAATACAAATGACTTGAACCATGTCACTATAATCCATACATGAGAAGAATAACCATATAATTGGAAATAATATCCATGTATAGAAGAGGGTCTTACTCATTATTCTATTCCATGAAAATAAAGTTATTCATTCTTGAAAAACCCATTCCCGAAGAACCTATCCAAGAGGATATTAATGAATAATTATCTCTATATGAAATATTTGGATGACACCACATATGTCCAATATTTCAAGTTATATTTCAAGGAAAATGATCTACAAAAGAAACAGTATGATATAGATGTGTATAATATGATGTATCACCTTTATCATATCTATAGAAATTTTTAGAGTTATGAGATATATGAGTTCTCCAATTCATTTTTCTTGTGAATTATTGGAAATCTGGAACTTGTTCGGCCTCATGTAGTCTGGATGATTGGCTGCATAGATCACATAGATATATTGGAAATTAAATTAACTATTGATATATGAATATATAAAATCCTATCATCACTACATAATCCATTCACTATAATCATTTTGAATTACAATATGTGAAATATTTTTAAGTCCCATTTATAACTTCTTACTCTCATTCTCTTTGATGAAATCCACATGGTGCCTGAAAACCGGATAATCCATATAGTGGATAGAAAAATACAGAATAAGGAAATGGGGATAAATATTAAAAATTAGTCTAAATATCATGATAACCATATTTAAATGAAGATGAATATTCAAAATAAGTTGAAATAAAAAAGATAAGCTATGTTTAGTATGTGTCCAGATATGCCACTAGAAAAAAAATCAACCTAGATGCAAGGGGACACTAAACATTCATTCATTATTCCAGGTATTATATATATATATATATATATGTATATATATATTGCATATTATATCTACTGTGTGGTAATCACATCTGTATTAAAATTCATGAATCCAGTAGATTTTGAAATATTTCAAGAGGAAAGGTGGATCTTCGGAAGGAAATGAAATAAGATTGGATGACTTACAAATTGGAAACTGCCAACATCTATTTCTAACTAGAAATGTTTCGGTATTAATGAACTATTATTTTTTCTATTTGTAATTAATAACATAATCTCTATTTATTTCCTTGACATGGATCATTTTTTTAATTTGGAAATAAATAATACCTCATTTATAAAGGCAACATTTCTATTTGATGACACAACTAAATAATGGTACTTATTTTTTCTATGATGAATTCCAATTATTACAAATTGATAATAAATCATGTTCAACAATCTCACATAAGAACCAATTATTGAATCACCCACTATTTTATCTTAGTAATTTCATTTTAAAAATCATATTAAATATAGTTATTTTGAATATTTTGAGATAAAGCCACATGAAATTTTTCTTTCAAGAATAAAAGGAAAAAATTACCAAAACACCATTCTAGAGATAGGGTGATAATTCCCTAAATATTCCAGGATTTGAACATAATTATAGGTATTTACCATTTCTAGTGGAAGATATATGTGTATAACGTTACTAAATAACATTTTCTCAGGATGTGATTAGATTTTATTATCTATAAATTATAATGTATAAGTCCAATGAATTTAAGAAATTAAAAGAATTCAAGAATGATGTAATGAATCAAAATTGTGGGAAGGTAAAGTATAATTAATCTAATCCAGGTGGTGAATTTCATAAAAAATATATTTTATCTACCATATATGGTAGATTGGTATTCTATCGAAACTCAATCAACCTTATACTCCATAGTGGAGTCATGTTAGTGAATGGGGGACCCATACAATTACTTACATGGTAAGGTTAATAATGAGTCATTATGTTCATCCATTATCCTTTTGGGGATATGCATTAAATTATTCATCGCATATTCTATATTGATTAATAACTAAGGAAGAGAATGGAATTCTATATTAGTTAACGTATGGAATGAAATTAGTGTCAGGACATACTCATGTATGGGGATGTGAGACGTTTGTTATGTCTATGTTAGGGAAGAAACTAACACTTTGAGGAATGATGTTTATCATTATAAGATATACCATGGAATATCAAGGAAAATATCTATAGAAACCCTATGATAATAAATAATCTATTGCAGTACAAGCCATCTTTATTAAGAGGGGGCATATCCTCAAAAAGGTTAGTAAGAGAAATATTGACTTCAATGAATATTATTCTCAAGATACACCAAAATTGATATGGAAATATATTCTATAAGTCCCTATATAAAATTTTTCCCCAAAAATTTGTAATATTGTAACATCCCAAGTAAGTAATGAATAGTAGATATTTTTATCTATGTCCATTAAAGAATTAGATAGTGTTTTAGAGGCATAAAATGAGAATAAATCCAATCTTAAGCATGGAATACACTAATATTTTTAAAAGATTGTTTTACTGCCTTTTGATGGAAACCCATTTTTTAAATCAAAATTTTGACAATTTTATAATCTATATTTTTCAAAATAAACTTATTATTTATGATTGGGACATTGAAATTTACTTTGGGTAAATTTTTGGTATTTTTCCGATAAAGTTCATTTTTTTAATGAATAGTGAAAAATGTTGTATTTTAATTCAAAACCACTTTTTAATATAATTTATTTATATGATTAGATTATGTTTTGAATTGGTTTTAAAGTTCAAGTAGAATATATTTTTACCATTTAATCCAATGGTGGTCATTAGAATTAATTTCTCTTTGAAATTGGACTTAAACTAGTGTCAATCTTAGGATACTTATTGTTTCATAAAAACACAATATTTGCTCTAACAGCGGGAATTAATTATTAAATTAATTACTGTAACTTATATGTTTTGAATATTGAAAAATAGACATCATTTTTGAATTTGGAATATCAAATATATCTTAGGGTGAAGTTTTGGTATTTTTCTGAAAAACGTCAATTTTTTATGACTAGCGAAACCACTAAGTGGTACTTAAAACACTGCTTTTTCGTTTAAATGAAATTTTACCACCTCTCTGTTTTGAATTTCAAAAATATGACATACATGGTTTTCATTAAGAAGTAAAATGTGGTTAAATGGGATTAAAATAATTTTTTTGTGAATAGTTACTTTTAAGTTTTTAATCGCGATTAGAGTTAATTAGTGCAATTTAGGGCAAAAATGATATTATAATAAAATGAAAATACTTAGACACATGCCCTACCGTTATTGGATGTTTCATGGCCGACAAAGAAAATACATGGGTCAACTTGGGGACCCCATGGAGCAACTTTGGTAGGAAAATGAAATTAATATATTTTTTTAATGTTAAAATAAAAATGTCACAAACATGAGTAGTTTTACTAAAACAATTTTTAAATGGGGTTATACAAGTCAGATTTTTTACTATAAATATTCATTTAAAATCTATAAATATTTCCTACATCATGATATTTTTTTATAATTTTTATACATAAAATAAATTAAATTATTTATGGCACCATGATGATGCAGCGATTACCTCATTATTTAACGATTTAAATAAAATGAAAAGATAATGTGAAATCTAAGACCTACACATGTAAAAAACCTATTGGATGAGTATATTTAGAACCCTTATCACTATATCATATAAATACATAATTTTGGGATCTTTTTTATCCGAAAATCATTTAATAACAAAGTATCTTTTCTTAACATTCCAAGCATGCCCCTCCTCTCCTCTTATAAAAGGCACCAACTTCTAACACCTTACCCATACATCAAATGCCTTTGGATCGGCCAAACCCTGCCCATTTTGTCTCTCCACATCTCTCTCTAACTATTAGAAGCCTATCTTTGGGCAGAATTATTCTCAAGGAAGCCATTGAGCACAAATCAAAAACAGTTACCCGATTTAAAGGTAGTGTCATCTATTGTGTTCTTATGTTTTATTTTGCTTCTCTAACCCCCTAAACACTCTTTATTCATTTCTTATGTAAAAAAACAACATATTCCATATAATAGGATGTTTTTATGTGAAGGATTCTAACTACACTTACACACACCAACATCTAATGGTTAAAGAACATACTGTTTCCGTGGATGGCGAATTTCTGCCTCACGAAACGATCATTGTTAAATATTCTTTTAACACCATAAAAGGTAGCCATTAAGATGACACTATATTTATATATGATATATAACATGTTTATGTTTTAATTATGCTTCTGTATTTTTCATTTATGTAATATCTCTATGGTTTCCATTATGGGTTTACGCGATATCTTTATTTTAGGAAGTGCAGACTACCGCCCCCTCAAAGTGATTTGATTCGTTAACTCCATTTGTGGGATGTATAAAGGATGTAATTAATGTTATTATATATGATATTATACTGGAAATATAATATACCTTTATATCATTATGATTCCATTCCATGAAATACAAAATAGAAATGAATGTAGCGTTCATGCGTACGTACGGCTTACCGTCTCCATGAACGGTGGATTTCATTTCTTACCTATAAACATTATGTAATATTATAAATGCATGTATATAATGGATATATATGATATATATGATATTTACATAATGAGTATAACTCTGGATATAATGTATACATGAACAACTTGTAATTATAAAGAGCATATTTTTGAATCAAGTAACAATGATCATTAAAATGACCGTTATTAACATAAATATTTGTATAGTGTTTATGACATGGTAATAAGTGATATAAAAGGAATAATGAACTTTAAAATGGTTCTTAATCAAGTAAAAAATAACTCAAGTTGATTATTCAGGGTGTTAAAGAATGATCGAGTCAAGTCGGACCTAAGGTATGGGACTTCGTCTCAATCTCCGTTCATTGAGGCATATTTTGTTTTATACACAACTTTCTTTTATATGGTGTATAAACCCCTTTTACTTTTATGCTTATTCAAAATGAATCTTTTTTTATATGAAGTGTTTTACTAAATGACAAAAGGAATGTTTCTTTGTCGTACGTATGCAGTGACAATGACTTCTCTTCCGTCGTAACCTTTATTTGAGTTTCGGCTTACTCTACAAGTCACAACATTTTTTTTAAAATGAATAAATAAATTCCATGTTTTACTTTTATAATAGTTTTGTATTGAAAATGGTTTTCACAATGTTTTTATTATATCAATGTGTGGTACTGATATCTTCTAATTGAAATATGAAAATGGTATGTTTCCTTTATACATGTTTTATGTGATACGATTTTGTTATGGATCTTGGGCATTGTTTATGAAGACGAGTGGTTTTGTGATAAATTAAGGGTGGGTGAGCCCGATATAGCTCTCCAACGCATTGGGTAACGCGAAGGACTTAAACGTTAAGGTTTCTCCGAAGAGATTTAGGGAATATACTATGATGGGTATTCCAAACGTAACCAAGAGGGTTACTCCCTACGTAAGAATGTATTGAATGCCTCATGTTGCATTTATGTCTTATGATTTCCATGATTTATTCATGATTTGATGAGTTATGTTAAATTTCTTATGTTTTATGAGTAGATTATGATTTCATTTATTATTTTGTATACATGTACTCATGTTTCCTTTCCATATTTGTATATCCCTTACTGAGTTTTTATGCTCATACCATGGTTTTGATATGTTTTTCACAGGTCAAGGGAAGGGTACATGATATGATGATTGTGTCAAGGAAGTGTCAAGAAAGAATCCATGTTTTATTTTAAATATGTTTTTGTTGATGGGAAAAATGAATACTATATTTTATGAAACCACTTTGTTTAAATGTAGAATGTAATGCAAGTTTTATGATCTAATTCCCTAAAACTCTAAACCTGAAAATATACTCAATGTGTAATCTTGTAATAACTCATGATTAAGTATGTTTTATGGCTGTCGCCTTATAGATGGTATCAGAGGTTGGTTTACATAACTTTAAGAGTTAAAATTTTATTAAATGATTATACAAAAAAAAAATTTGGTCAAATTGAAATGATATAGCATTTTAAGATTACCATGATGCTTTATCTGAGACATGTTTGATCAGAATGGTTTTCCGTAGAGGAAACAGGGAAGCAGTGCTAGGAAGGTATAAAAAAGGAAATAACCTTTTGAATCAGCATCCTGAGATGGTCGGAATTGGAACTGAACAATTTTTTGTAGTAATGGCACAGTTGACTCAAGCGATAAATGGTGGCGGCATCCAAGCACGAGATCAGCCCGATCAACCACAGAGGATCATGTCACTGGTGGAACATTTCATGAGGCAACATCCCCCATCATTCAGAGGATCATCTGGCCCTGTGCTAGCTGAAGGGTGGATTAAAGCACTGGAGAAAATTTTTGATGTCATGGGGTGTTCAGACAATCAAAAGGTTAGTCTTGATATTTACCATTTGGAGGGTGAAGCAGATTAGTGGTGGTCGATGGTTAAAAATATCAGGGACACTAATGAGATTGATGCTCTTGACTGGGATGAATTTAAAGGTATGTTTCTTGAGAAGTATTTTACTAAGGCTATTCAACATAGAATGGAAAACCAATTCTTGGAATTGAGGCCAGAGGAAGACTCAGTGGCTGCTTAGGAAGAGAGGATCACTCGATTGGAAAGGTATGCTCCAAATTGTATCTGAGACCTTGATAGTAAAATCAATCATTTTTACTGAATATTAAAACAAAAATATCGAAAGGATTTAGCTTCTCATGAGCTAAAAAGATATGAAAAGCTTGTTTGATGTGCTGAGAAGGTGGAAATGGAGTTTTCCGATGATCAAGTGTTCTATAACAACCAACATATGAAGAGACCGAGGTGGAAGGAGAAAGGGAAGAATTCTTCAAAAAGGTATGATGGTAAGAAAACTAAGTTTCCAGTTTGTGATAAATGTGGAAAAAGTCATGCTGGGGAATGTCTTCTAAATTCTGGAAAGTGCTAATGATGTGGTAAGATGGGACATAAGGCTCATGATTGCACTGAAAAAGATCAAGGTGATGGTATGTCCAAATTTGATTTTCAGTTAGTGAAATGTTTTAAGTGCAATGAGATGGGTCACTATTCAAACGAGTGTCGACAAAGAGCTCGACTGATGGGAAGCAGTTAGACTACAAGCAGAAAGGGGTAGTGAAATACTTTGCAACTACATCAGTAGATGTCAGGCCATCAAATGTAGATGTATCAGGTACATTGTTTGTTTTTTCAGATTATACCAGCGTGTTGTTTGATTCAGGGTCTACACATTCTTTCATCTCTAAAAACTTTTCTAGGAAAATGGGAATACCATCTCAAAAAATGACTCCTGAACTTGTGGTAAAAACACTTGGGGTAAATGTTGAGGGAAAAAGAATTTATAAGAATCTTCATATCCTTATTCATGGAAAGAACCTACTTGCCAACCTTATTGTTTTAACTCTAGTAGAGTTTGATGTTATCCTGGGTATGGATTGGCTCTCTATTTACCATGCTAAGATTGACTGTAGAGCTAAATAAGATTATTTTCAGAAAGACTTTCAGTTTTTCTACAGGAATGAACCCTTACTGTTGATAACTTATCAAGAGGCCGAGAAACTTGTAAAAGATGTAAATGAATGTTACCTTTCACACATCGTTGAAAACAAAGGAACTGTTCAGATTAATGATGTTCCAGTGGTAAATGAGTATCCTGATGTTTTTCCTGAAGAGTATCCTAGAATAATACAAGATCGGGAAGTTGAATTTACTGTTTACTTAGTTCCTGATGCTAAGACAATTTCAAAACCCCCTTATCAAATGGCTCAATTTTAACTTTTAGAGTTGAAGGAGCAATTGCAAGATTTATTAGAGAAAGGTTTCATTCAACCTAGAACATTACCATGGGGTGATCCTGTTTTATTTGTTAAAAATAAAGATGGTTCAATGAGACTTTGCATTGATTATAGAGCCTTGAATAATATCACTATTAAGAACAAATATCCTTTGCCTCATATCTATTATTTGTTTGATCAGCTCCAGGGAGATCAGTATTTTTCAAAGACTGACCTGAGATCGGGGTACCATCAGCCGAAGTTAAAGGATGCAGATGTTCCAAAGACCGTGTTTCGTATATGATATGGCCATTATGAATTTATAGTAATGCCTTTTGGGCTAACCAATGCACCTGCTGTATTCAGGGAATTAATGAATATAATTTTCCATGATTTATTGGATAAGTTTGTGGTGATTTGCATTGATGATATTTTGGTGTTTTCTTAAAGTAAAGAGGAGCATTAAAGACATTTAAGGGTTATTTTTCAAACCTTGAAAGAAAATAAATTGTTTGGGAAATTCAGCAAGTCTAAGTTTTGGTTGAAACAAATTTCTTTCCTTGGTCATATTGTTTCTAAAGATGGGATAACTGTTGATCCTTCAAAAACAAAGGTTGTTTAAGAATGGCCAAGACCCACAAATTTTACTGAGATTCGTAGTTTCCTTGGTTTGGCAGGCAATTACCGAAGGTTTTTTAGAAATTTTTCAGGGTTATCTAGTCCAATTACTAAGATAACTTGGAAGGGTGTTAAGTTTATCTGGACAAACGAATGTGATTATTGTTTTCAGGAATTGAAAAGAAGATTGGTGAATGATCCAGTTTTGGCACTCTCTTCCAGGAATGAGGAGTTTGTTATCTACAGTGATGCTTCATTGAAAGGGCTTGGTTGTGTCCTAATGCATAATGATCTGGTAATTGCTTATGCTTCACGATAATTGAAAACTCATGAGGTAAATTACCCTACACATGATTTGAAATTAGCTGCTGTAGTTTTCACTTTAAAAATTTGGAGGCATCATTTGTACGGAGTAATGTGTGAAATATATACTGATCACAAAAGATTAAAGTATATATTAATTCAGAAATAAATGAACATGAGACAAAGGAGATGGCTAGAATTAATCAAGGATTATGATTGTACAATTCATTACAATCCGGGAAAAGAAAATAAAGTGGCTCATGCTTTGAGTCAAAAAAGTAATGCTTCATTAACAATGTTGCATTTGGAATGTGATCCTTTGGTTAAGGATTTGATTAACTTTGGAATAGATGTTTTTGGTGCAGGATGTTCTTCTGTTTTGTTTCAGGTTTCAGTGAAATCTTCTCTATCAGACAGAATCAAGCAAGCACAGAAGCAACACAGTGAGTTGTAGAAAAAGGTAGAGCTCGTTCAGAAGGGTAGGTTGCCTGAATTCAACATTGATAATGATTGTGTTTTGAGATTTGGGAAGATATTGTTGGTGCCGTGTGATTCACAGTTGAAGAGAAAGTTTTTATGTGAAGCTCATAGTTCTCCGTTTTCAGTTCATCCTGGTAGTACTAATATGTATAGAGATCTTTGGGAGAATTACGGGTGGGATGGAATGAAAAGAGATATTGCTGATTTTACTGTGAAGTTTTTGACTTGTCAGTAGGTTAAAGTAGAGTGACAGTTACCGAAAGGGATGCTTCATCCTTTACCAGTGCCAGAGTGGAAATGGGAAAATATATCCATGGACTTTGTTGTGGGATTACCGAAGACACCTCGAGGTAATAATGCAATCTGGGTTATTGTTGATCGTTTGACTAAATCTGCTCATTTCCTTGCTATACGAGATACTTTTTCCCTAGATCAACATTCCCATTTGTATCCTAATGAGATAGTCAGGTTACATGGATTTCCTCTCTCCATTGTATCTGAACATGATCTCAGGTTCACTTCTAACTTTTGGAAAAGCCTTCAGAAGTTGTTGGGTACTGAATTACATTTTAGTACAGCTTATCATCCCCAATTAGATGGGCAGTTAGAACAAACAATTCAGACATTGGAGGATATGCTACGTGCTTTTTAGATGGATTATCAGGGAAGTTGGGACCAACATCTTTCTTTGGTTGAGTTTTTTTATAATAACAGTTTTCATTCCAGTATACATATGGCACCATTTGAGGCATTATATGGGAAGCAGTGTCGAACTCCAGCTTTCTGGGATGAAGTGGGTGAAAGGAAGATGATAGGACCAGAATTTGTAGAAGAGTTGGTAGAAAAAGCTCAGTTAATACAGAAACACATGAGAACAACTCAGAGTAGGCAGAAGAGTTATGAGGATAACCGGAGTAAGGATCTATATTTTGATGTAGGTGATCATGTTTTTATCAAAGTTTCACCATGGAAAAGTGTTATGCGATTTGGTAAGAAAGGAAAGCTGAGTCCAAGGTTCATTGGACCATATGAAAATCTGGAGGGAGTTGTATCAGTTTCTTACCGAGTGGCTTTACCTCCGAGTTTATCTCAGGTACACAGTGTTTTTCATGTTTCAATGTTAAGGAAGTACATTCCAGATCCATCTCATGTTCTGAGTCCAGAGTTAGTTCAGCTGGAAGAGAACCTATCTTATGAGGAAGAATCGGTCCAGATTCTTGACCATAGGGAGCAAGTGTTACGGAATAAGATGATTCATCAAGTAAATGTTTTGTGGAAAAACCACATGATTGAGGAGGCAACATGGGAATCTGAATATGCAATGAGGGCTAACTACCCCCACTTATTCGATAATTAAATAAATTGCGGGACACAATTTTTTAAAGGGGGGAAGGATGTAACATCCCAAGTAAGTAATGAATAATATATATTTTTATCTATGTCTATTAATGAATTAGATAGTGTTTTATAGGGTTAAAATGAGAATAAATCCAATCTTAAGCATGGAATACACTAATATTTTTAAAAGATTTTTTTACTACCTTTTGATGGAAAACAATTTTTTAAATCAAACTTTTGACAATTTTATAAGCTATATTTGTCAAAATAAACTTATTCTTTATGATTGGGACATTGAAATTTACATTGGGTAAATTTTTGGTATTTTTCCAATAAAGATCATTTTTTAATGAATAGTAAAAAATGTTGTATTTTAATTCAAAACCTCTTTTTAATCTAATTTATTTATATGATTAGATTATCTTGTGAATTGGTTTTAAATTTCAAGTAGAATATATTTTTACCATTTAATCCAATAGTGTTCATTGAATTAATTTCACTTTGAAATTGGACTTAAACTAGTGTCAATCTTTTGATACATATTGTTTCATAAAAACACGCTATTTTCTCTGACAACATGAAATAATTATTAAATTAATTAATTTAACTTATATGTTTTTTAATTTTTATAAATATTCATCATTTTTGAATTCGGAATATCAAATATAGATTAGGGTGAAGTTTTGGTATTTTTTTGAAAAACGTAAATTTTTGATGAACAGTGAAACCACTAAGTGGTACTTAAAAAACTGATTTTTCATTTAAATGAAATTTTACCACCTCTGTGTTTGGAATTTCAAAAATACGACATAAATGGTTTTCATTAAGAAATAAAATGTGGTTCAATGGGATAAAATAATTTTTTGCTGAATAGTAACTTTTAAGTTTTTAATCGCGATTAGAGTTAATTAGTGCAATTGAAGGAAAAAATGATATTATAATAAAATTAAAATACCTAGACGCGTGTCCTACCCTTATTGGGTGTGTCATGGACGACCAAGACAATACATGGGTCAACTTGGGGACCCCATAGAGCCACTTCGGTAGGAAAATGAGATTAATATCTTTTTATTTAATGTTAAAATAAAAATGTCACAAACATGAGTTGTTTTACTAAAACAATTTTTAAATGGGGTTATACAAGTCATATTTTTTACTATAAATAATCATTGGAAATCTAAAAATATTTCATACATCATGATATTTTTTTTATAATTTTTAGACATTAAATAAATTAAATTATTTATGGCACCATGATGATGCAATGATTACCTCATTATTTAACGATTTAAATAAAATGAAAAGATAATGTAAATTCTAAGACCTACACATGTAAAAACCTATTGGATGAGTATATTTCGAAACCTCATCACCATATCCTAGAAATACATAATTGTGGGACCTTTTTTATCCAAAAATCATTTTATAAAAAAGTATCTTTTCTTAACTTTCCAAGAGTGCCCCTCCACTCCTCTTATAAAGGGCCCCCACCTCTACCACCGTACCCACACATCCAAAGCCTTTGGATCAGACAACCCTACCCATTTTATCTCTCCACATCCCTCTATAACTCTTATAAGCCTCACTTTGGGCAGAAGTCTTCCCAAGGAATCCTTTGAGCTCAAATCAAAAATAGTTACCCGATTTAAAGGTAGTGTCTTCTCTTGTGTTATTATGTTTTATTTTTCTTCTCCAACCCCCTAAAATCTTTTTATTAATTTATTTTGTAACAAAACCAGTATCTTACATATACTCGGATGTTGTTATAAGAAGGATTCGAGCTATACTTACACCTACATCTAATGGTTAAAGAACATACTGTTTCCATGGATTGCGAATTTCTGTCTCACGAAACGATGATTGTTCAATATTCATTTAAAACCTTCCATTGTGGCCATTAAGATGAAACTATATTTATATATTATATATAATATGTTTATGTTTTAATAAGCTTCTGTATTTTTCATTTATGGCATACCTTTATGGTTTCCATTATGGGTAAACATGATTTCTTCATTTTAGGAAGTGCGGACTACCGCCCCCTCAAAGTGTTTTGATTCCTTAATGCCATATGTGGGATGTATAAAGGATGTAATTAATGGTATTATATATGATATTATACTGTAATTATAATATACCTTAATATCATTATTATTCCATTCCATAAAATACAAAATAGAAATGAAAGTAGCGTTCATGCATACGTACGGCTTACCGTCTCTATGAATGGTGAATTTCATTTCTTACCTATAAACGTTATGTAATATTATAAATGCATGTATATACTGGATATATATGATATATATGATATAAACATCATGAGTATAACTCTGGATATAATGGATACATTAACAACTTGTAATTATAAAGAGAATATTTTTTGCTCAAGTACCAATGATCATTAAAACGACCGTTATTAACTTAAATAATTGCATAGTGTTCATGACATGGCAATAAGTGATATAACAGGAATAATGAACTTGTAAATTGTTCTTAAGCAAATAGAAATTTACTCAAGTTTATTATTCAGGAGGATAAATAACGATCGAGTCAAGTCAGACCCAAGGTATGAGACTTCGTCTCAACCTCCATTCATTGAGGCATATTTTGTTTTATACACAACTTTATTTTATACGGTGTATAAACCCCTTTGAATTTTATGCTTATTAAAAATGAATCTTTTTTTTACATGAAGCATTTTACTAAATGACAAAAGGAATGTTTCTTTGTCATACTTATGTGGTGACAATGACTTCTCCGCCGCCGTAACCATTATTTGAGTTTCGGCTTCCTCTACAACACATAACATTTTTTTAAAATGAAAAAAATAAATACCATGTTTTACTTTTCATTTATTTTGGTATTGAAAATTGTTTACAAAATGTTTTTATTATATCAATGTGTGGTATTGATATCTTGTGATTAAAATATGGGAATTTTATGTTTCCTTTATGCATGTTTTATGTGATTCGATTATGTTATGGTTCTTGGGCATTGTTTATGAAGACGGGTGTTTCCATGATAAACTAAGGGCGGGTGAGCCCGATATAGCTCTCCAATGCATTGGGTAACATGAAGGAGTTAAATGTTAAGGTTTCTCCGAAGAGATTTAGGGAATATACTGTGATGGTTATTCCAAACGCAACCAAGAGGGCTACTCCCTAAGTAAGAATGTTATGAATGCCTCAAGTTACCATTATGTCTTATGATTTCTATGATTTAATCACGATTTTATGAGGTATGTTAAAGTGCTTATGTTTTATGAGTAGAGTATGATTTCATTGATTCTTGTGTATACATGTACTCATGATTCCTTTCCATATTTTTATATCCCTTATCAAGCTTTTTATGCTCATCCCAAGTTTATGAAATGTTTTTTACAGGTCAAGGGAAGGGTACATGATATGATGATAGTGTAAAGGAAGTGTCAAAAAATAATCCATGTTTTATTTTAATTATGTTTCTGTTTATGGTAAAAATGAATACTATCTTTTATGTAACCACCTAGTATAAATGTGGAATGTAATGCATGTTTTATGATCTAATTCTCTAAAACTCTAAACCTGAAAAGATCCTCAATGTGTAATCTTGTAATAACTCAAGATTAATTAAGGTTTAAGGCCGGGGCCTTATAAATATGTTGGAGGAAAATAGAGGTAGAAGAATAAGAAACATCTGGTTTTCTAGTCACCAAAAATGGTGACTTGTTTTTTGTAGAAAATAATAAAACATTCTATAATAAATGTGTAGTAGATATATGAAATGGTAAAAATAGAATGAATCCATGAATTCCATGATGTATTCTATGTAGCAGAAAAATTTTTAGGTTCTAGTCTATTTTACAGTTGATGTAAATTCTAATTGGTGTAAATGTTTATTCAGTAGAAAATTTGATATGAAAGGTAATGTAGGATCCATGAAAGAACCATTAGTATCTACTGTGTTTATATATATTCAATGCATTAACTATGAAGAAATTTTTTCACAAATTTCAATATTTAGATATATCATAATTATACTTTCTATAAAATTATACCAAAATAATGAAAACTAGTATATGGATGCCAAATCAAATTTAATTAATGATAAACTTTACAAAGTGGTCTATTTGACATAACCAGAAGGGTTTCTGGATATTAATAATATGAAAAGGATTCGAATATAAATTGGTCAATTTATTGATTAAAGAAAGCATCTAGATCATGTAATATTTTTTTCAATAAAGCTATAAAAGAATTTTCTTTAATTGAGAATTAATATGATCCATGTGTTTATATGTGGAATAGTGACATTACTATCATTATCCTATTTTTATATGTTAATGGAATATTATATATGGAAAACAATATACTAGTCTTACCGTTCGTTAAGGAAAAGTTAATCTACTGCTTCTATATGAAGGAATTTGGTAAAGAAACGTATATTCTAGCGGTTATGATCAATCGTGATAGATCTGAGAGAATATTTAGACTAATTCATGATATATAAATTGACCATTTATTGTGGATGTTTAGTTTGGAACAATCAATGAGAGAATTTATAATGATCCCTAATTTCTATGTAACGACCCTAACCCCAGTAGCCCGAAGTTGGTGGCTTATGTTAATAAATCGGCATTGATAAGTGTGAAAACCCCAAAGGATTGTCTAGTTTAGCATTTTAGGAATATAAATTACATATATGAAATTTACATTATAACATAAAATGAAATACAAATTATAAACGCTATTTTAAACATCCAGAATCTCCTATATTAAGACTATAAGTCAATTATAATATACTTTTTTGTATCCTGGTGAAAAATAACACATATGAACTGTGCGAGTAAAGATTCTCATTAAGGGTAAGAAATAAAGCGGATGCTATTACAAATAAACATAAACTATAATTCATGGTGAATAACTAAAAACACATTGCATTAAAACATAATAATGGGCATTATATGGAATTAATAAAAGCTGGTTAAATAATTCCATTAATAATCACATAAAAAAGAAAAATAACCATGGATATATTAATAGAAAAAAATTTATATAGAATATCAATTACTTGTATCATAATGTGGGAGTTCATAATGTATAACATTTGAAAAATATTTTCAAAGCGTCGACTAAGACATTTGAATAAAAATGGCTAAGGTATCAACCAAATCCTAATCTCTTTGGTCTCATGAGACCTACCAATGTATCTAGTGGATATAATAGCCCATCAAATCACATACTTTTCCCAAGGAATTCCTTATATTAATGGGGTGAATCATAGACAACATATACATATGAAATATAAATAAAATTCCCTTCTTTTTTATTTTATTATAGATAATCCCCCTTTTAAGGGTTTAAGGGGAACCCGTACATGACCCATATGCCCAAGTCACAAGGCCCGACATGACCTGTAATACATGACCCAAAGGCCCAGAGGCATACCATGCCCAATACATGACCTGTAGGAGCATCCCACTAGAGATTCCCCTCCCCAGCTTCTGTATCATTGATTGCATTTAGCTCCACACCTGCATTGCTGATCGGCTAGCATTGCCTCGTACAATGATGCACAATGCCTGGTCCCAATGGCAGTTGCCATACCCTCTCATTCTTTCAATCCGGTTATCACTTCTTCTGGTGACTACTACTAGAGCTCTAATCCTCATTTGAGACCTGCTCTTTGTGAACTAGGATACTTCATGGTCTTCAATGGCCTTCAGTCCCCATGTCCTGAAGGAATTTGATGGCCCAAAGGCCCCGGAGACCCGTAGGCCCAAACCGGTGGCTTGAAAGCCCAAATCATGTGGATAGTCTGACTTCAACATTACCGAACAGTGCCTATTATAGTTCCTTCTACAGTACTGCTAGAGTACCCCAAAAATTTCCCCCCACCCGGTTTTGAACCTAGGTCTCTTGGATTCCAAGCAGGAGCCCTTACCTCTTGGGTACGGGCTCATTGGCATAAATAATATTCAATGCTCTGTATACATAGTCACATACTATTCTGAGAAATAAAGGTGAGAAGTGTGACTAGAGCGAATCCATAGTCAAAATTATAATAAATAATTTAATAATATATGGTATAATATATCACAAAATATAAATCACAATTAATAATATTATTAAATAGATGGTGTGGAAAGATATGAAAATACTATAATAAAATCATCAAGGAATTCTAGATTAAAATCCCCTTTTTTACTTTGGATGGAAGATTTGTTTGGGAAAATAAATTTTATTTTTCATAATAAAATAATGTAACATGTATATCCCAGAAAATAATAGTCATGGAATTTGATATTATATTTTAGGAATATATTCTTTCCATGTAAATAGAAAACAAGTAAAAATATCATTTTAGAAACACTATAAATAAGCCTTTATAGTGAGGTTAAAGGGAAAATAAAAAAGAGTCTTTAAAATCAATCAAATGCATATTTTTTTGTATAAAACCAAATAGGAAAAAATATATTTTCTTCATGGTAAAATAGTTATTTAAAAAAATGGTGGATTAAAAAATATTATGGTTTTCACATTAATATTTGAATGAAACTCGGATATTGTCACAAATCGAGCTTGCTTATCGAGAAGAATTGAGTAGGGATTCTTATAAAATCATGTATATCTTGTCAAATAAGGATGAAATGATATGGATACGATATTTTGGAAAAAATAAATATAATTTATAATAATTATATTAAAATAAATAAGAATTAAACTATTTTAAAGAGGGATAAAACGTAACCTCAATGAAAAATGAGCGTTCAGGTAGAATCCCATAACATATGTCTGAATCAATTCTACATGTATTATTAATATTCTGGAAAATGAAATTATATTTATTAATAAATTAAATAAGAACCTATTTAAAATTTATTTAATTTAGTTTAATTTTATTAAGTTAATTAATGTACTTTTTGATAGGTTATACGATTCAATTATGTTGTTCAGGAGTGTTTGTTTCCTTTGGTTTCATGACAGAATCACTTGTATATATGTATGAAAGTTCATGTAAAATGGGAATAGTTGCACTGAATTAAAAATATATGTTAATAATGAATATAATGAACATTTAATGGACTTTATATCATTTTTTCAATATATTATCATGATTCAATAGGTAAATCTTTATTGATAACCATTTACATTATTTTTTATATTGTTTTCAATAAGCACGAACTAGTTTTATCTCATAAGCTATTATTATGTATATATACTAGTTATATAACTTTAAATAAGTTTTGTTACATATATTATTCTCTATATTATCCATAAATATTTTTTTACAACTAGAATTGAACAATGAATTGAAAAATGAAAATTCATTGTCCATGAAGGTGGTAAATCGGCACATCGTGGTCAATGTTTTCATTTTCTGAATAAAGTGGGAAAGAGAAGGGAATTGATGTTTGATATACCATTAACCTAATAAAATTAAAATATATTGGTGATATTGGTAATATAATTATTTTTTGGATAGATTTGGAAAGGAAAGTTAAATAAAATAAAACAAATTCAATGGAATTTAAATGAATGAAAGGGTATTTTACCTCCTGAATTCTTCACATTCAAAACCTCATTATGGAAACTTGAAGTGGCCTTTTGGTAAGACCAGGAAGACTAGAATGTGAGAAGTTATTTTGGATATAGATTAGATAACAATTGGACAATCTTTAAGGCTTTTTAGGTGTAAGGAGAATAGAGGTGAAAGGTTGTAATTATAGAGGAGGAGATGGGTGTTTTATTATTATTCTATTCAGTAGTTTATTATTTTGGATTAAGAATGTGAATATTCTAAACAATATCACTAAATATATTAAAATAATGAAGGATTTTTTGTGAATATGGGATTAAATGATCCATAATTTATCTATGACTCAATAATTCAAGTATCAATTAAATACTGTAAATAGCTATATTTCCCAATCCACCAAAAAAATTTGTATTTTAGAAAAATACCAAAAATTAACCATAACTATATTTTGATGTGTATAATTGAAAAATGGACACTATTTTATTATAATAATTTTCTAAATATGATAATTTTAAATTTTATATTAAATTTCTATTTATATTAAAAATACTAATTTTAAATTTATAACAAGTTTTATTACACATAAAAAAATAATTATGTTCTCCTAAAGTTATTTTATATTCAAAAGAAAAAAATAATAATTTATGCATTTATTTAATGAAAATAAATTTACTTTTAAATAATTAAATTAATTAATAATATATAAAGGAAAATTGAATTTTCACAAAAAATCCAACACTTAACATATTGTTTTTAAAACATTTATTTACTTATTCATGGATAAAAATATACCATATTTTTATTAATTAAATGCCCAAATTTTATTTATAATCTCATGGGTGAAGTTTTTATTCTACTAGATATATATCACTATTCATAGTGTTCACTTTACTATTCCAATTGTCATATTAAATAGTATATTATAGCTTTAAACTTGTTGTTGTGTGAAGCACAAACTATAAATGATATTTAATTTAAAAAATGCATTCCATAAAATCTGGGCATGTTACATTCACCACTAATTAAAAAAATAGCAACTTCAAATTATCTATAATTTCACCCAAAATAAAATATTTATATGGATCTTCATCATAATTTCGTTTGGTTACCATGTCACCTATTTAATTTTATGATTTTTTCAATGTACCTTTTCCAGTAGAGTCATGTGATTCTTCAATACCTGTTTTATAGTGTCCATAACTAGATATTCCCTTCATAGTAAGATAAATTAGCTTCCAATTATATTTGTCATGAAGTCAGTAAACGCCTTTGGTTTGGAATGTACATCCATAAAAAATACATTTGGAACACAGTGGGTACTTTATAAAGTCTAGTAGGCATCTACAAATGATAAGACACAACTCAAATTCTCTCCGGAATTTCAAATACCAATGTACCTAGGGATTAGTTTCCCTTTCTTCTGAAATCATATAACACCAATCCATGGATATACCTTCAACAATACATGATCTCCCACATTAAACTCCAAATATTTTCTCCGTTAGTCAGCATATCTCTTTTTCTTACATTGAGCTTCTTTGATATGGGTTTGAATTGTTATTACCTTTTTTTCTCATCCACATGTTCTAGTCCTACGGGCATCATTTTCCCATCTTCATCTATACAAGTTGGAGTACAACATCTCTTTCCATATAATGATTCCTACTTTTCTATTAGAATTATTGAATGGAAGCTATTGTTTTCAGAAAATTCTACCAAAGGAAAATACATATCCCAGATACCTTGAATGATATGTGATCATGATCTCTACATTTCATCAAATGTTTGAATAGTCCTTTCAGAATTTCCATCCATTTGATGTTGATATTTAGTTCTCAAATGAAGCTCAAAATCCAAATATTTATATAGACTATTAAAAAATGTTGATGTAAATCATGGATCATGGCCAAACACAATTTGATGTGGTGCACAAAGATGTCTTACAACTAAATTAATATAGATTCATCCAAGGGGATATATTGTGAAATATACCCTTATACTAAGGAAATGTAATGATTGTGTAAGTCCACAAACATTATCCGTATTGAAACATTCTTTCTTGGAGTCTTTGGTAATCCAATGAAAAAATTCTAAGTAAATTCATTCTATTTTCATATAGTAATATAATGATGTTTTATGAGTTTTCTAGGATGGTGTCTCTCTACATGCACATGTTGATAGAAAAAACATATTGATACATAATCAGTGAGTTCACAGCTAATATTATCATACTAGAAATGTTCCTTAAAATATTTATACATCTTAGTGCTACTAGGGAATATAGAGAAATTGGGGCTTTTTGAATCATCTAATAATTTTTTAGCTTGGGTATAGAGGGAACACAAAGTGTCTTCTCAGATTTCAAAATTCCATCTTCTTATACAAACTCTACATTTTTTCCATTATTCATAGGTTTAATTTTTTTTGAATATTCGCATCATGAAATATAGAACATTTAATCTTTTCAAATAAAGTTGGTTTAGAAACCATTTGAAAAAGTCAGGATGTTTCACCACTCTTCATAATTACAATATCCATCTTTAATAGACCCATGTACACAGGATCCTTTCCAATCCTCATTTTGTTCTAAAGACTAGGATCGTTCATTATCAAATCATATGAGATATTATTTTCCTTCATTGGGTGGTAGTGTGTTGAACAATTACAATCCTTTAGTAGCATGAGTTGTCTCCTTTGCCTCATGTTGAGTTCTTTCTATTGGAAAACATATTTCAGTCACTTATGATCTGTATATATATCTCATCCTTCACCATTTATATAGTTTCCCCATATCTATAGATAATATATTTCATATACTAGATCACGATAATGAATTTTATTGTTCTATTCATGCGAATTAAACTGCCTTAATGCATAAGAAATAACTCTATCATTATGAATAAGGAAGCAACCAAGTCCTTTCATTGATGCATTAATATAGATCACAATTTCCCCATTTATAGATGATAAATTCAATAATAAAGATTCACAAATTGCTTCTTTAGTTTTTAAAATCATTCTCTACACTTATTATTAAAAAATCTAAACGAAATGCTTATAGTATCTTACTAAACCAATGAAGCAGTGTACCTCAGTTATGTTTGGTGGTGTTGGTCATTATTGAACAACCATTTCCATCATAAGATCAACTAAGATTCCTGCCTTAAAGAAAAAATGACCCTTAATTTTTTTTTTGAATCCATAATTAACACTTCCTAAACATTCTATATAATGTTTTTTTCTATGAGTTTTAGAAAAATCTGTAAGTGGTTCTCATGGTCTTTATAGATTTTGGAGTATATCAAGATATCATTAATAAATAACCAAAAAAATCATCAAAATATTTTTCTAATACTATGTTAATTATTTCTATAAAAACATAGGGTGCATTAGTGAATCCAAATGGAATTACGGTAATCTTGTAATATCCATACCAAGTTCAAAATGTTTCATGTGGAATATCTTTTTTTACACACAATAGATGATATCTAGAATGATATTCAATCTTATAAAAATATTTTCATTCACGAATTATATAAAAGAAATCAAAAATTTGAGGAAAATGATAATTTTTCTTTGTATTAATACCATTGATATATGAATAGTAAATATAAAGCTTCATGGATCCATATTTATTCATAACAAAACAAACAAGGGCTGCCCATGAAGAAACACTAGGGTGAATAAATACATTATTACTATAATCCCCTTCTTATTTATTCATCTCCACTAATTCTACTATGGCTATCCTTGAAAGATTATTTGATATTAGTCTTGACTCAGGAATTAAATCAATAGAAAACTCATCTTTCTACTCTGAATAATTTCCCAGAAATTCCTTAGGAAATATATTAATGTATTCCATTACAATAACGACACCATCAATTTGAATATTTCATTCCTCATCCATAGATGATGTTTTCTCTTCCTCCCAAAGAAGTTCATTTAGTCGATCTACTAGGTTGGATCTAGATAAGAATCAGATGATGAGGTTTCTTCTCTAAAGATAAAAGATTCTATATCTTCCTCGAAAATCATAATTTCCTTCTTCTAGGAATAATTTTTTGCAACATGTTTTGAAATAAAATGAAAACATAGGATTATAAAAAATTTAATCATCAGTATGATGATATAGTTAGCAACTAAATAATGTTTATGTGCATAAATGGGACTAATTGACAAAATTTTTTTACAATTACACTTCCCATTGGAGTTTTTACTGAAAACTACCTTAATAAATCAAATGGGAAACGTCTAATTTTATTAAAAAAAATTAAATATATAAAATAATATGATGATCCAAAATCAAATAAATCATTGGGTAGGTTTTTAGATAGGATTAAAGTACATGCTACCACATCATTATGAAATTCAAACTCAGCAGTTGTGATCACATAAGCTTGGCCTTTCTCTAGAAGTATCGTATGTGGGAAAATTCACTTTTTTATTCTTATCGTTATATATTCTTTCATATGCCACTCTCTTCTTCTCTTGTTTTATTCTAAAGGCATAATATGTAGAGAATTACTTCACTGCCTTGATTTCACATGACATTATATCTTTGCAAGGTGAGATTGTTTGGGAGACTAGTACCCATCTGATGGGAGGTTCTAACCCATTGAAGAATCTATTAATCATGCTCTTCAGATTGCATACGTAATCTATAGCATGATTTCATAACAAAATAAATTTTTCATCATACTTGTAAAATCATTCCTCACTACAACAGATTCAGGAGCATTAAACAACAAGCACTGATAAAAACCACACGTTTATCAGTGCTAGATAAAATAATTGATAAAGGTAAACTCAATCAGTGCTAAAAACACAAATAATGGTGCATCCTTTATCGTGGATTTATTTAGCCCTAATGAAAAATATATTTATCAATGGTATTCATTGTACAGATAAATGTATTTAATAAAAAATATTAATAATATATATGTAATTATTATATTTATATTAAAAAATAATGTTTATTTATATATATTAGTTAAAGAACAAGATTATAATTTAAATATTTTTTTAATAATTAAAAATAGATATAAAATGATTAAAAAACGAATTTATATGATTATAATTAATTAAATAAATATTTAAAAATAATAATTATAGTATTTTTTTAAAAAAATAAATAATTTTATTATATTTATAATTATATTTTTATAATTTTATATAAATACTTTTGAGATATTTTTATTTATAATTTTAATTATATAAATAAATATGTCTCTAATGAATGGGAACTCAAGTCCATGTAATAGGCTTTCAAGCCCACTAAGCCGATGGTCCACTTATTGAATAGATAAGGCTTGATGGGTGGGTTATCCTTTTGAAAAGATATGGTCTGCCTTTATTGCCTCTGTGTGTGGTGTTTTTTTAATGTAATTGCATATCCAAGAACCTAATATAATATAATATATATATATATATACATTTATAATTATATAAATATATTTATCAGAATATTTATTTAAAATAATAATTATAAATATATCAATATATATATATTTAATTAATTATTAAATTATAATAATTATATTTGTAATATTTTATAAATATATAGATACAAAATTTTTTATAATTATATACAAATATCTATAAATATATTTATTTATAAATATAATTGTATATATATATATATATATTTATAAAATTATAATAAATATATTTATTATATTTATAATTTAATAAATATATATAATTACATTAATATATTTATAAATATATACAAATATTTATTAATATATAAAAATATTTATAAATATGTTAAAATAATTATAATTATAATTATAATTATTTATTTATTTATTTATTTACATAATTATAAAATTACAATAAATATATTAATTTTATATAATTATAAAACCAAAAATTTAAAAAATATATTTAGTGTTTTTTTATAATTTTTTTAAAAAAATTATATATTTAATTAAATAATTATAAAATTATAATAAATATATTTATTGTATTAATATTTTTAGAAATATATATAATAAATATATTTATAAAAAATTATTTAATTATTTAAATATTTATATATATATATTTATATATTTATAATTTTAGAAATTTAATAAATATATTTTTTATAATATTATAATTACATAAATATGTATATATATATAATTATATTTATAAATAATCATATTTATGGATATTTGTATATAATTATAATATATTTATATCTATATATTTAATAATATATAAATATATATTTATAAAATATAATAAAGACAATTATTACAATTTTATATTTATTTACACACAGAAAGATATTCTTTTTTATATTTAAAATTATAAATATATATAATTATAAATATATGAATAAAATTATAAATATATATATACATATTTTCTTAGAAGTAAATATATTTTTTTACATAGTTATTAAAATATATTTAATATATTAAATATATTTATAATATTATAATTATATATAAGTATAAAGATATTTATAAATATTTATTAATATATTTATTGTATATATAATTATAGGTAAATATATATTTATTCAAAATTGTGTTTTAAATTAAATATATTTACATATTTATTATTTATATAATTTTATAAATATATTTAATAATATATAGTGGCTTGTGTTACGTGACTTATGATAGAATATAGAATAAGCCTATAGGTAGTCCCCGTTTGATAAATTCTATGGTTGTCTTACCTTAAATCAAATGATAGATCCCATGACTTCATTTCATTAGTCAGTGGTTTGACATAGGGGTTCTATTAATCTTCTTTAATTCCACTACTTGAAAAGTGTGTTTCATTAAATCCAATGGTAGATCTCACGCGACTCGCAAGGTACACCTAGATTTTTTCTCAAAACTATATTATCATGATCAATCATTTAATTAGTGGACTAAAATAAAATAAGTTATTACATTTAAAATTTGATAAATTTTATTTTGATATATTATAATTTTATAATTTTACAAATTTATAAAAATATATAATTATATAAATTATATATAATTATAAAACAAATATGTACTTCTATATTGTTTTATAAATATATATATATATCTATATATATATTATATATATTTGAATAAAAAATATATTCTTTTATAATTTATATATAATTTTATAATTTTATATACATCTATAATTTTGTATACTAATATAAATATAAACATTTTTTATATTAAATTTTATTATTATAAACTATTTTCAATTAATGAATTAGTTAATAATTTTACAATGAAATAAATTCAATGTTAGTACTGAAAATATTTTAAAAAATATAATAAATTATTCTTATTAATTTTGAAAGCATTATTATATTTAATATAAATGTTTTCTATTATGAAATACTTTTCATATAATATAACATTTTTAGATTTCCATTATTGCATTCAATTTATGTATTCTATGGGTTTGTTATAATGTAAATGTTATATTGTAAGTCATTTATACTATTATAAAAATGGATTTAATTCTTAAAAACATGAAGAGAGAAATAGTTTTTAAAAATAAAATCTCCTCCATTATATTTTTAAATTTTTTCACTAGGTTTTTGTTTTTGATCATGTGGGATGATGAACAATTTTTCAATAGTCATATTTTATATTATGAAAATAGAATATAAGTAATATATATTTTTTATATTTCAATTATTACATTAAAGAATTGTATTTTTAAATTTCATTCAATAAGTCTTTTTTGATCGTGTTTGATGATAAATCATATTTCAATTTCTCCATTTTCAGTCAAGTAATTCGTGACATCCATCTTAAATTTAACATATTTTTCTAATTTAATTTGTTAAATATTATTATTACTAAATCAAATAGAATGGATATTAATAGATAATGGATTGATGTCAATCATATAAAAAAAGTGTCAGAAGATCGAATGAAAGAGTTTATCATGTTTGGAAAATATCATTTATATGACCCTTCACAAATCCTTTTTCTGTTTTTAAAATGTTATTATTCAAGACTAATTAGACTATAAGAGTTGGAAGAACACTTGAACTGTCACGGAATTGAATTAAGTTATAAATGTTGTAATAGACACTGTGAAAAATAGATTATAGATAGTGATTGGGATAATACTATATTTTATTCATCATCTAATGTGATTATAAATGTGGATTGTGAAGAATACCATATCAAGGATAGTATTATAGGTGTGACTGATTATGAGGATCCTATTTAAACAATGACAATGACATGTGAATATGAACTTATTGACCTTCCAAAATTGATGGAGAAGTTCATGAGTTGTTCAAAGACAAAATTGTATGTTGGTTTCACTAAATATTCATCATTTCTAGCCATACTAAAGCAATATAATTTGAAAGTAGGAAACATGTGGAGTGAAAGTAGTTTTAATGAACTCCTTTCCCTCTTGAATGATATTCTCTATGAAGATAATGATCTCAATAGTTTAAAATACAATGCCAAAAGTATTATACATTCGATGGGTATGATCTATAAAAGAATATACGCATTCAAAAATGATTCTATATTATATCAAAAGGACAAAAAATTAATTATTGATTGCCTAATGTATGGTTCTTCTCAATGTGAGAAATATTTTTTGGGTCCTACTAATGGTGTATTGTACTTTCAATTCATTCAAATGTTTATTTTACTATATAAAAGTGAATAGAAATCAAGGAAATTGACGTGTAAGGCCTATACAATAAATTAATATGTAAAACATCATCACCAAATATAGGCATCTATCTGCAAGAAAATTTTTCATTTTTATCTTGCATTTGGAAACAAGTTATGAATCCTTCATCTTACATTATCCACAAATGGAGTTAATCCTTTTGGTTTTCAAAGAATCACTCATGGTACATGGTAGATTATTTTATTGAATTATATATTCCAAATATGGTTATGTATGATATGAAAATATATCATATTACCTATGATTATATCAAGAAAAACAAATACGGTAATGATATTGATGTTTATTTGGATCCATTGATGAAGGATTTGAAATTATTTTAGGATTTAGGTGTCACATTGTATAATGATTATTGAAATGAAGACATAACATTAAGATCTGTATTGAATGATATGATAAATGACGTTCCTAATTAGGTAATTTTTTCAAGATATAACATCAAATGAACTCATGGGTGTCCAATTTGAAAAAAAGGTATAGAATCAACTGGTTTGAACAATTCATTGAACACTGTTTTACTAGGACATTGTAGATTATTATGCCAATGACAAAATTTTTATCATGTATGGCATCATTCAATGTTAGTTTATAAAATTATACTATTATATCTCCACCAATAGGTGATCAACATATTGAGAATCTAAATGATGTGAAGACTCCTTTTAGTAAACCATTTTGAAAGTATATTATGAAAATCATTTTTAAAAAGAGATTTTTTTTATTATCATACTAGTACCTTCTGTACATCAAGCATTTTATTTATTTAATACATGTTGAAAAAAAATACATGTGATAGTTTCATTAGCATGTTACAAAATGAACCCTAGAAAAAGCGGATATAATTAAGGATTAGTTGCATGTGGTTGATATGGGAATATGGGAAGATTTGGTACTAGTGAAGGGTGAATAGTAAATCATTATTCCTCTAACATCATACACTCTTTCTATTTATGAGATATATCATTATTTCAACATCATTAATTCTATAAATGTTCCATAGTGTTATTCAATAATATTAGGAATAATGTTTCAATTACCAATTCAAAGGGAAATGATCTGAAATCATATGACTGTCTGGTCTTGAAGAAACACCTAATTCATATAGATTTATGTTTCATTTTTTCCATGAATGTCCATCATAGATCAATCAAACTAAGTTTATTTTTGAAATCAATATGAGAACAAGATATATACTATGTGAAATTAAAAACTTTTAGGAGGAAAATTTCCATTATATTATGTGAAATTGAAATGTTCTTCTTGCCAGTATTATTTGATATAATGGTTCTCTTTATGGATCACTTATTGAGGTAGATTAAACTATGTCGTCCTATAAAATATAGATGGTTGTACCCCATTGAATGGTATATGAATATTTTAGGAGGTTATGAAAAAAATTGAATTGCACCAAAGGTTTTTATTGTAGAGTGATATATCATTTATGAAACCATTGAATTTTTTACCAAATGCCTATCTAATGTGGATATCATTGATCTAATGATATCTAATTACACTGGGTAGATTTAGGGTGAATTAATTTCTATATGAGATGTTTTCACAATCAATATTATAGATCCACAATAGACACACCTTTATGTTTTGGCTAAAATTTAAGAGGTTTACCCATATGTTGAAACCCACATTGAACTTATTTGAAATTTGAATCCACTAGGGTCTGAACAATGGATATCAAATACCAATAATAACCAATTTAAAGGATGGTTTCAAGACCATATGTGTATAGAGTCAGATGAAAATATGGATTCAATTTCAGAATTACTTCGGTGGCTACGCAGAGGACCAATTTTTTAGGTAGTATCTTATAATAATAATTTAATTAAGAGTTATAAAATTTATAAAAAATAATATGGTGAAGGAAATACCATGTAAAATAGTGGAGTTACACATTTGGATGAGGGGATTCCTTTTTTTTGTACTATGGATAGAAATCCAAATTACGTGAATATGTTATACTTTATCATCAGCAACTAAATATGGGAGTTGGATTATACTACATTTCATATACATATTTTTGAATACAAGTGGTTAGATAAAATAATTTTTGACTAATAAGATGAATTTGGATTCATGAAAGTAAATTTTAGTAAATAATGGTGCAAATACGAACTGTTTATAATGGAATCACAGGTGGTAAAATTATTTTATATTCCATATCCCTCAAACTAAAAGTTGTTAATTATTCTTTAATCGACCAAAACCACTAAAGGGTCACATTAAAATTCAACTAAAGATTTCCCCTTCATTGGTACATCCCAATCATTTTCAGTGGTCCCAATATAGAGTGGGTTTTTTATGTGAGAGGAGACGACAATATAGATATTCGGAAAATCATTTGAGGGGTCAAATCTTTTCAAAGATAAAAAAAGTGTTCAATAATCATGTTATATTGTTTTTTTAATATACAGTTTTTTAACACTTCTTATCATATTTTTACTGCTGAAATTGTGTAATCTATATTAATTTTTAAACCACTTTTTTAGATAATGACTTCTACACGTTCTAGTGCTCCCAATCCCGAGGAACAACAGGTTTCTCAACCTGTTGTTTATCTCAATATAGAGAAACAATGACCTTATAATCATGTTGATTCTCCTAATCCTAATGGAAAATAAGTATCTCATCCAACTGCTACACCTAGTGCAGTGGAATATTGACATTTCTCATGTAGTGGTTCTCCTAATCCTGAGAAACAATTGGTTTCTCAACCTACAAATGCTTCTAGTGATGAGGTATAATGAATTTCTTCACTTATCGATGCTACCAGTACAGAGGAAGAACATATCGATGATGTTAAATCTAATGAAAATGTTTGAGACGAAGGATCAATGATTTAGAAATATTTAGAGGGATGTAGTGTGGGAGTTTTAGAAAAATTCATTAAAGATAAAAATAAAAGTCAATAAATATGAGGTCAGATGGAATGCACGGGGCCAACATGTTAACCCCAACAATTCCATGTTCAGTAGTTATGTTGAGATAATCATTGGTCAGCAATTTATGATTGATGTAGCTTTGTGAAACCATGTTGTGACCATTTTTAGAATATTGATATGGGACGAGATTATGGTAAAACTATGATATAATTTTGTTATTTTTATAAAAAATTAAATATGACACCTTGAAATACTTATCATCATCCCTTTATAGTGAATTTATAGTAGATGTCTCCTAGAAGAAATATGTATAAACTCATGGTGGAATGTTTCATAGAGGCTTTCCCACAATTCTAAAGATATTTCATTTTAAATATGTTGGTGGTAAAATTAACTTGCCCCCATATCTTATGTATGAAAAATTGATAACCCATTTAGTGTGGGATGAATATACTACCCATCTTGGGGAGACATCATTTCATGTTCAATGTGGATGGTAATAATCTTTTTAAAATATGAATATTAATTAATTTGATTGATAATTTTTAATATATGGAACAATAAATGTGTGTAGAAATTATGAAATGGGAATGAAAACCAACATACCACTTAAATAAAGCAATGTTGGGGTACACATAAATTGAAACAAAAATATATCGGTATTTCAAATCTACCGTAATACTTTCATGTGACATGATACAAATGAATAATTATTTTAGCCTACTTATATACAGATTGATGAATCCAATTCAAAATCTACTTAAATCACATGCCATGTGTCATGCAGGGAGTCACATGTAAATAATGATGTGGTACTAAAATAAGAAAACACACAAAAAGTGTGGAAACATGTGTAAGTATGACATATTGGAAAAAAATTATTCAAATCACTATTTCAAAACAATGATTACTTATTTTTTTATATTCTCTATCTGAACTAGTTGAATGAATCATAAAATCATATACTGGTTGAACAACTATTATCTATGGCCTTAATGTGACATAGAAATTATGGTCATGTTAGAGATGAGGGTTTTGGGGAGACACCCTAAACATATTTTGGGAAAAAACAAGAGGATAATGAAGATAAAGAAATGGATAAGATTAATGAAAGATTAATTCCAATTGAAGAAAATATTCAATGGAAGAATTAGTTTCGATCAATAATTATGGGTGGATCCAAGAGAAAAAACCACTCAAGAACAACCATTGCATGAGGACCACCCAGTATTAAGGATGTCAATTCACCTCAAAGAGTTTTCATAGTTGAGGTGATATATTCTAATAATTGTTTCTGTGAAATGTGAATTAGATAGACACAAATACATTCCATGTACTGGTATTATGAATGGTTAAAAGGAATCTGATTTATATTAATCAACACCCACACCATTTCCTTGTAGTGAGGGCTAAAATGATCAATATACTTGATAAAATTCCACACAAGAAACTACTTCCAACATGTCATATGAGAGTGAAGATTAGCATATCTCATGATTTGATCACACTGTTACCTATTACATTTTAAGATGAATATTTTCATATGGTTGACCAAGATATTAGAAAAGTCATCACATGGATATCGGATATTGTAAAAACACATTTCAACAAGTTAAATTTAATTTACAATTTATTTTTTATACTAAACCTTTAACAATTTATATAAAATACATTTGAACAGATTAATTTTATTAAAGATGGACAAAGGGATGGGGTGAAATTAAAGACTCACCCAAATCCATCTATATGATCAACCAGTTGATCTAAATGATCTAAATAAATCTTCTTTACTCCTCCCATTGAATATATGTATTTACAAATACTAATGTTTCATGATGATATAACATTAGAAATGGTACTAGTCATCAAGCTGACTTTGAATAAAAAATATATAGATAGAAAAGTTAATAGTACAATTCTCTTGATAATGTAAATGAAATCCTAGATTTTGAATGGAAAGGAGCCTCAATTGTAGATGTATACATGAGATATGATTTCATGATATGATTTTACAAAAGTAGATATAATATGTTAATTATGAATAAATACATTTCAAATTTCTTTAGAGTCATATATATCAATTACTATTGAAGGAATTTCCCCATGAATTATTTTGAACTCATTATTCCTCACAACACCACAATTGAACAAAAAAAATAGAATCCCATAAAATGGATGAAATAGTATAAGTCTTGGAAAAATTATTTGAAATAAATTTTTTAGATAACAGACTATTTTCAATAGAAATTATGCTAGGGTAAAACTCAATAATTTAATTTTATCAAATATATTTTAATATCATTCATTACTTATTCATTTTTGTGTTCTTAGGAAACATTTGATTCTCATTATGGTTAATTTGGATAATAAAAAAAATTATTTCATTGATTCACCACACAAAAACCCTACAAACTGATCCCAAATGATGGATTTTGTAAATTTTTATTACACTACATACAAGTTTTTAGAACTAAGCATCATGTTATATAATTTATATTATGTTTTCATGAGAATTCTGTTATGATTGGTGGTGTATAAATATCATGATGAGCATCGCCTGAGTTCATGAACTAAACCTAAGTACCCTAAAATGTTATGATGCTAGACAATTATCAGGGTATATAAAATAATATTTCACTATGAAAACACGTATCAGAAGAAATATCTTATTTTTCTCAATGTTTCTACAGAGTACCAATCAAAAAAATATTAAAGATTGTAATTATTTTTTCTATAAATTTATGAGATATATCACATTCCATCAACATACTAGAATCATGAAGAGGTATTTTCAAAGAATATTACTATTTAATTTAATATATGTTTTAATCCTCTATGTATTTATGTCTTTTACTACTTCTATGATTGTAAAAAATACTCATATTCACAAGAAGATACATATTTTCCTAGAAATGAATGAAAAACATACCTGATTGTATAATGTACACAACTAACATAATGATGTGACCTTCATAGAAGTAAAGAGTTTTTTTTATTTATGTTTAATTTAATTAATTTTAGTATTACTCACATAATAATTGTTTTTATATATAAGAGGATTCCATTGTTGAGTTGTGGTGGTTTGTTCAAAGCTAATAAATCTCTTGAGAGACATTAATTTATGGAAAAAAGTCAGATAATGACCAAAATGAAATGGGTCCAGAATGTATACAACCATCATGAAGAGTTTAATTCCATATACATATTTAATGAATTTTTTCCTCATTTTATATAATATTTTTAAGTTAACTTAGTTTTAATTTTTTTGAATATACTTATCTAGTTTTATTCACAGATTATTTGGGAAGTTATATTTTGTTTTCAACTATATAAATAAATCCATAAAAGATATTAAATTATCCTTTAATACAATGATACCATTATTTCCATTTCTATTACCTTTATTTATCAACCTTCCAATACTACATATTGATCCAATATTCATAGCCAAAAAAAACTTTCCCGTTATTGAAATATATAAGATTGGAGGATTATATTGTGCCCATTGTGGTGACTTCTCATGTTATAATGGATATATCATCATCCTTTACTCATATTGAATTTTACCATGACAAAGGTTTTCTGACTAAGAACATCGAATCAATATGATGTGTTGGTTGTTCGATAAATAATGGCAATGGTAATTAGGGTAACATTGGATGTAAGGATTGTATTTAGGCTTTTGGATGTGTAGGAATTGTCTGAACTACAATCTGACACCTAATGTGACCAGTATGACTCCAAGTGTTTCTTTTTTTAAAAAAATTGCCATTATTTTTAGTAAAAAAGAAATGTGACATACTCAAAATGAATAAAACACATTCAGATTGTTTTGATACTTTAAATAAAATGATAAATAAGTCATTTATTATGTGTTGGAATAACCCACACATCAATATGATGCAATATGTATTTGATATATCTCCAAGTGTCCATTATTAGTATAAAATTAAAATTTTAGATGAAAATGTATCACTCACCGAAAATAAGAAAAATGAATTCATATTATTTTAAAACATTAGTAAAACAATACATAAGTCATTTTTTACATGTAGTAATAAAAACCAATCTTAATACAATGAATGGTGTGATTATTATGACTTTAACTGAGTCTTTTAATTAAATGTTGACATCAATTTTAGTAAAAGGAAAACTAATGTACTAAAAACCAATAAGATGAATTCTAATTGTTTTTAAAATATATTAAGTTGATTCATATGTCAATTTTTTATGTGTTGGAATCAACCCCAACTCAATACGATATATGGTATGACATGTATGACTCCGAGTTTATTATTTATTTTAAATTGACATTAATTTTAGAAAAAAGATCATGACAAATACTAAAAAAATAAAATTATTTATTATGGTTTTGATTCTATATTAAATTGATCTATGTGTCTTTTTTATGTTTAAGAATCACCCATACCTCAATCTGACTAACAGTGTGACTGGTATGACTTCAAGTTTATCAATTAATTTAAAATTTACATCAACTTTAGTAAAAAGGAAAACTAGCATACTCAATACCAAGGAAACACATTCAGATATTTTTTTAATTTTTTACAACCATCCATAAGTGATTTTTACAAGTAGTAATTAACTACACCTCAATACAATGCACAGAGTGATCGATATGACTCCAAGTGTGTATTTTTATTTTTAATTAAGATCAATTTCATCAAGAAAACAAGTGGTATTCTAAACACAGAGAAAACACATTTATATTGTTTGGATACTTTTAGAAAAGTATCCATGAGTTATTTTTTATTACTAGGATTCACTCACACCTCATTATGATGCACAATGTTTCCAGTATTACTCAAAGTGTTTGTTATCAGTTTAAAATTGTAATTTTAATTACACTATGTACCATTTCTACAAAATGGTATACATTAATTTTGGTTATAAATAATAATTCATAATTTTGAACTAGAAACACACTTATTGTAAATTAGAAATTTATGCCTTGCTAATATAATAATCATTATCAAGATTTGATTAGGGAAATATTTACATTAAAATCCTTAATAATGGCTTGTAAAAAAAATATCAATTATTCTAAAAATTTATCCCTAGGGATTCAAGCCTTATTTAAAATAAGGCCCATTTTTATGTACCACGTTATTTAGAGTGAGGTCCAATGGATGTTTTCAGATTTTTTTCCCCTAGGTACATCTATTCTAGAATAATGTACACTTGTAGTGTCCAAAAAATGATTTATTTCTATGAAGACCCATGTAATCACTATGTTACAAAAAAATTATATGATGTTCTTTTTTTTATCCTCAAAGTCAATCTCAAAGTTATGTTTCCAAAATTTATACTAAACATTCTCTAATACCTCCAACGGTTACTACAACCCTAGTATCCTATAGTAGATGCCTTACATTATTACATTAGAAATGATACAAATATCAAATAAAAAGGACTAATCATTGTATTTATTTTGGAATATAGATTACATACATGAACATTACATTTAAAATAAACATAAATACAGCTTAGAAACTCCATTGAAGACACCCATAAAATCAAATATTATCACTTAAATTCATTATTAATATAGATCTTCAAATCGTGTGGAAAAATAAAACATAAAGAATGGGTGAGCTCATATTCTTAGTAAGGGTATGAAATACAGCGGAAGTAATTATAAATAAACATAAAATATAAGGAATGATGAATAACTTAAAACAAATTTGATAAAAAAAAATTTATCTTAATATGCTAGGAATAAAATATTACTAAATTACAGCATAAATAATCACATGATAATGAAACTTAGCAATAGATATTCTCCATGTCGAATAAACGCATGGAATATTAATTTCTAATATCATTATAGGAAAGACTGATAAAATTTGGTGGATTTCCAAGCCACAAGAAGGACCATATAATAACCTCATATTATTTTCTCTAAAATGTTCAATCTTCCTCTGGAATGCATGGATCTTGTTCAGGAAGATTCCCATGACCTGCAATGTTTTTTTCTTCCTTAGTATCATTTCATCATTGTCTTTCATCCTAGTTCTTATTTTTTATCACTTATTAGTGATAATAAGTAAAATGTATTAGTTGTAAAAATTATAGACATCTAAAAATCATGTCAAGGCCTCATCCATGTCATATGAAAATAAATGGGTAAGTCCTCTACCGAATCCCAATCTGGTTTGTCTCATGAGGCCTACCAATGTGTCGAGAGGCTATAGTAGGTAACATTTCCCACTTAATGTGTCCAATTAATTTCTATATATGAATGGGGTGAAACATAAATGACCTAAGAAAATGGCATATAAAAAGATTAATTTTAAATAAATAATTGTGGATTCAAAAATATTATAGAGTTCTGTTGAAAATGGTTATGAAACTAGAAAGTTCCCTTAAATCAGGCTTTCTTATCTAGAAAAATTGAAAAGAAAACATTATATGATCATGTATTTCCTATAAAATAAGTATGAAATGGTATATATGCATGATATTATAACATATAAATTTATTTTAGAATATTTTTATTAAAAAATAAAATTTACATTGGGATAAAGTGGGAGAATGTGTAACCCGAATGAAAATGGATGTTTAGGGAGATTCTCATACCTTAATTATGAAATTGTTCTACACTTATAATTAATGTCTAGGATAATGAAATTATATTCATTTATAAATTAAATCATAATGTATTCCAATTTTATTTCATTAGTTATTATTTTATTAAGTTCATTTATGTGCTTTTTGATTTGTTATATGATTCAATTTTGTTATTTGGGGGTGTTTATTTCCTTTGGTTTCATGATAGATTCACTTGTATACATGTATGAATGATCATCTAAAATTTTAAGAGTTATACTAAATTAAAATTATATATAATTAATGAACATACATAGTACTTAATCACATTTATATCATTTGTTTCATGATATTACAATGATTCCTTAGATAAATCATTAACGACAACCATTTAGATTATTATAGAATATTTTCAAAATTCATGAACAAGTTTTGTATTATGATTTGATACTATTTATATATACTAGTTCCAGAATATTAAATAATTTTTAATAAATATATTATATTAAATTTTAACAATATAAATTGTTTTATGACCAGCCTTGAAGAAGTAATCGAAAAATAAAAAAACATCATCCATGAAGGTGATAAATAGGAACCTCACGGTCGATGTTTTTTTTGAACAAAAACACGAGGAGAATAGAATTTATTATTGATATAACATTAAAAAAATTAAATTATAGTATATATGATATAATTGATTATCAGGATTATTTGGATTTATATGTTAAATAATGCATAAGAAAAGAAACGAAATTGAACAAAAATTAAAATAAGAAAAGGGAATTTTACCTCTTCAGTTTTTCTCCTTGAGAACCTCTTCAAGGAACATTGAAATGGACTTTTGGTTGAGACCATAAAGAAAGAAAATTGAGGAATAGGAATGGATGTATGATTTTTTATAAATTGTAAAAATTTCTAGGCTTTCGATGTGTTAGGAGAATAGGGGGCCAGGGGTGGTATTTATAGTGGAGGAGAGGGGTGTTTTCTCATTATTTTATTAATTAGTTTGTTATTCTAGATCAAGACTATGAATATTTTGGACCATATTACTAAATATTTAAAAATAATTAATAAGATTTAGATTATGTAATCACATCTTCCACACTTCATGCTTAACTCAATAATTCATATGTTTGTTAAATTCCATAAATTACAATACTTCACTATTCACAAAAAAATCACGTATATTATAAAGAGTCCAAAAATTTATGATAAGCATTTTTTGATATGTAGAATTAAAAAATGGACTCCATTATATGAAAATAATTTTTCAAATATGAGAAATTTATTGATTTATTAAAATCATTATTTATTCAATGAGTACTGATTTTAAAATCATAACCGGTTTGATAACACTTTGAAAAGTTAAATGAGGTCTCATAAAATTATCCTATAATCACAAGACAAAATATATAAATTTAGGATTCTATTTAATGAAAATAAAAATTCTTAAAAATCATTAAATTAATTATAATGTTGTAAATAAACATTTATATTTCACTAAAATTCCAACACATAGCTTATCATTTTGAAAACAATTATTTATTTATTACATTATTATAAATATATTATATTTTTATTTATAAGAAGTCCAAATTTTATTTATGTTTAATAGGTGATGTTACAGTTATATTAGACTTGTCACTATTCCTAATTGTCACATTATTATTCCAATGGTCATATCAAATATCATAATATGGTTTTAAACTATGGGTTTGTGTGAAACATAATGTATCGAAGATATTGAAATTTAAAAGAGGAATACCATAAAATATTAGGGTGTTACATTCTATATGTAAATGGTTTTATTAATAAATATTTGTTATATTATATTTTAAAAGTATTATACACATAAAGAACATAGTGAAACAAGAAAAATAATTATTCAAAATTGAAGATTGGTACATTATTCAATGACTAAACCCATTAAAATTCCAAGTGTTACAAGGGAAAAATAGAAAGTAGAAATAAAATAGAAAATTTGGATCACCCTAATCAGCTATTATCTTTCATGCCATGAACATCACTATATAATAAAAAGGAATTTTTATTAACCTAATAATCAATAAAAAAATTATAATGTAGAACTTGGAAAAGAATTATGGTGGAAAATGAATGATGGAATGAATTATTTTTTATAGGAGGAAATGTGATTGTTGGAATAGGAATATGATTATTGAAATAGTTACATAACTATTGGGAATAGTGACATGGCCATTACAATGGTAATTTGACCTCAAAATCATAAAATCTATTTTAAATAATATTTATCATGAAAATTTTAAATAAATATAAATTTTATAATACAATAAAAAAAATTTCATTATAAAAACACAACGGAAATTTAAGTATATTTTTAATAAAATATTTTTTTTTATGTATTTTATAAAAATAATAATTATTATAATAAAAATTAAAAGTAACTATTTTATAATATTAATTTTATATTTTAAATTATCATTCTAATTTTTTAGTAATTTACCAAAACACGTAAATTTTCATGTGAATAATTAAAATACAGTATTGTTCATAACTGGTGAATCTTATGTTAAATATTTCATTATTTAAAGATAAAATAATAATTTTTAAAAGATTATTATAAATCAAAAATATATTTAATTTAAAATATTATTCATTAAAATGGTATAAACTTAATTTAAAAACCAAAAAACCATTTTCCAAAACATAAGTAAAAAGTGTTCCTTTTGAAAACATTTTTTCCAATTTTCTTTTTTAAAAATTTATTGAATCAGAATTATAAAGGTTTTTAAAGTCTTAAAACCATTATATTATATTTATATATTGTTTTAATTTCCATGAATTCACCATTACAAGTTTTATCTTTGATAAAATAATTTTTTTTATTATTTTATACTTTAAAATACCCCTCTTCTTGAGTATAAATAACTCATGTCCCTCACATTGAAAATACAATCCTTACTCACATTCAGAACACAAATTTCGACCAAAACCTTCTCCATTAAGCATTTTATCATTTTTAGGGACATTCTGGAGCCTTCCAACTCCATGAGTCAAAGACTTTTATAGTCATTTAGTAGAAGAAACATCGATAAGATGGTAAGTTCTCACAAATTATTCCTATCATTTCTCACTTCTCTATCAATTTTTATGTACCCATTTTCAATCTCAAATATTATAAATATAATTAAATATTAATTATGTTAATGTAAATAAATTATTATATTTACGACATATTAAATTTTCACACTTCCCATTACCACTCTGTTGATAATCTATAGTTAACGATCTGTTAATCGCCAAAAAGGAAATTGCTAATTATTTTTTAATCACCAAACAAATTTATGATCAAAATAAATTATTTAGTATATAAAAATATAAAAATATATGTATTTTATTATTCTAGAATTAATTTTACGTATGTATGAGTGACCTATAAAAAATATGGAAATCGATGAAAAATGGTAAATTTTAAAAAAAATGATATCAAAATGCTTCAACATCGATAAATGAAAATTTAAAAATATAATCCAATTATTATAATTAATAAATATTCATAATAAATAAAATAATTCTATTTTGGATCATTATTTTACTAAACCTATGGTTATTATTGAGGAGGTAGATTAGGGATGAAATAAAGAGGGATTTAAAGTAATGGGATTATCAAACCCAAATCATTTTCTATGGGTTATCTGTATTTCGCATCAAATTAATTATTAATATTCCCATAATAATTTTTAAATGTCATTTCATTATTCTAAAATTATATGTTTGAGGATATACATGTTTATGACCGTCCAATATTATTTTTAATCCAAATTTAATGACATTTAAAAAATATATTTCTTTCCAAAACACATCCTTCACTCATCTTGAGTTATTTGTTCTTCACTCAATAATGTTGATGTTTATTCCAAATATATTTTCCCTTTTTCAATTGAGAACCCTAATATTGTTTCACGAATGTATTATTTATAAATGTATTATAAAATCCATTAATTTTTATGAGTTATTTTATGACTACGATTGTTATATATTCTACGCGGAATGCATTATTATGAGAATACATGATGTAAGTAGTGGACACAGAATTATATATCCCTCTAATGAATTGGGTAATGTGATTGAACTCTTTAGATTATGTGCACTATGAGTGAACATGATTCTATCATTATTTACAATGATGATGTTATTAATTATGAACATATATTATGTGTGAACATGTTACTATATTTTTTCATAAAAATGTGAGGTATTTGACCTCTATAAAATGATGTTTCAATTTTATTTATATGAAATATTTCATTCCATTAAAAAATATTTATTGAATGATTTTGATTATTATCCTATTAATATGATATGATTATTATTATTATTCGGCTCTCCCATGTTATATTGATTCATGTCCCTTGTTCATCAGTTTCCAGTCTTTTATCACATCCATTTCTTTGATTTATATCCTTATATGACCACTTTTAAGTAACAGAATATTAGATTTTATAAGGATAGATAATATTATTTTAAGTAAATTTTTATATTTCATTTTGTACAGTGGTTTTTTGAGCCTAATTTTTCTAATACACGAATCCTTTGGATCATGCATTTGTAACAATATATTATTTTGTATCATAAAAATTAAATAGTTGTCATGTTGGAATAGTTGGGTTACTATAGGATCGGGTGAAATGTCACATGGTTTGTATCATTTCAAAAAAAATGTGTCCTCGTACAAAAGAGGATAAAGATATAATGAGTAGGACCACATACACTTCTATAATATGACCATTCATGTTTTCCATATTATATAATGGGATTTGTTTACCTAATACTTGAGTAAGTTAGGCATATATCAAAATGATCTAGGTGAATAACATAGGTCTATTTTTAAGGTTATCCATATGTATCTGTGAAGAAATAAGGATATTATAATAGATTATATAGGAGATGAAGAGTATTCATTGGGTTCTATACTAATTATGGATTTAAAATAGATTAGAATGATCTGATGTCATAGTTTCGATATTTCATTTGAATCAACAGAGGATCTATGAGTCAAAAGAGTTCACAACAGCTAGTGGTCTATGATTATATAGTGGATTCCAAGTATATAGTGGATTTTTATGCAACCAAATATGCTATTTGGTTTCCTAATTTTTTCAAAAAAAATTTATGTGGTACCTAGTAGTAAAAACTCTATCACATTGTATTATGATAATAATATAGTATAAACTATGGTAAAAAAGCCAAGTTCACATGAACTAAAAAATAGTGTACTCTATGAGTATAAATTATTGAGTTATTTCCCATAGAGTGGTGAATTTTTTGTGTGTAGAGTTTATATGGAAGATAATTTGGCAGAACCCAAGAATAAATCATTATCTATGCAAAAGCCTGAGTATCCAGTGCGATCTAGCAAACTGAAGGTTGTTAGAAGTCAAATCTATTGAAAGTGATCTTTTTTGGAGTAGTTTCTCTAGAACTAACTTCTATGTATGTTCTGATTTCGTGTATTCTTTTTTAAAATTAATAAAAACTTTATTTAATTATTATTGTTGTTTTCAGTAATAGTGTATGTAATAATGTCATATGGTTATCTATCACCCTAATAGGATAAAGAAGTTCTTTACTATGAAAAAAACCCAAATGTTCCATGATAATTTTCTTAGCAATATGTTATATAGTTATTAGATATTATTTGATACGACACAAAAGATATAGAATAATAGGGGTATAGAATAAAAATAATTTAATCCACATTATCAATGTTTTTTACTGTGGTAATTTCTGATATATGAAAATATTATATCACAACACACTAGTATAAAATTAGTTTATGTATATAGTATTAGATACTCAGATATGTGGACGATTATATTGATACTTATAAATTAATATTATTATTAATATATTTTATTTGTCATGTAATTTTAGGTATTAATGAAGCTGTGATGATATATGTTCCTGAAAAATTAGAATATATTTGGTGCATCATGAATAATAAGTGAAAGGATTTTGTCTGTTCTATTCTATAATGGTTATTGATATCTCATTCCCTTTTATTTGAATAAAAATCCTATATAAATTCATGTCCATGGTTTTTTCTTGAAATGTTCATTTTTGGAAAATCAACAAAAGTGACATTGATCACAAAGTTTGATGACACCATCAGAGAATTTACTTGATTTGATATATTATTATAAAGGGATTATATTTTATATTTAGAATTCATATTATGTTTTATGTAATTGTGAAATTAAATACATTCTCTATGGGTTCTTGGCGTGTTTCAATATGCTAATCTTAAACATTGGGTTACTACACCTAATGCCCCTTTAATGAAATACTAAATGGTCACAAACTACATGTATCCAAAACCTTAGTTAAATATTATATTTTTTTATTTAACATATTGAACAATTATTATTCCTATATGTGGTTAAATAATTATTCATTATTATATTTATTTCATATATTCAATCACTTTTTATTCGAGAAAATAGTTTCTGAGAAAAATATTTAATAAAAAAAATATTTTCTATTTATTGAATATAATATTTATATGTTTATTGGTGAATAGTGAAGTAATATTTATTTATTAAATAAATAGTCAATATTCTTGTCCATATAAATATTTTCAGAGGAATTTATTCTCGATTTTAATAATCGAGTTTGAATTAATTTAAATTAAAGTATATTATAATTTCTTTTAAACAATTTATTCAATAAATATGGTTTAATTATTTAATTATCTTTTATAATGTAAAGAAATGATAATAATAATTTTATTATTACTATTATTATTATTATAGATATGGACTTATTAGGGGATTAAAGAAACAATTATGCTGCACATTAAATTATTATTTCTGAATCCTTTCACTATTTAAACCTGGTTTTATTATTTCCAAAAATAATGTTATCCATTATATTGGTAATGCACAACAAATATAAAAAATATTCTAAATACCTATAGGTATCCTCTATAATAAAACTTTAAAAGTGGTAAGTGATACTCCTCTATAATCATACAAAATTATATATAGATCAAGGATAATCCTTCTTGGATGTGATTCTCTTGGTGATCATGGAGAAATGAAACAAGCATTAGGATTTTCCATGCTAGAACTCAGATATTACTACATTGGTGCTCAATGGATTGTTCTAGACATGTGGATAACTGATATAAGGGATATGAAATTGATTCCTATAATGAAATGTTTTTGTGACATAGATAAGTTCTCAGATTCACCAACGAACAAATAATTCATCAAGTGGTAATTCTTTAACAAATATTTTATTATAAATAATTACATGATTATCTTATATTTGGTTCCAATATTAAGAATTAAATTAATATTTTACTCAATTATGTTGTTCAACACATTATTCATTAATATATTTCATAGATTGATCATCATTTATGAAAAAAATTATGTTTGGAATTTCCCACTAATACTTACACTTTTCCAAGAACATACATTCAAAGGGTAGGAAAGGAAACATCCATCGGGACCAGAAATATTGCATATTTTCATGAGGCCATGATAAATAATTAGAAATGTGATGTGAGGAGTTATGAATTCAAGTAATTAGATTCTAGGGAGGGATAGTTCTAGTGGGTTGGGAATTCGGGTCATGTATTGAGCATTGTGCCACCAGGCCTTTGAGTCATATATTGAGCCATGGGCCACTAGGCCTACAGGTCATGTTAGGGTTTACTTTCAACCCTTAAAATGGGTATTATCCAGAAACTAAATAAAAATGAGGCATTTGAGCCATTTTGAGGGGGTAAAGAATATAATATTTTCAACACCTCAATATTTTAATATATGATCACTATATTTTATAGTCTTAATGACAAGAAACACCAATCATAGAAAGTACAAAAACAACCAAATAATTTATTATATATTTAAAATTAAAAAATATGAAGACATTTTATAGCTTTAAATGTATGGAAAATTGAGTTTGACTTCTGTTACAGGAAACAATAGATCTATTCATTGAATTATCTTACATGTAATTTTGAATTTTACCGAATAAAAATATTTTATTAATATTACTATTTAATATGAGAATGATCACCTAGAAAATGGAATTAAGGCTAATAATAAGATTAGTTACCTTATGAAAATATATTTTTTTCAAAAAATAATTTTTTTTCTGTTGTTTATAAATAATTTTAAATATGAATTAAACAATTCTGAAAAACAATATTTTCTTAAAATATGAGTTAGTCGTTCTTTGTTCACTTAATTTAAAAGTAACATTTATCAATTTTAGAAAAATTATATGAAAACTGAACCTTATTTTGTAAATTGTGATATCTAATTTATCTTAGGGTTAATATTTGGTATTTTTCTGAGATGTTTTTTTGATGAATAGTCAGAAATATAGAATTTTAATTGAAACTGATTTTTGTTTAAATATTATATAATTATAAATTACATTTTTAATTAGTTTTAATGTATAATAGTTAAATTTTATATCCATTAATCAAATTTTGGTTATTGAAATAATTGTTTTTTTGAATATAGGTATAGAATATTTTAAACTTTTCAACATTGTCACTTTAAAAACACACAGTATAATCACATCACAAAGATTAATATTAAAATTTAAATTTAAACTTATTTTAATTGAATTTAAAAAATGGATTATATATTTTAATACCATTATAATTTATAATTTTTAATTATAAAAATATAATTTTTGACAAAATTTATTAGGGAAAACATATATAATTAATTATAATGATTAAACTAAAAAACAATTTTTGTTAAGGGATTAAACAATATTCTTGTGGGACAAAATTACCTAGTAACATTTAAAACAACAATTTTAATAAAATATTTAGACCTTCTACCTTATAATCTCTATAATGGAACACTAATGGGTCCTATTGACATAAAAAAACATTGGTGTAATTCAATTTCTCAAAAAATTACATGTGTGGAACTCACCCACTTATAAAAGGCCATACCCACTCCTCATATATTCACATAGTCAAAACAAATTAGATCATAAAATACCTATACACATAAATCCACATCATTCATACCCTCTTCATATGATTCTTATCCTGGTTTGAAATCCAATATCAGAAAGTATCTGTTAAATCCTAAGTAGGATACCTAAAGAAGATGTAATGTTTTTCAACAAATTCCATTATTTTAATTCTCTATCTATATTTGTAATAATTTATTTTACAATTATGATATAATATTTTAATTAACTTCCATATAATCATATGTTTTTAAAATAATTTTATTGCATAAATCCATCTCTAATTTCATTAAATGGGATATGAAATCATTGTTCGTGTGTATGACGGACTACCTCCTCTTGAACAGTTGTCGTTTTTTTTCATGTCCAAATCTAAATGTTTTGTTTGATGATCGATATAAACAATATATATTATAATTATAATATTATTATACCTATTGAGTCATTATATAATATATATATATATATATATATATATTATTCCACTCTGTAAGACACATGATAATGTCAATCACGTGTACGACGGACTACCGCCTCGCGAAGCGATGCGATTCATCTTTCACTAACACATTACATGTAAGGATATAAGGAATAATTATAATTATGATATGTGATATAAATTAAATAATTATTATAATAATTAAATATTTATAATTATATTAATATAATATTTATATCATTACCTTTCATTCATTTTCACTCACATAAAGATGATAACATCGTTCCTGTATGTGTAGACTACGACCTTCACAAAGCGATGTGACTATCTATTCATAACCAGACAATATGAATGATATATATATATATTTCTGTGTGTGTATATGTGTATGTAATATTATATTAATGATATTATTATAATTATGGGGTGGCCAAAGATTAAACACCTTCTTTCCATAATGATCATTGAACCATGGAAAATGTTACTCATGTGTATTTATGGAATACCGTCTCCAGGATCATAACAAATATAATTATTTGTATCCAATATATATTAATTTTTTCAATAATTTAAGTGATGTATGAATATTAAAACCATATCATTATTATTATTTTTATTATATAGAAATATATTATATTCATTAACCAGATCTCTCATAGCAAAACATACTTGAGAAAACAAGGCAATTAACACCTGAATAAATGAAAATGATAAAATATTATTAATTAATGGGCAATAATATGTAACAAAAGAATAATATATGATATCATAAATATTATTATGGTTATTTAATAATTTAACAACTTGTTTAATTCAATTATATAGGATGTTAAATCATGTGGACCAAAAAGGAATAACAATTTAATGGATTTCGTCTCAATTTCATTTGTTTAGATATATTGTAATTTTATACACATATTTTCATTTTTATGGTGTATATAATTATTATTTTACATGTATTATCATGTATAATCATTTTTTCATAGTATTTTAAGATTAAATTAAAATTATATCATCTAATGTCATATGAATTAAATCTTACCTTATATTAATGAATATTTTAACTCAATTTCCTTTTAATGGGTTATATTACTACTTAGTTGATATTCTATGATTATGTATATAATGAATTTATAATATTTATTTCTATATGATAAATTTTTTTGTTTATTTACAATTGATACACATAATTGATAAATTTTTTATTTCTCGCATCTTAGTTTTGATCATTTTAAGTGTTTATTTCACAATCTAATTCTAATCTAGATTGTCTATTAATAAATATCAGTTGAAGGAAACTACATGACAATTTTTTAAAATAAACCTACCAATTTCATATAATATAGTAATTAATAAACCCTTTATATTATTTTTTCAACTATTCCAAATTTTTATTGAAATGTTTCTAGAATTTTTTATGGAAATCTAAAATCATTTATCTCTTCAACTGGAAATATATTTAATTTTAAAACCATGTTTTCAAAAATTGATTTAAATAATGATTTTATTCTTTTAAAAAAATTTATTAAAGGAATTTTTACCAAATATTACCATTTTTATAAAAAAATAATACTATTCTTATTTTATTTTCAAAAGATTTCCTAATTGGATTTTAACAAAAATGTGAAAGGAATCTTCATATCATTTTTTGGACAAGGAACTTCACTTGAATTTTTACAATGAAGAGGGAATGATATTTTTTATATTTAGAACCTATAAAGAATTACCCTCCATTGTTAAAATAATTTCATTGATGTTTTCTTTTCATTTTTATAATGATATTTTGAAGTTTATTTTTTGAAAAATGATTTTCATTGAATATTATTTTTTAAAGTGTTTTTCAAAATGGAAAGTATATTTTACCTAAGAAAATATCAAATATATTTTATTGTATTTCCATTCATCAATGAAAAAATAAATTTTTTACTCTAATGGTTATGTAATTTATTGATACTATCCTTATTATTCATACATAAGTTTATGATCATTTTGAATGATGAAATATTTGAAACAAACCTACATGATTCATTATTTTAGTCATTAACATTCCCATGAATAATCACATTCATTTAGACATTAAATTTACCCTAAATATAAATATTATATATCATTTATAATTTTCTTTATAAACAATATACAATTTTAAATATAGTGTTTACATTGAATGATATTTTATTAACTAGGGAAATATTGATAAATCCATATCTTTTACCCAATACAGATATTTTATGTTAAGGAATATTTATTAATTAATTAAATTGATTATTTGATATATTATTAATTATTCAGACATGAAGTGACAGGTGAGTCTTTTCTTTATACAGTCCATTGATGAATTGGTAGGTATCATGTGGAAACTCAGTTAAGTAATCATTAAACATTTTTTACCTATATTTTAAATTGTATTATGATGTTATTAATGGTAGAAATGTCTTATGACAAAGAAATTAAATACAATAATTAAAAAATTTCTTCATTAAGAGTTTCTGTATTATTATCTAGGATATTTTCATTATGATAATTTCTCTATATGTATTTCGTTTTCATGTTATTGATTAAATTACAAGTGTTTTCAATTATTTAGCTTTACATATTGATTATAACATATCCATTTCATTAAAGGTAATGTGTACATAGTTTGTTAACCTTATAAATTGATAATTCATTATCTAGTTATCTAAATAGAATGTGTAATCAGTTATTTGCTATTCGATATTTACTATGCTTATTGATTCATGATAGATTCTACTTTACATAAAGGATACTGAGAATTTGATCTCATCAATATTTTGTTTCCATTCTTAGGAATCCATGAAGGGTAATATTATTAATATGAAAGGAATTTGTATAGGAAATAATGTCATCCTTAAAAAATATTATTCAAATTTGAACATTCAATTATAATTCAATACTAGAGTATGTATCTAGCTTACCAAGATTACTAAACTATTCAGTCCTTCAAGATATAATTACTTATATCTTATGTAAATGTAATAAATCAGAAATAGGCTATGCACTACTGGGTTTTTGGTCACTATAATTTTCCTTAATGGGATAATATATTTAAGCGGAGTTTACAAAATGTTATGTTTGAAAATTCATCATGTGTTAATGTTAGTGACGTTATTTTTGTATGTTTGAAATGTTATAATTAGGTTACATACTATAAGGATTGGATAATTGATATATAAATAGGAATGTATAATTTTTTAGTACATTTATTGATAAGTGAAGTGGAAGATTACTATTTATAAGTGATTTTGAGTTAATTTGATAGAAATATTTGATATTATTTTTCATTGTTCTTGATTAAAATAATGATTTTCCCCATATAGGAGTAAATTATTTTAATTATAAATCATTTATAACTATGAGAGTGATTTGTATTTAATTTTTTATAAAATTCTTAATGGGATGGTTTTTGAGACTAGAATGATGTTTGAGTGGTAATGTAACCCATGTGGTGTTTTTTTCAAAAAGGTAGATAATATTAGTTTAAGATGCAGTGGATTTCATATGATTTGTGAAATTTGTGTTGTATTTTGTTTCAAACACATTAATTGTCTTAAAACTCAGATGGATTTCAGTAATTTTGATTACGTAAAAGCCATTTGTGAATCTAGAAATGATTGAAATGGGTTTGGATATATTAGTTATTGTTTGGAGCTATTTGGAGGGATAAAATATTTTTTTATTATTTGGTATAGTTCAAAAAATGTTTTAGAGCATGTATTAAAGTAAAATAGTTTGTTTTAACTATTATATAAGTGTTCTAGAAGTTGTAGATTTCATAAAAATCCATTTTCCAGCATTGTAAGTGGTAAGTGTTCCATGGCATGTTCTAGTTGGTCATGGTGTATAGAGAAATGGAATCCATTATTTCATTGTCTCGTGGTTCTGACCATGGTATAAATAAATTTTTGAGTGAAATTATTAACTCTAGGGTGATTAAAATGATGAGATAATCAAGAATATATTCATGGTGTTTAGATGGTATGATAAATTGAAAAAACATTGTTATGTTCAATGTTTCATAGTTATTATATGAAAAAAAACATTAAGGGACTTGGATCTATAATTATGAAAATATTTAATATAGTCATGACTATTTTCTAGGAACCAATACAAGAGTAGTATACTATTTTTTAGTTTTATTATTCACAGATAAAGATTAGTTTCAAAATGGTTTAAATAATTTTCATATTTTTTATGTTGTTGTGATTATCTCAACATGATCTAGTAAGTGTAAAAATTCAATTAATGGTATTTTTGTTATTATTAATTATGGATTACATGGGATTTACTCTAAATTAGTTCATTGATTGAAGAAATAATATCAAAGGTGTAAAATAAGGATTTATTAGTCTAATGGATTTGAATGAAGTACAATATATTGAAATATAATCCTACTTTTATAATTTATATTCAATTTTCAAATTCCTTGTGAAAATAAGGGATAAGAGTATTATTGTGATATATAGGTGTGTTACATGAATTTTTTGTTCATAAGTTATGAATAAGTAGATGAAGACACTTAAGAAATAATACATATTCATTAAATCTTCATAAATTCAATTTTTAAAGTAAATTTTCTTGGTATTTAATGATTGAAATTACTCTTCATGAAAATGTGAACTAGAATGGTTTTTAGTTGTTCTTATAGAATATTTTTATTCATTAATGTTTGGATATTTCTTCCATAATCAATATTACTTAATGTATAAGTTAATATGAAGTTTGGTTAATAAATAATGGTTTTACTCACCATTTGATTACAAATTCATAATGTGAATTGTAACGACCCAAATCCGGAGCCACATAACTGGTTCCCCGCACCCAGTTCACCACAAGACCTTAAGCGCGTTTCCCCAAATTCCAGAGACTACCGACTTGCAGGGAGGGCCTTGGTGAGTCAGTGGGGAAACTATGCCCTCATTTGGTAATGTATGCAGCAGAAGAATAAACATAATCAATAGAGGAAGCAGTAAATTGCATACAACAACTGAACTAAAAGTGGAAGCAATGTCTGATATAATAATGATGCAGTACGGTACATGTATCAATGGAACGAAATACAAATATCAATGTGCTGAAATACACCTGAAACCAAAGTACCAAACGTAAACAACAACTACAGCAGCATAGCGAGCCAAAGCCCGGTCCCATTCTCTCCAGCTCCAACCAACAATCATGTACCTGAGGTAGAAGGGCCACAATCCCTATCTACACGTACAACCATAAATTCTGTTTGGGCTGAGAAGAAGGACCCAACTAGTTTGCGAGACTAATCCCAGTATGAAACCTCCACAAGATTTGTGCCCTACTGTCAGTGAGTAATATAACAAATGTAAAGGAAAATATGTATATTAGTGAACTAAGAGTACACCAGTGAATAATCCTGCCAATTAACATTCAAATTAATTTAATTAAACAACCTAGAAAAAACTAGCAAAGCATTCTATTCCATGGTAAGCAAGTAAGAAAGTAGGTATCCCAAAAGACTACCAAAACAGAAGCGGTAAAAAAGCCAAGCTTGTTATTTAGCTTGGTGGACTCATCACAAACAACCATCAAAATTCACACTGACCCACTAGGAGACTCAAACTAGCAGACCCCTATAGACCAGTAATCAAACAAGGCACAGACACTCAGGGAAACTCTCATTTCAATTCCCCTATGGTCTTGAAACGATAACTACAGAATCTCTGAGGATGCACTTACATCTAATTCCTCATGTGGTCTTGATGTCTGTATAAGATAAGAATGTCCTTGGGAAGAACAAAGTCATATTATTGTAGGTCTTTCATACGAAACTAAAACCAACAGACCCTCTTGGGGAGCATATAATCAACTATTCCCTCTTTGATACACCGCACCTAGTTCTCAGAGCCCTGAGCAGTCCAGTCGTGTGTAATGGACTGTCAGTATCCCTAAGTAAATTCAGCAACTACTTGGGTAAAAGATATCATGCATCAAAAGAATTTAAACAGCCGGTAACACATGCAATTAGTGATAACCAGTAATCAAAAATCACAATAGGGTTTTCCTCACAGTAAAATGGTGCCAAACAGCGATAAATAACCAAATAGGGGGAGAAACACCCATGGGGTGATCCTCAAACATGAAACTAATCATATATTAGCAATAATTAATCATAAGCTAACAAGAAATCTAGGGAAAATAATCAATAGGATCAAAATCCTAAACCCAGGATACTCGATACATGGGTATATGGCACTTTTACAACAAAAACTCAAAGAACATCAACATAAGTCAACAAAACGCCTACCTTGATCCTCAAAGATCGATATACTTGATCCTTGGACCATGAATCGGCCTAGAATGGAGTAGATCACTATGATTATTCTGCAATCGATAGAGTCTAATTTGGACAACTGGTGATGGATCGGTGGCTCAGAGAAGAATCGGCCTCCTAAGACGCTCTAGATGGAATTAGGCGGAGAAGAAGATGTTTATGAGCATTAGGCGCAACCCCGGTCCGATTAATGAAATAAACAAGAATGTACATAGTTTGTACTTTTAGAGTACACAAAATGTACTAGGTTTTTCTGTACTCCGCCAAAATCGGCATCCACATCACCCTTACACACCGTGTGTGTGGCCCGAGCATGACCAGTACACCGCTTCAAGTGGAAAAAGTGTACATAGTGTGTACTCAGAATGTACATGGCGTGTACTTCAAAAATTTCCAGAAACTTTATTTTCCCAAAACTCCGGAAAAAGGGAAAAAAACCTCAAATGAAGATCCGGGTTCCTAGAAACTTTCCCCCTTAAAGAAATTCATCCCCGGATTTCCCTAACCAGGCGTAGAAGAAGAAACCCTGAACAGTGCTGGCCACTGCGATCGTACATCAGCCTCCCTTTCACAGGTTTCGTCCTGTACTCTCCTATGCTGCCATAACACCCGTACTAGAGGAATAGACCTTCCATAGAGAACTTTCATTCTGAGATTAATAATCCTTATAGGATGATCCTCAAAGGATGCATCCTGGTCCAACTCAACCTTATTGGGTTGAAAACATGAGATGAGTCTGAGAAATACCGGAGAAGCTGAGAAACATGGAAAACGTTGTGCATAGCCTGGTACCTCTGAGGTAACTGAAACCTGTAAGAAACTATCCTGACTCTCTCTAGAACCTCAAATGGCCCGACGTATCTCGGTGAAAGCTTCCCATGCCTCCTAATACTATTATGTCCCAACCTTGGGGTAAAGCATAGGAAAACCTGATCTCTGACCATGAATTCCAGAGGTCGTCTCCGCTGATCAGCATAAGATTTCTCCCGAGACAGTGCAGTAGACATCCTCTTCCAAATCAATTCCACCAGCTCTGTGGTCTCCTAAATGAGACGAGGTCCCAGTAAGGCTGTCTCTCATACCTCCAGACAACATAAAGGTAATCGGCATGGCCTACCGTTCAAATCCTCGTAAGGTGTCATATGAATAGTCGCCTGAAAATTTTTCTTGTAGGAAAACTCCACTAGAGGGATATGCTTCTCCCATGTACCGCTAAAGTCTAGAATGTTAGCTCGAAGCATATCCTGAGGCACCTAGATTATACGCTCAGACTGGCCATCAGTATGTGGATGGTATGCTGTACTCAGAAGTACCTATGTACCTAAAGCCCTATGTAGCCCCTGCCAGAAGAGAGAAGTAAAATGTGCATCCCTGTCTGAAGTAATAGAGTGTGGAACTCCATGCAGACGTACAATCTCGTGGATGTACAACCGTCCCATCTCATCAACACTGATGGTCTCCTTGATCGGTAATAAGTGTGTAACCTTCATGAGCCTATCCACTACAACCCAAAACACATCATTTCCTCAAGGCAATCTTGGTAATCCTGTCACGAAGTCCATCATGACATCATTCCATTTCCACTTAGGAATGGGTAACTGCTGTAAAAAGCCCTGCTGGTCACTGATGTTCTACCTTCAACTGCTGACAGGTGGAACATCGCATAACAAAAGAAACCACATCCTTCTTCATTACTGGCCACCAATAATGACAGTGTAAGTCTCGGTACATCTAGGTGACACCAGGATGAACTACCCAAGATGAAGCATGAAACTCCCACATCCGCTCCTCACGTATGTCCACTGAAACCCACATGCAGCCATGAAAACGTACCACTTCATCATCGCCCACTATCCACCCCAGAGTAGGGTCTCTATCTGACACACCCTCTCGTAGGACTAGGCCTTCTGGGTCTGATAGATACCTCATTTGAACTCAATCTAAAAGAGTATAGGTAACAGCTACAGAATAATGAATTGTCTGCCCTTGTTTGTCATGCACCTCCAAATCCATCTTAGAGAATAGAGCCAAAATATGCCACTCGTTGCTGGCCTCCTGAGCTGCCTGCAACTGAGTCCATTTACTCAGTGCGTCTGCCACAGCATTGCCTTTCCTAGGAGTATAAGCAAGCTCGATGTCGACAGACTATAGGTACTCAACAAACCTCTTTTGTCTCAGATTCAAGTAATGCTACGTGAAGATATACTTGAGGCTCTTGTGGTCAGTATATACCAAAAAATGCTCTCCCATCAGATTGTTCCTCCAACAACGCAAATCATGAACAACCACAACCAACTCCAGGTCGTGCATTGGATAGTTCTTCTCATGGGGAAAAATTGTCGAGATCCATATGCAACAACATGATCTTACTGCATAAGCATTGCTCTAAGACAGATGCCTGATGCATCACAGAAATTTTTATAACTCTTTCCTAGCTCTGGAAGAACAAGAATCGGTGCGGAAGTCAATCTCCCCTTTAGCTCTTGGAAGGCTGAGTCACAAGCTTTTGACCAAACGTACTTCACACTTCTCTTAGTCAAGCCCATCAACGGCGCTGCTAACCGTGAGAAGTCTTGTATAAACCATCTTTAATAACCATCAATTCCCAAGAAACATCGTATCTCGAATAAATTCATTGGCCGCTCTCAAGTAACTACTATTCTCACCTTCATTGAGTCTACTAATACTCCTGTCTCTGAGATGACATGCCCCAGAAAGTGAATCTCATCCATCCATAAGTGGCACTTTGAGAGCATAGCATATAACTGATGCTCTATCAGTGTACTCAATATGATCTCAAGATGGGTAGCATGGTCGTGTCGAGTGTGAGAGTACACCAAGATATCTTCCACAAAGACAATGACTAAAGAGTCCATGTAAGGATGGAAAAATCTGTTCATCAGCGCCATGAAAATTGTTGGTGCGTTCATGAGACCGAACGACAAAACCCGATACTTGTAAAGACCATACCTTATTTGGAAAGTTGTGAGAGGTATATCAGATGGTCTGACCTGCAACTGATGATAGTTGGATCTCAAGTCGATCTTCAAGAATACCATGGCTCCTCGAAGCTGATCAAAATGATTAGCAATCCTCAGAAATGGATATTGGTTCTTGACCGTCAACTGGTTCAGCTTCCAATAGTCCACACAAAGCTGTAAGGTACCATCTTCCTTCTTTACAAACAACACAGGCAAACCCCAAGGGGATGTACTGGGTCAAATAAAACCCTTCGCCTACAACTCCCCCAAATTCTTCTTGAGTTCTTTCAACTTAGTAATATCCATACTATGTGGATGTATGAATACCTGTACTACTCCTGGAATGAGCTCAGTAGAAAAGTCTACCTCATGTTCCGGAGGCAACCCTGAAAAGTCTTCTGGAAAGAAATCTGAAAAAAAATCAATTACCGGAGGGAAGTACATATGAGAAGTCCCCTGATCATCTAGATATAAACTAGCAATCTAGGCTGCAACACTACCCAACCCATGATGCTTTGGTCCAGCTCTATGTGCCTGGACATACCATTCATCCTTGTGAAGAAAGGACCCTCCCTTTGGTGACATGAAACTCACCCTGCGGCGATAACAATCAACAAAGGCTTGAAAAGGAACTAGCTAGTCCATTCCAAGAATAGCATCATAACCCATCTTCTTAAGGACATAAAGATCCCATAAGAAGTTACACCCACCAACCTCAAGGGGGAACTCCTTGTACTGATGCACACTAGTAGTTCTATGTCCCAAAGGAGTGTCTAGTGACAATGTATCCTCAGAAATAAGGACAGTAATTCTAAGTCTCTCCACATTGTGCGCAGAAATAAAGCTATGAGAATATCTGGTATCCAAATGTGAAGAAGATAAAACTAAGGCTACTAAGATCATACCTCAAACTGTGGACGGTCCAGGATCCTACTCTCAATAGATCCGATCTACCTCAATCGTATGGCTAGTACTGCGGCCCTATGTAGCAGCCTGATATCCCTAAGCTAATCCTCCCTGAGCCTAACCACCACATCTATGACCTCTACCCTATCATGAACGACTTGAAGAACTCCAGCCCCAGTCTGTTGTGGAACTGGAAATCCTGCTCTTGTAGGAGGAGTAGAAACAGATCCTACATCACTAGTTGCTGGAAGAAGAACCCTGCAAAAACATTGTAGATGGCCCATCTTGCCACAAGCTCGGCACTCAACTAGATCTCTCAGGCACTGAGGCTTCTTATGACTACTCTTTCTACACTGATAGAACACCACCTAGTTTCCAGAAGGAAGGTCCAGTATTCCAGAAGAATTTCCTCGCATCCTCATGTCACCTCGAGTTGACTATTGGTGGTGTTTCTTGCTCTCAGTATGCAATGAGTCATCCTTGGATGCTAAACCACCCTGGTCAACAGCTCTAGTCTCCCTTATATTCCATTATGTGATCAGTGCCTGGTTGACTATTAGGGTAATAGAAGTCAACTGGAAGATGTTCATGTGGGATCTGATCTCTGGTTTGAGGCCTTCCTCAAACATCCTTTTCAAAAATAGCTCGTCATTTCCCAGAACAGGAGTGAAATGATGTAACTTAGTGAAATGGGAGGAGTACTCCATAACCGAAATATTACCCTACTATAGGTCCATGAACTCTCTGGCTCTGTCGGCCCTCAGCATCGCCGGATAGAAGTAGTCATAGAATGTACGCTGGAATTCGTCCCAAGCCATAGTCTGCTGGTTCCCTGCCTACAAAACTACATCCCACCATCGCTAGGAAAAATCTCGCAGCATGTAAGTCGTGAGATTCAACCTTCTGTCTGGGGGTGTCTATAAATGCTCGAAGACAGAAATAATTGTTTCTATCCATGAATCTACAGCCTGAGGTCCTCCATCCCCTATGAAGTTGGGAGAATGTTGCTACTGGAAGACTTGCGTCAGCTCTGCCATAGACGGGGTAGGATGCTGAGCACCCTGTAAGGACTGCATGAAACACATGAAACCCTCTCTGAACTGAGCAATGGTACCAGTTTCTGGAATCACTGCAAGTGCCATGTATGGAATGATCAGCGGAACTACTGGTAGTCCCTGTTCTTCCATATCAGGCATACGGTCACTACTTGGTTCCTGTCGTGCAGTGGGAGGAAATTTGGGTGCCATGTCCCTAAAAGGTCAAAAGCACGCCTCAGATTTATGATAAAAATGGACAGAAAACACAATAGTACAAAACGATAACAGGAGAGAGAAACACTTAAGTTTTCAAAACATGACTACACAACGTGTATTTAAACTACACGACGTGTTTGACAACGCCATTTACATGGATGTGTACTTCCACCACCACTGGTCGTGTGACATCCCATACTACATGGTGTGTTTTCCGAAAACGTGGAATGTACTTGAACTCCACTCTTCTGCCTGAGTCTCTTTACATGGCTAACCTACACGGTCCTCCTAATTCTAAACTACACAGCATGTTCACTAAAGACACAGCATGTACTATATAGGTTTCAGAAACCCGTATAGCGGTTACACGGCAGACAACACGGCTGACCCCTACACGGCCTGTTCCAAACAAGAATGGCATGTGTAAGGATAGATAACACTGACCCGTGTTGTTAGTGACAAGGATGGGTACCCAGAAGAAAACTACACGGCGTGTTCTCATAACACACGATGTGTACTACACGAGTTTCGCCAACCCGTGTTGTTAGTGACACGACCGGGTACACGGTTGACTACCACATGGGGTGTACTTATGGTACACGGAGTGTCACCAAATACATTCCACCATCCTGTGTCTCTATTCACATAGTAAGTAGCATGGTTTAAAAACTACACTGGGTGCATTTATAAATTATATGCCGTGTATTCTGGTTTTTTCCGAGAAGTAGCTTAGAAACTGCACTGAATGCCAGAAACACTAAAAAACAAATATCTATGTTCAAAATTTCAATTCGTGGGGGCCCATACTCCCCTAGAATCAATGCATGGCATCATAACAATGCATATATCAAGTAAAACATCATAACAAGTATGTCAATCACAACAACTATCACAACAACATGCATAATTTATCACGACATCTGTCACAACATCATGTAATTCTAATGCACCCTAGATGGCATGGTAAAATGAATGACATGTGATTTCCTACCGAGTGCCTATATGATGCATGAGATGGCACAACCTCATATCATCGGGTTGCAACAAAATAGAACCACAATCATATAAACTGTAACAGCACAAAACATGTGCATCACCCAACGGTGAAATATAATAAATTGTAACACTTGCAAAAACGGAAAATTACAATTACGAGGTAAATAGATTTTCCCTGTACATAGGTTAATTACTCCTGGGCACAGTTAAGTACTAACTACCCATTTCTTCCTATCCTTTTCTATTGTCGCAAAATAGTAAGGCAATAGAATAGAAGAAAACTCCTCTGTTACCACTTTTTAATGACCCAAATCCAGAGCCACATAACTAGTGCCACGCACCCGGTTCACCACATGACCTCAAGCATGTTTCCCGTAACTTCAGAGGCTGCCAACTAGTAGTGAGGGCCTTGGTGAGTAAGTGGGGAAACTATGCCCTCATTTGGTAATGAATGCAGCTGAAGTACAAACATAATCAATAGCAGAAGCAGTAAACAACATACAACAACTGAACAAAAAATAGAAGCAATGTCTGATATAATAATGACGCAGTATGGTACATGTATCTATGGAAAGAAATAAACAAATCAACGTGTAGAAATACAACTGAAATCAAAGTAATAAACGTAAACTGCAACTCCAGCAACATCGCGAGCCAAAGCCCGGTCGCATTCTCTCCAGCTCCAACCATCATTCAAGTACCTAAGGTAGAAGGGACACAATCCCTATCTACACCTGCAACCATAAAATATATTTTGGCCAAAAAGAAAGACCCAAACAGGGTGTGAGACTAATTCTAGTAGGCAACCACCACACGATTTGTGCCCTACTGTTAGTGAGTAATATAGAAAAAGTAAAGGAAATTAAGTATAGCAATGGACTAAGAGTACACCAGTAAATAATTCTTCCAATTACCATTCACATTCATTTAATTAAACAACTATAGAAAAACTAGAAAATAATTCTATTCCATGGTAGGAAAGTAACACAATAGGTATCCCAAAAGAATACCAAAACATAAGCGGTACAAAATCCAAGCTTGTTCTTTGACTTGGTGGAATCGTCACAACTAACCATCAAAATTCACACTGACCCTCAGGGTGGATCAAACTATCATACCCCTATAGTCCAGTAATCAAACAAGGCACATACACTCTGGGAAGCTCTCGCGTCAATTCCCATGTGGTCCTGCAACGATAGCTGTAGACTCTCTGAGGAAGCACTTACATCTAATTCCTCTTGTGGTCTCGATGCGTGTAGTAGCTAAGAACACTCTTGGGAAGCACAAATTCCTATTCTCGTAAGTCCTTCATATGAAACTAAAACCAACTGACACTCTAGGGAGGAACTTAATCATCTATTCCCTCTTTGATCTCCTGCACCAGGTTCAGAAAGCCATGAGCAGTCTAGTCATGCGTAATCGACTGTTAGTAGCCCTAAGTAATTTAAAAAGATACATGGCTAAAAGCTACCATGCATAAAAATCATTTAAACAGCAAAAAACACATGCAATTAGTGATAAACAGTAAACATCAATCGCAATAGTGTTTTCCTCACAGGAAAACGGTGCCAAACGACAATAAATAGCCAAATAGGGGGAGAAACACCCGTGGGGTGATCCTCAAACATGTATCCAAGCATATATTAGCAAAAATTAATCATAATCTAACAATAAATATAGGGTAAATAAACTATAGGATCAAAATCCTAATCCTGGGATACCCGTACATGGGTATCCACCACTTTTACGACCAAAACTCAAAGAAATTAAATGTAAGGCAACAAACCACATACCATGGTCCTTGAATATCTATATACTTGAACCTTAGATTGGGAATCGGCCTATAACTAAGTAGATCGCTATGATTCTTCTGAAATCGATGGAGTTTGATTCAGATAACCGGTGGCGGATCGGTGGCTTGGAGAAGAATTGGCCTCCTCGGATGCTCTGGATGGAATTAGGCAGAGAAGAATATTTTTACTAGCATTATGCGTGACCCTAGTCTAATTAATGAAATAAAAAAGAAAGCACTATGTGTGTACTTTTAGAGTACATGGCATGTACTAGGTCTTTCCATAATCCACCAATATCGGCCTCCACATCCCCCATACACACTGTGTGTGTGACCCAGGCACGACCAGCATATGACTTCGAGCAGAAAAAGAGTACATGACGTGTACTCGGAAAGTACACGGTGTGTACTTCAAAAATTTCCAGAAACATTATTTTTCCCAAAAACTTCAGAAAAAGGAAATACAAACCTCAAATGAATATCTGCGTTCTTACATGAATATGTTAAGAGAATATGGGTAATTTATTTAAAAAATTTTATTCATATATAAATTAAATTGAGACTCACATTATTGTATTTAATAATAATTATTATTTTATTTTTGTTAGATGAAATTATATTAGTTTGTATGAATTTATATGTTACATGAATTCTCGGGTATTCCCTACCTATTTGTATCCATGATGATAAGTGAATAATGTGATCATAAGTTTTATTGACTATGTCAAGGATGTATCCATTAGCTTTTAATGATAATACTTTTAAATTAATTATTTTCATTTTTATTTTTATGGGTACATTGTTTCTCAATTAACATATTAATATCCTTAACATATATTAAAGTGTATTTAATAAAATTTAAATTGTAATAACACCAATCTATTTAATATGTGACAAAGTTTTTAAAATTATATAAGGCAAAATATATTGATCTACTAATTCACCACCCACTTATTGTATCCTAACAATCCGAATACTTATTGGAACCTAGGTTTCTATACTATGACTATAATGGTTGAGTACTATACTGAGTGTATCATAATAATTACCCATGTGATGTGATCATAGACATTAGCTGACAGCTATGTGGTTGGTTTGATGGGATACAATACACACTATGTGTGATTGGTAATTAAATAAGGCATTAATTTCATTATAATTTTTATTATTATCTTAATTTTTCTATTTATGTGATATACTGATCATCACAAGGGATGGATAATGATGTCAAGCATAGTATTTGGGGGCTTCTTGGAATCATGGATATGTGTGTTCCATTTATAATTCATCAAAACTGATAGGAAAAGACTAATCATTAATAAGTGTTATCAACGTACTTACTCTAGTGTGGGATGTGTTTCCCACATTTGATATGAATACTTCCTCCAAAATTGGTTTCATTTTCCATATGGGATATTTGATATTACTCCTTGGACAGGATATGTTTAGATATAGCAAATCAAGATATTACATCCACAATGGGGCATGATTCACATATTTGATACCAAATACTACATCAAAAATGAGAGGATTTATGAAAATATAATACATGATATTACATATTTGTTGACTATTTCCTGAACTATTTGGATGGTTTCTCCAGAAAATCGGTGATTGCATGTTGTTTAATGATCATATGCATCAGGTTTACCATATTTATCTCTAACGGAAACTAAAAATGGCTCCCACATCCTTGAAATGGAACTAACATTTTTTCTAAAGGGATGTAGTCAATTTGGGTTTAAAACCCAATGGATCTTATGAAATCGCATTGGTTGAGATTATGGTAGGTCGGGCTAATCAAACTATTTTGGGAAGAATTGTTTCTTATTTTTATATTCTCTTATAGATTTAATATTTTTTTCATAAAATATTTAACAATCTTGGATACATGATGGGTTATCCTTGTGATAATGAATTTCCTAAAACTGTGTGTCGATAGGAACAACTATTTGTGTCACATATTCAGCATTTTTCTCTTTATCCATTATAATTATTTATTATATTTCCATATTTAGTCACTCTTTGTTTTACCACCATCCATGGAGGTGGTTGGTTTATTCGATATGGGATTGAACTTATATTAGGCATCATATGTATGATTTGATAATAGAAATAAAAATAACTATAGTTTATTTTAAAATAATTAAGGTCATATGACCATACTATACCTTGTAGTTTAACGTCACGCTGTAAGGATGTTACTATAATGCTCAAGACTCATGTAGGAATCCAATGTATCCAGTTAAGATAATAATTATATTCTATTTAGTTCATGTTATTGGAATATGGGTCTTAAAAGATTTGAAAATAGAGTCCTTGAGTGGGACTTATATATGTAAGGTTTCCCAACATTTTCAAATCGAGAGTATGACCCTCTCAGTGAAAATACGATGTAATGGGTCTTACATCCCAATAAAGTGCCCAAATTGGGGAAATCATCTTCATGATATTGTAAAAATAATCATCAGTCCTTAAACCCATGTAATTATTTTTTGGATTGAGAAACAAGAGATAGGAGAATATTGTACACATTGCATGAGAGAAAATCTTTCTGGGGATTACATATTAATGTTTCCCTTATAGAGGTATTATTTCCAGTATCGTGGAGAATATGGTTTGGAGATCTGGCATAGGAATGTTTCTTATATATCATAATTATAATATGAATCATATTTCTCAAAGGCTAGTTCATCTCTAACCTGATTATGTGTGTGAGGTACTTGAGGGAATCATTAGTTATTACTCTTAAAATGATGCTTGTGTATAATCCCACTTCTCTTCCATTGACGGATGAAGAAGGTTGGAAGGCTTAAAGGATAACATGGGTTCTATGATCCAAGGTAATTGCAATATGTTGGGAATTATACAATGGTGGATGCCCATTAGTGATCAGGCCTTAGAAATGAATCATATATACCCTATTTAGATATAATCAGAGTTCTCATAGTTCAATTTCAGCCAAACCCAATAATAGGTTTGGGTAAGTGACTACACTCAAAGGAATCGTTATCATCACCATGGTTATGGAATTATAAGGAATTGTACCTGAATGAAATCCCATGTTACATATCCATTCTTTTTCCACTAATAGATGAAGAGATATGATGACCCTAAATGACATGTCAAATATGTTTGGTTTGAAATTGTCAGAACATTTGAGTGAATGACTCAAATAGGGTAACATTTGTATGTATCCCTAACCCATTAAAGATACCCCCTTTATAAATCTGGTATTAGGATTAAGGTTTGGGGTTTGGGGTTCACATATAGTTTGACAATGTTTTTCTATCGGACAAGGTTGACATGTCCTTGGGTGTCTGACAGACATGTCCAAGGTGTTTTCTTAATATATCATGATTGCCTTATTTACATGTCATGGGTGCCTTTATAACATGTTAAAAACATCCAAGTGTGTATTCCTAACACATCCGGATTGTCTTTCGGAAATATCCTTGGTGTCTCTCTTATACGGAATACATGTCCAACATGTCTTATTGAGATGTCCTAAATGCTTCATGTGGTCAATTATGACATTCCCAAGGTGTATCACATTATTGAATATGACATGTCTAGGGTGTTTTTATGACACGTACTAACATTTCCAAAGATATTCTCATGATCAAAGTAGAGATTTCCAAGTCATTTCATTTTATCCTGGTGAATTATCCTAGATGTCTTCACTTGATCAACCTAACTTATCTGAGATTCGTTGAATGATCAAACTAAATTTATCAGTATGTTTTCACATGATCATTAAAACATTTCAAGGTTGTCTTCGCATAATCAAATTGACAAAACCAAGAATGCATGAGGGAATCAAGATAACAATGAAGAGTCATGTGATCACATGTTCCCAAGGGAGTCATGAAATGATGAATATTGAACATATACAAGTTTATAATCTTCATGTGCATGGAGATCATTCTAAGATTACATGGGATGTGATTTTCATGATAGCATGAGTTCATGCCCGATGGTTCTTGTGCATATCAAGGTCACATTCCAAGGACTGTCTTAATGACAATGGTTCATAATCACGGGTGCCTAAATTTTATGGATGAGAGTCTGTCAGGTAATTTAATGTCCTTATAGACATGTTTGTGGATACATTCATGTTCATGTTTACTCACATGATGGAATCATGTGATGTTTAACTTCATATACAATTTCTTGACATTTATTTTTCCTTTTGAGGGGTTTTGTGAACATGTGAATTGGATTTATGTTGGAGCTACATGTACGCTCAAGTGTTTTCATGGATTATAGGGTGCATCAAAAATGGTTCATGTAAATTCATGGATCCTATGTTGTTTTCATTGAGGAATTTCATGTAAAATGGTTCTCATGACCATAAAATATGTATGTAAGGGTAGGGATGTTCAAGGGATAGGGATATATTTCAAATAACATTAATGGATGAATGAAGGCGTCAATTCTCAAAGGAGTCACATAATATTATTTTAATCTTGGGGTCATGTGATTTTAATGTATTCACATAATGGTGTCTCACAATGGAATCCCATAGTGGCGTCTCAAAATGGGATTCATGGGTTATCAACAGATATCATTCAATGATGACAGACGATTCTCACATTCCTATATTTTTCTTATTAAATTTTATTTCTGTCATATCTCCTCCCTCTCCCCCTCACATGTGTGTTTTTTTCATGTGATGGGGGTTTTATAGGTATAGGTGGACAAGGATGGTGATTCTTTTGACAGTTAGAATTCTATTTTATCTAGATTGAGGAATTAGGTGAATTCATATAATCAACATCACACGATCGTATAAGAGTTTCACAAGATAAACATTATGTGATCATAGGGTATATTCGTGTGATAGATTAATTTATAGATCCTGATAATTTCACATAATCAGCTATAAGTGAATCACATTATCACTTTTTGCTCAAATGATGGGTTTATAGAAAATTTATTATGGATTCATGGGAGGGACTTTTAGGATTCCCATGATTTTTAATCATTCATGAAATGACATTATGTGATTGCATGATCAATATTCATCAAGATTTACATGATTTTGTGGAAGAACGAAATGATGTGAGATTAATTCAGTGAAAAGATTAATTCATTTTTAATAAGAAGAATATGTGATGTTTAAGTGGATTCACATGAGTTTCATCTCTTGGATCGCCTGATCCTTTGAAATTATTTTGATGGATTCATGTGATCTCATGATCAATTTCATGTAGAGGAACTATTTTATATGATATAAGTAATACATGTGATATTAATTCTTATGTATTTATCCAAGAAATCAAGACTATATACATTGTCTTATATTGATCATTAGAGAAGTCTGTCATCGTTTTCATCAAAAATATGGGTCGATTGAGCATAGTGTGTGCCTCATGTTGTAAAACCACTGATGTTAGAAGTGTTTCTAGTGAGTGGGTGGTTACACATGATCATGACATGTGATCAGTCGGCTGAGATATGCTTGATCAAGAGGATTCTGTTTTATTTGTTTTTTTGTATGGAGGGTCTATTCTATAAAAAAACATCTCATCCCACATTGTTTTTTAGATGGATGGTCTTTACATAATAAATTATTTTAAATTAGAAATATATTAATCCAAAACTAGGATCATAACCCTCAATACTGGTACTAACGACCACACGGGTTGTTCCCTCTCATTTCATGGCCTTCTTAGGCACTCCTACTCACACACACTGTGGTCCTTATACTTTCACACACAAATTGTCACTCAACTATCTGGATGAATTTATCTTGAGGCATAGTTTACGTGACTCTATAATGTGACTTTGTTAGAATTGGCTAGATGGTTTTTTTATATCAATATTTTTGGATAATGGAATATCTAAATACATAGAATATTTATTTGAGTAAAATGAGTATAATATGATCATATTTTATGTTCCCTCATAAGAAAATTCCCAAGACATCATCTTTAATTAATAATTCTCCATTATCCTAGTCAAAAATGTTATTTTTGTTTTCATTGGTTCACATACCTCAAATATTTAATCGTACTGTGATTGGAAAACAATTATGGGTGTTAAAAAAATTACCCCCTAAAATTGAAATCATTCGAAATAAAATGATTTCAAATTATAGGTAATCACAGATAATTTTCTATATTCTTGAGAATTTTATGTTCCTCTTAGAACCATCAAGAGGTGATTATCTACTTATGGTGTGTTTTTTTAAATTAATACCCTCTATATTTCTAAGATATTTTATTTTTTCATGGAATTTGGTTTCCTAAGGGAAGAAACATTTCTTAAGACATGGATTCTCTAAAGTGGATGGTATGTACACATTCCATTATGAAAAAATAATTATTATTAAAATTTATTTTCAGTTGGATCCATGATAATAAGCATTCATATCACAACAAATACCAATGGAAATAGAATCAAGCCACACATAGTTCTGAGATAAAAGCCTATAAAGATCAATATATTGCATATAGGAAAAAGGGTCCTGAATGAAGAACTATATAATGAATGTTAATACATAGATAATTCTCATATGTAAGGAAAAGGATTTCATCACATTGTGACAAAATCATGGGTCGGTACACATGTTTTAGTGGACATGTTGCATGTATATGGTTCTCATTCAACATATTAGGCCATAAAATGTACACACTCTAATGAGTTTAATGTAATGTATGATGGACCAAGTCCGATGTATTTTTAATACATGATGGGACAAGGTTCCTTTTGGTGAGTCCATAGAAATAGATATGTGAGATAATTATTTATTATATTTGAGGGAAAAGCCAAAATAGCTTTACTTATGCTAGAGACAGATAATGGACCCTATAAGATTTTTCTATTCATCACATCTTCCCTAGTTTTTCAAAATATTTATTTGGGGAACGATTAGAGGATGTGGACCTGGATTATTCTCAGGCTTCACATTATTTGTTTTTAGCCTCACGTGTTTTTTTTCATTTTCGGTATCATAAATTCTCAATATTTTTTCTAGTCAAATGATGTTCATGTCCAATGGGAAAAGACTATACTTTTTCCAAGGGTCCAGTTTTTGAGTTTTTCAACATGGTTAGAATTATGTCTCTCTAAATTTCATATTTTAGTTTTTGGAAAACTATACCACTGTTGTTATATATTTTATGGTCTTCCAGATCAAACTATTTCATACTATAGTATTTTTCTGTCTGTCTCAGTCCATCTAGCTCATCTGTAGTGGATTGTCTATGATGTAACATTTTCCATGTAGTTTAACATCATGTGGTAAGGAGATATTTTGTATAGTTTAACTTCTTGTAGTATGACTGTATTCTATGTTTTTTAACAACATGTGGTAAATTCATCTTCAATTTAGTATAACATCATGTTGTAATAATGTATTCCATGTATTTTCCCGCCCTATGGTATGTACAAAAAATGATATGCATTTTAATGTATTATTTCTAGGATGTGAGACATTGGGCAGTTTAATGTCTTGCTAACAGTGCATAGGGTACCATGCAGTTTAAATTCATTCTACCAAGATACTATATCAAGAGTGGGATGTTAATACCTCTCAGACAGTTCTAATATTAGTAATTAAAACCATTAAATAAAGATTGAACCGATGAATATTAATGGGGTAGACATGTCAAGGATGAACCAAAACACCCTATGGTCTTTATTTCTACCAATATGTTACTAGGGCTCATGAGGACTAAAGTAATTTTCATTCTAGGAGGAGAGGTATCCAGTTTAGGGTTTATAAGACCTTATGAATGATCCTATTTTGATAACATTCATGGTATATAAAATGGAATCCCTACTCATTTCCATAGGCCATGAAATATCTATGATGATTTAAAAAATTTATGATTAATAAGGGTATGGGGAAAATATCTATCCAAAACCAACTCTAGAACTATTGTAAAATTTAGTTCCTATATTGGAATCTCGGTCCCTATGAAATGTGTCTTCATGTCATATGGTGTGGGCTATCTAAATGTTTTGGAATATAATATTACATTCCTTCTTTGAGAAATGGTATAATAGATGGGGAATTAACATCGAAGAAATTTAATCCACTTGAATATTCTAGTTATGGGGATACTAAATCTTATTCCATGAATATCTATGTTAACTCGATGTTGAAACCATTGAGTTATAGTCAACCATTGATGATAGTGGAATCCTATAATCATTACACCCAGGATGATAAATCCTATATTTAAGGGAAGCTTCTCCCGAACCAATCCTTAGGGAACAATCTCTTTGTTAGGGTGTTAATTCTCCAATTAATATTAGTGAGGTTCATCAAGATTATCCAACCCCTATTACTAGTTTGATAAAGGGATGAACTAGGAACATGGGATCCCAAGGTCTATAATGTTCATATGAATGATACCTACTCTAGTAATGGGTCGTTTCAACTCAAACATGAAATTCATTTAGGTGGTTTATAGAAAACATAATATTCAGAAAGGTTTTGGAAACACTAATTTTTTTGATGATGAGTGAACATGTTATCATGATTTGTAGATGTAAAATATAATTACTCTAACATATTCCTAGACTGAGGGGTACTGCAATCATAGATCATATTTTACTAGTGCCATAACGATGTCCCATTATATTTATTCCTGTTTTATTTATATATTAAATTTTATCAAAAATAAAATGATTAATATATTAGATAATGTTGAATTGAATTTTTCGTTGAAATCCCATTTTTTTATTTTTAGCTTGACTAGTATTATGCCTCTTTACCTCGCATCTTATGGTCTTTTTATTTGTACAATCAGTGGAAAATAAATAATGTTGAACATATTTTATTGAATTTCATGTAGTTTTTTGTCATGGTACACATGGACCTGGTAGGGGAGTGTTACAAAATATCCTAATAAGGATACCCAAGGTAAGGGTACTCCAACATCCTTTTTACTAGGAGATGAAAATGTTTTGAATCATGTCCTATGTTTTTTGACTCATCTATAATGATATGGGACAATCATGTAGAAAATAATTGTGAAACTATCTAAGGTAATGAGATCCACAGTGATGATGACCTAACTCACAATGATTAGAATTTACTTTATATAGGGAAAATATACCTCCAGTTGGTTGGTCTATGGACCTTATGCTAATATGACTCTATCATGGTAAAATAGAGAAGTATTTTATCCTTTATATGGGTTTTGAAAGATTTATTTCATCCTAAGGAACTCAAAACATGAAGTTTGGTTTATAGGTTGAGGTTCTTAAAAGATCATGGAAGAACCTAGTACTCTGGCTGACTGGGATAAATCTCTTCTGGTCTTCTGATGAAGAATAAATAAGGGTTGATGGTATGTGAATTTTAATTTCATGTGGTGGGGTGTATTTTTCATGCTATTTAATGTAATGTGAGAGGGATGTTTTTATTATAGTTTATTATCATGCGTTAAGTATGTAGAAATTGATGTGAAATTGTGAAATATATCTGCTAGGAAACTCTAAACTAGTCAAGGGAATTCAGATGTGGGAAACCCCTTTTATTAGTGAAAATTAATATTGATCGGTAGACCTATGCCAGATCCATTCGTACACAGACTTATGTCATGCATGAGAAATTCAAACATAGATCTATCCTATATGTCGGTAGAGCGATTCTATATTAATTGGAACACTTTTAACTGATATATATGATACTTTTATCACTGGAATTCACTATTTTATCCTTGGAACAATTTAAGGGAAGGAATCATGCCATAATAAACTCTTTTATGGAGATCTCACTGCAAATATCTGACTCATATCTAAGGGATGGGGCCATTTGTTCATCCATTAGTGTGTATCATCATCAAGTTCAGCAAATGGATCCTTTGCATACATTAGGATCATAAAAGGGGATATGAAATTTCTATATTCAATTATGATAAGGAGATTAAAAATTCGTCCCTGTTATAGATTTTGGGATATGATGGCCCTACATAATAAATTTTAGGTCTTATAGGATGGACCATATATCATGTAGTTAAATGTAATAAAACATTGATGTTCTCAATAAGTTTGACATAATGCCACTAAGACATAGTTCCCTATCCAAAAAAAAACCCAGTTGCACTACCCATGTATATGTTTTCATTCCCTAAGCACAAATGATCCATTTTATGTGTATGAAACCAGGGATAATTGGGCAGTTGATCAACCTCTGTCAGAGTATAGAGAGGGGATTATGTTACGGTGTTAATAGTTAATTTTGGACTATGAACTCCACATAGATTTGTCTCTCATGTATCGACAAGATTGGGAGAGATGATAACTCATGGTTTGGCCTAGAAAAGAGGATCTAATAATAACTATGAATCCTATTATATTAGTTTTCAGGCCACATGTAGTTCTTGATAGTTCCCAACATAGTTCTAGACCATATGTAGGGGGTTCATTTTTATCATTTTTTTGATATGGTTGGACCTATGATTTTGGGTTTAAGTGTCACTATATATCCTATGGTAACAGAATTCAAGAAACATGAAGATCTTTCATGAACGTTTCCTATGCATATTTTCGTGGTATGCATGGAAGGGGACATCGTATTTTTCATATGGAAGTATGATTGATTGTTCTAGTGTAACTATGTATCCTCTGTTAATAAGTATCAATCCAAAATTAATTCTTAAATGGAAAAATATTTTCTCATGTCTGACCCATATGTAGATGGAGGCATTTTTTCATTGATATTGGGGCTTAAACAAATATTTTACATATAGGTGTCACTCATTCTTGTTTTGGAATGAATAAATCCACACAGAGTTCATAAATTAAAATTTCTCTGTATAGGTATAAACCATACATATAAGGGTAATTGTTTCAATTCATTTTGTGGATGGATCCAACATTTTTGATTCTGGTGTCACTATGAATCATGTGGTGGAAGGAATCAAGCCACACATATTCCTCAATTAAAATAATATCTATGAAGTATTGAATAATACATAAAGAGAAGGTTAGTTTACACTGATATTTATACTAAACACATAAATGGATTTTTCAGAATGATTAAATATATATAGAGGGTAGGATTCAAGGAAAATATTTTCATTGAATTGAAGACTCTATATTTTGGTCAAACCCATATGAAAAGGGTTCATTTATTCATTAATATTGGGATGGGACCTAGTATTCAATATCTCATCATCACTTTGAATCGTGTTATGGAATAAATCAATCCACCCATAGTTTTTGAATGGTAAACAATCCATGTTATTATAACCCATACACAAAGGGGGGAATTGTTTTCGTTGATATTGTGACTTGAAATAGAATTAGAGATCTGGGCACTACTATAAATCCTATGAGTGTAGGAATTAATTCATGTGTGTTTCTTGAAAGGTGAGCTTCTGTATATTGATCTTTCTCACATATAGGGATCAATGTAAATCATTTTTCTATCACATGGATCTAACTCATGTTCAGTGATCCATCCAAGAAATAACATTTTTTGTGATGTTTGACATCAAGTGGTAATGTCGTCTTCTATGATATTTAATATCTTACAGTAAATTTAACACCCCGAGCTTCCACGATACGCCTCTCTTTCAATAATGCAATAGCTTGCATTGTACGAAACTTCGAGTTCTAAAACACCGCGACTAATCAAAGTAGCCGTTATGAATAGTAATAACCACTTTTTAAAATTATAGAAATTTTATATTTCAAAATGGACTTCATTTTTGTATTCGTAATATCGAAATTATCCTACGTTTAATTTTTTGTAACTTTCTGAGAACTTCCAATTTTTTATGAATAGTGATAAATACTTAAAACAACTTTTTTAATCAAAATAATTTATTTTGATAAATTATACTATTTATTTGTTTTAAAGTATAATTAGAATATATTTTTACCATTTTATCCAATGGTGGTTATTAAAATTAATTTAACATTGAAATTGGACATAAACAATTGTCAATCTTTTGATATAAATTGTTTCTTAAAAACACGCTATTTGTTGTGACAGCGGGAATTAATTATATAATTAATTAATGCAACTTATATGTTTGGAATTTTGTAAAATAGGCATCATTTTTGAATTCGTAATATCAATTATAGCTTAGGGTGAAATTTTGGCATTGTTCTGAAAACTTCAATTTTTGATGAATAGTGAAACCACTAAGTGGAAGTTAAATAACTGATTTTTCGTTTAAATGAAATATTACCACTTCTGTGATTTGATTTTCAAAAATCCGACATACTTGGTTGTCATTAAGAATTAAAATTTGGTTCAATGAGATTAAAATAATTTTTTTGGTGAATAGTAACTTTTAAGTTGTTAATCGCGATTAGAGGTAATTAGTGTAGTTTAAGGTAAAAATAATGTTTTAATAATATTAGATGAGCTTGACACTTGTCCTACTCCTATTAGATGAGTCATGGACGACCAAGACAACCCATGGGTCAACTTGGGGACCCCATGGAGACACTTTAGTTAGAAAATGACATAAATACCTTTTATTTATTGTTAAAGTAATAAAAGACACAAACATAAAATGTTTTACTAAAACAATTTTTACATGGGGTTATACAAGTAATATTTTTGACTATAAATATTAATTGGAAATCTAAAAAGATTTCCTACATCATAGTATTTTTTTATAATTTTTAGACATTAAATAAATTTAATTATTTATGACATCATGATGATGTAGCGATGACCTCATTATTTAACGATTTAAATAAAATGAGAAGATAATGTAAAATCAAAGGCTTACACTTGTCCAAAGCCTATTGGATGGGTAGATTTAGAACCCTTATCACCTTATCCTAGAATTATATAAGTGTGGGACCTCTAAAATCCGAAACTCATTTTATAATAAAGTGACTTTTCTTTACATTCCAAGAGTGCCCCTCCTCCCCACTTATAAAAGGCCCCCACCTCTACCACCTTATTCACACATTCACGCCATTTGGCTCCACCAACCTCTGGCCAAATACTCTCCCAACTTCCCCCTCTTACTCCTAGAAGCCTCACTTTGGGCAGAACTCTTCCCAAGGAAGCCTTTTCCTCAAATCAAAATGTCTTACCCGTTTTAAAGGAGGTTAAAGAACGGTCAAGTCAGGACAAAACGCAAGGTAAGGGAACTTCGTAACCCAATTTCTATTCCTTGGGTTAATCTCCTACTTTCAAATTATGTCATGATATTATTATGTCCTATCTTGTATTTATACTTTCTTTATGTGTACATATAGTGAATACACATAATAGATCTATTTTATTTAAAAATTATCTTTTTAAGAGATTTCTTCTCAATCTCTATTCATTGAGGAATATTTTGTTTTATACACAACATTCTTTTATACGGTGTATAAACCCCTTTGACTTTTACATTTATTCAAAAGGTTTTTTTTCATAATTATGTTATTTGTAAATGATTTAAAAAAAGAGATATTTCTCTCTAATATATGAAAATCCAGTGCAAATGTATACGTATTTAACGCAAGCTTAAAAATGTTTTCAGAAAACCTGACTCTCGAGTGTGGTAGTCAGGAAGGGATTGGGCGTGGACCCATCATGGCCTGTAATTAGTCGAGCAGTCTCAGAATTAGTTATTTTGTTTTCAGAAGCTTGCATAATGTTTTCATAAAAACACTGGAGTATATTTGAGCAATTTTAAACATAAGTATCTTCTAAAAAAATTCATCGGTAGGTCTCATGAGACAACTAGATGTGGAATTGGCCGAGGCCCTTTCCCAATTTGATTTATGGTTTTGGCCGAGGCCTTAATCATTTTAGACGTCTTGGCCGAGGCCTTGAAAAAATGTTTCAGAATGTCTGGCATTATACATTCCCTCAATATGAAAGTGGTTATTGATATTGCATGTGATTATTCGACCAGTAGAATATCCATGTGAAGAAGTGAATGGCATTATCTCATTTTACATTTTCCATATTATGTTGAAGTTCAAGATTAAAAGGCTTTTGTTTTAGTTATACATTGCCTTAAATGTTTATGTTTATTGATGAAAGCTTCCGCTATATTGTTATCCTTACTGAGCATCTGAACTCACCCCTTCAATGTTTCAATATTTTCCAGGATGTGAAGAAGTATTTTATGAATGACCTGCAGGGATAGTCAGAAGAGGATATGAGTGTGAAATATAAAGACTTTGTTATTAGTTTTTCACTTTATGATGTAATGTAAGACTTATGAATGTATCTAGTGTTTACAAGGCTACTAAACTAATCGGTATTTCGAGACTTGATCTTTTATGATCATGCCAATGTTATGAAGTAATGCACCGACTCTGGGTAGCTGGGGTCGGGGCGTTACAGTTGGTATCAAGAGGGAGGTTAGTACTAACCTTGGAAGCTAGATTAAGATAAACTATGATTAGAGCACATAGCCCGAAGATAGACTTTAAGGATTAGTATAGAAGAACTTCCTATAATTTTGGTATTATAGAGATTTTGTGAGTTTTCCGAGCAATACGTCCCTGTCTGGATACGAGCAAGTAGAGGCGGCTCTGGCACATATGTACCTAGGGGTAAAACCCGAAAACATCGCTTTGAGCTAGACTCGAACGGGAACTGGTGCACGACAACGGGCCTTGCTGCACTCTTGGTTACGACACTCCCAGGGGAAATGCTTACGCTAATTCTCATTTTCTTTACAAACCACTATGAAGGGTTATGAGTATATACTTCCTCAAAGAAAAAAATTCTTTTTATGATTATGGATTATATCCATAAATAGTTCAATTTATGTTAAGTGTTTTACAAGTATGGAATTATGTATTTTGATTCATAAACTAATCCAGTTTATGCCATTATTTAGAAATGGCGCCTAGTGGAAGGAATGGATACCGTATCAATGCACGCACTCCGTGTAGGTATTTCCCTCCTGCTCAAGATAATTATTGTGGATCTGGAGATACAACTGGTGCTGATCAACTTATTACCATACTGGGACAACTCCCTCAGGTTATGAATAATAACCTTACTCGTATGGAGCACCCTGATCCGCAAAGTGGAGGATCAATGCTAGACCGTTTCATGAGGCAACAACCACCATCCTTCAATGGGAATACAAATCCTATAGTAGCTGAGCAATGGATAAATTCCTTAGACAAAATATTCCATGCTTTGGGGAGTAGTGAAAGGGAGAAGGTTTTCATGGCAGTTTACCGCCTCACTGGAGATGCCGATCAGTGGTGGTCGCTGATTCAAAACACAAAGAAAGATGATGACGTATCGAATATGGAATAGAGGAAGTTCAAAGAGCTTTTCTTAGAAAATTAATTTCCTCATGACCATCGAGCAGATATGGAAAGGTAATTTCTGAGTGTGAGGCAGAAGAAGGATGAGAATGTCGCAAAGTATGAGGCTAACTTTACAAGGTTAGCGAGGCATGCTGCCGATTATATACATAACCCAAGGAGTAAGATTGATCGTTTCTTTGATGGGTTAAAACCATTTCTCCATCGAGCTTTAGTATCACAATTCTTCTCATCATACGAAGATATTGTCTCGTGTGCTATCAAGACAGAAAAGGAATTCTCTAAGTCTTATGACAACAAAGTAAAGCAAGAGAAGAAGAGAACGAGGGAACAAGAGACAGATAAAGGGAAAAAGGGAAAGAAGGATTTTCCATTATGTGATAATTGTGGGAAGAATCACCCTGGTACTTGTCTAAAAGGAATGTGAGTTTGTTATAAATGTGGAGAAAAGGGTCACCAGGCTCGTGATTGCAAGGGAAAGAAAGAGGCTATCAAAGTTGAATGCTACAATTGTAGGGAAATGGGGCGTTATGAAAATGAATGTCCTAAGCGTCAAGGAAACTTACCTCAGAAAAGGCCAAGGGATCAAGGCCAATCTTATGTTGTGACTACAGTTGAAGCGGAATAACTAATGTATTGGTGCTTTTGGACTCAAGGATTATATTCTGGTTATAAGAATAATGTGATATATATAAAGATTGTACTGCATTACTTTTTGATTTCAGTAAGGTTTAAATATGATTAAGGTAATCTTATTTTTAGTATGTGACAATAAGAGAAACTTTTCTTTGTATGGGGAATCTGATGTTACAATTGATTTTGGAATTTAGAGACCTTTTAGAGAAAGTCTAGACAGAGGTATTTTGGATAACTATAAAGGTTGGACTGGATTAAGTTGATCTTTGGATAGTATTGTTTAAGGTTAAAAATTTATGAAGGTTATTTTTGAATATCATAATACTATAGTTTTAGGAAAAGGACAACCTGCAGGGTGGGGAATAACCCGTCGCGTCGGACAAAGCTGCAGGAATCGAACCCACAACCATAGTGCGATAGGCCTTTATTTCCTACCACTAGCCTACAGGAAGTCCCTAGTTATTACAAAATAATTTTACTAATCTAAATGGTATGTGTTAACATTTGGAACCTTATATAATTAGGATAAGTATAATATTTTTGAGTTCTAGTATCTTTTTGAGTGAAAGATGAGTTGAAGGTTGAAACTCTAATTGTCAAGATATATATATATATATACCTATCTCTTATTCAATGAATAAATTAATTCTTAAACTTTAGTAAAGGGATATTAGAACAAAAAAAATGTGTTATCCTAATACCTTATGTTTTGTTGAACTGATGATATTTTAAATCAACATAGATTGAACGCTTTGAGGCCCTCAATTTGAAAGTTGATTGTGATTGATGACCTCAATCACTCCCTACAAATATTTACATTTTTCCTCCAATTATATGTCTCTAATTGCCACCAATGTTCTCCTTATCGAGATCATAATTTGGTGGTGACTTTCTTATTTCCATTTCCCTCTTATTAAGGCTAAATTTTATTAACCTTATTTCCGATGTGGGTTTTCTACAAAGGTATTTTCTATTTTCAACCTTTTATTTTCAAAGAAAAATATCAAATTGCGAGGACGCAATTTATTGAAGGAGGGGAGAATGTAACACCCCGAGCTTCCACGATACGCCTCTCTTTCAATAATGCAATAGCTTGCATTGTACGAAACTTCGAGTTCTAAAACACCGCGACTAATCAAAGTAGCTGTTATGAATAGTAATAACCACTTTTTAAAATTATAGAAATTTTATATTTCAAAATGGACTTCATTTTTGTATTCGTAATATTGAAATTATCCTAAGTTTAATTTTTTGTAACTTTCTGAGAACTTCCAATTTTTTATGAATAGTGATAAATACTTAAAACAACTTTTTTAATCAAAATAATTTATTGTGATAAATTATACTATTTAGTGGTTTTAAAGTATAATTAGAATATATTTTTACCATTTTATCCAATGGTGGTCATTAAAATTAATTTAACATTGAAATTAGACATAAACAATTGCCAATCTTTTGATATAAATTATTTCTTAAAAACACGCTATTTGTTGTGACAGCGGGAATTCATTTTATAATTAATTAATGCAACTTATATGTTTGGAATTTTGTAAAATAGGCATCATTTTTGAATTCTGAATATCAATTATAGCTTAGGGTGAAATTTTGGCATTGTTCTGAAAAACATCAATTTTTGATGAATAGTGAAACCACTAAGTGGAAGTTAAATAACTGATTTTTCGTTTAAATGAAATATTACCACTTCTGTGATTTGATTTTCAAAAATCCGACATACATGGTTGTCATTAAGAAGTAAAATGTGGTTCAATGAGATTAAAATAATTTTTTGGTGAATAGTAACTTTTAAGTTGTTAATCGCGATTAGAGGTAATTAGTGTAGTTTAAGGTAAAAATAATGTTTTAATAATATTAGATGAGCTTGACACTTGTACTACTCCTATTGGATGAGTCATGGCCGACCAAGACAACCCATGGGTCAACTTGGGGACCCCATGGAGCCACTTTAGTTAGAAAATGACATAAATACCTTTTATTTATTGTTAAAGTAAAAAAAGACACAAACATAAAATGTTTTACTAAAACAATTTTTACATGGGGTTATACAAGTAATATTTTTGACTATAAATATTAATTGGAAATATAAAAATATTTCCTACATCATAGTATTTTTTTATAATTTTTAGACATTAAATAAATTAAATTATTTATGACATCATGATGATGTAGCGATGACCTCATTATTTAACGATTTAAATAAAATGAGAAGATAATGTAAAATCCAAGGCTTACACTTGTCCAAAGCCTATTGGATGGGTAGATTTCGAACCCTTATCACCTTATCCTAGAATTATATAAGTGTGGGACCTCTAAAATCCGAAACTCATTTTATAATAAAGTGACTTTTCTTTACATTCCAAGAGTGCCCCTCCTCTCCACTTATAAAAGGCCCCAACCTCTACCACCTTATTCACACATTCAAGCCATTTGGCTCCGCCAAACTCTGCCCAAATACTCTCCCAACTTCCCCCTCTTACTCCTAGAAGCCTCACATTGGGCAGAACTCTTCCCAAGGAAGCCTTTGCCTCAAATCAAAAAGTCTTACCCATTTTAAAGGAGGTTAAAGAACGGTCGAGTCAGGACAAGACGCAAGGTAAGGGAACTTCGTAACCCAATTTCTATTCTTTGGGTTAATCTCCTACTTTCAAATTATATCATGATATTATTATGTCCTATCTTTTATTTATACTTTATTTATGTGTACATATAGTGAATACACATAATAGATATATTTTATTTAAAAATTATCTTTTTAAGATATTTCTTCTCAATCTCTATTCATTGAGGCATATTTTGTTTTATACACTACATTCTTTTATATGGTGTATAAACCAATTTGACTTTTACGTTTATTCAATAGGTTTTTTTTTATAATTATGTGATTTTTAAATGATTTAAAAAAAGAAATATTTCTCTCTAATATATGAAAATCCAGTGCAAATGTATACGTATTTAACGCAAGATTAAAAATGTTTTCAGAAAACCTGACTCTCGAGTGTGGTAGTCAGGAAGGGATTGGGCGTGGACCCATCATGGCCTGTAATTAGTCGAGCATTCTCAGAATTAGTTATTTTGTTTTCAGAAGCTTGAATAATGTTTTCATAAAAACACTGGAGTATATTTGAGCAATTTTAAACATAAGTATCTTCTAAAAAAATTCATCGGTAGGTCTCATGAGACAGCTAGATGTGGAATTGGCCGAGGCCCTTTCCCAATTTGATTTATGGTTTTGGCCTAGGCCTTAATCATTTTAGACGTCTTGGCCGAGGCCTTGACAAAATGTTTCATAATGTCTGGCATTATACATTCCCTCAATATGAAAGTGGTTATTGATATTGCATGTGATTATTCGACCAGTAGAATATCCATGTGAAGAAGTGAATGGCATTATCTCATTTTACTTTTTCCATATTATGTTGAAGTTCAAGTTTAAAAGGCTTTTGTTTTAGTTATACATTGCCTTAAATGTTTATGTTTATTGATGAAAGCTTCCGATATATTGTTATCCTTACTGAGCATCTGAGCTCACCCCTTCAATGTTTTAATATTTTACAGGATGTGAAGAAGTATTTTATGAATGACCTGCAGGGATAGTCAGAAGAGGATATGAGTGTGGAATATGATGACTTTGTTATTAGTTTTTCACTTTATGATGTAATGTAAGACTTATGAATGTATATAGTGTTTCCAAGGCTACTAAACTAATCGGTCTTTCGAGACTTGATCTTTTATGATCATGCCAATGTTACGAAGTAATGCACCGACTCTGGGTAGCTGGGGTCGGGGCGTTACAGTAAAGATGTATGATGTTGTGTAGTTTAACATATTACTGTTAGGACTTGTGATTCTATGTAGTTTAATGTCTTGTTTCTAGGACATCATACATTTAGATTAATGTCACGTTGTAAGGAAAAATGATGTTGGGTTATTAATGTATTTATTTCATTTCTAATTTTGTATTTTAATTACATTCGAATATGACATATTGTGAAATTTTACAAAATGGGATTATAACACCAGATGTTTTTTTAATTCATGATTCCATTACTTATTCTAAGATATTTAACATTAGGTGGTAATAATATAAGATGCTTTATAGGATATATGAAAATTAATTCTTGAAAAACCTTTAATTTGTTGGGGAATAACGCATTCCCCATCCATTGTGTCTAATGAGTAAGCTCTACTGGAAAAGACACAATGTTTGATGTAAGGACATTCCCACATGGGTTCTCTATTTAGAGGTTTCTTTCTTGGTATAATTATTTTTGAGATATAATACCAGTTCTCATTGTATAAATTAGTATATAAAATCATTTTTATTGAAGGACCACTCAATCAAATTGTAATAAAAATTTTGGTTGTGCGATGCAACAAATTGTTTCTCATCAAGAAATTCCTCGTCATCGATCCAGTTATGTGATTTATCTTCATATAATTGTCATCCATAGATAGTTAAAAAAATTAATGAAAATTGGAGTTTGATGAAAATTATTTTTGGTTCTATACACCAAATACTTTGGAGCCGCCTATGTGGAAGTGCTGCGGTTGTATAATAGTCACATAAATCACGAAGACTCTTTTGTCGTGAGGATTTATTGCCCATTTTGTCGATTTTTGTTAGATTATTTGATGGATGATAACTTTAGGCCTCTATTTTCCCATTTTCCACTACATGATAGCTAAATTAATGGTTAGATTAAATTTTTTTCTCCTCCTATAATTTCATTAACTCAGTATAACAAATGTTGTCATCATTGATTATCAATATTGTGTGGGATACATTGACTATGATTATGGTAATGTAATTTAGGATGTTTATGATATTATTCATCCCAACATCCTTGACGGGTATTGCCTCATCCCATTTGGAGATGAAGTTAGTAGAATAAGGTTGTACTTAAGCTTCTTACCTATGGTTGGGGGATATAGTACCACATTATCCATTCTCCATATAGAAAATAACAAAAACTATTTTACTATATGTAATAACTATGGGGGTTTATGTATGAATTTTACCTGAACATTCCATGCATTAAATTTCCTACTGAATTCCACACCGTCGTATATCATTATTTTCTAGTATTAAATAATCCACACTATTTTTTGGGATTTCTAGTTCTAGGCTGGTGAGTGCCACATGATCCCACATGTACTTCTTCTACGGTGGAATGAATCTATCATACTACTATGCATATTATAGGATTCCATCGAATCCTCATTTGTAGAGGGTTTTTTACATTTGTCCCATCATGAAGTGTAAATTTCATTGCCCAGTGTCGAGTTTATTTTCTCTCATCTTGATTGGATGGGAGGGTCCAACTGTTGAGGTAATAAACAGTGGTTCCCATCCATATAGGGTTGGAAATTAGATCATCATGATCATGGGTATTGTTGAACTGATATATATATTCCATGTCTTTGATAATGATTTATAGGACCATTCTTGAGTTCATAATTCAAAAAATCATTTTTTCCTGACCAGTATCGTCCAAGATTATGGATACATTATCAAGTACATTATCATGAAAATTTATTGATCGATGAACTAGAAGAAATGGTGGATCAAAATGGAATTATTCAATTAACCTTATTATGTAACTGAGGTGTGGGGATAATTATTCCTTCATAATTACATATTCCACAACCGATTTGTTCGATCACATGATATGAATCACCTTTTATGTTTAGGTGTGATATCTAAAGCTATATGGATAGTTCTAACCCATTAATTGGGGAATGGTATTTTTTCCTTATTATTAGTTCAATATTATGATAATGAGAAAGACTAGGTACAATTTTTATTATCTATGGAAAAAATCCATAGACAAACACACTTGATATTTAGGTTTTCTATCCTCATTCTAATATGAATACGAAATGAACATTCAAAATACATATCCCATGTTTGGGGGTGTCCGGGGAATAGAAATACTCTTTCAATGAAAGTTCGATGTCCATTGGTGTGCTTTCTAGTATGGTATTTGATGCCAATAAATTAGCCAAGGTATTCCCTTTAACTACCTTATATGAAACCAAATAGATGTCATATTGTTACAAAATATCTTCCAATCATAACAAAATCTCATAAAACATAAGGAATCCTAGTATTTACTTGGGATGGTCAATAGGAGAGACAAATTCCTATTCATGATTTTATATAAAAGGCCTTTATTTTCCCTACAAAGATGAGTATGAGTCATTTCATCTCGATGTCTGAATACTGGGTCTTGGTACCTAACATAATTTGACCAAAATAATCAAGAATTTTTCATTCCCCACAATATTTTTTCATCAAAAGATATCAACAATCAATCATTCTAGGGTGGAAACATTTAATATAGTCACATTCCCTTCTACTAGCAGCACCGAGAGCAGTTGGTGCAGTAAGTACTGCGTGATATTCTCAAAGGCTTATTGGTAGTCATTACCCATTGGTAGGTGAATCCATTCTACATTAACTTGGTGAATAGGAGAGATTTTCAATCCATGTTGGATTTTAAATTCATATATATGTGAGGTTCCCTTGAAATAACATCAGTTCATTAATATTTCTAGGGGGTCACATTAATAGGATCTCAAATGTGTTTTCTAGTTCTAACTCGGTGCAATGATGGAGTACCATAAAAAAATGAATTTACCTTATGTTACACTGAAATAAAAATTCATAAGGTTTATCTCCAAATAGTGCTACCACAAATCATAAGATTTTATTAATATCTGAGAGGTGATTAAATCACAATCATGATTTTACTATGAGGCTATATAAATAAAATTCTACATTTCATCACAATAAGGTATTAAATATATGACTCATGGAAAACTAGTATGTAGTGGAAACATTCTTTAATATAAAATTCATGATCAAATAGAAACATATCCCCTGTGGTTTTTAGAATTCAGTGGGTTCCTCAACTTTAGGTCCTTCTATCTGAATATACATTGATTTCTCATCCATGAAGTAAAGATCATGGAAGACATCGGTTGCATAATTCAAAAGTTGTATTATTGGAAATGGGAAATATTCCATTGAGTAGTGCCTAATAAGGCCTCCAAAAACGATGCATACCCTGATCATCCATTTCTTTTCCTTGATGGGGACAGATATTAATGCCATTTTGGTTACTACACTACCTGGAAAAGGTTGGATTTGATCACTTTTTCAACTTCTGATTCTACATTAGTATCATGAGAGGGGTGAATCCTCGTAGACACCTGATTAAATCCTTGATGTTCATTGGGTAATCCTATGTGTTTAATAGAAACATAAAATTTATACTTGGGAAAATCTATATAATACGAAGAGAACACATATTGACACTTATTTAGAAATTTAAAATACTTCTCCTACTCCGTGACAAGCATGGTGACACTAATCGATGTAGCCCACAAGTATTCCTTTATAATCTAATTCACCTATATGACCTCAATGATGGTGGTAGATCTACCTACCTCAGATTATGGAGGGGTGTTCATACATTCATCATATTATTATTCTTCCATCTTTCAGTCTGTGGATAAAATTTCATACATGATAGGTAATCTGGGTAAATCTCTATCACTTTTGAGGTAAGAGAACCCCCGTGAAGATACATTATCAATATGAATTAACATATTCATCAAGTATAGATTATAGAGCTTCTTAATTTCTTTTATACTACCTCTGGGGGAAATAATAGAAAATAATTCATTGATTATGTCATATTCTATAATCATGTTTATGAGTAGTACATACTCACAATCAATCATGTTCAAGGGATTTGTAGGGACGATCCCTAAGCCATTGGTGGATGTAACCTACATATCATCATCTGTCATTGGTTTTTTTCGTTTATATTTCTAAATAACTACCTCATCATATTTGTCTTCATAAGACTAAAATGGTGTGGTGTCAACATATAGTATGTTGACTTTCCCATCGATGGGTTTTTTTACAAATTAATGAATTATTGATGATACCATTAAATGGATACAAATCAACCATCTTACATGAAAGACATTATCTATTCTGTCATGCATAATAACCATGAACTCAACATTAGATATCATATCCCTAAACTGAGACTTGTTATTTTTCTTTTTGGGATGCATTCACCCGCTCATATCATACCCTTGAATGGTCAGATTTTTTTAATATAAATCCCTTTTTATATATACCAAACATCATATCATTTTAATAAATATGAGTTTGGTCCCAAAACATTATAATTCAGAGATGTTATGATTTCAAAATTATTTAGTTTTTAAAACATACTTGGGTCTGATTTTTTCCTCGATAACTTCTTCCTATATATCATCTTCCTAATGGCATAGTTACCACTCTGTAAAACTCATCTGCAGAGAATTATGTCTCTAACCCATGTGGGATCTATATGGCCTCTATGATTTCCTATCTGAGTTCTTTTGAAATATAGGCAACATATAAGATTTAATTTTTGGATAAAACAATAAGAAACCAATTTCATAATTTAATATTTTTTTCTCAATGTCAGGTCTTCCCAAGGTGGGGTTTCTCTCTATATGTGGCACAAGAGTTTTGGTGTTTTATGTGGATATTCCTGGTACTATAGAAATAGTTGTGGGAAAATATTCTTTCAGTGGTGTGGGTTGTCTTGGCCTTCCACTTTTTCTAGGTGTATCAGAAAATCGAACCCCAAAAAATAAATCATGTAAAATGTTAGGGATTGAACGTATGTTGAAGGTATTTGCGGTTTCTCCATACTTCTAATGGTATTTTCTATGTTCTATTTCATGGTTTAATTCCATATATCCTTGGGGTTATGAGAACCAATAATAATTATCCCTATGGTAATAATAAATTATTCATGTATTGCCCTAGATATTAAGAAAGAAATGTGTACATGTCCGTATATGATAACAAGAATATAATAGAAAATATCCTTTGACACAATCATTAGGTATTTGAGATATTATGATATTTTTTGGAACATGATTATAATGAAACCATGGTATTTCTAGAAACAATAATTTATACATAATTCCAAATATATATCCAAGTGGTTGTAGTGTCTCAGAGTTACCATCCTATGACTGGGATGAATTTTGTGCAGTTTCACATCATGTTGTAAGTAAATTGGTGTGAAGTTCATCATCATGAGACTATGACAGGTCATGTATTTTAATGTTATATGACTATGACATATTTTTCATTTTAAAGTCATTCAATTTGAATATATCATGACGTTTAATGTCATGTGACTAGGATTTATCACGAAATTTAATATCATGAAACCAATATATATCAAGCAGATTACCATCATGTGACCCAGATGTAAATAAAAATCATGAAACTAAAAAATATCATGTATTCACCTTTCAGGCGAGTGAATTTTAAGATAGATAATAGATGAATCTTATTCATGTTTCATGAGTTTTTTTAGACTATATCTCTATCAATCATTTATTTAACAGATTCTCTTGAAAAATTATAAAGGAAAAGAAACCACTCTTGTGTTTCAAATAAAATTATGGTATAGAAAGTGATCATCATGATGTATCAACTCCACCTCACATATCTTACTTGTTATTGGGAGTTATATAAAACCATTCTACATAGAATACTTAAAGTGCCTAGGTAATCTTTTTTTGGAAGTAATATAATTTTTTCTTCTAGTCTTAAAAAGATGTGTGACCATGATGCTTCTCTTAAATACTACATATACCTATGTTGGTGTAGGAACATGGCTCAGTTTGGAGTCTTGGGTGTATATCCATGGTATTTATTTGGATTTCAGGAAAGTGGTGAAGCTTTGGGGCCCTGGATGATATAGACACTTCACCCTGATTTGATATAAATTACCCTCCTTGGGGATTTGTGTAAATATCATTGTTTGGATGGTTTTTGGAGGACCCCAAATGAGGGGGTGAAAAATATAAAAATTCCCTCTACCATGTTGGTTGGGGGTCATGAGTATATGAAAATTACCATAGACATGTGGTTAGGGGTGAGGTAGAACAATGTTTTGATTTCACCGAATGAGGGTATTAAAAATATAAAAATAATCCCTGTCAATAGGATGGAGCACTTCACTGCAATGGGGGATTTGTAGGAAGGTAGTTGTATATTATTCTAGGGAAGATATCCCTACAGAATTCACATAGTTATTTCATGGATATTTTAGTTATCTTAGTGGAGTTCCGTGATATAATGCTATATATTAATTTCCTTGTCCTGTATAAGGGGATGACTATCTTGAGTAATGGAAAAACCCTTTCCTTTATCAATATTTGGGTGATTGGTTTATTGTGAGAGTCTCAATGTGGACCCTGGAGTCTGAATCATCTATTTCCACGGGCCAAATACTCCATCAGCCTTAAACTCTGAAATAAAAACACTATCAATAATACCTTTTGTAGATTCATGCAAGATACTACCACGATCTTATTTTCATGTGTTAAAGAAAGATGGTGGGATGACCTGTTGTGTATAATATAATGGTTGAAGTCTATTATTATACTCTTCATTAGGGTTCTCATCCAAACCCACTGATAAGTCCTCATAATTTGTTGATAAAAAATTTATTTTACCTCATTAATGATGTATCTCATTTGACGTATCAGTTCTTGATATTCCATTTTAAGGGTTTGTTCTCACTATACCATTGGGTGGGTCAGTTCCTGTTGTACATTATAGGGGTTCATCACCAACAATACCATTGTTGGGTAGGACATAAACGAGTTTTAAAATTTTGGGACTCTTATCCTATCGTACCATTTTGGGGGTGTAAGTGCCAATACTGAAGTTGATAGCTAAAATATAATTAAAAATAATCCCCTAACCATGTAATATGGAGTTCTTACTGAGACTCCACATTCATAAAGGCTAGAGGTGATCAATTTAGAGGCTTTGAGAAAGTGGTGATCATGGATTGTTTCTCAGTGGACCTCAGGTATATTGTTGGTAATAGGGATTTAAGCATACTATATAGTGTAATTATTTGGATACCCCTAGTGTTATCTCTTTTAAGATTCCCCAATTTTGAGGGTTGGGGTGGTCACAACATCCTCTATATCTCCTTATGAAATTATGGTCATATATTAAAGACGATGACAAGAATGGATGGGAACCCACCTAGGAATCTCTTGATTGGTTGAGTTGACAATGTGGTTTTCCTCATCCTCCATTCGGAGGTAGTGAAGGTACATGTTTATAAACTCTTGTGATAATCTCCCTAAGAGGTTAAATGTGGAGACAAGTTCCATTTCATCTTTGTTGTACTTTCATGGGAAAGATGGCTGGTGGGTAATCATCATCTAGAGGATTTAATGAGTTGCTTCGAAATATGGGATAGATCAATTTACATGGAACATCCAGACCAATAAATTCACCAATTTTTACAGGATTTGTTGTGTTGGTGACATCTTATATCATATCCTTAAGTCCAGTACATCCATAGATTTCAATTCACATCATATGTGTGTTAACTAGTTGTTCAAAATAGTTTGAGGATTTCTGAAGGCATTACCATCTTTTCTAAGGGTCTTGAATTCGATTGGCACACTAAAGGATTCTATATGGATTGTAAGGAATCTGGGAAGTTTGGGAGAGGATTCAAAACTAATTATTATTGTATCATCATCTGTAAGAGTATATGGTCAATCAAATACATTCCATTTTAAAGGATGAAGAGGAGTCCCTTATTTTGTGAATGATTTATCAATGTTAAATTAAGTCACATCAGGTTTACTATTTTTTCCTAGAAAATGTGAAACAAAATTTCCTAATGGGAACTGGAATTTTATCCTTTTAAATACATGAAATATATGGCATGGTTAAATAATTTCATTCTTAGTTCACTATTTTTTTCCCAAAAAAATCAGATGGTTTTTCCCAATGCTCTCTTGTGGGGGATTGAAGATGTTTTCAAAAATCATTTGTTTTGAGATTACAAAATATTTCTTAATGGAAAATAAAAAAGAATCTTATCTCCATGATAAGAAATGAATCTTAATTCAAAGGGAAGGTGGTCAATTGAGGTTTCAATCCCAATTATTCGTAGGAACTCACATTGTTTGAGGTGATGGGAAGTCGGTATCTTCACATGCATTTGGGGGAATTATTTCCTATTCTGGAACACACATATAGATTTATAATATTTTCATGAAATCTTTCCCACGACCCAATAAGGGATGGGTTTCCCTATTAAAAGTGACTTTTTTAATGCTATGTTCTGATGAAAACAACATTTTCTATCACAAGATATCCATTATTCTCTTTTTCATTTTTGATTCTCTAGTTTGTATAAATACTCAAGAACACTTGAGTTAATCACCCTCTTGGGAGGTGGTTTATTTCTTGGAAATAGGATTGATCCTATATAAGGATTTCAAAATGTCTTATGAAAATAGGAATCAAATCCATGTAGTTCTTTTGACATAGTTTAAAGAAATATGATAAGAATTTATCTTATAATTTAGCAAAAATTGTAAGGATTTTAATATAGGTATTTATCCCCGAGGAGGAATCCTATATAACATATTAATAAAAAAATTAATGTTCATATAGTTCATGTTATCTGATTCTTCATCATAAAATATGTGACAATAGAGTCCCTTAGAAAGACTTATGAATATAAGGCTTACTTGGAAAGACTCATTGAGAGTATGAACCATTGTGTGAAAATGATATTTAATCTGTCTAAAGATTCAATGAAGGTCTCTAACTGGGGGGCAATCATTATAATGCTATTTAACAATCATTACTAATCTATAAGCTTATGGGAGTCACGATCAGTTTGAGAAAAAATAGATAAAAGATGATTTGACGCATAACATGAGAGAAAATTTATATGGGGATTTTACATTAATGTTTCCCATATAGAGGTATGATTATCAATCACGTGGAGAATATTTTATGGATCTTGACCATTGGTAAGTTGTCCTATATATCCTTTTTATAATCGGATTTAGAGTTGTCATAGTTAATTTTCACCCTAACCTGTTGATGGGTTGTTACATGTGATTACGCTCTAAAGATTTGTTATATTACTTGAAATTTATGAATTATAGGTACTTATACTAGAATGTAATTTGATGTTACATATCCTTTATCTATCCTCTAACAGATATAGAGAGATGACAAACCTAAAAGTTCTATCGAATATGTTGTGTATGACATGGTGGTATAATCTAAGAGAATGATACAAATAGGGTATTATGTGTGTGAAACCCTAACCCATTTAAGAAAAACCCATTATAAAGTGGGTACTCATCTTAATGTTCATGGAAGAAGGTTTACATGATGTATTTTCAAGTGTGCCTTCCTGATAAGGTTTCCATGTCCTAGGGTGTCTTTCTGATATGTCCAAGGTGTCTACTTGACACGTTCTAATTATCTTCATGAAATTTCATGGTATTTTATCTAACCTGGAATACACATATAAGGGTGTCTTCCTAACACATCATGATTTTATAATTAACCTATCATGGGTGTCTGTTTGAAATGGTAGAAACAACCAAGGGCGTCTCCCTGGCATACCCCTGGTGGATAATGTGATCAAATATGACATTACAAAGTGAATCCGAATAATAAATCTGAAATATCAAGGGTCTTTCACATGATCTAATCAATCATGACCATGATGCTTCACATGATCAATGTGTACATGTACATTCAATTTATCTTGATCAAGATGACTTGTCCAGTATGTCTTCACATGGACAACCTGACTTGTTTGAAATGTATATCTATGATCAAACTAAATTATCTAAAATGTCATTACATAATCAACATGACTTGTCCAATATGACATCACAGGATCAAATTGACACATCCAAGGCCACATAAAGGCATCACGAGAGTAGTGATGAGTTTTGTGATCACATGATCCTATGAGAATCCGGTGATGGAGTCTTGAAAGCATAGATAAGTGCTCATGTTTCAAATCCAAGGAGATAATATTATATCCTCGTTGGTAGTGGTTTACATAATAGGAGGAGTACATTTAGATACCCCAACAATAATATCTAGAAGTTTGTGTCTTCATTATTATATTAACATAAGAGATTAGGAAACACATCTAGAAGGACTAAATAGTCTAGTGGTCTTGAAAACATAGATAATTACCTGATTACAATGTTATATGTAAAAAACTATAAAATAATGTTTTTTCAAGAATAAAACAATTCCATCTATAATATCATTTCATATAAATCATATAACACTTCACGGATTGCTATGAAAAGAAACAAAATAAATATGAGCTCAAATTCTCAATATTGGTTATGTGTATAAGAAGCTATCATGAATCAATAAACATAATAAACATGGAAAGGTAAGTAACTAAATACATATTCCATTTAAATAAATTTATGATCTTGATAGGATAATCCATAACTAATATGGAAAGGTACAATACTAAAAACACATACTATTTAATCAATAAAATAATAATGAAATATATCTAGAGATAATATCATTGTGAATATATCATGGATAACAATAATTGAATTCTAAATGAAGTAAATTCTTAAATGTTGGACATCATGATCTTGTCCATCATGATACCTCTACAATCATGACATTTTATAATATGGTTTAAAACTACAGGTAGTAACCTATTTAAATTGAAAACTATTTTTTCTTATGCGGCATTCCAATTCATAGAGGGGATATGTAATTTTGGACCCCACACGTAATTTAATGTACACATAATTTATCATATATCAAATAATAATTTTAATTATTCTATAATATTTCAAATCAGTTAATATCTATATTATTTAAAAAATAGATTTATCAATTTTTCCCCAGTTAATCAAATAACATTCAAATTATACACTATATAGCAAAAAGGGTATATGGTTTAGAAAATAATCATATACAACATGAAATAATATTTATATTTATTGGAAATGTAATTTCCAATGAAAAAATACCACACTAAAGTAATATCTCTAAAAAGTTACGAATAAAATAAGTGAGATTATACAATAACTTTTACCATAATATAATATTCAATTAAAATCCCATTGGGTGAAATAATTAAAATTGAAACATAAATACCATGAATTATGAATTAATCATGACATTAAATATAAAATGTTCAGTATATACACCATATAAAATAAAACAGGTGTTAAACATTACAATATTCTTCAATGAAGGGAAACTGAGATGAAGTCCCTTACTAGTTAGTAAATTTATAGAAAACCCCCATTACATTATATAATTCTATTTAAAAAATAAAACTTCACTATTAATGATTTATTATGGATATTTCATGGAAAAGGGGTCTTTATTTACACCATATATAAGAAATTAGGTGTAAGATAATAAAATATGCCTCAATGAAGGGAGATTGAGATGAAGTCCCTTGCTTCTCACTTTATTGGTGTTAAAAATTGTTTAAAATAATATATATTGGTTTTTAAAATGTTATTAACTTAAAAAAGAACTATATTAATAATTATAATTTCCTATAACATCCTTTTATAAAAACTTATCACCCATTTATTAATAATCTTTCAATGTTTTTAATTTTTTAGGGGTTAATTTTCTTTTATTCTCATGCATTTTTTCTCATAATAGATCTGGTTCTTGAATATATTATATAGTTCTATTATATCCATAATTATAATTATGAAATTTTTATATTATTTATAAATTAATTGTACTTTGAATACCAAGCGTGAAATATTTTTTTTGAGAAATTATGTACTCTACAATCATAGATATAGTAATCCATAAATCTGTATGAGTAACGTTTCCATTTTCAACAATCATTATGAAAATGAATAAGTAATATTTTAAATTTAATGAATTAAAATTATACCATTAATACTATATTATTTTTTTAAACATACATATATATATGTAATAAATTTTCTTTGGTGATGAAAAGAGTGTCACATCACTCAGTGAAGGAGGTATTCAACATGTACACAAATGATGTTAACATTTTTCAGTGTATGAATGAAAATGATATATCATCATCTTAGAAGGATAAATATTTCATTAATATAATAATTATTTTATTTATATCACATATATTAATTAAATTTATGTTTATTATCTTCAATGTAAATCATTTGTGAAGAATGATTTGCATCCCTTCATGAGTTGATAATCAACCGTACACATGAGTGACGTTATTGAATCTCCTAAGGAATGGGAATTTATAAGGTATATATTATATTAATAATAAATATGTATAAAAATGTTATATTTATTTAATATATATATACTATATATACATCATAAGAATCAACCATTATAGGTGTTGATGGAAAACCTGTCACCTCAGTTCATGAGGCGGTAGTCCTCCATAAAAACCAGTGACATTATTGTTTCCCATTTGAGGGATGATGAGATGAATACATTTCATGACCTTAAAATAATATAATTTAGTGTATAGGATATAATTTTTTTATTAAATTGTCTTATATGAAGAACATTTGAAAGATTCAAGAGAAGAAATAGAAGACAAATGTATAGTTTTAATTTTACCTCTTCTCAGAAAAACACATTAGGATTATTTAGAATGAATTTATAGAATGAATTTATTAAGAAAATTTGGCCTCTACAATGAGGGAATTTTAGGTTGGAAATTAAGTGGATTGTTCATAGATGAATCGATGTAAGGACCCACCCATAAACACATCTTATTATAGTATTGTTGAACTAGAATTCATATTCAAATATATTTTTAGGTTCTGATTCATATATAATTAGTCTATAAGTATTTAATAACAACTCAAATATAAAAAATTAGACACGTCTTCTCATTATACATATTTCCCAAACTGAAAAATTTTAAAATAAAACACGAAATAATTTTTATGAATAAAAATCTTCATAACATTTATCTTGACTTGCACCTTTCTATTAACGATCCTTAAAAACTGTGAAAATATTTTAAAATAAGAGACAATAAAAATAATCTCAGTATGGTACATAAAAATTCATTAAGAAACCATTAGTCTATAAATACTATTAAACTATAAAAATGTCCATAAGCATATACATTTCACCCAAAAAACATATGCTCCTTAGTTTACCTCATGAAATCATAGTTTTCTTAATAATAATCTATAAAGAAACATAATTCATAATTATAACATGTTTTATATATTACATATCATTTTTAGAGTATCTTACACAACTATATAGGGGGTAACATTTAGGGTTACATATGGAATACCCACTATAGAATATTCCCTTAATCTCTTAGGACAAACCATATAGATTAACTATTTATCAATACCCAATTCATTTAAGAGATATCAATGGGTCACCAATCATCATTTTATAAAATAAACACCTATATTTATAAATAATGTCTGAGAAACATTACATAATCAAATCACTTTAAATATTATAATTTTTTCCATTTCAATAATATTATTTCATTTTTAATCACATTAAATCATTTCCAGATATTGATATTTTCAAAAAACATTTCTATTAAAAAATACCTATAATGGGTAATAATGGAATTGTTTTTATTTTAAAAAAAGTAATGCATATATAGAAATCTAAATATAATATAATAGTTGTGATGATGGAGAAGTTGTTATAACCATATATACTAAAAGCCTTCATTTTATCATTTTTAAAAAAGATTAACATTTTTTACTATAACGATAAATAGATTTTTATTTTAATAAATTTAATGAAATGAAAATTAGATATAAAATATCATTTATAATCCATTTATATCCATGTAAAATAATATTTATTATAATATATAAAATATGGGGAAAATATTTAATAATTAAATATTTAAATATTCAAAGTGTCTGATTCCACTTTGAACATTTAAATCATAATCCACATGAAAGAAGAACAGTTAACAAAACATTAAATAATAGTAAAATAGATATAACATATATATGGAATTTAAAAGTGTATTTATGTACCCTTTATAAAATAAAAATGTTCTATATCATCAAAAGATATCTCAATAAAAGTAGATTGAGAAGAAGCCTCCTAACATGAGTTTGACTCATCTCGTACGTTATTTATCTTCCTAGATAATAATCATAGTTTAATTATTTAATTTCTTGAGAACCATATTCATGTTTCCTATTCATTTTATATCACATTATATCAGGTTATATTAATTACATAATTGTTTATGTTCACATTGGACATTTTGGTGATATGCGGTACATGAGTCCAAAATGACTTTGGTATGATATCTATAGTCAAAATTGGTCATTAGCAATTGATCTATAGAACAAAAATTAAAAAATAATAATCACTTTTATACATATTTTATACTTTTAAATCCATCCATAATGTATTTGTATGAAAAATGAATTATGTTATAATCATGGAGACGGTATGTCGTACATATGCATGACTAATGTTAAAATTTTTAAATTAACATTATGGAAAGAAGGAAAGTAATATTTTATCTATCCATAATGAAAATAACATAATTAATACCGTATTAAAATATTTTTATATTTTTATATATAATCCATGTTAAGTGGTGATTAAAAATGGATCACATCACTTCGTGGAGGTGATAGTTCATACATACGCATGAATGACGTTAGCATATTTATGTGCATTGAAAGGTAGAGCATAATTGATATATTATTATACTATTATGATAAATATTTCATTAATATCATATATAAACATTAATTTCATCATTATAAATAGTCATTATAGATAATTACAAAAACAAAATATAGTAGTCCGTGGAGGTGATAGTTAACACGTACACACAAATGAATCATTTATTTATCATTTGATGGAATTGGAGATGGATTTATCTGATGATATTACAATAATATCATATCATTATATTTGGGATATTGAATTTATTATTTTATCATGATGAAAGAATATTTGAAGGAAGTGGAAGAAGAAATAAAATTGAAACACTTAATGAAAAACAAATCCAACCCTTCAGACAATCTCCATTGATTAACACCTTAATACATCAAATGAGTGAGTTCATTATAAAATAAGGCCTCTAGAATTTGGAGATGGTTTCTTGGAAGGGATTTTGGAATATAATTTCTGAACCATAATGGTTTTTAATTGTTAATAAAATATAAGAATTGGTTCCCTTTTATAGAAGATGAGAGGGGTACCCTTCGAATTCTTCAAAGTATTAAAATTTAATAGGACTATTGTAGATCTATATAGAGAAAAAATGGCCCATAAATGATAATAATAAGTCATGTCCACCCATAATCCACCCCCTTGTGTTTATTTAACATTGTATTGAATTTTTAAAAAAATTAATAATAAATTAATTCCTTAGGATTTCGTTATTGTCAAATTTAATACTATTTATTTATTTTGACATTGAACACATAAATACGAGAGGAAAATTCAAATATAATTATAGAAATAATAAATAATATTATTTATATATATATATATATATATGAAATTCGTTATACCCATTAACTAAACCAAAATATACCAAAATTAATATTTTAAATATTAATTATTTTGTTCTTTAGTTCATAAAATAAATACTATTTTAGAATTTAAGAATATTTTAAGGTAATTATATAATTGAAAAAAAATTAAAAAATAATAGTATTCAAAATAATTTCATTGGTATAAAATATAAATTTATATTATTTCAAATATTTTTTTTATCCCTATGGGGACACAAAAAAAATATTGCAAAAATAAAGTGAGTGGTATTTTATAACTATATTTGATTTAAATAATATTTAGTTTATTCATTGAAAAGTTTCCATTAAACAAATAAAAATAGATAATAATGTTATATGTGTAGAATATTATTCAAATAAAAATATTCTATAAGTTTTATCATTTTTTAATCCTTATCTTATTATTTTAATAATTATTCTACCCTTTTGACTCTTACAATTAGATCATGTAATTTACAATTTATAAGTTAATATAATTAATATAACATGTGAAAAAACCAATAAATGGGTCATTAATTACAATATAAGTCTTATCAAAACTATTTTGTTGAATTGCAGATTTTTAGATATTTTATATCACATGATAAACTATTTTATATTTTAAAATATCATTACTATAAATTATGACAATATTAATTTCTTGAAATTTTAAAAAATCATTAAAACTTGATTCATTTGAAAAACTAAATTAAATAATTTTTAACATGTTAAATAAATACATAAAATTATTTAATGGAAAAAAATATTTAAATATATATTTATTTTCACATTATTAATATCATTTATTTGATTCTTCCTCTAATAAATTAGGCACTACAACATCATTGTTTGACTGTTTAATTTAATTATTTATCTCATAATTTTTTTAAACAAATTACCATTATCTACATAAACATCTTATATTTCCAAATAATATTTATAGTTGAACTTATATTCTGAATAAACATATTTAAGAAATTAATTACATATTAAAAAAATGTATAAGACATAATTCTTTTTCCTTAGAATAAAATAATATAAATTCCTTAATGTCACCCAAGTGGATCCATGAGGTAATAAGAGCATCCCAAGTATGGATCTGGTATACCATATATCATCCAATTTAATTAATACATGTGTAAATCTATTTTTATAATATTTAATAATTTTAATGTTACCTTTAATTAACCGATTTATCCTTAACTATTGAAATAAAAATATTACAAAATTTACTATTATCATTTTAACCTAAAATAAAAGGGAAATATTTAAATAAATTGAACCTTACTATTCCAAATGTGGATTCCATTTTTTAAAATTTGAAAAAAAGAATTTCCAAAAATATTTTGATAAATAATTCTGTTCTTGGATAAGAAAGTGGGTTTTTAAAATAAAACCTTCAAATGATTGAAATATTTTATTTTTAAAATTCAACTTTATTTTTATTCATATAACCTATATTATATAAAATAATAAAAACACAATATAATTAAACTTTTAAACCATTACAATATATAACTTATCATTATAAATAAATTTGTTTAAAATTAGTTTTCAATTAAAATGCAATATTTTTTCATTATTCGTCAAAACATTAATCTTATCAAAAAAATTCCAAAAATTCCACCAAATTAATTTTTAATAATATGATTCCAAATAAGAAGCTAGTTTGTCGAATAATACTTATAAATGTGTCAAGAACTATATTTAACATAGGATCTCCAAAAAATGGTTGAAAACAATTACTTTTTAGAAAAATGAACCTTTTATTAGTAAAACTAAATTGGTCCTATTTAAAGTCTTGAAAACATATAATCTGAAATTTAAATACTATATTGAATTTATATTAAATTAATATAATCTAGAAAGAGTGATTTTATTATTTTATTAAAAAATTTGTTCGAATTTAAATAGTATTTTATAAGAACACGTCTTTTATATTAAATTGGTTTTTTATTTTCATTTATAATTATTTTATTAACCAATGAATCAAAATATAAAAAATTTCAATCCATATTTTCATAATTTAGTTAATACTATTCATTTCTTCTATTTTACTAGATATGTAATAATGGAAAAATTTTAAAAACAATTTTTAGATGTTCATTTATGATTTATGTGTGATATCATGTATGTTGTTGTGTTTCAATCATAAAAACTCGGGATGTTACATTCTCACCCCCCCCCCCAATTAGCAAATTACGTCGTCATAATTTGATTTAGGATTAAAGACTAGGGTTTTTAATTTTCAAAATATTGTTCTTGAAATCCCAAATAAGAAAAAGGGTTACTGATATTTCATCAATGAAATAATGAAAAGGAATAATTATGGTCTCCATAGACAACACATACTACGATAACATGTGTAAAAACATATACATGGAAGAAAAAATAACCATAAATTTATGATTTATATTTATAGAGAACATGTTCATGATATGTTTAACAATCACACAATGTTAATTTTTAATGTGCTAAAATGTAATTGATTTCATAGTAAGAAAATTAAATAAATAACATTTTTGTTTAAAATATGTATTTCCAAATGTTGATTAATTATTTTACAACTTAAACTAAGAGCATAGGGAAATATAATTTCCTGGTATTTATAGCTTCATCCCTTAATCAATTTCAAGAAATAAAATCATCTTTTTCTCCAATTGATGAGAATTCAAGATGATGTTTTCACAAATGAAGCACTACAATCAAATTCTATAGAATCAAATAATCCAAAATAGAATAATTATATATTTATCTTGTACAAAAAAAATAACAAAAACCAATATGGATAGGATAAGATAAAAAATATCTAAAAATATTAAACCACATTATTATAAAAACTATTATAAATCTCTAAAACTCAACGATAATACCCAATGATCAATATAATCCATTAAAAAAATAACTATCCTTAAAATTACTCAAAAAAATTCTATACTAAGATTAAAATAAAAAATATTGGAATGATATAATCCTATAGTCTTCCAAGAAAAATTTTAAAATTTATCTCCAAAAAAATCAATTACTCTTGAAGTCTTATACCATAGAGAAATCACCCTATAATCATTAAGATAGGAAAATTATTTCCATCAATTCAAAGAATCACCAAACATCCAAAAAAATTATATATTCTTCTAAAATATAGTTCATCCTTTCATTATAAAATAAAATCTCATTGTATTCAGTTTACCTTAATTATAAAATGTTCTATAAATAGTAAATTTCATCTGAAATAGTATTGATCACTTAATCATAAAATCGTTTCCCAATCCTAAGGATAACTATTTGAAAAAAATCATTTGTACCCAAAGTCAATTGATTTCTATTTCATCAAATCATTTACCTAAAAATAAAATGATATAGTAAATAGGACTTCGTGTAGGCTAGTGGTAGTAGAATCACCCTTGTCACCCTTAAATTGTTGGTTTTATTCCTATATACTTTGATGAAATAATGGGTTTTCACCCATTATAAGGATTCTCCCTTTTTAAAACAATATATTTATTATAAAATCCCCAAAATAAGATAAAATCCAAAAAATAACAATAAATTGTTTTATCTGAAATGGATGTATTATACATATTATTTTTCATCTCAAATTTTAAAACCAATAATTACCACAAAAAAACAAATCCCTCCAAAAAATACTATTAATCACCATAAAATTTCTAAACATAAATCCACAAAAGGGGGTTTCAATGATGATTAACTAAAGATTATCCAAAATATTTTAATCCTCTGGTGATATCCCTTGATCTTAATAATAATTCATAATCTCCAATGTCTTCTAAACCATTCTTGGATACCAACTGCAAGGAACCAACCTTATACATAACATAATTTCATATTTTTTAAAATAAAATTTACATTTAGGGATCTTTTTAGGTCTAGAATTTTAGAGAATTAGGATATAACTATTATATAAAAACTAAAACACTAAAAAGTATACACTAATACTAAATATACATATTTCACAAAATAAAACTTTTCAAAATGAAACATGAATTATTTTTCAAGATAATAATCTTCATAACATTCATCCTGAATTTATTCTTTCTCTTATCCATTCTTAAACTCTGTAAAAAAAATATTTTAAAACATGTGATGAGCGCAAAAATCTCAGTATGGTACCTAAAAAGACATAAAGAAACCATTAGTATATAAATACAATAAAACCATGAAAACATTTTGAAAAAAGATATTCCTTCCCCCATAAAACATAATCTTGTTAGCTTACCTCATGAAATCATTTGTCTCATGAAAAAAACTCCATAATGAAAAATAACTCAAAATGATAACTTGTGTCATCATTTTAATATCTATCTAACAGTAGTCTCTATGTGTATATTGGTAGTAAACCTTACGTTAAAATTTAGAATAAACACCATGGAGTATCCCAATAATATCTTGGGAGAAATCCAACTGATTAACTCTATCTTATTACCCAATTCACTAGAGAGTTATCACAGGTTCACTCACCCTCGGTTTATCACAAAACTGTATGACCCCAGAACACCATAATAGGGGAGGGGTGAATGATGGTCTCACCATTCCCTTGTAATCTAATGGATATTGTTCCACATTGGTAACAAGATGTTAACCCTATATAATAAGAGTGTGAAAAACACAAAAAATATCATGCAAAGAGATGACATGACAATTTAATTTGGTTAAAAACAAAGAGCTAGTACAAAGAGAACACACCAATAGGTTTTCAATCATACTAAATTATTCTAATATTAATTAGTTGCAGAGTATAAGAGTTCCGACATAGTCACTCTTTGTCAGGCTCACTGCATTTATAATGATTTTAGGGATAGAACACTGCATCCCCTAGAACACATCCATTGACTCCCCCTTACTAACTGAAGTGAGTGATGTCTTACTCAGTTTATTGAAATGAATGTATCTTAAATATATTGGTATTGATGTATTTTTATCTATCCGACATGGAATCTTCTTACATTGGTGTCCTAAAATGATGCACTTGGAGGCACTGATTGATCAAACTAGATATCCAAAGCACTTTGGAGGCTCAATACTACACTTATGTGTGACACATGTTACTTCATGTAGGTTTTGAAATATTCACACAAGATTACTTTGGAAAACCCCTATAAATCATACTACCACACCATGGGGTTAACTTTTTTCAAATTAACTCAAGTATGACTTTTATGCAAGATTCACCATGCGTAAATCTTTTAAGCATAAATATTTCACACTTAAGAGCTACCTGATCTTCATTAGAAACATTCTTATGTATCTATTGTGGTAGCCACCTATTTATAGGCCTTGATGACCATATGTGAAATTTTCCGATGCATATTCACCAGTGCATGTAATATTCCTTTTAAGAATGAAAAAACGATTTTTCTGTCATATTTGTCATCAAAGTCTCTTCTTTGCATCCTCATATTGAGCTCAAATATAAGTACTCTGCGCTCTTTTTCTCCTTTTCATATTTTTATGCAATATTCCCAAATTATTCTTTATATGCATGTTTCAAACACTCCATCAATCTATTGTGGAACTCCATTTTCAAAAAACACAATTCTCCGTCCCCCATTTTTTGACCCAAAATTTGGAAAATACTAGGAAATGATGACACCTTCAAAACTTTTATTTTCGTGAATTTTAAGATCTATTTCCTTTTAAACTCCATGATCTTCCGTGAAATGATTGAAAAAAAACATATCATACACTATTTATAAAAAATATCCTTGGTTTGAATAGGAACCACCCGAATTCATAAAATATTGAAAAGAATCATAACATAATCATAGAACATAAAATATTTCAATATTTAGCATTTCACCCAAAAAAATTCATTTGCAATCAAAAGAAATAATTTCATGATATTTAAATAATCAAACCATCATCAACACCATTTTTAATACCAAAATACACAAAAAAATGTAATAAAGCATTTATTTTATAAATATTATGTTTCATAGTGGATTCTGAATATAAAATAATGGTCCTGTCGTTTGAGAATTTATTTTCATCGTATATATTAAAAACATTCCATTTATAGTTTGGTAAAAAATTATAATTTTTCGTTCTGAAAATATAAATAGATTATTTTTATAAAAACATTTAATGAAATTCAAAATAGGCATAAAATAACCTTTATAGTCCATTTAGATCATTGAAAATAGATATGAAAAATAATATAAAAAATATAGAGAAAAATATTTAATAATTAAATCTTGAAACATTCCAAGTGTTCCATACCAATTTGAAAATTTAAGCCACATGAAAGAAGAAAATTTACCAAAATATTAAATAACAATAAAATAGATATAATATGTATATCTAATTTCAAAGGTTTTGAATATACACTTTATAAAAGAATAAAGGTGAATATCTTCAAGAAATATATCATTGAAATGAGATTGAGAAGATTTCTCGTACCTTGATTCTGACTCGTCTCGTACTTTATTTTTCTTCCTCAATAATAAACATAGGTTAATTATTTAATTTCTTGAAAACCTTTTTCATTTTTTATTATTCCTTTTATATCACATGTTATCTAGTAATAATATCAAATTAATTATTTAAGTTTTCATCATACGTTTTGATGATATTCGATACCTAAGTTTAAAATGACTTTGGTATGATGTCTATAGTCAAAAGTGGTAAGTATTCCATCATCTACAAAATAATATTCATGAAATGATAATATATTGTATACATAATTTATAATTTTATATCCATAAATTAAATATTTATATGAATAATTAATTACGTTATAATCATGGAGATAGTAAATCGTATGTACACAAGAGTAACATTTCCATTTTTCAATGATCATAATGGAAAGAAGGGAAGTAACATATTAGATTTCCATAATTATCATAAAATAATTAATATAATAATAATCATTTAATATACATTTATATAACATCCATGTGATGTGGCTATTAAAAATGAATCACACAGCTTTGTTGAGGTGATAGTTGACATGTACACATGAACGACATTATCATTTTTTGTGCATGGAATATAAGAACATAATTGTTATATTATTATCTTATACCAATTAATATGTCATGAATATTATATATAAAAATTAAATCCATCATTTTAAAAATTATTGAGAGATGGTAATATTAATTGAATTATATCTATTCGTGGAGGTGATAGTTCACATGTATGCTTGAATGAATAATTCATTTCCCATTTGATGGAAGTGGAGATGGAGTTAGGTTATGATAAAAAATAAAACAAAATATTAGTATATTTAGGATACATGAGTAATTATTTCATAGTTGTGGAATACTATTTAAAGGAAGTAGAAGAATACATAAAATAGAAACACTTAATGAAAAACGATACCTTTTTATCGAACAATCTCATTTGATTAACACCTCAACACATCAAAAGTGGGTTTTATTCAAAAACTAAGTCCTCTAAAATCTTAGATGGTTTATATTAATGTATTTGTATTTAATTTATTTGAACCAAAGTGGTTTTTAATTGTGAATAAATGATATGAATTGGTTCCCATTTTTGGAGTGTAGAGGGGTACTAATGGAATTATTCAATGTGTTAATAAATAATAAGGTTATTCTAGATTTGAATACTTATAAAAGGAACATAAAGGAAAAGGATAGGATATATTCATCCATATACCATCCCTTAGTGATTATTGATCAATTTTTCCAATTTTGAAATAATTTAACAATAAATTAATTCCATAATATATAATTATTGTCAAATTTAATATTATTAATTTAATTTGACATCGAAGACACAATAAAAGTGGGAAATTCAAATATATTTCTTTATAACAACTATAATATAGAATATAGATATATGAAATTTTTTATACACACTAGATAAACAAAATTATATCAAAATTAATATTTTTAATATCAATTACTTTTTTCTTTTAATTAAATAAATATTTTTTAGCATTGAATTATATATTAATGGAATTAAATAACAAATAAAAATAAAAAATAGTCATATAAAATGAAACTAATTTATTTTTTATTCAAATACATATTTATATTAATTCATTTCTTTATTTTTTCCTATGTGGACACTTAAAATAAATTAAAAACAAAAAGAAGGATATTTTGTAACTATCTTTCATTTAAATAATTTATAATTTATTTTCATCTAAAGGTGTCCATTTAATAAATAAACACATATAATAATGTTATAACGTTCGAATATTATTCATAAAATAAATTTTTTACATGTTTTTATTATTTTTATTAATTATTATCATTTTTTAAAACAATTATTTTACCCATTTATCTCTTACCATTATATCATCTAATTTAAATTTTGTGTGTTAATATAATTACTTTAAGATTCCAAACAAACAAAAAAATGACTCATTCATAAAAAGATAAGACATATTCCAAATATTTTTTCAAATATTATGTTTTTCAAGATTTTATATAATTTAATACATTATTTTACATTTTCAAATACCATTATTGTCAATTTTCGCCTTATTCAGTTCTTGACATCTTAAAAAGTCATAAAAACATGATTTCTACCAAATAAATATATTAAATCATTCTTAACATTTTGAAGTCATCCATACATTTCTTTTACGTCACCAAATATTATAAATTAAATTTATTTTAATATTATTAATATTATATATTTTATTCATCCTCTAATAACACAATTAATGCATCATCATTATCTCACCATTTAATTTTATTATTTATTTACTACAAATTATAAATAAATTAAAATGATATAGATAAAAAATTTATATTTTGAAATAATATTTTTAGTTGAACATATCTTCTGAAATATAATATATAAAAAATGTTATATTTATTGAAAACATGATTAAGGTAGTATTTTATTCCCTTAAAACAAAATAATATAAATGCCTTAGAGTGGCCCCAGTTTCTCCAAGAGGCCATAAAATCACCCGAAGGATGCATTTTTTCTAAAATATCTCATTTAATAAATATGGATAAGTGTTGGGGTACTTTTATAATATTAAATTATATTATTTTTAACTTTAATTACCCAATTTACCCATAACTATGGAAATAAAAATATTACCAAATTTACTATTCACATTTTATCCAAAAATAAAAGGAACATATTTAGTTAAATTTTAACATTTGATTCAAAATTTTAAATCTATTTTTTTAAATTCTAAACCCAGAATTGGAAAAAATTATTGGAAAATTATTTCGATTGATAGAATAAAACATTGGGGTTTTAAAGTAAAAACCTTCCAAAGAATGAAATATTTTTATATCCAAATTGTATTTTAAATTCATTCTAATGAGATAAATTTCATTAAATAATAAAAACATGATCTAATTAAACTATAAAACCATTAAAATATAAAATTTAACAATATATACTTATTTCATGAAAAAATAGGTTTCAATTAAGAAGCAGGATTTATCAATAATCATCAAAACCAAAAACATGTCAGAAAAATACCAAAAATTCAAAAAATTAAATTTTTATACTCTAAATCCATGTAAGAAATTTATTTTTCCAAATATACCATATAAATGTGTCAGAATTAGAGTTAAAATAGGTGTTCCATTAATTGATGGAAAACTACCTTTTTAGAAAAATTATCTTTTTATTTGTAAAATTGAACTTTTTCCTATATCATGTATAGAAAAAATATAAGATGAATTCTCATCATTATATTGAATTTATATAAAATTATTATAATACAATAAGAGTTATTTTATTATTTTATAAACACAATTATTCATATTTTAATATTTTTTTATTAGAACAAATCAGTTATATTCAATTGGTTTTTATTTAGTATTCTAATTAATTTGGTAACAAATGAATCATCATATAAGCATTTTTAAACTACATTTTTATAATTCAATTTATATTGTTCATTTCCGACATTCTAACAAATATTTTATAATGAAAATATTCAAATAATAATATTTATTTTTTCATTTATGCTTAATGTGGCGTATCATGAACGCTATAGTGTTTCCTTCATAAAAATAGGGGATGATACAACCAAAATATATTGATGTTATAAATAATTGTGGATAGTGGGTTTCCCTTGATATGTGAGGTGAGTTTAAAGATTTTAATTTTTGGAATGAAAATTGTGTACCCACATTATTCACATTAGAAAAGGCTTAGAAATGGTTTATTATTGAAAATTATTCATTATAATCATTAAATATGGCCATAAAATAGAATTTATACAAGTTTTTGGCCATTTAACCCCTTATATTTTGGTTAAATGCCCGATCAATACATTTTTATCCCAACCAAGATAAATATTTATTACATTTTAATATTAATTATCATAAATAACTAAGTTCACATTAGTAGATAATATAAATTATTTCAATTTAAATATGTAATTAATTTTTTGACATTATATTCATTAATGTGGAAATTTTAAATTTTAAATTAATCTCAAATATGAGACAAAAATGTTAGTTTTTAAAGAGAAAATGTTCAATGGTTTATAGAGTTTTTATATCAAACATCAATATAAAAATGATTCCAAAGACCTAAATTTTATTAATATATATAATTTAATTAAAAATACTTGAAAATTAATTCAAAATATAATTTATCATTATAAAATTTGAAAAAAGGTAATTTTTAATTAAAATTTAGTATTTTCAATATTTGTCGAACAATGAAATATTTCAATCAAATCCCAAAAAATTTCCATAATATATTTTTGATTTTATTATATAAAAAACTAATTTCATTTTATTAAAAAATTATTATAAATGTTGAAATAATACATTTTAACTATTATGTTAAAAACATGACTAAATATTCTATTTAGAAATAATGTTTTTTAGAGAATATTTATTTTTAACTTAAATTATTGTTTTTTTATAATCCACAAATTTCAAAAAAAATAATATTGTATATTTTAATATTCATATCCTCCCATTTAGTGGTTATGTTATAATGGAATAATATATTATGGTTCATTTTGACTCAGTGTTTCATGTTTCACAATATATTGACAAGATTAAATTTGAATAAATATATTTCATGGGTTCTTTAATCTTGCTGTTGGCTGTCACATATGACATAAAAAATTACTTATTTATAAATACATGGGTTTTTTATTCTCCCAACATTAATTAAATTCCATCGCCCGAATTTAAACACGATCTCAGTAATCAAAGATTTTATATTTAAAAATTCCTTAGCTAAAAACTGACATCAAAAAAAGAGTTAATAAAACATCTTCTTAATAAGATTAAAGTGAAGTAAAAAAGTTGATATGGAATAAAACATAATTTGGCCACTATGTCGAAGAAAATTAGTGTATGGTGATGATATGGTAATGGAAGAAAAATGTAAATAATTATAGAGAATGACAGAGTACATTCAACCCAATAAAGTTAGTGATCAATAGAATTTCAAAAACATTAATACCATAAATCTATGATCATTTAAATGACTATTTAATTAATTAGATATGAGAGTAATTGGATAATATTTTTTCCAATCTCTTAATAAAAAATTTGATATATTATTTTACTCTCTAAGAATATAATGGAATATAATTACCTAATACATTTAAAATTTATAATCATAATATCATCTTTAGTTTAAACTTTGATCAATTTTCAATTCAACATTTACTTCATGTAATTATTATCCAAAAATAAATTTTTTTTGACTGAAGAAATAAAATTCCATTTTAATGGATCATATGGTCCATAAAAGTGTGTCATGTCTTTCAGTCTGTCTCTAACTATTTCCCTTTGTGGTATGCACAAGCTATCCAAAATAATATATTAATCTCTAAACCACAGTAGTAACTGCACTGATTCATCATTTATATTTTTTCATAAAATCATTTAAGTAAGTACAATAACATATTAACTTGAACATCATGTAAGAATGTGGTAGAAAGAACACCATTTTCAACCTTACGTTGTGGGTTCAATCCATGCTTCCTTCACCTGATTCAATGGGATTTCATTTTTCTGAAAACTATATTAATATAATTCCAATATATTTTTGAAATTTTAATGACCCAGAATTAATACATCATAAAATATAAAATAAACCTTTATGGTTACCAATACCCTTAAAATTTTTCATTTTAGTGTAAATGTTTTCTTCCTTAAATTAGTTTTCATATTCTAAAGAAATTGGTAGTATTCCAACAATTTTTTTCCAACGATATCCTTCATCATGTTGTATTCCGACTAAAAAAAATTAAAAAATGGGTGTTTAATACAGAGAACATTGTATCACAAATAAAATCACAATCCTATCATTGTATTCATAACTCTTAAGATAAGTAAGACATATATGCTTCTAAAAGTTAACACAATTCTCAAATGTTTCATAATTATTATCAGTAAAATGTCATTGGAAAAAAATTCTATAATATAATTATTAAATTCAATTAAATAAAAACATCATTTATTTTATTTCTATATATAACCTTTCTTGTTCTATAAATATACCTTTAAAATAAATAATAATGTTAGATAATTACTTGGTTCCCCACATTTAATAAAATGGATTGTAAATGAATCCCTTGGATGATATTTATTTCATTCCTTCATACTCATCACTTTTCTTTAACAATTATTTTCTTTATTCAATTTTTTTATACATAATTCATTTTCATATTAAATTGAGACACATTCCTATGACTCTACATCCAAATTTCTAACATGAATGAAAGAGAGCCTTCATTTATCAACGGTCTTGACCACTCAATCACTTATCAAACTCCATCCTTCCATTCTCTAGTGAGTTTCGTATTTAGTTAATGTATATTTTTTTAATCATATTATAGGATAATTTATTAATAATAATTATGATCTATTTCACTATTTTAATAATCCCATTTAGTTTCTTTTAGTCATGAAATTATTCTTCATATTCAATGTTAACATGATTCAAGATTTTTTTATCTAAGGAATAAAACCAAAAATAATATCGTGAACAAGAAAAGTAGTAGTGGGAAACCCATGTAATCATTTATATGATTTAATAATCAAGGAACAATATTGTAAATATGATAAATATTAGGTTTAAATTTTTAATTATTTTTCATCATCAATTCCAATACATTATAATGGTTTTTAAATAAAATGTCAATTGTCCTAAGAATTCCCTCACAAGAGTGTCAATGTAGTTGTGTTGTAAGGCCCATTTTCAGGCACTAGGTGATGATCGGGTTAAACCCAATTCACCCTATTTTATGTTATTACCCCTAGGTATGACTATTATATAACCATATACACATGTCGTATGTAGATATTTATGTATTTTTTGAAAAAAACATAATCCTTACATTACCAAAACAAGAGGGTGTTCTTCAATAATAATCCTCAATTTTTATCAAAGGGTTATGTTTGCTAAATTGTTTTCCCAAAATACAGTTCCCAATGTTTCTATCAAAATTACTCTTATTAAAACTATAGAGACCTCAACCCCAATAGTCCATATATGAATTTTTATTTATTATATTTTCATAATAAACAATGAATCACAATCTGATGGACTAAATATTGTACTACTATAGGTAAACTAGATACATTAATGACATCCGTATTATATTTTAAAACACAAATTAAAAAATTATGTTTTTGTGATTAACATTATTACATCGAGAATATCCTATCATATCAACCATAGTATACTTCATGCATTCTTGGGAATGGAACAAAATAAGTGTATGTTAAAATTCTTAGTACGAGTTGAGTACATTGAATGATATCCTGAGTCAAATATAACAATAAGCATGTCTGGTTAAATAACCGAACACAAATTTCATATAAATAACATTATTATAATGATAAGATAATTCATAATCAATTTAGACTGGTAAATAACTACAAACACATTTGATTTAATCAATAAACCGAGAATGAAATTCATCCATAGATAATAGCATTGTGAAAATATAATGGATAATAATAAATAAATTCTTAATAAATTGCATTCATAATTATATGGCATCATGATACTTCTACCATAATGACATTTCAAAATACTATCTAAAACTACATGTATATACCCATTTAATTTGGCCAAATGGATTGCCTCATGAGACCTACAAATGAATCATGGGGTTATATAATTCCAAGACCCACCCATCAGTTTATTTACTAATAGTTCCTTATATATATAATAATATATTTAATTTAGGAATAGTATACATTATCAACAAAAAAAATATTGAGTAAAAGATAATGATATTTCAATATTTTACATATTAATCAAATAACATTCCATGTGTAAACTATATGAAAAAATAATATAAAATTTATTAAATAATAATATCCATCATACAATAATATTGATATTTAAGAAAAATTTAATTTCTTATAAAATTGGGTCACAAGAAAGTGATTGTTTTATTATAATTTTAACAATCACAAAAGAATGTCAGATTTTGACATAATTGTTACCACCTGGTAATTTTCATGTCAAATACCCTTAGGAGAAAAATTTCAAATTGAAATTTAAAATACAATGAACTTTGAATTAATCATGATATTACATTTCAATGTAGAATTATTTAAAATATATAAAATAAATTAGGTGCATATCATTACAATATGCCTCAATAAAGAGAAATTGAGGCGAAGTCCCTCACCACATTGTAACTTTCATGAAAATACACATAGTAAAAAATAATTCATTTTGAGGCATAATATACAACAAGGTATTATATATTAATGATATTTCTTGAAAAAGGTATAGTATTTACACCATGTATAATTAATTTGGTAGATATCAATAAAATATGCCTCACTGAAGGGAGATTAGGATGAAATCCCTTACCTCATACATAATTTTGGTTAAAAATGATTTTAACTCTTATATAGTGGATATAAAAATGTTATTAACATTTTATAGAACTATATTAATATTTATAATAACATATGTGGTCCATTTATAACATCTTATCACTCGTTTGGTAATAATATTTCATTATTTATATTTTTTCTATTGTTAATTACCAAGTTTTCTCAAGCGTCTTTTTTCATGAATGATCGAGTTCATGCATATATTATATAGTTACATCATCTAAATAATAATAATAATTAAACAATTATCATATTTATACATTAATTATTATTTAATACCAATAATTATTAATTGTTTTTATAAATAATGTATCTTAGGATCTTGGATATCATTTGTCATATGTACGCATCAGTAACACTTCCATCTTTCAATGATCAATATAAAAAGTAGGAACGTAATATTTTAACATTAAATAATCATCATAATATCATATATAACATATTATTTATTTACATATACTTATATATGTTAGGTCCACTAGGTTAGATACCCTGAGAGAGGGTTGAATCAGGGTATGGCAGATTAAAACAACTACCCATGTTGATCATGTCTCGCTGTTAAGAAAGACTCTCTTCTCTCCCTTTCATGTAGCAAAGAATAAATAGAAACTAAATCATGCACAAGACATAGATATTTTTACTTGGTTCACCCTCACTGGACTACGTCCAAGGAGAATACACTGGCGATGTGCTGATGTACCAAAACCAATAAAAGTGCACTGTTGTTTACATTGTTCGAGATAGATCACTTCAATTCCCAGGATTACTGCCTTTACAATGTTTAGGGTCAGCTCACTGCTTTCCTAAGGGTCACTCCCTAGTTATCTCTTTCTGGCTCACTGCCAGTGGAAAGTATCACCTTCTTCCTCTTCCTTTTCTCACTGCTCTGGAAAGGATTCGCTCACAGGTTATAGACATGTAGGTCTCTTCATTTGGATGAATACATGCATCCTCAACTATTGATAGATTCTCTGTTAAAGTCCAACTATCAATCACTGATGAATACACCTTTTCCTCTGAAACCCTGGAAAATTCATTTGGAAATACCTTCTCAAATCACCCAGCTTTGCGAGGCTCCCAATTTTGCAAAGCTCAAACAAGCCTTCGCAAAGCTCTGGCCTTTTCGTGAAGCTCATGCATTTGAAAAGCTTAGGCCATCTCTACGATCCTGCCTCTTCATGAAGAAAAGTACATAGATCATGTGGCCTCATCATGCACACTTCAATTGGGGAGCTAGATTAGCTGCTGCGATGCACCTCTATTTCGCGAAGAACACTACCTTTGCGAATCACCTTCGCGAACTGAGAAAAAATATTTTATTTTAAAGCTCTATTCATATCTCGAGGGGATATACCTTTATTTATAGTTCATTCCACCGACCCTCGATCCTTCCGTGTGAAGTCAACGCCACTTCATCACTAATCGCGAAGCTCTGATGTTTCTGACAAAATTTTTTCAATCTTGCGAAGCATCGTTGAAATTTTCCTATCACAGATCTTGATGTAATCAAGAAGAAACACCATCAATCCCTTCACGCATTCTCTGCGAATCTCTCTCACAAATCCCTTCACCACCGTGATGCGCTTCAACAACTGTCGTTCACGAAGCTTGATGTAATCGTGAAGAACACCATCAAAATGCGTCTTGTCTTCGTGAAATTCAATACATGGTCCAAAACTACTGACTTCTCATCATTTTTCTTTTTGATCTATGTCTTCGACGTCACAATCGATGTGGTTGGGAAAAGTTGATCTTTATTATAGTGTGATGGACCAGCATTATCTTGAAATGAAACAAATCTATTCTTCATTTTTAACTAACCTTGTGGTTTATTGATCTACTGCTGGAGAACGTTTTGATTTTTATTTGTCACATTACTTTGTATGGTCAAAGTGAAGTACCTATCCATGTACCCAAATACTCCGCACCAAAAATAGTGTCCCTCAAAATATGTTCTGGAAAACCATTCTCTGTTTGGTTTCCACCTCTGTTCTTATTCCCTTCAACATCTCTTGGTTATGGAACAAACATACTGTGAATGTCCCATATTTCCACAAAAATAACACCTAATATAAGATGAATTCTTTTGTTTTACTTCTACACTATGAATTTCTCCATGGGATCTAGGAATATTATAATTTTTCGTTGTTCCCAAATCATCTTTCAATCTCAGGATAGGTGCTTGTGGTCTGACTATAATTTTAACAAACATTTTTTTTCTGATCAGGCCCTGAATCAGTCATAACTTCTGATCTCAATTGTTGCTTCTTTCCTACTGAACTACTTACCTCCTCTTTCATCTTTTATGTCTTCTATATAGCCTACTATTCTTATATCACATTGGGGGTCAATAGTTTTTCTCGATCCATCATTTTTTGTCGTAGACTGACCACTTCTTATTCAAGTTCTTCGATACACTTGACTTGATCTTTCACTTTTCTATTCAAGCCATCGATCTCCATTTTCTATTCTTCAATAATTAGGTTATACTCACTATCTATTTCTGAGTTCTCTGGTGTTGATAACTTGAGTTTCTCAATTTCTCCAATCAACTCAGACTTCTCTTCTTCCTGCTACTGTATATAGATATTGGCATCACAAACAACATTGTTAGCTTTATTTTTTTACCTCTCCAAACATCTATCTTTTTATGAGAAGCCTCTAACTCAACTTGCAAATCTATTCTTCCTTCAACTTCTTCTTCTTTTTCTTCTTCATCGGTTTATTCATTTTCTTGATCACTACCAAAAACAGACACCATTGCATTTTCTCCACAATCATTATAATTTTCAATCTTCTCAATATCTTCAATCTCGGACTCATCTGAACTCTCTATTTCTTCTGAAAGAAGATTCTTCTTCTTAAATAAATTTCTCTTAAACTGCTTCTTCCCTTTCACAAAGGGTAGATATTTCTTCTTAGGAATTTCAAATTCATCTTAATAATTTTCTTCTTGAAACTTTTTGGGGCACCTTGAGGCAATATGACCAACTTTTACACAACTAAATTAAGCAAGTGGATGTTTCCCTTTAAAATTTCATTTTTGTCATTGAATATTTTAGTAGACGAATGACATTACCTCATATATCTCTTCTTCCTCTTGATAATCTTCAATGGTGAGCATCTTTATGGCCTTAAATGCCATATATTTAGATTTCCACTTTTCCACAGCGTCGTTATCATCAATTCTCATTTCATATGAACCAAGGGTGTTGTACAGGTTATCCAATGTCAGCTCTATCAGATCGTTAACTTCCAAAATAGAAACTTTTAGTTTGAACAGAGGAGGATGTTTTCTCAAGATACGCTTCACAATTTTTATGTCTTTAATAACATCGTCAAGACCTCACATGTCTTCAAATACAACATTTACCCAGTCAAAGAATGCATCAACAGACTCATTCAGGTTCATTTTCAGATCTTCATACTTGTTCCAAAACACTTTCATCTTTCCCTCTCTGGCCTTTGTATCCCCTTCATATATATTCAACAGTTTTTTCCACATGGAATGTGATGTTTTCCATGACATCACCTTTATATAAATAGGATTGGATATGGATCCCACTAAGGAATTAATTGCTTTGGAATCTGCATCAAACTCTCTATGTTCAACTTCTGATAATTCACCACTATTAATATCAGTTATTATTCCATGCATTGCTGTTGTGAATACGTCCACTCCCAATTATTAAGAGTAGTGTTGCATCCGATTCTTCCATAGATAAAAATTATTCTTGTCGAAGATCGGAATCCCTTTATGATTAGTGACCTATATTTGATAGAGAACCTCTAATATAAACCTCCATATAATACCACTTGTTAGGGCCACTATGTTAGATACCCTGAGAGGGGGGGGGGGTGAATCAGGGTATGGAAGATTAAAACAACTGACCCTATTGATCTTGTATCACAATTAAGAAAGACTCTCTTCGATCACTTTCTTGAAGAAAATTATAAATAGAAACTAAATCAAGCACAGGACACCACTATTTTTACTTGGGTCACCCTCACTGGGATACCTCCAAGGAGCATACACCGACGATGTTCTGATGTACCAAATACACTAAAAGTGCAATTCTGTTTACAAGGTTCGAGATAGATCACTTTTATTCCCAGGTTCCCTACCTTTACAATGTTTAGGGTCAGCTCACTGCTTTCCCAATGGTCACTCTATGTTTTTCTCTCTCTAGCTCACTGCTGGTGGAGAGGACCACCTTCATCCTCTTCCATTTCTCACTATTCTGGAAAGAATCCACTCACAATTTATAGACTTGTAGGTCTCTTCATTTTGCATGAATACATGAATCCTAAACTATTGATAGATGATCTTTTAAAGTAAAACTTTCATCCACTGATGAATACCCTTTGGCCTCTTAAACACTGGGCAATTCCTTTGGAAATACCTTTGCAAAGCACCCTACTTCGCGAGGCTCCCAATTTCACGAAGCTCAAACAAGAATTCGTGAAGCTCCTACCTTTTCGCGAAGCTCATGACTTTGCAAAGCTTAGGCCTTTATGAAGCTCCTACCAATTAGTGAAGCACACTCCTTAGAGAACGTGGCCTCGTGAATTGCACTTCCTTTGTAGAGCTATATTAGCCACCACGAAGCACCTCTCTTTGGTGAAGAACACTACCTTCGCGAATCACCTTCACGAACTGAGATAAAAATATTTTCTTCTACAACTCTCTTCATCTGTTGTGGGGGTTGACCTCTATTTATAGGCGATTACACTGAACCTCGATCCTTCCTCACAAATTCAACACCACATCATCACTAATCGCGAAGCTTCGAAGTTTCTTCCGAAATTCTCTCAATCTCGCGAATCACCACGACAATTTTCCGAATGCAGAGCTTGATGTAATCTTGGAGAATCACTGTCAATCACTTCAAGCCTTCACCATGAAGCTCTCTCACAAATCCCTTCACCGCTGTGATGTGCTTAAACCTCTACCATTCGTGAAGCTTAACATAATCGTGAAGAACATCTTCAACATTCTTCGTCTCTTCACGAAATTCATTCAATGAATCCTATCATCACGAAACTCACTCTTTTTATATATTTTGATGAGATCTTCAAGGATATCCACCTAGAAAACGGCACCACCTTCTAATTATCGTTTTTATAGCCTCCATATCATTCATTCCTTTTTCATCTTTCTTTGTCAAAATGGATTGTCAACAACTTCTCCGGAACACGACAATTATCCATGTAAACCAGCTTTTTCAACAAATACAATCAACCCAAAAATACAACAATGTTACCTTGAGGGATTTTTTCCTGACAATATATATCATCTATATGGTATGGTGATGAAAATATTATCTCATCGCTTCATGAAAGAGGCAGCCTACATGTACATGAACGATGTGCTCATTTGTTAGTGTAAGAAATAAAATGATATATTATATTTTCAACGAGATAAATATGTAATTAATAAAATAACTATTTCATATATATTGAATATATTAATTAATGGTATCCTTGTTTCTTTCCAAGTAAATAGTTTCTGAAAAATGAATCACATCGCTTCATGAGGTGGTATTATATCGTACACAAGAGAGATGTTATTGTATCCCCTATATGTTAAAAAATATATATATATGATATAATGATTCAATATTATTAATAATGTTATAAATACAAAATATATATACTCTATAACCGTTATCAAACCCAACTATGAGATATTTTGAGTGAATACATGTTTCACCGATTCATGAGGTGGTAGTTTTCCATACACACAATAAACATTATCATTTCCATCTTGATGGATGATGAGATAGATATAGGTAATTAACATAATTTAATAAAATATCAGTATATTTTATATTATTTTTTAAAATTTTAGAATAAATGGTAAATATATGAACCATTTTGAGAATCAAATAAAAGACAATTTATAGTTTGGAAGTTTACCACTTGTTGCGCCACCTATTTAGGATTACAACAATAGTCTTTCAAGAATGGATTTATGAAAAAAATAAGTTTATAGGATTATAGAATTGAATGTGGTAATTTATTTTATCATGTATTCACCAAACCAAAATTGATTTAATGTCTTAAGAACAGAGGAGAGTGGGTTTCATTTTTATATGAGGTGAATGACACACTTTTAATTGTATGAAAGAAAAAACTGTAGCCCAAGTTTTTAACTTGTAAAAAGGGTAAAAATATATATTTTTGTTCATAATTATATATTATAATGTATATATATGTATATAATAATATTTTAGACATTTTTGAGTTATTTTATTCCTCATCATTTTAGTTTACCCATCGGTAACCCCATTTTTACTCTAACTATGGTAAATAATTTTTACATTTTTTACAATTTATTATTGTAAAAAATTAAGTTCATATTATTATATAATATAATATATTAGGAATAAAAATGTGTAATAAATTTTTAAAAATTAAATTCAAATATTTTTTAAATTTTAATATAAAATTAATCCCACAAACACAATAAGAAAACATATTTTTAAAGAGAAAATGTTCAAAAGTTTACAGGGCTATTCTTTCAAAATTTCATATGAAAATGATTCCAAAAAAAAAATTTAATTAATAGATATATAATTTTAAAAAAATAAATTCAAATAAATTCAAACCCTAATTTATTTATATAAAAAATTTAAACAAAAATCCAGTTTTCGATTAAAATTTTGTATTTTCACTATTCATCAAATATGAAATTTTTGGTAAAATTCCATACAAAACAAAAATCTAATTTGGATATTATCATTTAAAAAATGAATATAATTTTATAAAATATATTTTATAAAAATATAGAACATAAATTTAAAATTATGTTTGCAAGTCATTGCTAATACCACTTTTAGAAAAATACATTTTTCAAAAAAATATTTATTTTTTATTTCAAATGATTCTTATTTCATATCTAATTAAAATATTAACATAATTTTACTAATTTAGTTAGTAATATACATACTCTATAATTTAATAGTCATGTTATAATGAAATACTAAATTATGGTTCATTTCGACTCATTGGTTCATGTTCCATATGCTATTAGTGATATTAAATTTGAAGAATAATATTTTGTTGGTTATTTAAGGCCATTATTACATGTCATATATGATATCAATTTATATTAATAATATAAAATATAATTGTGTTATGGTTCATGGATAGGGGTTCATGAACATGTCAAGGACACAATCCAATGATTTTTCTAATGGAAAGGGTTTTTGATAGTGAGTTCCCATATTACACTATTATGGGTCTGAAAAGGGAATTACATGTCATGGTAGAAGTTACTATGACTACATATATGTTAAGGGGTTATCATATTATAATATCATGTGATGTTAAACTACTCATGTGATATCTTGACCTTCATGGGGTCTTGTGAGAGGTTCTAAAGTCATGTTCAAGGGAAACATATTATAGCCACATGTGTGGATGATATTTCTCATGGAATATGGGGTACATAGACAAATTTTCATTTGTCGAAGAAAACCCTAGTCGGTTTTCATATAGTAATTTCATTTCCACGGGTTCACATGAACATCAATGTCACATGTCATGGGATTGGTGTTCACATGACACAGATACATTTATGTGGTTGTTCATGGTTTAATGGAGGAATATTATCATAGATGATCCACATGATGTTAATTTCATCATGTGATCACATGATATTAATGTGATCATGTTATGGAATATCAGGATGGAATCTTATGGTGGGTTTTCATGGTTGGAGTATTGCATTTACCTAGATATACTATTTGAATGTGGTAATTGATTCTTTATCTCCTCTTTTTTGCTTCTTTAGTTTTTTCTATATCATCTCTCCTCCCTCTCCCCCTTCCATGTGTGTTTTTTAAGGAAATTAGGTTTATATAGTTAAATGAATCCAAATGATGTTCCACATGACATGATGTTTTTCCCATGTTAAACAACATTATTTAGTGGGTGGATATTCTTGATCAGGAACACATGATTGTATGAGACATTCATGTGTTCAACATCAAACAACTTCAAGATTATTCACATGAATTCATGCATGAAATATTCTAATTTTTTTGAATAATTGGATCCAAGGGAATTACATTATCATTGTTTGTTCATGTTATGTCTTTTTTTAAAATAATTTAGGTACATTCATGAAGGACTCATAGGATTCACATGATCATCTTACCTTCATGTGATGGCTTAAACACAATCACATGATCAGTTTTCATTAGAATATACATGATATTGTAAAATCTAGAAATGATGGAAGATTGTTTCAATTAAATATATATTATCTTATATTTGAGTCCTCAATGATATTTTAATCGATTTTCATGATATTTATCATTTGATAACATGATACTTATAAATTTCTATGATGATTAATGTGATCACATGATCAGTTGAATACTGAGGCATAGTTTTCTTCGAAAAAAGGAATGCATGTGAAATGAAGTGCAATTCATATATACAATATGCCAATAATTTCTCCTATGTATCATTTTGATCATCATAGAATATTTTCATGGTTTAATTGGATATCAAGGGTTGAGTGGGAATTGAGTGTTTCTCATGTGGTTGATTTGGAACAATTAGGCGTGTGGTGGGAGAGAAAGAGCATGAAGAAGATCGCATGATGAGATTAGATGTCTGGGATTATCTTCATCGAGTGACTTTCATTTTTTATATATTTTTAAATAAGAATAGTTCTGTAGAAAACCTATTGTACCATATAATGTTTTTTTATAGATGGGTTTCACTTAATAAATGATTCTATAATAGAAATTCATCGATCTGGTAGCATGGTTATCAGTCGAAACACTTATACCCATGCCTCACTGACCACTCCCTTTGATTTGTTGGAACTATACTATCCCACACACAATACCGCTCATGTGGCTTTCTTTTGGGATCTTAGGGCATGGTTGAGGTGACTCCCACATTTGTTCTCGTTTGAGAATGTTATCTAGTTAGCTTGGGTGGGAAATTTTTTGGCTAAATAAATATCCAAAAATATAGAATAATTATTTATGTAAAATTATTAAGATAAGATAAAAATGTGTTGTCCCTAATAGTAATTGACCCAAGCCTTCTCTATTAAGGATCCCATTTTCATGATCCTCATGAAAAATATTAATTGTATTTTCATGTGATACACACCCCTAAATTAATTGATATAATAATTTATTGATACACAATTATGGGTTTCAACAATGAAATTTGTTTCATACCTATGATACAGAGATACGAACTCCAATATAGAACTTTTTTCCATCATGTGATATTGTGGTATTACTTCTAAGGCATGAAATATTTCCCTCATTTGATCATATGATTAGTTATAGATATCATGTACTAATTGTTTTCAATGTGGTTCCATTACATCCTTGGGAATGTAATCTCATTCATGAATTTGAAACAAACATTTCATCATACTAGATTAGGTTGAAGAAAGTACGATGGAGCTAATTGACAACCTGTTATGTGCACTAGGACATGAAATATATGATCTATTGTAACACCCACTTTTTAATTGTGATTTAAAAATATTAATTTAGTGATTCATTTAACAATTTTGGGAAATAATTTAATTTGAATTACACTACTCATCCAGTTAAATATTTTAATTATTTTTGGATAATTATTGGTATTTAAAAATCTAAATAATTTCAAAAATTAGAATTGTTATTTTAATTGATCTAAAATCGGGTTTTGGATATTTTTAAAAGAAAGGAATTTGAAAATATATTTCTTTATAAAATATATATGTTTATGTGTAAATCATATTTATTTATAGTATAACGTATTTAATTATATATAGTTTTATCAATCATATTATTATTAATAAGTTATTTATTAAAGGGGACAAATACATTGTTCCCTTATTATTTGGGTTTCATGAAAACATTATATTGTATTGAAGGAGATATGTCATAAGGACTCTATATCATATTTTATAATAAGTAAATATCATGTAGCATAATATTCATGATTCATCCATCGCCTATAATAATAGACACTACAAGAATATCATTATTCTTAAAATCATAAGGAATTGGTCATTTTTCATGCTTACAATTGATAGTGGTTATAGAATGTTATGTGTTATCATTAAAAACATTTCACATCTATAATTGGTGTATCATTTTTCATATAACGAAACATATTGGTATAATTAATGGGTTTATTCATGTGATAAAGGCATACTGGTATAATTCATTAAATCATATGTTTTAAAAAATATGAGTTAATTTATAGACACTCATGTTCAAAGTATATGGATTATAAAAGGATATTTTAACATAAGGGTTGTGTGTTTGTCCCTTCCAAAGCTTGATACATATTCTCTTTCTCCCTATAGATCTTTTACCAATCTCCCCTTTCCACCAGAGAGGCACTATCATGTTTTGGGAATATAGGATGAACTTTCCAATAAGATAAGAGACTAATGAAAAATAAAGGATACACTATAAAAGAGAGAGTTTTTTGGATACATATGAGGTTTATTCATCAAACAATGGTGATTAATGTGGAAGTTAATGCTCCACTGTTCATGGTATGGATATTTATTTTTTCATGGTTTCAGGTTTCATTCATGATAAATCTTAGTGATGAGAATTCTTGTTAATTATATTTGTTAATGAATTATTAATTTATCCATAAAAAGCCATAAGTTGTATCATAAATCACCAAGTGTTCTAATTCATGAAATTATAATGCATTGTAATTAATTTTAGCATTGTATTTCATGTCGTATTGGATATCATTAAAAAATTTATTGAATTTTTACTATATAATGGCTTAAGATTTTGTTTATAATAATGTATCATATCAATTTTCGTCAATGGTTAACCTTAAATTTTGTGATAAAATAAAAAACATTTGAGTCATGCCATACGACATGGGAAATCAATAGTTTTGATAATTTTCAATTCATTATTTTTTCAAATATGATAGTGTATGATATGCGGAGTCATGGATGATGATGGAAGCATTCGTGAGGGGGGAAATAATTCCTCATATCATCAAGAAAATATTAAAAATAATGTAAAATACAACTATTAGGGATGTATAATTAAACTATAACTTAAAACCCCGGTTTTTTCATAGAATTTGATGGATAAAATCTATTTTATTTATCACATTCTGCAAGATTCCAATCATAATTTATGATAAATGTATCATGGATTATGACCTGTATTATATAATTAAATTTTACATGGATAAAACAAATTAATTTTTTGCAATTTAAATTCTGAATTAAATTTTATAATTTATATATAATTTATAAATTAGGTTAAAATATATTTTTGGATATTTAATTAATTTATAAAATTACTAAAAATAAAAAAATTATAAAATGTACATTTTTGGTCAGAGTAGATTACTCAAGATGGGGGATGAATTGAATATCTATTAAAACTTTTGTTAAAAATTGGTCCCTTGAAAATTCAAAAATTAAAAATATATTCTATGTCATTTTATAGTGAATTTATTGGATTCCAAAATGTTCCATTAATTTTACAAAAGATTTATTTGTTCTCAATTATATTAATCTAAATATTAATACAACTATTGAAAGTAACCTACTAGTTTGAAATAGTTATAAACACTTTCTAAAATTACTATCAAAGATCAATTAATTATTATGTAATTGTGATAAAAAAGAGTAAAACTAAATAGTAAAACACAATGGAAATAAAAAATTGGTAGTCTCAATCTGAGACTTACTCCTCTTCACTTGTTGATCATCTGCCACCAACCAGTTTAAATTTATAAATAGTTAGATCGATGCCCTGGGTCAGGGTTCACAACAGAACACACGGCTTTCCAGGTCACCCATGAAATGTACCACAATTATTCGTGGGAAAAACAATAAACAGGTCACACATGACCTCTTCCACTATTCTACATGGGATACAAAGAGTAAAATAGAGAGATTTTGAGGATATCATGTATCCTCTAGTTATGCATAGGAGTCTCTGTGTGTGTGTAACAGAAAGATACACACAGTACTCCAAAATGTAAAAAAATGAATACAATAGATCTAAATATGTAGAATCGGTTTTAGAAGTCTCTATGTTTTATGCAGAGATGCTCTAGACTCGTTCGATGTAGTGAAAATGAAGTTTGAGTCCTATTATGAAAGTCAACTCCAAAACAAAGTATCATTTTCTAGCTTCGGGATATAGGTATGAGTGTGTAGGTTTGGTCATCTTCTTCTTGAGATGCTGAAGTGAGTGTTCAATATAATGTTCATCTTGATTGAGATTTCCACATGCTGTTCTGTTCTTGAGATCACAGTAGTTCTACGATAGTCGATTTTTTTCAGTATTTATCCCTTTAAATCCTGCACGACCACACTCAACTCTCTATTTTCTATCTATATTCTTTATTTTTAAAATCATTTTTATTTTCAAGGGTTGACAGATAAAATGTACCTTCCACAACTCTCGTCTCATCTTACCTCTTAATTTCTTCCAAAATTTCTACAAAAAAAATTAAATAATTTCAGAAACATTGATTTTCAAAATATGACCATTTGATATAAATATAAATAAAGAAATTAAAAAAAAAATTTATGACTATCGGTTATTCATAAGTATAGGTTTCTCATTGGAATCAGTCTGTCATTATAAGTCAATCAGCATCGGTGACTCTGGGTGTTATTCTCTCTTTTCATCGGTGAGACAGATGAACTAAAGGTGACACATATAAATGGCAATTCCTTCCTTATTTTGGTTAGATAGTTGAGCCAATGGTGACAAATTTTAACTAATGTTTAGTTCCTTATTTAATAGATTCATTAAACGGTAGGTCACATGAACTAATAGTAAGTTGTCCGCATCAGTGTCATGTGAAACTATTAGTCCTTTCTCTGTTGGTGTCATGTCCAATGGTGAGTCTTTTTTTTGGTTTCATGCCAAATGGTTAGTCTTTTCCAATGCTATCCTCTTCACATACTTAGAAAATATTCATGTTTTTTCAGTCTATAAATATGAAATATGTATTATAGTTATTGATCTAACTGTTTGTGTCAGGGAATCATACATAGATAATTTTCGATGTTCTGTTTTTCTTGTGATTCAACAAATTTAGAAACTGGTAATCCTCATAAATACACATAGATAATCAATTGAAAGCTTTTTTAGACTTAAGCACACATAAATAGATATATGAATGAAATTATATGATATTCAATATTTTTTTTTCATAATATATGATCTAACAAAAAATAATATATATGTTAATATATGGTGTGATTTTTGATAACTAAATCCTTTAGAGTTCAAGATATTGTCCAACATCATCTATGGGCCAACAATCTCTCCCTTTTGATAATAAAAAATCATGGAATTATTCAATCTCATAAAGGTCACTCACTATTAATAATTATTAATAAAATTTCATACCTTTTTGGGATTATAAAAAAGTGAATAGAGAAAAGAATAGTAAAACAGTAAAGTAGAAATAATGAAATAGCTTTCATAAATTGATAACACCAAAAAAGCAAACAAACAATGACTCATCCCTATAATGTTAAAATTATTCAACAATACAATATATGATCAAGTGAAAAGATCAAGTGTCTCCTTCTCCTTATCAGAAAGATCAATATAAGGTTTATCAAGAGGGTTAGGATGATTATTAGGAAGGTCTGGAAGGATTTTTAGAGGAGGTATAGGCACTCATTCAGGAACTATAGAAGCAAGGGTATGTCAGTTTTGAGAAGGATCACAAGATTGAACAGTTTCTGTGATGAATAGTCTAATGTGAGATAAGTCCTAAGAATATGATATTTGAGGTTGAGTATGCACAGAACCAGCAGGTACAATTGTCGCAGCAGGAGGTACCACAATTACATCACTTTGGACATGAATATACAGTTTCAAAATATTGATGAATTATTCAATAGCCTATTTACCATATTTTATAGATTTTCCAAAATCAGACTTGTTTTTTATAAACTTCTCCAAAAAAGGAGTAAATTCTATCAGGTTTTGAATCTGATCCCTAAAGGCCTTTATCACTGGAGTAAGGGTAAGAGTTTTTTTTCAAATTCACAAACAGACAGTTCATTTGGGGTTTTGTGAGGAGTTTAGAAAAAAATCATTAATCCTCTTGTTTAACACTTCCTTTGTATGTGAAGCACTCATTTTATAATACATCACATGATCATACCCTTTATTTAAAGTATCCTCAACTTTGGATATACTTTTAGTCAAAAATTGTAGCTCCTCTTTCATCACTCAACTAACTATAACAAGATATTTAGACTATGAGGAATGAGTAGGTGGAGAAGAACATGAAGCTAGAGTAGGGGAGGTGAGATCCTGAACATATTTTCTCATCTTGGGAAAATCAAGAGATTTAAAATGATAAACAAGGTTTTCAAGACCATTCCTGAGAGTTTCCATTATATTTTTATATTATTTGGTCAACACACTGATCCTAGTTGTCAAATTCCTCATATTATTTTAAAGTATGGTATTTCTCGCCACAATTTTTTCTACAATTGTGATTATATTTGGATCAATTTATTTTATCACCATCGTTGAAGTAGAATAAGCATCATCCTGAGATAGACAAGTTGAAGAAGGAGAAAAAATAGAAAAACTAGAATGATTTACACCATCATCCCCGGATCTAATTGCTTTCAAATCGTTAGTCATTTTAGAATTATTTCTTCTTCCTTAGTCGATATCATACTTCATTTTATATTGCACTTAATTTCTTATGGAGGCACATATCTCTTCCTTGAATTGTTCAAAATTGGATTTAGTTACATAGTCACTAGAAGTGGTCTCATCCACTAGTTCCTTTTTAGCAAGGGAAACAATTTCACCATCAGAATATTTATAATCCAACCCCAAGGCTTCATTACCAGGATTCCTTATCCATTCAGAATGAATATAAGAATCCAACGAAGAAATAGTATCATGCCTTTATCATTCTATTTTATTCTCTTCATCAGTTTGAGCAACTAGTCCTTGAGGATCCCCCTCAGTGTTAGCACTTTTCAAAGATTACTCCCCCTCAGTCAAGGATTCCTAGTTAAATTTCTTTTACTTAAGTAGATTTCTTTTACATGTATAAAAAAATTGAGAAAAAGGTTCATCTAGAGAAACATTTTTTTTCTTGAACAAAACCATAAATAGAGACACTAGTATTAGTTTTAGAAACATCCATACTCACTACATCTAGATTTTCATCAAGTTGACCAGAGTCACTGTCACTGTCACTTTTACTCCTTTTCTTTACTATTACCGTCTTTATTTTATTCATCTTCTACTTGATCAGCTTCTTCTTATCTTTCTGATTCTGAATCATTTTCACCACTACTAGCTTCTTCCTTTTCATATTCTTCTTTGTTTTCATCTTCATCTTCATTAGAGTCATTGACACACTCTACACAGCCTTCAACTTTGGTTTCTTAAATACCATATGATCTGAGAAAAGGTTCATGAGAGTCTAAACCCATAAGAGGACTTGATGTTCCAATGGAGACTCTTTTTGAGGGTCCAATAGTGTACGGGTCACTTCGATCATCAACTATTGATCCCACATCTCTAATTGTGGTAATGGGATCCTCTTCATCATCTGAATAATAGTTTATATGTTCATATAGACCAACACTAGGTTCCACCAGATCCTTTGTTCTACTAAATGGACTATGGGATTGATCTTTTCATACAATCTATCTTCATCCCCAACTCATTCATTCCACCACAGGTTACAATTTATTTTCATTATTTTAATGATGTTAGAGCTTTAGAAGATTCCACTGCATTCACTAACTACCACATAATCATGCTAATTTACAAACAAAATTCTACATTATCATAGCTGAAATCATTCATGAATAGAAGATATAATTTAACTTACACTCAGGTTTTATCATCTAATTTTTGTGCACCATCAAATATCTACATGTATTTTGTTTAACACCTTTCTGAATAAAAAATACACAGAATACATTTTGATACTAGAGTGAATCAATGTCCTCTATAATGGGACAAATATGATATTGAATAAACTGGAAATGAATTCTACATTCACCATTCAATTCTAAGGCGATGGGTTTCATGTGCTCTACATTTCCAGTTAGATCATTCAGAGCAGTCTCATAGAAGAAGAATTCACTTTTAGGAGGAGAGGTACCTTGGTAATCATCAAGACTTCCTTCATAAAGTAACTTAAGACATTCGAACCAATTCTTTTAAGAGAATGAGATTCTCTTCCCTTTCACAATCGACTTCACCCTTGAAACATCACATCCTTCTAGGAAAAAGTCCATATTCATTTAAAACACATAACCCAAATTCGAATAAATGAATCTATCATTATTTTAGTACTATTCAAAAAATCCTTGATCTTTCATCACATTAAAAAATATTTTCTCTCCATGATCCATTCCACCAAAACTCCCTTCTCTAAAGTTATGACATAGTTTACCAGACTAGGATTCGTAGGACCTGACAATTTGGAGGATTCCCCCTTTTGATTCTTGGATGCATGAGACTCACCCTCTTCCAGATCTCTCTTTTATCATTTCATTCCAATCAGTTCAGTATAATGTTCAGAAGGTTAAAGGTTGGGACTAGAGAAAGATAATGTCATCAGAGAGAGAGAGTGTGTAATGGGAAAGGGGAAGAGTGGATCGATTCAAATTTATATCATTTTAGTATTTCAAGATCTTATATTAGCAAAATCATGAACCGGGTTCACTGGAATTAATAAAATAGTATCATTTTGATAAAAACATAAATCGTATAAAAGTGAAGAGTCATAGGTATTGGAATAATAGACTGTGTAAAACACTAATGGTGTTAGCATGACAATAGTGTCAGAATGGAAAAAGTGTCGGCATGAAAATGGTGTCTGCCTAAAAATGGTGTCCAATAGAAAATGGTGCTACAAGACAATGGTGTCGGCATAAAAATGGAGTCACCATGACAACAATGTCGGCATGAAAACTTCACAAAAAAATGATTAAAGGAAGGTAAAACACATGGTCTTACTGGTTGATCATTCCTAACTTATTTTTGATGTAATTTTTTCTTTAATAGTTCAATGGAATAGTGAATATATCATCAAGATGATATTCATTTCCAAAAAATTCTGTGTAACAACACTCTTTTGACAATGATCTGTCAAAAAGTGATATCTTTCATCAATATGTTTTGTTCTGGAGTGATGAAATGGGTTCATAAAATATTTAATAGCACATTTTTTGTCACATTTTATAGGTACAAGTCTAAAATGATATCCATATCCAAGATGATTGTTTTTTATCCACAAAATATGTGCACAATAGTTACCAGAAACTATGTATTCAGTTTCAACAGTAGATAATGAAACACAATTTTTTCCTTACTACACCATGAAACCAGTGATTTTTCCATAAAGTGGCATGTCATAAAGGTTATATTTATATATAACTTACATCCACCAAAATCAGCATCAAAATAACTCACTGCATCAAATGATTGTCCTTTAAGGTAAATAGGCCTAAATTGATATAATTTTTGAGATATTTGAAAATTAATTTAATAGAATTCAAGTGAGATTCTTTGGGATTAACTTGAAAATGGACACACATAAAAACACTAAACATTATATCTACCCTACTAGAAATATAGTAGATAAAGCTTCCAATAATTCCTCTATAAGTGGTTTGATAAACAGTTTTATCATCATTATCAAGATCCATCTTACAAGTGGTACTCATGGGAGTGTCACTACTTTTAATGCTATCAAATCAAAATATTTTAAAATTATATTTTGTATAAATAATTTAATTAAAATTGATACCTAATTTATTTTGAAATATTTTAATTTGACTAATGAATTTTAGTTTACCAATTAAACACATCTCAAATTTATTTTATATCATCTTATAAAATTCAATACTAAAATTATTTCATTAAGTTCCAAAAATAATATCATCAAAAAATATTTGCACTACTTATACAACTTTAGACAATCTATTTATAAGAAAATTAGGATCATAAATTCCATTTTTAAATGCTTTTGAAATAATAAAATTACTTAATCTATCATTCCATGATCTTGGAGCTTGATTTAAACCATATAAATCTTTTTTCAATTTGAAAATTTGATTTTGAAAATGATGATTTGATAAACAAGGGTGTTGTTCAACAGAAACATCCTAATCTATATATTTATTTAGGTATGCACTTTTAACATCTATTTGATACAGTTTCAAATTAAGATGGGCATCGTAAGAAAAAAGGATTATGATGGTCTCATGTGTAGAAATAGGTGAAAATGTTTCTTAATAGTCAATGCCTTCCTATTGACTATGACATTGTGCAAATAATATAGATTTGTTTCTAACAATATTAATATCTTCATCTAATTTATTAATAAGCACCCACCTAGTTTTTATGGTCAAGGTTTTTTTGGGTTTTTCCACACGTTTCCATAATTTATTTCTTTTAAATTGATTATGTTCTTCATGCATATACATCAAAACAATTCATATTTAATTGCATCATTGGTGCTTTTAGGTTAATATTGTGACAAGAAAGGTTTATGTTCAACCAAATTTCTAAAAGATGCTCTAGTTTGTGTTCCTTTATCTAAGTCCCCAACAACAAAATCTAGAGAATGGTTCTTGAGATTTCATGTTGGTCTAAAAAAGGTAGGGCTAGCTATTTCAGGTTCCTCTATAGGTTCAATATCATCATGGGTAGATTCTGAAGAATTTATAGAATTGATTGATTTCACAGATTGCTTGACATAAGGATTAGATGAATTTTCATTTATGTATAGATTTGATATATCATATTCAAGGTTTTCAATAATGGACTTAGGTTTATGTGGATTTGTTTCATAAAATTTGATATGCACAGATTCATCAACATAGTTGGTTAATTTATTAATTACTCAACAGGTTTTACTAGAGGATGAGTATCCTTGGAATATTCCTTCATAACTCTTGGATGCGAATTTTTAAATATTATCCTTTGTATTATGAATGTATACTTTGCAACCAGAATCCTTGAAATAAATAACTTTGAGTTTTCTATTATTCCCTAACTCATAAAGTGTCTTATTGGGGATATATCTAATCAAGACTCTATTAATTATGTAACAAGTTGTATTCACAACCTCATCCTAGAAATAAATAGGTAAATCATATTCAATAAGTAATTTTTCTATCAATTTCTTCCAATATCCTATTTATTCTTCCTATAAATCCATTTTTTTGAGGCTTCCTACAGGAAGAGAAGTTATTAATATAGACATTGTGTAAGAAAAAAGATTCAATTTCTTGATTTTCAAACTCACTTCCATGATCACTTCATATAGATTTAATTCTATGTCCACCAATATTTTCAATAGTTTTAGCATACTTGGTGAAGTAAGAAATATGTCCAAGTATACCTAGAATAGTTATCCACAAGAATATAGACATAGTGCTTCCAATTTAAACTAGAAACTCGACATGGTCCATATAAATCCATGTGAACTAGCTCTAAAGGTTGATAAGTTAAAACATATTTCTTTGATATGAATGTTATCTTGTGATGTTTTCCCTTTTGACAAGTATTTCACACTTTTTCATTTAGAAACTCAAGTTTTTGTAGAACCGTGACTAGGCCTTTTCTAGTAACATTTCTAAGAGAGTTTACATCATAGTATCCTAATCTCCTATTCCAATAGCAAGACTCTATATGAAAGGAATTTTAACATGAAAAATTTTTAGAGGATACATATTCTAAATTATAATAATATACATTTTCATTTCTAAAAGAAGAAAATAATAATTCATCTTTAGAGTTAAACACATTGAAACCATAATTTTTAAACATAACAAAAAATTCATCATCACATAACTGTGAAATAATTCAAATATTGAACTTTATTCCATAAAAATTAATTTATAATTTAAAATTGGATTAGACTTACCAATCGTCCCTACACCAATTATTTTCCATTAGAATTTTCACCAAAAGTGACATATCCATCATAAATTTTGATGATATTCTTGAATCCTGGGTAATACCTTGTCATGTTTCATGAACATCCACTATCGAAGTACTATTTACTCTTATAAGATCTCTTCAGAGAGCTTTCCTATAGAATAATCAAACAAAAATAGATTTTGGTACCCAGACTTGTTTGTATCTAGTGACATTAGTGACCATTGTTTTAGGTACCCAGATTTTCCTTATGGGTTTCTTATAAGAATTATGCATCATATTAGAAAAATAAACTCTATTTGTTCCAGAAAAACTATTGGCAGTAAAATAATTTTCAGAATTATTAATATTAATAGAACATTGATTTTTGGGTAAAAGAATAGCTTTACCAGATTTAGTTATAAAATGTGTTTTAGATAAGTTTCTCTGTCATGATTGATATCAAATACAAGAAGTGTACATAAGAGCAATATGTTTACCAAGAATTTCATAAAGAGTGTCATTCCCATTGGTTAACTTTTATAAATCCTTCATCAATTTCTCATTATAAATTATTAAGTCATTTTTTCTTTAACCAATTGATCATTATTTCCTTTTTTGTTAATATGTTTAGATTTTACAGTTACTATAAGAGAATGATGTTTCGTTAAAGATTTATACTCTTCCTTTAGTTCAATACATGCCTCTTCTATCAAGTTACAATATTAAAATATTTCATTGTTTTTCATATTCTCAAAATCATCTTCATTTTTAGAATAATATGAATTATGAGTGGGTGAATATAAGGTTACCTCAATTGTGTTTGTCATAAAACACTTATTTTCCATGTTATCTTTCTCATCGTGAGATGATGCGGATTCACAGGACCGATCCTCATAGCACTCTAGGTGGCCTCCATAGCATTTTATACTTATTTTATTTATTTTAATACTTCTTTTTTTATTATAACATTGGAATGCTACTTTTGACATGTCCTTTCCTATTGCATTCATAGAAGGAAATCTATATTGATTTATCATTTTTTTCCAGTCCTTCTTCTAGCATCCCATGTTATCAAACCTTCCTTCGTAATTGGGCTTCCAAAAAATATTCTTCATTATATAAAATTTATTGAATATTATGGCCAACTAATCCATCTCACCATCACTATCTGATATTTATTAATTAGTATTAAATCTTTCAACAGAGGCTAGAACCTTCTCCTTTTCCTTAATCATAGAGGTAGAAGTCTTAAATTCCACAGATTTTCTTTTGGTTTCATCCTACTCTTCCTTGATGACTTTCAACTCTTCTTTATACATCATCATTTTTCCAATGAGTTATTAAATATGTAATTTGATGATGTCACATGATTATCTAATTGAGACCAATGTTCGTCTACATTTATCAGGTAAGAATTTGATAATCATCATGATTTTTTCTTTAGTAATAAAATATTTCCTAGAGAGATCATTGTGTTCACTATTTCATTGAACCTAAGATACATATCTGAAATATGCTCAACAGGATCCACCTCAAATTTATCATATTTAATAGTATATGTGTCAAGTATCATTTACCTAGCACTAGAATTTTCATCATGTGAAACAGAAAAAGTATCCCAAATTTCACGGTCCATTTTACATGTGGAGATTCTATTATATTCCACATCTCTTAAAGATAAGTATAAGGATTTCATGGCTTTGAAATTATTACAACATGCAATATTATTTGAGTCATCCCAAGTAGTTATAGCAGTAGAAAGAATCGGATACACATTGACAATTGAAGACAAAATTTCAAAACCAATACTTTCTAAATTCATTTTCATTATAATTTTCCATTGGGAATTATATGTTTCCTTAAAGAATAGAGGTTTTTTGGTAGCATCACCTGGATGTTTAATTTATATATTAAATGAAAAGTTTTAAAGAGCTTAAAATTTTGAACTAAGAGAAATTTACAGATATTTAAAGTACAAATAAAATCAGATTTGAAAGAAAAAAAATTTAAACAGAGCCTTAACAAGAATAAAATCATTTGATACCAATTTTTTTGGAGTAAATTACTCATGAGGGGGGTGAATTTAGTATCTATAAAATTTCTATTAAAAATTGGTTCTTTTAAAATTCCCCCAATAGAAATATTGTCTATGTTGGTTTGTAGTGAATTTATAAGAGTCCTAAATTTTTAGATAATTTCTCAAAAGATTGACTAGTTATCATCTATAATGATTTAAATATTAAAAAAACTTTTAAAAATAACATTCTATTTAAAAAAAATTATAAACACTTTCTAAACTAACTATCAAAGTTCAATTTAGTTTTATGAAATTGTGATAAAATTGAGTATAATTAAAGGGTAAAATTCTTCAGAAATAAACAAGAGGTTCAGTATAAGGATGAGACTTATTCCTCTCCACTTGGTGATCACCATCCACCAAGAAGCTTAAATTAATAAATAGTTGGATCCACATTGTGGAGCAGGGTTCACAATATCACCCATGGATGTCTAGGTCACAGTTGAACAATACCACAATTTTTCATGTGGAAAACCACAAATATGTCACACTTGACATCTTCCACTATTCTACGTGGAATACAAAGTGTAAAATAGAGAGTGATTTTGAGGATATCAAGTATCCTCCAGTTATGAACATGAGTCAGTGTCAGTAACCAACAGAAACCCAGACTACTGAAAAATGGAAATAAAAGAATAGAATAGATATAAAGATTTATAATATGGATTAGAAGTATCTCACTATTATTCACTGAATCTTTGGACTTGTTTGATATAGTGAAAATTAAGTTTTAGACCTCTTCTAAAAGTGAGCTCCAAAACAAAGTATCCTCATCTGGATTCGAGAAACATGTATGGGTGTGTAGGTATGTTCTTCTGCATCCTGAGATGCTGAAATGATTTTTCAATTCGGTTTTCAGCTTGATTGATATTGCTTCATGTTCTTATGTTCTTGAGATCATAGTAGTTTACTGAGAGTTGATGTTATTCATAATTTCTCATTTGCAAGAATGCACAAAAACACTCATATATCATTGTTCATTCTCACTTATTTATTTTTAAAATCATTCTTATTTTCAAAGGCCGATAGATATCGTGTACATTCCACATTTATAGGCTCCTCTAACCTCATACTGTCTGCAAAAAGTCCTATAGGTGACATTAATTAATGATAAAAACATTAATTTTTATAAATATGAACGTTAGATATAAATTTGAATTAATAAACTAAAAACATTATTATAACTATCATTGATTAATATGTATCGATGTCTCATTTTCATTGGGATGTCATCATAGGTCAGTTAGCATCAATGACTCTGGGTGTTATTGTCTCCTTCTATCAATGATACAGATGAACTAACAGTGACTCATATCAATGATGAGTCATTCCTTATGTCGGTGAGACAGTTGAAACAACGATGAATAATTTTAATTTACAATGTTTTCTTCCATTGGTAGCATCATGAGACGGTAGGTCACATGAACTAATGGTATTTTTTTGTGTCGGTATCATGGAAAACAGTGATTACTTTTCCTGTCGATGTCATGTCCAACGATGTTTTTTTTGTCGGTGTCATGCCCAATGATGAGTATTTTCCAAAGGTGTCAGCTTCACAAATGTAGAAAATATGCATGTTTGATATGTGTATCAGTAATACTTATATTTGATAGTGATTCATCTTCATGTTGGTGTCAATGACTCATACATACAAAATATTAGATGTTCTGTCTGTCTTCTAATTCAACAAAGTTAGAAACTAGTAATCCTCATAATTACACATTGATAATCAATTAAAAGCTTATTTAGACTTAAGAAAACATAAATAGTTAGATGAGTGAAATGTTCAGATATTCATGATAGTGTTTTTTCATAATATAATATCTAACAAAAAATATGATATATGTCAATATATGACATGATTTTTGATAATTATAACCTATATAGTTCAAGATAGTGTCCAACATCAACCTTGGTCCAATATACATAATTAGTTAATAAGTGTTAATGAAAATTTTAATTAAAAGTCATTCAATAAATTTTAAATATGAATATTAAATAACTTTTAAATTATAATTCATGACAAATTATTTGGATATAAATTGTTTATATAAAATTTATAATAGAAATTTGTAAAATATTTTCAAATAAAAAATAAGGGAAAAATATAAAAGTGTTATATTTAAAATAATGAATTGTTCATAATTGTTTAATATTAAATGTTCAATTTAAATTTGATATAAAAAAATTATTTAAGACATATCAAAAAATGATTTGATATGGACAAGGTTTAAATGATATTAAATATATAATATTTTAATTATGTAAATTTTATAGAAAATTGAAATAAAAATATAAAAATTTTATTATTCATTTAATATCATATATTTTTAAGTAGAATGACATATAAATAATAATATTATAGAGGTCATAGTGAAGAAATATATAAAATTTCTAAATTTATTTTATTGTAGAATGTCTATAATACATGTCCAGACTATATAGTGTTTATAATTTATTGATTTGTAAATTTTTTATCTCATGATTAAATATATAAATAATCAACTATTTAAATTTTTATTTATTTAATTGATAAATATAAGATATTTTTATTATGTTTCCGGACTTGACCCACGGGGTTTTTACCCACATCTACCCTATACATGTCTAGAAATGGCCTGGGGCCGGTGACTATTGCTGAGTAAGAATATACCCCAAATGGGAGGAATTACCCTAAATTACATGTACACATACACACATCTCTAAGACCATAAAATGGTAAAATGTAAAACAAATGAAACTAATTCACATATACATCAATATTACTATATCTAGAGTACAACAGTAAAGAACTGGAAGTGGAAATAGGGCCAAATACTAGCCGAACTAAAAAATGTATGGAGTCCAATATACTCTAAGGGATATGAATACAATCAAAGGAAATGTATCAAAAAAACACATCTATCAATCTATCTCAATCAATGTATTCATTTTTAACATCCTCCTAGGACACCATTAAAATGGTCTTCATCTATATAAGACTTTGTGTGTGTGTAGATCCCATGCAAGGATGAGTACAAAAATAAATAGAATGACACCTAAAGAAACCCAAAAACATGAAGCATTAAGTATAGTTTTCTCAATCCAGTATATAAAAATAAATTTATAAAATAAAACATCTAGATATAGTAAGGAATTACACTGCACCACCATGTGGTAACAATCTATAACCAACAACCTTATTTTTCTCAATGAAATGCTTGTTATAGAAGAATACACTAAAAAATACATTATATAATTGGAGAAATGAAATAAAGGATTCAAGATCATTGGGTCCCTCCCATGAAATCTTGCTGATCATAGAAGACCGATATACTAAGATAGATAGTCACCCCCAGAACTGATGGGGGACACCATGCACCCATTCTAGATCAACCTATGGTGTAGGGGATTATATTACAATGATACCATAAACCCTACTGATACAACCATCTAGATAGAGGATCAAATAACTTCTCAAGGATTTCACAATGATTCCACAAACCCCACCTAGGATATAAAGATGGTAGAGGATCACATTCCAATAACGTTGAGGAACAACATAAACACTATCAGAGAATCTTCCTTAAGAGGCGATCACAATCCTATAATGTGGAGATAATGTCTCATTGAAACCTCTAGATAAAAGACCATGGGGAACTCACTAAACCAATACAATTTTAATCCTAATAGTTGAAGAGCTCCAATCGGCCTCTAAAGTAGTATGTGGCATATAATTAGAGTACATGTTGTTCCATGCTCATCTTAGATCTTCATGTGTGGTGCTTCCTAACATGGAACATATATCAACATATTCATCGTATGTAGCTGATGTACACGGTGGGTAGATATCATATGAAACCATTTTTATGTCACCTTATCATTTCAATTTACAACTAGTCATGCCCATGTAATCGCATCTATACACTTTATAGTGTTTGTGTCTGAGTACATGGAGTTCCTATGGCTATGTACTTCTATAAGTGCATGTTTAACCTATAAGGTACATGTCTAGATGCTAGAGAAATTTCACATTTTGTATGACCATTTCACACCTTGTGTAATACATAACACCAAATTAAACCCTAAAATCATATCTGGGGGGTCTCACAGGTTTTTAATGTTGGATTATATGAAATATATTCCAATATTTTCCATAACCCGCAAGTTATTCTCTTCAATTCCATACAAACCACTACAGCCTTGATTTCTACAATAAAACACTCTATAGATCTCATATATGAGACTATAGAGCCATAACATCACCCTCCATAAATAATTCGGCCTTTGAGATGGATCAGGAACACACCTCCAATGTCCATATCTCCCAAAACCACTAAAAAGATGAATAACCCTATATTTGGTCTTGTTATCCATCGATTCTATCCCCCATTATCATCGATGCTCAACACACAACCATCATTGTGAGTCATACACATGGTTTTGATCTATTTCTCTAAATAATGGTCACTAAATGATATTATTTTGGGTATTTTATGAATCATTAGAAAAATAAAATATCAATGATTATTGAATACAGAAATATAGAAAAAAACGATAAGCCATAAAATGTGAGGAAAAAAACATTGGAATTTGTCTATTTGACCTCAACCCATTATCGTAGAAATTGACAGACTGGGAGGAAAAAATAAACACAATGGAAACAAATTATAGGTTTAATATATCATTGAAGAATTAATCAATTCTATTCATTAAATTGATCAATATTCAACTAGGATAAATGAACAGTAAGTAAATTAAAAAACAACCTACCTAGAATTTGGATCTATTGTTGATGAAGAAGGGTTCTATACTACTATCATTGATGAGATGCATGTACTCAGTTGGAACAATGATCCACGATATGTCCTTGAACCTTCATCATTTATCAAGAATAATCTCTTATAATGGACACTCGGCCTCCAAGGATTCACAACCAACCCTGAGATAAACGCCATAATTGTATATTTAAAGAGGATGTAGGTCACTACATCAAATAAAAAATAAATCTTTTAATTTATTTAATTTATCATGTCCATACATGTGACAATTTTTTCAAAAACATGATGTTCCCAAAAATATTATATCTCTTTCAAGGTAAAAACCTTAAATTGAAATCAACTTTTCCCTCATATTTCTAATCCAGGACCCTTTTTTATGATTTATAAAACATTTTCTAGATATTTATTTGTTTACATGTTATTAAATATATTTATTATATTTATAACATTAATTGTAGGAACACTAGAGCATGGAATCACACACCATATAAGTGGATGGTTTTGAAAACAATCATTAGAATATCTAAAAATATTGTATGTAAATTATGTGCCATTACATACTCCCCACCTTAATGATTTGCATCCCGAAAAGTGAAAAACCTACATAAAACGTTATGGGTAATGGTCTCACATATGGGTCTCCCACTCCCAAGTTCAATCCTAATAATTCATGTGCTTCCATCATAAATTCACTAGGGGAATATATCGGAAAAAATATATCATCTCTAATCGATCCTTGATCTCCACCGAGTACTCAAGAAATGTATATACATCCTCTTTTTTAAGATCACCCATGTAGATAACATGTTATCAGTTGTGCTCGTGTCTCTTCAACTGTGAAATTTGAAAGATGTCATGTACCTAGATGAAATATGGTGGTATAGAGAATCGATATGACACCACACCAAATATATCTTGTATCTAGAAGGGACTAAAAAATCTCAAAGTTAACTTGTCACTACGGCCAAAAATCCAAAATCCACTTATAGGTGAAACCCTCAAGAATACATTTTCTCTATCCTCAAAATCCAAAGGAATTTTTTTCTTCCAAATAATACATTTTATGTATCATTGTAGTCCCCATTAACTCCTAGATGATGTACACCATTTCTGTAGTTTCATGAAACAACTCATTTCCCATGAGAACTGACTCACCAGGATTAGTGAAAAAATATTAGTGACCATCATGTTTTCCCATCAAAATTCTAAAATGGTTTTGTAATATTGGCTGAATGGTAGATTTTACTGAATAAAGTTCCTACAAAGGGTAGATGATCCTCCCCAATATGCCCAAAATCTATCATTCAAACCTAAAGTATCTCCTCTATAACAACAATAGTCCCTAATATATGGCCATCAATCTAGGGGTGAAGTACTATTCCCAAAAATAACTGAAACCTAAAGACCTCTTGAAATACTCTCCATAATCATGATGTAATAAAATATTCATATTCTAAAATGATCATCATGGGAACTCCATTGATTCAAAATATCTCCAATACATATATGTGTCCCAAGCTCTCTACTAAATCCTACAACTGAATAACTATGAAGTGGGAAAGAATGGTGACTCATTCTACGATCTCCCAAATGGAATCATGCCCCCGGGATGTATATGGTAAAATAGTCATAAATTCCATGAATATCCCATCCCACTTATACTATGGCTCATCAATGGTTTGATCTAATCCCATTGGAACCTAGTTCTCATGCTTTTCCTTCTAAAAAGTGATACACATAGAAAAAAACGTTGCAACTCCTTTATTTATTCCTAGACAGCGAAATTGATTCCAGAAGTCCTGGAACATGATTTCCACACATGGATATACCAACCATGGGGAATTATTAAATTACCACATCACATACTATAGCAATATCAAGGTCACCATTGTCCATCATATGAATATTATTTCATGCTCTCCACCTTCATAATTTCTATCATCATCACATCCAGTGGATATAAGAGTACATAAGTTCTCATAGTAAATATATCCACACTGAAACATTTTACATTCATTTTGGTAATAAAAATTGACTAAAGACATGAAGCACCATCCTTGTCTACAAAGGACAACTGTAATGAGGCTAACTGCTTCAATACATCATCCAACAAATGAGGACATTATCTCTTACTGAGATTTTCTTTCGCCATATTTCCCTTTCAAGGAACATTGAAAATATAAAAGTCATGGTCCTATGTAACTCTATCCATATCCTCTATATCATGTTAGTATCCTTCTATGAGGAGATATAATTGAGACTCTACTGGTCGTACTAACTGATAAACTACTCTCTCATCGGGTAGTGTCATGAAATCATCAGTTCAAAGACTACCACTACTAACTCAATATCGTGGGTTGAATAGTATTGGCCATCTGTCCTCAACTAACTTAAACCATAGACAATCACCTCCTACCTCTACATCAGAAAAAAACCATGACTATTCCCTCAATGCATCACAGAACACTATATATCTACACCCTCCTATAGACATATTAATATCGGTTCACTCATTAACCTCTTCCTCAACTCCAAAATGAACTACTAAAACCTTTTTCCGATACAAAAGGATTTCCCTTCAAGGTAAATTCTGTCAATTTTTTTAATACATTGTAGAAATCATGTAAAAACCTATAATAGTACTCTACAAAACCATATAAACTCCACCCATCAGTAACACTCTTAGGTAGCCCATAAACAAGAATTTTTTTAGCCTTCACTGATTCCACTACTAATCCTTTATCTAAGATGATGTTCCCATATATATTGACCTCTCAAATCCAAAATGGAAATTACAGGAGATTCCCATAAAGTTGTTTTTTGGAGACTTTTTCTATTACCCACCTTAGGTGTCCTATATTCTCTACCTCATATGACAAGTACACTAGTATGTATTCAATGAAGAACACCAATAACTAGTCAAAGAATGTATGAAATATCTAATTCAGTAGTTCCATGAACACTTATCTGGCATTCATCACACCAATGGGAATCACGATGTACTCATTGTGACTATAGAAATATTTGAATTTTGTCTTTGGTATATCCTCATCTTCTAAACATAGTTGTTGATAGCCCGATCTATGGTATATATTGAGAACCACATGTCCTCTCTTTACTAATCAAATAAGTCATTGATCCTCATTAGTGGATAGTAATTTTTCAAGGTCACAAGGTTTTTGGAGTTATTAATCTACAAAAAACATCAAACTCTAATCCGACATCTTTTTAGACATCATTGGGGATACCCAGGTGGAAATATTGGGCCTCACAAAGCCCTTCTATTATATGTCATCCAACTTCACCCTCATCTAATTCACCTTTGTGGTACCCATCTGATATGATTCTGTAGTGATAGAGAACATCCCATTGTGAATGTCAATGAATAAATCTAGCACTCTACAGGGTGGTCAAATTGGAATGTTCTCAAGAAATATGTCCTCATACTCCTCAACTGCCAAAAGATACCAATAGGCCATGAAATTCCCTCCTTCTGGATTCATGATATAGAAGTAGTGAGTACTCAGTTTCACTCACTATTCCTAAGATCATAATACTTTTCCACAGTTTCCTTTCCACTAACAAAGGAAATCATCATCCCACCACTTTAGAAACACTATATCCTCCACCAAAAACAATTACTCTAGGCAGTAATTGTGGATATCTAATACTTACCCAAGATGAAATATTAAGGAATTGTCATTGTTGAAAATAGGTCCCATAAAAAACTCTCACCAACCAGAGTTATATCTCACTATAAACATATGAGTGAAATCAATGATCCATTACTTATTAGAGTCTCTAACTGAAAAGGTGTATCGAAAGGAACAATTGGAATATCTAAGTCTCAAACTAGAGAAGTGGAAAGAAATGAATAACTCATTCATGTCACTATAATCATTGCATTTACCGTAAAATAGACACATATAATAAATTTTATCATCCCTATATTGTTGGGGTTGTTGGACTCCATAGAATGTAATAGCCATCATCCCTAAGAACTCTATCCAAGAGCCTAGCATTGACCACTTGGGGTGGTGGTGTTAATAGATAAAATCATTAACTGCCTCTTTGTACTATGTCAGTCTCTCTACCATGTCATCCACTCGAAGGACCACCTAGATTCTACCTTATCCTATGTTATATTGGAACGTATACTATATCTCAATCCATTTTATGATGGGTCAAACAATCGTGAGCCTGATGTCCCTAACCATAATATGAGAAAAATCACCCCTCCCATGACTAATTTGAGCCATAATGAGATCCAAACACCACCAACCTTGTGTCCTGGGATTCCATCCTAAATCATATTACAAGATTTGATCCATGTGAATGCTATTGGATGCCTAATGTTAGGGTCCCAACACATAGGTTCCCACTACCCGCACCAACTATCTTCACATACTCTGCTAAAGAATCTCTCCAACACTAAGGTATGTTCAAGAACCCCAAAATATGTGTGAATGAAAATAGATACTACTCAACCTCTGATGTCCAATAATTATACCAAATCAAAGTTCTCTACTCTAAAAAATAGATCCTGAACCATATCATTAGAGTAATGTGAGAGATTAGTAAACTTACTGGAGTAATCTGTCATAGTCTTGTTGTCCAACTACAAATCCAGAATCTCATGAATGTCCACAGATCAAAATGTGGCTGAATTAAACTCCTCCCTAAAGATAATCTCAAATCATTTCCATGAGAGAGATGTATCTTCCAATTTCTATGTCATTATGCTTATAATGACCCTAAAAATCCTTGAAACATACTCAATATGAGCACTTTAATCTGTTCTATAGGTGTCCTCACAAGACATAAAATGTGAGGGAATACCTTTAGATATTCCTCATCCACTTGGGGGGTCAATCTCACTATGAACTCCTAGGAGGTAACTACCTCTGAAACATGTGAAATGATCTCATCCTATATGAATCCTTAGATGTAACTTATAGTTCTAAATACTGCTCAACAATTGTTGGTATATATAGTAAACAATAAGGTGGTGAAGTCTCTAGTCACGGTCACTATACTGATTCATCATCACTCAGTGGATCATACTTGTGATCAAGAAATGGAATCTTGTATGGTTGTCTTAGTGAAGAAATCAGAAAATAAAACATGATGTACCACTTACAAAGAGTATATATAGAGAGATGACTCAAGAAGAACATTGAAAAAACAATGCCTTACTAATTATTCATGTACCAACGTTTTCCTTAAAAACAATGTCTACATGTACCATGTCAAAAGGCGGGTGATCAATGACTTGGTGTATAGATATATTATCCACCACATTAAAACTGGAGTCCCTATCCAGAATTCTTATATCGAAAAATAAAATATTATTTCCACAAACCAATATGATCGACTTCAATCCAAATTTATAACCAACTACCTCTGATAACACTCTATCCTGACCTGACTTATCGGTGTCTGACATGTAACTACCCCAGGACCGCCACCAATAGGCTAGGGGATAGAGACCAATGCTGAGTAGTAATATCCCAGAAATGTGATGCATTTAAATAAACTACGTATACACATGTTCACATCTCCAATGCCATACAATGATAAAATATAAAACAAATGAAACCAATGCATGCATATATCTATAATACTATAACTACAGTATGATAGTAAAGAACTGTTTGGGAAAAGAGGACAAATTAATTCCCATCCAAGCACTATAGAGAGTCTAACATGATAAAACGGAATGGAATTCAATCAAGTGTAATCTCCATGAAAAAAACCCTTGTTCAGTAAAGCTCAAAATATGCTCCGCCTACCCTACATCCTCCTATGACACAATAAAAAGGGTCTTCATCTGCATAATGCATGAAACATGGGGTAAGCTCTTATATAGGAGTGAGTAAAACAATACATGGTTGGACACCCTAGAAACTATAAATATGATGAATCATTTATAGTCGATTCAATACAAGATATAACAATTAATTCATAATAGATAACACCTGGATATACTCTTGAAGGAAACAATTCCACTAGGCTATCACAATCAACTTACACCCACATGATTTTTCTTAAGGAAATGATTTTTCACGTTGAATACACTCCAATAGAAATGATATAACTAGAGGAACTCAATCAGTAGTTCAAGATTAATTGAACCTTCCCATGAAAACAAACTAGTCTTAGAAGTCCCTAGTACTCTGATAGGATGTCATACCAAGAACCATTGGGGGACATCATGAACAAAATCTGGATCAACCAACTTTATAGGGGATCATATGAAAATTATACCATAAACCAAACCAATATGGCCTATTTGATAGAGGATGAACACCCTAATCAAAGAGGTAAATCCAATTCCACAAACCCCAGCTAGGGTATAGAGATGATAGAAAATCACAATCTAGTATCCTAGAGGGACTCCATGAATCCTATCTATGACTCATCCTCTATAGAGAATCACAATCCTGTAATGTCACATTGTATCCTTGAGTAATATTACAACATGGAACTCACTCAACTAAAACTATTCTGAATAGAAGATATGAAGATCTCTAATATGTCTATATGTAAGTACATGGAATGCATGTAGAGTACAAGATTTTCATTTATTATCATAGATCATTCTGTGTGGTGATACCTCATACGATATGTATATGTATATATATACATAGAATGAAGGTAAATTTAATATCATGTACAAATCATTTGACACCCTTCTGGTGTTTCTTTTACATGTATGTGTACCACTGTCCATGCCCATGTATCATCCTATGTACACTTGGCTATGTCTGTTTCCGAGTACATAGCATGAATCTGGCTATTTAATTATATCCACATTTTTGTAACCTCCGAAGTACACACAGAGTTTCGAGGGGAGGTTCGCATGGTGAGTGACCCTATCACATATAATTTGATACTTAACTCCAACTAAAACCCTAGTTCCACATCCTTTGGTTCCACACTATGCTTAATGTCAGATTACATAAAGTATAACCCATGATTTTACATAACCCATTTGTTATTCCCCTATGTTTTTCCTCCATCATTTCCACCTTGATTTTCACTATACATCACTCCATAGATCTCGGATTTGGGACTACCAATTCATGTTGTCACCTTCCAGACAGAATCTAGCATTCGAGTTCTATCGAGAACACACATCCAACATCTGTGTCTCCATGCTCCCTTGGGGAAGATGAAGAATCCTCAATTCAGTCACATTGCTGATAAATTCTATCATCCATCATCATAGATGGTAAAAATGAAATAACCATCGTGAGTCATACCCGCAGTTTTGGTCTATTGTGCCAAAGAACAATCGTACAATGATCAAATATCAGGTACTATTCAAAATATTGACCAATAAATATACCAATGATGGTAAAATATATAAACATGGGAGAAATACATAAGACATATTATTTGAGGAATAAACCTCATCCTTTGTTCATTTAACCTCTACAAATTTTTAGATAATTTGATAGATGAACGTGGAAAAATAAGTACAAAGAAAAAAAATAATTTTGTAAATTTAATCTACATCGATGGAAAAATTAATTATATTTTTGGAATTGCTCCACATAAGAATGGGATAAATAATTAGATGGAAATCACAAATCAAAACATCATTTAAGTAGTTTTTATAGATTATTCATGCAGAATAATTATGTTCCGTTATTAATGAAAAAATCTACAAAATCCATAGCTGTTGTGAACCATGATCTGGTCCCAATCCATAATCATTATATAAGAAATATATCTTCCAATTTTTTCTAGGTCTCTAGATTTTAGTTTAAAAGCCATAAGAAAACTCTATATTTATATATTTATAGAGTAAGTAGGTCACTACATCAAATGAAATAAAATAGACAATTGAATTAAATTTATTTTATTAATTCCACACCTACGAACATTTTTTCTCAAAAACCACGTGCCGACAAAGATTATTTGGATCAAATGCTTAACCATGAATTTTGAACACTACAGTTCCCTTATAATTCTAATATAGGACCCTGTTTGAGAGTATTTTTATATTTCATGAAAATTGCATCGGATTGTTATTTAATATATTCAATATATTCTTAAAATTTATTCTGAGCACATTGTGTCTTATAGTCACATCATGTATTAGTGCCTAGTCTCAAAAATAATATTTAAAACAAACAAAAAATAAATAGAAAATCATCGTCATTAAATTATGAATACATGTGTACTTTAGTTAAAAGAGTTAAAATTATTTTTTCAAATATTCATATATTAGTATAAGGGGTTACACACTATGTATGATAATTTATGTAGTTTTATTCATCCATGGTGTTAGATTTTAATAAACATGAGCTTAAAATTGTATGTAAACAGTAGAAAATAAATATTAGGTGTTATAATTATGATGTAATTATGGGATTTATATATTTAAGTATCCATGAGTTGGGGGATGTTGGGTCAGACTGATCACTGTCCTAGAGGCTTATGACATGTCTAGAAAATTTGGGATTGTATATTTGTCACTATAAAATTACTATTACAATTTGTATTTATTTAATATGATTTTTAACCACTTAAATGAATGGTTTTTAAGGAACTTATTCATAAGATTAATTTGAGTATACAAAAATATAGTTGGATTTTAATGTGGGTTAATAATAAATGTAATTTGTTGTGTAATGAGTTCCCCCTAAATATAGTTTAAAAGTATTAATTTAGCGAATAGATTATTATTTTAAACAAAATTATTAAAAATATATATACATTTAAATAGAAAAAATGAGATAAAATTGAGAGATTAAATAAATTTTAAAACAATCTATATTTTATTCAATCCAAATCAAACACATATCAATACATTGATCATTAATCTAGTTTAGTTCTACAAATGGTGGGTTCCATTTAATTATATTGTATATGGGAAGCAAGTAATGAGGTAACTATAAGAGTTATATTCCTCATTTATTGAATTTAATTTGGTTTTCATATAGTTTAGAAACCCTATGAGTTAGGATACCAATAAATATAATGGGTTTTATCCATATTATAGATTGAAAAAAGAGTTTTCCATCCAACCATCCAAGATACATGTATCATATAATTATAAATAATACATACCTTAATATCTTAGTGTTGTGAGTAATTCTAATTTAGGACCATTTATTTGTGAAATATGGATCTTTCACCACAAATGTATATGATAAAATCTAAAAGGGGTAGTCATTTTAGTAGGATAATATGTAATAAAAATTTTTATTTAATGAAATTAAAATATGATAATTATATGATAATATTTTATATTACAACTATAATACCATCATAATATTTAAATAACGAATTTGAGATGAATTATTTAAAATAAAAGTCTTATTAAAATTAAATTCATTACAGAAACCCTTACCATGTAACCTATCACACCCTCCTTTTTCAAATAATTTTATTTTATTATTATTATTTTTTAAATGGCATCAGGTGTTTTTTTCTTTTTCTTTTTCAATGTTCTGATCATTCCCGGTTCAAATTTTTGATATTTAGAAAGGTTTGTGGGTTTTAGGTCGGTGTGTGAACACGGTGCGTCTTAGCAGAAGTCGTGAAGATAGTTTGGATTCCTATGCGGTCACTACTGGAGTGAGCAGGGGCCCCCGCACGGCCCGTGCATGGTCGACTATTCCGTGCAGGGTGACTGTGCTGTCTCTCCCCATTAAATGTAATAAAATAAATTGGTTAAGTGGTGATATAGTGGATAAATGAGATATCGGGTAAATATGTATATATATATATGTGTATATATAAATATTGTTAGCGAGTGTGTTATTTTTTTTAGTATCTTTGTTTTATCATTGATCTTATTATTAAAGTTTGATACAAATTATCATTACTGAAGTCCTATTAGTATTATTATTGTTAATAAGGTTTATAATAATGATTATTGTTATTAATAATATTACCAATTTTTTTATTACAATTATAACTATTAAGGTTATTATGGATACATGTTTATTATAGATTAGAGTTTTATTTATTTATATATATATTATTTTTATTATTATTAGCATTTAATTATTCTATATGTTATTTATATTATTACTATTATAATTATTGATATTATTATTTTTGGTTGTATTATTTTTATTATTATTATTATTATTATTATTTCTATTATGGCCATTTTTATTATTGTTGCTAGTTCTGGAATTAATATTATTATTATTATTATTACTATTATTATTATTGTAATAATATTATTATAATAATTATTATTATTTTTATGTGAACCTAATCCTATCCCCCCCTTTCCCCTTACCCTCACAGTGCGAAGACCCCTTCCGCGCGCCCCCACCCTCATCTCCTCCCCTCTCCATCCCCTCAGTAGCAACCCAGCACCCAGGTCCTACCTTCTCTCCTTCCCGGCTCGACCACGCGATGACCCTACCCTCCTCCAATGCACCCTGGATCATGTCCTGCTCGCCTGCTCAACCACCAGCCGGCTTCTGCCTCCTAGTCTGGTGCCTGCCTGCTGGCCTGGCTCCTTTGCCGAGCACGTACCGCCCGACGCCCTGCACTTCCCACCATTCGGTGTCCTCCTTTCAGATTCACCAGACTACTATGACACCTACCAACCTCCTTGGAACTTGCAGTGCCTCCCTTTGTGACTCCGACCGTCGAGCACCATTTAGCCACCACACACTAACTTTCTGCATGATGTTCGGCCACCACACCACCTCTATGCGATGCGAGGCTCTCTGTCGGTGACCCTCTGACCAACCCGATACCACTTCTAGCTTAACCCCAAACCCCCCCACCTCTGTCTAAGGTTTTTCCTTCAGATATGGGTTTGTGGTTAATAGATTCTTTGAGGGGGCTTTATTTATTGCTACAACCCTATGTTTTGGGGTTAGTTTTCTTGAGATATCCTCCACTTTGGGTTAATTCATTGTTGCATAGGGTTTAATTAAAATTATGAAGTGTGTGGTTGAGGTGTGAATGGTGTTTCGAACCACTTTTGGGGTGCAATTCATCAATTGGGGTGAGTTTTTTCCTTTGCACAAATCTTTTTTTATTAAAAATTCACCTGTTTTGTGTATTTCACATTTATTGTGAAAATTAATTAGTGGCTTGCGATGTTATTAATTTTTTTTATAAACTTTTAACTGGGTAATTAAATATTATATGTGGTTCACATTAGGTTTTGGGAATATTTTGAGGTTCATATTATTTCAAAAGTAGACTCTTTAATTATAGTTTTAAAAGTGGTGTGTGCATGCTTTCGAAATGGGTTTTATCATGTGGTGTATTTTTATTTTGTTATGCAATTTATTTATTTAATGGTGAAAGTGGTGTGTATTCTGATCTAGAATGATGAGGAGGTGTTGTTGATCATAAAAGTGGTTTTTTGAAGGGGTTTTGTTTGAGTGTGTAATGCTGTGAAAAACCTTTTGAATTTTTTTTTTAAAATTTAATGTGGATTAGTAAATAGTGTCAGTGCTGTGAGTTGTGATTTGAAAATGTGTCGAGGTGGTTCTCTCACGTTATTTGATCATTTTAATTGTCTTAAGTCAATGTTGATGAGTTTTTAGTTGTTGTGTGTTTGTTGCAGCGTGTCGGCGAGGAAAACACGTGATACTGTGATCATCGGCTTGTGCATGGTTCTGTGCATTTGCGAGGTGTGTCATGTCATCGCGTTCATGCTGAAAATAGAGGTAGGTCCCCCACTGCACTCACCTAAAAATTAAGAATTTATTAATTGCTAGATATTTTATTAATTTTAATAAATGAAAAATAATATAAGATAATTAATTTTAAAATTATTATTTGGTGTAAAAGGAGCTGTTTATGTTACACACGACATTAAAAATCTTTTCTTGATGAGCAGACACCCCGTAATGAAATAATTCCAATTTGGCTTTTAAAAATAATACACAGAATTTCAAATGTAGTATTGGTTTATTGATAAATTATTTCTTTTTAATCATGAGCAAGCGTTTTGGTTCTCTTGAGAAATGAGGATTTTCATTAAAACTAGTGAAGGCCTTTTTGGAACTTTAATAAAATAAAATATTTTGTAAAACTCTCATTGGGGTGACTTAGAGGTGATATTTGGTGCATATTGACTGCATAATTTGTGTGTGATATTTTTTCTACTTGATTGAATTTGTTGACTCACCCCTTTCTTGTTTATTATACGTTTCGACATGGGAACCTGGCATAGTAAGTGAATCTTCTGAGAATGATTGGTGCACTAGTTTTGATTATGCATTGGCTATTGGACCTTAGTACGGATGACACTCTTCTAGGGGATTGGGTCCCTCGGTTATTCCATGTAGGGAAACACCAGGCGTTAGTGCGTTATAACAACATCGAGAGTAGGGATGCCTTCAGGATGAGTCACATGTATAGTACGTTCTGGATTGTTCATGATCTCCTAGGTTCTACCTTTGTTTTCATTAGTGTTTATTTGTATTTGGTGGACGATTGAGAGGTCTAGTTTAGTTTTTGGCCACTGTGTGCCACATTGTTTTCAATTTCCCTTAGTGTGTTGTGTGTTATGTGTGGTTTTACTTTTGGAAAATAACATAAGTTTAGATTTATAAATTTTTCATAAAAATATTTTTAAATTAAATGCACCTATTCCATTCAAACATTTAACTTGTTTTAAATAAAAATGGTAAATAGACTGTTATTTATATTAGAAATGAATGTGTGTTTGTGGAAGCCCATATTTTATCAAATTTAGTTCAAACCTGAAATTGGTAAATTATTTATTTAAAGGATGTGCATTGGGAATAGTTTGTTGGTCATGCCTAATGAGTTTTAATACTCACACCTATAGTTCTTTTTTATTTTTAGTGTTTGTACAGGCTTCAGCTTGAGTGTGCTCTCCTTGGGTGATGCTTGATCGTTGAGTTTGAAGGTGAACCGCAGTGTCACAAGGAGTTAGTTCGGATGTCGAGTTTGGTTAGTTTTATTTTCTTCTCTTCTTATTTAGTCACTTTACTTGGATTATTTATTCTACACTGGTATGTATTATTTCTAGTGATTTATTTTTTTATACTGGGCGAAATCATTCCCATTTGTCCTCTATTGATTCCTGGTGCTTATCGCCAGCCCGGGAGGATCGGGAATGCCTCTCAGGCCATGTCACGGACCGGCTTGGGTGACTAATTTAGGACCGACCTAGGTTGGTTCATGAAAAAATGGTATCAGAGGAGTTCGGCTCTTATGCGGACCTTCTTTTTTAGAGATCCAATTGTTATTTGGGGTCTTCATTATAGGAGTGGAATTGTTGGGACTCGAGGTGAACAGACGAGAAATACGTCATGAACCCTTTCTCGTTCCGAACCTCGGGTTACCATTATATGTTCAGGTTGTTGTTGTCCTTTGGTTATTTTGAATTGTATTATGTTGGAAAATGAAATGGTATCCAAGAAAGTGACCTTCGTGAGCTCTCATGGTCTGGAATGCCATGTGGAGCCTTAGAGACTAACCTAGATTGCTCCTTGTGATGGTGGCGTGACTGGTGTATGGCTGCCAACCAAATTTAGGGTCGAACCATGTTGGTTCATGACAAAATGTTATCAGAGGAGTTTATCTCTGGAGCAGACCTTGTTTTTTAGAGCTCCAATTGTTATTTTGGGTCTTCATTATAGGATTGGAAGTGTTGGGACTCGGGGTGAACAGACGAGAAAGACATCATGAACCCTTTCTCGTTCCGAACCGTAGGTTACCATGGGATGTTGTGGTTGTTGGTGTCCTTTGGTTCTTTTTAATCGTCCTATGTTGGAAAATGAAATGGTATCTAAGAAAGTGACATTCGTGAGCTCTCATGGTCTGGAATTCCATGTGGAGCCTTAGAGATTAACCTAGAGTGTTCCTTGTGATGGTGGCGTGACTTCCATATGGCCTCCAACCATATGTCTGAGTCACCCATCGGTGCTAGTTTCTCCTTGTGGATCGTTTGGGGTATTCTTTATTTCAATGAATTGTTTTGAAGGGTTTTATTTTCGAAATTGTGAAAAGTTGAAAGATAAATGGTAATGACCATGTTTTGACTATGTTCATTGTTTCTTTGTTCTTTAGTGTTCACCCCCATGATGGCTTGATGGATGCCCAAGGTGCAGCTTCGGGTGGTGAGCCACTAGAGAATCCTCCTGTTGATCATCCCATAGACTATGTTCGGGTGGTTCACCCCTAGATAATCCTCATGGCCCGCGTGCGGTCGACTGAGCCATACGGGGTGACTAAGTAGTCTCCCACCGTTAATTGTAATTAAATAAATTGTGTAAGAAGTGATATAGTGAATAATTTGGAAATTGGGTAAATATGTATATATATATATCTGTGTGTGTGTGTGTATATTGTTAGGGAGTGTGCTATTTTTATTGTTATCAATGTTTTATCATTGATCTTATTATTAATGTTTCATAAGAATTATCATTACTAAAGTCCTATTAGTATTACTATTATTAATAAGGTTTATAATAATGATTATTATTATTATTAATATTACCAAATTTTTATTATTACAATTATAACTATTGAGGTTATTATAGATTCATATTTATTATAGATTTAAATGGTAATTACCATGTTTTGATTATGTTCTTTATTATAACATGCATTATTATTTGAGTCCTCCCAAGTAGTTATAGCAGTTGAATAAATCTTATACACACTGACAATTGAAGACCAAATTTCAAAACAAATACCTTCTAAATTCATTTTCATTATAATTTTCCATTGGGAATAATATGTTTCATTATTTAATGGAGGTTTATTGGTAGCATCACCTTGAAGTCTATTTTCTATATTAAATGAAAAGATTTAAAGAGCTAAAAATTTTGAACTAAGAGAAATTTACAGATAGTTAAAGTACAACTAAAATCAGAGTTGAAGGAAGAAAATTTAAAATAGATCCTTAACAAGAATAATATCCTTTTATACCAAATTTTTGTTGGAGTAGATTACTCATGAGGGGGGGGGGGTCAATTTAGTATCTATAAAAATGCTATTAAAAATTGGTTCTTTTAAAATTCCCCAAATAAAAATATTGTCTATGTTGGTTTGTAGTGAATTTATAAGAGTCCAAATTTTTTAGATAATATCTGAAAAGATTTATTAGTTCTCATCTATAATGATTTAAATATTATTAAAACATTTAAAAATAACTTACTATTTAAAAAAATCATAAACACATTCTAAACTAACTATCAAAGTTCAATTTAGTTTTATGAAATTGTGATAAAATAGATTAAAATTAAAGAGTAAAATTCTTCAGAAATAAAAAAGAAGTTCGGTATCCAGATGAGACTTATTCCTCTCCACTTGGTGATCACCTTCCACCAAGAAGCTTAAATTAATAAACAGTTTGATCCAAATTGTGGATCAGGGTTCACAATAGCACCCATGGATGTCTAGGTCACACTTGACCAATACCACAATTTTTCATGGGAAAAAAAATATGTCACACTTGACATCTTCATCTATTCTACTTGGAATACAATGTGTAAAATAGAGAGTGAGATTTAGGATATCAAGTATCCTCCATCTATGAACATGATTCAGTGTGTGTAACTGACAGATTCCTAGACTGCTCAAAAACACAAATAAAAGAATAGGATAGATATAATGATGTATAATATGGTTTAGAAGTCTCTCACTGTTATTTAGTGAATCTTTGGACTTGTTTGATATAGTGAAAATGATGTTTTATTCCTCTTCTATAAGTCGGATCCAAAACAAAGTATCGTAATCTAGATTCGAGCAACATTTATGGGTGTGTATGTATATTCTTATGATTCCTAAGATGCTAAAGTGATTTTTTAATTCAGTTTTCATCTTGATTGATATTTTGTCATGTTCTTATGTTCTTGAGATCATAGTAGTTTACTGAGATTTGATGTTATTCATAATTTATCATTTTCAAGAATGCACAAAAACACTCATATATCAGTGTTCATTCTATCTTATTTCTTTTTAAAATCATTCTTATTTTCAAGGGCCGATAGATATCTTGTACATTAGACATTTATAATCTCATCGAACCACATACTATCTGCCAAAAGTCCTATGGGAAACATTAATTAATGATAGAAACATTAATTTTTCTAAATATGAACATTAGATATAAATTTTAATTAATAACCAAAAAACATTATTATAACTATCATTTAGTCATATGTATCGATGTCTCATTGTCATTAGGATATCATAATAGGTCAATCAGCATCAATGACTCTGGGTGTTAGTGTCTCCTTTTATCAGTGATACAGATGAACTAATGGTGACTCATATCAATGATGAGTCATTCCTTATGTTGGTGAGACAATTGAAACAACGATGAATAATTTTAATTGACGGTGTTTCCTTGCATCGGTTGCATTATGAGATGGTAGTTCACATGAATTAATGGTATTTTTTGTGTCGGTATCATGGAAACAGTGATTCCTTATCCTGTCAATGTCAAGTCCAACGATGATTATTTTCTTTTGTCGGTGTCATGCCCAATGATGAGTCATTTCCAACGGTGTCAGCTTCACAAATGTAGAAAATATGCATGTTTGATATTTCTCTCAACAAGACATATATTTGAGAGTGATTCATCTTCATGTTGGTGTCAATGACTAATACTTACAAAATTTTAGATGTTTTTTCTATCCTGTAATTCAACAAAGTTAGAAACTGGTAATCCTCATAATTACACATTGATAATCAATTAAAAGCCTATTTAGACTTAAGCACACATAAATAGTAATACGAGCGAAATGTTCAAATAATCAAGATAGGGTTTTTTTGTAATATAAGATCTAACATAAAATATGATATATGTCAATATATGACATGATTTGTGATAATTATAACATGTATAGTTCAAGATAGTGTCCAAAAACATCCATGTGCCAACATAAATAATTAGTTAATAAGTGTTGTTGAAAATTTTAATTAAAAATCATTCCATAAATATTAAATATGAATATTAAAAAAAATTTAAATTATAATTCCTAACATTTTATTTGGATATAAATTGTTTATATAAAAATTATAAGAGATATTTGTAAAAACATTTCAAATAAAAAATAAGGGAAAATATAAAAGTGATATATTTAAAATAATGAATTGTTCATACTTGTTTAATATTAAATTTTCAATTTAAATGTCTTATATAAAAAAATTATTTACGACATATCAAAAAAAGATTTTATATGGAAAAGGTTTAAATGATATTAAATATATAATATTATAATTATGTAAATTTTATTGAAAATTGAAATAAAAATATAATATTTTTATGTTTCATTTAATATCATATATTTTTAAGTAGAATGAAGTATAAATAATAATATTATAGAGGTCATAGTGAAGAAAAATATAAAATTTATAAATTTATTTTATTGTAGAATGTCTATAATGCATGTCCAGACTATATAGTGTTTATAATTTCTTGATTGCTGAATTTTTTATCTCATGTTTAAATATATAAATAATAAACTATTTAAAATTTTCTTTATTTAATTGATAAATATAAGTCATTTATATTATGTTTCAGGACTTGACCCACTGGGTTTTTACCCACAACTACCCTAAACATGTCTAGAATTGTCCTGGGGCTGGTGACTAGTGCCGAGTAAGAATATACCCCCAATGGGAGGAATTACCCTAAATTACATGTACACATACAGATGTCTCTATGACCATACAATGGTAAAATGTAAAACAAATGAAACTAATTCACATATACATCAATATTACTATATCCAGAGTACAATTGTAAAGAACTAGAAGTGCAAAAAGGGCCAAATACAAGCCGAACTAAAAAATGTATGGAGTCCAACCTACTCCAAGGGATATGAATACAATCAAATGAAATGTATCAAAAAAACACATCAGTTAATCTATCTCAATCAATGTATTCCTTTTTAAGATCCTCCAAGGACACCATTAAAATGGTCTTCATCTATATAAGACATTATGTGTTTGTAGATCCCATGCATGGATGAGTAAAAAAATACCTAGAATGAAACATTAAAATACCCAAAAACATGAAGCATAAAGTATAGTCTTCTCAATCCAGTATATAAAAATAATTTTATAAAAGAAAACGCCTAGATATAGCAAGGAATGACACCGCACCACCATGTGGTAACAATCTATAACCAACAACCTTATTTTTCTCAAAGAAATTCTTGTTATGGATTAATACACTAAAAAAATACATTCTATAATTGGAGAAACGAAATAAAGGGTTCAAGACCATTGGGTCCCTCCCATAAAAGCTTACTGATCATAGAAGACCCAGATACTCATATAGATAGTCACCCCCAGAACTGATGGGGGACACCATGCACCCATTCTAGATCAACCTAAGTTGTAGGGGATCATATTACACTGATACCATAAACCCTACTTATACAACCATCTAGATAGAGGATCAAATAACATCTCATGGATTTCACGATGATTCCACAAACCCCACCTAGGATATAAAGATGATAGAGGATCACATTCCAATCTCATTGAGGAACACCATGAACACTATCAGAGAATCATCCTCAAGAGGGGATCACAATCCTATAATGTGGAGGTAATGTCTAATTTAAACCTCTAGATAAAATACCATGGGGAACTCACTCAACCGATACAATTCTAATCCCGAGAGTTGAAGAGCTCCAATTAGTCTCTAAAGAAGTATGTTGCATATAATTAGAGTACACGTTGTTCCATGCTCATCCTGGATCTTCACGTGTGGTGCCTCCTCACATGGAACATATATCAACATATTCATGGTATGTAGGTGATGTACATGGTGGGTAGATATCATTTGAAACCATTCTTATGTCACCTTATCATTTCAATTTACCACTATTCATGCCCATGTAATCGCATGTGTACACTTTATAGTGTCTGTGTCTGAGTACAAGGAGTTCCTCTAGCCATGTACTTCTGGATGTTCATGTTTAACCAATAAGGTTCATGTCGAGATGCCAGGGGAATTTCACATTGTGTATGACCATTTCACACCTTGTGTGATACATAACACAAACTTAAACCCTAAAATCATATCTAGGGGGTCCCACATGTTTATAATGTTGGATTATATGAATTATATTCCAATATTTTCCATAACCCGCAAGTTATTCTCTTCAATTCCATACAAACCACTACAGACTTGATTTATACCATAAAACACTCTATAGATCTCATATATGAGACTATAGAGCCCTACCATCACCCTCCATAATGAATTAGTCCTTTGAGATGGATCAGGAACACACCTCCAATGTCCATATCTCCCAGAACCACTAAAAAAGATGGATAACCCTATATTTGGTCTCGTTCTCCATCGATTCTATCCCCCATTATCATCGATGCTCAAAACACAACCATCATTGTGAGTCATACCCATGGTTTTGATCTATTTCTCTAAATAATGGTCACCAATTGATATTATTTTGGGTATTTGTTGAATCATTGTAAAAATAAAATATCAATGATTATTGAAAACAAAAAATTGGAAAAAAATCGATAAGACATAAAATGTGAGGAAAAAAACATTGGATTTTGTCTGTTTGACCTCAACCCATTATCGTAGAAATTAACCGACTGGGATGAAAAAATAAACACAATGAAAAAAAAATATCAGTTTAATATATCATTGAAGCATTAATCAATTCTATTCATGAAATAAATCAATATTCAACTAGGATAAATGAACAGTAAGTAATTGAAATAACATCCGACCTAGAATTTGGATCTATTGTTGATAATGAAGGGTTCTGTTCTACTATCATTGATGAGATGCATGTACTCAGTTGGCACAATGATCCATGATATGTCCTTGAACCTTCATCATTTATCAAGAATAATCTCTTACAATGGACTCTCGGCCACCATGGATTCACAACCAACCCTGTGATAAACACCATAATTGTATATTTAAAGAGGATGTAGGTCACTTCATAGAATAAAAAATAAATCTTTTAATTTCTTTAATTTATCTTGTCCACACCTGTGACAAGTTTTTCAAAAACATGATGTTCCCAAAAATATTATATCTCTCCCAAGGTAAAAACCATACATTGAACTCAACAGTTCCCTCATATTTCTAATCCAGGACCCTCTTTTATGATTTATTCCACTTTTTCTAGAAATTTATTTGTTTACATGTTATTCAATATATTTATTATAATTGAATCATTTATTGTAGGAACACCAGAGCATGGAATCACACACCATATAACTGGATGGTCTTGAAATCAATCATTAGAATATATAAAAATTTCTAATGTATATTATGTGTCATTACATTCTCCCCTCCTTAGAGATTTGCGTCTTGAGAAGATAAAAACCTACTTAAAAAGTTATGGGTAATGGTCTCTCATATGGGTCTCCCACTCCAAGGTTCTATCTTAATAATTCATGTGCTTCCATCATAAATTCACTAGTTTAATCTATCGACAAAACAATATCCTCTCCAATCGATCCTTGATCTCCACCGATTACTCAGGAAATGTATATACATCCTCTTTTTTAAGATCAACCCTGTAGATAACATGTTATCAGTTGTGCTCATGTATCTTCAGCTGTGAAATGTGAAATAAGTCATGTACCTAGACAAAATATGGTGGTATAGAAAGTTGGTATGACAACCCACCAAATATTTCTAGTATCTAGAAGGGTCCAATAAATCTCAAAGATAACTTGTCACCCTGGCCAAAAATCCAAAATCCACCTATAGGTGAAACCCTCAAGAACACATGTTCTCTATCCTCAAACTCCAAAGGAATTTTGTCATTCCAAATAAGACATTTTATGGATATTTGTAGTCCCCATTCACTCCTAGATGATGTACACATTTTCTTTATTTTCTTACAACAAATCATTTCCCATGAGAACTGACTCACCCGGATTAGTGAAAAAAAAGTAGTGACCATCATATTTTCCCAATAAAATTCTAGAATGGTATTGTAATATTGGTTGAATGGTAGATTTTACTGAATAAAATTTCCACCAAGGGAAGATGATCCTCCCCACTATGTCCAAAATTTAACATGAAAGCCTAAAGTATCTCCTCCATAACAAAAATGGTCCCTAATATATGGCCATCAATCTAGGGGTGAAGCACTATTCCCAAGAATAACTGAAACCTAAAGACCTCTTGAAATACTCTCCATAATCATGATGTAATGAAATATTCATATTCTAAAATGATCATCGTGGGAACTCCATTGATTCATATTCTAGAAAAGTGGGGGTTGTATATTTGTCACAATAAGATTACTATTACAATTTTTATTTATTTACTATGATTTTAAACCCTTAAATGAATGGTTTTTAAGTAACTTATTCATAAGATGAATTTGAGTATACACAAATATAGTTGGATTTTATTGTGGGTTAATAATAAATGTTATTTGTTGTGTAATGAGTTCCACACAAATATGGTTTAAAAGTATTAATTAAGTGAATATAAAATTATTTTAAACTAAATTATTAAAAATATATATACATGTTAATAGAATACATGAGATAAAATTGAGTGATTAAATAAATTTTAAAATAATAAATATTTCATTCAATCTAAATCAAACACATATCACTACTTTGATCATTAAACTAGTTTAGTTCTACTAATGGTGGGTTCCATTTAATTATATTGTATATGGGAAGCAAGTAATGAGGTAACTATAAGAGTTATATTCCTCATTTATGGAATTTAATTTGGTTTTCATATAGTTTAGAAACCCTATGAGTTAGAATACCAATAAATATAATGGGTTTTATCCATATTATAGAATGAAAAAAGAGTTTTCCATCCAACCATCCAAGATACATGTATTATATAATTATAAATATTACATACCTTAATAACTTAGTGTTGTGAGTAATTATAATTTGGGATCATTTCTTTGTGAAATATAGATCTTTAACCACAAATGCATATGATAAAATCTAAAAGGTGTAGTTATTTTAATAAGATAATATGCAATAACAATTTTTATTTAATGAAAATAAAATATATTAATTATATGATAATATTTTATATTACAACAATAATACCATCATAATATTTAAATAATGAATTTGAGATGAATTATTAAAAAAAGAGTCATATTAAAATTAAATTCATTACAGAAACCCTTACCATGTAACCTGTCACACCCTCCTTTTTCAAATAATTTAATTTTATTATTATTATTTTTTAAATGTAATCAGGTGCTTTTTTCTTTTTCTTTTTCAAGTTTTCGATGATTCCCGATTCAAATTTCTGATGTTTAGAATGGTTTGTGGGTTTTAGGCCGGTGTGCGAACACTATGCGTCTTAGCAGAAGTCGTACAGATAGTTTGGATTCCTATGCGGTCACTACTGGAGTGAGCAGGGGCCACCGCACGGCCCGCGCATGGTCGACTAAGCCGTACAGGGTGAATGCGATGTCACCCCCTTTAAGTGTAATAAAATAAATTGGTTAAGCGAAGATATAGTGAATAAATGAGACATCGGGTAAATATGTATATATATGTGTATATATAAATTTTATTAGGAAGTGTGCTATTATTATTATTATCTTTGTTTTATCATTGATCTTATTATTAAAGTTTGATACAAATTATCATTACTAAAGTCCTATTAGTATTATTTTTGTTAATTAGGTTTATAATAATGATAATTGATATTAATAATATTACCAATTTTTTTATTACAATTATAACTATTGAAGTTATTATGGATACATATTTATTATATATTAAAGTTTTATTTATTTATTTATATTTTATTATTATTATTATTATCATTTAATTATTGTATATGTTATTTATATTATTATTGTTATAAATATTATTATTATTATTTTTTGTTTTATTATTATTATTATAATAATTATTATTATTATTATTTCTATTATGGCCTTTTTATTATTGTTGTTAGTTCTGGTTTTATTATTATTATTTTTATAATAATATTATTATATTTATTATTATATTTTTTATGTAACCCTAATCCTACCCCCCCTCCTTTTTCCCCTTACCCTCACAGCGCGCAGACCCGTTCCGTGCACCACCACCCTCATCTCCTCCCCTCCCCTTCCCCTCAATAGTAACCCAACACCAAGGCCCTACCTGCTCTCCTTCCTGGCTCGCCCACGCGATGACCATACCCTCCTCCAGTACACCATGGCTCGTGTCCTGCTTGCCTGCTCGACCACCAGCCGGCTTCCGCCTCCCACTCTGGCGCCTTCCTGCTGGCCAGTCCCCTTTTCCCAGCATGTATCGCCCAACGCCCTACACTTCCCACCATTCAGTGTCCTCTTATCAGACTCACCAGACTACTACGACACCTACCTACCTCCTTGGCACTTTCAGTGCCTCCCTTTGTGTCTCTGACCACCCAGCACCATTCAGCAGCCACACACCCACTTTCTGCACGCCGTTCGGCCACCACACCACCTCTATGCGACGCGAGACTCCCTGTCGGTGACCCTCCGACCAACCCGATACCACTTTTGGTTGAACCACAAACCCCCCACCTCTGTCCAAGGTTTTTCCTTTCAGTAAGGGTTTGTGGTTAATAGATTCTTTGAGGGGGCTTTATTTATTGCTACAACCCTATGTGTTGGGGTTAGTTTTCTTGAGATATCCTTCTATTTGGGATCATTCTTTGTTGCGTAGGGTTTAATTAAAATTATGATGTGTGTTGTTGAGGTTTGATTGGTGTTTCGCACCACTTTTGGGGTGTTCTTCATCAATTGAGGTGAGTTTTTCCTCTGCAAAAATCTTCTTTATTTAATATTCACCTGTTTCATGTATTTCACAATGTTTGTGAAAATTAATTAGTGGCTTGCGATGTAGTTAATTTTTTTATAAACTTTTAACTGGGTAATTAAATATTATATGTGGTGAACATTATGTTTTGGGAATATTTTGAGGTTCACATGATTTCAAAAGTAGACTTTTGAATTACAGTTTTAAAAGCAGTGTGTGCATAGTTTCGAAATGGTTTTTATCATGTGGTGTATTTTTTTGTTGTTATTAAATTAGTTTATTTAATGGTGAAAGTGGTGCGTTTTTTTCTCTAGAATGACGGAGGTAGGGTTGATCAGAAATGTGGTTTTTAAAGGGGTTTTGTTTGAGTGTGTAAAGCTGTGAAAAACCTTTTAAAAATTGTTTTTTAAATTTTATATTGGATTAGTAAATAGATTAAGTGGTGTGAGTTATGATTTGAAAATGTGTCGAGGTGGTTCTCTCATGTGGTTTGCTGGTTTTAATTGTCTTAAGTCAATGGTTATGAGTTTTTAGTTGTTGTGTGTCTGTTGCAGCGTGTCGGTGAGGAAAACCCTTGATACTGCGATCATCGGCTTGTGCATGCTTCTGCGCATTTGTGAGGTGTGTCGTCTCATCGCGTTCATGCTGCAAATAGAGGTAGGTCCCCCAATTCACTCACCTTTAAATTAAGAATTTATTAATTTCTAGATATTTTATTAATTTTAATAAATGAAAAATAATATAAGATAATTAATTTTAACATGATTATTCGGTGTAAAAGTAGTCGTTTATGTTATACACGACACTTAAAATCTTTCTTAATGAGCGGACACCCAGTAATGAAATAATTCCCATTTGGAATTTAAACATAATTCATGGAATTTCAAATGTAGTCTTTGTTTATTGATATATTATTTATTTTGAATCGTGAGCCAAGCGTTTTGGTTCTCTTGAAAAATGAGGATTTTTTTTAAAACTGGTGAAGGCCTGTTTGTCACTTTAGTAAAATAAATTATTTTGGAAAACTCTTGTTGGGGAGACTCAGAGGTGATATTTGGTGCACGTTGACTGCATAATTTGTCTGTGATGTTTTTTATACTTGATTGACTTTGTTGACTCAACCCTTTCTTGTTTATTATATTTTTCAACATGGGAACCTTGTATAATAAGTGAATCCTCTGAGAATTATTGGCGCACTAGTTTAGATTACGCACTGGCTAGTGGCCCTTAGTACGGATGCCACTCTACTAGAGGATTGGGTCCCTCGGTTATGCCATGTAGTGCGACACCAGACATTAGGGCGTTATGACATCATCGAGTGTATGCATGCCTTCAAGATAAGTCACATGTATAGTACGTTCTGGATTGTTCATGAGCTCCTAGGTTCTACCCATGTTTTCTTTAGTGTTTATTTGTATGTGGTGGATGAGTGAGAGGTATAGTTCTATTTCTAGCCACTGTGTGCCACTTTTTTTCCATTTCCCTTAGTGTGTTGCGTGTTATGTGTGGTTTTACTTTTTTCAAATAACAGAATTTTAGATTTCTAAATCTTTCATAAAAATCATTTTAAATTAAATTCACCTATTCCTTTTAAAATTTGAACTTGTTTTAAATAACAAGGTTAAATAGACTACTATTTATTTTAGAAATGAAAGTGTGTGTGTGGAAACCCATATTTTATAAAATTTATTTCAAACCTGAAATTGGTAAATTCTTTATTTAAAGGTAGTGCATTGGGAATAGATTGTTGGGAATTCTTACTGAGTTTTAATACTCATGCCTATAGTTCTTTTCTATTTTTATTGTTTTTATAGGCTATAGATTGAGTGCACTCTCCTTGGGTGACGCTTAATCATTGATTCGGAAGGTGACCCGCAGTGTCACATGGAGTTAGTTCAGATGTCGAGTTTAGTTAGTTTTATTTTCTTCTGTTCTTATTTAGTCACTTTACTTGGATTAGTTATTCTACACTAGTCAGTATTATTTCTTATTCTTTATTGATTTATACTGGGCGAAACAGTTTTCAATTGTCCTCTATTGATGCCCTGGCACTTGTTGCCAGCCCGGGAGGATCGGGAACACCACTCAGGCCATGTCGCGGACCGGCTTGGGTGACTGGTTTAGGGTCAACCCGGGTTGGTTCATGAGAAAATGGTATCAAAGGAGTTCAGATCTTGAGCGGACCATATTTTTTAGAGCTCCAATTGATATTTGGGGTCTTCATTGTAGGAGTGGAATTTTTGGGACTCGAGGTGAACAGACGAGAATGACATCATGAAACCTTTCTCGTTCCCAACCTCGGGTTACCATGGGATGTTCGGGTTGTTGGTGTCCTTTGGTTCTTTTGAATTGTCTTATGTTGGAAAATGAAATGGTATCCAAGAAAGTGTCCTTCATGTGCTCTCGTTGTCTAAAATCCCATGTCCAGCCTTAGAGATTAAAGTAGAGTGCTCCTTGTGATGGTGGCGTGACTGGCATATCGCCACCAACCATATGTCTGAGTCACCCATCGGTGCTAGTTTCTCCTTGTGGATCATTTGGGGTTTTCTTTATTTATATGAATTGTTTTGCAGGGTTTTATATTGGAAAATGTGAAAAGTTGGAATTTAAATGGTAATGACTATGTTTTCATAACGTTCTTTGTTTCTTTGTTCCTTAGTGTTCACCCCCATGACGGTTTGATGGATGCCCAAGGTGAAGCTTCGGGTTGTGCGCCCCTAAAGTATCCTCCTGTTGATCATCCCATAGACTTTGTTCAGGTGGTGCGCCCCTAGAGAATCCTCACAGCCTGTGCGTGGTCAACTAAGCCATGCAGGGTGACCAAGTAGTCGCCCACCTTTAATTGTAATTAAATAAATTGGCTAAGAAATGATATCGTGAATAACTAGGGCATTGGGTAAATATGTATATATATGTGTGTGTGTGTGTGTGTGTGTGTATTGTTAGTTTTTGTTCTATTTGTATTATTATCAATGTTTTACCATTGATCTTATTATTAAAGTTTGATACGAATTATCATTACTGAAGTCCTATTAGTATTACTGTTAATAATAAGGTTTATAATAATGATTATTGTTATCAATAATATTACCAAATTTTTATTATTACAATTATAACTATTGAGGTTATTATGGATGCATAATTATTATACATTAATGTTTTATTTATTTATTTATATATTATTATTATTATTGTTATCATCATTTCATTATTGTATTTGTTATTTGTATTATTATTGTTATAATTATTGTTATTATTATTATTATTATTATTATTATTATTATTATTATTTCTATTATGGCCATTGTTATTATTTTTGTTATTTCTAGTTTTATTATTATTATTATTATTATTATTATTATTATGATTGTAACAATATTATTTTATTTATTATTATATTTTTTTAAGTAACCCTAATCCAACCCCCCCCCATTTTCCCATTACCCTCACTGTACGCAAACCCCTTCTGTGCAACGTCGCCCTCATCTTGTCCACTCTCCTTCCCCTCGGCAGCAACCCAGCACCCTGGTCATGCCTACTCTCCCACCCGGCTTTCCCACGCAATGCCCCTACCCTCCTCTAGTGCACCCTGGCTCCAGTCCTGCTCGCCTGCTCAACCACCAGTCGGCTTCCGCCTCCCGGTATGGCACCCTCCTGCTGGCCAATCTCCCTTTCCCAGCACGCACCGCCCGAAACCATGCGCTTCCAGCCACCCAACATCCTCCAGTCAGACTCTCCAGAATACTATGACACCTTCCTACCTTCTTTCCATTTTCAAAGCCTCCCTTTGTGTCTCCAGCTGCCCAGCACCCTTCAGCCACTGCACACCCACTTTTTGCAAGCCTTCTGGCCACAACACCACCTTCGTGTGACGCGAGACTCCCTATAGGTGACCCTCCGACCAACCCGAGACTACTTTCAGCTGAACCGCAAAACCCCCATCTCTGGATAAGTTTTTTCCTTCTGGTAAGGGTTTGTGGTTTGTAGATTCTTTGAAGGGGATTTATTTGTTTCTATAACCCTATGTGTTGGGGGTAGTTTCCTTGAGATATCCTTCACTTTGGGTTAAATATTTTTTTGCATAAGGTTTAATTAAAATTATGAAGTATGTGGTTGAGTTGAGAATGGTGTTTCACACCAATTTTTGGGTGTTATTCATCAATTGAGGTGAGTTTCCCCTTTTCACAAATCTTCTTTATTTAATATTCACCTATTTAATTTATTTCACATTGTTTGTGATAATTAATTGGTGTCTTGTGATGTTATTAAATTTTTTTTATAATCTTTTAACTGGGTAATTAAATATTATATGTATTGTACATTATGTTTTGGGAATATTGTGAGGTTCACATGATTTCAAAATTAGACTTTTGGATTACAGTTTTAAAATCGGTGTGATCATGGTTTCGAAATAGGTTTTATCATGTTGTGTATTTGTATTTTGGTATGAAATTAGTATATTTAAAGGTTAAAGTGGAGCGTTTTCTACTCTAGAATGTATAGGATTTGTGGTTGTTCTTAAAAAAGGGTTTTGAAGGGGTGTTTTTTGGGTGTGTGAAGCTTTGAGATACCTTTTGAAATTTCTTTTATAAATTTTATAGAGGTTTAGTAAATAGTGTCAGTGGTGTGAGTTGTGATTTGAATATGCGTTGAGGTGGTTCCATCGCATTGTTTGCTCATTTGAATTTTCTTATGTTAGTGGTTATGAGTTTTTAGTTGTTGTGTGATTATTGCAGCGTGTCAGTGAGGAAAACCACCGATACTGCGATCATCGGCTTGTGCATACATCCTCGCATTTGCGAGGTGTGTCATGTCGTCACGTTTGAGCTGCAAATTGAGGTAGGTCCCCCACTTCATTCGTCCTTAAATCCAAAATTTATTAAATCCTTGATATTTTATTAATTTAAGTAAATGTGAAATAATATAAGATAATTAATTTTAAAATAATTATTTGGTGTCAAAAGAGACATTTATTTTATACACGACAGTTGAAATATTTTCTTGATGAGCGGACAACTAGTAATAAAATAATTACCATTTGGTTTTAAAACATAATTTAAAAAATTTTAAATATAGTTCTGTTTTATTAATAAATGATTTCATTTGAAGCGTGAGAAAGTGTTTTGATTCTCTTGAGAGATGAATATTTTCTTTAAAATTTGTGAATGCCCATTTTTCACTTTAATAAAATAAATTATTTAAGAAAACTCTCGTTGGGGTGACTCAAAGGTGATATTTGGTGTACTTTGACTGCATGATTTTTGTGTGATGTTTGTGCTAATTGATTGACATTGTTGACTCACCCCTTTCCTATTTATTATACATTTTGACAATGGATCCTGTAAAAGTAAGTGAATCTTATGAGAATGATTATTGCACTAGTTTAGATTACTCATTGGCTAGTGGCCCTTAGTACGGATGACACTTTGCAAGGGGATTGGGCCCCTCGGGTAGGCCATATAGGGAAACACCAGGCGTTAAGGCATTATGATGTCATCGAGAGTAGGAATGCCTTCAGGATGAGTCACATGTATAGTATGTTCATGATTTTTCATGAGCTCCTAGTTTCGACCCATGTTTTCTTTAGTGTTTATTTTTATGTAGTGGATGAGTGAGAGGTCTAGATCAGTTTATGGCCCCTATGTGCCACTTTTTTCAATTTCCCTTATTATGTTGTATGTTATGTTTGGTTTTCCTTTTGGATAATAATGGATGTCTATATTTCTAAATTGTTCATAATTTTTTTAAATGAAATTCTCCTATTCTTTTCAAACATTAAATTTGTTTTTAAATAAAAAAGGGGAAATTGACTGTTATTTATTTTAGAAATGAAAGTGTGTGTGTGGAAACCCATATTTTATAAAATTTAGTTCAAACCTGAAATAGGTAAATTCATTATTTAATGGTAATGCATTGGGAATAGTTTTTTGGGCATGCCCACTGAGTTTTAATACTCATGCTTATAGTTCTTTTCTGTTTTTTGTGTTTGTGCATGCTACAGCTTGAGTGCGCTCGCCTTGGGTGATGCTTGATCTTTGAGTTGGAATGTGACCCATGGGGTCACATGAAGTTAGTTCAGATATCGATTTTGGTTAGTTTTATTTTATTTTGTTCTTGTATACTCAAATTAAATGGTTTATTTATTCTACACCTCTTTTTATTATTTCAGCAGATTTATTTATTTATACTAGGTGAAATCATTCCCAACATTCCTCTATTTATACCCTGACACTTTTTGCTAGCCCAGGTGGATCGGGAACACCTATCGGGACATGTCGTGGACCGGGTTGGGTGACCAGTTCAGGGTCGACCATGGTTGGTTAGTGAAATAAACAATTTTTGTCGTCACTCAACAACTGAATCTAGATACTTTTGAGAATCATAGATTGATTCTCACAAGTTTTTAAATGAATTATATTCCAAAATGACCTAAATTACATTATCCTCTTAATATAATTATTCAAAATAATTTTATATGTTAATGAATTAGTTAGTCCATTAGTTCCTTTAAGGATTGTTCTAGTTATTTATTTCATTTTGTAATCATTATACTATATTTTCTGAAACTTTGAATGAGATCATTAAATGATTGCCTTATTTTCTAAATTTTATGATGGTAGATGAACTCATCATTAGATGTCTGAGTTTGGATGTTGTACAGTGATGCACGCCTGTCACAGGGTGAGGACAAAAACCATTATATTTTTCCCAGTGCAACACAGTGGCTGACCACGACCGTCTCTCTTGAGGAGCCTTTCAGTTTGGTTCACTTACTTTATTCTAATTCACCTAAAGTATCTCTTTTTGTGGTTTTGTTTTTTAAATGAAAGAGATGAAAATATTTTATGGATTTTTGATTTAAAAAATATAAACAATCAAGCAATGCAAACAGAATGAGTTAAGAACAAAGAACTTGGTTTTGGGGTTTAGTCTTGGATTCAATCATTATTCTATTTTATATATTTATTTTAGTTTGATAATCCAAACATGAAATATCATGTTTGGATCACTACTCTTTTATATAATAGGAATAGTTTGAGGTTCATTTCATTGGGGGTCATCACCCAATCGGGGACATCCGCCTCACCGATGCATGATACTGAAATCTATCACAAACAAAAAAACAATCTTTAACAGAAATTCATGAATATCATGACCTCCCCCCTATCCAAGTATCGAGTTAGCCTCTCATTTCCGAGAGTATGAGATTACATTGTGGATTGGGTTTAGGAAGATACAATTTTTGGAGAGGGAGAGAGAGAGAAAGAAAGAAAAGATGAAAAGTGGATGGAGAAACACAGATTCATGGATTAATAAAAATAAAATTTGAATTACAAATAAATCTAAAATAAATCGAAAAATAAAATGAAAATAAAAATAAAAGAAGAAATGAAGGGGGAAGAGAAGAGAAGCAGCGGCATGTGCCCCGATGGGGTCTCTCCATGGTGTTGGGTGTCGAGCTTATGCATTGGAAGGAGGAGAGGGCCTCCTTTTATAGGCATATTTCCATCCAATGAAATATTTGACATTGTTGGACCCATAAATGGCCGATTCAAGAATGGTCCCATTATTCAATATTGTGCATAAATTTTTTTTCCGTTCACCCTAAAAATTTCATCATTTTTGGACTGCAGATGAAGGAGTAATGAATTTTTCATTTAAGGCTTCTGTTTCTGGATGAAACTTCCAGGAAGGTTCCTCCAAAAGTATGTCATTCAATAGCCACCTTAATGACTTCAAAACATTACAAATGTTGGTGTAGCATTGTTCCTATATGTCCTAGTTCTATCCCAGATGCAAAAACCTCATTGGGAACTGTGTAGGCTGCGTTTGGGTTCCGTTACATTGGTGGGGTCCATGATGTACGCCCGAAAAAATGTCTACATTCAATGAATTTTTAGACCCTCTAGATTTCCAAATCAGCTCCTGGTCCAGAAGAAAAAAAATGAAGGAAATAAGATAATAATTATAAAAAAATTTTGAATCACAAAATTTGGAATTATATTTTTCTGGAAATAACTAAAATACCCTTGATGTAAAAATATGTCAAAATCCAAAATTAGTCATTTTTCACAATTTTTCTCCTTTTCATTCTAAAACTCAAATTACCCATTATATTTATAAAACAATGAAATACATGGGTTTTATCATTGAAAAAAAGTAAGAAATACTCATTATTTTATAAAAAATATGCACGTAAATTTTCTCTATCATACTGTTAGTAGAAGTACATGAATATTCAAACTTGTATAGGTATATTATTTTGTAAAGTCCAACAATATTACTTCAATATATTCAGTATATGTCATTGAAACCTAACGGATAAAATCACAAAGGAATGAAATTATTTACATATTATGGAATTATCCAGGATTCCTGAATGGGGATTGTGAATATTCAATCAAATTTCACATTAGGTATCAATGTAATAGAAATACATTCACTTATTTTCAAGGTATATAATACTGATTATATATTATAATGGGTTTTTAAATATACATGAATTAAAAATCCTGCAAATAATTAAATGATAATTTTGATTTCATTTGATTGATACTGAAAAGGGTAGTTCAGTCATGGATTTAATATAAATTGATATATTAACACAAATGTATATTAATAATCAATTTGAATTTTTATATAATTTCACATATATGCTAATTCCTCTCATTTTTAAAATTTTTTTGGTGAAAAGTATGAAATTATGGATTCAATTCACATGGTTTATTATTTATCCGATTCTATACATTTTTCTAAGAAGAAGGTAAGGAGAAAAAATTTTCCTGGATAAAAAAAAAATTATACAAATGTTTGTTAAAATAAGATTGATTTAATCTCACAATAAATGGAATATTTAAAATTATAAATTCGTTTTTTTAGAATAATGATCTAAATACATAAAATACCATATAAGATATAAATTTAATTTTTTATTTGAGGAATTTTCTTATTAAATTATATAAGTGTTATTTTATAACATAGTAATTTTTGGTATCTGAACATACCAGAATGGCCCAAAGGCCTTCTTTCTTATTTTATTAGGGATAATCTCCATTTTATGGGCTACTGGGGAACGAGTACATGAACTGTAGGCCCAAGGCACAAAGCCCAACATGACTCGCAATACATGGCCTGAAATCTGAGAGGCATATATGTCCATTACATGACCCATAAGCCCAAACCACTAGAACTTCCCCTCCCAATATTCTGCATCATTGATTGCCTAGCTCCCCACCTTACATTGTTGATCATCTAGAATTTCTCCGTACAAAGCTGCATGGTGCATGGTTCCAGTGTTGGTTGCCATACCCTCTCATTATTACAATCTAGTTATCTCTCCTTCTAGTGAATTCTACTTTTGGTTTTCTTTATCCACCTCTGGGGCCTGCTCTATGTGGACTGGGATACTCTATGGTCTTTGTGGCCAGAAGGCCATGTGGCCCAAAGGCCTTAAGGATATTATAACATGTTGGTAAAATATTAATGCAAATAATTACATTAGTTATTTATTAATTTCAATGAAAAATTTATGGAAAGAGTTCAAATAATTATGACGTTGATGAATTTTAAAATATTTCTATATATAACACATGAGTTGTAAACATTATAACATATAATGTTTTGAATTTATGGATATTAAATATTATGTTCAAGGATTAGAACAATTATAATATGATAAATATGTCTCACAATTATTACATCTTCATTTCTTCATATATTTTATTCATTAAAGAGTTAAATGGTAGAGTGTTGTAATATGGTCACATAGATATGTGGTAGGAATTACATAGATAAGTAATAAATAAAAACTCGTAATAATGTATTAATCCTAAGGTTGATATTGTAGTCTATCATATGTGATATGATGAGATAATCACTCATTTATGGTTTTATTAAAAATTTTCAATGGGTATAATAATATTAAATCTATCATGTTATACAAAAGGAAATTTTTTACATTATCATTATTTTATGCTTATGTTATATGATCTTGATGTGAAATGATAATTTAAAATCCACATTATGAATTTCAGTTATCTTTAATTGATGTTCAGATAATGAACTTCCATGCGATTCCACCTAAATAAGCAGTCAATTCTTCTCGCTACTAACCTAAGGTGATTTCTCAATCCCCATGGGCTAGAGGAAAATGGTGGATAGTTATAAATAAAAAATGAGAACGATTTCACCTTAAAATAAATTTTAAAACACAAATTGGTTATTTACCAAAGTTCTAGCATGGACCATCGACATTTGTTTTTCCATGTTACAACATGTAACCATAACAAAAAAATAATCATATAAGTCATTGAATCAATGTCAAAAATAATGATTCAACCTTGTTTCATACATATACAACATCGTCCAAATACAATATAATAAATCATAGAGTAACAAGACATAAAAAATAAACTATAAATTTATGTAGGGGTGATCATCATGGATGATACATTGATATACCAAATTGAACTAAATGAACCTTTTGTGAAGCTCACTCTATGAAACCTTTAGTTTCTCGCCACATCTGAACTCACCCTCATCAGCCAAAGAAAGATAAAAACATTTATAGGAAACCAGGAACATGAAAAATATATATGCATAGTCTAAACAACCTATTAGGTCATTACCCACTGGGTATATGAAATTCTTTTATCTAAGGTTGTATTTAAAAATAAATTAAATACAATGATGATGATAATGTTTTTAATATCATAACCATTAATAAAGAAAAAATATTATTCTAATTTCAAGAAACATTTTTTCTCATTTTAAATCCAGCCCATTTCCTTTCAAAGAAATATTCTCACAAATTAGTTTTTGGAAAAAAATTTCTGAACCATTATTCATAAAAAAATAAAAAAAATTGAATTTTCTTTCTAAAAAATAAATTTAAATCCACTAAAAAACCCATTTCACAAATTTACTAAACCATAAATAAAAGATGAAAATCAAGAGGCACCTGATGTTCAATAATGGACATTAACATAGACAACAATATAAGTTTCACTAGTAACAATAATTAGGGTAAATATATTAAAATTAGATAAAACATAAAACATGAGATTAAATTAAATTAAGGACTATTTTATCAAAATAAAATATAGCATAATTCACATAGATTTAATCAAAAAAGTGATACAATACTAAATTAAAATATTTTATAAATTTTATTTCATTAAAATAATTTCATTTTTTAAATTTTCTTGTTTTTCTTATCTTAGGGTGAATTTTTGATATTTTCCCAATATAGTTGATTTTTAGGTGAATATTGAAAAACACTGATTTTACAAAACTATAAATTTTGTGACACTATAATAATAAAAGAAGAATAATTATTTTTATGAAACCATTTATCTAGAAAAAAAAATATATTAAATAATTAATATAATTTATGTAAAAATTTTAATTTTTAATATAGAAACAATTCTTATCTTTTCTGAAATCAACCTAATGTTTTTGTTCAAATATAAACAATTTTTGGAATATTATATTTTAGTAATGTATTTATAGGGTACATATAGGTTTTTATTTTTTAAAAGAAAAATAACACTATTTTGTTTAATATAATAAAATTAATTATTTTTGAATCAATATTATATTTCATTTTCTATTAAAATTATTTTTATGCTTAAACAAACATTTTTCTAGAAAATGGTTTTGTGGCGTTTTGTGAACTTATATTAAAAGTATATTTTATATTTACTACTGTTTAACTATGTAAAATGTATTTTATAGGTGGAATAAAAAAATTATAATACTAATAAATATGTTCGTCTTAATTTTTTTTCATGATCAATAGTAACCAGGGTAAATATTTATCACCTCAACTAAGGGTAAAATGGAATAAAATGGTTTAAAATTAATATATGATGATTCGAGATAACAAAAAATAATTTATTAAAACTAATTAATTTATTTTATTCAGAACATTGATTTATGATCTTTAAATAGATGATAATTTATATCTTCTTTCAGAGGAAAATGATTATTAAAAACATATATATAATTCCATATATGTCCCTCCCCACACTTATAGAAGGGCAACTATTATCCATTATTATTCACTCCTCTTGATCCACTAATATCAACCAACAATAGAAAAATTAAATTACGAAAATTCCACCATTATTTTATTATTTATTCCCAAATAATACCATTCTAGAAGGATTAATTTGTAAGGTAATGGTGGACTCTCAAAGAAGAGGTAATTATCCCTCCCAACCCTTTTTTTTGTTTGTTTCTTCTTGTAAATCCCCTTAATATATTTTATACATATAAAATTAATGACTAAAATATAGTAAATTTAATTTAATTTTATTAGTATTATTTTTTAATCAATTTCCACATCATTTCCATCCTATAGAAAATGAAAACATCACTCATGCGTACATACAGCCTTCCATCTCCACATAGCGATGTAATTCATTTTTCATTGTTGTTTTTCCTAGAAGGTTATAAACATGGAATTAATGAATGTATATGAAATTTATGAAATAATTATGACTACATATATATATAATTTATCATCTAACTTATTACCCTTCCCTCCATTATAAAATGATATGGTTGCTCATTCGTACGTGTAGACTACCTCTCTAAGTGGTGATGTCATTTGTTTTTATATTACATCCCTGAATTATGATTAAATATATTTATATAATTATAGAAAATTTTATTCATGAATTTATAAACTTTGTTTAATTTATGTGTCCATTTCATAACACCAATAACCATGGTCAATAAAGTGAAGTAATTCTGGAGAATTTGACCAAACAAATTTACGTGGATGATGTAAAAAAGAGTTATTCAATGACTAAATTTAAAATTATTATAAAAGTGATATAAAAATGTAATATAGATAAAAATTCACTTGAAAAATTCATTTATAATTTTAAATTAATTATACATGATTATCAAACACTTATTACAATATGAAGACCAATGGTAATGTAATTCTACTAAAACCACATTTTTTCCGTACTAATTGTGTTAAGATTTACTATGGGAAAATTATAAGATCCAAATATTTCAGACCCCATATATTGTTTATCAGATAGTTATGCTAGTGTAACATTTTTATATTCCATTTAATATATTTTTTAATCAATAATTAAAAATTAAGTTACATGTAATGGTATTTCTTTTAAAATATTTTATTAAATTTTTTAAATTTTCCTTTTCCAGTTTTTTTCTTCCATGTCCATGTTTTTGTTTCAAATATGGTATTATTTACACTCTAATAATTATTAAAATTAAATTTAAACCATTTTTTAAATTATTTAACTTTAAATAATATCATTATCTTTATAATGTTTAAGAAAAATTTCTTTTTTAATTTTTTAAAAAAGTGTGAATAAAATCATTGTATTAATGTTTTCCATTTGAACCAAATTTCCCACCATCATGAATATTCTTATCATTAAATATTCCTTTAAAATTTTCTATTTTTTTATAAAAAATTATATTTTTTAATAATGTCATAATTTTAATTAAAATATTATCAAAATAAAATGGTATTAATTTCAAAAGATAATCGAAGTAATTTAAAAATTTATTTATAACTATTTTCTTATAACTAGTTAAAGAGATATTGATTTTTAATTTTCTTCTCTTCTAATTTATTTCATAATGTCTTGGTTTTACTAAAACCCATTATTTGTTATGAATTGATAATATGATATCATCCTTTACTGGTAATGGAATATAAAATATTTTGATATTATTCACTTTCTTATGGTCAATTTCTATACACTCCCCATTATTCCTTAGAAATTATTTCTATAATTCATGTCTATATTTTAAACATCAAAAATTAATTCCATATAATTTATATTACATTTATGATGCATAAAATGTATGCCAAATCAATATAAAATATCATTTTAAGTAATAATGGTATTTTATTGACTGGAAAATGATATTTTATTCTTGATTCAATATGAATAATTATTTATTTTCTATAATTTTGAGAATGAATTGTATTAATCATTAAGTATAGGAGGAATGAATAAGATGTGAAAGTGATGAGTGGGGATTGATTATAGATAGCCCCTCAATGAATAATTGTGTATCATTAGACAAAATAACATGAATTACATATTAAATGGGAATTTGGTTTACGTGTACCCATTTATTAAGAATAATTTTTTATTTGATAGGCCTTTATAGTATAGATTGGTGATAACTTGATTGAGGCCTTGATGGAATGTTCATGAATTTTAGAATTTAAGAATTTCATTTATTGAGAATTCAGTATCCTTTATCAATGTGATTTTCATGTCGACATTTTACATGGGGGATAATTTAACTACATTTGTTGATTAAATTACATGTGTTTATATTATCCACTCTTAAATATTGATCTTACCTTATTTAATCATGATAGTTTCTACTGTACATAATCATTATTGGGTATTTAAGCTAATCCTTTATGTGTTTTTATTTTACTAGGATATAAATAATGATATTATAAATTATTTTCATGTATTTTATAATGTCTTTTATGATATGTTTTTATATTACGAATTTATTATGTTAATAAATTATGTATTAACATTACCAAAAAGTGCAAAATTCATTTATGCAACATGGTTGGAACCCTTGAATCTTGTATCAATATAATAAATTAAACATCAAATTTTTTATTTTTTTAGGGTGTTATAGTTGGTATCAAAAAAATTTAGTAATAATGATAAGTCTATACTGACAATGTATGTGTGGTTTATATTTTGGGGTTTGTATATTTGAGATATGTTAGTGTAGTAGGAAAATAGCTACAAAACAGAAGTGATTTCGTTTGTTAGACATATATGTTATTGAATTGTGAATGTTTAGGCTATAATGTTGTATTATGGTATGTATTTGTTCATGGTTTTGATCATGGAAAAGATGAATTCTCAAATGGGGTCATTCAATATGGAAGTAATGGTTATACCATATGAGATTCCACCATATATTCACCAACTATATTGTAGTTTGGATACGTGAATTCAGTAAAGAATCATGGGGGTCCATAACTATAAAAAAATAATTGATAGTTTGGGGTTTTTCATAAATTAATCATCATCAAGATCTAATGGAAGTTTTTTATTCATGGGACATAATGTATTAAATTATTAATTCCATAATCATGGTTTTTATTCGTATTTAGGTTTTGATATTTAATGATATATAAATACATTATTTACATATGGAGAATTTATCAGGAAATTTTATCATTCAGATATATTTATTCATTTATGTACTGAGACACATGGAGAATTTAATAGTTACTACATACTTCAAAATTAACATCCACATGTGAAAATTTCTAAGAGACATTTATTTCTAATAGAAATTATAGTTATAGTCCCATGTGATATAAAATAATTGAATAATAAGAAGTATAAACCATTTGAAAATAATTTATAGGAATATTTGTAAAAAACAATCCAATCCTAAAATATAAATAAAAGAGATTAATATTAACCAATTTAAATATCTAATTTTAGAGTAAGAAAAGATTTGTTATTTATTCTAGTATAGTGATGAAATTATGCAATGTTTCTATAAATAGAGAGAACATACAATGTTTTTCATGAAACAAGAAGACATGGAATCTCCTAAATATCATGTAAAAAGAGAATCATATTCCATATTTGTTTTTCAAGGAATGCGATGCTTGAGGTGATGTTCACAGCAGACTTGTGAAGGAGAAAAATAATATCAACAAAACCTATACATACATTCACCATGAATTTATAACTACAATGTGATATTGTACTTGAGAAAAGAAACATATTTTTCCATTATAATCATTGAGTTTTATAGGGAATTTGGGAGGGTAGTGATCCTTGTGTGATAATGAACCAACCGAAAACATTGTTAGGGCGGTGAGCCCATGCCTGAGTGACCTAGACTAAAGAATCGAGTAGTGATCATAGTTATTTTGGTGAACCAATATAATTTTGGTAGCATGATCCATGGACTATTTCATTTTGGGGAACCAAGTAAAAATATATGCTTCATTTTTCTTGTTTTTAATTAATCCATATCCTTTATTGTCATGTATGTTGATAAATAAAATAAAAAAGAATATTAGTATATAAAAGATTGTCACATAATGGAATCAATAAAATTACTGCAAAATAAATTAATTCACCCTTATAACTAAGAGGTCAGGATTCACTGCGGTATGAAGAACATTGAAATGTATCCATTCCATGATTCACCACCTCCCTCTTTCAAAATATATACGAACATCTTTGTAACAACTGAATTTTTTTATGAAATAATTTTGTTAAATAATTTTAATTCTTCAATGACACTAATTTCAATAAATGATTAGATTACTCAACCCAAGAGATTCCATTTGTATAAAAATTCTATTATAACACAGCCGTTAGGTTAACATGTATAAATATAACAAATTTAGGAAAATTTATAGTGAATTTCTTATTTGTGTAAAATATAAATTAATTATATTTTTGTATCTGTTTTGCTTTAATAGATTGAGTGAATTATTATTAATAGATGAGATTAATTAAATATAAATTTTATATACATTATAAAATATTTATTATATCCATCCAATAGATATTTTTGTCATAGAGTATGAATAGACCATATTTGATGTATAAAAACATATATTTTTCAAAAGGGTAATTTTCTATTTTTTAATAGTGTACCACTTTTAAATTAATATTTTCACACATTAAATATTTTTATATGAAAACATAAAAATGTTGTTTTAAATAATAATATAAAATATATCATTGGATAAAGATTTCATATTTTTTAGATGACTTTTTAGTTTTCATGAATAGTAAAAATACACTAAATTTTAATTGAAGAAAATTTTTTTCTTAAAAAATAATTATTATCATTAAATTATATTATTTTATGGTTTTAAAGTATAAATATAATATATTTTTACTATCAAATAAAATTTAGGTCATTGTCACTAATTTTACATTGAATTCATATGTAAAAGCCTTTTAATCTTTTGCAATGTTTTAACATTTAAAACATGTTCTCTCATTATGAAAACGTAATTGATTTTAAAATAATTAATGAAACAAATCTGTTTTGAATTTTGAAAAAATGAACTCAATATTTTTAATCATTAGGTCAAAATTATGAATATATATTTATTTTATTTTTGGGATTTATAGATAGTATCTTTGGTAGTTTTTTATTAATAGGGTAAAAGGGTAAACTAGCTAATTGAGGGTACCAATACTAGTATAGAATTACCCTATAACATGTATTAATATAACTGTATTATTATGTATCAACATAACTAATCCTTGGGTCTCAATGGTATCCATTAGAATCCACTTGGATGCGATTATGATATTTAATTTATTTTATTTAAAGAAAAGTTAAATATGTCTCACTCGAATTTTCATAAATAAATATTTTTTAATATTAGGATATTGTTATAATAATTTAAATTATTAATACTCATTAAAATATAAAATATTTTTCTTTATCATGTTAATTTATTTTTAGTTTTTTGGAAATAAATAATAACCATAATAGCTTATACATTAATGATGTAGAAATTATTTAATTAACAAAAATCAATAAAGTATTTTTTATTAGAATGATAAAACCCATTAAAAGACCCCAAAACATGAAAAAAAATCTTAATGGTCAATTATATCGAGACCCTACTGATTCAAGGGTCATGTTATTCACCATTTGGAGCCTTATAGAAGGGATTATGCAACTTACAGAAGTTTATTCAAAGTAACGACAAACTTGTTAAATTCTTAATTTAATAAGTATAAAATTATAAATATTTCATTTCCAAAAATATAAATTCAAAAAAATGTATTAGTATAATATATATTAGATTTATCTTCATCATAGTATTTTATTTTGAATTTTTTTTCAACAAATAAATATATTAAATAATTACAAGAAACTGTTGTATTAATTATTTTATTAAAAAAATACCTAATAAATGTAATTAAAAATATTAAAATAAATATTTCTTTGGATAATTAATATATACAATTAATCTTATTGACTACCATTAGATCATAGGGAAATAAATTTTTTTGACTAATGTTAACTTTTAATTTTAATATTTTTGAAAATCAATGAATTGAATATTGTCAAAATGGACAGTATTTTTTGTTTGCAAAAATATTGTTTCATTAAATTGTTTAAAAATAATAAAATATTTTTATAAAATATATAATAATTGATATATGGTATAAAATTTTTTGTGTACTTATTTTTTGTCTAAATTACTTCAAATAAGTAAATATTTACCTTTTAATTTTGAAATATTTGTTCTCTTAATTAAATTTAAATAGAGTAACTAAGTGTGAATTAAAAATATAATGTTTAAATTGACATAAAAATTGTTTAAATCGTACTAGTTGATTATATTACAACCATATCTCATCTAATCATTTAAAATGGGACATTTAAGTGGTTTTGGGATAGTTTTTTAATTTATTATAAATTAATATTTTTCGGTTTCAAAAAGTGCCCCTCACCTCTATTATAAAGGGGCACATCCTACACCACCACTTCACATCACCTTGATTCATAAAGATCATAAATTATATGACCTTATCCCTTATCATCTTCTGAAGATAAATTATATATGTTCTTACCTTCTTAAAAGGCCAACTCCAGTGTTCTAATATGAGATTTAGATGATGCACATTGAAGAAGATGTAATCTCCTCTACCAATTTCTTCAAACTTCTTTCTTCTTAAACTACCTCTTCATGATTGATTTCATTATAAAGTAATAAATATAGTATCACTTGTGTACATAAGTGTTATTATTGTTATGAAACAACCAAATTCAAATATATATCCATCCTATGAAAAAATGAAATCACCACGTGTTCGTACGTACTGCTTACCATCTCTATGTCATGGTGTAATATGTTTTTTCACTATCACCATGCTTGGATGGGTATAATGATGTCAGTAATTAATGTATATATGATTATTATAAAATTATATTTATTTTATAATATTATACACCATCCACTTCAATACCATTCAACAATTATAGGAATGATATCGTCGCTCGTGCTTATGTACAGCCTACCATCTCCGCAGGGCTATGTGATTCATTCTACACGATATTCATTAAACCATGATTTTAAAAATTCATTGAAAGAATTAAAATTATATATATTATACTAATATCTTTCAATAAATTATATAACTATAAAATAAGAAGAGTAACAATAACATATACAACACACCATCTGTAAGAAAACAAAGTAGATAATGCCTGATGGAAGAGTAATATTATTACTAACGAATGGATAATAATATGATCATATATGATATCAAAAAATGACTATGATTCTGGAATAATCAATGATATTATTTATATCAATACATCGGATGTTGAGATAGATATGAAGGCTATTAGACCTAAGGTAAGGGATAATTTTTCAATCACATTATTATCTGAGGTTGTTTATATGTATGTATTTACTAGTGTATATTTATCATCCACATCCATGTTTCCCAAATAATTATTCCAAAATATTATTTATATCCTTATAAAATTGTTTAATATAAATTTTTCCCATTGGATAATTTTTAATAAATATTATGAAAGGAATATTTTTTCATTTTCGGAATGATGTAATTTTTTACTTTTCTAGTAATATTACGAGGAGAATGTTTTTTAACATATACAACAAGAATAGATTTTTATGTTTTCATAACTCCTTATTTACATGAATATTCCTTTACACTATTTCAATGTTATTATAAAATAAATTCTCTTCTTTTAAATTTTCATAAAATTTTGAGAAAATAACTTGTTTTTGAAGAAGAAATGATATTTTCCTCATGAATTAATTACATGTATTTTATGAAAATAATTTTATACCTAAGAAAAAATAAACCAAATGTGGTTATGTTTCTATAAATATTATTTATATTATTTTAATATGTTAATTATGGAATGATATTTATTAAATCCATTTGTTTCATATAGATTATTTATGGAATTATTTTTAAGATACCCATTTTATACCTTACATTATGCTATGATTAATGATTTATGTTTCTGTGGAACACGTAAGAATGATTTCATTGTGAGATGGGTGGGACCTATATATCCCTCCAATGTATTGGGTAGATATTTATATCTCCTGATATAAAAATTATTGGAACAACAAGTAAATATGGTTTTGTAATATAGGAATGCAACAAGGGGTAAAATAGGTTCATAAATAGACTTTGTCTGCTATGATGGTCTTGGCATTGAGGCTTGCCTAATATGAAATGAATTTCTATGCTTTGTGTATGCCACAAACTTCTATTTCTTATGTTATTAATTTTAGATATATGATCATTTATTATTTATAAACATTTATTATTTTTCACATGACTTGTTTTCATAATCTTTTATATGTAGGGTAAGATTTTCAGATTTCATGTTATTATGTATTATTATTATGATATGATTTTTATAGAATTTATTTAACATTATTGATACTATGATATCACACTTTCTTATGTTCCTTTTTTCACATGTCATTAAGGAGGGTATTAGTTATGATATTAAAAAAGTAGTCTAGTTATGAACTAATATACTGGAGACAATATAGATGATTTATGAACTAGTTGTATATGTTTCTCAGTTTCAAATGAAACAATACCTAAATGTTCCATTCATGGTGTTGTTATATTGTTTAATTAATATTCCTAAATTTTTTTGTAATAAAAATGTATGTTATGTAAGGGCACTTATTTTTGGTATCATAGGAAAGGTATATTTATCCTTTAGAAACTTGGATATGAAAATCTTACATAAAATCCAATGGGTATGTCGAAGTATAGGATACAATCATAGTGTTTAATAAATAATCATGAATAACCTAGGATAAAACCTAAAGTGTCTTAAATTGAAATTTTATTCTTGCTTTTGTGAGTTTCCCATTAAGATTAGAGTTTCTCACGATATTCTTCTCAGTTTTAAAAAATGGTTGGATCCCAAACGAACCACATAAATGCCAAACGCAAGGGGAAATGAAAAGATTTTCCTTACGAGAGACCAAATTGTAGGGGATCTAGAATGAAAATTATTATATCTATGCTCACACAAATTTCTATGGCTATGAATCACACAAAAAATCCAAACTAGTAAATGAGGGAAAAAATTCAATTGAGTCCTTCATGACGCAGCATCAACCATCCTTCAAAAGTTCGTCTGATCCATTGGTGTTTGAATAATAGATCAGTACCACTGGAAAGTTATTTTTAGTTCTCTGATGGTCAGATCATGATAAAGTCATATTATTAGTGTATTATTTGGAAGGTGAAAAAGGTAAATTGTGGAACCTTATCAAGAATATGAGGGAAAGATGTGAAATTGAATCCATGGAATGGGATGAGTACAAGAACATAATTTTCAATAAGTACTTTCCTCATATTCATTGAAAAAAAATTGAGAAGGAGTTCCATGATCTTAACAAAAAGGATGATAAATCTATAGGTAACTATAGATAAAATTTTACAAGGATTTCATGGTATACTTTTGGAATTATTATCCACCCTCAGAGTAAAATTGATCATTTCTTTGGTGGCATAAAAACAAGTCCCTGAAAGGGAATGATCCATATGGTATTTTAATGGATATGGGAAAATTGTATAATGTTTTCTTAAGGTTTAGGGGAAGAGTGAAGTAACCAATAGTCATATGAGTTTGATTAGAAGAGAAAAAAATTAATTAAAGGGAAAATTTAATGACCACACTGAAAGGAAGATTCATTTTCCCTTATTCTCGCAGTGTAGAAAGAAAAATGGATGAAATTTTCATAAAGGGACTACCAAATGCATTATGTGTGGAAAATAATTCCATTGGTGGTTGAATGTCGATGTGATGGGAAAAAGTAGTAAAATGATGTGAATAGAGAATAGGCTACACATAATGATCCACCTACACTTTAGTGTTACATGTGAAAGAAAAATGGTAATTATGCCAATGAATTCCTTAATCCTAGTGTTATTGATGATGGTCTACATCAAAAAACTCTTAAGGTAAAAAACAAGGGAACATATCATACGGTCACTATCAATGATATGGAGTACGATAATGAAGAGGTTAAAGGTACACTTACCATACACTCTAAAGTATAAAATGTTTTATTTTATTTTGGATCCACCCACACTTTAATTTATGAATAATTTTATAAGGGTATCACCATATTAACTCAACAATTAAATATTGAGTTAGTTGTGACAACTCCTAATGGCACAATGGTGGCATCAAAAGATTTCAATTCTTCTCTAGTTGAAGTTTGTTAGAAAGTGAATCCAACAAATCATGTAATCCTTCCTTTTATAGAATTTAATGTGATTCTTGGCATAGATTGGATTTCTCTATATAGAGCTAATATTAATATCCATGGAAGGGAATTTATATTTTATTTTCTGGTTCAATCTATTATCATAAATCGTTTCAAGGATGAATATGACCTTACATTGAATATTTATTCTTTTTTGGGGTCTTGATTCCTATAAATGAAGGATATATATCTCAAATTTTTTGGAAAAAAAATCATTATTAAAAATAGACCTATTATATTGGATTTTAATGATCTCTTTCCAGAATAATTTCATGGTCTTCCACTGAATTGTGAGGTTGATTTTTCAATATAACTCATACTGGGTGTTATGACTATTTCAAATAAAGCTTATAGAATGGCCCCAATTGAGTTGCTAGAATTTAAAAGGAAACTCCAAGGGATTATGAACCACGGATTCATTTTCCCTAGTGTTTCACCTTGGGGAGAACTTATTATATTTTCTAAGAATAAATATTGAACAATGAGACTTTTCTTTTATTATCTAGAACTTAACAATATCACTATCAAGAAAAAATATCATCTTCAATGCATTGATGATTTGTTCGACCAACTATGTAGAGGTCAATAATTTTCCAAGATTGATCTTAGTTCAAGATATCATCATTTAAAGGTCAATAAGTAGGATATACCAAAGACTTAATTACCTACAAGGTATGGACAATCATAATTTATAGTGATTAATTTTCAACTTTCCAATGCCCCTACTATCTTCATGAATCTAACTAAAAGATTATTTAGAGACTATCATGATCATGTTTTGGTAGTTTTTATAAATGATATTATTGAATATTAAAAGATGACGGAAGAACATGAATATCCCTTCAAAATTGTACTAAAGACCTTGAAAAAGGATAAGCATTTTGAAAAATTTACCATGTGTGAATTTTTTCTTTAGGAAGATACATTTTTTGGTCACATAATCTCCAGATAGGGGATATTCATATATCCAAAAAAATAAAATGTCATTGAAAGTTGGAAGAGAAGAACAATGTTAACTTAGATGCGCTGTTTTCTTGGTTGGGTTGGATATTATTGACATTTTGTTAAGTATTTTTCATGAACATCTATTCCACTCACCATACTGACTTGAAAAGTAGTTATGTTCGTGTAGATGTAAGAATGTCAACAGAATTTTAATAAGCTAAAATGAAGGTTACCTAGTGAGCATATTCTCACACTACCATGTAGTAGAGAAAGGTTTTTGATCTATAGTGATGTATCCAAGGGGTTGGGATGTTCTCTCATGAAAAATGATATGGTGATTTATTATGCCTCATGAAAATTGAAAATCATTGAGAAAAATTACCCAAATCATGATTTGCTGTTATCTATAGTAATATTTATATTTAAAATATGGAGGAATTATCTTTATGGTGAAAGGTTTGATATTTATACAGATTATAAAATTTTAATGTATATTTTCACAAAATATGAGTTGAGTATGAACCAAAGAAGATGGTTGTAGTTAATTAAAGGTAACGAATAATCAATAATTTACCACCCTAGGAATGTGAAAAAGGTGTAAGATGCTTTGAGTTTAAATGGCCATGCTATTATATCCTAATGAGGATAAAAAAAGATCCAATATTTATGGATTTTCAAATGATAGATCTTGATATTTTAATGGAAGAGGAGAAATATTGTATTTATCAAATTAATGTTCATCCATAAATATAATTGAAGATTAAGAAGGCATAGAAAGAAGATATAGAGATATAAACGAAGCTGATAAAGGTTCCCCAATTCAACTGTTATGGTGACAGAATAATAAGGTTTTGGAACTATGTTTTTATTCCTTCTATACCATAATTAATGAAGTAACTATTGGATGAGGCTCATAGTTCCTTTTTGTCTATTCATCCTGGAAGCAAAAAAATATACAAGGACCTAAAAGAGTATTTCTAGTGGGATAGAATGAATAGAGATATTGTTGAATATGTCTCATGGTGCTTGGTTTTTCAGAAAGTTATGGCTAAGTGATATAAGATTATGTGGATGTTACAACTATTACCAATACTGGAATAGAAATGGGGAAACATCACTATGTACTTTTTCATCAGACATCCCAAAACATCTAATGTACATAATTCTATATGGTTTATAGTTGATCTCTTTACAATTTCATCACGCTTCATTTTTATTAGAGGGTATTTATTTCTTGATCTACTTTCCATGATATATGTAAAGTATGTGCAAAGATTTCTTGTAGTACCACTCTTCATTATATCTAATCGGGATCCAAGGTTTACCTCAATGATCTGGAGAAGTATTCAGAAGACTCTAGATATAGAGTAATGTTTCGCACTGATTATCATCCTCAGACATACAGTTGGTCTGAGAGTACAATTCAAACTCTAGAAGGCATGTTTAGATCTTTCTTTATTGATTTAAAAGGTGGTTGGTATCTACACCTACATTTGGTGGAATTTTATTACAATAATAGCTTTCAATCCAAAATTTAGATGTCTCCTTATGAATCCTTTTATAGAAATAAGTGTTTAAAACCAAAATTTTAGGATGATGTTGGGGAATGACAGCTGTTAAGACAATATCTTGTTGATGAAATGGAAGAAAATGTCAGATATATTCAACAACACATAAGAGTATCTCTGATTCAACAATAACATTCTTCCAAAAACTGAATAAAACACTAGGAGGTTGAAGTGGGTGATAAGGTGTTTCTATGAATATATCCTTGTAAGAGAGTAATGAGATTTAGAAATATGGGAAAGATGATCCCCCCAAGTATATCATTTCTTTTGAAATTATAGATCGTGTCGGGAAGGTATCTTACAGATTGGAACTTCCACGGAATCTCTTTCATGTTCATGATGTGTTCCATATATCTCTACTAATAAAGTACATTACAAATCCTTCATATATACTAAACTCAGAATTCATTCCAGTTGAGAAATATCTTTCTTATTAACAATAATTGATAGAGTTTCTAGATTATAGAGAAAACGTTCTAATAAACAAGACCACTCTCTTGTTTGATGTTTTCTAGATGAACCACCAATTTAAGGAAGCTATCTAGAAACATGAGGATGTGATGAGGCAAAGGTATCCTCATCTATTTCTATCCATGTGTTGATTTTTGAGGGAGAAATTCAGTTTAATGGGGGTAGAATGTAACACCCGGAAGTTTTTATAAAATAATTTCTTTAAATAATTTCAATTATTCAATAGCTAGCATTTCATGAAATCATGAGTTTAGAAAAACTCTGAGATTCCATTATTTTAAAAATACAATTATAACCAAGCTGTTAGGTTAGTAGTAATAAAAAAAACTGTCTTATGAAAATTAATGGTGAATTAATTATTTCTGAAAAACATAATTAAATTATATATTTGTATTATTTGAATTAATAAATTTAGTGAATTACAATTATTATATGAAATTAATTAAATTTATATGTTATATAAGTAATAAAATATTTTTTATAATCATATAATAGATATTTTTCTCCTAGGTTATGAAAAAACCCTATTTTACATATAAAAACCTATATCTTTTAGAAGGGTAATTTTACTCATTTTAATGGAGAACCAAATTTAAATTAATATTTTAACACATTAATAATTTTTATATGAAAACATAATCATGTTATTTTGAATCTAAATATAAAAATTTATTTATGATAAATTTCTAATATTTTTCTGATAAGTTTCATGTTTTGATGAGTAGTAAATATAATCAAGATTTTAATTAAAAACAATTTCTTTCAACAAAATAATTTATATGGTTAAATTATATTATTTAATTTTTTTAGATATAAATAAAATATATTTTCACCATTTCATATAATGTAATTCACTGAAATTACATTTACATTAAATTCATATGCAAAAATATTTCAATCTTTTTCAATTTTTTAACTTTTAAAACTCGCTCTCTCATTATAACTATGGGATTCATTTTAATTTAATTTATGAAACATTTGGGTTTTGAATTTGTTTTAAATTGACATTATATTTTAGTCATTATTTCCAAATTATATAAATATATTTTTTTGGCATTATGAACAGAAACTTCGATATCTTTTATTAATAGAGAAAAAGGGTAAACTATTTAACTAACATTAAGAATACTGTAATATAATTACCTTAACACATGCCATAATATCATTATATGATAGTTTTTTGACCTAAATAATCCTTGTATTGAAATTTTATCCATTATAATCCACTTGGATAATATTATTACATTTAATTTATTTTATAAAACGAAAAGCTAAATATGTCTCACGTAAATTTTAATAACTAAATTATTTTTTATTTAAGTTTATACTAAAGATAATTTATATTATAAATACTCATTTAAAATATTTTTTTTTCATTATCATGGTAATTTATTTTTAATTTTTGGGAAATAAATAATTACCTTAATATCTTATACATTAATTATTTTGAAATAATTTAATTAACAAAATTCAATAATATCATTTGTATTAAATTGATATTACCCATTAAAAGACCCAAACACTGGAAGAAATGTTATTGTTAAAGTATATATCGACCCTAATCATCCATTTTTATAGTTATTTACTATTTGGGGCCTAATAGAAGGGATTATGATATTATATTATTTTATTTAAAGTGATGATAAACTTGTCAAATTCATAATTTAATAAGTATAACATTTTAAATATTATATTTTCTTGAATATAAAATAAAAAAAAATGTATTCTTCTTAAATTTATTATATTTAACTTTATAATAATATTCTATTTTTAATTTTTATTCAAATTATATGTTTTTTAAATAATTACACGATAATATTGTAGTAATTATTTTATTAAAGAAATAACAAATTAATTTTGAAAAAAATATTAAAATAAATATAATTTGTTCTAATTAATATATTAAATGAATTTCATAGGTGACCTTGACATATTAGTGATATAATAAAATGATCATTTTGAAATTAACATTTTATTTAAATATTTATAAAAATCTATGAATTGAATTTTTTTCAAAATGGAGATTATTGTGTATTTATCAGAATACTGTTTTATTAAATTATTTAAATATCATAAAACTTTTTTTATAATAAATAATTATTGTTATATGATCTAAAATGTTCTAATTTACTTATTTATGGTCCAATTTACATCAGAAATTTTAATATTTCACCCATTTAATAATGAAATATTTGTTCAATTAATTAAAATTAAATAGAATAACAAAGTGTTAATTAAAATGGTAATGATTAAATTGAAATAAATACATGTCTAAAATTTATTGGTTTATTAAATTAAAATCATATCTCGTTTCATTTTTTAAATTGTGATATTTTTGGGTTTTTGGATAAGGTTTTATTTTATTATAAATTAATATTGTTGAGGTATCCAAAAGTTCCACTCACATTTTTTATAAAAAGGGAACATCCACTTTCACCAATTCACATCACCTTGATCCTTAAAGATCATAAATCTCCTACACTTTTCCTTTATAAAAATATCATGTAAAATTCAATAGCGTATTCTCTTCATCAAAGACCAACTCCAGTTCCCTAAGAGGAGAGCTAGAGGAAGCACATCGAAGAAGAGGTAATCTCCTCTACCAATTATTTCAAACTTCTTTATTCATCTACATCCTCTTCAGGAGTGGTTTCATTTAAAAGTAATAACTCCAATATAAATTATGTAATGAGATTTTATTATTATTTTGAAACAACCATATTCCAACTTCTATCCATTCTATGAAAAAATGAAATCACGATGTGTGCATACATATGGATTACCATCTTCACATTGTGGTGTAATTTCTTTTTCCACATCCACCTTTCTTGGATGGGTTTAATGATTGATGTAATAACAATATATTATTATTATAAAATGATATTGATTATATAATATTATTCATCATCCCCTTCAATACCATTCATTAATTATGGTAATTATATTGTCGCTCGTGTGTACATATGGTCTACCATCTCGACAATTCAATGTGATTCATTATACATGATAGTCAATAAACAATGATTTTATAAATTCATTTAATGAATATATATGATATATATTATAAAAATATCATTATTTAAATGATATAACTATAAAATATTAAGAATAATAGGAACTTATGTGACACAAAACGTGTAAGAAAATAAAGTAGTTAATGCATGATGGATGAGTAATAATGTAAGAAACAAACAATTGATAATATGATCATAAATGATATCATAAAACTGAATATTATTATATAAAAAAACAATGACATTATATAAATAATTTTTCTTGATTTTTGGATAGATATTAAGGATATCAGAACTATGGTAATGAATAATTTTATAATCTCATTATTATCTGAATTGTTAATAAGTAATTATTTACTGGGATATATTTATCATCCACATCCATATTTCATAAATAATTATTAAAAAATATTATTTCTATCCTTATATAATTTCTTAAACTCAATTTTACCAATTGGTGAAATTTTAATAATCTCTATTAATAGAATTTTTGTTGTTTTCAGTACGAGGTACTTTTTGAATCTCCCGACAATAGTACGATGAAAATGTTTTTTTAATTATATGACATGAATGGATTTTTTAAAATTTCATAACACAATTTTTCTTTAGAGATTTCATTTCATGATTCTAATTTTATCTTCAAATAAATTCTTTCCCATTTAAAAAGTGCGACATTTTTAGAAAATAAAATTTTTTTCAAGAAGAGATGATATTTTCCTCATGAATTTATTTCAAGTGTTTTATCAATATTATTTTCCATCTAATATGACATTCAATAAACGGGGTTATGTTTATTTCCCTATTATTAATATGATGTGATTGTGTTTATCATGGAATGATATTTATGAAATCTATTTTTTTATATGGATTATGATGAATTGTTGTTTTGTAATCCCATTTTATTTCATGGGTTATGATATGATAAATGATTTATTTTTTTGTAGAACATTTAAGAATGATTTCATTATGAGATGGGAGGGACAGATATATACCTCCAATTAAATGTGTAGAGAATTATATCTCATGAGATAGACATCACTATAAGGTTATGTAAATCTGATTAAGAATTATAGGGATGGATTGAACTCGATTCAGTAATGGACTTTGTCTATTATGATGGTCTTAAAAAATGAGACTTCGCTAATATGAAATTAATTTCTATGCTTATGTGTATGCCGAAAATATTAAATTTTTAATGCTATGAATATTGGGAATATGATTATTGATTATTTATAATCACTTTTAATTATCACATTATATGATATCATGATCTTTTATATATAGGGTAATATTTTCAAATGTAATGTTATTATTTCTAATGATTTGATATGATTTTTACTTCCATTATTTACCCTTACTGAGCATCTAATCTCATCATTTATTATGTTTCTTTTCCCCAGGTTAGGAAGAAGAGTATTAAGTACGATATTCCCAAAAGGGGTCTAGATAATAAATAATAAGCAGGATACAATGTAGATTTTTCATGAACTAGTTATTTATGTTACCCAATTTCTAAAGGCACAATACCTGCATGGTCCATTCATGGTGTTTTTATATTTTTTAATGAATATTCATCAATTTTAAAGTAATATAAATGTTTTTAAAGTATAGGAAAGTATAGCTGGTTTTAGAGGAATGGTAGACTCATCCTTTGGAAACTAGGATATGAAAACCTTATTTAGAAACAATAAAATATGTTGAAGTATAGGTTACAATCATAGTGCTTTAGAAATGATCATGAATAACCTAGAATAAAACATAAAGTGTCCTAAATAGAAATTTTATTTTTGAATTTTGTGGTTTCCCCATTATGATTAGTATTTCTCACACTATGCTTCTTGGTTTATTCAATGGTTGGAACATGAAAGAACAACCTTAATGTTAAATGCAGCGATCAATAGAAATGATTCCCTTCCTATAAAACCAAATGTTATGGGGGATGGAATGAAAAGTATAATATCTTTTCTCACAAAAATTTCTCAACCGATGAATCTTGCATAACTTCCCAATGGGAAATATAGGGAACACAATTTTGTCGAGTTCTTCATGAGGTAGTGTCCGCCATCCATCAGTGGGTCTTCTGATCTATTGGTGGCATAACAATGGATCAGTGCCACTGAAAAGATATTTTATGTTCTCAAATGTTCATAACATGATAAATTCATCTTAGTAGTCTATCATTTGGAATTTGAATCTAATAAATTGTGGAACTTTATAAATTATATGAGACAATTTGATGAAATTAAATCCATGGATTGGGAAGTGTTAAATAACCTATATTTTGATAAGTGATTTCTTCAATTTATTCAAACAAGGCTGTAGAAAGAGTTACAAGAGCTTAATAAAAAGGTAAATAGATCTGTTGGGCCCTATTAAGAAAATTTTTAAGACATTCATTGTACAATTCTAGATTTATTATTCCAATTCATATTAAAATTGATTGATTCTTTGGTGGATTAAAACCAAGTCTTTAGAGGAAAATAACCATATGGGAATTTAATAGTTATGAGGAGATCGTTCGATGTGTACTCAATGATGATATGGAGATTGTGTAACTCATCAATACTATGGGTTTGATAAGAAGAAAAATTTGAATTATAATGAAAATAAAAAAAACCACCGAAAAGAAAATTTGTTTTCTATTATGCTAAAATTGGGGAATGAATCGTGGAATAAATTATCTTAATGGAACTAACAAATGTTTTAAGTGTGGAAAATAAGTTCATCAGGTAGTTAAATGCTGATGTGATGGTAAAAAGGTGTCTAATGATGTTAATAGAGTGAATGATTCACATAATAAACCTTCTACACAATATTGATACAAGTGAAAGTAAATGAGGCATTATAAAATCCCTACACAAATCTAGAGGTTAGTGATGATAATCGATGTCAACAAACTATTAAGGACAAAGACAAGGGAAAGTCACATATGATCTCTATCGGTGATATGGAGTAAGATAATGAAGTGGTGAAAGGTAAAATTACCATCCACTCTAAAGTATCCAAAGCTTTATTTGAATTTTGATAAAACCAAAATTTTATTTCTAATGAATTTTATAAGGGTATCATTGTATAACCTCAAAAATTAGATGTTGAGTTAGCTATGACAAATCCTAATGGCATAATGGTGGCATAAAAATTCTCTAATTCTTCTCAAGTATATGTTTGGGGGAATGTTCTTCCTATAAATCTTTTGATCCTTCCTTTAGTGTAATTTGATCTGAATCTTGGAATGGATTAGATTTATCTATATGGATCTCATATCAATTACTATGGAAGGGAAGACACATTTCGTATTCCATATTAATCTATGATCATCTATCGATTCATGGATGAACATGACCTTAAATTGGATATTTCCACAATCTTATGGCACTTGATTCCATTAAATAAAGTTTATATATCTCAAATGACTGAGGAGAAACACCCAATTATGAATACACATATTATACTGGAGTTTAATGATTAATTTATGGAGTAATTCAAAGTTGTTCACCGAATTGTGATCTTGATATATCAATAGAACTCATTCAAATAAACCATATATAATTTCCTCAATTGAGTTTCACAAATTGAAGAATCCAATCTAAGAGAATATTGATAAGGGATTCATACACCCTAATGCATCACCTTAGGGAGCACTTTTTCTATTTGTTAAGAAGAAAGAAGGATCAATGAGACTCTGCTTTGATTAATGAGAACATAATAAGATCACTATCAAGAAAAAATGCTCTCTTACCCACATTGAATATTTATTCGACCAACTATGTAGAGCTTTATAGTTTTCCAAGATGGATCATCATTCATGATATTGTCAATTAAGGGTTAGGAAGTTGGACATACTAAAGAAGTCAATTGGTGCTAGGTATGGACACTATGAATTAGTAGTGATGATGTTTTAACTTATTAATGCCCCATATATATTCATGGATATAATAAATAGGGTATTTAGAGACTATCTTGATCATTTTTTGTAGTCTTTATATAAGATATTCTTTTCTATTCAAATAAAATGGAAAAACATGACTATCACTTGAGAATTGTACTGAAGACCCTAAGAAAAGAGAATATTTATGAAAAATTTCCCAATTATGAGTTTTTTCTTCAAAAATATTCATTTTAGGGCCACATAATCTCAATATAGGGGATATTTATAGATCCAACAAAAACTAAAGTTATTGAAAGTTGGATGAGACTAGAAACAATAACTAAGATCTGATGTTTTGTTTGTTTGGATAGATATTAACATCTTTTTGTTATGATTTTCCATGATTATCTAATCCACTCACCAATTTTACTTGGAAAGGAGTTAAGTTGATGTGGATAGAAGAATGTCAAGATAATTTCTATGAGCTAAAAATAATGTTAGTCAGTGCACCAATGCTAACACTTTCATGTAGTGGATAATGTTTTATGATCTATAATGATTCATCCAAGAAGGGGATGGGATATGTTCTCATGAAAAATGATATATGGGTAGATTATTCCTCGAAACAATTTAAAATCCATGATAATAATAGTCCAACCCATTATTTGGATTAATTTATGGTAATCTTTTCATTAAATATATGGAGGCACTATCATTATGGTGAATAGTGTGATATTTTTTCTGATCATAAAAGATTAGATTGCATTTTCACACAAAATGAGTTCAATATGCACCAAATAAGATTGATGGAGTTGATTAAATATTATGACTACTCACCATATTACCACCATCGAAAAATGAACAATGTGGCATATTCTTTGAGTCAAAATGACCATGATAGCCTATCCATGTTGAGGACCACAAAAGATCCAATATTTAAGGATTCAAAAATAATGGATCCTGAATTTATAAAGGAAGAGGAGAAATATTTTATTTATCAAATTAATTTTGAACCATATATAACAGTGAATGTTAAAGAGGTGTAGAAGGAAGATGTAGAGAGATAAAAGATGGTAAGAAATGTTCCTAAATTCAACCTTGAATGTAACAGAATAATAATGTTCATGATATGTGTTTGTATTCCTTCCATACCAAAATTAATGAATGAACTATTGGATTAGGCTCATAGTTCTTCATTATCTATTCCTCCTAGAAACATGATGAATTATTGGGACCTAAAGGTGTATTTTTTGTCGGATGGCATGAAATGAGAGGTTGTTGAACATGTCTATTAGTTCTTGGTTTTTTAGAATATTAATGATTAGATACATAATTCTAAGGGGATTTTATAACCATTACACATACCATTATGGAAAAGGGAAAATATCACTATGGGCATTGTCATAAGATATCTCAAAACATCTAAAGGCCATAATGTTTTAAGGGTTATAGTGGATCACTTTATGAATTAAACACACTTAATTACTATTAGAGAGAATTTATATATTGATCATATTTCCAATGATATATGTAATAGAAGTGTTAAGATTTCATGTAGTTCCATTTTCAATTATATCTGTTTGGGATATGAGGTTTACCTTGTTGTTCTAGAGAACTCTTTAGTATGATATAGATACGAAGATAAGTTTTACTACGACTTAACATCCTCCGACAGATGGAAAATCTGAGAGGAAAATTCAAACTCTAGAAGTTACTTTGATAGATTTTTCTATGTATTTCAAAGTCATTTGAGATCAACACCTACCTTTTGTGGAATTTTCCTTTAACAATAGCTTTCACTCCAATGTTCATATGGAACCTTTAGATTACCCCTGTAGAAATAAGTTCCTAACTCCAACTTGTTGGGATGAAGTTGAGGAAAGAAATTAATTTGGACATGATATTGTTCATTAAATGGTAGAAAAGGTCAGATCTATTCAAAAACACATAATAGCAGCTCAGACTCAACAAAAATTTTATGATAAAAACTGACAAAAAGAACTATTATTTAAAGTGGGTGAAAATGTGTTTCTAAGAATATATATCTATAATAGAGTAATTTGATTTGGAAAGAATGGAAATTATATATCTAAAAATATTGGTCCTTTAGAAATTTTGGATCATGATGGGAAGAATGCTTACTAACTATCAATTCCACAGAATATCTATCAAGATCATGATGTATTCTATTTATCTCTTCTGAGAAAGTACATACATGATCATTCACATTTACTAAACTCATATGTTATACCACTTGGGGAATATCTTTCTTATGGATAAAAACTGATATCGATTAAGGATCGTAGCAACAAAGTTCTATGAAACAAGACCACTTTCTTGGTTAAAGTTTTGCGGTGTAACCACAAATTTATAAAATCTATGTGGAAACGTGAGGATGTGATGAGGTACATGTGTCTTCATATGATTTTATCTATGTGATAAATTTCTAGGAATAAATTTAGTTGAAGGGGTGTAGAATGTAACACCCTGATGTTTTTATGAAATATTTTCTTTAAAAAAAATTTATTCTTAAATATATTTTATTGCATTAAACCATGTGTTGAAATGAACCAAAAGATTCCCTTATTATAAAAATACCATTATATCATAGCCATTATATAAGTGGGAATAAATATAACTAAATTATTAAAATGTATGGTGAAATAATTTTTTATGTAAAATATAAACCAATTATATATTCATAGATTTTTTGTATTAATAAATTGAGTGAATTACTATTATTAAATTAAAACAATGAAATATATATGTTATACAATTACTAAAATATTTTATATATTCATCATATATATAATTTTTTCATAGGGTATGAATACCCTTATTTGATGTATAAAAACGTATATTTTTTAAAAGGGTAATTTTATGTCTTTTAATTGATAACCAATTTTAAATTTATATTTTTACACATTAATAATTTTTATATGACAACACAAATTTTTTATTTTAAGGAGGAATATAAAAATTGACATTTGATAAATTTATTTTATTTTTCTAATAACTTTAATGATTTAATAAATAGTAAAAATACACTAAATTTTAATTGACAACAAATTTTTTCATTGAAACAACTTGTATGGTTAAATTATATTATTTAATGGATTTATGATGTAAAAAGAATATATTTTTACCATTTAAAATAATTTAGTTCATTGGCATTAAGTTTACATTGAAATCATATGTAAGAGTATTTCATTCATTTGCATTGTTCTAACTTTTAAAACTCGTTCTCTCATTTTGACAACGGTTTTGATCTTATATTAATTACTAAAAAATATATTTATTGAATTTTGAAAACATTGTCTCCATATTTGGAATCAATAGGTCTAAATTATTTAAATTTCTTTTTTATATTTTTTGTAATTATTAATATTATCTTCGGAAATTTTTATTTTTTTGGTAAAAGGGTAAACCGGGTAATTTAGTGTAAGAATACTATTATAAAATTACCCTAACATATGTATTAATATCATTGGATGATATTTTTCTCCTATATAATCCTTGGATCAGAATGGTATCCATTGGAATCCACATGGATGAGATTATGAAATTTATTTTATTTTATTTAATGAAAAGATAAATATTTCTCATTCATATTATAATAACTAAATCATTTTTAAAGTAACATTATACTGAAGATAATTTATATTATAAATACTCATTTAAAATATAACTTTTTCTTCATAATGGTAATTTTTTCTAAATTTTTGGAAATAAATAATTACTTTAATAGCTTATACATTAATGGTGCATAAAATGATTAATTAACAAAAATCAATAATATTATTTTTATTAAAATGATAATACCCATTAAAATTCCAAACCCTTGACAAAAACTTATTTTTCGGTTATATATCAACCCAAATCATCCAAGGGTTGAGTCATTGACCGATTGGAGCCTTATAGAAGGTATTATGACACTTATATTATATTATTTAAAGTGATGATAAACTCATCACATTCATAATTTAATAAGTAAAATATGTTTAATATTTTATTTTATTGAATATTAATTCTACAACATATATAATGATGAGATTTAGTAGATTAATCTTCATAATATTATTTTATTTTTAAAGTTTATTGTAAAAGTAAGTATATTAAATAATTACACAAAACTATTGTAGTAATTATTTTATTAAGAGAAAAATCTGAAAATTGTTATTAAAGTTTTAAAATAAATATAATTTTGAACAATTAATATATCCAATGAATTTTATAAATGTATTTGATAACATAGGAAAATAATAAAATAGTTTCTTTGAATTTTACTAGTTATTTTAATATTTGTTTAAAAACAATGAATTGAATATTATCAAAATGAACACTACCTTATTTATCAAAAATAATGTTTTATTAAATTACTGAAAAATCATAAATCATTTTTTTAATATATAACTATTATTATATGGTATCAAATGTTCTAATTTAACTAGTTATGGTATAAGTTTCATCAAATAATAAATATTTCACCCTTTGAATATTCAAATATTTGTAAACTTAATTAAATCCAAAAAATTTAACTGAGTGTAAATTAAAATGGTAATGTTTAAATGTACATAAAAACATGTCTAATATTTATAATATTATTGGATAAAAACATTTTATCATATCATAATTGATATTAGAACATTTTAGATGTTTTTGTATAAGGTTTCATTTTATTAATAATTAACATTTGTGAGGATTCCAAAAGTGCCCCTCATCTCTACTATAAAAAGAAACATCCCCCATCACAACTTCACTTCACCTTGATCCTTAAATATTTTTCATCCCATAAAATTTTCCTTTATCAACTTCTCTAATTAAATTTTATATGTCCTGTTATTCTACAAAGACAAACTCTTCTTCTCTATGTGGAGAGTTAAAGGAAGCACATCGAAGAAGAGGTAGTCTCCGCTACTGATTCTTTCAAACATGATTCTTATAATACTTTATCTTCATGATTTGTTTCATTATAAACTAATAAATACATTATAACTTATGTAATGATCTGTTATTATGAGTATTAAACAGCCATATTCCATCTTTTGCCTATCGTATGATGAAACTGAAATCACCACGCGTGAGTACGTACGGCTTACCGTCTCCACACCGCGGTGTAATTTGTTTTCCCCACCACCTTATGTGGATGGGTATAATGATGGAAGTAATAACTATATATTATTATTATAAAATGATATCAATTAGTAAATATTATACACTATCCAATTCAATTTCATTCAACAATTATAGAAATGATATCGTCACTCGTGCGTATGTACGACCTACCACCACCATGATGCGATGTGATTCATTCTATGTGATATACATTAAAGAATTATTATATAAATGAATTTAATAAATAAATATGATAAATATTATACCAGTTTCCTTATATAAATAATATTACTATAAAATAAGAAGAAGAACAAGAACTTCTTTGAAACAACATGTGTAAGAAAATAACGCAGTTATTTCCTGATAGATGAGTAATATTATTACTAAAAAATAGATGATTATATGGTATTATATGATATCATAAATATTAAAATGATTATACAGTATGTCAATGATTTTAATTGAGTCATTATACAGGATTTTTGGATATATACCAAGGATATGTGACCTATGGTAAGGGGTAATTTTGTAATCTCATTATTTTTTGAGATTGTTTATATATAAGTATTTACTAGGGTATATTTTTCATCCACATCCATGTTTCCTAAATAAGTATTCCAAAATATTAATTATACCCTTCTAAAAATTATTAAACTCACTTTTACAAATTCGTGAAATTTTAATAAACTGTATGAAAGGAATCTTTTTTATTTTGAGTATAAAGTACTTTTTGAATTTTCTGGCAATAATACGAGGAGAATGTTTTTTTAACTTTTACAGAATGAATTTATTTTTTTCATTTTCATAACACCTTCTTTCCAGGAATCCTCATTTATATAAATTCAATTTTATTTTCAAAAATATTTTTTTCTATTCAAATTGATTAACATTTTGGAAAAAAAATGTTTTTGAAGAAGAAAGGATATTTTCTTCAAGAATTAATTTCAAGTGTTTTATCAAAATAATTTTCCCTCTAAGATAAAATTTTAAAATGGGGTTATGTTTCAATCTGTATTATTACTTTTATTTTATTATGTTTATAAGGAATTCTATTTATGAAATTCATTTGGTTTATATGTATTATGATGTAATGATGTTTAAGAAACCAATTTTATTCCTTTGGTTATGCTCTGATAAATTATTTATTTTTTTTATGTCACACGTAATAATGATATCATTATAAAATGGGTGGGACCTATATCTCCTTCCTATTCATTGGATAATTATTTATATCTCATAGTATAAATAAGACTACAATGAAAAGTAAATTTGGATTTGTAATTCTGGGTAATAATGAGCAGTGAACTAAGTCCAGTAATGGACTTTGTCAGCTATGATGTTCTTGGAAATGAGCCTTGGATAATATGAAACTAATTTCTATGCTTATGTGTATTTAAAAAAAATATCATCACATATGTTATGAATTTAGAGAATATGATCATTTCTTCATTATAAGATTTTATGATTTATCCCATGACATGATATCATGATCCTTCATATGTAGGGTAAGAATTTAAAATGTTAGGTTATTATGTCTTATGATTATAATATGATTCTTATCTCCTTTATTTATAATTACTCAGAATATGATATCACAATTTCATATGATTATTTTCCCTAGGTCATGAACATGGGTATTAAGTAAGAAATGTCAAAAGGGGTTCTAGTTATGAAGGAATAAGAGGGAGACATATAGATGTTTTATGAACTAGTTTTTTATGTTTGTACAATTCTAAATACATTATACATATGCAGACCTTTCGTGGTGTTGTTAAATTTTTTAATGAATATTCTTCAATTTTGAAGTAATATTAATGTATGTAAAGTATGGGTCATTATAGATTTTATGAAAAGAACGGAATCGTTAACCTCTAGAAACTAGAATATGAATACATTAGTTAGAACCCAAAGGATATGTAGAAGTATTGGTAAAATCCTAGTCTTTTAGAAATGATCACGAATAACCTAGGATAAAACATTATGTGTCATAAATTAAATTTTTTTCTCTTTTATGTGGTTTTTCTATTACCATTTGTGTTGCACACACTATTCTTATTTTTTAGTCAATGGTGGGAACCTGAAGGAACTTTTTTAATGCTGAATGTGATAGGAAATGAAATGATTTTCCTCCTGAGAACCCAAATGTTATGGGATCCAGAATGAAAAATATTTTAGTTATACTCGCACAACTTTATCATGTTATGAGTCATGTTGGAATTCCAAATAATAAAGTAAGGCAACAAAATTCTATTGAATCTTTAATGAGGTAACATCCACATTTCTTCAGTGTGTATTCTGATCCATTGGTGGATAAAACGGATCAATACCACTGAAAATATATTTTAAATTCTACAATGTTTAGAACGTGATAAATTCATCATATTAATATATCATTTGCATGGTGAAGTTGATCAATGATAGAACCTTATTAATTATATGAGGAAAAGAGACTGAATTCAATCCATGGAATGGGACGAGTTCAAAAACTTATTTTTTAATAACTAAATTCCTCATATTCATAGAATAGCTATGGAGAATGAGTTACTTCATCTTATGGAAAAGGATGATGAATCTACTGGTACATATGAAGATATTTTTACAAGACTTGAATGCAGGGATGACCCACGGGTGATCCCCGCAAGCCCATGGGCTTGGGAAACGGTCCAGCTAGGGGTAATAGAAATGGTACACACCTAAACCCTAAATATTTTCTCAATCTCATTATCTCCCCATGCATCCTAAATGAAGCAACAATCTCTCCCCTTATGCATTGTGCTCTGCTCTAGTGTCTCCATATAGGGCCGCTATGTTGCACTCTTGCAGTCTCACCCAACCCCACAACCTTGCAGTTACCCTAGTCACTCCCCTCCCTCCCCTGATTTCCCTCCCTCCACCAATTCTCAGAATCCCCCAATCAAGAGTAGTGATTGTTTCCATCATCCATTCAGTTTTCGTGTGTGAGCCTCTTCCTTCTGGAAATATCAACAAAAAACCCCCTCCACCCTCTTTAGGAGCCTAGATTTTTTTCTGCAGTATGAGGTTTTTGGTTTTGAAAATTTTTAATATCTTTTTATTTTTTATTATTATTAAATATTTTGTTTAGGTTTTAAGAATTTTTTGACTAAATAATAAATTGATTGGTGTATTATGTATCCAATTCAAATTTTTCACATCTTAAATTATCAATTTGATATATTTTGGCCAAGTAATTAATGTTTTTTTATCAATTATTAAATATCATTTATATATTTTTTATTTATATGAATTTTGTTGTTTGATATTAATAAATTATTTCAATTGTAAATTTATTGTTTTATGGTATATCTCAATTTTTATTTGGATATTTCAATTGCAATTTGCATTTTTCTTTATTTAAATAGTGTTTTTTTAATCATTTTAAATTGTCAATTTTTTTATTAATTGTTTATTCATTAATTTTAAAAAATTATCTGAATTGTCGAATCACCAATGTCTTAACCATCTCAAATATAATTTTTTCATCTCAATTTTAATTTTAGATCTATTCATAGGTAATTATTATTTTATATAATCATATTTTAATTATCTTTTTTTATTAATTTTCATTATTTTTTGTTTAATTTTTATAATTTATATAGAATTGTGGATTCGTAGATTTCTTGGATGTATAATTTGTAATATGTGACTTGTTTGTAGTTGATTAGTTTCAAATTTATATTTCATTTATTTTAAAATTAATTAATTTTAAGATCTTATTATTTAATTAGTTTTTTAGTTTTATGAATAATAAATTATGACTTACTCACTATTTTATTTTTTTAATCATCTATATAATATTCATATTATGTTAAATCTTTATCTAACAATGTATTATAAAATTTGTTAATTTATATAAATCTAAATATATTTTTTAGGAAATGAAAATCTAAATAATATACATTAAAAATAAAAAAAAATATGCATTTTGTTTTTGAAAAAAAATATTTTTGTTTTTTAAAACATTTTATAAACCATCTTTGTTTCAAATTTTAATTACATTTTAATAGACAAAAAAATAAAACAAGATAAATTTTTTAAAATCTAACTCCAACATTATAATTTTGTGTTTTATTGTTAAATTGTTTATATTTATATTATTTAATTTAAAAAGCTTAAAATTATTGCTAACAATTTGAATTTATTTTATTATTATTTTATTTCTGAAATTTATTAATTGATTTATATCTTTTTGTTAGATAAATATTCACATAAATTGTTTAATATTAAATAAAAAATAAATTAGTCAGAATAAATGATTTTATTATTGAAAGACAATTATTTAATTTAAATATGTTTTAACTATAAATGATTTATAATTATTTGAATTATAATTTATATCATGTAAGTATTATAATTAATTGAATTGAAAATTATGGAGCTCAAAATAAAATTATCATGCTAAAAATAATGAAATGGAAAAATCTTCAGTGGGTCTGATTTCTAAATTATTTTCTACAAGAAGTGAAAAAGAGAGTTTATCTTGTCAATTTAATGAGAAACCTATAAAAGATAATATTTTTAAAGGTAGTGAACAATATACTAAGAAACCTATGACTAAAATTGTCGATATGATAAATCAAGGTGTGGATTTGGATTATAAAGAGGATGAAAATTAAAATACTATTAATATGATTCATGATCATGAATATCAAAGAATATATGACCATGAAAAAGATATGGATGTGAATTATTATCCAAGGATATAGGAAATTATCAATGATATTAAGATATTATTATTGGTTCAGTGCGGTCCTATTAAAATTCTAAAATAAAATGATGCATTTCCAAAGGAAGTTAGTCATTGGAGACACTTTACTTCTAATCATTATTATTGTCTACTTACTAATGGTGAAAAACATGAGAGAAAGTGAATTGTATATTCTAATGTGTTGTACAAGGTATTTTGTTTTTTCAAAATTTATTAAGTCGAAATTGATTAAAAGTTATTTGACCGAAGTAGAATCTAACGATTTGAACAACCTTCTAACAAGTCTTTGGGAGCATGAACGAAATTTTCATCAAAATGACAATGCTGTGAAGTGGGTGGACATGGAAAGAGGACTTGAAAATAATCAAACAATTGTCAAAGTCAATTAATTTCTCATTGATAAGGAAATAGTTTATTTTAAGAGGGTATTGACTAGAATCATTTGAGTGGTGAAGTTACTTTCACAAAATAACATAGAATTTCATGGAACAAATGAGAAAATTACTGAGATGGATAATAATATTTTTTTCTAGACATGTTGAATATGTTTCTAAATTTGATATTGTCATGAAATATAATGTTCATCTTGATTTTAATAATTAAATTCAAAATCATTATCTTAGTTATAAAATTTAGAATGAATTGATGTTTATTTGGGGAATATGATTAAAGAAAACATCTTGAAGAAGATCATGAGAGAAAATTATTTCTTGATTATCCATTATTGAACTCTGAATCTATGTCATACAGAGAAAATTCCAATTGTTATAAACTTTGTGTATGTTAAATAATAATTTAAAGTTAATGGGAAGAGTTTTTTAGTGTCTTCATAAATGTTGATTAAATATTAGATATCGGATTTTCACTTAACTTGAAGATGCATTGGTTGATCTTAAACTCAATATTGATAACATAAGAGTAAAAAGTTAGGATAATAGATCAAACATGAATGTTAAACATCAAGGTATCGAAAAAATATTCTTGATGTAATTCCTAGATAATTTTACACACTATGTTGATGTCATATCATGAATCCTGGTATATGTGACATCATAGAATCTAGTGTGAAAGCCGGAATTTTTTTTGCATCTGCGCAAAAGATTTATACATTGTTTATAGGTTCAACACATCGATGGGATGTTTAAAGGACTTCGGTGAAGGGTTTTATACCAAAACCATTATCAATAACAGGTTGGTAAAGTCACATTGAGAGTATTGGATCCATAAGAAGACAAACACCTGAGTTGATAAATGCATTGGTTGAAACTACCAATATTTCTAAACATGATGATGTTGTGATGTTGGATGTTAATGGATTGTGTTCAAATGCCTTAGATATTTTTTAATTCATTATTACCTTATCAATTTGATATAATTTGTTTTGAAAAAGTAAATCATATCAATAAAATCCTTCAAAGGGAAGATATGGATATCAAAGATTCTAATATAAAAATAAAAGAGTGGATTTTATTCTTTGAAGAACATCAAGAGGAGGGGTTTGAAGGATTAATAAATGAAGGGAAAGATATTTAACTCTAAGATGGTATTGATCAAATATTTTAATAAAAAAGAGTTGTTCATAGAAAGAAACAATCTTATTTGTATGTGGAAGATGATGCTATTAAAAATTTTTATCGAGTGAAAATTTAGAAAAAAATAATTTATTTCAAATTATTGATCAAACAATTAGGTCATTGAGGGAACAGTTTATAAAATTTAAAATCATTGATGAAATATTTTTATTTTGGTTGAAAAAATGTTTTATAAATATTTATGATGAAAAATTGAAAGAACATTTCACTAAATTTTAATGTTCATTGAAACACGATGAACAAGATGCTATTTGTGGAGAGAAATAATTTAAAGATCTTAGACATTTGAAGTCAATATTTCTAAGTGAACCAGTAAAATAAATTGATGTACTAGATTTTGTCAAGCCATATTAAAATTATGGATGGTTTCAAATGACATGGTTGGAATACCAATTTTTGTTGACTATAACCGTTATATTTGCATCAGCTGAGGGATATTTTCTATGTTCAAGATGATCAAAACTTATCTTCAGACTACCATTCCAGAAGAGAGATTATGTGCACTGGAAAGGGTTTCAAATGAAAATGAATTTTGGGATAGTTTTAATTATGATTATTTAATCGAATAATTTTCACCAAAAAAAATCAAGGTGAAGAGGTTTCCATTGAATTTGATTATAAACTACCATAATCAGGTTCATGAAGTTCCACAACAAGATCTAGTATTTAATTCTATAAATCATTGTAATTTTTTATTTTCATTGAATTTTATTATTAAAAATGTTTGATTAAGAATCCCTATCATAATTTCAGCATTTGAATAAAATTTTATCATTAGGGGACATGTATTAAAAAAATATGGATGTCACTTTATTCCCAAAAAAAATCAATCCATCATTTTTATATGAATTTGGATTCATGGTTTACAACAACTGGTAATGTTTTTTATTATTCAGATGTGTTTTTTTGAATTTAGCTATTATGTTATTTTAAATTTATATGAAAAATTTTTATATGTTTATAAGAAGAATAAGAAGTGGGTTATAGAGATGAAGTTGAAGTTGAAGATGATTCATCCTCTTTTTCAAAGGCTTGACAGGTCAGTTTTTAGAAACATCAATGAATTTTTTGATTAGTTGTGAAATGGTTTAATAGGATAAAAAGTGTAAAGTTTTTTATTTTAAAAAAAGTTTTTTTTATTATTTACATGAATGGAATAATTAAAATATTATAAAATTTGGTTCCATGTTTTACATTTTTTACTAGTTTTTCAAGAAATACGAGTTTAATTCTAAACATATATTTTTTTTTTACTGTTTTTTAATAATATTCTGGCTAATATATTAATTGGATTGTTTGTGGACTAAAAATATTTTTTATAGTTCACATGTAATGAGTCTTCAAATGGATTTATAATTTTCGGTATGCAATGTGTGACGTCTAATCCTTCAATAATCCATATTTAGGGGGAAACATTTATATAATTTTTCTTGGAAAACAAGATTTATCTGTCCGGTCTCTCTTTCACATTTTTCTTCGGTATTAATTTTCAAACCTGAGTGTAAAATTAATTCATTTTTTGGTGGCTTAAAACCATCAATCAAAAGATAATTATATATAAGGGACTTCAATAGCTATGAGAAAATCATTCTATGTTGTCTAAAGGTTGAGATATAGATTGGAGTAACACATCAGTGCTACGGGTTTGATAAAAAGATAAAAAATGGAATACAAAGGAATATTTAATGACCGTGATGAAAATAATTTGAGTTTTCCATTATGATAAATGTTTGGAAATAAGAATGCGGTAAATATTCATAATGGGGCTAACCAATGTTTTAGTGTGTAAAAGAAGTTCATCATGTGGTTGAATACTGATGTGATAAGAAAATGTGTCTAATGATATGAATAGAGAAAAGGATACACAAAATGAACCTCTTACACTTTAATGCTACAATTACAAGGAAATGGTTCATTATTCAAATAAATGACCTAATATAATGGTTATATATGATGGTCGATGTAATATAACTTTTAAGGCCAATTATAAGGGAAAGTCACGTGCAATCTCCATCAGTGATGTGGAGTTTGATAATGAAGTGGTTAAAGGTACTCTGACAATCCACTCTAGAAAATATTTTATTTTATTCTGGATCCAACAACTCTTTTATTTCTGAAGGATTATCTAAGGGTTTTTCTATATTACCTCAAAAATTAGATGTTGATTAAGTTTGGGAAAATCCTAATGGTACAACAATTGAATCAAAAGATAATAATTCTTCTATAGTTGATGTTTTTTGGAATGTGGTTCATGAAAATCTTATGATCCTTCCTTTAGTTGAATTTGATGCGATTCTTTACATGGATTGGATTTCAGTATATGGGGATCATATCAATTTCCAAGTATTGTAATTAACATTTCATATTCTAGATCAATCTATGATCATCTATCAGTGCAATAATGAATATGACCTTCTAGTGGATATTTCATCCATATTATGGCTCTTGATTCCAATAAATGAAGGTTATCTAACTGAAGTGTCTGGGGAGAAACTCAATATTAAGAATACAAATTTTTAATCAGATTTTAATGATTTATTTTACAGAATAATTTCATGGTATTCCACCAATTCGTGAGGTTTATTTTTCAATATAACTGATATCTGGTGTCATGCCTATTTTTTAGACACCACATTGAATGGACCCAATTGAGTTATATGGATGTAAGAAGCAACTCCAAGATAATCATTAAAAGTGATTCATATTCCCTAGTGCATCATCTTATAGAGAACATATTCTATTTTTTCTGAAGAATGATTGATCAATGAGACTTTATATTGATTATCAGGAACTGAACAAGACCAATATCATGAACAAAAATCTATTTACCTTCATTGATGATTTATTCAGCCAACTACGTGGAGCTCAATACATTTCCATGATTGATCTTCATTCTAGATATCATCAATTATGGGTCAGTAATGAGTATATACCAAATGCGAAATTCCATACAAGGTATGGACACTGTGAATTTTATAGTGATGATTTTTAGTATTACTAATTCCCATGTTATCTTTATGGATCTAATGAATAGATTATTTAGAGAATATCTTGATTAGTTTGTGGTAGTATTTATTAATGTTAGTTTTTTCTATTCAAGTCGAAAGGATGAACATGAAGATAACATGAGAATTGTACTGAGGACCCTTTAAAAGGAGAATCAATATGAAACATTTACCATGTGTGAATTTTGGCTTTAGAAATATTCATTTTTGGATCACATAATCTCAAGCGATGGGATATCTGTGGATCCAGAAAAAAAAGAAGTTATTGAAAGTTAGTCAAAACCAACAATGATAACTTAGATGTGATGTATTCTTGTATTTTATGGATATTATTTATTTTTTTTGAAATATATTTCATGATTATCTAATTCACTCACCATGTTGACATTTAAGGGAGTTATGTTCAAATGAATTGATAAAAGTGAAGAGAATTTCATGGAGATAAAAATATCGTTAGCCAGTCCATCTATGCTCCCACATCCATGTAGTAGAGATAGTTGGTGATCTACAGTGATGTATCCAAGAAGGGTATGGGATGTGTTCTCATTAAAACTGATATGGTTATAGATTATGCCTCAAAATAATTGAAAATCCATGAGAAAATTACCCAACACATGATTTTGAGTTAGTTACAGTAATCATTCCATTAAATATGTGCAAGAATTGTCTGTATGGTTAAAATTTTGATATTTATACTGATCATAATTGTATAAAGTATATTTTCACACAAAAGTAGTTGAATATATACCAAATAATATTATTGGAGTTGATTAATGATTATGAATACTCAAAATATCACCACCATGGGAAAGTGAACATGATTTAAGATGCTTCATTTCAAAAGGACAATTCTAGCCTATCCATGATTAGGATCATAAGAGAACCAATATTTAACAATTTTCTAAGGATATATCTTGAAATTCTAATTTAAGGGGAGAAATATTGTCTTTATCAAAATAATTTTCAACAATCAATAGAAGTGTAGATTAAGGAGGCGCAGAAGGAAGACGTAGAGATAAAAAAAGGTGAAATTGTTCATTAATTCAACCTTGATTGTGATGAAGTAATATGGTTTAGAAACCATATTTGTATTCCTCCCATTCTAAAATTCAATAAAGAACAATTTGATGAAGCTCATAGTTCATCATTATTTATTCATCCTATAAACACAATGGTGTACAAGGAACTAAATGAGTATTTTGGGTGGGATGGAATGAAATGGAATTTTTCTTAATATTTCTCTTTGGGCTTGATTTGTCAATAAGTTAAGGCTAACAGAAAAATTTCTAAGTGGTTATTGAGACCATTTCCCATACTAGATATGAAATGGGGAAACATATCTATGGACTTTGTCATCATACTTCCCAAAACTTCTAAAGGACATAATGTTATATGGGTTATAGTTTATCGCCTTATGAAGTCATCACACATCATTGTTATTAGAGAGGATTTCTCTATTGATCAACTTGTCAGGATATATGTAATGGAAGAGGTAATATTTCATGCAGTACCACATTACTTTTTATCTGATCAGGATCCATGGTTTATCTATATGATTTGGTGAAGTATTCAGAATGCTTTCGATACAAAATTAAGCTTCAGCACTATATATCATCCTCAGAAAAATTGTCAGTATAAGAAGAAAATTCAATCTCTTTTAGACATGTTGACATATTTCTTTATGGATTTCAAAGGTGGTAGGGATAACACCAACCTTTGGTGATATTTTCTTACAATAATAGCTTTCACTCCATAATTCAAATGGATCCATATGAATCCCTATATGGAATGAAATGAAAAACTCCAATTTTCTAGGATAAAGTTGGGGAAAGAAATATAATCTTATTGATTAAATAGAAAAAAATGATAGATTTATTTAACAACACATAAGAGAATCTCAAATTTTAAAAAATGGTTATGCTGACAACCAATGAAAATACCTAGAGTTTGAAGTTGGTACCAAGGTGTTTCTATTAATATCTCCCTAGAATAGAGTAATGATATTTAAAAAGAAGGTAAAGATGATCCCTAGGTTTATCGGTCCTTTTGAAATTCTATATCGTGTTGGGAATGTAGATTACCAATTTTCACATCCACTAAATCTCACTCAAGATAATGATGTGTTCAATGTATCTCTCCTGAGAATTTACATACCTTATCTTTCACATGTACTTAACTCAGATTTCATACAATTTGAGCAAGATCATTTTTATGAAGAACAACCAATAGAGATTCTTGATCGTAGTGAACAATTTATACAAAATAAGACCACTCTATTGATAATATTTTTGTGGTAGAACCACCAAGTTGATGAAGCTATGTCAGAACATGAGGATGTGATGAGGAAAAGGTATCCTCATCTATTTTTATCCTAGTAATGAATTTCTAGGGTGATATTCAGTTTATGTTTGGTAGAATATAGCACCCAAATGTTTTCACCGAATAGATTATTTAAATAATTTTAAAAAATAAATAGTTTTCATTGCATGTAATCATGAGTTTAAACAAACTGTGAGACACCCTCAGTATAAGAAGACCATTATAAAATATTTGTTAGGTTGGGTGGAATAAATATAACTAACTTATGAAAATTTATGGTGAATTCCTTTTTGTGTAAAATATAAATCAATTATATAAGAGTATTTTTGTTATTAATAAATTAATTGAATTAATATTATTAAATGAAATAATTGAAATATATATGTTATATACCTAATAAATTGTTGTTGATTTTCATCAAATAAATATTTTTGTCATAGTGTATGAATAAACCATATTTGATGTATAGAACCCCATATTTTTTAAAAGGGAAATTTTCTACCTTTTAATGGAAAATCCCTTTTAGATTAATATTTTGAGACATTAGTAATTTTATATGAAAAAATAATCATGTTATTTTGAATCTTAATATAAAAATTTTATTTGGATAAATTTCTGATATTTTTCTAATATCGTTATAGTATTTATTAATTGTTAAAATACACTAAATTATAAAACAAATAACTTTTTTAACCAAATAATTTATATGGTTAAATTATATTTTGGAATTATTTTAAAGTATAAATATTTTTTTTACCATTTAATGTAATGATGGTCATTGGAATTCATTTTACATGGAATTCCTAAGTAAAACCTTTTCAATTTTTTTCAATGTATTAACCTTTAAAACTCGTTCTCTCATTCTGACAAGGTGATCATTTTTAAATTATTAATTGAAACTTCTGTATTTTTAATTCTAAAAAAATGGAATCCTTATTTTGAATTATTAGGTCCATATTATGTAAATTACATTATTTTATTTTTGGTTATTATGAATAGTTATTTCTATAATTTTTATTAATACAGTAAAATTGTAAAATATGTTATTAAGGTTAGGAATGCTATTATAAAATTACCCAATTACTTTTCTTAAAATCATTGGATGAGTTTTTTTGACCTAAATAATCTTTGATTCAAAATTGAATCTATTGAAATGCACTGGGATGAGATTAGGGAAATTAATTTATTTTATTTAAAAAACTGTTAAATATGTCTCACTAAAATTTTAATAACTAAATAATTTTTAATATATGGTTATAATAAAGATAATAATTATTATAAATACTAATTTAAAATATAAAATGTTTTTTTATCATGGATATTTATTTTCAATTTTTAGGAAATAAATAATTACATTGATATCTTATAGATTCATGATGCAGAAATTATTTAAATTACAAAAAATAATAATATTGTATTTATTAAAATCATAATACCCATTAAAATACCCATAAACATGATAAAATATTTCTCTTGGAGTATATCTCGACCTTAAACATCATATGGTTGAGTTACTGACCATTTGGATCCTTATAAAAGGCATTATGACCCTTCTATTGTATTATTTAATGTTATGATACACTTGTCACATTCATAATTTAATGAGAATAACATTTTAAATATTTTCTTTTACAGAATAAAAATAAAACAAAATTTATTCTTATAAATTATTGTATATTTATATCTATCATTTTATTTTATTTTTAATTTTTATTCAAAAAATAAGAATATTAATTAATTACACAAAACTATTGTATTAGTTTTTATTATTATGAGAAATATCAAATAAATGTTTTAAATAAATTAAAATAAATATAATTTGGGCTAATTAATATATCCAATAAAATTTTCAGATGAACTTGACCCCATTTGGATATAATAAAATAATTTTTTTATGTATAATTGTTTTCTTAATATTTTTAAAAATAAATGTATTGAATATTGTCAAAATAGCCACTATTGTTTTTTTATCAAAATAAAGTTTTATTACAATATTTAAAAATAAATTTTTTTAATAAAAAATAATTATTATATGGTCTAAAATGTTCTAATTTACTTATATATGGTCTAATTTACATCAAATAAGTAAATACTGCTCACTTTTAATAATGAAATATATCTTCTCTTAATTATAATTAAACATAATCACTAAGTGTTACATAAAATGATAATGTTTAAATTTAAAAAAAACACATATATAAAGTTTATTGGTTGATTATATTACAAACCTATCTCATCTCATATTCTGAATTGGTTCATTTTTATGGCTTTTAGATAAGGTTTGATTTTATTATAGATTAATATTTATGATGTCACCAAAAGTGTCTGTCACCTCTATTATAAAAGGGGGAATCCTCCATCACCAACTAATGTCTCCTAGAGACTTAAAGATTAATCATACCCTACCCATTTCCCTTATAAACTTCCATAGTTATTTTCTATAGGTTTTGGTCTTCTTCAAAGACCAACTCTATTGCTCTAAGAGGATAGTAAGAGAAAGCTCATTGAAGAAGAGATAATCACCTCTACCGATTATTTCAAACTTCTTTCTTCTTCTATTTACTATTCATGATTTGTTTAACTATAAAGTAATAAACACAACATCACTTATGTACTGAGATGTTAATATGATTATTAAAAAACCATATTCCATCTTCTTTTCATCCTAAGAAAAAATGAAATCACCACACATGCGTACGCATGATTTACCATCTCCACCCCGTGGTGTAATCCATTTTTTCACCATCACATTACTTGGATGGGTATTAAGATCGAAGTAATAACAATATATGATTATCATAAAATTATATTTATTATGAAATGTTATACATTATCCACATCAATAACATTCAACATGTATTGAAAGCATATAATCACCCGTGTGTACGTACGGTCTACCGTCTTCACAATGAGATGTGATTCATTCTATATGATCTTTATTAAAGCATGGTAATATAAATGAATTTAATGAATTAATATGATATATCTTCTAATAATATCATTCTTTAAATTATATAATTGTATACTAATAATTGGACCAATAACTTATCCTACATAACATATGTAAGAAAATAAAGGAGTTAATGCCCGATGGATGAGTAATATTGTTACTAATAAACAGAGGATAATATGATCATATATGATATCATAAAAATGACTATGATTATGGAATAAGTAATTGAAATTATTTGAATCATTATACAAGAAGGTCAAATATATAAGAAGGATATTAAACCTAAGGTAAGGGCTAATTTTGTAATCTCATTATTATCTGTGATTGTTTATATATATGTATTTACTATGGAATATTTATCATATACAACCATGTTTCTTAAATAATTATTAAAAAATATTCATTATATACTTTTTAAATTAATTAATGTAAATTTAAACCATTGGTGAATTTCCATTAAACGATATTAAGGGAATATTTTTTCATTTTTGATCTGGGTGATGTTACGAACCAAATCTGGTCGCCGCCAAAACCAGTAACAAACCCAGCTCGTGACAAGGACCAGAGGGCATTCCCTATCCCCAAGGGATAGAACAATTTCCTGGGTATCATTTATCTTGGTTTGGGAATGATTTACCTGAAAATGTATACATAAAACACCAATAATATTTGATAAAATAAATCTAAAAAATTCATACCAACAAGGTTTATACAAAAATACAGAACTAAATACATAAGTTCAAATGAAATAAAAAAGGTACAAAGACACAATGAAACTGAAAGAAATGATACCCATGGACTCCACATGACAAGGGGTCATCACCCACCAGTCGTCTCCACAATTATGCCCCATGGATGGGAACTAACACCCCAACCACCATCACTCAATGCCTTTCCATTACCTGGGTCAAAAACAATAAATTCTAGTTACACCCAAGGGGTGTAAGTAGGGTGTGAGGATAATACTAATAGGATAACACCCTATTATTCCATGTTTCATTCAATACAATGTAAAAAAGCAAGCATTTTTAATATGCAATGAAAAGTGGCGACAAATTCCATGAAATGAAACTTGAAATTGAAAACATTTTTCAAGATAAAACTTTCAGAATGTTAACACATTTAAATATTCATGTTAAATACTGCAATATAATTCCAAAGACACCCAAATAAAAATTCAAATACCAAAAATCCAATGACCAACAAAATTAGGAATACCCCTAGGCACTAGATAGTCTCGGGCCCCATGTACCTCGCACCTCAGTGTAATGTAACCATAGTAAAATTCATTCTCGTGCACGAGCCACTAGTAGGGAACATACCCATAACCTAGTGGTACCCAATAATCATCTATATAGTATATTTATAGTTGTTGATATCCAAATTCTATGTGATATAGGGACAAAACCCATGCAGTCCACTAGTCGTACTAGTACACATCCGCCCCACCTAGGTAGCCGGGCTTCCCCCTTTGTGATCAAACAATTTCAGCATGATAAATAAATCAATTTAATATAAAAAATCTCTACCGGTCACAATAAAATAGTACAGTATCTACACACACTTTATACCACTTAAAACACACAACAAAACACTTTGATTTCCCTATAAAGCAATTTCTCAAAACCCGCATTATCTTGCACCCAAAACTCCAGGAATACCCCACATTTCACACTATGTGAACACTCAAATTTACCAAAACAGAATTCATAGTGCCAAAAACATTTCTATAAACCTGTTACATTTGTTATAAAACAACCCCATTAGGAAAAACATCAAATAGTCATGTAAAACAACCAATTTTGCACAAAAATGGTGCCAAAAAATCCTTTTATTATCAAACGTCACCAAATTAAGATTTTTTAGCAGAAAACAAGAGATATAAACATTAAAAGTATAATTATAAGCCCTAATACAATTCAATAAGATCAACCAAGTAGTTTTTATGTAATTCCCAAATAAATTAATAACACATTTCTAGGAAAACCCCCAAATTTCAAATAAAATTGGCATTTATAATTAATTTGCAATACAAACACTTATAAAACTAATTTTTTTCAGCAATAATTAAATGAGATAAACCTGAAAATATGATAAATAAATAATTCTATGACAGAAATATTTCATAAACATGTAATCACCAACCAAAACAAAGGAAACCCTTGAATCCTTTGTGCGAAAACACAAACGCACCACTACATCACCTCAAGGAGGTTAGATCAAACCTAAAAATAGAAAATTGGAGAAATAAAACCCATGGTTAAACCATAGGTTTGACACCTTACCCTATTTAAATTTGGGACTTTATGTATAATGGAATAAACCCTAAGCACATTTAATGAAACCCTATGAAAAATGAAAAAAGAATGAAGGAGACTCACTCACTTGAGGGTTCTTGAAGAAATCGCCCCCAATACACCAGTGGATGAATTTGAAAACATCCAAAAATTAATTTCAAGTTGGAAAAAGATATATAAGTTTAATTGAGAATTGGAATGGGGGGAAAATCGTGAATAATGAAAACATTATTAAAGAATCAAATTTCCTTTTTAAATCTGGACGAAATGTGAGTGCTTCAAAAGTTTCGACCAAAACCATGAGGAAAATGACATCCAAATAGGGTGGGAGGATACTGGACTCGTGGCTGGGTAAAATGAGCGTGTGTGGGCTTGGAATCACCAAAACAACCTTAATATTGAATATTTTATTAATTAAAAAAATTTTATTTTTAAAACTAGAATCCGGCTTTCGGGCAGGCCCATCCATTAAATAAAACCCCATAAACAACTTGGTTATGGATTTCTAAAGGCTCTAAACTACAATAGTGGTGTTATTATGTCAGGGGAGGACATTTAAGAATTGGAATGGGTGAAAAATATTAAAAATGAAAATTTTATAAAAGAAACAAATTTTATTTTTAAATCTTGAATTGGGCTCACGGTTTGGCCCAATTCACAAAAACTCACCCCTTCCACCATAAATGATTGAGAAACCCCAAAAACAAAGCATAAATGGAAATTAAATAAAATATAACTCTAAAATTATTCATTTATGTGACAATTATCCCCACCATGAAAACTTAACATCCCGAAAAAGCTACAATAAGGCCAGATACCAAAACCAAACCCAACCTATAAACCAATATGCTTCATTGCCATGCTTCGCCCCTAAGGGACAAAACACATCCAGTCATTAATTAAAGAATGATTAATCTCACAAACCAAAAATACACCAATTTTCTGTAATGGTCAATCACATTCATACTTTATTCCTAAATTAAACTCCTCAAACGCTATCCAAACAAGACTCAAGCAATTCACCCAAACGAACAACAACTTCGAAGAAGGTTACACTTACCTTACATTAACTAAACCATTGGGAGCTCTCCAATCCCAACATTTACTCAAAGAAGATATTGGTATCTAGATAGTTCTAAATGAGACTAACTACCACCTAGAAAAGACCATGGATAAATCTGAGCTATTGGTATGGGGGGACACAAATAGGGCCCCCATCATAAGAGGCAACCTTTATTATTTTTGTAGATAGAATCAAGACACTAATAGGGGATGCCTGAACGAACTCCCTAGTACAAAGGGTATAATTTCATTCATTGTTTATGAAGTAATGTACATGAGAATAATATTGGGTCTCAACACCATAATAACCAACCATATCAATCAACCAGCATGGGCCGACACAGCAAGACCCAATTTTTTTTAAAAGATATGGCAGGGGCGCAGGGTCAGTCTGCATGGTTTCGGAAATTCTACACTAAATGTTTATATCATTCTTTTCTCATGGATTCATAGAACATGGTCACTACTAATCATACACAAACTATGTCCCCGACACATATATCCAAATTTCCAACCATTCTCTAATGACTCAATGGAAACCAAAGGGGGAGGGAATGTCATTAGGTGATGACATGTGTATAAGGCCCTCAACCTATTTCCAACAAATGGGAAAAATAGAAGAAAGATTGTGAAACTAGAGGATTAAACTCTTACTATCATTTATACTGTGGATAAGACATTGTACATGGGTTTAAAAAACCCTAGGATTTCCCCATAGTATAAGTCAGCTTCTCTCTTAGACCTATAGCTGGAGCTCAAATGATTGAAGCATCTTCAACCTCACAGTTAGGCTTTAGATACCCCCTTAAATGAGAATTCTTCTTTTAGCGCCACCAAAAACTATACTGAAATCCCCGATAATATTCCTAATACATAACACATTCTAAACTCACGTTACCCTAACATGATATTTCACTGAAACAAGGTCTTAGAAAATGAACACACATCACAACTTGTTTCTTCAAGTGAGAAACTATACAAGTAAATGATATCTATAATCAACTACCTATAAAATGGAAGATTTTGAAGTTTTTCCAAGGGATAAATTCTCCCAACATAAAGAGACTCTCAGAGGATTGGACGAATTTCACCATTAAAGTCAATCGATTGCACAAAATCACAAGGCTTCAACAAACATGACCATTACGACTGATATAAACAATGCATGGAGTGTGACCTTATACAACATTCCCAAACAACACAAAATTATAGAAACTGTCCACAATATCCTCCCATGACCTGATTTCCCACACTGGTAGTTTATTGTGAACTCCTTCTTCGAAGAGACTATGATGGACCGAGATGACCTCTTAGACACCATCCAGATACTCATCCATGCCAAAAACCCCAGGCCAATTCTACCATGGGAAAACTAGAAAACATTAGAGGATTAGGTCTCTTTCAACATTCCATGATCACTCTCCCACTACAAGAGGATACACAAAACCATGAAATGAAATGGTGTAGACTAAATCTAAAAATCTCAAGAAAAATATTCCTTATGTTGATCAACTAGAGGGTCTTCAAACGGAGAAGCAATCCGAGTTGCACTTCAGTTGTGCAATAACCCTTAATGGGGAATACCATATCTAACGATTAAACCCACGGACCCAACCAAGATGGTACATTGGTCATGATATACCACAAACAAGATCCAAACACATGAATGGAACCACTTTAAATGTAGCCCAAAACATTTTTCAAAAGGGACCACTAACCGTCCCTACAACACAGCTTACCGACCAAAAACAAATGCAAAACACAATTCAAACAGGATGGGTTCTTGTACTCAAAACATCCCAAAACATCAACTTTTTCAGAAACCAATAGTACAAACCATCCCAAACTATTCATCAAGACATCATTTTTTCTTCAAAACCATTTCATTGGAAACAAACGGTTCAGTGATAAGTGTATACACCAATGGTAACCCATGGGCCTCACACATGTATGTTTTTGTTCCACATTGGGAAACCTCCTCATATCTGTCCCGACACTCATCCAGTCATGCCATCAACCATCCATAATTCCATTTAACCCCATGCATTTGGTCTCTCATGGAAATACCAAAGATTAAAACGAATATTATTTCCATTTTCAAAACTAAAACGGTCAACCAACACATCCTATTTCTCAAAACTTATAACCATGAGATTGAACCCAAATTTCGGTATTAAAAAAATTTAGAAAGGTACAATCATTCCAATGAAAACTCACTTTCATGTTATTTACATCATTTTCAAAACATCTCATCCCATTAAAACACATTTCGATATTTTTGAAAACTCTATGGGAAACACTTTTTCAAAATAACTTCATTATAGTTTCTGCTTTCAAAAGAGGTGTAAGAACATGATTTTCTATTTAAAAATAATTCTTAATACTCAGTTCCACTATTTCATAAATCAATACATTCCATATTTATTTGAAAATAATTTCACAAAAACATTACACTTCTTAAAACCAAGTTACTTTAAAACCAAAGTTCCAATATTTAAAACTAAAGAACACAAGACAATGCATGAGGAAACTAGTTTCAGTGGGTGACATGGAAATATGGATGGAGGCCATATTCTAATCACTTTACTATCACAGAAATTGTTCTAGGGAATATCCTCAGCTCCATATGGCTTTCCAGGCCCTGTGAGCTCACTAAGATCATTAACCCAACTCTCTTTTCATTTCCCCTAATTATCATTAAACCAAGAAAACCAAAGGACTCTGAATGGTCCCGACTTCCCTTGGAGACCCGAATCCCATCATGAGGTGTGGTGATCAGCCCCACTACTCATAACCAAAATTCCATGTTGCAACAATCCTAAATCTAGAATATCCTGACTGTTCCCCAAATAACATGACCCAAAGAGAGCGAACCTTCTCTGATACCATTTTGTCACGAACCGAATCTTTTCACTGCCAAAACAGAACCAAACCCAGCATGTGATAAGGCCCAAAGGGCGTTCCCTATCCCCATGGGCTGGAAAAATTTCCCAGGTACCTAAATTTGTATACATAAAACTTTAATAATATTTGATAAAATGAATCTGAAAAATTCATAACAACAAGGTTTATACAAAAATCCATAACTGAATACATAAGTTTAAATGAAATAAAAAAGGTCCAAAGATATAATTAAATAGCAACAAAAGATACCCATGTACTCCACTTGAGAAGGGTTCATCACCCACCAGCCGTCTCCATAACTCCGCCGCTAGGATGGCAACTAACACCCTGAACCACCATCACCCAATGCCTTTCCTTTACCTGGGTCAAAAATAATAAAGTCTACTTACAATCAAGGGGTGTATGTAGGGTGTGATCCTAATCCCAATAAGATACCACCCTATGATTCCATGGTGCATGTAATACAAGGTGAAAAAGAAATCATTTTTAATATGCAATGAAAAGCGGTGACAAATTCCATGAAATGCAACATTAAATTGAAAACATTTTTCAAGATAAAACATTCAGAATGTTAACACATTTAAATGGGCATGTTATATACTGCAATATAATTTCAAAGACACCAAAATACAAGGGAAAATACCACAAATCCAATGAGCAACAAATTTAGGAACACCCTAAATCACTATATAGTGTCGGGCCCCTTGTACCTCGTACCTCAGTGTAATGTAAACCTAGAAAAATCTGTTCTCGTGCATGATCCACTAGTAGGGAACATACCCATAACATAGTGGTCAGAAATAATCATCCATATAGTTTAGTTAGAGTTGTCGTTATCCAAATTCTAAGTGAAACAGGGAAAAAATCCATCTGGTCCACTAGCCGTACTAGTACACATTCGTCCCACTTAGGTACCCAGGCTTCCCCCTTTGCGCTCAAACAATTTCAGCATGCTAAATAAGTCCATTTTAATATAAAACACCACTACTTGTCACATTCAAATTTTACATGTATAGAACCAAATCATTAAGTACATGGACATTAAATTACTTTTGCAGAAAAATTAATACATAATAGAAACAAAAACTAAAGGACCATTACAGTTTAGTGTCTTTGGAATCTCGGAACATAATCTTCTAATCGTGGTGAAAGATCTTCGAAATCTCCAATAAAGATCTCCCCATTTTGTTTTCTTACCTAAAACCATTCTTTATACCCTGGGAAAAAGAAAACATATAAAGGGTGAGATTAAATTCTCAGTAAGGGTAAGCATGGAGAAAATAAAACAAACCATATACATTTGAACATAAAAACATGAACATAATTGTTAAACATCGAAATATTGAGCAATGACATAAATCATGGTAGTACGTAAGGAGTAGATCATAATGGAACATAAAACATGATAAAATAGCTTGGAAATAAAACTTGTAATTGTGGAAAAACATTAAGCACATGATATGATTTCCATATTATCCAAGGCATTGCTGTTAAGACCATCTTAGTGGAAAAAGTCCCTTTCTAAATAGAGTTCGCTCCTCGTTTCAGTCTAGTAACATTGAACCAGATTAACTTACCATTCCAGCCATGTATATCTAACGAGATATAAATCTTTACCCAATGCATTGGAGGGAGATATAGGTCCCACCCATATCATAATGAAATCATTTTTACTTGTGCCACATAATAAACACAAATCATTCATCATGACCCAAAGAATAAAGTGGGTTTCATAAACATCATCCCATCATAACGTAAACCATATAAAACAAATGGATATCATTTCATCATAATAAGAATCAAACCTTGAAAATAATAGATACATTATACTTGAAACATAAACATGCTATATAATGTCATCTTAGATGGAAAATAGTTTTGATAAAACTCATGAAATGAATTTTTTAAGGAAAATTTCCTTTCTCCTTAAAAATCATTTTCTTTTCACAAAATGCCACACAATTTTAAAAGAATTAGATTTTATTGAAAATAAACATGAAAACATGTAAACGAATATTCTTGAAAATTAGGTGATATGAAACCGTAAAAATACATTCATGCCGTATAAGTTAAAAAACATTCTTCTCGTACTTTGGCTGGAAAAGTCAAAAAGTACCTCTTACTAAAAACAACAAAAGATTCCTTTAGTATCTTTCAATAAAAACTAACCAATGCATAAAATTGGATTTAAACAATTTTATGAGGAAAATATTACATATTGAGGAAACATTGATGTGTATGATAAATATTCCCCAATAAATTCTGATGTATAAACAATCTCGGATAAAAATGAGATTGTGAGATTTTCCCTTGCCTTAGTTCCGATATGCTTCATACGTATCCAAACCACATGTATAATGATTTAAATAATGTCATTGACTTATTACAGAATCATATTCATTGTTATGATATCATATATCATTCACTTATGACTTTATATTACCCGTTCTTTGGTAAATTCAATGTTAAAGCAGTGTTTTGGGTAAAATTGTTTTATTTATCGTATGTGTTTGGAATTGTTGTTCTTGATATTATTATTACTTATATCATTATTTAATTACTTCCAGAATGTAAATAATGATTTATATGTCATATATATTCAGTATAATAGATAGATAAATTAAATGAAATACACCGTTCATGGAGACGGTAGGCTGTACGTACGCATGAACGATATTTTCCTTTCCTTATTGACTTGAATGGAAGTAAGTAGATGACATATATATATACACACATAAATCCAGTAGCTTTATAATTTCATATATTTCATTATTATTCACTATATATACTTTATAATCATTCTTGAGTGGTTAACATGGAGAATGAATCTTATCGCGTTGTGGAGACGGTAATCCGTACGTACGCACGAGCGATGATATTGTTCCCTTAATTATTGAATTTAATTAGAGTGGATGATATAATATCTCAGAATCAGTATAATGTTATAATAATCATATATATTTATTCTTTACAGCATTATACCCATCCAAGTATGGTGGTGGTGGAAAAACTAATTACACCACAGCGTGGAGACTATATTCCATACATACCCATGCATGGTGATATCGTTTTTCGTAGGATGGATAGAAGGTGAAATGGGGTTGTTTCATATTTATAATAAAATATCAATATATTATTTATAATGATGTTATTACTTTATAATCAAACAACATAAGAATAAAAAGTAGAAGAAGAAAGAAACCTGAAAGAGTCGATAGAAGAGATTACCATTTCCTCGACACACCTCCTTTAAACTTTTTCTTAGGGTACTAGAGTTGGTCTTTTGAGAATACCATAACCTATATGATATAACTAGAGAGGTTGATAAGATTAATTGGCTGGGTTTTTCAGATCTTCAAGGCTCAAAAGGGTGTGAAGAGAAGAGGGAAGGGGTGCCCTTTTTATAAGGGAGGAGATGGGAACCTTAGGAAAACATAAAATATTATTTTATAATAAAGTCATATTAAGTTTTTAATAGCTCCAAGTTGATTTATTTCGAAGATAAGGTGGGGATAGGTCTAAATCCTATCATTAAATAGGTTTTAGAAAAGTTTAGGTTAATATTTTATCCTTATCATTTAGATTTAACTCTATGTTAAATAATTTAACATTTACCGTCTCTTTTTGTTTTCTTACAATATTTTGTAAATAAACATACTATATCAAGCCAAAAACTTTCCATGTGATTCTTTATTAATATTTATATATATCCTTATCTAAGTCATTTGTCCTATCCATATATTTTTAGGAATAAAATAACAATTAATAATATAATATTTGTTTTAAAAACTATTTTATGTCAATTTTGACACTATTTGGTACTGGATTTTTGTGGAAATCATAACAGCATGATTATTTTAAAAAAAAGATCATTAAATAAATTATAACATGTCATATTAACCTATAAATTTAGTGGAATTCATCAAAAGACTAAAATTACATTTATTTGGGTATTTATAAAATCAATTATGTTAATATTTCATTAATAAGGTAATTACTGCATCATCGTTTTGTCATAAATAAATTACATTATTTAATGTCTAAAAATTATAAATAAAATAACCATATGTAGGAAAAAAAATTATATTTCTAAGGAATATTTATAGTATAATTTTTCTTACGTATATCCCTATATTCAAAATGATTTAGTTATTAAACATTGATTTTAACTATTTTAACACTTCTTTCAATAAAATAATAATAAGTGTTCTAGTCTAATCCAAGTGAAACTAAATGGTAATATTTTATTCCTACTGTTTTTTGGTCGAATTAAACTTATTCAATAGAATTAGGACATGTTTTATGATAATAATAATATCATTTTTACCCTTAATTACCCTATTTACTTTTAACTGTGGTAAAAAAAGTAAAACGTTACTATTCACCAAAAAATATTTTTATCTTAATGAACCACATATTACTCCTTGATATTAACTGTTTCTCTTAGATTTTCCAAATTCCACTCATTGAAGCGTTAAAATTAAGTTCGATGTAAATTTTCCAATTCTCCTAGGAGGTGGGTAAAAGATGGTGAAAAGTTCAACAAAATGTATATATATATATATATATTATAAAATGACTCAAATAAATTAAATTAAACATATATAGGTATTATGTATCAATTTTGACCTATAATAAATTTAAATAAAATAAATAATTTTTTAAATTAATAGTCAGTTTTAAAATTGTAACCTTGTGTTTTCACTATTTATCAAAAATTGAAGGTTATCAGAAAAATACAAAATACTCACCCCAGGCTAATTTAGATATTCCGAATCCAAAAATGAAGTCCATTTTGAATGATAAAATTTATAAAATTTCAAAAAGTGAGTATTACAGTTCATAATGGCTAGTTTATATAATATTTTAATATCATATCGCTATTTAGTGAAACTCGGTATTGTGTACAACACAAGCTATCGTGTAAGTTCGTGATTGCGTGTAAAGCAAGCCAAGTCAGGGTTGCGTGTAGTGAAAGACTCCTTTGTTGTTTCCTATAACAAAATCAAACCATATTTCATTTATTCACTGAATTTATATATATATATATACACTCAATGTTGCATAGAATAACTACTATCAAACGAACTTGAAATTGTGTGTAACATAATCCAAGAATAGTGTTGCGTATACTGGAAGCTAACACAGTGTTGTGAATAGCACAAGGTAATCTTGTTGTAGAATACAAAAAAAAAAGATATGAAAGAAATTAAAACATATATAAATCATAACGTCTCGGGGTGTTACAGTACAGTAGCTATACACTCTTTATACCACTTAAAACAAACAATAAAACACTTTGATTTTCCATAAAGAAATTTCTCAAAAACCTGCATTATTTTGCCCCCAAAACTACTTGAAAACCCCACATTTCACACTATGTGCACACTAAAATTTACCATAACAGAATTCAAAATGCCGAAAAAATTTATATAAACCTATTACATGTGTTATAAAATGACCCCATTAGGAAAAACATCAAATAGTCATGTAAAACAACCAATTTAGCACCAAAATGGTGCCCAAAATCTTTCACTGAACAAACATTACAAAAATAAGATTTTATAGATGATAACAAGGGATATAAACATTAAATGTATAATTATAATCCCTAATACATTTTAATAAAATCAACAAAGTAGTTATAGGGCATTCCCAAATAAAATCATAAAACATTTCTATGAAAACCCCCCAATTTCACATAAAATTGGAATTTAAAATACATTTGCAATAAATACACCTCTAAAACTAATTTTTGCAGCAATAATAAAATGAGAAAAACCTAAAAATATGATAAATACAGCATTCTAAGAAAACAATATTGCATAATCATGGAGTCACCTACCAAAACAAAGGAAACCCTTGAATCCTTTATGCAAAAACACACACGCACGACCATAGCACCTCAAGGAGGGTAGATCAAACCTAAAAATAAAACACTGGACCAAGAAAACCCAAGGTTAAACCTTAGGTTTGACACCTTCCCCTCTGGAAATTTGGGACTTCATGTATAAGGGAAGAAACCCTAAGCATATTGAATGAAACCCTATGAAAAATGAAAGAAGAATGAAGGAGACTCACTCACTTGAGGGTTCTTGAAAAATTCCCCCCAAATACACCAGTAAATGAATTTTGAAAACAGAAAAAAAAATTGAGGTTGGAAAAAGAAATATAAGGTTAATTGAGAACTATAATGGGGGGAAAAGAGTTAATAATTAATGCTTTATGAAGGAATAAAATTAACTATTTTAAATTTGGGCTAAATGTTAGTGCTATAGAAGATTCGTCCCAAACCATGGGGAACATGAGCTCCAAAGAGGGTGGGAGGATACTGGACGCGCGGCTAGGTTAAATGGGTGTGTGTGGGGCTTGGAATCACCGAAAATCCATAAAATTGAATATGTTATTAATTAAACATATTTTATTTTTAAAAGTGGAAGTGTGCTTTTAGGCAGACCCAATCCCTTTAATAAAACCCCATATACAACTTGGTTAAAGATTTATAAAGGCTCCAAACTACGATGGTGGTGTTAATATGTCAGGGGAGGCCATTTAGGAATTCAAATGGGTGATAAATATTAAAAAATGAAAATGTTATAAAAGAAACAATTATATTTTTAAATCTAGAATTGGGCTCATTGTTTGGCCTAATTAACGAAAACTCACCCCTTCCACTATAAAAGTTTGAGAAACCCCAAAAATAAAGCATAAATTAAAATTAAATTAAATTTAACATTAAAATAAGTCATATATGTGATAGGTGCTATTTTACTTTTCTATCAAAAGTACGTGGATAATATTTTTTAACTTATATTGTATGAATGGATTTTTATGTTTACATAACACCATATTTCCTTGAATATTATCTTACATTACTTAAATGTGGTTTTCAAATAAATTCTTTTTTTTAAATATTTTGTGAGATTTTTGTGAAATGAAAATGTTTTTGAAGAAGAAATGATTTTTTTTCAATAATTAATTTCAACTGATTTTTCAAAATTATTTCCCATCTAAGATTTAATTATCTAAATGAGTTTATGATTATATCCTTACTATAACTATCAGTTTTTTGTGTTTATTATTTAATTATAATTATGAAATAAATTGGTTTTATGTGGATTGTGATGGAATGATGTTTAAGAAACCCATTTTATTCCTTGGATTATGTTACGATGAATGATTTAGGTTTTTGGGGCACACATAAAAATGATTTAATTATGAAATTGGTATGACCTATATATCCCACCAATGCATTGGGTAAATATTTATATCTTACGATATACTCATGATAGGAATGACAAGTAAATTTGGTTCAGTATTACATGGCTAGAATGACGAGTGATCTCAGTTCAGTAATGGAATTTTTCCACTATGACGGTCTTGGAAATAAGCCTTGGATAATAGGAAACGAATTTATATGATTACGTGTATGCCAAAAAATTCGATGTCTTATGTTATGAGTTTTGAAAAGATTATCATTTATTGTTTATAAACTATTATGATTTATCAGAAGACATGAAATCATGATCTTTCATATGCAGTGTACGATTTTAAAATGTTATGTTATTATATCTTATGATTGTGATATGATTTTTATCTCATTTATTTACCCTTAATGAGCATCTGACATCACATTTTCTTGTGATTCATTTCCCTTTGTCATGAAAAAGGGTATTATGTAATATATCTCAAAATCATTCTAGTTATGTAGGAATAAGAAGCAGATAATATAGATATTTTATGAACTAGTTGTTTATGTTTCAAGTTTCTAATGACACTATACATGTATGGTCCTTTCATGGTGTTGTTATATTTTTTAATGAATATTTATCAATTTTCTTTGTAATATCAATGTATTTACAGTGTTTCACATTATACTCTTAGACCTAAAAATTTGTATAAGGGAGAAGTTTTATCCAATTGGATTTTTTCCTCTAACTTTTTTATCTATTTGTTAAAGTGCAATTTTTAGTTTTCCATTATATTCATGTTTTCCTTGAAAAATTGAATACCTTCAATGGATAAGAATGAGTTGTGTGTAATCCTTTAGTGGGGATGAGGTTTTAGAAATAGTGGTATTCAATAGAACATGTCCAATGGAATGGAGAATAAAAGTATGTAAAATTCAGATGGTGGATCTATTTTCTCATTTAATGATGCTTCAATTATGAATGAGATGACTAAAAGAAACGTGATGTTTAAACTATTAATGATGGGGAATTCCCAAGGGGTTAAAAATTGGATGTCTTCCACTTTTCAAAGTAATTATATGGGTAGTTGAAAAAAGTTAATCTAAATATGAAGTATTATAACAAATATTGTGGTATCTATATTCATGTTTTGAGAATTGCGGTTGATAAATTAAAAAACATAAATGTAATTATTTTTAAATTATCTACATACTAAAGATAAAATAATAAAACCCAATATGTAGAGTTATAAAATATGATTAAAAATTTTAGAAAAACACATATATTATTTCAAGGAGAATAATTTGAATTGAAAATGGGATCAAAATTTATAAAAATAATAATAATGATCTTATTTCTCACCCATCAGATCTGGTTGAGGATGAGTACATTCTACAATAGCAGAAGGTATAACATAATTATTCAATTACCAAAATGAATTTTCAAGTGAAAAGGAAAAGAGATTTTATTGAAGAAAAGTCCCAATATATCAGAAACCAGATTGAAACATGGAAGGATTTAAAGGAAAGTGTTCTTTCACTAAGAACTCAATATGAATATATAAAATGGGTTTTGAGAGATATCTGCCCAGATTTTGAAATGATTTCTAGAAAAATAGAAGAAAATGTGTGAATATATTAGATATTGATGATATTATAAATACCGAAAAAGGGAATATGGTGATCACTACTAAATCTACCTCAACATGTGATACAACTATAAGATATCCATATCTCACATTTGGAAGATAGGAGTTTCACCATGAAAAATTATTTTTAGGTAATCTATAAATGGAAGCACAAAATTTATTTTATTTTGTTATTTTTTAAGATCATGGGAGAAGATTCATTGAATAAAACAAGCCCAAAAGTTTATCATTACTCCAGTTGTGTCAATTTGACAATCAATTAGATATAGAATGAGGTATTATTATCATGATAAATTCTTAATTTTTTTAATATCTATTATATATAATTTTTTTAAAATTAGATGAATTCGAGAAATAGTTAGGAATCCATCCATAGATACTAATGTTTTATAACTTATAAGGGGGATGATTGTATTTGAAAATCCATGTTAAGATATAAAATAAGATTAATGTTTTGTTAAATGAAAATGATCATCAATAAATGATGTTTCAAAAACATTGATTTGGTTACTGAAAAAAAAATATCGTGTACGGTGTAATGTAAAATATAGATGAGAAATAAAGTGGTTGGTCTATCTATAAAGAGGGAGGAAGAAAATGTAAAGCAAACTGCACCAGGGAATATGTATTCTAATTTGGAACTTTTGGAAGTCATAGAAGAGGTTTTCCAAATTGGTATTATAGAAACCAATAAAAGGAACATCAAGAAGATGCAATGGAAGGGAAATCCAGAGGTCCAAACCACTACCTATGAAACTAAATAATAATTTTTTTATGTTTGATCAAGTCCAAAAGTGTGGAATAACCAATGAAGAGTAATGATATCAATGCATTCACAAATAAAAGTGTGAAAGGTATAGAATACAATGGAGATACATTGGAATGATGTTATGTTTTATAGCTACATGTGATAATGGAGAACTCAAAGAGATTATTTCATTATATTCCAAAAATCTAAATAAGTTAAAAGGAATGTTGGAATGTGTTGGGTTATATTATCTTGACTAACCACATTCATAAAAATAATGACATCTGAGGTATCCCTCTCCTTATTAACTATAAATTTTCTAACTTTTTTGAAGAGGTGCTAGACTCAAGGGGAGACACAATATATAGTGTAAGAGTGTCATGAACCCCTACCTCTAAAGGTACCCCTCATGGGACTATAATGGACACTCCTAGGCCTATAATGTATAAATGGAAGAAATGGCCATCGGGTCCCACCTTCATTGGGCCCTATGTTCGAGAATATAGCCAAGGGTGTATATATATATATGATCTCTCACATGGAAGGGATTAACTTCAATATTTAGAGTATTATCGAGATATAAGGTATCAAACACCATGAAACGTCATAGAATAATATAAAAAAATGGAAACAATTACATTCTATAATGCATATAGAAAGTTAATAATACAATAAAAGAAGCTCCAACTCCTATACAAATACCAACTCCATCCATGATTCCAAAATGGAAACTTTAGATTGAGTGATATAACCTAAAGAAACTAGAAAACTATGGGGAGTGAGCACTTGGGAATAGTAAATAGGATCATTCCTCAAGACATATCATCGTCTATGTGAAATAATTATACAAGAATAAGGAGTGGAACCATCCAATGAACAATGTCAAAACATAATCATCGAAAATAATAAATAAGGATATTGGAATAAAACAAAGGCCACAATTTAAAAATTAAAATAACACCAATAAAACCATATCCACTATTATATTTCCATTACACCACTAAATCATTAAAAAAACTAACCTTTCATAGCCAATCCTAACCACCAATCCATAATCATCACAAGAAAACATCCACCTTTAGTCCATGATTATATTCGTATTAGATCTAACCAGTCAACTGTGGATTCTCCCTCTTAATTGTGGTCAAATTGTATGGTAACCATCTCATAAGCACAAAGATGGGAGTATGATTCCAAACCGTAAACATATCATCAGTCACAATTCAATAAATCCAAAATCACATCACTGCATTCCTACATATCCACATCCACAACAACATTTCATGAAAAATAGTAATACCATAAAATTTCAACCATCCCACAGTAGTGTAATGTAAACATAAATGAAATTACCTTATTTATATATTCCATATGGAAGAATTCCTAACAAACTCAATTCCATTATCAATAGTATTTTATCATGAACATGTGGATAGTCAACCTCATACACTCCCCCAACAATGTTTTAACCCCATAATAAAATGACACATCCTCCCATCAACATCACCATTATTTCAATTTTTAGTTTTGGATATCACAACGCATGCATGTATACCATCCTCGATCCATTATATACCATAATAATATGTAATGATTATGATACATTATTTCCATTATAATATTTATAACCAATATGATCCATTATATTCCAGGAAACATTCAACATCATCGTTATTTCTTTCAAACCACTTCTAAAATACTGAACCACAACAGAAGAAAAATTGAGGCCATAAAAATAACATCACAACTTATATCAAAAAAATATGGGGCCTCACAAACAAAAAGTCTCCATGACAATATCATCAAATTTTATCATCATTCACCAGCATAAAGCTAGGTTTAATTTATCACTTATTTATTTTTCCATTCCCAACATTATTCATTCCATGTCCAATTATTGATTCATCTATTCATTAATCATTATGTTTATTAAATTCAAAACCATTCATTAAATTCATTAATAATTCATCTAAAACCCTCTTCCCATTTTGTTTTCTCATTAACAATTCCCATTCCCATTTCAAAAACTAGTTTTTATCCAAATTCGTAAAAGTTATATTAAATTTAAACATAACCATACCCCATTTTTGATCAAAAAATAATCAACAAATTCATTGTAATCCATAAATTAATTTACCAAAAAATTATATATTTAACATTATATAATTTTTACATCTTGGTTTGCGTCATTATTTAATTATTCATTTCATGTTCCAGTATCTATTAGTAATAGTATCAAAAATATGAGTAAACATAATTGAATTTCATCATAGAAGAAATCGGAGTATTAAACATTATATATAGGCATTCAGAAAAGAACATAACATAGGAAACATAAGACACAAAAAGCACCCTTCTTTCTACATTTAATTTCACTTCTTACATAGATCATACTAATCCTTAATTTTTTACTTTCTCTAAGATTTACTGAAAATTATCCACATTACCATAATAAAAAATACTTCTAAGGAATAAAAATGGAATAATTTGAAGGAAAAATTGAAAAGAATATCCAATCATATTAATTATAAAAGATAGCAGATGTGTCTTCAGATCATTTTACTTGATATTTCAGTTACAAGTGGATACAAAAAAAATATATAAGGGGGAGATTGTTCTTCCATTCTCGAAAACATTATGTGAAACGTTGTAGGATATTTCATAATCATATAATTACTAGAATTTTTTGTTTTTTTAAATGAGAACTCTAGAGAAATAAGGGGATACTTGTTCAGATATAGAAATATATTTATATGATTTATATATATTACTATGTGGATACAACATAAAATCCATCAAATTTCTATATTTTGTCCCTTATTTAATTATCATGATAGTTCGTTGATGGGAACTAAATTTTTAATCAAATAAAATATTAAAAAGTATTTATAAATTATTAAACAAGTCATGTAAATTAAAACATTAATTTTAGTCTTTTAAAATCATTAATACATGTTCTATGATGGTTACAGGTCTAATAGAATGTAAAAAAGGATGTTTCTACACACTAAAGTGTACCCTTGAGAAAGAATCATGCACTTCATAAGTGTAATGTGATTTTACCTTTACACAACTGGTCACACATAAGAGAGACACACATTCTACGTAAGGGTAACATAGTTTTAACATTTCATAGATTAATACTCATTATATAACAATAGGAAAACATTTTTGACCCTTACCTAGGCTCTATCATTCTAGTATAAAAGTGGAAGACTACCCTTTCATGGGATTTAAAACTCATGTGTTACCCTTACACAGGTCAGGGGGTACCTATACACATCATAAAAAATATACGTCTACCCATACAAAAATTAAAGAATCAAATCACACCTTTATGTAGTAGTTTAAAACAAGTTTTACCTTTATACGATAAGGAGGAGAAAGATATTATCCATACAAAATGCTCAAACCATCTTTACATAGCTACAAAAAACATAACCTATCATTATATAGATAATATAAAATATAATTTACCCTTACACTACATAAGGAAATAATCAATTACACATAGGAAACATCAATTTAATGCATAAGGTGCAATATTTTATTTCAAATATTAAATTTTTAATCAAACTTGTAAATAATTAATAAAATTGATTACTATTACATCTAAAATTATAAAACACTTCCAAAAATTATGTAACCATTTTTAAAAATCTATATTATTTTTCAAAAAAAAACATTTAATACTTTGAAACTACCCCCATAATTTTTAAAACCATATTAATATTACTTTATATATTAAAAATTAGTTTAAAAACACTTTTAGGGTTTATTAAATTGTATATGGATCTCCCAACATGACAGAAGGGAAAATAATGGATCATGAATATTCTAGATCATTAAAAATATTAATCAAAATAACATGACATAAAGATGATATTAGAAATAAAATTTGGATTAAAATATATGAATAATGTGTTAGTTAAATAATTTTAGGTTCGGTTTTGTGTCAATAATGAATCATCGTGATAGATTAATATTATCATGATATATTTTATAATGGAAGGACTGATTTAATTGTAATATATTACATGATGAATGATTTGATGTAATCTTATGTACCATGATAAATATTTCCAAATATTTGTGTTCATAGGTCATGTGGTTAGTGTAATTCATCCACTAAGAGATGATAATGACTTAGAGTACAAAAAAGATGTATCTTGAGTACATCAATCCATATTATAACATATTCAATCAGATGTTTAATATTTTAGATAAATAAATGTTATTGAACAAAAGGATATACTCATTAAATGATATACCAAAAAATGTAAAACATTTAAAATACACAAATCATGAAATTTAGGTGGATTTAGAGTTGTGTGTTTAAAGGTCTTATCTATAGTAAAATTATTCCACTAATGGAGAGGGACATATTAAAAAGGAATCGAGTGATTTAAAACCTAATTTGTTTATAGTAAACCTTTAATAGAAGATGACATATATTTAGAGAAAGTAGAAACATATAAATTTTATTTTATTTTATCTAAAATTATATTATCATATAACTATTCTTCTGTTAGGAAACATTGATGATTCATGGATAAAAGAAATAATCAATGAAATCATGTTCATCTATTACTATATTTTTCAAAAACTCAAGAAGAGTAAATATTCAATGGGAGAGAAAATTTTTAATATTAAAGTCTATTCATTATCTTTTGAAAGATGATTTAAGATTAGATAGAGGAAAAATATTTCTAGAGTTTTATTTTGATTTTACTAATCATTTAGACTCAACTTGTATTGGAGTTACAATAAAATATAAAGAATAAAATTTGATGTGGTTACAAGGAATATAAAATAAAATGGAATTATCTTATAGAAGATAAAATATTTAAATAAATATAGATTTGAATAGTATTTTATTCACATTATATTCTCTAAATATTATGTATTATTAGTTTTTTGGGAGTTTGGATCATAGAGTGTGTTGAGAAACTAGAATGAAAAGGATTTTATGAATCAATTGGATTAGCAAAGTTAAATGTATAGACTTTTTGGTGTTATCTACGAATCTTGTATTCTGCATTGACCCTTGGCATAGTGGGATTATAGAATTTGAGGAAATATCATGTGTTATGTGTTAGTATTTCTCACTAGATTTCTTGTAAATTTAACAAAGATATTGTTGAAAATATTATTTCCAAAGCATGTAAGTCAAGGATTTATGATTTGGTAATTAGACTAGAACATTTTAACTGTTGATATTAAAAAATGATTAATAAAATCTATTAAAAATTGGGAGAAAAATATGGCATCAATGAAGATTATTCTCTAAATTTTAGATGTTTATGGTGAGTAGAATTAGATAGAAAACCCCCATGTCTTTTATTGTTAATAAGGGGGGGAGAGAGTTAAAATGGAGTTGGTTCTGGATTTACAGGGTATATTTTCAAATAGATTGAAGGGGTAGTTTAACCCCTATGATTATAAAGTTTATTTGTTAAAAATACTGATATCTTGACAATATGTGATCATGTATTTGTTGGAACTATGATATTGGATTCAATTGTTGGATAGTTATTGATCCAATCAATCCATAACATTGAATTTGAAATAACTATACATAATATATAGTAACAAGTAAACTTTTATATAGGAGTTCTGTTTTTTAAGAATTTATATACTAGAGTTATTAAGCTAAATGTTTCATGTTATAATGGAATTGTGTTTTATAAGAGATCAACTTTTTTATATGTGATAACAAATGGGCTCCACAAAATTAGGACAATATTTTCCATCCAATCTAAAGAATCAATAAACCATTCATTTCATGGGAGTGATAAACCAGGGATAAGTGGAAAATAGAGGTACCATGGTGGTAAGAATATATGACATAGGGAATGCATAAGTGAGAACATGTGATTGCATATGTGGTTATAGGTGTGGACTGAGAGTAGTTGTTTGTGTTGTAGGGTTGTTGTATGGTGAAAGGTGGGATCAGACCTTGTTACTCAAAAATAGTGAGTCATGGAATTAAATATGTTAATTAAGCACCAAATGGATGAGGAGAATATTGATTTTAGACTCTAGGATATGAGAATTATTCACCCTCTTTAATAATATATTCTTATACCATGGTCATATGATTAATATCTCTCCAATTTTGAACTTAGATCATGGATCATGATCATCCTCACACATAATAATTATTTTTATATCATTATTCCCTTGTTTTTTATGCTTTCGTCGGGGCATGCATTATCTTTAAGGAGGTGCTGATTGTTTCCCTTCATTCCCGTATTCCAAAGGAGGGCGACTTTCATCACTTATTCAGAGATGTTTGTTCCTTGGTCAAAACGGGATGATGGTATGTTGGTCTCTCCTTCATTCAATTCCACTTCAAAATTCATCCCTTAGTTCGGGTATCCCTTAAATATTAAGATGTTGGTAGTGAAACACTTCCTAGATCCATATCTTTATGAAAACTAGTTAATTAAAATTCTTCTGTCAGGAAATTCTAAAGGGGTTAATGTTTGGGAAGAAACCTTTAGTCAACAGAGTAGTCATGTTGAAGCATCGGTGGTGTGTCAAGACGATGAAACACTGCAACATCTAGATTTTATCTTATTAGAAGGCTTCTTGAGGTCATGGATTTTTGAGGAACCCCACATTGAATGCGAGGAATTATATGTCGTAGTAATGTATCCAAAGTTTTCCTTGTCTTCCCATGTTTAACAAGGGGTATGTCATGTGTACAATGTCAAGCAGAGATGTATCAGACTAATCAGAACACTGATTAGAGAATATTAGATGGGTACAGCCCTAGGTTAGAGTACTTAGAATGTTTTCCGTATTGATGGGTCAGAACGCTCAATAAGGACGAACTAAAGATGTTGTGTCCTGGAAAGAGGAAGGTTTTACATCGTAAAGGATAATTTGGAAACCAAAAAAGTAGGACTAGAGAGGGGTTTGGGTCCATGTAAAGGGGACACCAAGTTTTACCGTTGGCTAGGATTAAACCTCGATGATGCTTCCTACGCACCCTATGAAGAATACAGAGATCAAACCCCACATATTATGAATGGTTGAGGCAGATAATCAGGTTTTTCTTAAAGTAAAATAACCTAAAAACATGATGGTCTTACTCATGGTTAGAATCCCATTGGAATGACATGAGTTTACTAGGATGCAGTGGCCCAGGTAAAATTAGGATAAATATGGTGGAACTGTCTAAAGATGGATTAAATGGGAACCAAACTAAAAATCATCGTAATGGTGATGGTACTGGGATTGAAACTTAAATAGGTTGCCTATGTATCCCCATGTAATGAAATCAATTCCCACATGGTTCATGGATGGGGTAAAAAGTCACATGAGGAGGCGACTCCTGAGAATGGATGTGTGCATAGGGCCCCAAATGAAATGGATCCAATTGATTAGGGAATGGTCTTCTTAAGGAACAAAGGCTCTATGGAGATACATGGATAGGACATGGGGTATGGTCTTTATCCATATGGAGGATTCCTATATACCTTTCTCATAAAGTTAAAATATCATTGTCCACATAGTTTAGGAATGGGGCATAGAATCATGGTGTACACAAAGGACAGCACCCTGAAGACATGTAGGGGCATATATGTGGTTAGTAGCCCATCGCAAGAGGGGCACTCTTTGTTGGGGGAGTATGGGGTGTTTTTGGTTATTACCCATTGTTATATTTTTAAGAAGTAGTTTGAAACCACTAAGTGGAGGGACAAGTATGTGGGACCCAAAAAAGGGGACACTAAAGTTTACCGATGTTCGGGGTTGAAACTAAATGAAGATTCCTACATACCATGTCTTAGAGATTGGGATAGAAACCCATGTATTTTGAAATAATGCAATTTAAAATAAGGTAGGATGAAAGGGGAACACAATTTAACATCATATGGGATGATAAGGAATCTATGTGAAAATGGTCAGAACAGATGGGTGAATGGATTGAACTTCAGGGAGGCTTCCTATATACCTTGGATGAAATGGGAAATGATCAATTTTTACATAGTGGTACTATGAGGCATGATTCTTACACACTAAATAGAACCATATAATATTTCATGGTCTAATATTACTCTAATCCCATGTGGGTCATGGTTAGTGTGAGAAACAAGTGGCGGTAATATACCTAAAAATCATGTCTCAAAAATTGCATCCATGACAGATGGTGTAAGGATTACTCATGGATAACATTCCAAGGAGAGGAAGGTTGGGAATTACTCTAAAAGGGAGTCCTGGTGAGCTAGGAGGATTTCCAGATTTATGAGATGTATATGAACATCCTTCCACAAACACCCCACTAGAGGGATTTGGGGCTTACACAGAGGTTGTCCAAATCTCATATGTTGACAAAGTGTAGTAGGATAGGATGAGTGATCGGGTGATGGTTCCCATCACATTCATGGTCTTATCAGGATTATCACCCATGTGGTGATCACATCTTAACACCATGTGTTGAGGGCCTGAATTCTTAACAGTTTAATGTCATGCATATCAAATGATGAGGACTGTATTCTAACCCCTAGTACTTACAAAACTGGGGTGTTGTTACTCATATTTAAGGTAAGGAACCAGAAATTCCATATAGATATGTGGTTATGGAATTATCCATTGAAGGCTTCATATTATCATGGTTATTCAAATAAGCAATAGTCATTAGAGTCCCTATGTGAAGAAGCTTGAGGCAAGGCAATGAAATATTAATAACTCCTCAGGGGACCTTGAAATCCCTTCATTCAAGCCTAGAGGGTCACATGATAGAAGTGTGCACAAGACTAGGGAATTTAGTATGAGAGGGGTTCAGACATGTTGCTTTTGTGTAAGGACTACACAGAGAGCGTGTAATAAGGGGTGAATGCAAGAATGGAGTATTGTGCGTAAGATGAGGGTTTTCACACAATATAGAAGCTTATGTGGAATCTTGGCACAAAAAAATGTAAACATATGTGTAAGAATGATATTTTGGACACAATTTACTTATATTAAAAGGAAATGGGTGAGGTTCAATCCCTAGCCAGCCCACCCAAAGGAGGACCCCAAGGAGACCGGTTACGCAAGATCTAGTACCTTGAAGCCATAAAATCTTTATGGTTGAAAAAATACTATCTTATAAATATTAGGGCTTCATTTAATCTTTTGGGCATGTCTCTCGATGTGAGTGGGTATGCTTATATATATAGAGGAAAACATTAGTGGCGACACTCAAGGAGACATACATGCAATTTGTGTTTGATGTGACATTTTTCATGGAAGATCTTGTGTGTATTTCATTTCCTTCGCAGATCCCTAAATTCATTATCACCTTTGACGTGGCTGTTTTTTGGTCCGTTGGCACACAAAAATCAACTTGACGTCACACTGGGAACACAACTTCTTACGCATGTATTTAGATCTTGTGTGCACCTTCCATTGGTGTCTCAAGATTGTCTGCTAATTCAAATTATGCCTTCAGTTTTCTGAAAAAATTCCCATGTATGGTCTTAACCAAAATTTGGTGCCAACAAATTCCACATATAAATCTAAGTTGAAAGGGGACTGGAATGTTGGGTTCTGAGGATAACACTGAAGATCATAATCAACTTTTGGCGATTCATGTAAAAAAGTGTGATATAGAATGAAAAATCCTTCCATGTTCAGAGAATACCTGTTCCATGCCTATAAATAGGAGTGGTCCAAGGCTCCATACCTTGAATTATTTTGTGATGTGCTACTTTTATATTGTTCACAAAATAACATACTTTTTGTGTGAAAGATATTTGGTTTGATCGACACCTTTCATGCAACCACGTACTCTTTTACGCCACCTGAAACTCTTTCATGCACTTGACTTTGCCAGAATTTTTAATGAACTAAGCCCATATAATGAACAATAGACATCCTTGCATGCCGAAACTCAATTATTTTACTCAACCCACTTTTTTAATTTTTGGACCTGACGAAAATTACTACTGAACAAACCGATGTCGAATGAGAATCTGCTGCTACTATGTAGAGTACCAATTAGATAAAAACCCTCAAATATTTCATGCATGATGGGTTGTATCTGATAATAATATGCTCTTTGGTATGCGGACACAATCTCAAACGGATTATGTTCTAAGTGATATACTGCTGATATGGAACTTCTATATTCTAGAAGAAATGTGGATACCTGGTTTTGAGACTAATGCCCCATGGTCATGGGTGACATCTGAGGATAGACTTCCATGATATAACATCCTAAAAAATGGTTACCCACTAGATAAACATAGGATAAGGTTGTTTACATCTAGAATCTGAAGACCATTACTATTATTGGGAGTGATCCGGCTACCGAGGAATCTTCATCTCACTATGTAGGCACTTTCTAGAGAAGCATCACCGATGATACCAGAGGTTGGTAGGACTGGGACATTAGGTCTGGGGGAAACATAACAGGTGAATGGGCATGGGAGTACATGGTATGCAAGAGGTTCCTGGAGTTTATGATGGAGCTATGGTCTATTGGGCTGTTTCAAGCTATGTCATCATCATAGTTCAATTTCTACCGTCAACAATATCGGATTCTAGAGATGTTCATAGATTGGTCCCCTGACAGAAATACTTTCCACCTTCACCATGGGGAGGTGGGAATAAACCATTTGTACATCCACTGCATCATGGTAATTCCCATGTAAGGGTACTAGTATGACAATTTCCTTCCATTGGAGAATGTTAGGGGAGACAAAATGAACACCCCTACTCTGACATGGAATCTATTGGAGCTGGCTAAGGGGAAGATGAAAATAAAGTACATCATAAAGGATATAGCCTATCTTGGATGATATAACATATTTATATGGCAAGAAATGGAAATGAAAATTCTAGTCTGAGGGAAGTAGTTCCCAAACTAATCACAGAGGGCGGAGATAAGATCATACTGGATGGTCTTAAAAGCTGACGAGTACCAATCATGGGGATTCAGCATAAATGAATTTCATAAACTAAATTTATGATATGTTGCCTTCCTTTATTAATTTTTGAGTGTTTGTATTGTTCCATTAATGTACACACAGATGGTGGTCCATCCAGGGACATTCCTGATGGTCTGAATCTTGGAAGCCAAGAACAGGGTCAATCTGGGAGTGCCTGTGTTTTCCAAGCTGTATAGTATTATGGGGAATATTAAATGAGGAAGTACACCCAGGATGATATGCAGACCATTTTATATTCTTCATGGATGGATTTTAGATCATTGTGGGGGGGTATAACTTCACAAACATCATCAACCTTTGAGGTGATGGTCTACAACTATCGCGAGTGAATATTGATGGAATTCACCTGTTGATTATTGAAGAGGAAGGGATAAATATAATGATCAACAAATATGGGAATTTTAACATCGAACCATTTGAAACCCCATATGGACATATGAAAAATGATGGGAAATTTCTATTAGATTATAGGGAATACATTCAATGAATCATGGGTAGTGTGCTGGTATCCAAGATCTACTGTAAAATCTTTTGTGAACCCTACACAATTTTGAGGTTTCACAGCTAGTTCTGGAGTATGTTGTAGATGCCACAGAGATTATATACAAGGGACAAGAAGAGTAACATTTGTACATCCTTCTCCAAACATGGTTCATGTTCACAACTGCTATATTTGGTGAATTCATTACCTTTATGCCAACTAATTTTAATAACGACCATTCAATACAGTATGTAGACCATTTGATAACGGTGTATCCGGAAGTGACTCTAAAACAATGTGTTCCACAAATCAAGGTAGCTAGAGTGGAGTCTGGACAATGAGGAAGTTGATGATGTAGTTCTAGGGAGGTAATAATAGAAATAAGCTAGGTAGCCACAATGGCGTCGGTTGGAACTTCAGCGGAAAGAGCATCACAATATGAGAACGTGTTTCCACCCTCTGAAAAAAGTTTGTCCTATGGGTGGACTTGTGGGATAGCTTGGGAACTCCATTAGAAGAAACTACAAAATATTTTAAAGATAACAACTGAAGAAATTTTCCAATCTTTATGGTCTTCCTATAGGATGCTGAGAAAATCGATGTATACTGAAGAGCTATAGAAGAGACTGTTGCACACTAGGATAGATATATCAGATGTAGGGTGTATTCTAGTGGCAGAGAAGGTATAAATTCATATGTGACATGTGTACATGATATTCATGGATATTTATGCATCCCAAGAGGGGTGGTATGAAAAAACACATATTCTCATGAATATGATGCTTGTCTAGGATCATGACATGAAAAAACTAATGCAAGGGGATAAAGATAATGAGGAAGAAGGAGAAGAGGAAGAGGAGGAGGAGTAAGAGGATGAAGAGATAGAAGAGGAGGTGGAATAACTAGAATAGGAGGCTGGAGGTGAGGGACTTAGAGGTGAGAGACCTCAGGGAACAACATCCAACTAAGGAATCTCATGTGAGGGCAGCAAAATTACAGGATCTAACATTGGATTGTTTGAACAACTCAAGGTGTGTCTCAACTCTTACCTCTACTGGTCATTATCATTTCATAATTCCACTCCACTGGCCAAACTATTCCATATTCAAGAACACATCAGCGATGATAATGAGTAAGTTACCCCTACATGGGATGAGAATGTTCCCATGGATGTAGAAGAAAAACATCATAAATATGCATCTGGAATCGAGCAGGGTGGAGGACCAACCATGACTACCGTGGGTGAAAGGCTAGCCATGGTTTATGTGGACTGTAGAAAACCATCAGAAGGGGCTGAGATTTTGACCTCAGAGTCTCAGGTTCTTCCAGTATCTTAGAATGATCTAGTTCTAATCATTGAATTAACAAGCAATGAGGGATTTTCTAGGGTGGAAGCTCTTGCCATGACTCAGGCACTATAAACTAATGTTCTTGTATATTTTAAGTCTCTACCATTATAGGAACACCACTTTATTGGGGAACTTGGCTGACCAACATATCAATTCTAAATGTATTGATTGAAATAATGAAGGATCAAGAAACTATTGAGACTGGAAGATCATTGGGAGCTCTATAAGTGGTTGCACCAGTCCACAATGAACCAACCATTCAAACCGGTTCATCTATAGCACCCGATGAGCAAGGATCTATAATCATAGGTGATGTTACTTCTAATTTTGACTCCAGGTTGGTAGGGGAGAGGTCACCAAAGAAGAAAGTATGCGAGAAGAGGACCCTACTACTAAACTCAATTTCTATTTTTCATGAGTACAAGCCTGAAGATCCTGAGAAAATGGACAACAATAATCTTTACATTGTCGGGGAGAGACATGTGATGTTACACAAGTCATGGATGTGCATAGAACACTTCATCGGTCAATCAAAGGTAGAATAGATGAGTTGGATGGGTCCACTTCACACAAGGCTACACTTTCTCTAGATAGGAGGGGTGGATGATCACTGTCCCCATATAATAATCCATTATTATCGGGATAAGAAAATATAACAGAGTAGAATGTTCTATGATTTTACCTTGTGTCTGAAGAAATCAGATAATATCCAGAAGTTTTATAAGGATCAGCATGAAATATGACACGTTGAAGAGGAGGAAAATGAACGAACTACATTCATCACAATCCAATCAGAGCTCATTGAATTGTTAAAAACCAAGTTAGTGGTGGAAAAGGATGTCATAGAGTAGGGAGGAATCCTGGACACTACATTATATAAAGTGGTGGTACTGAGGCAGTCCATTAAAGGGACTGATCTATAAGGAGCGTGTCTTGGTCAAACACATGAATCATGTCTTCTCCCTTATTTACTCATCAAGAAAGAATTCCAGGACATACTACATGCTTATAATTATTATTTATTATTATTATTATTATTTCATAACTAAATCTCGATCATAATTGTGATGTAACTAGTGATCCATCCTTAAGATCAAATGAGTCATACCCGGTGTGAGAAAAAATGTACGGACACATAATCCTCTAATTTTGTATGAGAGTGTTAGTTGTTCATCAAATATTTGGGGGGTATTCCATTGTTGACTGACCACCCAAAATATTTGTATTGATAGGAAGACAAAAACAAGAGGATATGGTTTTTGGAATAGCAAATTCACCATTCCCAACATGCTCTTCCGCACGAATGAGGAAATGTTAGGTGCATTAGAGTAAATCCTAAAAAGGGGGAATGGGAAATGTGAATCAAGATAAAAAAATTAGAACCCATTGATGGTGGTGGGGACAATATCAGATAGCTAATTCCATTATTTGAAACACAACAACTATATAATCTTCATGAGATGGGAACGAACAAACGAGGGACAACTTCTGACCGTATTTGAAAACATGTGGCCTAAAATGAAATGTTTTTCCAATATCTTCATGAATTTTGAACAATAACAGCAGGAGATCCATAAGGCTAACCATCCATACCATTAGGGGGTTCCTTCAGACGTGGAAGTGTATGAAAATCTAAAATTGATGGCATGAAAAGCATGGATTTTGATTGATGATCTCTTCTAATGTATTCCAACACTATTGAAACTACACCACCATAATAGAAGAGGATTGGGTGGGTGTTTTGTCCTGAATCAAGATCAAACTGATTCCCAAATGATATTTCACTACTGAGGACCAAGAATACCTTTCAGTTTTACGTCATGAAAATGAGGATAATAGACATGACGTTTTAGCATCATACAGTGAGGATGATGGAACCCCTCAAGGAGGTAATTGTGGAATGGTATATAAACTGACATTAATAAGGATGAAATAAATCCATATGCTTCATCATATATTCCCAAAATGGGCAAGGTCCAAGAGTCCTGAAAGGGGAAAGGGGATGAGTTTGGACTATATACGAGGAATCTTGGCAACAATATGTATCCAATGAGAATGGTAATAAGACCTTATGTAATTCTGGAGGATGGTATGTGTTAGGACCAATAGGGGCCTATATACCCAGAGAGGGGGGTGAATCAGGGTATGGATAATCTTTTCAAAATTCATCCTGCCCCACTAGATATTGACCTATTTATTACAAGGGTCACATTGTTTGCACTTGTTTGTTTATTATGACCAATTACTTTCTACATTATCTGATGATGATTCTTTTGATGCACTACAGGGAAGCAATCAAGCAGACACTGAGATTTTTACTTGGTTCACCCTCACTGGGCTATGTCTAAGGAGAATACAACGACGATGTGCCACTCTACCAAATTCACTAAGGATCACTGCTAATAAGGTTTGGGCTAGATCACATCTATGCCCAGGCTCATTGCATTAACAAATTTTAGGGTCAGCTCACTTCTTTCTCAAGGGTCACTCCCTGTTTCGCTCTCTCTGGGTCACTGTTAGTGGAGAGGATCACCTTCTTCCTCTTCCTTTGCTCACTACACTAGGAAGGGATCCACTCACAGTTTATAAACCTTTAGGTATCTTCACATGCATGAATACATGCACCACAAAATTTCGATAGATGCTCTGTTGAAGTGGAAATTTCATCCACTGATAAATACCCATTTGCATCTTAAACACAGGTCAATTCCATTGGAAATACCTTCATAAAGTGCCCTACGTCGCGAGGCTCCCAATTTTGTGTAGCTCAAACAAGCCTGTGCGAAGCTCCTGCCTTTTCAAAATGAACTCTTGCGAAGAGCTCTTGCAAAGAACTCTCACGAAGCTCATGTCGCCATAGAGAGACTTCCCTCGCGAAGCTCACTGAGCCAACGTGGAGCTTGAAACTTTCACGGAGCTACAATAGCCATGGCGAATCTCTTCTTTCGCAATGCACACTGCCTTCACGAACCACATTCATGAACCGAGAGAAAAGTATTTTTTTTGAAAGATCTCTACTCTTCTCGAGGGGGTCGACCTCTATTTATAGGCAATTCCATGGACCCTCGACCCTTCTGCACGAATATAGCACCACGTCATCACCAATCGCGATGCACTGAAATTCCCACCAGAATTCTCTCAAAATCATGAAGCACCACAGCAATTTTCTGATCATGGAGCTCGTCGTAATCGTAGAGCATCACCGTCAGCATTCTTCTGCACCTTCTCTAAACAGCTCCCTCGCAAATCCCTTCGCCTCCACGATGCACTTCAACCTATGACATTCGCGAAGCTTGACATAATCATGAAGAACACCGTCAACATTTTTCTTGTCTTTGCGAAATTCAATCCATGAATCCTATCTTCGTGAAACTCATGACTTTTACATATTAAAATAAGATCTTTAAGGATATACACTTTTCGCAATGCTCACCAACCTCCAAATTTTGGACCCCAAAAATTTGGCAAACACTGGGACCACCACCTTGTACTACTCTTTTTGAACGCCCTCCAGATCGTCCATTCCTATGTCATTTTTCTTTGTCAACATGGATTGTCAAAAAATTATCTGGAAGTCGACAATTCTCCATGGAAACATGTTTTGTCAACAAACACAATCAACCCAAGAATGCTGCAGTGTTACCGTGAGGGATTTTTTGCAAACAATATCCCCCTTTGAGTTTGTTGACAACTCCTCACAACTCTTTTCAGAATGATTTTCTACACATTGATACCTCTTTGATGCTCCTTCCAGCTGATACCACCATTCACCTCTTGCAATTCTGATAGGATTCAAGGAATCAATTAACACGTACTCTAAGCCCACATGTTCAATTCTCAGCGTGAGAAACAAGAGTAGTATGAAATGTTCATCAATGAATCACTTCATGTCAAACAAAAATTGTCGATTCAAAGATGATTCCAATTTATAAATCGATACCAATTGTTAAATCACACTGATACCATTTGGTGATAGCTAGAAACCTTCTCTCACCATTTCGAACTCACTATTCTGCTTTTATAACGATCCTAATCTATCGTGATATCTAGTCTTTGATCGATCACTTCTAGCATTAGCAGATTTAATACTCTCCCTATCTCATTGCTCTGCCCCTATCTCGGTGCTCCACCTGTCAGCTTCTCCCTGTGTCTATTACTAATACATTATCTCCCATCCTTATCCACACTTTCTCCCCATTAAGGAGTCACTGTTTCTCCCCCTTATTCAATGATCCCAAAGGTCACCCCTTTTCAGTCTGTAACATTGGAAAGAACACAGATTAGCACATTAGAGAAAAACACATCATACCTCGGGGAGGGGGGGGTTACCACATCCGCACTCTTTTATGTGTGGGGAGTTGACTGAACTCCCAAAGCTAGTCGAAGCCTTTCAAACACTTCCTTGGGTAAGGCCTTTGTCAAAATGTCTGCAACCTGTAGTTCTATAGGCACATACTCTAACTTCACAATTCCTTTCTGAACTTTCTCCTTTCTAAAATGATACTTTATCTCAATGTGATTTGTCCATGAGTGATGGAAGGTATTTTTGCTGAGATTTATAGCACTTGAGTTATCGCACTAGATTTCGATCAGAGACTTCATGCCAACACCCATATCATCAAGCAGTTGTTTCATCCACAATAACTGTGTGCATGCTTGAGTGGACAAAATATACTCAGCTTCTGCAATTCTTAAGGAGATGAAATCTTTCTTCTTACTTAGCCAAGTAATTCATAGTCCACCAATATAGAATGCACCTCCTGACATTGATTTCCTATCATCTAATGAACCGGACCAATCTGCATCAGTATATCCCAATAGCTCTATCTGAGATTTTCGACTATACATCAAGTCGAAGTCCATCATGCCCTTGATATTCTAAAGTATTATTTTCAATGCTAGAATGTGGCTTTACTTGAGATTTCATTGATATCTCACTACTTGTCATGCATCGAATACAATTTCAGGCCTTGTTGTGGTCAAGTATAGTAAACATCCAATAATTTGCCTGATTCATATGATATTAACTTTATTGTCATCCTCATCTTCGGAAAATTTCATCTGAGTAGCTACCAGATTTTTTATTTCCATGGAATTTTCCTTTCCAAATCTTCTCAGAAGCACTTTGGAATATTTGGATTGATAAATGAATGTGCCATTCCTTTGTTTTATCACCTGTAAACCAAAGAAAAACGTCATTTCCAATTCATGTTTCATGAATTTAGACAACTTTCTGCATTGTGTTGCATCTAATCCCCCAATGATTATGTCATCAACATAAACCAGCTCCATTATCCTTTGATTACGGTTATTGTTGAAATATAGATTGTAATCAACTTCACCATGCTAGAAACCAAGCTTCTTCAAATACTGGTCCAGCCTTGAGTACCATGCTCTTGGTGCTTGTTTCAGCCCATAAAATTCCTTCTTCAGTTTTCAAACCCAGTTCTCATCCTTATGAATGAGAAAACCATATGGCTACTCGATATACTCTTCTTCTTCCAAAACTCCTTTCAAAAGAATAGATTTAACATCCATCTGGAAAACATTGAACTATTGTTGCACTGCAATGGCTAAGAATAATCTGATTGTCTCCATCCATGCAACCGATGAAAATGTCTCATCGACATATATTCCCTATATCTGGGATAATGCTTTGCACACTACTCATGCTTTGTTTCCACCACTTCTCGTTGTGGCACATGACATGAAGGTTCTTCAATAATTCATTCTTAATATTTATTTTATTAGATACTTGAGTCACCACACTATTTTTTTGCTGGTGGTCTTTTCTCCATTGAATTTTCCTTCTTCTTAATCACAGCTGGAGTAGATTTCCCCTTAATATTCTAGATTGCTTCACATTCTCTCCCCAAGAGCTGTTGTGAGTGTGGTACAGAATGTGATTGATACACCTTTCTCTCAGCTCCATGTGATTTTCCTGAGGCTTTAAGCCTATTCTTCAACTTACCACTTTTTCTCCCCGTGTATAATTTCTCATTATTTATCACTAGAGTTGAGATTCTTATTTTGAGTCCATTTTCCTTTACTTCTTTCTTCTTACTACAATGTCCTCTGAGATGCCCATAATCAGAACATATAAAACATTTTCCATTAAAGGCATACATCATTTCATCACCTATCTGCTGATATGTTGATGTAGATTGTTTTCATCCTCTGACATTGATCTCTTAAGCATCCTGACACATACTCATGGTGTGCCCCTTTATTCCACAGTAATAGCATCTAATAAATGCTTTCCTCTGAGAGATTCTTCTCTCTAATTTCTCATGATGCTTCTTCTTATTCTCAGAATTTTCAAATCTTCTATTTCCATAGCCTGAAATGTAATCCAGAGCCTCTGAACTGAAGCTTGATGTGTGGCCATGAATCCCGTAGAAATAGCACATGTCATCACTACTTTTTTTAACTGTCCTCTTAGGTCTATCTACAGCACCTACATGATATTCTCCATATCTGAAATTGTTCGCAGCTTTTTTTCTATAATGCATGGGAGGTGATTCATCAAATCCAATACCAGTTTTTCCCAAACAGTATGGTTTTTGAGATGAGAAAATTTTTTCTTGCCTCTTTTCATAAATAGATAATTTTCTTTTCATTTCATCATCACCTCTTGAAGAATAATCAAATAGTAAGTGAAAGTCATCCTTCATTTTATGATTTCCTCTCGCATTTAATTTCTCCACTTCCTTCTTCATTGATTCTAGCTCTTCTTACAACTTCTGAATCTTCATATCACTTGATTCAAGTTGGGCATTGAATTCTCTTCTGAGGTTCTTTCCACGACTCATCTCATCTGCTAGTTCTTGTGTGAGATTTTCTACCATACCACTTTTCTCCTTTACTTTCAATTTTTATTGAGAAATAGATTCAGAGACAGATTCATTCTCTTTTTGGATCCATTGATTCTTCTAAACTTCTTTAGAAAAATGTGTGACTAGATCATCATTTTTAGCTTTCATATTCCAAACTTCATCTGACATTTTATTATCTACATAATCCTAATCCTTTTGTTTTCCTTTCATTTTAGCCATCTTTGGTAGTTCTTCACCTTGAGAATCATTCTTCTCTTTTATGTCAGTAGCCACATCAATAAGCCTTTGATTTAAACCTCTTATCTTGTTGTCCTAATTTTCCAATACTTGGATCTAGATATCTTTAGATTTATCTTCTTCATCCAATTTCTGATCCAATTCTGTTGTCATATTGACAACATCTACTGATGGTCTCTTTCTTAAAACTTCTTCATTGTCACTTGTTTCAGTATCACATTTATGTTCATGTACTTCACTCATTCCTACATAATGATTGAGTGAATCAATCTTTTCCTATCAAATTTTTCCAGACCTTCCTTCAGTAAACTATTTTATTCTTTATGTTGAATCACACTTTTTCTATACACACTTTCACACCGTGGAATATCACCTAATTTTTGACTCTTCTTTGAGGTTTTTCCCTTTTCCAAGGAACACCGAGATAAGAGGAGATTGATTTAACCACACAAATCTACTACACAAAGTCGAAGCAAACAAATCAGATAAAAGAAACCTTCCCTTTGATACCATTTTTAAGACCAATAGGGGCCTATATACCCTAAGAGGTGGGGGTGAATCAGGGTGTGGATAATCTTTTCAAAATTCTTTCTGCCCCACTCGATCTTGACCAATTTATTACAAGGGTCACTTTGTTTTCACTTGTGTGTTTATTATGACCACTTATTTTCTTCTTTATCTGATGTTGAATCTTTAGATGCACTACATGGAAGAAAGAAGGCAGACATGGAGATTTTAACTTGTTTCACCCTCACTGGGCTACATCCAAGTAGTATACAACGGTGATGTACTGCTATACCAAATCCACTAAGGCTCACTTCTAATAATGTTAGGGTAAGACCACTTATATGACCAGGCTCACTACCTTTACAATGTTTAGGTTTAGCTCACTTCTTTCCCAAGGGACACTCCTTGTTTCTCACTCTCTGGCTCACTGTCGGTGTAGAGGATCATCTTCTTTCTCTTACTTTTCTCATTTCACTAGGAAGGGATCCACTCACAGTTTAAAGACCTATAGGTCTCTACACTTTCATGAATACATTCACCCTCAACTACAGATAGATGCTCTATTGAAGTCCAACTTTCATCCACTGATAAATACCCCTTTGCCTCTTAAACACTAGGCAATTCCTTTGGAAATACCTTTTCAAAGCACCCTACTTCATGAGGCTCCGAATTTTTCGAATCTCATACAAGCCTACACGACGCTCCTGCCTTTTCGTGAAGCACTCTCGTGATGCACTCTCGTGAAGAACTCTCACGATGCTCAAGTCACCGCAGAGAAAATTCCTTCACGAAGCTCACTGATCCAATGCGGAGCTCGCAACTTTCACGAAGCTACAATAGCCACCGCGAAGCTCTTCCTTCGCGAAGCACATTGACTTCGCGAACCACCTTCGCAAACCGAGAGAAAAGGATTTTCGTTGAAAGCTCTCTACTCTTCTCGATGGGGTCAAACTCTATTTATTGAATTTTTCACCGACCCTCGACCAATCCATGTGAAGTTAGTGCCACGTCATCACCAATCGCGATACTCTGAAATTTCCACCGGAATTATCTCAAAATCGCGAAACACCACGACAATTTTCTGATCGCGGAGGTCTTCGTCATCGTGGAGCATCACCATCAACATTCATTGGCCCCTTCTCCACGATGCTCCCTTGCAAAGCCCTTCAATCCTATGGTGTTCATCTACCACTACCATTCACGAAGCATGACTTAATCACAAAGAACACCGTCAATATTCTTCTTGTCTTCACGAAATTCAATCCATGAAGCCTATCTTCATGAAACTCATTCCTTTTCCATATTAAAATAAGATGTTCAAGGATATCCACTTTTCGTGATGCTCACCAAACTCCAAATTTTGGACCCCAAAAATTTGGCAAACACTAGGAAACATGGGCACATTGTACTGCTCTTTTTGTACACACTCCAGATCATCCATTCCTTTATCATTGTTCTTTTTCAACATGGATTGTCAAAAACTTCTCTAGAACTCGACAATTTTCCGTGGAAACCTGCTTTGTCAAAAAACACAATCAACCCAAAAATGATGCAATGTTACCTTGAGAGATTTTTTCCCAATAGTATGGTAGATAAACAATATCAAAAGGAGTGATATCCTCTATGGTGGAAAAAATCGTAGTTATCTTATAGTTTAATGTCATGTGACTAGGACACTAAAATTATTAGTTCATTGGTCATAGGGTTCACACCGTATGGGGTAGAGAGGTGCATCATATCATCATGAGGCCCCAAAATGTGAATGAGGGAAATGGAATCCCACACCAAACCATTCCCATCCAAAGAGGAAAACCTATACAAAAAAGGGGGTGTAAAGGTTCATGACTCTAAGGATGGACCCAAAGGTAAATTACTTGGGTGTAACTACGCATCTCACTAGGGTGATAATCAATCCACACATTATTTTGGAATGTGACATGGAAGAGGGCCGATGCTAAAGAGGAAATGTATTCTCAAACAAAAACCTGGTATAGATGGGTAATTTATCATCACACAGACTATATGAAAAAGACTTAGTTTAACATCATACGATAAGGATGTAAGAGATATAAGTTTATGGTCATAGATCTCATACCAAGGTGAATTTTAATTCTTCCACGTGGGAACAATCCTTACCCATATCCCAAATCCTGCATGATCAAATATTGGTGTGGGAAACGAGGGTGGAGAAGATATTTACAACCTAGGGATGTTCACGGTAGGAAAAAAATATGGGGAATTGAGGATGACCCCATAATGCCATTTCATCCTCTCAACATGCAATGTTTCATAGAGTAATAACACTATGGGTGTCAAGATTCTTTGTGAACATGATGAAATAGAAATGAATTTGAATCACGAGACCAAAATTTAGGGCATAAAAGGGTTGGCATAATGATGGAGGATAAATATTGACTATATTTAGAACAAAACATCAATATAATGTGACCTATTATGGGAACAAATAAGTGATGGTTTTCCACTAACCGTATTTTTGATCCTTGAACTATATCAAATTCCATTCGAGATCTTCTAGGACGTTAGCCCAAAATTCTTGGTGGGCCATAAAGCTGAGAATCCATACCTCTCGAGGGTACTTTTCTATGTGAGAGCTGATGAATATCCAAACAAATGGATGTGTGAAGTGTGGAAATGGAATGACATCATGTCCATATAGAATCTAACACTCTAGGTCCTAGACCATAGTGCATATGAGCAAATTGGTGAGTCATAACAGAGGAAAGAGGGTCCAGTTAAGAGTTGGAGACTCCAAGAGATGAGCAAAAGAAAGGGTAAAAGTGGATTAGTGAATCGAGGGTTAGACTCGAGGGGAAATTTTTTAGTGTTCCCACATATCCTAAGAGGTTAGGAATCAATCCATACATAGTTCTTGAAATATCAAGTAGTTTAACATCATGCGGTGAGGACACATAATGTAGAGGTTTCTCAAGAGAGCTATGAGAATGGTATGGCTGAATAAAATGACGTGAACGATGATGAATGAAGTCCACATACCACACCATTCAGGATCACATGAGAGAACCCAAGTCATGCGGTCGGTAGATGGAATGTAATTACTCAATGTTGGACCCAATGAAGGCATGTATGGGTGTTCCTATGTATCCTACGAAGGAAGAAATATTTCCAAACATAGATCTAGAAATGAAATGGATTTTATATTCATGTGGTAAGAATTATGGTTCAAGGAGAAACCCCAAATGGGGGAGTAAATGGTGCGGCTATTGTAGATCTATTGTGAATGAGACAAAATTACATATGCCACACCATGTAATCCGATAAGAATCATTTACTTGGGGCTGAATGAAGGAGATAATTTGTGGAGCCTAGACTGGACCCAAGAAATAAACGCCCTAGAATTTTTATTTATCCTATGAGCATAAGAATCATGTCATACATAGTTCTAGGATTATATACAGTTTAATATCATACAGTAAGGACACATGCGAAAGAATGATGTTCTAAAATGACTGCACATTGTGTGATAAATCAAAATTATTGAGAATGGGGATAGGTCCACATCAAACAATGTGTAATGACTAAGAAGAACCTTAGGAAAAGGGGCTTGAAAAGATCAGGGTACTTGGGTTGTTCCCAAAGATGAAATATTAGGTCCTTCCTACCTATACTACGAGGGTAGAATCAAGCCACACATAGTTACTGAAATGTCATGAATTTTAACATCATGTAGTAACGATATTAGAGATATTAATTTAATTCCATAGATCTTGGACTATAGATTCCCTATTTAATGTTGTGTGCTTTGTAGAGAAGCGAGGAAAAAGGAGAATCATCACACTTAATATTTGGGAGACCAAGGGGATGGTGGTAATGATAGAGGATAAATGTTTACCATGTTAGCAACATAGTATTCATATCATGTGACCTAGAATGGGAACATACAATTGAGCATCGATTGTTGACCATATTCTGTATGTAGGACTTGTATCAAATTGTCATTCGATATCCACATGTATGTTGGCCCCAAATGGTAGGTGATCCAAGGTGGCATTATATCAAGCTGCTAGGGGGTCCAATAAGATGTTAAAGATAATGAAGAACCAAGTAATGGGTCACATGAAGCATGGTGGTACACATTTAGTTTATCATCTTGTGGTAATGATGAATGATATCTTAGTTTAGTGTTTTAAGAACCCTGTTTTTTCTATAAAAGACTATGTAATATTCTTCATGTTATTCCAGAGTAGCACCTTCAGACGGCGTGCGATTCCGAGCCCCGGTGTGGCCGGAATTAAATTTTCATTGCGTTCACACTGGAAACGCCAAATAAATGGGTTAACTCAGTGATCTGGATCAGAGATATAAGTGCACGGATGGGTCCGGAATAGGGTGTTTACACTAGGAACGACATAAAACATGTCAACGCAGGATTTTTTCACCCCTCGCTCACTTTCAGAACGTGAAACAGATAAATTAAATAATTAATTTCTTCATTTAATAGATTACCTCAAGTCTCTCTTAAACGGTGGCTCGTATTGGAAAATCGAGGGCATTGTTGAGTTCAGAGTGTGTCTTTTACCATAGGAGGGGTGTAAGTTTCGCTGGTGCGGGTCATCTGTGAAAATGGCCCCAGGGGCATTTTCGTAATTTGGCGGCCTCGGGTGTTGAGTTTAATAACGTTTGAACAGGGCCTTAGATTAAAATTAAAAGACCTAAATTGCGCTTAGAGCATGATTTTTAGCCTTGGGTAGGCTTAATACCGACCCCGTCGGGAGTTCGGGTACGGGGTCACGGGATGGTGTTTAAGTTAATTAATTTATATAATCAACCTAACCCCCCCCCCCCACTCTTCTCCCTCATTTCCCCCTCCCCTGGAAGGAGCTTCTAGGGAGGAGGAAGCTCCTCCCCTATCCTCTACCACTCCATCAAGGCGGCTCTGGCGAGGCGCGATAGCTCCGACGAACCCTTGCGATGCTTCGGGCGAAGCCCATCGAGGTAGGCGGTCTTCGTTTGAGTTTTAAATCCCAAACCCCTCTTTGAATCCCTATTTTTGCATCAAATTGTTGATTGATTTTTTAATGAAGCACATGAATGCGTAGTAGATTTTATGTTCTTTCTGATGCTTGTTTCAAATTTGAATTCTGAGCTCCGAGGTGATCGCAATCGCTCGCTGATGTTTGCGGGAATTGGGGGTCGTTTGATGTTTTCCGGCGGGTCGTCCTGGCTTCAGAGGCAGCAGCGGCGCGGGCCAAGGTGGCAGCACGCAGGAGGCCTCAGGCATGTGATGCGGCAGCGGGGCTTCCGTGGCTCTGGGACTGTGGCGTGGGTCTCCTCAGGTGGAGATGCTCCCTTCAGCGGAGGCGGCCGCGGGCTTCGGCGGCCGCGGCGAGCGCGGGCGAGCGGGAGATTGACCAATTGTCGGCCGGTCGTTGGGGGAGACCGGGGTCACGATGACCCTGGGACGCGCAGTGGACCTGCAGAACGCGAGTCTGTGTTGAAGGAGCCATACCGGCTGAGCCTGTCCGGGAATTAAAGCAACCGACCCGGGCGGTGAACCACGGGCCTGTCCAGGGAGTGGGTGGGCCGGCCGAACCGGCCCGACCCACCCCGTTTCGGCCCATACACATTAAAATTCTCCTAAAACTCAAACCGTAAATCGGATTCCCATGCCGTCAGTGGCGACGCATACTATGGATTGAGACGAACCTTTTGACATGGTCTCAGGAATTTTTAATTCCCAAGACAAGGGGCTCGGGGTGTGACACGATGTTAAGTGGTTTAACGTTTTCCCGGGGGATCATGTTTTGGACAACACAGATGCGTCCGACGTCTGTTTGGAGTGTCGTTAGTGGCGTTGGGACACAGGTGCTAGGGAGATTATTTCCAGGGTGGTTTTGAGCGTTGAAACCGGAGTTCAGCCATGGGCCCCACGACCCGTCTGTTGAGCTGCGAGTAGCGTTCTGCAACGTTTTCATCAGACGTCCGTTCGGGGCATGCGAGTAGTCGATTTTGGGTGTTTTTCCGAGGGCATTGCATTGGCGCAATCCGGCCACTTTAATTATGCATGACGGTGCAGGCCCCGCAAGGGTCATTTTGGGAGTTAGAGGTGATTTCCATCTTTATCACCAGGTGTCTGGTTTGGACAAGTGAATAGTTAAACTTTTTTACTTTTTCGAGAAGATCGTAGTGGCACGATCTGTTCTTTGTGTTTATGGACCAGGATGTGGGTCCCACGTAGCACCGATCGTGTGCGGTACGAGGAAATGTATCTTTTTCTCCAGATATTTGTTCCGCTCAAGTGAGTATTATTTTTGACGTGTTTTCCCGAGGGGATCGCAATGGTGCAATGAGCCCGACTATTTTCAGGGCCAAGGCTCGGGACAATGGGACATCGTTCGGGCATAAAGCGGTGTTGGCGACTTTTTCATCGAATATCTTTTAGAGGTGAGTAATTATTCTATCTCATGTGTCTTTCCACGAGTATTACAACAATGTAATCTATTCAGGCGAGCAGAGCCTCTTACGCGATCTTATTAAATATGGAAATATGAAAGGTGTACTAGTGGAGGTTCTTCCTGCAGTGTTTGCCAAGAACCCTTAGCATGTGATCAAATTCACTCTTTGGATAGTGAAGTGAATGCTTGAAGAGATTTAGTTGTTCGTACCTGGGTGGATGAAGTGGAACGTCAGATTTGTTACATCATGCCTTCGCGTTGACGTTGGGTGCCGAGTGCATGATAGCCTTTGGGCTGGGATGTGGTATACTATGGGAGTATACGGGAATTCTTGGAGGTACCTGTGGTTATTTGTACCTGAGGACGTTTGTGCACTTGGTTGGGGTTGACTTGGGGCTACACGTCGTGTGGGCCTCATGTTCTTGATGTGTTCTTCTTTGCGTACCTTTGACTGCTCGTGACGTAGAGGGTCCCTTTGTTCTCGTTTGTTGACCAGCAGGGTTGATATTTCTCTTTTTGTGGTTCTCGTTTGTTGACCAACAGGGTTGAGTTTTCCCCTGGTTCTATTCTCATTTTCCCGATAGAGATGGTTTGGTTCCTATGTTTCTTCAGTTGTGAGGGGCTTCAATACCATGCCCCTTTTCATCGGACTGCGGCACTGTTTGCGAATACATGTTCTTGTACAGTGTGGGTGTTTTCCCCACTTTCTAGGATGAGTTGTCTCAGTCCGCTTCGATAGTGACTCAGCGGATTAGAGTGTGATCGCCCTGAGAGGCCCGGGGAGTTTCTCCCATTCCTTCGTGTTCCCTAGTAGATTTCTTGTGGAATTAATGTGACCAACACTTTTCATGGGAACCAATCCTTTACCAAGGAGGTTTTTTTTTCAGTAGGGCTGAGGTTTTTTCCAGCAGGGCTGAGGTTGTTACTAGTAGGGATGAGGTTGTTTCGAGCAGGGCTCGCCAGTTGTACTGCCAAGTTGGGATGGCCAGTGGGTTACCATCTAGAAGGGATGGACAGTACAACAGTGTTCACCGAGCAGTACCATCCAGATGGGATGGTCAGAGCTGTTCTGGGTTTACCTCTAGCGGGGCTGGACAGTGGTCCCTGATGCCGGGCTTTCCTTCATCAGGGATGCGAAGTGTTCCCCAATGCCGGGTTTACCTCCAGCTGGGTTGGGAATTGGTCCCTGATAACGGTCATGAGCCTCCCTCCAGTGGAGTACCCTTTTACGGGTCTGGGCATTGGGACTCGTCGAAAACTTTAGTCGGGTCTCCCTCTAGTGGAGTACCCTTGTTATGGGACTAGGCAGTGTGGCACATGTCGACTCTGGCCGGGTGTCCCTCCAGTAGGGAACCCATCGACTTCCAGGGATCACCCTCTAGCAGGTCTGGGTAGGGGGTCTGCTGTCGACTTTAAGGAGACCTCTCGACTACTGGGCAGTGACGAAGTGTGTCTTGACGTTCCGCGAGAACACTCAAATATGATGCGCGCTTTCCCCACCAAGATGCATCCTTGCGACGCGACTTAAAACCGTGCGAGCGAGTCAGTGTCATACAAAGTGGATAGTTTCGAGGTGCGGTGATTTGATCCCCTTGACTTATAGTTCGGGGCAATCGTACGGGATGCTGGGCATTGATGGTGTTTACTTCTAGGACTATTGGATACTCATTTTTTTGGGCTGAGCTATGGGATGGAGATCCCATTATGACCTTGTTTTGACTTCTTGTTGAGCATATGTATATGTATATACCTTTTTATAGTACCCACTTCCTGGGTTAGGTTACTCTCTTTCTAGGAAAGGTGAAGACGCGCGGGGTATGCCACGTGCTTTCCGTGTCTAGATTCTTGTGATTAGATGAGTATACTCTCCTGCTATAGGTTGCGAAGACTCGACGGGATGTTCATATCCTCACCATTTCCAGCTCCTTGTGTCTGGACGAGTCGACCTTCTTTCATCTTGTTGGGTAGAGCTGGACTCTTTGTTGTACTCTTTACTGCACTCTTAGTTGTACCTCTCTTCATTCCCTGTTTGATCTACTGCTCACCCATCAGTACCTCGTTGGTTTCTCCCTTGAGCCTTCAGGGTATCCTACTGAGTATTCATATACTCAACACTGAATGGGATTTTCCCGCACTTGGTGTGCCCTTGCAGACGATGGAACAGTTGGTCGTGACATCAGTGGAGCTTAGGAGTTCCGAAGCATGGACTGCGTGCAGTGGTTGTAGTCAGGTTCTAGGTGGGGGACCCTTCTAGAAGTTTAATTTTTGTTCACCAGTTGCCGGGTTGTGGCACTTTTCTGGTTGGGCACGTGTTTTTACCATTTTCCTTTCAGTTTACCTCTGCCCTTGCTTTGTTATTCTTAGAGGTCGATGCACTTTTGTGGTTTATATACACTAGTTGACCTTTAATTTACTTGACTTTTCTCTTTTACTCTGAACTTTTGCATTGAGTTTGCTGCGTGTGTGTGTACAGGTACTCAGGAAAAGGCCTCCCCGAGTTATTGTGCCTTCGGCAATGGTCGCCTGCCCCTAGCCTATGGAGGCGGGCTTGGGGTAGTTGCAGCTTGATCCCAGGGTGGGTTGGGTCGTGAAAAAGTGGTATCAGAGGTGGTTCATTCCTTGGGGCGTTGTTTGGATGTCCCTAAAAAGGAATTGGTTGGGATTTAGGGCAACAATGTTAATGTGTCTCGAGAGCGGCTCTCAGGCCAGGGAGTCTAGTGACGGTGCGGTGGCTGACGTATCCTTTCACCAGGACCATGATAACCCGCTTGTCGACTTAGCATGGTGAGACACTCGTTGTAGGGAAAATTGGTTGTGAATCACATAGGATTGAGTCTTTTATTGTCCTTCTTAAGTCAGATCCCCATTTTTGTTACTGTTATATACAGATATGCTCATCTAACCACGACACCCCTTGATAATATTCAAGATTTCTCCGCGAAGATAGCCAGCCAGGATACCAGCTTTGGTTCGTCATGATGACCCTGTGATCTATGAGGCCTTAGTCCATGACCCATCATGAGAGACTCTATCTTCAGGTGGGACGAAAGCAGCACCCCCACCTGTTGAGCAGAAGACTACTTCAGCAGAGCAGGCTGAGCCTGAGCGCAGGTTGAGCATGCTCTGAGAGTTCCAACGGTAGGGACTGTTGAGGTTCAGTGGTGAGACAGACCCTTAGGCAGCAGAGGTTTGGCTTGATACAGTGGTTCACCTTTTTAGGCTTGTGCAGACGCTAGCAGATCTTATGGTGGCTTTGGTCGCCACCCTTTTTCTTAGAGCAGCTTGGCGTTGGTGGAGTCTGGTGACTCAGTTTCTTGATGAGTCATCGCTTTTGTGTGGAGAATTTCATTTGTTGTTTCATGAAGATTTTTTCCCCTCCTGCTTACGCTCTGTTTGGATTCCAGAGATCCTTCAGTTTCATCATGGAGGGATGATGGTGGCCGAGTCCGCAGCGAGTTTCGGAGACCGTGCATGCTTTTACCTGACATGGTCCACGATGATAACTTCCGAGAGTGGATGTTTGAGAAGGGTCTCCACTGAGAGATTCGTGCTGTCATAGTGCCCTTGTGCATTTACACTTATGGAGGGGTGCCAGAGCAGGCATTGGTGACAGAGAGATTCCTGTAAATTTCTAGAGTTGGTGTTGGTAGCAGGCTTGATAGAGCCGAGATGCCTGCCGCAGCTAGATGTAGTCGGCTTACAGAACCTCGACACAGGTGGCTTTCTGACAACCAAACTCAAGGTCATGGTCGTACACCACAGTGTCACTGGAGGGCACTAGTGCAGCCCGGAGTGAGTCGTTGTTATTCTTCCGATAGTCGAGGTCACATGGCGTGGGACATCCCGACCAGGCACGCTGCGAATATCGGGCAGCTAGCAAGTGCACCACTATGGCAGAGGCATCACCATGGTCGGAGTAGCGCCCCAAGAGGTGGTGCTGGCAGAGTAGTGGGAGGAGCTGGTAGTGGGGGATGGCTTTACGAGGACTTCCCATCACTACTAGGTGGTCCACGCCAGGCTCTGGGAGCTGACAGTTGGGACCGCAGACATTCGTGAGATTTGGATGTCTATGATTCTATTGAGTATGAGGTGATTAGAGGTACGCTCTACATCTCTTATACTTTTTTCAGTAGAATATTTAGACTCTGTGTGTGAAATTGTTTTCTCCATGCTCCTTGTTTGAGGTATTACCAGGATGATGCATGGCGTCGGGTGTAACCCTGTGTTGCTAGAGTAGAAGGTCTGTAACATTCCACTTTAGTCGATGGAGTCTACTCCATCGCTCTCCAAGCATGTAAGAGAGTCTTGGTTGAGAGAAATCGACTGTGAAACCTTGGCAAAAAGATATCCTTGGGTGTTCCACAATATGGATATTCTGAAAGAGGGAATCACTGGGCCTTATTCCAGGAGTGGGTGGTGATTCCAGTCGCGACATGCGACATAGAGGTTCGACCGGGTAGGTGAGCTACCCCCGAGGTCCTTCAGACCATTTGAGACCATGCGATGGGATGGCGAGGTTCCCTACCACCTTCCCCTAACCCCAAAGGCTGGTTTGGGTGCATAGCATCTCTCGTGTGACTCACCTGAGGAGATGTGTGTGTGTTCCTATGCCCGTCATCGGAAATGGCGGACCTCGCGTGAATAGATCAAATACTTTGGTCTGTGTGTGGTGATGCGGGATTGTGCAAGAGTTCTTCTGGGTACAGGAGAGCCAGGTGTGGGCTATGTACACTGAGTAGTTCCTTTGTTTTTTTTTGGGATGAAAATCTTGAAGGAGGGAAGGATGTAAGAACCCAGTTTTGGCTATAAAAGACTTTGGAATATTTTTTATGTTATTCGAAAGCAGTTGCTTCAGTCAGCGTGCGATTCTGAGCCCCGGTGTGACCGGAATTAAATTTTTAGTGCGTTCACACTGAAAACACCAAATAAATGGGTTAACTCCTAAACAATGATCCAGATCAGAGATCCGAGTGTACTGATGAGTTAGTAATGGGATGTTTACCCTAACAATGACATAAAACATGTCGGTACGGGATGTTTGGACCCCTCGCTCGCTTTTGGAACGTGAAACAGATAAATTAAATAATTAATTTATTCGTTTAATAGATTAACTCAAGTATCTATTAAAAGGTGGCTCAGATTGGACAACTGAGGGCACCGTTGAGTTCGTAGCATGTCGTTTACCCTATGAGGGGTGTCTGTTTCGCAGGTGCGGGCCGTCTGTGAAAAATGGCCCCAGGGGCATTTTCGTAATTTGGCGTCATCGGGCATTGAGTTTAATAACTTTTGAACGGGGCCTCGGATCAAAATTATGAAACTTCCTTTGCACTCAGTGTGTGGTTTTAAGCCTAGGGGAGGCTTAATCCTACCCCCGTTGAGAGTTCGGGTATGGGGCCGTGGGAGGGTGTTCAAGTTAATTAATTTATATAATTAACCTAACCACCCCCCCCCTTCTATTCTACCTCTTTTAACCCTCCCCTGGAAGGAGATTCCAGGGAGGAGGAAGCTCCTCCCCTCTCATCCACCACTCCAGCGAGGCAGCTCTGGTGAGGCGCGACAACTCCGGTGAACCCTTGCGAAGCTTCGGGCGAAGCCCATCGAGGTAGGTGGTGTTCGTTTGAGTTTTAAATTCCAAACCCCTCTTTGAATACCAATTTTAGAATCAAATTTTTGTTTTATTTTCGAACAAATCACATGAATGCGTAGTATATTTTATGCTATTTCTGACTCTTATTTCGGATTTGAATTCTGAGTGCCGAGGTGATCGCCATCACTCACCAAAGTTTGCGGGAATTGGGGGTCGTTCGATGTTTTCCAGTGGGTGATCCGGGCTTCACAGGTGGCGGTGGAGCGGGCCAAGGTGGCGGCGCGCGGGCGGCTTCTGGTAGGTCACACGGCGGAAGGGCTTCCGTGGCTCCAGGACGGCGGCGGAGGACTCCTCAGGCGGAGCATCTCCCTTCATCAGACGCAGTCGCGGGCTTCGGCGGCCGCTGAGAGCAGGGAGACAGACTGGCTGTCGGCCGGTCGGTGCGAGAGACTGGGGTCATGAGGACCCTGGGACGTGCAGTGGACCCGCAGAACGCGGGTCCGTGTCTGAGGAGCCAGACCGACTAAGCCGGTCTGGGAATTAATGCGGAATGCCCGCGCGGTGTACCGCGGGCTGGTCCCCGGGAGTGGGTGGGCCGACCGAACCGGCCCGGCCCACCCCGTTTCAGCCCATCCACATTAAAACGCTCCTAAAACTCAAACCGTAAATTGGATTCTCATGTCGTCAGTGAAGACACGTCCTTTGGATTGATAAAAACCTTTTGAGATGGTCCCCATAATCCTCAATTCCCGAGACAAGGGGCTCAGGGCGCAACACGATGTTAAGTGGTTTAACGTTTTCCCAAGGGATCTTGTTTTGAATGACGTGGACGCGTCCGACGTCTGTTTTGATCGTTCTCAGCGGCGTTGGGATGCTGGTGCCGGGATGAATCTTTCCAAGGTGGTTTCGGGTGTTGATGACAGAGTTGAGTCGTGGTCCATACGGCCCGTCTGTTGAGCTGCGAGCAGCGTTCTGCAACTTTTTCATCAGACGTCCATTCAAGGAATTCGATCAGTCGGTTTTGGGTGTTTTTTGAGGGCATTTCATTGGCACAATCCGCCCTCTTTAATTCCGCATGATTTTTTAGGCTCTGTGAGGGTCTTTTCAGGAGTTGGTAGTGATTTCCAGCTTTATCACCAGGTGTCAATCTTGGACAAGTGAATAGTTTAACATGTGTACTTTTTTGAGAGGATCACAATAGCGCGATCTATTCTTTGTGTTTCGGGACCGGGATGCGGGTCCCACGTAGCACTTCTCGTGTGTGGTACGACGAAATGAATATTTTTCTCTGGATATCTTTTGTGCTCAAATGAGAAATCTTTTTAACGTTTTTTCTGAGGGGATCGCAATGGTGTGATGCGCCCAACTGTTTAAGGGGCCAAGGCTCGGGATCATGGGACGTTGTTCGGGCGTAAAGCGGCGTTGGAGGCTTTTTCATCGGATATTCGTTGGAGGCGAGTAAGTATTCTATCTCGAGTGTTTTCTGCGAGGATTACAACATTGTAATCTATTCTTTCAAGTGGAGCCTCTTACGCGTTCTTATTAAATGTGGAAATATGAAAGGTGTACTGTAGGAGGTTCTTCTTGTAGTGTTTGTAGAGAACCCATGGTGTGTGATCGCGTTCACTCTTGGGAGAGTGAAGAGAATGTTTGAAGAGATGTAGTTGGACTTACCTGGGCTAATGAAGTTGAAAGTTGGAGTTGTTATGTTACACCATCGTGTTGACATTGGGTGTCGTGTTCACGATAGCCTTTGGGATGCGATGTGGTATAATCTGGGAGTATGTGGGAATTCTTGGAGGTACATGTGGTTGTTTGTACCTGAGGACATTTGTGTGCTTGGTTGGGGTTGACTTGGGGCCACACATCATTTGGGCCTCATGTGCATGTTGTGTTCTGCTTTGCATACCTTTGACCTCTCGTGACGTAGAGGGTCCCTTTGTTCTCATTTGTTGACCAGTAGGGTTGAGTTTTCCCCTAGTGTTGTTCTCGTTTGTTGACCGGTAGTGTTGAGTTTTCCCCTAGTTCTGTTCTTGTTTGGCCGACAGAGATGGTTTGGTTCCACTGTTTCTTCATCTATGAGGGGTTTCAGTACCATGCCCCTTTTCATCGGACTGCGGCACCATTTTCACTTATGTGTTCCCATATAGTGTGGGTGTTTTCCCCACTTTCTTGGATGAGTTGTCTTAGTCCGCTTCGACAGTGACTCATCAGATTGGAACATGATCACCCCGAGAGGCCCGAGGAGTTACTCTCATTCCATCGTGTTCCCTGGTAGAGTTCTTGTGGAATTGGTGTTACCAACACTTTACGCGGGCATCGATCCTGTACCCAAGATGTTATTTTTTCATAAGGGCTGAGGTTCTTTCCAGCTAGGCTGAGGTTATTACTTGCAGGGCTGAGGTTGTTTCAAGCAGGGCTCGCTAGTTGTACCATCCAGCAGGTATGACCAGTGGGTTACCATCCATCAGGGATGGCCAGTAAAGTAGTGTTCACTGAGCAGTACCATCCAGCCGGGATGGCCAGAGCGGTTTCGGGTTTACCTCCAGCGGGGCTAAGAAGTGGTCCCCGATGCCGAGTTTACCTCCAGCGGGGATAGGAAGTGGTCCCCGATGCCGGGTTTTCCTCTAGCTAGGTTGTGAAGTGGTCCCTGATGTCGGTTCTAAGCCTCCCTCCAATGGAGTACCCTTTTACGGGAATGGGCATTGGGACTCGTCGATGACTTTAGCTGGGTCACCTTCAATTGGAGTACCCTTATTACGGGACTGGGTAGTGTGGCACGTGTCGACTCTTGTCGGGTCTCCCTCCAGTGGGAACCCATGAACTTCCAAGCATCACCCTCGAGTGGGGCTGGACAGGGGGTCGCCTATCGACTTTGAGGAGACCTCTCAACTACGGGGCAGTGACGAGGTGGGGATTGATGTTCCCCCAGTACTCTCAAGTATGATGGGTGATTTCCCCTCTAAGACGTGTCCTTGAGACATGACCTAAAGCTGTGTAGGAATGTCAGTGTCATCCAAAGTAGATAGTTTCGAGGTGCGGTGATTTGAGCCCCTTGACTTGCAGTTTGGGGAAGATGTGTGGGATTCTGGGCATCGATGGTGTTTACTTCTAGGATTGTTGGCTACTCACTTTCTTGGGCTGAGCTACGGGATAGAGATCCCCTTATGACATTTTTCAGGCTTCTTGTTGAGAATATTTATATGTATATACCTTGTTCTAGTACCCACTTCATGGGTTTGGTTACTCTCCTTCCAGGAGAGGCGAAGAGGTGTGGGGTATGCCATGTACATTCCGTGTCTAGCTTCTCATGGTTGGACGAGTCTACTATCCTGCTATAGGTAGCGAAGACTCGACGGGAAGTTCATCTTCTCACTGTTTTTAGCTCCTTGTATCTGGATGAGTCTACCTTCTTTCCTCTTGTTGGGTTGATCTGGACTCTTTACTGTACCTTTTACTGCACTCTCAGTTGAACCTCTCTGCTTTCCCTGTTCGATCTACTGCTCACCCGTCAGTACCTCCTTTGTTGCTCCCTTTAGCCTTTGGGGTATTCTACTGATTATTCTTATACTCACCCCTTCTTGGGCTTTTCCCGCACTTGGTGTACCCTTGCAGACAAAGGAAATGTTGGTTGTGACTTAAGTGGATCTTAGGAGTTCAGGAGCGTGGACCACGTGAGGTGGTCGGAGTTGGGTTCCAGGTGGGGGACCCTTCCAGCTATTTACATTTTGTTCACCTGTTGCCGGGTTGTGGAACTTTTCTGGTTGGGTGCATGTTTTTCCCCTTTTCTTTTCAGTTTACCTCATCCCTTGCTATGTACTTCTTAGAGGTTGATGCACATTTTTGGATTATATATAGTAGTTTCCCTTTATATTACTTGTCTTTTCTATTTTACTCTGCACTTTTTCATTGAGTGTGCTACGTGTGTGTGTACAGGTACTCAGGAAATGGCCTCCCCGAGTTATGGTGCCTTCGGCGCTGGTTGCCAGCCCCTGGCCTATAGAGGCGGCCTTGGGGTAGTTGCGGCTCGAGCCTGGGTTGGGTCAAGCCATGACAAATATTTTTGATCATGGACTATAAAGTGTGATTACGGCTTATAGTTTATCGTCATAAAGGATGAAAGGTATATTAGTTTGAGGACATAGATCTCATACCGTTTCTAGTTTATCATCCTATAGGATGATAGACACCACTCATAGAAAGTACTTATTGATGAATTTGGAATTGGAGGGAGGGATTATACGCTCACCATCCATGGTGACCAGAAAGTATGTGTCATTGGGGTAAACTATATGAATGATATAGAGTCCCTCCCGTTTTGGTTTCAACTATAGTGGATTCCTTCCAGGTATCATTGAAGACCTCAGGACCATTACATTGTCACCTTGAAGGAAGGAATAGAGTCAAAAGTTATTATTTAAATCTATATCAATATTTTATAAATACCTCTCTATATTGTACATTGAATGGATCATGTTCTCATTGTGGGCTTTCAGTTCATCCAAACGAAATTATGCTACCTTTTTCTATTTCTAAAGATCGTAAATGGTTCTGTTTAGTGACAAAAACTAAATCTCATTGGGATGGATTACATGTTTTCTATACACTAGGGAATATGGGGTCACCTGGGGTGGAATTAAGAGTCATAGACCAGTAATCCCAAGGAGAATTTGGAATTTTTCCAGTAAGCTCTTCTTTTTCAAACCAATCATCTTTTTCAAGATTTTAGAAAGGTTTTTTTGAACACCTAGATTTACTCATTTTCTTGCGAGTGATAGAGAGAGGTATTATTTGAATGGATATTGTACTTCTCCTGCAATTTATTCAAATCAGCTGCACATAAGTGGGTGCCATTATTAGATTGGATTGTGTGAGGAACTCTGAATTAGTATATTAAATTGGATCTCATGAAATCAAAGACAGAACTACCATTGGCTTCCCTAAATGGAATCACCTCTTCCCACATTGAAAAAAAATAAATAGTGGTCCAGATGAACCTACACAAAAGATTGGTCACTGGTGGATAGGGTCACATGTTATCAAGCCCCTAAACTGAAAATAGAGAAGAGTAAATGGTGGTACAAAGAGTCTTCTGTGGTCAATGCACAGATTTATCATTGATATGGAATGCGTGGTACCTCTTGGTGAACTCGATACAGTCCTAGACCATGGTGGGTGAAAAATATCCCAACCCTTGGATTTGATGAGAGTGTTTAGGCCTTGACTGATGAGCTCTATAAGAACAGGCCTAAAATTCTTACATACCCTACGGAATCTCATCTCCTAGAATGAAATAGAGGATAATTACATCGAATACGCATCTGTAGAGGTTCTTATCAAGACTTGGACCACTCTACGGGGTGAAATGCAATGCACAACTATAGAATCACTCGCGTTCTACTCGTTTTTTTGGGAGATTACCATCTAGGATATAATCAATAAAGTTAGTTGTCCAACCAGGGGTCCTTTCCGATACTATGTAGGGGGCTCGGGGGTCCCGATGTTGAAACATCGATGGTAAGTTGGTTCACCTTATGGCTATCATCATCATCTGGAGTGATGGGATAAATGACTCATCGATTCACCACTTGGATAATCAAATCAACCTAGTCAAGATCTATATGAGATGTAGCATGGCTGGCCCAGGCATTGGCTTGACAATTTTGCGACCAAGGATCATGAGTAACATATGGCTGAGAATGGAGTTAGGCCATTAGCTGGCGAGTGCGCTCCAAAAATGGTACACGATATAGCTTCCTGAAAATGTAGTCACCGTTTATTTTCTTGATGACTAGTACAGATTCCCCTCTCACATGCAGGTGGGGAACATCAATCTCAAGGACCATCTAGAGACCATTGATAATGTCTTGATACATGGCCTCATTATCAGTGCATAATTCTGAAAATAATAATGAATAAGTAGGAAATAATGCATAGGCATGGTAAATATGATACTCAGGCCCACTCTATTGAGCCTAGGGTAATTGAGTCTTCTACTATAAGGGCATCGTGAAGTGTCATAAAAGTGAATCTACCAAAATAGTGTGCCTTGATCCTATTAAAGGATGGATTTATCTAGGAATTCTAGATCTAGATATTTTCTCTAGGCACTTGATGGGTGGAAAGAAATTCTGCAAGTTCCTAGACCATGATATATTTTTGAGAAATAAACCTGATGTCAAACTACTGAAGGATCACTGCCCACCAAGCTAGAAAATCTTCCAACATGGCTTGATTTATAATATACATTAGTGGAAATACATGAGACAGTAGCTATATCTCATGGTTATGTAGGTAATGTCACATTTTCTGGACCGTGAATACCAGCGCAAGGTTTCACTTCTCGATAGAAAAATATATTTTCTATTTATTGAGGAGCATGCGGCTAAGATAATATAAACTATTCATTGGTTCCTCATTATTCTTGGGAGTGATAAGAGTGCCAAATGATCATTACAGATCAGTCACATAATGTAATATTTGCTTTCCAAATATGGGTGGATTCTTAAAAAGTGGCTATAGCAAGTACTCCTTGATCTCCTCAAAGGTGGTCTGACACTCCTCATCCCATTCGTAGTTTTCACCATTCTTTATGAGCCAAGAAAAGGGCGTAAAATTTCAAAATAATTTTATAATGAATAATTTTATGTAGGTTAAGTGGCCTTGAAAGACTCAAATCTACAAAAAATTTCTCAAAGGAGACATCTAACAAATGGGATTGATCTTGACACCTCTAAATCTAACAATAATGCAAAGAAACTTTCTATAGGAAACCCCAAAGTCACACATCAAGGGTTTCATCTTCAAATGGAGGGAGCAGATGAAGCCTAAAACGTTCTCAAGATCTCTAAGCTGGTCCCAATAATGGTGGTATTTGAACACCAAATCATCCACATAACATTCCACCAATGTCTTGAGGATCACCTTGAATATATGGTTCATGTCACACTAATAGGTGGAACCTACATTCTTCAGACTAAAATAAATTGCATAGTAACAGAAAGTACCTTGTGGGGAACTGATGGTGGTAGAATCTTCATCCTCTGAGGATATTCATATTTTATTATATCTGGAATACCCATCCATGAAAGATAGAGCATGGAATCTTAGGGTATCATCGATCAATAGATCTTTCACTGGAAGGGGAAAATCATACTTCAAATAGTCAAAATGATAACCTGAAAGTTGATGAAAATTTTGATCTATTCACTCTTATTTAATAGATGAATAGTGTTGTCTAGCCATTTCGGGTACAATGCATACTTGATGAAGTTTTATTTGATGAGCTTATAGATATCTTCCTTGAACATGGCACTGTGAGAATGGTGCAGCTTTCTGGGAACCAAATCAAACATGTGATGGTTCATCAGGAGACCAAGGCAGATGCTGACAACCTAAGGATCCAATCATGGCATTTCATCATATTTCTTTAATAGTACATATTGATTCTATTTCAAGAAATCTACATATATTTGTTTTTCCTATACATACATAGCGGAGATGAGCAGTGTTAGTTTTGGATCTTTCAAGGTGATGAGGTTCACATGTACCAACTCATCAATGGTGCTGGATAAACCTTCTTCAAATGTAGTAGGGGATGCTATAAATTCTCTCCATCATCCACAAAGAGTGTGCCATCAGTAGGGGGTGATTCATCAGTGATGGATAACCTTGAGGTAATGCTGGTCCCAGCCTAAGTGGTAGTAGAAAATTTTTCAGAAGGCTCATGCACCTCCGAAATCATGGGGAAAAAATATGTCAATCTCATCTCATCATTCCATTGAACCAACAGGCCACAATTGATGATATCAAAGAAGTAGTGGTTAATCAGTTTTATTTGGTTCAACCCATCCCAAATAAACAAGAAAGTATGAAGTATTACCATTTCCATGGGGTGAACATCCTGATACCTCACATGGGTAAGGGGGTCAAGGATCACTCAAGCCTGATTGAGATACAAGTTTGATGTTATCTTCTTTTGTTCCTTGCACTGGGAAAAAACATCCCCCTTATCCCAAAGATGAAAAATAAGTGTCCCATGTTAGGTGTTGTGGCCTCTAACCTATGAACTGGGAAAATGTATGCATCAAACAGGTCAACCCATGGGTTGGCCAAAATAGAAGCATGCTCAAAATCATTTATCTGAACCACCTTATCCTTGATTTTTTAGTAGTAGGAATGTAAGTAGAAGTCATCACAAGTGCAAAATGGAGACACATAACCTTGGAACATTCCCACATGAACATTAAGGTAGTAAATTGGGAATTGGAGATATGATAAGGGGACTTCCGCATGTATATGGAGCTATGGTCTACCCATCAGTGCATTGTAGGTGGTGTCTTGTAATACAACCATGAACTCTATTCTAAAAATCAGGAAACTGAATTTGGTTCTCAAGAGTATTTTTTGGAATAGGTGTCTACTCCTCTATATCATAAGCCTGAATCTCTAGGTCATAGTGATCCATACCTACTTCACATATCCCTAGCTTGCGGAGCATCGGGGTTGGGATGATATTGATCATGTAACCCATGTCGACAAGACAATGTCATACTTCCAAACTATTGAACTAAATAGTGATATAAAGTGGGTGGATGTACCACTGTATGAGAGAACCTTCATCTTCTCCTGAGAATGAAATGATGGCCTGAAATTCTACATGCTCAACTTCATCATCATGTAACACTTCGGCACCCTCTACTTTTGTTTCAAACTGTAGGGTTCTTCTTAAATACTATGAAAGGTCTTCACACATATCTCTAGATAGGCTTAGATCCTCAAGGATCGATATACTTGAGGGAGTACATTCAACTTGCTTAAGTACATCATACTTCCATGTGAGGTGATCACTTTTTCTAATATGAGGTTTCTTAGTGGCATCCTGCCTGACGGGTGCTTCTGGTCATACCGGCAGATTCTGGATAGTGCTTGGAATGTCCAGCTTCTCATTACTTAAACCACATTTAGTGACCACAAGATAACTACTAGATAACCAAGTATTGTCCAAAACTAAACAGGGCTAATCATACCATGGTTGTTGATGCTCTGCCTGATAAAGTAATAGGAACAGTGGTGGGGTGAATCTGAGGAGACAGGATGAGAAATCTGCACATGTCGAGCTCTGCAATGGGACAACTATCTAGTCTCAGTGTCATGCATGGCTTAGGTGGAAGCACTGGCATGACCATTTTGGTGATTTTCAAACCCATGTCTCTGTCAAAAATGGTGCTGACTATGGATGTTAAAAGGATATTCATGGTTCTCTTCATCACTAGGTAACATATAAGGGTGCACCAGTTTGACAGTATTCACCGAGGTGTACTCCTGGTCACCACTAAAGTATTATTCTATTGCTAGGAATGTTCTAGGGTCAATCCCAATATTTTGGGGAATTAAATGTTCAATAGTATGGGATGTAGTTGGCACAGATAGAGGGATTCAATCTCCCATATGCCGTTGGCACCTACTCTCCCGAGATGGTGAAAGATGAAGTGTCAATGTAGTGGCAGTAACTGGCAGTAGCACTGCGACTTCAGAGGGATTGGGATTATTCAAATAAGGATGGATAATACCATGGGCTCAAGAAAAAACCATGCATGCTATCAAGTTTTCATACTTTTGAGACCCGATGTGATAGACCAGCTTCCATTCACCCTCATTGTCACTATCATGGTTTGCAGACACTCATACCACCTATACTAAGGCCAGACCCAATATGACTAAGTTGTTATCAACCTGGTCCTAGAGATAGTCTTTTAACACAAATCACTACTAGATATTTTCCCAAGTAACCTATGATAGGAATATTAATTGGGTGATATGTGAGATCAACCTCTTCGGGCCTCCTGCATCTTCTTATCAAAAGGATTTCCTTATCCAAGGAACATCAAATGTTACTAGTCACCTGGGACCCATTGAATGAGTAGTTTTGGTTTCTATGATTTTGAAAGGGGATCAAGGATTCCATCCCGGGTGAGAGGATGGATCATGGTGAGGATGATTCACTTGATTGTCTCACCTAGGATGCAGTGGTGCATAACACAGTGGGGCATATCGATTCAAAGGCGGGTGATTATGATTCAGAGGTTGGACCTAAGGTGGTTTCCCTCAGTGAGGCTATGGAAGTGGCTCTACTGATAATAATTACAACTATCTAGGGACCTATATATGTGTAATATCAGCTGTCTCGTCCCTGTAGGTTCTTCATACTAGAGCTGTGGGGGGTAAAGGACATTCATGCTTGGCTTGCTGCTAGGCTTATTCTAGATGATGAGCTTTGTCAGTGAAATCCTAAAATCAACTAGGTATGTTTTGAGTGATGAGAGAAGGTACCACTTCAGACTTCACATTCCCTAAACACATCATTAGTAGTCATTCCTGAGTAAGCGGCATGTCGAGTGAATATGTGAGGCCTTTCCACATGGAGAAAAAGTATGAAAATCGCACATCTAGCCTTTGCTTGCACATGAAGAGACCAGAAATACTAGTCTTGTGGGTGGTGTAACTGAAATAATATAGAAACTTTCTATATAGATCCTCATAACTATAAATGGAAACAATGTATATATGGTAGTACCATATGAATGTGGTCCCTTACAAAGTCTATACAAAACACCAAATCTAAGTGGCCTCCTGTTGTGTTGTAGTTACCAGCATAACTCCACATCTTGAAAATAAGTGGGCCATGTTTATCACTGGGTCACATGTATCATTGAATGGGGAGAAGGTAGGTTTTCTGAATCTTGGGAGCACTGGAATATCAACTACCCATGCTAGATATGAATTTCCATCAGGTGGTATTACCACCTATTGTGTTTTAAGAGCCTTGAGGTGGATAAAAATAATTTCCACTGGATCATCCTAATGAGTATTCCTACCTTCACAAGGGTTTTTGACTACCAAAGAGATAGAAGGTTCTTCAACATGGAAAACGAGACCAATGGGTTTTGGAAAAGTTAATGCAAGTACCTGAGGGGTGAATGGAGGAACCTGTGGAGCAGCTGGTGGAATCTGAGGAGTGGCCAATGGGACCTGAGTCGGGTACTGAGGATGGTTTCCACACACCTTAGTTGGATTCAGTGATTCATATTGGGGTCTATTTCATAAACACTAGCCTCCAACCTATCTATATGGGAATATTTATTGATATCACTTGGGGAATTTATCTAGGAAGAATTTGAACTTATCACTTATTCATTGATGGAAGAAAGTTGGTATCGTATTAGGGATATACATAATTCATCTGTCATTCTACAACGTACCCAGTGAAGAGCTCCTCTACAGTCCATCTCTGTTTTGTGGTCTATTGATATAGTGTGGCCTTTTCAAAATCTTGTTCCATCCTCTTCACTGAACCAAAAGGTTCATAGGGTTTGGTTGTTCTGGCATGTGATTTTACATTATTAGGATATTGGATGAGAGGCAATGACTCAAAAGGTTTAGGAAGGAAAATCATCTATCTTTATTGGAATTTGTGGTGGCCTGTATGGTCTGCTGAGTGTTTTACTTCCCCAGTGGGTTGTTCATCTTGTTCAATAATTTTTCCAATGACCCTTTATGAGTATATCTCTGGAATGCCCCTGTTTACTCTAAAGATGCTCAAGGTAATATCCTCAATATCACTAGATGAATAAGGTTTTCATAGGATAGGACTGAAATAGAGGGCAATATACTTTTTTGAGCCATGGATTTGTACATGTTGGGAAGCCGCTTTAATAACTCTATAGAGCACCATAATGCTCCAAAAGCATCATTGCTAGGGGGTCTAATGATAACTTGTTGATGGAGGTGATGCGAAATAGGGAGGGTGTCCAACTCAAATGGGTGGAACTAAAAGACAATTCTGTCTATGTGTTTTTGAATTTTGGGTTAAGCAAAACATCTATGTAGGAGATGGAAATATGTCGTCTTTAAGGTTTGGCGGATGCACATAACCTCATCCTGGTTATGAGACTTCAAAATAGTAGAATTTATGTTGAATTCATCAAAAACATCTGAGGGAGATGGTCCACCATGAGAATGCCCCTCAAACTTCTTTTCTCAGACTCGGGATCCATCCCTTAGTTTCTCCATTCATGGATTGGGGGCGGTTGAGGTACATGTAACAACACTGATTCATACCGTTTCAGCAACAGAATGTTTAGAGGAGAGTACAATGTTCTAGCTTAAAAACTACTGTTTCTTGGGCTATCTATTGGGGATGACACTGATTTTGCCACCAAATCCTTATATGATGGGGTACCATGCAATTCTTCTTACCCATGGGTGGAATTCTTTGGAGGTGAATCAGGATTGTGCTCATCGTCAATCGGTCCCTAGAAATATTCTCTTTTATCTCTTGTTGAAGTAGAGAATTGTTGTGGTGATGCAAAAGAGTATCTTATAGTACAACTCTAGAATGGATCCAAATATTCTTAAACATATATTTAACTATAAAGGTATTTATGGATCTGATACATTTATCTTTCTAGGAGGACAAAGTTGTTATTCCTAGTTGATTCCCCAGTCCCCGACATAAAGGATCGAGGTTATGGATCCATCATGGATTCTCACTCAGAATCATGTTTTAAGAAGAGAATGGGTTTTATTGTGATCTGAGGTTTCTTAGGGTTCTTCCTTTGGTGGCACCAAAACACCTTCCTACCCTAGGATGGTTTTAGGGTAAAGTAAATCTTTGAAAAAGGGATGAAGTCTACATTGATGAGTCGGGGTGCGAGGAGCACCCTTTTAGACGATTAAAGGAACATTGGGATGACCTCTATGGTTAGGAATGTGGGAGAAAGGAGGGAATATTCTTGTGTTTTTTGTGATTCTATTAGGCCTTTTACATTGATAGCTTGAAATATGGGGAGAATCTCCAAACATGAGACCATGGGAATGAGGAGGACCTTTGTGTCAGGGTTCAATAATATAGGAAGTACCTCCACCTAGAGTGATGATGGTAGTATGGGGGGACCTATATTCTTGTTGGCAGTATTATGGGGAGGACCTCCGTAATTAATGTCATCACCATGGGTCATCCTGTGATGACTACTACTTGCGTTGGTGATCAATAAAATCAACCCATCCTGCCCAAGAGGAGGCCGAGACCTCAATCCCAATAGGGTGTAGTGGTTACCCTACTTTATAGTAATAGGGAGTAGATAACACACATCATTGGTGGATTGGGAAACTGAATATGTAGAAGATGATGCCCCCCCAAGCAGGCATCCTCTTGAGTTTGCGCTTGACATTGAAGTTGGGTCAGTCGATGTTGGTTCAGCTATGTAGGGATATGGACCACTAGTTTCATGGATTATGGGATTAGCTGATGGTGTGGAGGTGGCCTATTGGGAGCCCTCGTTGGAATCTCCCTGGCCAAGGTCGCATTCAGGAGGACTCTGACGAACTTTAATTCATCATCGTAAAAGAGTGAGTCACAAGATCATTCTAGGGAGAGGATCCCAAAATGATTAAATATCTAATTGGGGATACATTTTTCTCTAAGAGACCCTAGGGGGTGGTGGAAACAATGGGGCAAAGAATCCTCGAAATCTTTTCAGGATATATACCTCATTGGGATGACCCCCTTTATTCATATCGACAGCCAAGAGTATCGATCACCCTCCTTTGTATAAATTTTGAGGGTGAGAGGGGGAATTGGAACCCAGTAGTTGTGGTTTTGGGAGTTGTCGCGGAAGAGGGGAAGTCGTGTGGGGTTGCCACATTTGTATTTCCCCTTCCTATATGCCTGTGGTTAGGAGTTGATTAGATTCATGCATTTGTAGCTTGGGTCCTACAGATCAGGAAGATTCAGTCATTTGCACAGATAGTAGGAATGTGATTCCCAATGCCCTATCATCATTCAGTATTCCAAGATTAGATATTACTATCCACACTATCAATGTTGCAGACATGGATTCCCAAATATTAACTACCCCAAATCATGGCGAGTTTTCTGCCATGCCAATTATTTTCTTGGCGGGACCTAGCACCAGATAGCTGGATCTAGTTAAATGCTCATCCGGTGATTCCCGAAATTCTACTAATCCCCACATTGATTAGAATAACCTCATGTCAGGTTCACCATTTCTGTTTCTTGCACTTTCATTGAGGTACACACTTTCTGTGAGCTCATGCTGATTGTTTCCCCATAGTCCCACTTTCCAAAGGCGGGTGGCATTCATCACTTCTTTACAGATGTTTTCCCCTTAATCAAAATGGGATTATGGGATTTTGGTCTCTCTTTCTATGTATTCCTCCATAGAATTCATCTCTTATTCTGGGTCTCCCTTAAATATTATGATTTTGTTCTTGAAATTCTTCTCGGTTTCATATCTTTGTGAACACTTGTTAATTACACTGCTTCTTTTAGAACATTCCTAAGGGGGTAAAGTCAGGGAAGCAAACTTTGGTTAAGAGATCAGTCATGTTGAGGCATCACTAGTGTGTCTAGATGTTGAAACACTGTTACATCTGTATTTTTTCATATAATATGTTTTCTTGAGGGCATGGAATCCCAAGGAATAACACATCAAATGTGGTGAATTACATGTCGGAAGAATGTCTCGATGGTTTTCCTTGGATTCTCATGTTTAACAAAGGGTAGGCCATGAGTTTAATGTCTACAAGAGACAAATCTAATTGATCAGAACATTGAGGGAAGTAGATCATATGGGTACACCCCTAGGAGAGAGTACCTAAAATGTTTACTAGACGGATGGGTCAAAAAGCCCAATAAGGATGAATCCATGATGGTGTGTCACCCAAATAAGAAGGTTTCATACCTTAATTGATTATTAGGACACCACAAAGGGTGGATCAAAGAGGGGGATCGGTCCATCCAAAGTGGACACCAAGGTTTACCATTGGTTGGTATTGATCCTTAAAGATGCATCCTATGCACCCTATGTAGAAGATAGGGATCAAAACCCATGTCATTCTAATGGGTGTGTAATGGAATGAAGGTGTACATAATGTAAAACAACCTAGATACATGATGGGTCTTATTCATGGATATCAGCCTGTTGGAATGGCATGTGTTCACTAGGATGCGGAGGCCTGGGAAAACTCAGGATGTATATGGAGGAAGTGTTGAAAGATGGAATGAATGGGGATTGAACTGAAAAATGGTGTGAATATGAATGTACTCGATTTTCACATCAAACTGGTTTCTTACATATCCCCATGGTGGGGAATCAATATTATTTTATTTATGGGATGGGGAGATAAGTCACCAGGGGAGGTGAATCATGAGAATATATGCATGGATGGAGACATGAAGGAAATGGAACCAAGGGGTTAGGGCATGATCTTTCTAAGGCACAAATGATGGAGTTATAGGTTAGGATGGGACGTGGGAGAAGGGCTTGATCCTCGGTGAGGCTTCCTGCATACATTTATCAAAAAGGTAAATGGTTAAAGTCTATGTAGTTTTTGAATAGGGAACATAATTACGACATACACAAATGATAACAACCTAAAGATATGATAGGGATTACGCGTGGTTATAAGGCAATAAAAATAGGGACACTCTTGGTTGGTGGAGTATGAATTGAGTATGGGGCTTAAACATGGTTAGCTTCCCAGGAACTGGTCTGACACCATTTAGGGGTAGACCAAGGATGTGGGTCCCAATAAAGAGGACGCCAAAGTGTATTAGTGTTCATGGTTGAACTTTATGAAGGATTCATACGTACCCTATCTAGGGTAATGTGATGAAAACCAAAGTAGTTTGAAAGCATACATTTTAACATCTTGTGGAATGAAAGGGACACATTGTTTAACGCCATGCGGGATAAGACTGAATCGACATGAAGATGCTCATAACAGATGGGTGAGGAGATTGAACCTCAGGGAGGCTTCCTACATGCCATTCATAAGAAGGGAAAAGATCAAATTCCATGTACATTAAAAATGGGTCATTGGGCTTACACACTAAGGTGGACTATAAAGGATATGGTCAATGATTATGTTAATCACACATGATTCATGCTGGGAGTGAGAAATAGAAGGCAGTAATACAACTAATGATACTGTCACGAAAAGTGCATGTATGAGAGATAGTGTAGGACTTATGCCTGGATAATAGCCTAGGGAGAGGATGATTAGGACTTACTCTAGGAGGGAGGCCGGATGAGAGAGGAGGATGTCCAGATGTACTAGGATGATATGACCATCATACCTGGACCACCCCATCAAAGGAATTCGGGGCTTACATGAAGGTTTCATGAATCACACATGGAAAAAAGTCATAACGAGAGAGGAGGAGTGATAGGGTCCTGGTCCATCCCCTACACGGTCCTCGTGGTCTTTTCAACCAAGTGGGGATCACAGTTTAATGTCTTATGTTGAGGACGCAGAAGCTTGGAAGTTTAATGTCATACATATTAGAGGATGAGGACTTTCTCCTCACCCTTATGACTTACATAACAGATGTACTTCAACCCTTGGTGGAGGGAAGGCACCGGTAATTCCATATAGAGATGGGGTTGTGGAGTGATCCATTGAAGTTCCCATGTTAAAATGGCTATGTGAAGAAGAAATATATGTTATCATGTCTATTCAAAGAAGCACGAGTAAGGATAATTCAACATGATGCACTCCCCAAGGGACCCTGAAATCACTTCATATAAGTCTGGAGGGCCTCACGGGATAAGTGCACCCAATAAAACGACATTGTGCATAAGAGTGGTTCATACATGTTTCTTTAGGGTATGAAAAACACATGGAGCACATAAGAAGGGGTGTGTGTAATATTGAATGATTGCACACAAGATGAGGTGTTTTACACTATATGGAAGCTTACATGAATGATTGGAACAAAAAACAGGAATGCGGGTGTGCAAGAAGTATCTTTTCATGCAGTTTCCTTGGTGTAAAAGGTAATGGGAGAGGGTCAATCCCTAGAAGGACCTCCAAATGTAGGATCCATAGGATACATATCGCACAACATCCAATACCTTGAGGCCATGACTTTCACGCGGTAATGGAATGACTATCTTACACGTAGTAGAGAGGAACTTCATATTTCGGTGTAGTCTCTCAATGTGAGGGGGATAATTTTATTTAGAAAAGAAAATTCACATAGTGGAGTGCAAGGATGGCTGTATGCAAGTGTATTTGGATGTCTCATTTGGCATGAAAGTTCTTGTGTGTGGTCTATTTTCTTATGTGCCTCCCAAAATTCTTTTGAACCCCTGAATTGGTCGTTTTTCATTTTTTCGGTGCCGAAGAATCCATTTAATGTCGCAATTGGCACAAAAGATCTTGTATGTGGATTTATATCTTGCACGTTGATCTCAGATCATGCATGCACCTTCCTTAGGTTTCTCAAGATTTTCCACTAATTCAAAATATACCTTTGGTATGCATAAAAAGTTCCATTTTGGTATTAACCAGAAATTTGGTGCCAATAGCTATAAGAGGAATCATCTCTATATAGTTCCATTGAAAATTAATTCTCATGATTCATATTTAAGCTTCATCATGGAGGGTACAAAGATAACCTAGTTAAATAATTCAAGGATCACTTATCCTATAGTGGGCTACACCGTAGTGTATTTGGTTACATCATATTAATGTTTTATATGTGATGGTTATGGTGTAGTAAAACTAATTATGATGTAACCTTCATGAAAATACATATCATAATAGTTTTTATCACACCATAGAGACATGAATTATTCCTTAGAAGATTTTTTAAATTCGGAAATAATGGCACACTACACCATGGGGCTTATTCTGAAAAGGTATGTGGGGTTTATATTTTGGTATTTTTTATATTTTAGAGACGACAACGATGTATAGAAATAGTTACACCACTAGTGTATTTTGGATATAAGGAATTAGAGATTATTGTATCATAAAATTAGAGGTTACATAACAGTCTTATGGTATCCATGCTAAAATGGTTTGATCAAGGCATATTAACATTTACAAATAGGATCTTGTTCTGTGAAAGAAATGGATATGTCATGGGTGATTACAACTTTAATTTATTTACCATAAACCAAAGTATATATATGATTTAAGGAGAGAATCAGGGGAGTCATTAACTATCATCCTCCAATGGCCCAAAGGCCTTCATTTTTTTGTTATTTTGATAATCCGCCTTTCAAGGGGTGAGGTGGAACCCTTACAAGGCCCGTAGGCATATGTATTACATTTCCCATAGGATTTAGAAGAATTAATTCCCCGTAGGCTTCAAACATTACATAAAACCCAGACTAACTACTTGGAACTGCTCCTCCCCGGCATCTTCATCATGAAATCAGCTCTCCACCTTTGCATGGTTGTTCATCTAGGCCTTCCCGTGCATGCACGTGATTTTCCCGATGGCAGGTGTCATACCCTATCATTCTTGAAATCCTTTTAGCTTTTTCTATGGTGAAAGCTCCTTGATCCTCCTCCTTCTAAAGCTTGATCCTTATAGGTTGTCTAGTTTTCATCTGCACTTAAGGTGGCCTGATGGTCTTGAGCTGGCCCGAAGGCCTTACTAACCCAAAGGAAAGGGTGGCCTGAAATCCCTAAAGGACATGGGGACCAAATTGGTGGCCTAAAGGCCCAAACGGGGGAATCATTTCTGACTTCTACAGTTCCAAACAGTGCCTAATACAGTTCCCACTACAGTACCTTTTATAGTTCTACATAGTACCTTTTACAGTACTTGCTACAGTGCTACTACAGTTCCTGGTACAGTACCGCTATAGTACTACTACAGTACCCAGAAATTAGCCTATGCCCATATTTGATCCTAGGTCTCTTGGATGCACTTAAGGAGTACTCACCAATTGGGTTGAGGCTCATGTGCCCTTAACTATCATCAAATTCATGGTATTGTGTGGTTATTATTTAATTAATTTTCAAATATATATAATGGAATTTTTAGGATCATGGTTCATAATGTATTAATGGTAAATTAACCTTATCTAGATGCATGCATATTTGGTTATCCAAATTTAAATATATGGAAATACATTCTATAGAGGTAGATACTTTCTAAATTAGCTTTATCATTCAGATATATTCATGTAGCTATGAATCATGAAATATGGATAATTTAAGAGCTATTTAAAACTCTTAAATTAAATGTCACATTTGAAATACAATTATAGGCATTTATTAATCTTAAATATTTAATTCAAAATCACAGGTGATAATAGATAATTATTTTATAATCTGACAACAAATTTTTAGAAAAAGCTATGGTAATATTTGAATATAATAATTCTTATCTTTAGATGATGAATAGATAGAAATACATATCAATTGAAATATATTTTTATAGTGGAATGAAACATGTGTTTCTACATCCAGAAAAGAATAGATATTCCATTATTTTTATGGAAAGATATAGGAGTTCAAGAATATTTCTAGAAAGAATAAGAATCAGAGTCTAATAAATATCTTACAAAAGTATAATAAGATTAAAAAACATTTCATGAAATGAAATTGACTATCATGTTGATGTTCATAGTGGACTTGTGAAGGATAAAAAGGACATTAAAGGATCTTATCACTATATTTGTGGTCCATTAACAAAAACTAGGTGATATTTGACTTGGCCTAGAAGAAATATTTTTTTTTCAATTTGAAGCAATGATTGATTGAGGAATTTGTGTAGTTATTCAGCCATGGATAGTTGTGAACCATCCCAAGAAATTATAAGATAATTTTTCCCAAGAATTAGTGACCTATCATTATGAAACAAAATTGAGCTTTTTGATATTGGTGTACTGGATTTTTTTTTTGTATCATGCTCTTTAGACTAGTCCATTTTGGTGAACTAAGTAAAAAACCCATGTGTTATTATAATTTTTTTACTTTAATTCATGTTCACCATCATCATATAAGTAGATACATACAATAAAAAGTGAAATCGGTACATAAAGATGGTCTAGTAATTATTTCATCAAAAAAATAACACTAAAAATATGTGAACCTAATAATTAAGAGGTCATTATCAACATGGGTGGTAATTATTTTGAAAATTTTCCATAACATGATTATACCCCCATAGGGTATCTAAGTCCTTATGAAACCTAAAAATTGGTATGAGGTGGATGGTTTCTTTTATTGTCCTTTCCTCTATATTTATTAATATAATTATTTAATTTAAAGTTTCAATTTTCCCTTCTATTCAGTTGTACTATATAAATAGGAATAACTTCAAATAAGAAGCATAATATAGGTGGAAATCCCTTATTGTAGAACTTTTTTTTGGAAAGAGTGAGATTTAGATGAACAAGTCAAATGGCTTTGAAAAGAAAAGTATTGAAAATTTATATTGTGAATCTATTTAATCATTCAATAATACATCAGGAATGAATGAGGATGATGATAGGAAAAGTCATGTCAGGCCTATTGATTATGATTATGTCCCAAGGAGGTAAAATGTTTAAATTTTCCATTTCTCAAACTAATTAGATTAGTAGTTAAAAGAGGAGAATCTAAAGATGAATAATGAGGTAAAATATCAAGACATATGGATTCAAGTGATCATAATTGATGTTTGTAAATTAAAGAACCTAAACACAAGGCATGTAGAAGTTTCCACTAGCATAAGAGAAAATAATAACTCCCAATATGACGAGTTAGAAAAAACTCCCACAATAGTGGAAAAACTCCAAGAGTATTTCAATGAGAAGAGTTTGAACTCAAAATAAGTATGTAATTTGAAAAAAAGAACAATAACGATCATACTTCTCACCTGTAATAATATTTTTGGGAGAAGAAAATTCTAAGAAAAGTGAAGTTATTCATTAAATATAATATTTCCCAAATTGATTTTAAATTAAAATAGAAAAGTGTTTTTATGAAAAACAATATCCATTTGGATTTGAAACCAAATGGAAACTGAGAAGAAATTAATGGGAAGTTTTATTTGACTAATAATTAAATATGATGAAAGAAAATGGGAATTGAGAAATGTTGGCATGGAACAAAACAAATTGTGAAAGACTAGAACAAAATGATGAGAATATAATAGAACTTTAGTAGATGATGAACAACTAAAAATAAAAGATGAAGATCAATAAATAAGGCACCTTAACATGTTTAGGAATAAAAGATAATCCAAATATAAAATCTCTAAGAAAGGAACCGTTTCATGCAAAATAAAAAATATGTTATCCATAAAATAAAGAGGAAATAAATTTATTATATTGTGGATGATTTGGTCACATTATGAGTAAATGTTTTGAATCCAACAAACCCAACAATTTTACAAGAACTATAGTAATGCCAACATCTAAATCAATGAGATTTTAAATGTGTTATAATTACTATGGTAAATGTAACACCCCAATATTTTGTGAAATATTGTTTTTTAAATTAAATTTAATAATTTTATATTTTTCATTTCATTAAATATCAAGATTAGAGTTCATTACATGTAACACTGAGTTTATCTTGTGTTACATGCAACACCATGTTTAAAAGAAACATGTCATATTATTAAAATAAAAGTATATAATAGGTATTACCTAGTAGTGGGAATGGTGGATATGAATAAGATTAAGTAACTATGAAAATATATAGTTTTAATATGTATATAATAAGAATTATTTGCTTACTAATTAATTAAAAATTAAAATAAATTTTTTTTGAAATAATAGAATTCTTTTTCTCAGAAACAATATTTATGAAAAAGAACACTTTTATTTAAATAAATTAAAAAACCCACTTTTTTGTTTATTTTATTGAAATTTTTATATTATATATTCAATAAAATTTTTAACATTCATCTTATATGTTTTCTACATACAAAATAGGTATAAATTTAATTTTAGGATTTAAAAATGTATTATTCTAATAATTTGTTTGTCACCTTTTGAACACTTAATTTAAAAAAAGTTATTTACACTGTTAGAAAATTTATAATAAAATTATTGTTAATTATTTAAATCAAGAATTTAAAAATTATCTTAAGTTAAATATTTTTATAATTTTCTAAAAAAAATTTTTTTTTTAACGAATAATGAAAAATATTAAATTTTAATTAAAAAGTATCTTTTCAATGTAGAATCTATATACTGGTGGTGTTTTGTTACCCAAACCGATGAATTTGTGATTCTCTCATGATATGACTTCCATCATGTATTTTTCGAGGAGTATTACCCCATGTTTTTACAAAAATTTAACATCTAGGAGATTATTGAGCTATATTAGGGTATCATGATGGTTGTGGATTAAAACAAAAGGTTCACTAAAAACACACAACACTCCCTTGAAATGGTATGAAAAATCTTATTTTGGGTGAGGAATTTCTTGAATGGTATTTTTATGGAAATTTGAGTATATGTGGTCTTCATAAACTTTCCCACCTATACTGGAGTGCTATTGAAAACTAGGGTGACTGATAGATTCATAGAAGATTGATTTTGGGTGGCTAGATCTAGCAGTGGGAATCATTTGGATTGGTCATCTTCTATAGGTTGTAGGAATCAAACCTTGAGGTCACCATATAGAAGGTATAATTAATCTCATACTCCTATGAATGGATTGGATAATCAGGGATCACATAGAGGATCTAGTCATTTCATATAGGATTGATTATATTCATTCTATTAGAATAGTCACATAGATAATTACTATTTGATATGTCATGATAAATAGGATAGAAAGATATTGGATGAACTTCCATGGTAGAGGTAGATCCATGATAAGGGATCTCCAATACAAGGTCATAGTATCCTTAAAGGAAGAAGTGGTTGAATAGGATCTGGACCAACATTAGAGGGGGGAGTAGTTGGTGGGGGATGATGTTAGGATCTCATACCACCACCACCACTAGGTAGACCACTTTAGAATCAAGGAGTTGGACGTATTTGTTGTGGGTAGTTGCAATCCATGCTAGGCTATGAGGTGGTGGTGTATGATATTATCTAATATATTATTTATATTTATTAAACTCTTTAATTAGTACAAAAAAATGATGTGATCCATTCCTTCATCTCCATCTTCCTTATGTGAGGGCTGGTGTTTATAGATGAGACATTAACCCCATAGTAATAGATATAAATTCCAATTGGAGGAGATTATTCCATATCTCTTATCTTCTAGTACTATGAACAATATCTTTGTGGATAGTGTTTCATGTGGGACCTATTGGTCATCATGGTTAGATTTGATGATATCATCTTGGGTATAGAATAGTTAAAAAATATTTGATCTCATGTTAACTATCATCGTACATCAGTTAGAAGCAAAAGAATAGATGGTATGAGATTATACTTTGTGGATGAGGGAGATCTAACGGCTAAACAAATGGGACTCTTGGGTAGGAAGCTTTATCCCATCACCTTTATGTTCAAAAGTATATTCCTTGGCCTAGTAGTCTCTTCAGGAATCTAGATTCCTTCAGTAGTGGAGGAATATATGGATGTCTTCCCTAATGATATTTCAAGACTAACTATATGGTGATAGATAGAATTTGGCATCAACTTACACCTCAAGACCATGTAGATATATTCATCAGTATATCAGATGGACCCTGTAGATCTTTGGGAGATGAATGTACAGTTGGAGGAAATTCTATTGAAGGGATTTATCAAGCATAGTTTGTCCCCCATAACCACTCCAGTTTGTTTTCATGAAACATGTGGAATGGATCTTGAGTATTTGTATTTATTATCATATCCTTAACAAGATAAAAATAAAGAACAAATAACCTTTTTGAATATTGATAACCACTTTGATCAATTTCTCCATGTGAGTTGGTTTTCAAAGATCAAACATACGTCTGGAAACAACTAGTTGATGGTTCATGAGGATGATATTAGGAGGTTGGAATTCCAGTGTTGTTGTGAACACTATGAGTTCTTGGTGAGTCATTTTGGCATGATGAATGTCACAACTATGTTTATTTATTTAATGAACCAAATCTTTCAGCCATTCTAGGACCAATTTATAGTTTTCATCATTGATAACATAATAATTTACTTTTCAAAATTGGGGAAATTTTATAGAACATGAGCACAGATATAGCCTTATTATGAGAACAACGGGTTTACGATAATATCTAAAAGTGATATTGTTTTATACATGAGGTTGAATATTTGGGGAATTTCATATTTTAGAATGGATTAGTTGTGGAACTAATCAATACTGATGTACTTATTTCTTGTGATCCACCAAATAGCATGATTGAAGTCAATAGATTTCTAGTCGTAGTAGGTTATTATAGGATGTTCATGACTGAATTTTCTTGTGTTGAAACCACTTTAATTACCCAAACATGGAAATGAAATCCATTTACTATGACTGAGCATTGTTATGGATCATTTGAAAAATTTAGGCAGACTTTGACTAGTTCTCATGTCTTCTGCCTTTCATAGTAGGATGTTGAGTATTTGGTGTTTTATGAGGACTCTAGAATTGGGATTAGTTGTTTGTATATGAAAAGGATAGAATTGATCAGAAATTGTTCAAGGAAATAGTATCCTCATTAAAATAATTAAAAGACTCATCTCCTATAGTTTTCATCAGTAGTCTTTACTATAATTATGTAGAGGAACTATGTTCTTGGAGAGAATTTTATTGTTTAATTAAACCACTAGAAACTCTAGTAAATATTCACTTAGAAATATCTAAACATGAGGTAGAGGTGCTGGTTGGAGTTCCAAGATGACTATGACTTTTAAATATTCTATACATATGGGAAGGGAAATGTGGTGGCAGATTCTTTTAGAAGGAATTGTCTTTCTTGCATGGTGGAGGAATCAGCAGAGCAGTTGGCTTCATTGCACCTAACCCTAATGGTGGAGAGGGGTGCAAATTTTCTTCAGTCAATGGTGTTAACTCCAACAAATCATTTGCATGTTGTGGATTCCAAGTCAAGTGACATCTACATTGAGGTCCTTGACAACTAGGTATCCTCATGAGATTCACTAGATGGATTAATTGAATGATCAAAGAATGTAATACTCTTTTTGGGATTAAATATGGTTATAATAAGGATGGGAGGGGAGGTGATAGTGGAGTTTCATAATTCCCAACTCGTCATATATACTGATGTGTAAAATATGTTGAATGAAATTTTTATGCAAATTTTCCAGCTAGAATGAGGTGGAGCATAGATTAGATTGTCTCTTGGTGTCTCACATTATATAAGGTGAAGGATGAGAACCATGTTCCAAAAATTATGATCCATTATCTAAAGATCCTAGAATGGAAATAGGATGGATTTTCCAATGAATATTTGATAGAGATTCTATGGATAGTACAAGTCCATGATTCCATATGGGTGATATTTGACCAATTTTCCAATTCAGTTGACTTCTTTTATATTAGGGATAAGAGTTTGGTTGATAGTTTGGGGATGTTGTATTTTCGGAAGATCATCTGAATCCTTGGGGTACCCTCAAAAATTATCTTCATAAATTATTTTTGGATTACATCATGATCATGGAGAGCCTTGTAATAGATATTATGTACCCATTTAAGGTTGAGTACATCATTTCGCCCCTAAACATATGGGAGGGTAGAGCATATGATCTAGGTGTCATAGGATATATTGAGGGCATGTGTGTTAGAATTCGACTGGATTTGGGAGGATCATTTTTCACTGGTACATTTTTTATATAATAACAGCTATCACTCTACTATTATAATGGACCCCTTCAAATACCTATATGGTAGTCCATGTATATAACCCTTATGTTGTTGTGATACCAAAAATAATAATCTTGTTGGTCTTGATATGGTGCATGCAGTGGTAGAGGAGGTTTAGGTTATCCATGAGCGTATGTCCGAAAACTAAAGTTGACATCAATCTTATATAGATGCATGTCATAGGTCCTTGTTTTTCGTGTCAGGAGACCTTGTTTTCTGGAGAGTATCTCCATAGTGAGGATCATGGAGATTAGACTAGTGACGCATGTTATCCCTAATGTTTTCCAAGTTGTTCGTTATCTTACAGAGGGTATGAGGGGTTTATTACAACCTTTCCCTACCTCCACAGTTGGTTTTAATTCAGGATTTTATCTATATATTTCAAATATGGTGATACAGGCACGATCTAACACACAATATTTACTAGGGTGATATGTACAACAAGGATTGGTCCTCCTTCATGGAGTAACAAATGGAACTCAAGGATGGGTTGAAGGGGATCCTGTGAGATTGGACCATTTACTTGGTTTTTGTTTTGTGTTAGCATGGGAGAGTACACAAGTGGTCTTTGGAGTGGGAGAACTAGATGTGGCCTTGGTATCCTCACCTTTTTGTTTATATTCAATTTTTTTAAATACTTGAATGAGGTGAGAATATAGTGACCTATATTTTTCCATGTAATTCATTGAAATATATTATGGAATATTTTCATAGATAAGAACTAAGATGGTGTGAGATTTTGAGCCTAGATAATCCTAGAATTGATATTTTAAAATTATTAAATATTTTATTATCACCGAAACATGGGTTTCCTAAAAAAGTGAAATAAATCCAAAATAGAGTCTCAGATTGAATATCTGAGACCATGGTTGACCCTATATTCATGGTTTACCCTAGGCATTACCTAATGTTTGTTGGCGTGACACATCTAGTTGAGCATTTGTTGGAAGTGTGTTTAATTAAAAAAAATAATTAAATTTATTTATTTTATTTCAAATAACTATGACCTAGTTACCTCTATAAAAACAACATTATAAAAATTATAAATATTAATCCACATAACCTATAGATATTTTAGATGATTTGTTCCCAATATTTACTGGAGGATTTCATTAGAGGACAATAGGTGACCAAATTAGTGTGGATTGAGTTTAAGAGAATGCAGCAAGACATTCACATCACAAAAAATTAATTCTTTACAAAAATGATTAAAATTTTAGTTAGGGTTTTTCAATTGTGGATTTTACATTTTTATTAAAATATTGATCTTATATTTATAATCATTTTTTATTCTCTGATTGTATGTTCTTTTCCAGAGTTTAGAAGACAAAATTAAACAATTTACATTAATATATTCTATGTTATTCCATGTTCTCACACTAGTTTCCATGATTTATTATCAATTTCCATGAAGTTGATTTCAATAATGTTTACACATTTTTTCTTATGGATTTCCCTGACCTATTATTTTCATTTTTTTCATTGGGCCATAGGGTCATAGTTGAACATTGTCATGGTTGGTTCAAGCATGATTGGACCACTAAATTTGTGATAGTTTGGGAAAAAATGAAATTATTGTTGTTTTAAGATGGATTAAAATAGATCATCAGTTTTAGTTGATTCCTCATAGATATGAGATCCAGATAAATAATTAGATCTGGGGGAACACAACATAAGGTGTGAACGTCGAAGATGAAGGCTCCATATGGGTTACAAAATTCCATTTTTCAGCCACCGGATGCTAGGAAATAATGTACATAGGTGATATTATTTAGTTTTAGATGGTAAAATGATGATATTAGAGGTGATAAGTGAATATCTAGAAACCATGTGAAGATAAGCCAGGTTTTGTGAAAAGAAAACTAACTACATGTTGTGTAACACCCCGTCCCCACTAGGTTGGAGCCTATGCATTACTTATGATATTGGCATGGATAGAAGGAATGAAAATACTGAAGGAATGATCAGTTTAGTATTCTTGGAGAAAATAGATACATAGATGTTACTCAAATTACATTTTAAAAGGTTACGAAATACAATACATAACAAAAAACTCAAAACTGCATCCACAGGAACTCAAAATAAGACCTTCTCTTCATCACCTGTCAAAGGTAGACAATAAATGGGGTGAGCTCAAATGCTCAGTAAGGGTTACAAATAGCAGAATCATGAGTAAAATAATATGTTAATCACAATCAATCTGACATAATTAATATGGCATAGTGAATAAATGAACAACTAATTCCATTAATAAACTGAAAATGAAACTCCATCCATAGATTTGGTCATAGTGAAATCCTCATGGAAAATAATAATAACTGATAAAGAATAAGTATAATTCTTATTAATTGGACGTCATGTATCTGGCACATGAAACCATAATACCGTAAAAATGGTTTAGTTATGTGGGTAGACACCTGTCTAATTTTCGGAAACAAACATGAAGGGTTTGTCACCAAACTGTTTTGTCTCATGAGACCTACCGATGCATCGAGGGGATATAGCATGCCCCACCCGCCAATTCATGTCCAAATAATTATTTATAAATTGATTCAATACAATATCAATATGCCTTTTCAATATCCATATAGAGTAGATTATACAGATTCATCAAAATTTCCATGATTAAAATAACTTTCCAAATAAACACCGTATGTAAAATGGTATACGGTTTAGACAACAAACATATACATGGAATGAGATTATGGATATTTAATATACAAACAATTTCAAATGAAAAGTGATCTCAAATGGGCAGTAGGTACAACACATAAGAAATATTAGGTGCACAATACAAAGTTAGTCACAAGGAAAAGGTAGTTGAGAAGAAGTCCCTTACCACAATGTAATCAGTCAAATCATATGAGCAGAACTTAATGAACATTAAATGAAACATTTAATAACAAGAATATAAATAGAATCATGTTATTATATATCAAACAGTAGTATACATATACCACATACAATGAATAAGTGGCGAACAATGAAAATATCACATAAATGAAAGTGAGATGAGAAACCCCTTACCTTATGCTTGAAACAATTTTTGACTTGTAATTAATGACCTGAATAAACAAATTAGGATAATTAATTCATAATTACAGAACCTATTTTATATGTAATTGCTATGGTATAACCTTGTTAATTTCATTCATGGCCTTTTTGTTGGATTTAAGTTACTCAGTTTTATTGTTTTTGGAAGCATTTTCTTACTTGGTTTCATGCTTTGTTTACTTGTATTATTGAATGGAAGTTGGTTTGAAATATGGTTAAACATCCAGAATTGTTAATATAAATTATTAGTGAAATTAAATAGACATAAATGATCTTATATTGATTCCTGTTATATATTATGAGGATGACTCATTCGATGAGTTAAAAATAAACACTTGAATTCGGCTTCACAGTTTTGTGCTCAATAAACTTATTTTGTATTATTATTCCATATTATGAACGTGTAAAGATTACCGAACATTAATCAAGATAAAACACATATATTATGACCTGGTTCAACCATAAATTTTCTTTCATGACCATACATTAATGAATTAATGTAAATTGAAATTAAATCGTCCATGATGTCGGTAATTCAACACATCACAGAGAATGTTTTTATTCCTTAAATAAGTGGGAAAGGAGAAGAATAATGAGGAATAATTTTCCATAAAAATGATAACATATTGAATATAAATTATTCTTGAGCTTCCATGCCAATTGGTTAAGAGGTTCTGAGGAAATAAGAAGAAAAGATAGGAATCTTAAAATGAATGAAAATTTGATAAATTTCTCCTGAAAATTCGACAGCCTAACGACGTCTCTTAAAATTTCATAAAAATAGTTTGATGAGAGAAATGGAATATCTCATAATTCATACATAATATGGACAGTAAGGGGGATATTTAATGAAATATCCCAACACAAGACAAAGGTACTTGAAGAGAATAACATAAAATGAAAGAAAAGAAAGAAAATAAAAGTGGTTGTTTACTTCTTGATCTCTTATCCTGGAGATCCTTCTTAAGGGATTTGGTTTTGGTCTTTTGGTGATACTAGAAGCTCTAGGACATAGGGAAGTGACTTGGGAGGATTATTGGGTGGAACATTGATGAGATTCAAGGATTAGATGAGTGAAGAGAATAGGGAGTGGTGCGGGGGTTTTATAGTGGAGGAGTGGGGTAAATTTTTAATATTTAATTCCTTATTTTATTATTTCCACCAAGACAACCAATTGTATTTTTTCATGTGACCCCTAATAGTAATAAGATCATTTTAGTTCGAATCAAGTGGCCTTACATCACTTATGATGTCATAAATAGTGTATTTAACTGATAAATTGAATATACGGTATTTTACCATATTACACTATTCATCGAAAGTTCAAGAATTTCAGAAAAGTCCCAAATATTCACACCTACAATTTTTAGACGTGTAGAATTAAAAAGTGAACTGCATTTTTCAGAAATAATTTTCTAAATATTATTAATTAAATTTTTTAATAAAGTCATATGTAATTCGAAAAATAACAATCTTAGAGGTATAATTACTTTATGTGACATTGAAAATTTAAATATGATCCCATTATGTTATTACATTAGGAAAATAAAATAATTTTATTATTTACTATTCAAGGGTCATATTACTATTCATATTACTATTTATAAGAGTATGTTACTATTCACCAAAAAAATAATGTTTGTTCTATCAGACTCCAAATGACATACTGAACACTACTCTAGATGACCATTTCCCAAAATTCAAAACATATAAATGGAAAATATATATTTAATGGCTAGGTTTTTACTATCTCTTAAATAACCTAGTGTTGTTTCAAAGGAACATATAGATTTATAGGCTGTGAATAGAATTTAATCAAGAATGTAAAACATAAAATGTTCAGGGCCTTACATTATTCACTCCTTTGGAAATTTAGTCCTCGAAATTTCATGTATAAAGACCACCAAAAAGATGTGGGTGTTTCTTCTTCATAATATCTTCAGGTTCCCACATTGCTTCCTCCATGTTATGGTATCTCCAAAGATCCTTGACTAGACGAGTTGTCCAATTTCTCAATACTTGTTCCCTTGTATCAAGAATCTTGAAAGGATATTCACAGGATGACTGACCCGGTTCCAGTTCAATTTCATCATATGTGAGTACATGCATTGGGTCTATCATGTATTTCTTTAACAATGAAACGTGGAAGACATCATGCACTCTGGAGAGATTTGGCGGAATCTCTAGACGGAAAGCTATAGATCCGATTCATTCTAGAATTTCAAATGGTCTGATATACCTGGGGCTCAGTTTCCCTTTATTTCTGAACCTTAAGACACCCTTCCATTGAGATACTTTCCGAATGACATAATCTCCCACTTGGAATTCAAAATCTTTTCTTCGATTGTCATCATTGTAACACCCCAAGATTTTATGAAAAATATTCTTTTTAATTTCATTAATGTCTTGTGTTGTACGCTACACCAAAAGGAGCTTGCACAACATGCATCCTTGACTTGCCTTGCATTACACGCAATCACGACCTTCCTCAATAGCGTGTGTAGTACGCAATAACGAGTTTCACTAAACAACAATATGCTATTAAAATATTATTAAAACTAGTCTTTATGAATAGTAATAAACACTTTTTGAAATTTTGTAAATTTTATTTCTCAAAATGGAATTCATTTTTGGATTCGTAATATCGAAATTATCTTAGGGTGAAATTTTGGTACTTTTCGGATAAATTTCATTTTCTGATGAATAGTGAAAATTACTAAATTTTAATTAAAAACAACCTTTTTAATCCAAATATTTAATATTGATAAATTATTAATTTGAGTGGTTTTAAAGTTTATTTTGAATATATTTTTACAATTTAATACAATGTTGGTCATTGAATATAATTTCACATTTAAACCAGACATAATCAAGTGTCAATCTTTTGATAGTTATTATCTCTTAAGAACACGCTATTTGTTTTGACGATGGGAATTAATTTTTTAAATTAATTAATGCAACTGATATGTTTTGAATTTGGTAAAATAGACCTAATTTTTGAGTTCATAATATAAAATATATCTTAGGCCAAATATTTGGTATTTTTCTGGAAACCTTCATTTTTTGATGAATAGTGAAACCACTAAGTGATAGTTAAAAAAAATGAATTTTTCATAAAACATAATTTTACCGCTTCTGTGAATGGAATTTCAAAAATCCGAGAGACACGGTTGATGTCAGTAAGTAAAATGTGGTTCAATGAGATGAAAATAATTTTTGGTGAATAGTAACTTTTTACTTTTTTTACCACGGTTAAAAGTAAATAGGGTAATTAAGGGTAAAAATGATATTATTATTACCCTAACACATGTCCTAATTCTATTGGAAAAGTGTAATTCGTCCAAAAAAAACCTTAGGAATATAATATTACCATTTAGGCCCACATGGATTAGATTAGGACATTTATTATTAATTTATTTAAAGAAGGGTTAAAATAGTTAAAATCAAAGTTTAATAAGTAAATCATTTTTAATATGGGGTTATAAATATGATAAACTAGAATATAAATATTCATTAGAAAGCTAAAACTATTTCCTACATAATGGTTTTTTATTTGTAATTTTTAGACATTAAATAATGTAATTTATTTATGACACAACGATGATGCAGTAATTATCTTATTAATGAAATATTGACATAATTGATGTTATAAATACCCAAATAAATGTAATTTGAGACTTTTAATGAATTAAAATAATTTAATATGTTAATAAGACATGTTATTATTGATTTAAGTAACTTGGTTAGAACTAATCATTCTGTTATGATTTTCACAAAAATCAATTACTAAATAGTTTCAAAATTGACATAAAATAGTTTTTAAAACAAATATTATATTATTAATTGTTATTTTATTCCTAAAAATCTATGGTTCGGCAAAATGACTTAGATAAGGTTATATATATTAATAATAATAAACTTAGGGTTCGTTTGGCTTGATATAGTAAGTTTATTAACCTTATAGTGTAAGAATACAAGAAGATACGGTAAAAGTTAAATTATGTAACTTAAAGTTAAATCTAAATGACAAGGTTAAAATTGATACCTAAACTTGTCTAAATTCTACTGGATGAGAGGCTTTCTAACCCTACCCACCTTATCTTAGAAATATATCAATTTGGAGCTATTAAAAACCGAATATGACTTTATAATAAAATAATTTTTTTAGTTATTCCAAAGGTGCCCCGCTCCTCCCTTATAAAAGGGCACCTCCTCCCCCTCTTCCTCACACCACTTTGAGCCTTCAAGCTCGGCCAACCCCTGAACATTTCCCTTCTCCACTTCCATAGAAACATCCTAGATGTTATGGTATTCCTCAAAGACCAATTTTAGTGCCTTAAAAGGAGGTCGCAAAGAAGCACTTCAAAGAAGAGGTAATGTCTGTTACCGATTCTTTCATCTTTATTTCTTCTTCCACTTCTTCTTCTTTAGTTGTTTAATTATGAAGTATTAACATAAGTTTCACTCATATAATGATATGTTATTATAAGTATGAAACAAACCTATTTCACCATCTATCCATCCTACGGAAAAATAAATCACCGCACGTGCGGACGTACAGAATACCGTCTTCGCGCCGTGGTGTAATCTATTTTCCTCCACCACCTTACTTGGATGGGTATAATGGTGTAAATAATGACTATATATTATTATTTTAAAGTGATATTGATTCTGAAATAGTATAGATACACTCCAATACAATTACATGATCACGGGAATGATATCATCGCTCGTGCGTACGTACAGAATACCGACTCCACGATGTGATGCGACTCATTCTACATGATTTTCATTGAATAATGATTACATAAATGAATTTAGTGAATAAATATGATATATATTACACTAATACAATTCTTTAAATGAGGTATCTATAAACTAAAAAGAAAAATAAGAATTTATTCGACAAGACACGCATGAGAACAAAAAGTAATAAACACCCGAATAACAAGTAGTAATGAAATATTACTAATAAGAAGCTAAGAATATTACCATATATGATATCATAAAAATAAGTATGATTCTGTAATAAGTCAATAACATTATTTAAATCATTATACAGGAGGTTCGGACATGTACAAAGCATATCGAACCTACGGTAAGGGAAATATCACAATCTCATTTTTATCAGAGATTGTTTATACTTTGGCATTTACTGTGGTGTATTTTATCATCCACATCCATGTTTCCTCAATATATAATATTATTTCCATCCAAATAAAATTTTTTAAATCCAATTTTACCCTTCAGTGAGTTTTTAGTAAAGGATATGAAAGGAATCATTTGTCGTTTTTCGTACGAGGTAATTTTTGACTTCTTCGACAAAAGTACGAAGAATGTTTTTATTAACTTATACGGCATGAATGGATTTTTAAAACATTATTTCCAAGAAGCTTCCTTTACAAATTTTCAAGTTTATTTTTAATCAAATTCTTTTATTTTAGAATTTTACGACATGTTAAGAAAGGAAAAGTGTTTTTGAAGCAGAAAGGATATTTTCCTCAAGAATGGAGTTCAAGTGTTTTATCAAAATTATTTTCCATCTACGATAATAAAGGGTTCTGTTTCTATCCCTATTATTACATTGATTTGATTATGTTGTGATGGAATTATATTTATTAATTCTTTTATCTTATATGAATTGTTTTATGATGTCATGATGTTTAAGATTCCCATTTTTATTACATGGGTATGCAATGATGTATGGTTTCTGATTTTGTGGCACACATAAGAATGGTATCATTAAGAGATGGATGGGACCTATATCTCCCTCCAATGCATTGGGTAAAGGTTTTATATCTCATGAGATAGACATGGATGGAATGGTAGGTTATACCGGTTCAGTGAAACAGGACTGAAACGGGGAGTGAACTCGGTTCAGAAATAGACTTTGTCCACTAAGATAGTCTTGGCAATGAGTCTTGACTAATAAGAAATGATTCTCTATGATTATGTGTGTATTCCAAAAATTTTCATGTTTTACGTTATGATTATTGGGATTACATTTCACTACTATGATTTATCCCATTTTATGATATTATGATCTCTTTTGCACGTTATGATTTCCAAAATGTAATGTTCTTATGAATATGATGTGATTGATATTTCTTTTGTATACCCTTACTGAGAATTTGAGCTCACCCTTTTATGTTTTCCTTTCCCCAGGATATAAAGAAAGGTTTTAGGTATTAAAAAAAGGGAAGATCTTTATGGGAGATGTTGAAGATCTTTCACCGTGATTAGAAGATTATATTCCGAGTTTCCAAAGACACTAAACTATTACAGTCCATGTGTGTGTGTTTTTGTAATGTAATAAGTATTCCGTAAAAGTAATGTAATGTCAATGTACGTCAGGATTCGAGTCTCTACAGTTGGTATCAGAGGAAAGGTTTAGTCAACCTTTGGAAACTAGGATGCGAAAACGTTAGTGAGATCCCTAGAGATATTCCTAAGGTATGTCTAGGGATGTCGCTAAGGATAAGTATACGTATAGGATATGGTCCTAGAACTACGGTAACGATCTTAGAATTTAACTTAAGAAGTTAGATATTGAGGGTACTCCCCATTTACTATGTTGATTTCCCTAGCATGTTTTTTGTCTCTCACACTATTCTTTTTTGGTTTTAGAAAATGGCTGGAAACAAAATGATTCACGATAATGGAGGATATGATGGACAATGGAATGATATTCTTCATGAGCAACCAAATGAAATGGGATTTGGAAGTCCAAACATCATTATTATGCTGAATCAGAAATCTCATAATATGATCAATAATGTAAAATTTGGTAAGTTTCCTGACTCGGCTAATAAGAGAAAGATGGAGTTTCATGATGATCATAGAGGAAAGAAAGTTCAATTTCCCCTATGTAAATCATGTGGGAAGAGGCATCAAGGAGAATGTCTGAATGGAACTGGAAGATGCTTTGGGTGTGGAAAAGAAGGACACAAAGCCAGTAAGTGCAAAGGAAAATGTTCAATTAACACCAGGGATGAGGATAATGGTATTTCTATGACATCAACAACAGTTAAATGTTTTAAATGTGGAATATACAGGAATTATGCAAACCAATGCCCTAAGGGAAATTCTCATGAAGAGAATCAGTATGGTCGTATGGGTAGTATTTATGTTGATGATGATGGAGATACTACAAATGATATGTGAGATGAAATAATTGTTGAAGCTCGGTCAATGGTTTAAGAATGTAGTGGAATGATTACATGTTTATCATGTGTAATGTTATATAAGTAATCTCATGGTACTATGGAATAAAGAGACATCTAAGGATTGTTACACTGTTGTCTTTCCTTGAGTTTTGAAAATGTATGATTAATGGTACCAGTATCCATGTAAGGACATTCAGATATTTTTTGAATGTATATGATATGCGCATAATGAAGGGATAAAGAGAAAATTAAATGCTTGATAGTATTCATGAGCTCATGACTGATATAAGGAGAAAGTTATATCATGTTTTGAGTATATAGAATTTTTGAATTTTGGTATGTGGAAAGAGTTAACTTTTGACAGCATTCATGTTTTCACTAAGGTTTAATGGGTATTCATTTTTCAGGAGAATACATGATTAAGGTATTCACATGATTGGAATGTGACCAACAAGATATATGGAGGATAAATGATGGTATTCACATGCTTGGTTGATGACATTTCAAGTAATCATTTTCTTTATACTATACGTTTGGACCGAAGTATTTTAGATAATCCAAAAGGTTGGAATGGATTATGTTGGACATAAGTTAGTATTGTTTAAGGATAAAACTTTTTTGATATTGTTGATGGGATGTTATAGTAATATAGCTTTAGAAAAAGGAAAACCTACAGGACGGGCGACAACCCATCGCGTCGGACAAGGCTGTAGAAATCGAACCCACAACTGAAGTGTGACTGGCCTTTATCACCTACCACTGGCCTACAGGAAGTCCCTGTTTAGTAGAAACTAGTTTTATTTAAGAAGTATAAGTCCATTTTAGGAACTATATATGATTAATATCACTATATATGGACTTACGTATTTTTTGATAACTTTTCAAACCTTTTGTTTGAGACAGATGGAATGACCCCTCATTCTATCACATGATCTGCTAACACATCACAAATGAAAAGTTCAACTTCATTTCATTAAGTGATGAAGTGTAAATTGTCCAAAGAACGACCAAAGGTGACACTATACCAAAATCATGAAAGTATTTATTCTAATTCCAATTTCATCAACTTTATGGAAATGATCTTGAAAACAAAAAATGTTATCCTAGTGCTGTTACATCTGATGAATCAAATGGTACCTTAGATCATCACAAATTTATGGCTTTGTGAGTTCTGGCTTTTCCATAGCCATGTTCTCTACCACTCTCCGTCAGAACATGATGGTTAGATTTCTCTTCCATATCCATATTTTCACCTATGTGGAAACCCAGTGATTAGTTTATTTGGGTAACCGTTACGCTTCATACTTTTGTTTTTAAAGATTTGTTTTGGTATTCCTTTTTACGATGTGGGTTTCTATTAATGAAACTTTCGAGTAGTAAACCATTTATATCCCCGACGAATTTCGACAGAGAAATTCATTTTAAGGGGGGGTAGAATGTAACACCCCGATATTTTATGAAAGATAATCTTTTTAATTTAATTAATGTCTTGTGTTGTATGCTACACCAAAAGGATCTTTCACAACATGCATCCTTTACTTGCCTTTCATTACACGCAATCGCGACATTCCTCGATAGCGTGTGTAGTACACAATAACGAGTTTCACTAAACAACAATATGGTATTAAAATATTATTAAAACTAGCCGTTATGAATAGTAATAACCACTTTTTGAAATTTTGTAATTTTTATTTTTCAAAATGAAATTCATTTTTGGATTCGTAATATCGAAATTATCTTAGGGTGAAATTTTGGTACATTTCGGATAACTTTCATTTTCTGATGAATAGTGAAAATTACTAAATTTTAATTAAAAACAACCTTTTTAATCGAAATAATTAATATTGATAAATTATTAATTTAAGTGATTTTAAAGTATATTTAGAATATATTTTTACAATTTAATACAATTTTGGTCATTGAATATAATTTCACATTTAAACCAGACATAAACAAGTGTCAATCTTTTGATAGTTATTATATCTTAAGAACACGCTATTTGTTTTGATGACGAGAATTAATTTTTTAAATTAATTAATGCAACTGATATGTTTTGAATTTGGTAAAATAGACATCATTTTTGAGTTCATAATATCAAATATAGCGTAGGCCTAATTTTTGGTATTTTTCTGGAAACTTTCCTTTTTTGACGAATAATGAAACCACTAAGTGATAGTTAAAAAAATGAATTTTTCATAAAACATAATTTTACCGCTTCCGTGAATGGAATTTCAAAAATCCAAGAGACACGGTTGATTTTAGTAAGTAAAATGTGGTTCAATGAGATGAAAATAATTTTTTGGTGAATAGTAACTTTTTACTTTTTTTACCACGGTTAAAAGTAAATAGGGTAATTAAGGGTAAAAATGATATTATTATTACCCTAACACATGTACTAATTCTATTGGACAAGTGTAATTCGACCAAAAACAACCTTAGGAATAAAATATGACCTTTTAGGCCCACTTGGATTAGATTAGGACATTTATTATTAATTTATTTAAAGAAGGGTTAAAATAGTTAAAATCAATGTTTATTAAGTAAATAATTTTTAATATGGGGTAATACATATTATATATTCGACTATAAATATTAATTAGAAAGATAATAAGATTTCCTACATAATGGTATTTTATTTGTAATTTTTAGACATTAAATAATTTAATTTATTTATGACACAACGATGATGAAGTAATTATCTTATTAATGAAATGTTGACATAATTGAGGTTATAAATACCCAAATAAATGTAATTTGAGACTTTTTATAAATTATACTAATTTTCTAGGTTAATATGACATGTTAGTATTTATTAAAGTAACTTTTTTCGAACTAATAATTCTGTTATGATTTTCACAAAAATCAATTACTAAATAGTGTCAAAATTGACATAAAATAGTTTTTAAAACAAATATTATATTATTAATTGTTATTTTATTCCTAAAAATATATGGTTCTGTCAAATGACTTAGATAAGGTTATATATATTAATAATAAACAACTTAGGGTTCGTTTGGCTTGATATAGTAAGTTTATTAACCGTATAGTGTAAGAAAACAAGAAGACACGGTAAAAGTTAAATTATGTAACTTAAAGTTAAATCTAAATGATAAGGTTAAAATTGAAACCCAAACTTGTCTAAATTCTATTGTATGAGGTGATATCGACCCCTTCCCACCTTATTTTCGAAATATATCAATTTGGAGCTATTAAAAGCCGAATTTGACTTTATAATAAAATAATAGGTTTAGTTATTCCAAAGGTGCCCCTCTCCTCCCTTATAAAAGGGCACCTCCTCCCCCTATTCCTCACACCACTTTGAGCCTTCAATCTCGGCCAAACCCTGCCATTTTCCCTTCTACACTTCCCTAGTAACATCCTAGAGGTTCTGGTCTTCCTCAAAGACCAATTTTAGTTCCCTAAAAGGAGGTCTCAAAGAAGCACTTCCAGGAAGAGGTAATGTCTGTTACCGATTCTTTCATCTTTATTTATTCTTCCACTTCATCTTCTTTAGTTGTTTCATTATGAAGTAATAACATCAGTATCACTCATATACTGATATGTTATTATAAGTATGAAACAACCCTATTTCACCATCTATCCATCCTACGGAAAAAGAAATCACAGCGCGTGCGTACGTACGGAATACCGTCTCCACGCCGTGGTGTAATCTATTTTCCACCACCACCTTACTTGGATGGGTATAATGGTGTAAATAATGACTATATATTATTATTTTAAAGTGATATTGATTCTGAAATAGTATACATACACTCCAATACAATTCCACGATCATGGGAACGATATCATCGCTCGTGCGTACGTACGGAATACCGTCTCCACGATGTGATGCAACTCATTCTACATGATTTTCATTAAATAACGATTACATAAATGAATTGAGTGAATAAATAGGATATATATTACACTAATACCATTCTTTAAATGGGGTCTCTATAAACTAAAAATAAAAATAATAATTTATTCGACAAGACACGCATAAGAACAAAAAGTAATAAACACCCGAATAACAAGTAGTAATGAAATATTACTAATAAGAAGCTAAGAATATGACCATATATGATATCATAAAAATAAGTATGATTCTGTAATAAGTAAATAACATTATTTAAATCATTATACAGGAGGTTCGGACACGTATAAAGCATATCGGACCTAAGGTAAGGGAAATATCACAATCTCATTTTTTTTTCTGAGATTGTTTATACTTTGGCATTTACTGGGCTGTATTTTATCATCCACATCCATGTTTCCTCAATATGTAATATTATTTCCATCCAAATACAATTGTTTAAATCCAATTTTACCCTTCAGTGGGTTTTTAGTAAAGGATAAAAAAGGAATATTTTGTCGTTTTTCTTACAAGGTACTTTTTGACTTTTCCGACAATAGTACAAAGAATGTTTTTTTAACTTATACGGCATGAATAGATTTTTAAAAACATTATTTCCAAGAATCTTCCTTTACATGTTTTCAAGTTTATTTTTAATCAACTTATTTTTGTTTAGAATTGTACGACATGTTAAGAAAGGAAATGTGTTTTTGAAGCAGAAAGGATATTTTCCTCAAGAATGGAGTTCAAGTGTTTTATCAAAATTATTTTCCATCTAAGATAATAAAGGGTTCTATTTCTATCCCTATTATTAAATTGATTTGATTATGTTGTGATGGAATTATATTTATGAATTCCTTTATCTTATATGAATTGTTTTATGATGTCACGATGTTTAAGATTCCCATTTTTATTACATGGGTATGCAATGATGTACGGTTTCTGATTTTGTGGCACACATAAGATTGGTATCATTATGATATAGGTGGGACCTATATCTCCCTCCAATGCATTGGGTAAAGATTTTATATCTCATGAGATAGACATGGCTAGAATGGTAGGTTATATCGGTTCAGTGAAACAGGACTGAAACGAGGAGTGAACTCAGTTCAGAAATGGACTTTGTCCACTAAGATAGTCTTGGCAATGAGTCCTGACTAATAATAAATGATTCTCTAGGATTATGTGTGTATGCCAAAAAGTTTCATGTTTTAAGTTATGATTATTGGTATTACATTTCATTACTATGATTTATCCCATGTTATGATATTATGATCTCTTTTGCAGGTTAAGATTTCCAAAATGTTATGTTCTTATGAATATGATGTGATTGATATTTCTTTTGTTTACCCTTACTGAGCATTTGAGCTCACCCTTTTATTTTTTCTTTTCCCCAGGATATAAAGAATCGTTTTAGGTATATAAAAAACGGAAGATCTTTATGGGAGTTGTTGAAGATCTTTCACCATGATTAGAAGATTATATTCCGAGTTTCCAAAGACACTAAACTATTACGGTCCTTGTGTGTGTGTTTTTGTTATGTAATAATTATTCCGAAAAAGTAATGTAATGTCAATGTACGTCAGGATTCAAGTCTCTACAATCATAACTCTTCTGCCTAGTTTGTTCATCTTTAATATGGGCTTGTATTTTCTTCACCTTTGTCAAGGTATCTTCAATATGTTCTGGACCTATAAGTTTCCTCTCACCAACTTAGTTCCAACCAGTTGGAGTTCGACATCTCTTTCCATATAATGCTTCATATGGAGCCATTTGAATACTAGAGTGGAAACTATTATTGTATGAAGATTCCACAAAAGCCAAGTATTGATTCCACTATATTGGAAGTCAAGAGAGCATGACCTTAGCATGTATTCTAGTGTTTGAACAGTCCTTTTAGACTGTCTGTCGGTTTGGGGGTGATATGCAGTACTCATACGAAGATCAGTATTTATAGCCTTCAGGAGACATTTCTAGAATGTTGATGTAAACAGGGGATCTTGATCAGACACAATCGACAGAGGTACACCATGAAGTCTTACAACTTCATTAATATACAGTCTTTCCAGGCTCTCAAGTGGTAAATCCTCTCATATAGGAAGGAAATGTGCTGATTTTGTGAGACGATCAACAATTACCCATATTGCATCATTCCTTCTAGGTGTCCTTGGTAGTCCAGTGATAGAATCCATCGTAATTTAATCCCACTTCAACATAGTAATATGAAGAGTTTACATCACTTCTTTGGGATGTTGTCTCTCTACCTTCACTTGTTGACAAACTAGACACCATGACACATAGTAAGAAATTTCCCGCTTCATATTATACCACCAAAAATATTCCTTCAGATCCCTGTACATCATGGTTCTACCACGGTGTATAAGGAAATTTATTTATGAGCATCCTCTAACAGTTCCCTTTTTAGCTCAGGTGCCGATGGAACGCATAACCTCTTCCCAAACATCAGTACTCCTTCTTCATACACGAAGTCAGCCAGTCTCCCATCCTTGACAACATTTATTTTCTTGCGCAGATTCTCATCATCTGATTGAGAGCTTTTTATTTTCTCTAATAAATATGGTTTAGAAATCATTTTAAAGAGTAAAGATGTTCTCCTTTCTTTAACAATTCCCATATACATCTTTAGTATATCCAAAAATATATGATCTCTCTCAATCCACATTTGAGTCATATGTCCATGATCTTCCCTACTTAATGCATCTTGCAACTTATTCGCCTTTCCCGGATGGTAATGTATTGAACAATCATAATCTTTGAGTAACTCAGGCCATCTCCTTTGTCTCATGTTGAGTTCTTTTTTTGTGAAAATGTATTTCAAACTCTTGTGGTCTGTATAAATCCCACATCTCTCTCCGTAGAGATAATGTCTCCAAATTTTTAGAGAAAAGATTACGGCTGCTAACTCAAGATCATGAGTTCGATAATTTCTCTCCTGAGTCTTCAACTGTCTTGATGCGTAAGCAATAACATTATCATTTTTCATGACGATGAAACCCAACCCATTCTTTGATGCATCTATGTATATTTCAAATCCACCACTTCCAGATGGAAGAGTCAAAATTAGAGCATTGATCAATCATCTTTTCAATTCTTCGAAGCATTCTATACATTCCTTTGTCCACAAAAACATAACTCCTTTACGTGTGATCTTGGTTAGTGGGTTATATAGTCAGGCAAAGATATGAACGAAACGCCGATAGTAACCTTCTAATCCAATAAAACTACGTACCTCGGTTATGTTTATTGGCATGGGACAATATTGGATTTCCTTTGTCTTCATATGATCAACTAGGATTCCATCCTTAGATAAAATATGGAATAGAAAAGAAACTTATTTATTCCATAATTCACACTTTCTAAACATATAATATAATTGATTTCTTCGAAGATTTCTCAGAATAACTCGTAATTGATTCTCATGATATTCATAGTTTTTTGAGTATACAAGGATAATATCGATGAATACCACAAAAAAGTTATCAAGATATTCCTTGAAAACTTTTTTCATTAAATCCATGAAAACAGAGGGTGCATTAGTCAGTCCAAAAGGCATCACTGTAAACTTGTAATGCCCATACTTGGTTCGAAATGCTGTTTTCAGAATATCTTCTTTCCTCACACTCAGTTGATGATATCCAAATCGTAGTTCAATTTTTTAAAAGTACTGCGCTCTATGAAGTTGATCAAATAAACAATCAATCCATGGTAGATGATAATTATTCTTTATTGAAATAGCATTGATTTCCCTGTAATCAATGCATATCCTCATGGATCCATAATTCTTCTTGAAAAACAAGACCGGGGCTCCCCATGGAGATAATCTAGGTTGAATAAATCCTTTTTCACTCAACTCTTCTAGTTGTTTCTTTAGCTCCACCAAATCCTCCATGGCCATTCTATAGGGGGTATTTGAAATAGGTCTTTCACTAGGAACTAAGTCAATGGAAAACTCAATTTCATGATCTGGAGGATGTCTAGGTAAATCCTATGGAAACACATCAATGTATTCTTTCACTATATGAACATCTTCAATTTTAAGATTTTTTTTCTCATCCATAGATATTGGGTTCTTTTACTCTCCATGAATTTCATTCAATAGAGCTACTGGGGGTGGTTTCAGATAAAAATAAGGTGGCAAAGTTTCTACCCTAAAGACAACGGGATTCTACACTATTTTCAATAATTGTAACATCCTTTTTCTTGAAATAAATCCTCACATCATAATTTTATAGCCAATCCATATTATGAATTATATCAAATTCAGTCATGGGTCTGATGATATGGTTAGAAACTAAATCATGTTTTGGTGTTTGGAGGGTGATGAGTCGACATGCATTTGTTACAATGATACATCCCATTAGAGTTTTGACTGACAACTCCTTTCGTAAATAAAATTGGACATATCTAATTTTCATGGAAAACTAAGATAATATAAATGAATGAAATGATCCAGAATCAAATAAAGTCTTGGCTATGTTTGAGGAAACAATTAAAGTACCCGCCACCATGTCACTAGGAACTTCAACCTCTATGGTTGTAATCTTATAGGCTCTCCCTTGCTCTCATGGATTTTTATGAGGCATGTTTCCTTGATTCTTAGGAAACTCATTTTCATAGTGTCCCATATCTCTACAATTGTAGCATAGAAAATCATTGAATTGCTTCTTCCCCTTGCATTCATCAGATCGATGACCCTTTTCTCCACAATTATAGCAGACTCCCATACCTTTCAAGCATTTTCTGTGATGATTCTTTCCACAGTTCTCGCGTAATGGGAAATAATTTGTTCCCTTTCTCTTCTTTGGTTCTTCCAATTTTTCTTTGTTATCATAGTACCACTTTTTATCTTGGTTTCCTTTGAAAATATTTGATCTAGAAAATTCCTTTTCTATTTTGATGGCACTTGATGAAATTTCATCATACGGTGAAAATGATTAAGAAGACAATGCCATTAGAATACTTGGCTTAAGACCTTAAGATAAATGATCAATCTTGTCTGCAGAGCCACGTACGTAATCCACAGCATACCGGGCTAGCCTTGTGAAGGTAGCCTCATACTCTACAACACTGTCTTCTTCCCTTTGTTTAAAGCCAAGGAATTTTCTCTTCATTTCAGTTCGTTGTTAATGAGGGAAATATTTTTCTAAGAATATATCCTTAAAGTTCCTCCATTCCATATCCTATATCTCTTCTTCCTTTGTGGTATTTTGAATCAGGGACCACCATTTATCAGCATCTCCCTTGAGATAATATAATGCCAATACTACCTTTTCATTTTCATTACATCTTAATGCCATGAATTTATTTTCAAGGAACTTGATCCATTACTCAGAAACAACTGGATTAGTAGTACCACTAATATATGGGGCTTCTTCCGCATGAAATGATCCAACACAGGTGTTGAATGGTTATTTGTTACAACTGGAGTAAGTTGTCCCAATATGGTCATGATCTGATTTGCTCCAACGTTGACTGTGTTGACTTTCTCAGTAGGGAGATCCTTACCTTTCCCAAGAGTATTTATTCCTCTTCTTCCATTAGATACCATTTCTAAATAATGGGATACAGTATATTAGATTATGAATCTCAAATATAAAAGCAGTCAACATAGATTGAAATTCTATGCATATATAATCTTATAAACTTGGTTCCTATGAGGAAATATTTTCATTAACTCCTTCATAATGGCTTGTAAAGAATATTTGAATTATCTTAAGCATATAACCCAGGAGTTTCGTAAGCAAGAGTGCAGCAAGGCCCGTTTTTTTTGCACCAGTTCCCATTCGAGTCTAGCTCAAAGTGGTATTTTTGGGTTTTATCCCTATATACATCTATGTCAGAGCTACCTCTACCTGCTCGTATCCAGACAGGGACGTATTGCTTAAAATATCCACATAATATATTCCTTACCAAAATAACAGGATGTTCTTGTATGATAATCCACAGATACTCCCTTAGGTATTTCTTCTCTACTATACATTTCCTACTCTAGTTTACATGTTTTCTACTAAACTTCCTCTCATACCAACTGTAATTCCCCGACCCCACTAGGCTGGAGCTGATTCATTACTTGTGATATTGGCATGGTTAGAAGGAATGAAAATCCTGAAGTAACAATTAGTTTATCATTCTTGAAGAAACTAGATACATATATGTTACTCAAACAACATTGGAAAAGGTTAGAAAATACAATACATAAGAAAAAACTGAAAAATGCTTCCACAGGAACTCAAAAGAAGACCTTCTCTTCATCAACTATCGAAGGTAGACAATGAAAGGGGTGATATCAAATGCTCAGTAAGGGTTACAAATAGTGGAATCATGAGTAAAATAATAAGTGAATCACAATCAATCTAACATAATCAATATGGCATAGTGAATAAATGAACAACCAATGCCATTAATAAACAGAAAATAAAACACCATCCATAGATTTTTTCATAGTGAAAACCTCATGGAAAATAATAATAACTGATAATGAATAAAGAGAATTCTTATTAATTGGATGTCATGTATCTGGAACATGAAACCATAATACAGTAAAAACAGTTTAGTTATATGGTTAGAAACCCGTCTGATTTTTGGAAACAAACTCGAAGAGTTTGTCGCCAAAATGTTTTGTCTCATGAGACAAACTGATGCATCGAGGGGATATAGCTGGCCCCACCCATAATTTCATGTAAAAATAATTCTTTATAAATTTATTCAATAAAAGATCAATATTCCTTTTCAATATCTATATAGATTAGAGTATACAGATTCATCAAAATTTCTATAATTAAAATAACTTTCCAAATAAACACTGTATGTAAAATGGTATACAGTTTAGACAACAATCATATCCATGGAATGAGATTATGGATATTTAATATACGTACAATTTCAAATGAAATGTGATTTTAAATGGGCAATACATACACCACATGAGGATTATTTGGTTCACAATACAAAGTTAGTCACAATGAAAAGGTAGTTGAGACGAAGTCCCTTACCATAATGTAATCAGTCGAATCATATGACCAGAACTTAATGAACATCAAATTAAAGATTTTATAACAAGAATATAAATGTAATCCTGTTATTATATATCAAAGGGCAGTACACATATACCACATACAAGGAATAAGAGGAAAACAATGATAATCTCACAGAAATGAAAGTGAGATGAGAAACCCCTTACATTTTTCTTGAAGGTGTTCTTGACTTGTTATTAAAGACCTTAATAGACAAATTAGGATTATTAATTCATAATTCCACAAACTCTTTTATATGTAATTTATATGGTATAACCATGTTAAGTTCAGTAATGGCCTTTTTTGGATTTAAGAGATTCAATTTTATTGTTTTGGATGCATTTTCTTACTTGGTTTCATGCTTTGTTTACATGTATTATTGAATGGAAGTTGGTTTGATATATGGTTAAACATTCAGAATTGCTAATATATATTATTAGTGAAATTAAAGAGACATAAATTATCTTATAGTGATTCTGGTTATATACCATGAGGATGACTCATTTGATGAGTTAAAAATAAACACTTGAATTCGGCTTGGCAGTTTTGTGCTCAATAAACATGTTTGGTATTATTAGTCCATATTATGAACATGTAAAGATTCTAGAACATTAATCAAGATAGAACACATATATTATGACCTGTTACAACCATATATTCGGTTTCATGACCAGACTTTAATGAATTAATGGAAATTAAATTTACATTGTCCCTGATGTCGGTAATTTGACACATCACGGACAATGTTTTTATTCCTTAAATAAGTGGGAGAGGAGAAGAATAATGATGAGAAATTTTCCATAAACATGATAAAATTCAGAATACAGAAGATTATGGAGCTTCTATTCCTCTTGTTTAAGAGGTGGTGAGGAAAGAAGAAGAAAAGAGGGGAATCTTAAAATGAGAGAAAACTTGATAAAATTATCACGAAAATTCGGCAGCCTAGCGATGTCTCTTAAAATTTCATAAAAATAGTTTGATGAGAGGAATGGAATATCATGTCATTAAAACATAATATGGAATGTAAGGGGGGATAATTAATGAAATATCCCAAAACAAGCCAATGGGAATGGAAGAGAATAACATAAAAGGAAAGAAAAGAAAGAAAATAAAAGAGGTTGTTTACCTCTTGATCTCTTCTCCTTGAGATCCTTCTTAAGGGCTTTGGTTTTGGTATTTTGGTGAGACCAACATCTCTATGATGTGAGGAAGATACTTGGGAGGATTATTGGGCAGAATATTGAGGAGCTTCAAGGCTTAGAGGAGTGAATAGAAGAGGGAGTGGTGAGGGGTTTTTATAGTGGAGGAGAGAGGTAAATTTTGAATATTTAATTCATTATTTTATTATTTCCCTCAAGACAACCAATAGTATTTTTTCATGTGACCCATAATAGTAATAAAATCATGTGATTTCTAATCAAGTGTCCTTACATCACTTATGATGTCATAATTAGTGTATTTAACTGATAAATTGAATATACGGTATTTTACTGTATTTCACTATTAATCGAATATTCATGAATTTCAGAAGTCCCAAATATTCACCGCTACCATTATTTGTTGTGTAGAATTAAAAAGTGAACTCCATTTTTTAGAAAAAATTCTAAATATTATTAATTTAATTTTTAAATAAAATCATATTTAATTCCAAAAATAACAATCTTAGAGGAATAATTAGTTTTATGTGACATTGAAAAATTAAATACGATCCTATTATCTTATTACCTTAAGAAAAATAAAATAATTTCATTATTTAATATTCAAGGGTCATATTACTATTCATTTTACTATTCATAAGGGTATGTTAATATTCACCAAAAAAAATCAAGATTGTTCTATCAGACTCCAAATGACTTATTGAACACAACTCTATATGACCATTTCCAGAAATTCAAAACATAGAAGTGGAAAATTTATATTTAATGGCTAGGTTTTGACTATCTACTAAATAACCTAGTGTTGTTTCAATGGAACATAGTGATTTATATGTTGTGAATAGAATGTAATCAAGAGAAGCATACCATAAAATTTTTGGGGCATTACATGATGTTTCATCCGAAATAACACATGCTATGTTGCACCCCTGGTAATATCACTATGTTTTTTGCTACAGTTATGGATGACACAACATGTGGTCGGGCCACACTCCATGTGACCCACCCTGGTTGCCCAGTCCATTTTACATATATCACATGCTTAGGAACCCATGCTATTAGACATGCCATGTACTCTGGGAGTATGTAAGCATGAGTCAAAACCCATGAATGACTAGGTACACAGCTAGGTACTCAGACACATCCTTATGTACATAGGCATAGCCTGAAGAACATAGTCAAGAACATTATAGTTTATACATGTCTTGTTTAACCTGTAAAAACTATGTAAAATGGAATGGATTTCAATAAGTATCTATACAAGAACATGGCTAGCAGATAAGCTGGGTCCCATACTATGTGGACTTCAATACACATCATGTATTCCATCCTTCAAATTATTTCCCTCATATCTCCTTTGTTTGGACTCATCTTTTGTCCTTATGGAATCTTATCTTGAAGATTTTTACATGTATAATATCACAGTGGAATTCAATATGGAATACAACATATGATGTAAGATGTTATGAGTGTGATGAATCTTTTTGTGATGCTCGCCGACGGTAGTGATCGGGAAAGGATCTACAGAGAGAAGTGAGGATCGGTACTCCCCTTTGACAGTAGTGTGTGGGTTTCCAATACTCGTTATAAAAATAGATTCATAAATCCCTTACACTAGTCAAGGGTTCTCTCTCAATATATTTTTACTCCCCCATATTCAATCTCCAACAACATGTGGGTCCTCTATGGGAGCTGTATATTCATCGGTTGAGGTGTAAAGTAGTGAGGATTGGTCCCCTACATACATATTTTAGTGAGGTTGTGCTGGATTTTGGGCATCAATTATGGAATTTTCGAGATGTAGGATTACTCATGGACTTTAGATATGATTTTTTGTAGTGATCCCTAGTCTCCTTCATCTTGGTTTTTTTACGAGCATATATGTATGGTTATATGATTGGTTCTAATTTACCCTCTTTATTTGGGATGAGATTACTTATTTTTTTTATCTCTCTATATTATCCTATTCGATATTCAAGGAATCCAAATGTGTATTAATATAATCCCCCCTTCATGGGATATACCCACAGGTGTCATGTCTTGTGAAAATTATTGAAACATCGATGGTACCTTTGGTAGATCTTAGGGATACATGGGTTCATTGATTTAATTAGATAGTCATCGGTTGGAGATTAGGGGCCGAGCCCCCTCATGATTCTTATTTTTCCATTTTTTCATGTTAGGACATTTTTTTGGTTGAGAATGTATATTTCCTCATTAAAAATTCATTTTATTCTATGTTACTCTGATGTATTCCCTAGTTGTTATTGCATACATGGTTACTATATATATTGATGTATTTTATAATTCCTCTATAATGTTTCATGTATATGGATGGTTGTGTGTGTGTACATGCACTCATAAAAAAGGAATATAATTTTATATTATTTCTTCTCAGCACTTTTCAGCAGTCCCTGACCTATTGGAGCCGGGCATGGGGTAATCACAGCTTAGCCGTCCAATAGCTAGGCGGGACCCTATGGGTTAGGTAGTGATGATATCATTTTGAGTGATGAATCATGTATCAAGATGAGATCCCTTTTTAAGTAAGGTTAAAAATTCAGAGAATGGGGTCTTTCTAATTAATAAATTTGGGGAATAATTACTCAACATAGGATCTCAAGTTAGAATGTATGGTTAATGATTTGAATTTCTAGAGACATTATTTCCTTGGAGTATAGTTTTTGGTATTAACCAACTATACAAATATCAAATACATATTCACTCCACATAATTTGAAAAACAAATAAGAAATATGTTCAAATATCTTCAGAATATCGATTTTGAGCTTTCATATTTATCTAGGAAATAAAATAAATTGTTTTATGAACTGAGCTTGAAGACTCAAACACAAGAATTATAGGATGATAGAAGAGAATAAATGTTGATGGATCTTATTTATGAGATGAGTCTTGAAGTTCATTAACATAAAATGTGTCCTATACTCATAGCTCCAAAAATAAGCATTTCAATTTTGGTTTGAGTGAAGTGGAGATAGATTTCTAATCCCAAATTTTAAATCCAAAGGGCATGTGTTTCTGGTGAGGACCCACTATATGGATGGGTTGTTGATGAAGAATATATGTTTCCTATTCATGGATTCACCTGGGTTCTTTTATATTTTTGATAGGAATTTATGTGAGAATATGATGCTTTGAAATGGGTTGTACATCCTAGATATACAAAAATGTACCTTGATTTTTATCGAAGGTATTGGTTGCCTAGGATAGAAAGGGTGGTAGGAGGTTTTGTTACTTAATGACCCAACATTCACTTGTTGAATAGAAAATAATACCAGCCTATTAGTCTTGTACAAATGTTACCCAATCCATAGTGGAAATAGAACGATGTCATTATTGATTTGGTGACAAGATTGTGGAGGACTCCTCGAGGAATTGATATAATGTCGGTTATTGTGGAAAAGATGTTCAAAGTCGCTCATTTCTAACCTATCAAGATACATTTTCAATGTATTAACTTGGAAGTGTTTATGTCTATAAGATTATATTCTTTTTTTGTGTCCTATATACCATCATATCATATTTATTTTCTAGTTTCACTTTGTGGTTCTGGTATGGGATTTATAAGTATATTGGTCCATATGTACTTCTATGTATATCCAAACACCCATAGATAGATGGCCAGTCTAAGAGTAATATATAGGTTTTAAAATAAAATCATTGGGATATAATCCTTGATTTTGAGACTTTTGTTAATACCACATACCTCTTGATGATTTTTCTTATAGTAATATTATCTAAATGAAAATGCAGATTGTTTGATATGAGGTGCTCTATTTTATGTAATGCCATTCACCAATATGTTGTTTAGACGTAGTGGATTCGGTGCTACTATGACGTCAACTCATTAATGACACATTAAATATGGTTTATTTGACAAAGAAATTTATGGCAACAAAATAATCTAGGAAGAAGTATTATGCTAATTATTATCACCAAAAAATATATTTTTAGGTGGGGTAGAATTTTTTCTTGGGTGTATCGCATAGATTGGTTCATAGATGGATTCATATAAAATGAATGTCGGGAACTTGGTTTATTTGAACTTTTGATATCCTGGAGAGTGTCAAGCTGGTAGACAATCATATAGCATTGCCTCATAAGAATCAGTCCACGAATGACATTTTCAATGTTTCTCAGCTTTGTCTCTATCATTCACACCCTTCTCATTTACTCCAGCCTAATGAGTTTGAGTTGGATGTTGATGCTTATTTTAAGTAGTACCTAGTTCTTATTATTGATCATAGGACAATGAAACTATGAGGAAGTTCAGCTACTATAGTTTTCGTGATATGGAAGATACATTATGTATGAGATGACACATTGGAGAGATAGGTTGATGTATGTGTTCAGTAGACAAAACTATTCTATGATGATTCTCAACTAGTCCCACAATTGAAAGGCAGGGATGATTTTTTTTAAGGAGGATAGGTTATAAGATCCAGGTTTTTCTTATTAGGTGTGGATTTACTGAATTTCTGTAAAAACATAATTTATTCTATATAATAATTTTTAAATAGGTCACAAAGGTTAAGGTAGCATTTGTTCATGGTTCAAATATTGGATAATCTGTTTTAGGGGAATTAGAATAATGTGTAAAGTTGGTGAATGGGTAGTAGTAATTGTGAATCTCAACCTTATCACCCCAAAAGTGAATACCATGTCTAGTTTAACCATGCAAGGAAGGATTCATGGCCTTAAGAAACATCAAGAAAATTATAGAATAACTCTCATGGTCTGTACATGGATTGATTAAATGTACACCTAAACCATGGGAGGGGTGTCTCTGTGGAAATTTCTAACTACACAATTGGTGTATGGTTTTCCATATAGTGGGTCCAAACCATGTTCCGTATTTAATATAAAGGAAATAAATATATTCCTACTTAATCCATTAAATTATAAAAACAAAATCCTCCTACCTAATTTTTACAGTAGATCACCTATGTGAGAGAACTATCCCTCTCCTCAACTAGTACTTGAATAATATTTTCTATCCAGCTTCTGATTTAGTCATCTCTCATCATGTTAGATCACTCTTAGTTAGTATATCATTATTCTTAATTCCTTTAATTATTTATATTTCCATCATGGATAATAATTCTAGGTGATATGATAAACAATATTTTTAGGGTGTTTCACATGTTTCTTAGATTTCTCTCCTTTTATCACAAATAAAATTCCAATATTGAATGAGGAGTCTTCAACCTATCTCTGGTAATTGGTCTATAAATTTTATATCAATGTCTCATAATTTATAAATTATTGTCATTGGGCTGCACACCTAACTTTTTGTGTCTTTCTATTTAGGTATGTAACTATTTAAAATAATTTTGTAGGACATGAACAAGACCCTTTATGATACCATTGAAATTTTATAAGGTTGATAACTCAACATGAAACACATCATTGGGTGTTCCTTTGTATAAACCCCTTATAAACACTGCATGTATTTATCAAAACACCACTTCAGTGTGGCTGTCTTGGTTATTGATAAATACAAAGGGTAAACTATTTAATGGGTTGTATGTGGAATGTCAGTATAACTTTACCCCTTTAAAGTATTTGTAAGTGAATTTAGAAATGAGACTAATGAATTGTGTATTGACATGTAACCTTCAGTTTGACATCTTTATCAATTATGATCAAATGAACTAATGTACATGAATATTAATGAATGGTAATTCTTTTAACATTAAAAGGACTATGTTTTTAGATTAAACATAATTTACCTTCTATTTATATTCCTTTTCTATTTTAAAGGAGTGGTCAGAATTGATACAACCTTGGACATACAATGGAATGCCATGAGTACTTAGAAGATGCCACCCTGATTCACCAAGTAGGATACCAAGGGAGAAACTGACCTTGTAATTTATAATTTGTCTTGTATTTGTGAATTACATGGTGTGTTACTAATGATTCACCTTTATCTAAATAACGTATGATTTCGTGGATCATCTCCTTGGATTTATCAAAACATCCATGGACACATGAATCCTTAGATTATCACATTGTACTCTAGTAATTATTAGCCTCTGATTATTTTGATGGTTTTTTATAAACATGGTTAGAATATTTCCCAGTATAATTCCAAGGGTTAATCTGTTGGATTGTAATTATAAACCCAACTCTAGGATTCATAGTTTTTTATTATGAGCTGGATAGACATTTTATGTTTAAGTATTCATAGTTTTCTCATTAAATAAATCATAATTATTATAATTATATGGAAACCATGATTATGATCTTCTAGACCATGAATAATTAATGGTCACATACTCAAATAAATATGGATTAATTTGTAGTATGTATGGTTTTTCTGGATTCATATAAGAATCCTATGTTTGACAAGGGTTATATTTACATTTTTTCTTAATTTTATATACATAAAAACTTTTTATTTTATATTAAATGATTGGGTTAGTTATAGACATTGTTGGTAGTGGCCTACTGTGTATTTATCACTCCCAATTTGGGATAATTATTAATACTTAGATCAACTTCAGTAATGAAAAAATGGATAATGGTTAGCATCTGACTATAGATGCTTGATTTTCTATATCGGTATAGAGTATTGGAGTGGAGGATCGAGCTACTGCTCAGGATTATAGTGGATATTACTTTTATTTTTATTTTTTATTTTTTTTCTTATATCATGTAATGTTGTATGAATTCTCCCATGTTTCCCCTAATTCACAGTTTTTTATAGAATAATGACATCATCATTGTATATGACTCAAATTATAATTTATCTCTAATTATTCTCATCAAGATGTTTTTTTCATATACTATTTATTATAATCTTTCTTCATTTTTTTATTATTTACTATTGTGGTCCACTTTGATGGGGACGTTTTTCTCCCTAGTATTCCATCATAGTCCCAAAATGCTCATCGAAGCCTCTAAAATAAATAGAGGTTCACTTGAGGCCATGTGGCCAATTGAGTTCAGTTACGCATTAGTAAACTGGGATGAAGAATTCATATGTCCGATCAATATAACTACACTATTGGATCTTGGTTTATTTTATTCTTCATAATACAAATAAATTATTCCAGATAAATCACAATTTCATAGTAATAATAATCTCCCTACAGTTTTATAAAAAACATGATTCCCACACCACAACTTTTCCTTGCACTATGGAAAGTCTGAAGTTAAAATAGGTGAAATATTCTTAGATTTCATAGCCAAGAGTGGGATATTCCACCATGTAGGTGATTAAAATATAGTAATGTTGAATAATTAATAGATATAACATAGTACAACTAATCATGATTTAGATTTGTGGTGTTAAGATAATGAGATTTTTTATCAAATCACATAGATAAGTTTTTCATCGTAAATGATGTAGGAAAATGAGAAATATTACTAGAATAAACCCTGAATTGTATTTCTATTGAACAAATTTTTCTGTGGATAATAATTATTTATTCTTCTATTTGAATTTTTTTATTTTTGTAGATAAATAGTATCACCTAATTACTAGTTCATTTTTTTGATCTTGTACTTTATTACATCGCAAAAGTATATTATACACAATAGTCTTATGGTATCCATGATACAATGGTTCTAAGAATGATATAGAAACATTTTAAAATAAGATATTATAGCATGGAAATAATGGATACACTGTAGGAGAATACATCTTGGTTTTATAGCCCACATTTTACAGTGCATATGTGATTTGAGGAGAGAATTGTGAGAGTCCCTAACTATCATCAAATTCTAGATAGTGTGTGGATATTCTTATATGAAAGGTCAAACATATCTATTGGAAGTTTTATGATTGTGAATCCATTTACTCATTCAATTAGGATTCATGTATGAATAAAGAAGATAATCAGAAAAGTGGGGTGGATCTACTGATGATGAGTAATTCCTAAGGTGGTCAAAATTGGATGTCGTCCATTTTTTACAAGAACTGGATTAACAGTTGAAAAGGGATAAGACAACGATTAAGGATGCATGAAAATAACAAGAAATCTAGATTCAAGCTCTAATAATTGTGTTTGATAAATTAAAATTTAAAAATCCATGATTATTTATGTTTTCACTGACCAAAGATAAAATAAAAACGCCCAAGATTAATAGTTTGAAAATATATATAAAAATGCGTAAAAATAAATTCTTGTATTAGGGAGATGATTTAAAACTCAAAATAGGTTCAAAATTTATAATATAACAATAATTATATTTATAATCACATATCTAAACTAGTCATGGAGAAGAAAGGGATATTAATATAGAAGGTATGACTAAAATAATATGTTTATAAAATGAAATAGAAAATTGGTTCTCATAAAGATATGTCCCATGATATTAGAAAATTAATGGCCATAGATAATGAATTAAAGGAAATATTTCTTTCACTGAGAATATAATGTAATGAAATATAAGGTGATTTGAGATATTCCATCTCATATTTGAAAATTTTGGCATCAACATTAGGGTAAAAACATTATAAGATTCACGATTTTGAGGAAGGGGTGAAAACCTCAAAAGGGAGCATTACGATTCCCAAAAAATCTGTGACAACTTCTGCACCAATGTAGATAAATATATATATGAAATTTGTAATAAAGGTGTTTTCCATGAAAAATCAAGAAAAGGAACTCAAAAAAATGAGTCATGAATGTTATACTATTTCGGATTTGTTTCATGTTGTGATTAGATTTTTTGAAGCTAATAAGACCAAATATTCTAAAAGAACTGCATAGGTTCTAACATATCAATATAGGAGGAACTATATGAGGTATGATTCTTTTGTTAAATTATTTATTTTTTCTAATATCAATAATATTGTAATGTATTAAAATTGTATGAATTCATGGAATTTTAAATAATCAATTAAAATATACTCCAATAATATTACATTCAAGCATAATTAATATCCTAGAAGAAGGCCTATTAAGATTGAAATTTGTTTTAGTTTCTTAGAGAATCAAAATGTGCCTCAAAAAATTGTTTTTCAAGAACCCAAATCAGGGTAATCAGAAAAACCATCTTGGTATGAGTAAAAGAAATAATCGAAGAAAAATAAATATCTTTTTTCAGGTTTTAATGATGATTGATGTGAGTGTAAAGATTACTACACCAAGGATGGTGTATTCCATGATATAAATTTTGGCCTTCAAGGAAGATGTTTTACAATGTTTTTATACAAAAAACACTAAAAGGGGATATAGGAAGATGGAATAGATATGAAATTTGAAGGTTAGATCGACTACTTATGAACGTCAAGAAGATACTTGTTCAATTTTGATCGCATCCACAATTGTGTCAAACCCCCTATATGAGGATGAATGTCAATGATTATATCCATGAAGAGAAATGTACATGTGTTATCATAAAGGGGATATAATTTTGAAATAGATCATGTTGTTCATCTATATGTGATGATAAAGATCATGAAGATATGATTACAGTCATTTCCCAAAATCTAAAGGAAAAAGGACAGTTAGAAGGTGATGAGATGGTTCATCAAGACTAAACCCATTCCTCAACGTTAAGAAATTTAAGGTACCACTATACCCATATACGCAAAGTGTTATAAAATTTTTCAGGAGGTTTAAGAAATAGATGGAGACAAAATATTTGGTATAAGAGCAGTATGATGAACATAAAAAATGTTGAGATCATATTTTATATTTATCTAGAAATTATAAGATGAAAGTGGGAGTAAAAATCATTCAGGTTTAGTTTTTTTTTTCAATCCTGAAGTGGAAATAAATATTTAAATTATCTTACAGAGTATTTGAATATAATGATAGATTGAATTCCAATTTTTCACAAGAGGAATGATTTGAGGTAATTGTTTTGTACCATTATAAATTTTCCCTTAAATGAGTGCAGACAGGTTATGTGGTTAATGGAATTTATCCATTATGAGAAGATAATTGACTGAGAATAAAATAAGGATGGATCGTGAGTTCACCAGTCCATATTATAAAATGTTGTACTTATTGTTACATATTTCAGGTTATTAAACACTATTAAAAATGGTTATACTCAAAAAATAATTTCTCCCAAAATGAAAAACATTTAGAATAAACAAACACTAAAATTTAGGGGGAATTAGAGTTGAATTTCCAGAGGCTATCTATATAGAAAAATTATTCCTGTAAAGGGAAAGGACATATTGGAAAGGAATATAGTGATTGAAATCCTTATTTATTGATGTTATACCTTGTATAGAATATGTAAACTATTATGAAGAATCATTAGAATCTATTTTTTTAACCGGATAGTATCATTTAAGAGTGTTTTTCTCATGAAACTTTGAATATACATGGTGAAAGGATAGAATCAATGATATCAAATAACCCTATTTCCTAAATTAAAACAAGTCTAGATGAAAATATATATAGGGGAGATAAAATTGTGAACATAAAATAATATTTAGTCTCTTTTCAAAGACGAGTTAAGAAGGCTTGAAGAAAATGGTTTTCCAATGGTGTAATCCATTTTTAGAAAACATTTACACCCAACTAGTGATGGAGTTATAGTGAAATATAATGGTTAGGAAATAAAGTGGTTATATGTAATTTGAAATAAAATGGTAGTATCTTGTTGATGCTAACAAGCAAAATTAATATTGTCATAAATTGTTGATATTCAATTCTTTTTCATTAAATCTAATGTGCTAACAGTTGTGTTTGAATTTGGATAACATAGTGTATTGAGAAAATGAAATAAACATGACAATGAGAATTTATTAGACCTAGTGAGTTAAATTTATGACCTATTACATGTTAGGTAATTCTATAATTAACTTTATTGAGACCAGTCTCTGTTGTCTTAGATAATTTGTTGAAATCTGACATTATAAGTGGTAATCATTTTCACAAGATTTCTTGTAAAATTGATGAATCTATTTTTAAATATATGGATTAATAGTATTGATGAGTTATGGATACTTTATTAGGAAATTAAATTAGAATTTTTTATTAATATTTAATTATTATGTAAAGAAGCGATTGAAAATTTGGGACTACATTACGGAATCAATGGAGATTTTTCAAAACATTTTTTATATTTATGGGTAGTATAGGTGGATGAAAACCCACTTGTATTTTATTAACAATATGGGGTGAGAGTTAAAATAGAGTTGATTTTAAAATTAAATGTTGTATTTTCAGCTAAATCTATGTGAGATATTGTTGATCCCCAATAATTTTGTAATTGATTTGTTGAGAATATTATTTTTTGAAAATATATGTTCATGAATTTATTAACACTATGATATTGGAATCAATAGAAGAATATTTATGCATTCTTTCAATACATAATATTGAATATAGAGTAATTATAGATAATGTATTATATGAATTAAAATATGCTGTATGAGTCATTTTTTCATTGAGTTATATACTAGTCTTATTATGATAAAGGAGTCATATAAAGAAGTAAGTATATATTATAGGATCACTACTTTTATCTAATAGATGAGTTGATGACTTGGAAAAATGTAGGCTACCTTGGCCAACCAAGACATGGAATCACCCAAACATGAATTGTATGAGATTGATCATCAAAGGACCATCTAGAACATGGAGTCACTATGGCGAAAAGTATAGTGACACAAGATTATTATAAAAATATATTACATTATTTTTTAGTAATATTGAATACATTACACAAATATTCTCTTGATGACCATAACAGTTTAGTTCTTTTGGAAACTTGGAAAAACAATCAACAAGTACATAGTTAGATTAGTCATCTCCAACTATGTTCTTAATACTATAATATTTATTAGACATATCATACATAGTACATTTATTTATAACTTGGTTTAAATAATAATAAGAAATAGTGAGATTATATTTTCAATAAGGTTAAAAAAGGTATATATGTAAGCATAACATGAACATAAACATATGAGAACATGATCATAAAATTTGGAAACCATACCTTACATATCAAAGATCATACACTTAAGTCATGAATTCATGACTAGTTTTTCAAAAAGGCATTAATCAAAAGGGAATAAAAGAACATGATCTATCAGATAATAACATTGGTATAGGACATATATTTTTACAATACACATATGCATATAAAATAATTTCCCAATTAGTCAAGGCTCACTAAAAAACATATCACATTGAAATTTTTCACTCCCTAAAACATAATAATTGTAATGGTTGACTATGAAGACTATCATAGTGTCAAAATTCCCTTACTAAACTAGGTTCACTCCCCATTATAGCCATATCTATCTCATGATACATAAATCTTTACCCAATTCGTTGGTGTGAGATATATGTCCCACCCATCTCATAATGAAAACAAAATTTATGTGTTCCATAAGATCATAAACCATTCATCATATCATATCCCATGAATTGAAATGGGTTTCATAAATATTACATCATATCATTACCTATATAAAATATTAAGATTTCATAATCATTTCATCATTTCATAAAATAATAACCCTTAGAAAAAGAAGCAAGTTTCATAAGAATTTTGACATGGTATAACCTGTGGAATAGAAATGGGTTTAATAAACATCATGTCATCATAACCATAAAATATTAAAGAAATAATTAAAATTTTATCTTTTCATAATATCCAAATTAATAAATAGGTAAAATCAATAGATGTCATATTATATTGAATAATATTTTGGACGATCATTTTAAACATTTAATGAGGAAAATATCCTTTCCACTCAAAACAATATTTTTAAAACATAAAAAAATTTGAGAATATTTTTATTTGAATATAACCTTGAAAAAATATAAAGGAATGATCTAATAATTTTTTTCCATAACTTTAAAAAATTCAATGCAAACCATAGAGATTAAAATAATTATTCATTTCACATTTTCGGTAAAATCTTAATGAGAATTTTTTGGATAACAACCTGACGATTCCATTGAATTTTTTTAAAAAAATCATAAATAGGTAAATATATCTTACAATAATTATAGTTTTATAAAAAAAATTGAAATCATTTTTAGATAACATGGTTTTATAATAAAATATATTTTTGGATGATGAGGGAAATAAAGTCATATTTTCATTAAAAAACTTCTCAATTATTTTAAGCACTAAAGAGGGGGAAATGGGAATATTAATTGAAAATATCATGATCAAATAAAGAATAATAAAATTAATTAGATTTATTATACATCTATCATACAATTTTTTTCATTGCAAACATAATCATAAACAATCTTGATAAACTATGGGAATGTAAGTTAATATCATTACCAATTTGGTAATTGTGAATTGTAAGCCCTGTGAAACAATAAAGTAAACTAAAACATAAAATATCATGAGGATAAATAAATTCATGTTATTACATGTCAAAGGTTATGTATATACATTTCATAAAGAAAATAGGTTTATAAAATAACATATGTCTTAGAGAAGGAAAACTAAGACAAAAATCCCTCACCTTAGGTCTTGATTTCCGTCATTCTTGTTCAAACCTCATGTAAAATAAATATATTTTGATTATTAATATATTGAGGAACCCTATTCATAAATATCATACCATATATTATTTTCTTATGAATTTTTATTTCCCCTATATTAACAATTCTATGTTAAAGTCACCATTCGAGCATTAACTACTATGTTTTTTGTGTTTATTTGGACCTGTAATTTTTGGTCCTCTTACATAAAACATTAATTAACCATATTTAGGATTTCTACCATGATAAAAATATCATATATATTCATTATATATATATATTTATTTTAATCCATAAAATTTAGTGATATAAAATGAAATACACAATTCATTGAGACAGTAGGTCGTACATACGCAAGAAAGTTGTTTACAAATTATTTTCAGATTCCAAGAAAGAATTTAAATGATATATTATCATCCCATAATAATTTTTATGTCACATATATCAAATATTTTAATTAAATAAATCCTTATTAACTTCCATGTAATGTGTGAAGGAATCACATCACTCCGTGAGGTAGTAGTTTTCCGTATACACGAGTGACATTATTGTATTCCCTAAAATGTGGATTATTAAGTTATGTGTGATAAATTAATTCCATAATTACAATAATATCATATATATCAAATTTAAATAATTAATCCATCAATAATTCCATTATATAGATGTGGATATGAAAAAATGAATGACATCTGTTCATCAGGTGGTAGTCTGTCATACACACAAACATTGATTTCGTAACCCATTTGATAGAAGTGAGTATGGTTGTAGTTCATTACCTTAACAAGAAAATTATAATTATATTTAAGTTAATGATTTTATATATTATCATGGTATAAACAAAATTTATGTATATAGAGTAAATACGAAAACAAAAACACAAATTGATGAAAGTTACCTCTTCATTAAGTATCCTTGTTAGGTTTCCACCAAAATAATTCTAAAGTTGGATTTCTATCCAAAATTAGGCTTCTAGGATATGTGTAAAGATTTTTTAAAATTTCATTGGTAGTTATTTTCCAAACCCAATGGGTTTAAGGTGTGTATATGTAAGCAGAGGTGGAAAAATTTTATATGTGAGGTGAGTGGAACACTTATAATTTTTTGGAAAAGAATAAATTCCACCCGTATTTTTATAATTTCAAAATTAAACAATAATGAACCATTATTAATTAGTGAAAGGATAACGTCTATATATTTCCATACAATGGAGTTTTACATGTTTTAGGTAATTTTAAACCCATATAGTTTTAGATTAACCCCTAGTAAACCCATTTTTACCATAACCATGGTAAATAATATTTACACTTTTTACAATTCATTTTGGTGAAAAATTATGTTGACCTTTTTAGATAATATAAATTATGATAATTAAAAAATATTTAATCCATTTTTAAAAACTAAATTCACATAAGTGCTAAAATTTAATTTAATATTTAATCCTGAAGATGTGATGATAAAGAGAGTTTTTATAGTGAAATGTTTCCAAATATTACAATGTTTTTATATAAAATATTAATATAATATTGATTCCAATAACCTAAATTGGCTTAATATATCAAAAATTGAATTAATTTTACTATAAAACTAATTTAAAATCTCATTTAAATTTTGGAAAAATTTAAAATAATGAATATTTCAATTAAAATTTAGTATTGTTCACAATTCATCAAAAAATAAAACATTTCAAAATAATATCAAAAATACAACCTTAGTTATGTTTGAAATAAATATTTAAAATATGCTGTTTATTTTTTGAAAATATTTTATAAAATTTTCATGAATTAATTTTATTAATGTTCAAAGAAGAAACTGAAATCATTTTTTTATAAAATTGTATTTTTGAAACATATTAAGACTTTAAAAAATAATTTAGTACATTTTTATCAATATTTTTAAATTATATAAAACAATTATATATAATATTTACAAATTATTTATTACTATAGATATCTCAAGGTTTAAAAAATGTATTCTAACAGAAACATTTGAATTATAATATTACTAATATATTGTAGTTTGTAAACATTATGTCTCGTGTGTAAGGAAAGATATTATTGATGTTTCTTATGGATGGACTTTAACTTGGTGTTACTTTTAATGAAATACATCAATAAAATGTAATTTATTTGAAAAAAATCATAAAAACATAAGATGTTACATTTTATGCCCCATTTAATGAATTTCTCCCTAAAAATTTGTTACTACAATAAAAAAATAAGGATGCTTTTACTTATTCGAATCCTAAAGTTCCCAAGTATCTTCATCCGAATGGTGGGTTTTTCAATAAAACATTGACTATGTGAGTGGTCTTGCCTTGTAGAACATTCCATTTATGACCAGAATCTCCAATGGTTTTTTCTATTAATAAAAATCATTCCCAAGTAATTTGACATCATGGTTAAGTAAATGTGAAGGGTTAGATATGTACTTCATTAATATAGATACATGGAACACATCATGGAATTGATAGAGGTTTTGTGGAAGTTCCAATAGATAATCCATGGTTCCAAGAAGTCTTTCAAATGTAGATATTATACTAACATTGAATGAACAATTATTACTTGATCTTTAGAGGCCTCAAGGAATAAAAAATTGGATACTCCACATCATTATATGATACCATCCTCCACTGAATATTCTTATAGAGGATGCATTTTTTAGGAATATGTGTACATTTCTATGAAAGATGATTTTATGATCTGGATGACCTGAGGATGAATTATTATTTTAATATTTTGCGGAGAAATATTTTTTTAACAAAATACCAAGATGGTGAAATATCTACTACATCCTACCTTCAAATAATTGAATTTATGCTCTATAAAGTAGAGGAATAATACAAATTAAATCATGAATTTAATCATAAAAATCCCAATGAAATGACTCCAATTATTACCCCATGATGGATAAAATGTATTTGTTTTGTATTTTTGTATGTCACTAGATATTGAGTTCCCTCAATCTGATGGATTTATTTTTTGAAAAGAAATGATTGGTGATAAAATTTAGATATATTTTTTTCATTACTAATGGTTATAAATTATTTTATTATATTGATTTTTTACTCTAATCTTGTTGAATAGACTTTATAAGTGTCTGACATGGATATAGTCATTTAATTTGAGGCTTCATGAAGGTTTCATCTATCTATCACAACACTTTTTATTTTATTCTTTGAAGAAAGAACATAATATCTGAAACACAATACTAGGCCGGATACATGAGGATAAGAGGGCCTAAAGTGATGGAGCCCAAGGGTGTACCCTCTAATGAGATTATTCCCTTCCTTTCATAGTGAATTCCAATCTGATGGGAGGAAGATACAACGACCCTATGAGGCCAAAGAGGAAAGCTATCTGAAACCATATTCTCGTCCCTCCATGTATGATGTATGTCAGTTTTGTCACTGACAAGAGATCTACACATTCTTAAGATAAAAGTTATGGACCAGGGAGTATTGCATTTTCCAATCATGGAATCATGAATAATGATCAAATCTATTTACACTATAGCCAAAACGATACTCCTATTCTTGAAAATATGAAGGTCAATCAGCAATGTCCGAGCCTCGACCATAAGTGAGTTCCCTCTTCTAAAGTAATCATTGAAATCTATAAAAACATTTCATCCTGATTCCCGCACCACACCACCACCTCTCATGACATTCGAGTAGCAGGAAACGTAAATATTGAGCTTTAGGATCTGGGGGTGTGGGAACCATCGTACCCAGTTACTGGAATTCCTCAAATTACTGTCATCCAAACCCACATAGAATGGTGTCAAAGAGGGAGATTCAAGCCAATTTTTATAGGATCAGACCATTTCAATTTGAAGGAACATAGTGTGTTCCACCAACGCCTGACACGAGCACTGAATTACATCATGCTTTGCCTTGCCAACAAAATATAACAACATACAACCCCCAGTATTACATCCCGAGATTTCCTCTCAGGACCAATGTATCCCACCTCATGGAACTAGTGGAAAAAGAATAGAGAGTCTGTCAATGACGGAATAGAGATCCCCATGAAATCCTCGAAAGGTTTTCCAAACATGCAGATCCCAGTAACAGTTCAATATTAGATGCTCTGAACACTCCTCCATATAACCTCTACAACACATGCATCTCAAAAACATGAAAAGGCATGTATTCTTTACATTCTCATCCATGGGAAAGGCATGATTCCGGATACACCCCATAAAAATGATCTTAACTGGGATTTCCTTGATCCACAATGTCGATTCCTATATACCCCGTTGAGTTGATGTACATATCACCCTCCGATTATCCCATGTTGAGAATTAACCAAAGGAAAAATCAGTGAAAACACATCTATCTGGTTCATCTGTGAGTTCAATGTCAACAGAAACCATTTTTGGATCCCTATATAGCACCGCACTAATAAATGTCGGGATCCTACTAGCCTGAATGATGGAGTTGTTGGTAACCGGGCATCCATGAAACTCCAGGGGGCTCCAGTCGAGTTTTTATGCCAAAAAGAAAGCTCCATATTCCCAACAATCCATCTATTGTAGGGATGGAGGGATTGGATATGGTAAGAAACCACAACGCGCAATGAATCCCAACTCCCATTAGCTCCACTTCTACCTCCACTAGGTTTTTTGGAAATGAAACTACCCCACAACGTACGAGCCTCAATAACCTACCATTCCAGTTTCAACCACATTCCTTACAGTGTACCAGAGATACCCTTCACACTGATTCCCCCTCTTGAACAGGACATGAAAGTATACTCTACAATACTCAATGTCTCCTTCCCTCCAAATAAGAATACCAGATGATGGAGGATATAATAGACTCAATCTTGTTTATCTCCCCCTTTAGATATTTGGTGGCCGAGAGGTCATGACATGGTTTGGAAGTCAAGACACAATTCTCAAAGGTGATTCTGCCACTGAAATATAAAAAATAGTTCTTTTAGTTGCAAAAAAATCTCATTAATTTCCCAATAATCTTATCAAAATACTGAATTCAAATCCTTCTAGACAGGAAAAAAGCACCAAGATACTCCACGGGGAAAAAGTTGTGCTGCATATCCAGCCTACTTATAAGAGATCCAATCCTTCGATGCATGAAACATTTCAGGATAAATGATTGTCTCTTAATCCTGTTAATTTTCTAACCACTCCAGTGGTATTAGTTATCTATTATTTTATTCATCCCACTGATAGATTTCAATCCATCTTTCATAAAAATGATCATATCATCTGCCTACATGATATGATAGATACCAAAAGGGTTGGATTTACAGCGTTATGGAAGGATGGATCCTTGCATGATGCCCTTATTTATAAGTCGGATGAGAAAAACCTGATCCATAATAAAAAGGCTCAGTGATATGGGATTCCCTTTCCTAAACCCACATATCGCTTTGAAAAATCCCAAATTTCATCACATGAACTGAACTACCAATGACGAGGAGCTGAAACACTTGAAAAATAAGTCAACTTCTCAAGAAGAGAGTCTTATACCTGTTAAGACTTTTATTATGAAGGACCACTCTAGACTTTCATAATCCTTATCCATATCCCTCTTGATCACCATATTGAAACAATGAAATTTAGTTTTAAGGTCATCAGTGAGCTCTTGGAATACATCAATAACCCCTTGTATTGATCTATGTTTGACAAAACCTTGATGCTCTGGAGGTATCCTTTTGGGGAGATGTTTACATATTCTATTGTTGAGAATGGTGGTGAAGACATTATATAAAAAGTTTCACATACTCACATGGTGATAATGCTGAAGTAGAGAGGTATTTTTAATCTCTGGGATGAGGACCATGGTGGTAGCACTAGTAGCATGAGGTAAGAACCCTCCACGGAAGAAATCATGAATAGCTGCCACCATCTCAGCCTTAACAATTCTCCCAGAGGGTCTGTAAAATGATCGAGGGATCTTTTCTAGTCAAGGATCACTCTGTGGGTTGAGGCTTCTCACAGCCTCTAAGAATTCATCCTAATGTTGTAAGGCTTCAATATATTCATTATCTAACTAAGAATACACAGTAGAAAAAACACTCATATCCTTACCCTGACCCCTTGGATACCCATATTCTATACCAGGGTTAGGTCTAGAAAGATGCTCCTCAAAATAGGACTATGCCATACCACATACCACATTGATGTCATCAGAGTAGGAACCATCCTCCAACCCAATGATAGGCCGATATGGCCTCCAAATTTCATTGATGCAGGCATGGAAGTGTACTGTTTTATAGTCACCCTCCCTCATCCATCTGACTCTAGACTGATGACGTGCCATACGTTAATGTCATATAATAATATCAACGATCATGTCCTTCTTAACAACAAGTTCCCCAATGATGGATTTGTTCTAGTCCCCTTCTAACATGGATTAAAGGTGATTAATTTCAAGTTGTACCTAATCTTGATCATGTATAAGAGGCGGCTGGGTACGGATCCATTCTTATAGATCAACCCTCAGTCGAATAGGTTTTTTTCAATCTGTCCGATGAAATCCCATGCACCAGTTTAATCCAAGACTGCTCCATTGATTAGAGAATACCTGGATGCGGAGTCCAAAAATGGGAGAAAATAATAACAACTCTCATGTCTAGGTTTGGAGAAATGTAAAAGCGGATGGGAGAGTAATCTGAAACATTGTGATCCAGATGGGTGACTTTGGCATTCTGATAAGTAGACATAACATGAAAATTTTCAAGACATCTATCCAATTGACTCCAGGACTAGTGAAGACCTCTCTGATTGTTACACCAAGTAAAATTCTTTTCTAGGAAACCCAAGTCTAACATCCCTATACACGACATGAATTTCAAGAAGTCAAAACCAGTACTATGGGAGAAGGGTCCCCTACCCTTTATCTCACTGGGTTCTGCAATGACATTGAAATCCCCCCCCCACAAACCAAGGGGATTCCTTGGGATCAAGATCTTTGATTGAATTCCAAAGAAGTTTCTATTCACTAAAATCAAAACTTCTATACATGAAGGAGAAGAATAAAGTATGGGATCCATTACTGATTTCATTAGTGATACTCTGATCTGAGTCCTGAACCAGATTCACACTAATTCTCAAATTCTAGAAAATTCAGATGGAGGGGTTTTGAGACTTAGTTTTCATAAAGCCCATCATAATAATTCTATGAGAAAAAATAGAAATCTTGGATCTACTTTTTTTGGGTTCCAGCACTGAAACAAGAGACAATGATTAGAAATGAACCACAAGAACTATGTAGTCAGTTTTAACATGGGACCCTAGGTCGTGATTATTCCAATTTAGGAAATATAACATTAAAATAGGATATTCCTAACTTTGGCCCCAAGCTTCATAGCTACATTTCACTAAAGAGAAGGTCTGATTCGATTTTTGGTCTCATATCTGGTCTTTGGGCCAATGATGTTCGATGGAAGGGTCTGAAAAGGATTATAGGATGGGTTCTTGGAGATGGGTATATGGCTAGGTTGACTACCAAGTGAAGAGGCTGGATCATCCTGACTGAAACCATCAGGGATCATAGGCGGACCCTCTAAACAGACCAGAACAGGAGAATGTAGGAGGGGGAGAAGGGGAGAAACATGGCATGGCTCCCTAGACACCAGGGGAAAATCAGAATAGAAGCATAGAAAATGAACAGTTAGAGGGAGAAGAGGATCCTAGCTGGAGGTCACAAGCACCAGTGGAAATCCATAAGAATGGTTCTGAAAATGGGGGTCCTCATAAATGGGGAGAAACCTAGCGAGCAAGCCAACACTTGAAGGGGGAGGGGAGGGTATAAAGAGGAACAAAAAATTTTCATACCTTATGAGAGCCATGAAATCCAGGGCCAAAGGGGATCAACAAAAATAGAATAACTCAAACCCACCGACGGAATAAGGGATAATCCAATATATATAATGGCCTCCAGAGAGGGAGGGGAAATCAAATCTAGATTTTCAATTACAGCATCTACAATAGAAGGATTTGGAGGACCAGAAAAGGGGGGTGCTTGGAGAGGCCTAAGGTGCCGAAACTACCATCCGGCTTGACAATGGGTCACTAGAACCAGCCCTAGGGATCGAGCACTAAGGGATGCCATTCCCTAGTCCACATGACGCTTCAACCTCCAATTGGGAAGAGAATTTCATTGGAGGTGGAAGAAGGAGAAGAACTTGGGGAGAGAAGGGTAGACCATGCCTTAGCACCAAGCGAAGGAATCGTGGACATAGAGGGTGATATTTTCTGAGTGATGGGAGGAAAGGACCATGTCAACACAGATGCGAGCCATCGGGGCCTCCTCCAAGAACAAGTCCGGGTCATCCACAGACAAGAAACCCCTAAGAGAGACAACAATGGAACAAAGGAAGTCACCATTCTGGAAGGGGAGGGGACGCCCATGAAGAAACACCCACACAGGCACACACGAATAGTCTCTACCTCGATGAACCTCCATGTCCCACCACATCAAGGTGAAAATCCACTTCCCCAAGTCCCTGAGAGTCTTACACCATACCAAAATGAAATCCGCCTCCGAGCATCAAATGATGAAGAAGGACTTATGGTTTATAGAGGAAACTATAGCCAAAACATCCAGATTTCAAAAGCCAACAAAGTTACGAAAGGAGGTGAGAGAGATACAACTAACGCAAAATATCGACACCAGTGTCCACTGGATGCACTCTGATGCAGCAATGAATGCATATGATGAGATATCCAATGACATGCCAGAACCAACCAACAAGGCCACCAATGAAATGAAAGTAACATCCAGGAAGCGAGCCTGGTGATGTTCCTAGGGCCTTCAACATAACAAATCCTTGAATAAAAAACCCTTCTCGGACAGAAATGAGGCAGTGGCCGGCGGAATAACTAGAGAGAGGGCCAGAGCCAATGGCCAAAAACATGGGTCAAGGGCTGCCTGAGGATGTTGTGACACATTCAGAGATACTATTGGAGAGTAACCAATGATCGCGAAATTCAAAATTCCATGTGGCGTGTATGGAGCATTCAGCCATGAAACAGGATCCATTTGTCTTCACATATATCAGTCTATTTTTCATATCTTGATTATAGCTAATGATTGATCATGGGTTAGGTTATTGTTCCAAAATATTCCATCCAATTCTAGAACATAATGTGATTTGAAAATTTAAAGGATATTATCTCTTTTTTAATTGGAGATTATTTACAAGTGACTGAAGAGTTTTAATAGCACATAATTTTGTAATCTTGGTTTCACAACCAATTTTTGTGGTCCATTTCATTTGAATTTCAACCAAAAAATGGATAGTTTTGATTGTGATGATGTCTCGTCTTTGATACTATTTTTCTTACATTGTTGAGCTACTGGAATCATTGAATTTTAGTGTTTTTTTCTTGAGAACTGTGTTCTACTTGAAACATTATAATCTTGTGCAACTTTATTCATTGGCTACCTCAAAATTTATTGTTTTGTATAGTAATCTGTTTTTATGCTACTAATTACAATTAAAAATATTCTATGAGATAATTTAAGGATCTAATTTCAATGAATTTATATAAAAATACTATTCTTATGAGTTTCTTAAAAACCATATAATCCATTTTCATTCTATAAGTTTCGTTTTCCTATTAAATGATGTGGGATGTCTCCTATGATATTTTATCTATTGTATTTTTTCAATGAAAATAGATGTTTTATGATATACATAATCATTTACTATTTATTTGGTGCTTCGATGTTTATAGTTTCATCCTTATGTGATTTTTGGAATCGTCATGGAGTATATTATTTCAATTTAGATGAATAAAATAATGGTTTCCCTCTTAGGATCTCTAGCTGTGGGGTTCTCTTGGTTTTTGAAAGAACAAATGGTTACTATATTTTGATTATAATTTGTTGCATGAAGGATTTATATTTGACCATGAGGGATTATATTCTTTCAAGAATTTTATATTTTGAATCACATTGGTTTTGTTATAATAGTTTCTATAATGACTTCACATGGGCCTATATGAGGGATGTCACATATATATGATGGAATAATGGTTTTAAAAAATGGGTCAGGATAGCCATGGAAGACTATATCATGTTTTTTCTTCACTAATTTTTGTTTGATGAAATTTATGTGTGTGGTGTATTAAATTTTCTTATTGGTTTAAGAACTTTTCACCTTATGTTTTCATTGTATCACATACTTTTCTTAATAAAACATTGTGGCCTATGAATTGGGTGACCAATTCATATCTCCAAACATTCAAAAAAAAGTCTGAGATTCCTTTATCAAATCCATTGAATATGTTATATAAATTTATCATACTCAATTATAAAACCTTATCATTCCATCATGATAAATTTTAAACTTTTTAACATTTATAAATTCCATTTACATCTCTATATCTTCCTTTTACACATCTTTAATTTTTGTTTGGAAACATGGTTGAACATTCTATTATGAAAGATAATATTTCTCACCTTCCTTTAGTATTTCAATATCCATCATTTCCAAATACAAAAATATAGTATATTTTTTAATCCTCATCATGTATATGCTATAATGGCCTTATTTAATCAATGTATAGGTCATGTTGTTCTCTTTCCTAAGGTGGAAATTTACAAATCAATAATAATTATTAATCATCTCTAACCATGTTATTTGGAACATATTCAATTCATTTTTTAATATATACTTTAAAATTTTATTAACAGTGTATATATCACACTTTTATCTATAAAGATAGTCCCTCTATATCACTAATGAAAAAATAACCACCACTAACCCCATATAGCGAGTTGGGTAATTTTTCTCATGAATCATAAATTTTAATGAGGCATAAGCTATAACAACATCATACTACATGATAAAACATCCCAATACATTCTTGGATGCATCATTATATATTGAAAACCCATCTCCATTATAGGGTAATGTATACATAGGTGATCTAAATAATCATCTATTTAATTCATTGAATTTTTCATTAAATTCATCAGTCTAAAGAAACTTGGCTCCCTTCCAAGTAAGCTTGGCTTGTGGATTATATTGTTGTAAGATATTCTCCAAAAAAACATTAATAATATTCTTCTAAACTAACAAATATATATATTTCAATCACTATGGTTGGACAGGGCTAACATTCAATAGCCATTGTCTTTGATGGATCTTCTTATATACCCTCTCCTTAGATTATATAACCCAAAAATGAAACTGTTTTCATCCAAAAGTAACACTTTATAAACATTTCATGTAGTTTCTTCTTCCTTATGGTCTTTAATATAATTATCATTTTGTATTCACACTCTTATTTTCTCATTTAATATGTATGAATTTCATCATTAAACACTACAAAAAACCTATCATGTAATATTTAAAGACACTATTTAATCAATGATGATTTTAGGGAAATTAGTAAGCATGAATAGAATAACTACAGGTTCCATACCTTGTATGAAATTATATATGTGGTATATCCTTTTTATTGAACCCAAATTGATGATATCGAGAAATAATTTCAATCCTGGAAAAGTATTTAACTTTATGAAGTTGATCAAACAGGTCATAAACGCATGGAACTATATACTTGTTCTCAATAATCAATGAAGAGTTATATTGATCAATATTTATTTTTTAATACAAATAATAGGTTCTCCCCATAGCAACACACTTTTAAAAAATGAATCCATTTATAAGTTTTTCCTTAAATTTCTTCATCAATTCCTAATACTACATTGAGGAAATTCTATATGAATTCTTTGAAATTGGTATGACACCAGGTACAAATTCAATTGTGAAATCAACTTCACATTTTTGTATAAGTATAAGAAACAATTCCAATATTAAATTAAAAAATTCCAACACAATATGTATTCCATTGATGTTATGTCCCCCCCAAACCTTTTAAGATAAACACCCCTTCTTAGTTGGAATTAATACCCATACAATGTATTTGATCTCCATAGGATGTTTGTACATTTCACCACATTGATAGATGATCAAAGGATAGTTTGGAATACCAAATGCGATTTTCCATCCTCAAAATTGATTTTTTATTTATGTAGATAAACCTAGATTATGTTGAAGATAATATCAAATTCAACCAAAAGATGAATGACATGATTTAATGGAAGCACCTTCTCACAAACATCAACTAGATAAGAATCATATACATGGGATGTCATAATCATATCATTATGTTTTTTTATACTAATTATACATCTAATTATTTTGGTGTAATTTTGATACCCTTATAAAATTCACCAGATATGAATGAATGGGTTGATACATAGTCAAATAATACATTATGATTTTTCGAGTGGATTGTAAGCATACCTTTCACCTCTTAATTATCATAACCCTCATCAAAAATAGTGATCACATGAGATTTAACGTTTAATATTTGATTAATATATTTCTAACATAAATCATCATCATTAACCTTTATATTTTGTAAATAGTTATCATAGTTCACGTACTCTCATTTTTTAACACTTGAGTATGGGTTGTGAATTCTATGTAGATTTCTCATTGTTTGCATCATTAGCTAAAATCATTCCATCACTTCAAAAATAAATATATTGATGAACATAACTTACACACAATAATTTAATAGTCCTTTTAAGATAATTCCATCCATTATTCATTCAACACATTGAGAATAAAAGGAAAATACATTTTTTTCTCTCCATGGTTCTTAGATTTTTTTATTAATTCCTTTTTTAACTTCTTATCATAACCATGAATTTGATATATCACTACCACCACCATTGTCAACATTATATCACATAGGAAACTTTATTCATAACTACTAATGTTAATTATGGATAATACCCTTCAAAAACATCATTTTAATCCACTGATGAATTTATCAATCATACTTTATGGTTAGATGATAATACCAGAAGTGTAGCTTGAAATTATTGTAAAATTTGTCTCATATGTACCAATGAATTCATCATTATTTTTATTTAAATAATGTAACTTCTTATATCTCTTAGTATGAATAATACAATGAAATAAATTATTGGAAAATATGTTTTTGGACTCATCTCAATCCTTGGATTCAATTTTATCATGTTTCCTTGTACTATTGATAAGATTTTCCCATTGATCCACCTCACCATACAAATAATTGACTTCAAAAATGTATTTTTCATGTTTTGAACACTGCAGAATAGAAAATATATTTTTAATGGTGGTAATCCATTATTCAAGAACTGATGGATCATAAGACCCACTAAATATGGTTCATGTTGACTCATGAAGGGATCAATAAAATATTTTTCCCTTATTTGTTAATTTGAATATCTATCCAGATTCATAGATTGAGAATGTTTTCTGACCATAGAAATGAGAATTTTCATTCTATAACCCATATAATATGTATTCTCTAGAGTACAGTCATTGAATATTCCATCTAACTTTTCATTATTATGGTTCACCTGGGTTCCATCCATTTATTACAACCAAAAGTCTTAGTGTAAGAAATAATTATCATGATGGGGAACCACGTAATAATGCAACATACCTTATAGGATTTCTAAATAATGAATAATTATTTAATCTAATACAACTTATTTTTATCTGATGTCATTAAAATTCATTATCTATTTAATTCATTTATGATGTTTCTTAAAGAGTTTTTGAATTTCTAAAGCATATCCCTTAAGAGTGTCATGCTTAGTGTGTAGCAAAGCCCATTGTCTGCATCATATAACAATTGATTCCAGATCAATGTTACCATTTTGAGTTATTACCCCATAAGTAACTTCATGAAAAATCAACATTATCTTGTTTTATCTTAACAAGGATTTAATTTCTTGGAAACCACTCTCTCAATCATTTATCAAAATTCAAGTACATTTTCATATATTGTGACTTATCATTAGACATATCCTTATACATTTCCTTAGGGATCTCACTAATGTTTTATCATCCTTACATCTAAAGGATAACTAAAATTATCCTATGATACCAACAATAAAAATCCAATATTATCAGGAATAGATATTACATAGTTGTTTATGAATATTAAATACATTGCAGAAACACATTCATAAGAACTGTAATAGTTCAATTCCTTTAGAGACTTGGAAACATAAACAATTATAATATAGAAATTCAATTTTATATAACACTATTTTATTATTATATATAACCCTTATTAGACAAATCATATGTAATACATTTCATTGTAACCAGGGAAAGTACACATAAGAAGGGGTGGTCTCAAATGCTCTGCAAGGGTAAGCAAGGGAGATATATAATCATAACATGAACATAAGAGTATGATAACATGAGTATAAAATTTGAAAAACATAGACTACATATCAATGATAATAACCATAATTCATATAATTAAGATTGGATGTTCATAAGACATGAATCATAAGGTAATAAAATAACATAATCTATGAGATCATAACATTTTCATAAGAAATATTTTTTTCACAAACAGAGAAGCATACAAAATTATTTACATAGTATCCCGGTATCACCTCCAATTCTATTATAGCGGAATGGGTTCAGTTCCCAAATTAACATAGTAGTTAAGGTTTACTCCCAACACTATAATAGTATACACATTCACTTAATTAACCATGTTTACTCCTTATTCTGGTCGTGTCTATATTATGAGATATAAATCATCACACAATGCATTTGAGGGAGATATAGGTCTCACCCATATCATAAAGAAAACCATATTTATATGTTACACAAGATCATAAAACATTATTAATATCATAAAACATGAAATTTAATTTGTTTAACAAATATTTCATGATTTCATGACCAGTAGAAGAGAAACGGGTTTCACAATCATTTCATTAATTCATCAAAGATTGAATCATGGAAAATTAACTGGGATTAACAAGAATATTATCATGGTATAACTTTTGGTAAGAGGAATTTATTTCAAAAATATTAATCCATAAAAAACATAAACCATTTAAAGATATAAAAAATGGAATCCTTTGATCGTATTAAAATTATGTTATAGGTAACATCAACATATTTCGTCTAAGATGGAAAAATATTTTGAAAGGACATTTAAAACATATAATGAGGATACTATCCATTAAAATATGAAAAAATATTTAAAACATTGAAAATTTAAAACATATTATCTGAAATTAACCATGATTACATAGAAATGAATATTTGAATTAATGATCGATCATGATGTCAAAAAATTATGTTCATTTCGTGCAGGTTATACTAAAGATTCTTTTCATATTTTTAATAAATGAATGATGGATATTTTTTGGAAACAAATAATAATATTCATAAAAAAAATTTAAAAAAATTATGGATATAAATTTATTTTAATAATAATATAATAATAAAACATTTTTATAAAAAAAAGATTTTTGAAGAAAATGTATTTCTGACTGATTACAATAACATAGTTGGATATTATTTAAAACATATTCCCATTAATTTCAAGTAAAAATATTTCAGAAATTGTAATATTACATGAATATATAATGAATTATCATAGTATAATATAATTCATTATTTTCAAGAGATATAGATCATAAAAAATTATATTGGAATCATATTCTTAAAAAATCCTTATTTAAAAAAAGAGAGATGAGAACTTGCTCGAAAAATCAAGGATCCTTTATTGAAATAAATAACCAACTTACACAAGTCTAAAAATATGATTCTTACCACAATCCCTATTAATAAAATGTAATAACTCATCAAAGAGTTGATCATACCAACTAAAATAAACACCACTGACACCTTTATTTCCAAGTCCATCTGCCACCGAGTTAGCTTCTCTGCAAGTGTGAGTAATGATATGGTACATGGGGTGAAAAGAATCCAAGAAGTTGATCCAACATAAACAATCCTGATAAATGATGGCACTCTATCATAAAATATGTACAAATTTCATCACTTTGAATCATAAACCCCATGAAATAATAGTATAAAAGGAAACATAAAATATCCTGAGGATAAATAAAATCAAGATATTACATTTGAAAGGGTCTTTATATACTCCTCATAATGAATATAGGTGCATAACATAACATATGTCGCAAAGAAGGTAAACTGAGACCAAAATCCTTTATTATACATCTTGAATTTCATCATGCATGTTCAAACCTATTGTATAATAAAAATAAGTTAATTATAAATCTACTAAAAATATTATTCCTATATATAATACCATATATTATTTAATTATGACCACAATATCTATTAATAAAATGTAATATCTCATCAAATAGTTGATCATACCAACTAAAATAAACACCATTGACACCTTTATTTCCAAGTCCATCTGCCACCGAGTTAGCTTCTCTGTAAGTGTGAGTAATGATATGGTACATGGAGTGAAGAGAATCCAAGGAGTTTATCCAACATAAACAATCCCGATAAATGATGAGACTCTAACATAAAATATGTACAAATTTCATCACTTTGAATCATAAACCCCATTAAAGAATAGTATAAAAGGAAACATAAAATATCTTGAGGATAAATAAAATCAAGATATTACAATTGAAAGGGTTATTATATACACCTCGTAATGAATATAGGTTCATAACATAACATATGTCGCAAAGAAGGAATACTGAGACCAAAATCCCTTATTATACATCTTGACTTTCATCATGCATGTTCAAACGTATTGTATAATAAAAATAAGTTAATTATAAATCTACTAAAAAATATTTTCCCTATATATCATACCATATATTATTTTATTATGACCTTTTATTACTAATTTATTAACAATTCCAGGTTAATTTCATTTTTGGGCAATGACTATTTTGTTTTTCATGTATTTTTTTTGTTATTATTTTTGATAATATTAGTTTTATCATGATTTAACAATATCCATGATTTTAACCATGATATAAATACCATATATATAAATTATTTTTTTATTTATAGTAATCCATAAAACATAGTGATGGAATATTAAATACATCATTCATGCTGACGGTAGGTCATACATATTCTAGAATGTTGTTTCCATTGTATTGTTGGACTGAAATAAATATAGTTAAATGATATAATAAAATTATATAATTAAATATATTACATATATATAACATATTTTATTTAGAACCATTCTTATTACCTTACATGTAATGCATTAATGAATTAAATCATTTCAAAAAGTTGTAGTCTCCCATACACATGAGTGACGTTCTCGTATTCCAAAAAAATGAAGAGTATAAAGGTATGTGTGATATACTAATCCAATAATAATAATAGTATCATAAATATCATTTTTAAAATATTTATTATTTCTTAAGTCCATCTTTGATGGGTGGAAATGGAAAAAACAAATAACATCAGTTCGCATGGTGGTAGTCTGACTTCCACAAAAACACTGATTTCGTAATCTATTTGATGGAAGTGGAGATGGTTTTGGGTAATTTCAGTAACATTAAAACATATAAGAATATGTATGATACTAAATTAATTAATCAAAACATGTAGGTGGATTAATAAATAAAAAATAATATTTGATGAATGTTACCTCTTCTTCGGGTATAATCCTTAAGTTTTCACAAAAACCCTTTTGAGGTATTATTTCTATTAAAAATAATGAATCTAGGGTGGGAATTGAGATGTTGAAAAGTGGTTTTCTATGGAATTGGGTGATCCAAAATTTTATTAAGTTTCTATGAAGTTCTGATAGTTTTTATCCTTATACAAGTGAGTTGAGTGCACACTTGTAATGTTTTGAAAATAAATAATTACACTAACATCTTATTCATTTCACAAGACACCAATAATGGACCATTACAGATCCTATTAGCTTCAAGATAGAAATATGGACATCGAATGGGTGTTAATTTTTTTTTATTTTTATCCCTTACCTTTTTTCTATTTTTACCCTCCCATCACCATTAAACCCATTTATACAATAACTTTGGTAAATAATTTTTTCTGTTCTTACTATTAATTTTGGTAAAAAAATTATGTTAACCATATTAGATAATAAATTTTTAATGATTCCAAATATGGAATAAATTTTTCCAAATTCTATTGATATAAGTGGGAAATTTTAATTTGAAATTAATCCTACAGATGTGATAAGAAAGTTGGTTTTTTAAGAGAAGTGTTTTAGAAGATAAAAAAGTTTCTATATTGAAATGAAATATAAAATTTATTATAATGACTTAAATTCGATTAATTTATGTTTAATTGAAATAATTTTACTTTTAAACAAATTTAAAATATAATTTATCGTTATAAATAATTTAAACCTAAATATTTTTTAATTTAAATGTTGTATTATTCATTATTCATCAAAAAATGAAACGTTCAAAAAAGTCCTAAAAATTCACCCTTACCTAATTTTGAAATGATGATTTCATAGATGAATTCCATTTTAAAAAAAATTATAAATGTGTGACAAATTAATTTTAATAATATTCATAAAAGAATTTGAAATCTATTTTTGAGAAAGTAATATTTTCGAAACATATAAATATTTCCAAATATTTAAATACATTTTTATCAATTGGTTTTATTTTGATAAAACTATTATACATAATATTTAAAAATTAGTTTTTACTATTAATATTTATTAGTTTAATGTCTATGTTATAATGGTCACTTTTGAATAATAATATAAATAATATATCACTCTTTCTTAAAATTGGGTGTCATGTGTAACACAAGCAAAGATCAGTGTTTATTATACTTCAAGATCAATTTGTTTTTGTTTCTAAACAAATATATAATAGAAATTTAACCTATTTGAAAAAAAATCCAAAAAATTGGGGCGTTACAACAATAAAAGGTGAGGCAGTACACAAATGTTTATGCACTGGTGAGCATTCACTTGAGCATAAGAATGTTCATGGGACCAGTAGTCCACACCATAGGTTAGTAACATGAATGAGGTTGGGAATGGAGAACATTACTCCCCACTAGAATTTTTGGAAAAAAATATGTTAATTACGTGTTTCATGTATGAGGAGATGATTGATGTGGGACTTGGGGATGCATGAATTTTTCACCCACCTTAAAAACATATGATTATTCCACATCTATCTAATCAGTCTCGCTCCATCATTAAATATTTCTCATGGATCATCTTCTACCACTCAATTAATATTTCCAAAAATATCACTAAATCATTGGAAAAATCATCTCACCATAGTTCCTTGATAAAAAAGAGATCCCCATGCCACATCCTTACACTCTTTCATGGAGGGTCCGAAGTTAATAGGGGTTATGAATTATTGGAACTATTGTCCTATATTGGTCTATTCCATAGTGTATGTGATTACATAAAATGTAATATTAAGAAGTGATATTTATAGTGTAGTCAAACTAACCATGATGTATCCCTCATTATATTAAGATCATGAGAGTATTTATCACACTAAATAGACAGGGTTTACGCCATAGAAGATGTTTAAAAAATAGAAATAATGGAAAAATGTAATGTGGATCTAATAAATATGTCATAAAGTATTGTGGGGAATATATTCTGGTGTTACTATTTTTATTATATGTCCAAGACATATAGAAAATGTTTTACTATAGAAGTGGTTCAGTTGTGTAAACTTTTAGTTTATTTGATCCTAAAAGTATAAGCTACCCCATAGACGTTCAGTATCCAAACTATAATGGTTTTTAACACATCATATAAAAATATTAAATCAATATCCTATAACATAGAATTAGTTCACATTCTATATGAGATTACAAATTTTACATACTAGACATTTTCCCCTGTGTATATATGATTTCAGGGTAGAATCAAGGGAATCCAATAAAATAAATAAATACATGATAGTGTGTAGTTATAAATAAATTAAAGTCCAGCTACATTTAATGTAATTTTTATAATAATGGAACATTATGTATTAAATTATAAATACCACATTAATTGTGATGTGTATATTTAGTTTTCCATATTATCATATATGGAAATACATGTTTTACAAAAGGAAAATTTATCGAGAAGTTTTATCTTTAATTAATATCCATACCTTCATTTCCTAAGACACATGGATATGTTAAGATTTATTTAAAATTTATAAATTGATATACACAAGTTGAAAATTTTAAGATATATTTATGTCTCCTAAAAATTGCAGATGTAGTCATTGGTGATAAAATCAATTAGAGTATAAGTAGACTGTAATTTCTGAGAATATTGATATATAAGATATGTATAAAATAATATATACACATATAATATTAAATTGATTAAATATATCTCCATTGAAATATATATTTTCATAGGAAATAAAGAGGATTTCTTGAATTCATTAAAGTTAATACATTCTTGTATTATTATAAAAAGAGATAGAATTTCTAGAATTGTTCTCAAAAGAATAATACATGGAATATCCTGACTATATTTAATAATAAGAAGAATATTTAATTACTTTTTATGGAAATAAATTTATTTTCAAGGTTATTTTCACAAAATACTTCTGTTGAAACAAATGGATGTCAAAGGCACTTATATCTACATTTCTTGTTGATCTAAAAAACATGTTGATATTTTTACCTCACATGTGATTTATCTTTTTTTCACATTAAGTTGGTGAGTGTAAAAGGGATTTTGTGAGTGATGTGATCCTTGTGTGGTAGTGAACTAACCAAAATATTTCATGGGAATTTACTTATTCGTGAGTTTCCTAACCTTATTTAACAAGTAGTGAGCTTATTAATTTTAGTTCACAAACAAAATAATAGTGTCATGATCCTTTGACTAATCAAATGTAGTAAACCAAGTAAAAAAAATTTGTTCTTTTTTTATTACTTATGATGAATCATCACGACTTATGTTAAAAAATTTAATGAGAACACTATGAATGGTGGATAGTCAGTAGACTTCAAATATAAAGATGGTATATTGAAAATTTTAAATATGTTATATGTTTCATTAATGAATAGGATAAAAAGAAAATTATTAGATGAATATAATAGATTAAATATCTCTATATACCTTAGTAGAAAAAAATATTAATATTTTAAGGAAAATTTTCATAGAATAATATGAAATTGTAAATTTTAGACTATGTACCATGATTCATTGTTTTTTAATAGGTAAACGTTAATAAGATACATCATAATAGAGTCATGTAACCAATCCCTATTCTTGTTTGGAAATGGAATGATATTACTATGTAATTTTTAACTATATTTACAAAGACTCTAAAAATAATAATTCTATATGGGTTATTACTGATCTCTTTACTAATTATTAACATTTCTTCTCTATAAAAGAAGTTATACCACATGAGTTACTCATAAAAATATATATTAATGAAGTTGTGAGACTTAATGGTGAACATACTTCATTTTTATCTTATACTGACATATAGTTTACATAATTGTTTTTTAAAAGGCTTCAAAAGGATGTTGACACTAAGAAATATTTGTGCACTGCTTATAATAATTAGGCATATGGATAGTCTAAAATAATAATTCATACATTAAAAGACATGTTGGGGTCATGCACACTTGACTATCAAGGTATGGGGGATTAATATTTAATTTTGGTATAATTTTTATATAAAAATAGATTCTTTTGTAGAATTTAAAAGGAACAATATGAATAATTGTATCTTAAATGATTTTGTACACCAACTCATTAGGATGAATTTGGTTAAAGTAAGAATTTAATCCCATAACATGTTGAGGAGGAAATAGTGAAAGTGAGAGTAAATCTAAGTCAGATCAAGGAATCATAATGTTCGAATCATTTATGTGGATAATAAAATTATGGATTTAAAATTATAAGTGGTAGATCATGATTTCTTGAAGGTATCTCCATTAACGGTTACTACAAGGTTTTTAAATTAACGCAAACTAAATCCTAGGTACATTGGGCCTTTTAAAATTCTAGATAGAATTTGAGTTGTGGGGTAACATTTAGTAGTGACACATGGAATCACTAATGTTTATGATGTGTTATTTATCTTTTTATTGATGAATTACATTCTATATGTAAAACCCTAATATTTTATATGTATTTACTTTCAAATAAACATGAGGTATTTAATAGATTTCTTTGCCTAAAGCTCCGTGGATAAATGAACTATGATATAGTAATACTTTAATACCAAAGTAATTTAATTAAAATTGTTAATTGGATTCAAAACATTATTAAATATATGAATAATGATTAAAGATGGTAAAAATGTTCTGATAAGCACTCAATTTTAATAAAATATTTTAATGATTAAAAAACCAATTTTTTATGAAAGGTATTTTTCAACATGTTATGTATTTTTATCTAAAAATATATATTAATCACTATTGAAATTTTTTTATAATATTATATAGTGATAGTAATAAATAAATATATTAATAATCATCTTAAAATTAGTTATCCATTTTTCTGGAATAAATATTAAATTTTTTAATAGTAAAATGAGTTATTTATGAGAAAATTTCATTTATATATTCAATGTTTTGTATCATAATAAATTAAACAATAAATAATTTATTAATGGTTATAATGACATTTATATATTATATATCCAATAAGATATTTTAACATCCATTTGACAGTTTTAACCGAGCATGGAATTAATATTAGTTTAGTTTTATTCATAAAAAAATTTTGTCTAAAATGGGATTTTGTTCAATATGTCATGCTTATTTAATATAAAATTTTGATACTAAAATAATTTTTCTGGTCATAAATATAAGATATCATAATTTCCAAGAGGGGTTCAATTCTGAATTTTAAATAATTTTAATGATTATATTAGTGTTTAAAGATAACACATATAGACTAAAATAAATAAGCCCTGGATATTTGTATAGTCGTTAAAATAAAATTGATCCTATTGTACTCTTAAACCCGCCGAAACCTAGATAGTTATGTCACTCAGTAACTATAGAATCTTATACTCACTTTTCCTCACATAGAGTCAAAACCAAATTATAATGCATTTTTTTCATAACTTCACACCCAAATAGTCTTTTCTTTTTCCTCTTGAGGAATAACCCAATATGGATTTTTCGGGGATTCAAAACCCACACACACATACATTTTTAATGGGTAGTATAACTCACACATAATCTATCAAAAATGTATAAAAATAATTAAAGCACTATGGAATCCAATTGAACATATGAAGCTTGTGAATATCAAGTATATATGGATCTCTTGAGTAAATGAATGTAAAAGGATAAATTACAGAAAATTGATCATATATGTAATGATCACATAAAGTGAATTAAATATGTAGTGCTTCATAGTTCTTTTATCCTCATCCATTTTTTTCCTTGAACCATCTATATCAACTATATATGTATAGTTTCTTCATGAAAATCATCTTTCATATTTAGAAGTTGTTGCATCATTTTGTTTTCTCAAAGAAATACTTGGGCATGTAAAATCAATGAACTACATTATATTTTTCCATGATTGTTTCCTAGATAATGTTTTACATGTAAATAATTCATAGATAAAAAAAATATATTCATGTGGGAAATTCTAGATACTCTGTAAAACAAAATAATATAATTTACAATGAAATTCATTAGAATAATACATATGGTACTATAAATTCAATATAAATATACTTAGAAAACTTCTTGATAATATATGTGATTGAATCCTCATATTTCAACATATTTTAATTTCAATATCTCAAATTTTAAAATTTTAATGTGGTTATCTATACATTTTTAATCCCATGTGGTCCTCCTTTAATTCAAGATAAAATAGTATAAAACTATTTCTCTTGGAATCTTGTCATATAATTGAAATTTAAGAACAAATATAACACTATGAATATTCAAAATAAACATTAACAAAAAATAAATGTAAAAATTACGTAAAATATAGATCAATACCATATTTATGTTATTATATATTTTGAAGATCTCATATGATTTTTTACCATATAAAAAAATAGATGTTTATAAAAAATTGTTTCATTATATATATAACATATATAAAAAAATTATTTCCATGAAAACATTGATTTACGGTGATTTAAATATAATTTTGAGAGATGATATATATCACATAATGGAATTATACTTTGTAATAAAACATATCTACATAGATAATTTTCAAATATATGAATTCATGTATCCAAACTATTCATGTACCCAAATTCATGTTAGAGAATTGATCATGTATTGAATTCACACAATTTAATTTATCACATATCTAAATTCACATAAGAATATTTATCACGTATCCAAATTCACTTAACTAAAATTATAAATTCAAAAACAACTTGACATATAAAATCTCAGATCTAAACAAGGCCATATAATTTTCATAATTAAATTTGGGTCAATTTGAATTATATTTATAAAATTATGTTATCTTTAAAAATAATCATAAATCACCTAAATATGGACTTAATAACACAACTTATCATTAAAATATATTATAAAAAGTATTAAAAAACTATAGTATTTATACTGAAAACATGTGATGATTTCTAACCTAATTTTAGATGTGATAAATATTGATTCATAATTTTAATTATTCAAATGATTTGTAGTTATTTTTTCTAAATTTCCAACATAATAAGAATAACATGATTTTTATTTCATTATATCATGTCATTAATGAAATATATAAGTTACTAAAATCATGAAATTTGGCTACATGGTTTGTCTAAATAAGAGAATTAGCTACATGGGTTAGCAATAATGTAATAGAAATAATCATTTATAAATTATATTTAAATGGCGAAATGACATATTTTTCCTTAAAATGAAATATTAAGCTTATATAATACGTTATGGTCAATAATTACATAAAATCTAAATAAATTTTAAGAAACAAACTATAACATATAATCAATATTAAGAAAAAATTAATGAATACCTAAGATCGAGTATTTTTATTTATAAAGGAAATAAAGAAAAAAATATTTTTAATTATCAAAACATAATGTGGTTCAAGTATCTACTCAAAATTATACCCAATTTAAAAAATTAAAAAACAAAATATAATTTCATAAACAATCCCACTTTTTGAAATTACTAAAATGATAACATTTTATTTGAAAATATCTATTTAGAATACTATGTCTCCCTCTTTATTCAACAATGTGTTTCTCCCCATATAAAAACGTATTTTTAAATTTAAAAATATATTGACATAAGGATAAATTTCTTTTATGTAGATTTAACAGAAAAACAAATGGATTTTATGTTATAGGGTAACATTTCATTAGATAAGTGTATAAAAACTGTAGAAAACATTATTATATAAGAAACACTGATGACATGTAACGAGGATCCACAATAAATCGTTATATTGTTAGAACATTGGGTTTTATATTTAAAATATGTTTGAGAAAATCAGAGATATACCTTTTATAAAATAACCTTCTTGGAAAATTGAGAACCTAAACATTATACAAACATCAAAAATTATGTATAATAAAACTTAAAACATTAATATAATAAAAAAATGTGTACAAATATTAAAAATAGTAAATATAAAGAAATATTCTAGATTACTATATATTTCCTGTAAATCTAAAACTTTTAGCATATAAATAATAGTTTCCCAAAAGTAATGATATAAATGTTTAAATTTACATCATTCCATGTTCAAAAATGATTTAATCAAACAAAATAATGTCAATAGGCTTTGTAAAGCTATATTCAGGATATTTTTATGCATAAATAAATTCCAGATTTATATTTCCTTTTTAAACATTAACCCTATGAAAATTTTATATAACAACAATATGATTAGTGATATAGGGTGTTAAGAAATTTTTGGGAATAGAAATAGAAAAAATATTGTAATATAATCTGGTTATATTAAAACAATAAAAACTAAAAGTTTTTAGATATTCTATAATGATTGATAATAATAATATGTAGTAGCTATATAATCAGGTGTTGTATTTGGAATAAGAATTGAGTTTTATTTCATTAAATACTACTAAATTATATATTTACCATGTAGATTTCCCAACATGAAGTAATTTTTCTATCTATCTAGAATTCAAGAAAAATAAAAAAAGTTTTTCAAATAAAAACATGTTTTAAAAAGAAAATATATTCTAATATTCAAGGATCCATTAATATATCTAATAATCCATTTAACATATTTTATGTCAATATACATAGAGACACATAAATCTAGTAAACATAAAAAGTAGAAATATAATATGAGGCCTAATAGAATTTATGTATAGTAAACTTGAAATCATGCCTCTAAAATTTTTTAAATCAATCGATTTTCAAGATTTATCTTAATATAATTTATAATTTGAACTAATTGGAAAATTTATATTTATTGGGGTATCTAAACCAAAAATAATAACTATCTATTTTTTCATACTTCGACTGATTTAAAAAATACCATCATTTCATTGAAATATTTCCATACCAATAATGAATTTAAACTCTCCAATCATACTCATATAAAAAACAGAAGTCAATAATTATGAAAATTGATTGAAAAAATTTTCATATTAATATCCTATAAAAATTTCATCAACATAAATTTATAAAATCAAAATATCATTATATTTATTCATAATAAAAAATATAGGATCAACATTTCCCTTTTAAAAATTTTTTTCAAAAGAAAACTAGTTAACCACTCATACTAATCTTGAGGAAACTATTTCAAACCAAATAAAGAAATAAATAGTTTTAAAACATGATCTATATTCTTTTCTTTTTCAAAAAATAGGGGTTGTTTAATATATAATTATTATTTTTATAAGCATTTATAAAGGTTCTTTCCAAATCCATTTGAAATAAATAAAATGTTTGAAAAGAAACAAAAAATAATAATATTATAACTACTTCTGATCTACACATAGGTGAAAACGATTCGTCAAAATAAATACCTTCTTTATGAGAATATCCTTTCATAACTAATCTAGAATTATTTTTTACGATATTTAAATATTTATCATTTTAATTTTTAAAGATCCATTTTATTCTAATAACACGAGAATCATTTGGTTGAACAACTAAAGTCCACACATTAATTCTAGTAAACTAATTTTACTCTTATTTCATATGAAAGACCAAATAATAATCATATAATTATTCTTCAATATTCTTAGGTACAAAATTAAGAATAAAATAATTATAATCACAAAAATTCATAACATATTTATAGTTTTAACTTTTTATACAAAATTTCCAATCACATTATCTATATGATGATCTTTGATTCATCCAATAACTTTTAATAAATTTATCACTTTGAGAAGAAATATTTACCCCGCAATATTTTTTTCTTTATCATGTGGTTATTCAATATCAAAACTAAAAATGATAAATTCATCCTCATTTTGACCAATGTCATCATCTCTTTTATTCGTTGACTTTTCTTCAATCCTAACATGAATTTTTTCTTCAATAACCATAGATATTTTATTATATACATTGTATGCCTCAATATTTTCTGAATATTCTATTAATATTAATACATTTTATTTTAAATTAAATTTATAAAAAACATATTTAATATTTAGAATTAAATATTTATAGAAAAATAATCTAAAAAATAAGTTTTCCCCCTTCCAAATCGCATAAGGTTTCTTTTCTAACAAATTTCTTATGATAATTATATTGTTAACCTAACATGATGTGTTATTATCTTCACCCCAAGAATATTTAAGTATAATAAACTCATGTAATATGGTTCTAAATATTTCTTTATGAGTTATATTTTTCCTTTCTTACCACCCCAATTTTGTTGTGGTGTTATAAGAGTAGAAAAGTTATTAAAATACTCATTTTCTCCACAAAACTAGATAAATTTTAGATTTTGGAATTCACCAACATGATATATTATAATATATTCAATTATGTTCCCTTTATAGTTTTTAATCGTTTAAAAAAAATTGATAAACATGGATAATGTTTCATATTTCAGTGTAAGAAAATAAACTCATGTGAATCTAGTAAAATCGTAAATAATGATAAAACAATATCACTTACCAACCAAAATTGATAATTTTATTAGACTATATAAATAAAAATAATATGATGAATATACAGTACATTTTTTAATTCATTATTTGACTTCAAACTACTTCATTGATGTTAACATTCCAATTAGGATTCACAAAAAAATTGTGTTTTTCTCTTTAATTATAGGTAACTATCGAACTATTTTGTTATTTGAATTCTTGTGCATTAACTTGAAATTTTTATTTTCCTACCTCCTATGATACAAGATGTTATTAGATTTCATGGAATTAAATAAATTTAAATTTTTATTATATAATTTTGAAACATTATTTGAATAAATTTTATCTTTTCAGATTTCATAAGTCAAAACATATTTATCTTTAAATACATTTCATTTATCATTTAATATTTTATCAAACATTTCGTCATCACATAGTTTGGAAATTATTATTAAATTATGTTTGAATCCATCAACATATACAACTTAATAAATAATAACAATATTTTAGATTCTAACCAAACTAAAACATTTTACCTTTCATTTAGAATTATATCTAAAAGTAATATTACCTCCATCACATTGAATGAATGATAGAAAATTTAATATATCACTAGTCGTATATTTTGATAATAAAAAACACATATACCAAACATCCTTTATTATTTTTTGAAGATAAGTTTCCTATTAAAATATATTTATGAATGTTTTGGTATGGATAAGAATTTTGGTCGAATGGGATTAAGGTGAGAATTATTAGGAACCCAAAATTATTTCAAACCATTATTTATAGGTCATTTAGAAGATAATGATAGAGAAATGAAATTATTTTCATGTCCAAGAGACTATTGAAATATAAATGAACACATGTTTTTATTATTATGTTTATTTGAATTCTAAAACATAAAGTTGTAGATGAAACTCCATTAGTGATTTCAGTAAATTATTATATATTTTGGGTAAATTATTTTCATAACCAAGACCTTGTCTCTTTGTGTTAAATTTATGAAAACTAATTTTTTTTATTATTTTCTCTACCCTGAACAAAAGTTGAATAATTGAATTTAAACATTCAATTTCATTCTGAGTTGTTCATTCTATTTAAGAACAACATAAAATTTTCATACACCATCTTCATATAATGTTGAAAAGAAATTGAATTGTATATTTTATGAAAAAAATAATAATAATAATTTATATATTTTCCTTTGCAAATTTCCTATTTTTATGTTTAGTTTTTATGTTTTCATTGATATAATTATTTAGCTCTGTATTTCATTAAGAACATCTTTATGTTCACTCTTAAGAGTCGTATATAAAACAGTCATCATTTCAAATAAATTATTTATCCTTTCAAATGCTTTATGTAATTTCTCTATAGTGAATTCTTTATAAACATATTCAGAGGAACAATAAAATGTAGAGTCACTCACTTGTTTTGATGAATCCATTCAACCTAAATTTATCACCTCGTTTTATGAATAAGATTTTTTATCAAAACCTAAATCCTTATAGAATCTTTATCCAGCCTCCATTACATTCATTTATTTCTTGTATTGGTTTATCATAACATTTTTCATACATAATATTTGGTAATAAAACCAAATGTAGTACCTTTTTTCTCACTTATAACCGATTATAGCTTAAGCATCATTACAAATAAAATTAAATCTCTTCTTCTCCTTCTAATAATATTTATTTTAGTATTTTAAAAATAACAATGAATAATTATTATTTCTTTTATATCCTCCCATTGTGACATATGTGGTATCATTTCAGTCACTGATTTGTAACTCTTAATTAGAAGAGTAATAGGAAACATTTGACTTAAAATCAATTACCTTCTTCTTTTTATTTCATTCTTCATTAATTTTTAAAGTTCTATTTAATATTGTAATAATGATCCAATAATTTCATCAATTTTATATTCGGTGATGATTTTTTACTTTCATATGCATAAAACTTTTTAGAATGTAACTTTTTAGGAAGTTTTGTATCCACTCTTAAATAATAAAAGGGTTTTATATAGTTTCAACTATAGTACACATACCATTTAAAATACTAATAATTCTATTGAACATTTTATTAATAGTAACTTCTTAACCCATTTTAAATTCTTGATATTGAACTCTTAACATGCTTTAAATAGTTTTAATGGGCTTAATATAGTAAAGATGAGTAACTTATTAGAATTTAAAAATATTGTGTATTGTTTTACATATAGATAAATTACTATACACATTTATATTTTTTACACAATATGAAATATTTATCACCTTGAAATTAAAAACAATCCTTAATGTATAGTTACCATATAATGATTCTAGTTCACCCTTTGGAAGTTTTTATGGTGGTTACATGGATTTTATATGATCAATTCTATGTTTTTAGAAATTATTTCATATATTATACCAATTATCTACAGTCAGTTACATCGAAATGAGGTGTTCTTTTATATATCCATCATCTATTCAAAGGTTTTCATGCTATTTTAAATAGATCATTCCACCTTGATGTTTTAGTCAATAATGTGTTAGTATAGATAAAAATATAATTCAATATAGGGGTAAAGCTGTAATACTAGTTGATTTTCATAAAGGGAAGATAGTATAATGTCCAAAATGGGATGAATTTGAATTTTTAAAATAAATTTAACAATTATATCTATTTTTTAATGTTAATATGGTAGAAATATAATAAAAAGGTGTGGGATAATTTTATAGTTTTTCAAATAAATTTTTTCATACTTTACTCCTCACCCCTCTCAATTGAAAAGAGTGATGAAACCCACAAACAATGGAATATTATGCTTAAATTTTCACACATGGATTCACAAAACAGTTACCATTCCTCTTACCCTTACAATCTTAAACCTAATGTTAACTATTCTTTTTCTACTTATAGGAATGACCCAAACAATAATTAATTTTTCCCTCAAGTCATAACCCAAATAGTGCTCCATTGTTTCAATAAACTCATAACTCTTAACATTCCTACCTTTTTCCCCTTTATGCAAAACACAACCTAACTTTTGTTGGGGAGTCAAAACCCACAAACACATACCTTTTAAAAGAGTTGTATATACCACACATTCTTCGGCACAAAAAAATTAATATAATTAAATAAAAATAGAATCTCTTTCATAAAATATTTTTTTTTCAATGGTAGGGGAGTACGGGTCACTTGGGTAAACAAATGTTGAATGACGAAGTCTATAAAATTAATCAGAACCTCATTTATCATATTAAGTGCAATAATGTTTTGGTTGTTCATAATTAATGTATCCTTGATAGTTTTTTTCTTATAGTAGTTATGGAAACTATATATATATATATATTTTTCACGCACAACATCTCTCAAATTTAAACATCGTCTCATTATTATTTTTCTTAATGAAGGAGGTTAAAATGGGAATCTAACAAACTGATTCAAATTTGTCCAGGCTTATTTCCCATATAATATTCCATATGTAAATATTTCATAAATAAAAATGAATATTCATATGGGTTCTTCTTGATACACAATAAAAAATAATTACTTGTATAGTGAAATACACTAGAAAAATTAATATAGAAGTAAAATAATTGTATTATTATCATTGAATAAATTGATGATATTTTAGGAGACAAAATATTTTTCTTTAAACTAGTTTGAATTTTAATATCTCATGTTTGGAAATTTTAGTGTAAATATCCATGCAAACTTAATACCATTTGGATATATTTTAATTCATTATAATAGAATATAAGACCTATTTGTATGGAATATATAAAATTAATGAGAAATTTTTGCAAAAATAAAACAATAATAATATTTATAAAAAACTTTTAAAAAATATAAATTTGAATCATTATGTAAAATAAATAATATTTCCATATTTATATAAGTATATAGCTCAAATATCGCATATATGTTTTTATTACATAATAAAATATATATTTTTCCAAAATCAATTCAGGATACATATAAAATGATCAAAATACTTTATATATATGAAAACATTTTTTTATAGTGATCGAATATCATTTTCAGAGATAATATATTTCACGTAACTGAACTATACAACATAATAAAAATTTTATACATATCTTATTCTCATATAAATGAATTCATGTGTCTAAACTATTCACATATCTGAATTTAGATAATCTAATTGAACATGTAGTGAAATTCACATTAACAAATTGATCACATATCAAAATTTAAATAATAGAATTGATAACATAACTGAATTCCCATGAGAAAAATTCTATAATATATAAATATCTTAACATATGAAATTTCATACATAAAATGGACCTTATAAAATGCATAAAAATAATTAGTTAAAGTTAAATTATATTCATAAAAAATATATTTTAAAAGAATCAATATTCACCTTAATTACACCACTATAGAAAAAATTATGATTAAAATATAGTAGTAAAATTGTACTAAAAAACATTATAATTAAGAAAAAAAATATTAAGATATTTATAACCTAATTTTTGACAGGATAAATATTCGATCATAATTTTATGTATTATAATGAAATATATATAATTTTTTTCACTTTCCAGTGTGATAATAATCACCCAATTTGGAGTTATGTATCCCATGTTGTGAGAAAAATATATAAGGTTTCCCAATATCAAAATTTGGATACATGGTTTGCAAACATGGTAAAAGTTACTATATCATTTGACTACATGGAAAAATTGGATACATGGATTGGCTTTGTTAGAATAAAAATAGCAGGTATAAGTGATATTTAATGGTAAAAATGTCATATTTAAATGAGTAACTCCAGATATAAAACATTTATACCATGTTATGAAAAATAAAAATATGAAATATATTGATATATTAATAAAATAAATAAAAAATATAATCATAATAACTATATTTTAATTAATACAAAAAAATAATGTATTAAGACTTTTAATGGACCTAAAGAAAATAATGATTTTTAATTGTAAAAACAAAAGGTGGTTAAAGGTTTCACAAAAAAAAATTCAATATGGAAAATAGATTCCAAATTTTAAAACCCTATAATTAATATAATTTAGTATGTTCAACATAATTTTAGGTGATAATTAATTGTGAAAACAGTACAATTTTTTATCTCGGTTAATGTAAAAATGGCTTTATATAGGGGTTAAACTAAGATATATGTAGAGTAATTACATATAAACATATGTAATGATTATTGATTTAATAAATTTCAACCTTATATTATCTTATCTTCAATGTATTGTCTATTTTTTCACATTCTCAGGTTAGTGCCTTATATTATTGAAATATTTTCTATAATTCTATGTGTGTCCCTCCCATGAATTATAAAAGGGTGCCTCTTATACTAACTTATTAAAAAAAATTTATCAATATAGATCATAAAATACCAACCATGAAATCGTTATATATTCATTACTTTCATCTTTAAGCTCTAAGACATCTCCTCTGACTAATTTTTTAAGGATTAATCTGTAAGTCAAATGACATCATTCAAAGAAGATGTATAAATCATAACCAAGCTCTTTCAATTTTATTTCCTCATCCATAACCTTTAAACATATTGTATCTATAATAAAATGATGAATAATTTATATTAAATATACTAATATTTTATTATCATTAATACACAACCCTTTTCCTTCCCTTTTCCATCAAATGGGAAATGATAGGATTATGAATGTGTACGTGTTGAATACCCCTCAATATAGTGATATGAGTCATTTTACATAACATCTCTACATTAATAGATATAGTTATGAATTTAATAAATATAAATTATATTTATGAAATAATTATAATTCCATAATGAGAAATATTTTTTATCTTCCTTTCATTCTTTTCATTACATAATGAAAATAATGTCAGTGAAAATATATGGAATATCGTCTCCATGAATAATAAAGTTTAATTTTATATATTTATACTTTTATTGAAGTTAATTAATATTTATATAATGAATAAATAATATTTATATCAATATTAACATTATTTAGATTATGGAACCATGATCGAATTACAAGGATTAGAATTATCAAAATCAAACATTCTTGAAAAATTAAAAAATTAACATAAAAAATGTTGATTTTAATGAAGAATTATTCATAAATGTATTTTGAAATGTTATAACTATATATTATATGTTATTATTGATATTAATATAGTTATAGTATATAATTATTAAAAATTTTAATTTATTATATTGGTGGTTAGAGAACTTATAATGAAAGATGTACTTGAGGTTAGGGTTTGATGTTATCATCTCATCTTTATCAAGATTGTTTATACTTAAATTTTTGAATATGAAGTTAAATAATCTATCAATCATAAATATTATTCCTTTTATTCTCTATTTTCTAGTTCATTAAAACATAATTTTTCTTTGATTTTCCTCTCTCTAAATTCTTAAATGACAAGAAGAATGTTTTTAAGAAACGACGATTGTTTTTCTTTCCTTAGTAATGAATATTTTTCTTTCATATAAATATTTTTTTAAATGATTCCAATAGTGTTTTTAATATACACTAATTATTTATTAAATTCATATATACTCATGTTTTAATATATATAAATTTATTAAAAGGAACTTTCTGGTTGTTTTCTAAATAAGGTACTTTTTACCAAATGCATGAATATAGTCTTATTTTAATGATTACAACATGAATAAATTTTTTTCCATCATTAACACTCAATAGTATATGATTTCATTAAAAATTACATGGTTATATTTAAATAAATTTTTTTCCTAGTATTCTAAAAATTCTAATAATTTAAATAAATGATTTTAGACTAAAAAAAGTGTCTTCCTTAAGAAATGTTATCATGTCATTTTAAATGTATTATTATCTATAATAACATTATTATCTGTTTCATATCATTTAATAGGGTTACAATACTATGTTAACATCTTTATTATTTCTCTGTATTATATATGATTATAATAAATAAATATTGATGAAACCCATTTTATTTTCTATGGGCTATGTTCTGATGTAATGATAAATGTTTTCAGGATATTATTGAATATATATATATATATATATATATAAATTTATTATAATTATGTGATGAGTTTGTATTTTATATCCCTGTAATTAATTGGGTGATGATTAATGTTTTATGAGCTTAATGGGTACATGAGAGATTATCCCAACCCCAAAAATTATACACATGAGGTTATCCCAATCCAAACAATGTAAAAAAGGGTATCCCAATCCCAAAACAGGTACACCGTTGGCTATCCCAAGCCTAAGATGTGATGAATGTCTTGGTAGGTATCATTAAAATAATATTTACATGAATATTATTATTCCACATTTTATTCTATTCGATTATATCATTGTCTAATTCCAATATTATGATCTCATATCTTGTTTTCTTTGATTCATTTTTGATTCAGGTCTTATATAAAACCGAGATTTATGTCATGACTCATGATTATGATCTAATAATTGTTGGGTATGATTTAAAAACATTAATCACATGTTACAATAAACTTATTCTTATGTTATTCTAAAAAATATAATTGATAGATATCTCTTTTTCCTACCCTTACTAAGTATTTGATATAGAAACCCTCACTTTTTACACATTATCATTACATCACTTTTTTGGAATACTTAAAACATAATACAAACATATTCCCAAAGACCATATTAGTATAGTGCCTTTAGAAACATGGAATCATTAACTATGGTATGGAAGTGAGACACATTATCTCCCAGTACGTTCATATTAACTAGAACCATTATTAGACACATCATACATAATGCATATCTTCATAAACTGGGGAAATGAAACATATGGAATGGGTGAGATCATATGATAATTATGGGTAAAAAAAGAAGATATGTAATCATATACATTATCATAATTGTATTAGAACATGATCATGAAAATATAATATCATATCCCATATGGAAAAGATAATAAAATTGAGTCATGGCACAAAGATTTAACATTTATAATAGATGAATCATACAGGAATAAGAGAATAATCTATGAAATCATAACATAGGAATAAGAAATGTAATTGTGGAGACGCATAATCATATAAAATTATGTCCATAATAGTCTAGTAATCACTTATGTGGCCATATTAGTAGTATGGGTTCACTCATCATACCATCTTGGTAGTCATGGTTCACTCGCATGACCATATTAGTTTTCAAAGTTCACCCCCAAGACCATATTAGTAGAAAAAGTAAATTATTGAACTAATTTCACAACCCTATATATCAATGTCTATCTCATGAGATATATATATTTACCCAACTCATTTAATGAAGATATAGTTCTCATCCATCTAATACTAAAATCCTATATACATGGGCCACAAGATCATAAAAAATCATATGATAAACCATGAAACGAAATGGGTATAATAAACATGTAATCATATCATAACATATCAAACAAATAAAATTTTTATAATCATTTCATCAAAATCAAAACCCATTAATAGAAGCATGATTCAAAAACATATTCCCGTGAGAGATAAATGAGTTTCATAAATATCATGCCACAAAAGAATAATTCATTCGAGGAAAGAATATGAATGGTACCCTAGGGTTTTATCCCCTCAAATTAATGAGTAACACCAAAGTATTTCATATTATATTTTGAATAACATTGAAATATCTTCGGAAAAAATTTCTTAAGGAAAATATACATTCTTCTTTGACACTTTCTTTTTAAAACATAATATATTTCTGAAAAAAAATTATTTGAAAATAGATTTGAAACATTATAATGGAATAATTAAAAAGAATAAAACATTTTTAAAGAATGTTTTCCAAAAAAATGAACATAAAACATAATTTTAAAATCATTTTTTATAATTTTTTATAATTTTTTTGAAAACACGGTTTTTTGAATAAAACATATTTCTGAACGAAAATAGAAATGAGTTCATATTTACTTAAAAACATTTTTTAATTATAATTAGTATGAAATAGTGTAAAATTGTATTAATAAATCAATAAATCATTAAAAAATATATTATAAGAAAATTCATGAGTCTTCTTGAGATATAGATCATACGATTTCACTAATAGAATCATATTTATAAAAATACTGATAAATGATGAGATTATTTCAATAAACTCTTACCACATGGTAACATTCAATCATAATACACATGTAAGAAAATTAAATTACATGGAACATAAAATATAGTGAAAATAATTGTATTCATGATATAAAATGTAACGTTTTAGTACATACAACTCGTAAAAGAAAACTGGTGCATAAAAAACATGTGTCTCAATGAAGGAAAATTGAGACAAAACTACCTTACTCATTAGGTAAATGTTAAACCATAAATCCGCAATAATTATATATAATTAAATGGATATTTAAATACCCATAAATTTAATTATAATAATAATATAATAATTTCATGGGAATAATATACCCCAAAAATATTATAAGAGTAGTGAATAACGCATAACTCTCATAGAAATGAAAGTGAGATGAGAAAACACTTAACTTATGTATTCACTCTCGTCATAATAATTCAAACATCATGTATAATAATTATATGTTTAGTATACATAAATAATGGAACCATATTAATATATATAAGATCATATATTATTTACTTATGAATTTATATTACCCATTTAATAATAACTCTATGATAAAGATACATTTTAGGTTATAACCTCCTGGTTCATCCAATATGTTTTGGATTATTATTATTGGTCCTATTACATAGATAATGATTTTATTATTTCCAAAATGTAAATAATGATATAAATATAATATATATTTTTCATTTTTCTATTTATAATAATTTATAAAATACATAAATATTAAATGAAATACCCTATTCATGGGGAGGGTAGGTCGTACGTAAACATAAACTTTGTTTCAATTTTCTTGTCTAATTGAAAGAAAGAATGTAACTGAAATATATATATATATATATATCCTTAAATTATCATTATTATGATATTTATATCATATATTTTCACTAATATAATCATTAATACATTCCATTTAATGTGTGAATAAATCACATCGCTTTGACGAGGTGGTAGTCCACATGTCCCCAAATGAAGTTATCGCATATCCATAATATGGAACCCATGAAGGTATGTTTTATATAAAATTTAAATATTATTAAATACATCATAAAAATATTATATATCATATAAAAATAGATTTTTCTTCATCATTCCCATCCATGAGATGTTGTAAACCAAAAAATTAACAACATCGTTTTAGGATGCAGTAGTTCATTGTACATAAGAACGGTATGTTCGTTACCCATTTGATGGAAGTTTGTGTAAGTGTAGGTCATGACATAGTAATGAAAAATTTTAGTATATTTAAAACACTATAGTTTTTATGTAAATATGTAATAATAATAATTTAGGTGTTGGAGGTAGAAAATAAAAAAGGAAATTTCTTGAGGAAGGATGTTATCTCCTCTTTGGGTAACTCCTGGTTTTCCACAACGGGCTAACTTGGATGGATTTATGAAATAACATAGGATTAAAGTAGGAAGAGAGATATTTCGGGAGGATATTTTAGAATTTTTTATATAAGAAAAATATATTGAGAGTTGTGGGGAAGTGTGGGGGATTAGTTCCTTTTTATAGTAGAGGAGGGGTTGCATTCTTTGAACATTTAAAAATGAAATTTCACCCACGTTTTTCCCATGTCAATTGGCTCCAAAAATAGACAGAATTTTATGAGATGGAGTATAGGGTAGAAATTTGTCCATAATATGACTTTTGGATAGGTTTCTATGTTATTTTTTCACTTAAAGTTATGGTTTAGTCCCATATTGGGATTAATTTTACGGTAATCACTATAATTAATTTTAATTACTTTCACTAATATTTTTAGTCAAAAATTAGATTGGACTTTTTAGAAATTATAAAATATAATTAATAAAAATTTTCAATATATTTTTCAATATTCCTATGACATAACTTGTATAAATTAATTTAAAATTAATCTCATAGACATGTCGTGCCAATAGGTTTTTTAGAGAAAATTATTATATATTTTAAAAGATTTATATCAAATTTCAATTTGAAATGGGATAAAATGACGTAAAATGATCTATTGGATGTAAAATTTATCTAATTATACATTAAACTTAAATAAAACTCAATTTAGCTATATAAATAAATTAGACAACAAGGAATGTTTGAATTAAAATTCTGTATTTTTCACTTTTAATCCAAAAAAGGTGTTTTTTAGAAAAATATAAAAAATTCACCCTAAAATAATTTTGATATTAAGAATCCAAATATAAAATTTATTTAATAAAATTATATTTCTATATGTTTCTAAAACTAATTTTATTATTTTTCATGCAAGGACATAAAAATCACTTCTGTTAAGAAAATAGTATTTTCAGAAATATAAAGGCATTACCAAATATTATATTTTTCATTATCAATATGTTTTATTTATATAATACCATTATAAATAATTTTTTATATGTATTTATTGATATTATTATAAATTTGTTTAATGGGTAGGTTATAAATATATTATTTAAATAATTATAATAATAAAATGTTGTTTTATAGAAATTTATTGTTGTGCATAATGGAAAACAAGTTAGCATTCCATGTAGAATATGATTATCTTAGTGTATCAAATAATTAATTTTTTAAATATTGTATACTTAAACACAAAGAATCAAATGAAATTAATTTATTTGAAAAAATCTTTATAAAAATTCCTGGTGTTATATTCTACGCACTTGAAATGAAAAACTGCCTCAAAATTCATCATAATGATTAAACAAATGTGGATATTTATCCATCATCATATCCTAAATTTTCCACATATCTTCATCTAGTGGGTGATTTCTTCATAAAAAAACATTGTACAGGTGAGTGGTATTATTTGGTTAAACTTTCTCTAAACAATCAATAATTGTAACTAGTTTTTTCTCATAATAAAGATCCTTCTCTAGGAGTATGAAATTTGAGTTCAATATATGTAAAGGGAAGGTATATAATTACTAAGGAGAGGTACGTGGAAGAAATCATGTACTTGAGATGTATTTTTAGTATGTTTTAGGTGATATTATAACACCCCAATACAATCAAGAATCTCAAATGGGCCGATATACTAAGGTATTAATTTCTCTTTCTTCCTAAATCTCATAATCTTATTCCATGGGGTGATTCATAGAAACTCCTTTTCACTAATTAAAATTTTTTTATCACACAGATGGTTATGAACATAACTTTTATACTAAATATGATCTACCTTGATGAGTTATGGAAGAGTTTTAACATTATGAACCATTTCTTCAGTGATCTCAGGTCCAAACATATTTATTTTTACAACTTCATTACAACATGTTGTAGATATACATTTCATTACATAGAGGGATTGATAGGATCCTTTTAAATTCTTCAGTGAAAGATATTATTGTATGAAAACTAAACAAGAGAATGGTGTTGATCCCAACCACATATCAAATCTAATTAACAATATCCCAATATATCATATTGGGTTTTATTCTTCTTTCAGACTCACAATCCGTCTAAGGATGATATTTATTGCTGAAACTCAATTTTATATCAACTTCATGCTGAAGAAGTCAACTAAATTTAGGTAAACCTCATATCCTGTTATGATACAATATAATTTTTTACTACATACATCTTCACCACTTCCTTAATGTATATCTTGTAAAGATAATACCGATGGATGTATTCTTTGATATTAATAAATTGTGTTGAATTTTTAAGGAGATTGACTACCAACGAACTAGAATTAAACCCTTCAGAGGTTTTGGGGAGTCCAATGAAAAAATATATAGTGATATTATCCCATTTCCATTGTGGTAATGGTAATAGATGCAAATCCCCTTAAAATTATTTCTCTTAGACATACCATTTTGTAAAACCAATCATTGAGATAAAATACTCTGTTATATATCTCTCCATTCCATCCAACAAAAAATATTCCTAAAAATATCTATAAATTTTTATACTTCATATATTATTAGGGAATGAAGAACTATGAAATTCCTCTAATAGATCCTTCTTCCAATATGATACAGATAAACAACATACTTGTTTCTTGAACCTTATCGTTCCATCTTGATCATGGTTAAACTGAAGAACATTTCTAACCATCTTTTACAGCTCTTCTTCTTCCTTGTACACCTCTTTATTATCCACATGGATAGAGGGTTGAACATTCAATTTAGTTTGATAATATTATTTACCTCCATTTGTGATTTCTAGGTTCATTCATTGAGAATCTAGAAATATTTGATCTTTTGTGATTTTCATCATGTTTAATCTAATGTGATCCTTTCGACGCATAGCATTAGCTACCTTGTTCGATTTCCCATGTTGGTAATGTAATGATCAGTTATAATACTTTACCATCTCTAACCATCTCCTTTGGAACACATTCATCTACTTCTTTTTTAATATATATTTCAATCTATTGTAATCTGTATATATATCACACTTTTCTCTATAAAAATTATTCCTACATATATTAAATTCAAATATTACCACAACTAACTCCAAATCATAAGTTGGGATACATTTCACATGAATATTCAACTGCCATGATTCGAAATTTATAACCATTTTTTCTGCATTAAAAACTTCCCAAAAACTTATTGGGTGCATAACTATAGATTACAAACACTACTCTGTTATAGGGTAATGTAACCACAGGTTCTCTAACTAAAATTTTCTTTAGTCCCTTGAAATTCTCCTCACATTCGTATGTCCAAAGGAACTTAGAAGGCTTACATGTTAACTTGGTGATGGGATTAGATATTCATGATAAATTCTCCCCAAACCATCGATAATATCCTGTTAAACCATGAAAACTATGGATCTTAATCCCCATGGTTAGACTTTTCTGATATTCAATATCCCCAGTCATTGATGTATCTACTAAAATACCCTCTCTTGAGATTATATAACCAAAAAATTAAAACATTTTAAACCAAAATTCACACTTTATAAACTTTTCACAAAGTTTCTCCTTCCTTGTGGACTTTTTTTCAATTCTAAAGTGGTCTTCATGATATTACTTACTCTTTAAATAGATAAGAATATCATTTATAAAGAATTCCACACACTTGTCGAGATAATCTCTAATGACCCTTTTCCTAAAATCCATGATGAAACCGGAGGAATTAGTAAGACCAAAAGGAATCACTATATATGTTATAGTGTCTATACCACATAGGGAATGTCTTCTTGGGTATATCAACTTTATTTACCCTCAATTAATAGTATCCAAAATGATGTTAAATTATTTAAAAGTATATAGATCCATGCAGTTGATCAAATAATTCATCAATACTTGAAAGATGATACTTTTTCTTACGATTGATCTTGTTAAAATCTAGTTAACAAATGCATGTATTCATTGATCCATAACCCCTTTTCAAAAAAAGAAAAATTGCACCCTAAGGTGACACACATTGATGAATAAATCCATTATAAAGTTTTTCTTGGATTTTATTCTTTAATTATTTCAACTTGATCAGGGACATTCTATATGGAATAATTAAGATTGGTGGGAAATATGGTATTAGTTATATTGAGAAATAAACATCACATTCAGGTAGAAGGATAATTAAATATTCTAAAAAGACATCCACAAATTCTCCAATATTAAGCATATCATTGATGTCATTTCTTCCCAACCAATGGAGATAAATAGCCCTTCTGAATGGTAATTTAGACCCATACACTAGATGAAATATCCATAGGATGTTCATCCTAATCATAAAATTGATATACAACCATAGGTTTTCATGAAATATAAAATTTACATTCCCTCTATAGTTGATGTGGTATTTACGAATAAAAAATCAATATATGCCTAATATGACATCAAATTTAGCCATAGGAATAATAAAGATAAGTAAATGAAACAAATTCCCACAGTATTCAACTATAGAGGAATCTTATACTTGTGATGAAATCATTTTTCTATTAAGGGTTTTCACTGAATAGTCTACATTAAATTGGTTTAATGGATTCTTAATACCCTTAGAAAATTATTTAGATATGAAGGGTTGGGTAGATCAAGAATCAAATAAGAAATTAGCTATATTAGAGTTGATGGTAAGTGTACGTTTCACCACATCATTATTTAATCCCTTGTCAAAAACATTGATTGAATGATATTTCCTATTGTCCCTTGGATTAGGAGGTTTCTGACATTGATCATCTTCATCAGCACTTGGGTTTGGCCACAGGTTATCATAATTCCCATTATCCTTACTTATGTAGCATTAAATCATGGGAGGTTCCTACTGTTCCACTTTCTATAAATTTTCACTATTATCTAACTTCTTCCCATTAATTCATCAATAAATTTTTTGATGCCCTTCCATTATAAACTTAACTAATTTATTATAATCATAATATAAATTTCCTCCATGATTTTTCCCACACATAAAGAAAAAAATTATCTTCATTTATTCAGGGTTTTTAGATTTTTCTTTGAACACCATCTTTATTTTATGGTCAAAACCATGATATTGATATGTCACTCCAACCTCTATTTCATCCTTCATTTCACTACACACAATATCTTCGTATCAACTAAAGTCACTTATGGAAAATTACTTACTAATAATATTCTTTAAGACACTGAAGAACCTATCAACTTTACATTTGGATTGGATGATAATTTTAGAGGTAAACCTCACATGTTTTCTGAAATTAGCCTCATTGGAACCAATAAATTTATAATCACTTTGATTAAAGTCAAGAAACTATTTATTTATATTTTTATGAATAATATAAGGAATGTAGATATTGGAAAATAGTTTCTAAAACTCATCCCAATTCATGGATTCAATTTAATCATTCTTCATTGTATTCATGATTAGATTCCACCACTAATCTTCTTCTCCTTCTAACTGATAAACATCTAGAATGAATTTCTCATGTTCCAAACATTGGTTATTGTAGAATATCTTTCTAGTAGTGCCAATCCATTTTTATGAAAAATTAGATAAGAAGACCCACTAAAAAATTTGGATGTTTCTAATTAAAGGACTCAACATATTGTTGTTCCCTCCTTTTCTCATTTTGAATTCCGACATGACTCATAGCTTGAGAAAAATGCTTGAGTATAGAAATGAGTTTTTTATTTCATCTTCCATAGAATTAAGAATCTCAGGAGAACAATCATCGCATTAACCATTTCACTATGCATTGATGTAGTTCCATCAGGTTCCATCCATTTAATAAAACCCAAAACCATAGAGTAAGATATAAATATCATAGTGAGATACCACATAATCAATGAAATCCACTTATAAGATGTCTAAAATATTACACCATCTGTAATCTATGAAACCAGGGTTTATCCTAGGTTATTCATATATAAATTCTATTTAAATACTTCATGATGGTTCATGAAGAGTTTTTTAATTTCAAAAGAATATTCTCTGGGAGTGTAAAACCAGGTGTATTATAAGGCCCAGTTTCATGTATGAATTTACACTAGGGTCAAGATCAATACACCTTTTCAGAGTTGTTACCCCAATGTACATCTTTTAGAGATCTACATCAACATGTAGTATCCAGACAGGGATGTATTTACCAGAAACCACTCACTCTATCCCTTACTAAAAGTCTGGTACATTGTCATATACCTTTCCTTAACATCAGACTTATCCTTAGACATGTCCTTAGGGTTCTCACTAAGGTTTTCCCATCCTGGATTCCAAAGGATAACAGAAATATTTCTCTGATACCAACTATAGAGACCCTCACTTTCCATACATTACAATTACATGTCTTTTTTAGAATACTTAGAACATTATACAAAGATATTCCTAAATATGTTTTTAGTTAACTTCAATTGGAAACATGGAAACACTAAATTTTGTAAATAAGTCATCTATATCATCATCACTATATTATTATTAACTTTAACCCTTCTTAGACACCTCATACACAGTAAATATCCTCATAAATTGGGGAAATAAAATTCAATAAAGGGGGGACCTTAGATTCATAGTATGTTTAAACAATAGAGATATATAATCATAAACATGAGCATAAGGTTATGTGAAAATGATAATGAAAATAGAATATCATTCCCTATATATAAATGATCAAAATCATTAATCATGGACTAAATATTTGAACATCATATGTCATGAATCATTAGGGAATAAAATCATAAAACATAAAAGTATAACATAGGAATACTACATCGAATTTTTTTGACACACAATTATATAATATTATTTTCATAGTAGTCAAGGCATAACATCCAAGGTCACCTTTGTACTATGGGTTCACTCCCCATACCATTCTTGTAGTCATGGTTCACTTGCATGACCACATTAGTGATCAAGATTCACTCTCAACACCATATTATCTGAAAAATTACTTTACTAAACTGAGTTTACTCTATATTTCAACAATTTATATCTAATGAGATATAAATCATTACCTAATTCAATAGAGGGAGATATATTTCCCACCCATCTCATTATGAAATCATACATACATGTGACATAAGATCATAAAGAATCATATCATAAGCCAACAAAATAAATTGGTATCATAAACATTTAATCAAATTATAACCTATGGGAAAAATTAATGTTTCATAGTCATTTCATCCAAATAATATCTCATGAAAATAAGTGTGCTTCAAAAGAACATAACTCATGAAAGAGAAACATGTTTCATAACCATCATGCATTCAAAATACAAACCATTCAAATAAATAATATTAATGTTTACCTTAGATAATATCAACATAAAGGCATGAGTAACACCGGAGGATATCATCATATATTGGTAATAATTTTGATATATCTTTTGAAAACCTTTATTGATAACCATATCCTTTTATCATTGAAAAATAGTTTTTAAATCATAAATCAGTTTTGAAAACTTTTATCGTTTAAAATATCTTTGAAAACATATGAAGGAAGATTTGAAAAAAATAAAACATTTTTAAAAGAATTTTTCCTTAAAATTAGCATGAAAAATAATCATAGAAATTTTTTTTAAAAAAAATGTATACATTTCTAAAAACATGGTATTTGAATAAAATAGATTTCTAACCAAAAAAATGATATCCGATTCTCATAAATAAAGCTTCATAATTACATTATGTAATAAAGAGTGTATAATTGTACTAATACATGAATAATTCATGAATAACCATTGTAGAATAAAATTTATCAGTTTTCTTGAGATATGGATAATAATATTTTATCAATGAAAGAATAATTATAAACAATCCTAATAAATGATGAAATTGTTTCAATAATCTCTTACAACTTGGTAACATTGAATCCTACTCCCCATGTATGAAAATTAAATTACATAGAGAATATAATAACATGAAAATAATGATATTAATGATATAACATGTCAAATTAAATTATAGACACCTAATAAATTAACATAGGTGCATAAAAATCCATCTGTCTCAAATATGGAAAATTTGGACAGAACTATCTTACACATTTGGTAAAATTTTCAACCGTGAAAACTATGAAATACAGATATTAAAATTGATATTTAATTGCCCATTAATGTTAGTTTAATAATAATATAATACATTAATTAAAATTATATACACCACATAAACTAAATTATTGGATAATAAGGAATAAGTTACACATAAATATAAGTGAGATGAGAAACCCCTTACCTTATGTCCTGACTCTCATCGTATTCATTAAAACATCATGTATAAAACGTATAAGTATATTATTCATATATAAATGAACCATATTCATATATATAATACCATATTTAATTTATTTAGGACTTTAAATTACCCGTTTATTAATAACCCCATGTTAAGGTTATGTTTCAGGTGATAATTACCTTGTTTTTCGTAAAAGTTTGGACTTATACTTTTTGTTCCTTTTACTTAGATAATGATTTACATAATTAATGAAAGTAAACCATGGTATAAATATCATATATATTCAGTATATATTAACTTCTAATAATCTATAATATATATAAATATTAAATTAATTACACTATTCATTAAGACGGTTGGTCGGGCATACACATTAACACTGTTTCGATTTTATTATCATATTGAAAGAATGAATTTAAATGAAAAATATATATATATATAATATATAATTAAAGTATCATATAAATTTCATATATATCATATATTTTCACTAAAATAATCCTTAATATATTCCATGTAATGTTTGAACGAATCACAACTCTTTGAGGTGTTGTAAGTCTAGACGTCCACAAACGAAGTAATCGTATATCAAATTTGTTGAAAGAATGATGGAATGATTTATATGAAAATGAAAAAAATAAATCATAATTAAATTATATAAAATATTAATAAATAGTTTCTATCATAATTACCAACTTTGAGAGGTGGTAAATGAGAAACAAAGAACATTGTTTTGTGAAGCGGTAGTTAACCGTACACAAGAACGGTATGTTTGTAACGCATTTAATAGAAATGTTTGTAAATGAAGGATTAACCCTTAATACAGAACAATATAAGTATATTGATTATATTTATATTATTATGTAATAATATATTAATAATAATTGAGGTGGAAGAGAAAAAAATAAAAGAAAATTGCTTGAGGAAGGATGTCCCCTCTTCTTTGGTTAACATTTTTTCTTTTCACAAAATGGATTAGTTGGTTGGTTTTATGCCCAAAGGTAGGATTAAATGGGAAATTGAGTGATTTTTGGAAACAATATGATTATATTTTATGTCAAAAAAATTTCTTGAGTTGTGTGTGGAAGTGGGAGGGTTGATTTTCTTTTTATAGTGAAGGATGATTGGAATTCATGTATATTTTTGAAAAGGAAATTTCATCCACATTTTTCCCATGTATAGTGGCACCAATAATGAACACAATTATATTAAAGGGAGGTAAGGCTATAAATATTTCCATAAATGTTCTTTTTTATAAGACTATACGTTATTTTGACCATTAATTTTAATTTTAAGTCCCTTATTAAGATTTATTTAAAATTAATCGATTTAATTAATTTTAGCTACATTAAATAATATTTTTGGTAAAAAAATAAGATTACCTTATTCGAATTTATAAATTATGATTAATACAAATATTTAATACATTTTTTTAAATTATAATTACATGAGTGGTAGAAATTAATTTAATGTCATTCTCATAGATGTGTCGCGACATCAGGTTTTTTAGTGAAATTGTTTAAAAGTGTGAAATTTTTTTTTTTTCAATTTTACTTTCAATTAAAATTCAGTATTCATCACTATTCATCTAAAAATGATGTTTTTCAACAAATATCCAAAATTAAATGTAATATATTTTCAACATTACGAATAAAAAAAATGAATTTTATTTTATCATATTCAATTTTTAAAAGTTTATAAAATTAAATTTATTATTTTTCATAAAAGGACATAAAAACATCTATTTTAAAAAATAGTGTTTTCAAACATATAATGACTTTACCAAAAATTATATTTTTCATTATAAATATTATTTAATTATATCCACCCATTATAAATAATATTTTTAAATTAGTTATTCTTATTCATATTATTATGTTTAACGATTAGGTTCTAACTATGTGGTTTGAAAATTTATAATAAAAAATGTTGTTTCGTAGAAACTAAATGTTGTGTGTAATGTAGGCCATGTTGGTGTTGCATGTAGAGTAATATTATCTTGATGTAGAACAAGTGTTGCAGCATTGGATGACTCTATTTGTTAAGGTACATTAAATAAGTCATAAAATAGAAGGGGATACATGAGAACTTATATAATATATAAGGAAAAACAGATACATATATTCTTGTGGTGACATTTTAGAATTTTAAATGATGAAAATTTTAAAGGGTGGAAGAATGTAACACCTGATATTCAATTGTAGTAATTATTATTTTCTTTCTAAATTAACTATAACATAATGTACATAGCCTCTTTCATGAATTTGATAACAAAATAAATTAAAAAAATATTAATTTAATTTTATGAAGTAAAATTCTTATTTGAATCTAAAATTTAAAAAAATTCATTGGGAAATATTTCTATATTTTTCTGAAATAGTTCAGTTTTATATGAATGGTAAAAATACTATCTTTACAAAACTATCACTTTTGGAACATATTAAATATATAAGAATATCTTGAAATTTTATGAAAATTTTTTTATAGACCTAATAAATATTATATAATTAATATAATAATACATTTTTTCATATAGAATCATGTTATTAAATTTTTTAAACTCTCAGTAATGTTTTTATTAAAATATAATACTCTTCTTAGTTCTTTTATTTTAGTCAAGATTTTCGAAATTAAATTTCTGTTCTGAGTTTTTACTAGGAAAAAAAAAGACTCATTTTATTTTAAATAATCCAATTAATTCAATATTAACAAATATTGTACCATTTTTTGTTGTAAAAATCATTTGTATTCATAAAGGCAACATTTTTCTAAAAATTATTTTTTTTGCGTACTGAAAATTTATATTAAATATAATTTATAAAAATTATATGAGTTTAGTCCTGTAAAATGGATTCCACATTTGTAATCATAATAATTAATATTAATTAATAAATTCAACTTATTTTTCTTATAAATAATTGTCACAATGGTATATATTTATCACCTTGACTATGTGTAATGAGGGATAAAAGTGTTAAAAATAATGGGCCAAGTCATCAAGATAACACAAAAAAATCATAAACAAAATTTTTCGGTTTTATTTCTACTTTATCATTATTATATTCTTATATTTTAAATTTTGGTTTCAATTTAATAAGAAAATAAATTTATATTAATATAATAATTCTGTTAAATCCCTATGTGTCCCTCCTCACACGTATAAAATGGAATCTATTATCATCTCTTATTCGTACCTATTTAGAAACATAGCTTGATCGATACCTTACAAGATATGTTACCACCATCCTTCCAATGATCTAGATTCTTTATAATTATCAGAATAACAACCTAGATGGAAGAAGTATTAATCCAAAGGAGGTGTTTCAAAGGAGAGGTAATCATCTCACCCATCTCTTTCAATGGTTCTGTCATATTATAATTCATCTAAATATGTTGTGTCCATCCTTATATAATGACATCATTATACCAAAAATAGTGATATTTTATTATCATTATTATTATTGATCAACCATTCTCCACCTTTATCCCATCCAATGGAAAACTAAAGAATCACCCATGTGTATGAATGGCATGTCGTCTTCACATAGCGGTGTAATTTGTTTTTCAACACCATTTCACTTAATGGTTATAAAGATGATATTAATTAAAAAATATTATATTTATTATTTAATTATGATTCTTGAAATATAATACATCATCTAATTCCATATTCTTCCAAACGTTTGAGAATGATAATATTGCTCATGCATAATTGTGGATTACCACCTCTTCGAAGCGATGTGATTCATTTATCAATTATCACTATGAATTTATTGTCTTAAAATTGTATATAATGAAAAAAAAATAATTTCATTAATAAAATTATTCAAATTATGTAACCATTTTAAATAAAGTTTAACCACAGTTAATATACCAATGTTATTTTAGTTAATTTGACTGAACAACCTTAAGCAGCATAGCTACAAAAGAAATATCAAATCTATAAATTTAAAATTATTACAAAAAGGCCATAAAATATAATATAGATTAAAATTATTATTAATAAAGAATTTAAGGAATTAAAATTCATTATAGTGTTTGATAAAATACGACAGATTAAGCATGGACTTAAGGTAAGGGATTTCAATTATAATTTCATTTTATTACAAGATATTTTATGTTCAAATTTAATTTGGAAAAATTATATAATCATAATATTTTAGACCCAGAATATTTTCTTATTGTATTGTTATATTGAGGTCTAAAATCTTATATTGTATTTAATCTCTACTTGGATAAATAATCAACAAGTAGGATACTTGTAAGGTATTTTATTTTAAAACCATACATAAAAAGTTGTGAAGTTTTCTTTTTAAATATTTTTCTTACTTTCCCATGTTTCTATTTTGATAATATTATTATTTAAAAAAATGATTATTTAAATTAAATTTATCCATATGTGACTTTATTTACAATGTCTTTAAATTAATATTCTTATTGTTTTACAAACATGTTCATTTATATTCTTTTAACAAAAATTTGTAAAGAATATTTATTTTAATGTTTACCGTACTAATAAAATATCATGTTATCATTAACATTGTTTCATTTGAATTTTACATTAAACATTTCTATGGTTATTTTCTATATAAATATTTATCTCAATAATATGGTACTTTTTTTTCAAAATTTTACCAAATTTAAAGGCCATTATTTTCTTACAGGAATGAATTTTGTTTAAATGACTTATAACTAAATTTATATAAACTGTTATAGAGAAGTTATTTTTTTCTAATTTTATTCAATGTAATTATCTAAATTATTGGGTTTGATATAAAAATTCCATTTCTTATTAATGGATTTTCTTTTATCATCTATTACTAATAATGGATTATATCGTTTTTTATATCATTCACTTTATTGTGAACATTTTATCTATCACTATCCCTTATTATTAAACATTAGTTTTATCCTTAATGTATATATTTTAAATGTCATTAATGAATTTAATATCATTTATATTACATTAATGATGTTTCAAATGAATACCATTTTTATATACTTTATAATTTGATAGAGGAAACTTATTTCATTGACTTGGGAAATATGATGTGTTCTTCATTCAATATATATAATTGTTGATTTATATAGAATTTTTAGAATGAATTATATTGATCATTAAATATAAGATGAATTTATAGTATGTGCATGTGATGGGTGGTAAATAGTTATAGAAATATCCTCAAGGAATTAATAGGTCTCATGGGACAAAATAGTTTGAATTCTAGGTTATATGGTTATTTTGTTTACACCTAACTAATTAATATTAATTATTCCTTGGTTTAGTGGAATTTAAGGTAACATTAATGATAACTTAGGAAATAACTTTATAGAAAGATCATAAATATCTAAATTTATGAATTTGTTTTATTAGGAATTCAGTTCCCATTATCTATGTGATTATTAAGTTGATATTATCCAAGGATGTTCACTGAACTATAGTTTTTTATTATATAATTTATTTTGATTATCAACTCGCCATATTTATTATTCCTTATATACTTATGATACCTTCCATTATTTAAAATCCCTTTTGAGCATTTGAGATCACACTATTTTTTCATATCCTAGGATATAATGAATGATGTTATGAATGATTTTCAAATGGGAGAATGTTTAATGTGCTAGGTTTTTATATTTCTAATGTAATATGGTAATCAGTAATGTATAAAGTCCTCCAAGATATCTAACCCGATTGATCATGTTTATAAATATCCATTTAATCTAGTTTCAGTGTAATGAATTTAGCATCAACTCTATGATATTTGAGTATATGTGTTATAGAAACCCCTCTGTAAAACCACCTATTGGGGTACAAACATAATTGGACACTAAACTTGAAACTCATGTAATATGATCTTTAACTGGATATATACACCTTATGTTAACCAAAAAGAACATGACATACCTAGTAATCTCGTCAAAGTAGTTGGTTCCTAAACATTTGATGAGGGAATTGCTTCCTCAAGGATCCAGTCAGGCATAATCAGTAACCAAGTTTTATTATAGATATACACGAGGTATGCTAGAGTTATTAATCATCTAGTAAAATAATTAGTTACCAAGAATTACCTATACTAATAACTAATCTATTAGATGAGAAATAAAATTAAATAAATACAAAAATTAATAGAGAGAATATCTAACACCTCACCTTGATTAACCTTGCATAAAAAACCTTTTGAATTTTACATTCATTAAAAAATGATAAACCCATAACAAGCATAATAAATATAAGTAGGAAATCTATGAGAGTATCATGTTCTATGAATCCCTTTTAAAATAATAAGGGTTAATTATTCAAAATTTTCATAGGATTGCAAGTTATTTTTTATTTAAAAAAATTTCCTTTATAAAATCAATTAGAAAATGTTTTTTACTAATATTTAATTTTAGAAATATAAATACATCCTTGGAACTCGAAATAATTTAATAGAAATTACAATAAATATATCACGAAAAAAATATTCCCCTAAAATAATTTAATGAAATACCATAAACATTCAATCAAGAATCATGTCACACAAAAACATTTATTTCAAAGGAAAGGTTGAAATTATATAGAGAATGATTTTATGTCAATCCATAAAACCTTGAGAAACACTTATAAATATATCATTAATAAAATACATCATTATACTTTAATTAGAAATGTATTTCTAAATAATAAACATCCAATGAATTTATTAATAAAATAGGGTATATATGAACAACTAACTCAAAGGAATTTGAACATTGTTTCCGCATGTCTCTTTATATGGAATATTCCCAATCGATCAAAGAGTCTCCCGATACAATCCCTAACTGAAAAAATGCCATTATTAGATGAACCCAAACCCTAAATCATTTTAACATTGTGAATATTGTTTTGGGGGGGTTTTAAAATCAAATAGAAATAAGATAATTGAGGTGAAGAGGAAAGGGAATAATGAGAAGTATAAATTACCATGAAAAACACATAAAATCCATGTATAGGGGGAATGATTAGAATGAGAATTAAGGAGGAACCATATCTAGGGATACATGGTTAAACCTAGTGAGTTAGAGATAAAAGGATGATATTTAATGAATAATTCATTAATATTCACTAAATTTTGGTGAAAACATTCTACTAAAATGTTATGATATAAAGTAAAACCCTTAGGGGTTTTTTCCTGGTGTATACCTGATAAAAAGGGGGTAATAATGGAGGTCGAATCATATAAAAACATGCTTTATGAAAAAAAATTAACAGGATTAATGGTTTTACTTCATGGTTTATTAATCCATGTGCAAACCATAAATATTATACTAGAAATTTTTTTTCAACTTGTGGGTGAGTACTGCGGAGTTTTTGAAAACCATGATAAAATAGTGTGACTTGAAAATCTCCCTAGAACATAAAAAGGACCCACCAAATTATTGGACAATTCACCCAGATATCAATAAATGAATTAAATTAAATTTATTCACACTTTGGGTGTCATGATTATCCCTATCCTTCCACAACCTTCCCTTAGAATTTTTTTGGTCAATAATTGAAGGTGACTAGACAAACAATAATCAAACCTCAAACAAGAGGTGGGGTTCAAGGAAAACTTGAAAGGTCCCAAAAAAGAGAAAGAAAAAAATATAACTCCTCATCTACATCATCCAACACAAAACCACAAATATAATGATCCAATTTAATGAAAAATACCAAATATTTATAATCATAGATCAAACCACCTGTAAAAATCAATGGTCCTATGAGAAGGGAGACATAGTGAATGTGTCTTCTCCATTTAGAATTATTATGAAATAGTGAAATGAAAATAAATAATCTAAATAGGAAACTGTCAAATATTTAACCTTATCCATCAACCATAATGACTATTCCATGAAAACAAAACAAAATCACGGAAGAATATATCCTATAGAAAATGGGGCATCTTAAAATGAAATTAATCATCACACTACAGAGGATTTCATTCCAAACATTTGGATGAAAATGGTACTTGAAAAATAGACACATCCTAGCCACAATAAAAAACAACCTGGGAACTTACCTTGGTCTATCACATAACATGGGTAGACTATGAACTCATCTATGGAGAACCATATCACAACCACCCATCAAAAAGATTATAGAACCCCCATCTGGTCACTAAAAGGGAACATCAGTCCTAACAACTCGAGAATGGACCTAATTGTCTCCCATACTCATTTAATAGTATTCTCACCACAGAATAACCTCAAAACTACATAAAAAGTCCTTCAATAATTAACCACATCCAAAACAATAGAAACCTTGAGAAATGAGATTCCAATAATCCAATAAGAACTTAACCTCAAAGAATGAAGTTGCAAAAAGGTAAATCAAATAAACATACAAAATGAAAACAAGTACAACATGGTAAATATTATTTAGATCCTAAACCATGAAAGAGTATTCAAAATTGATCAAAAAACATCCAAATAAAGGTTACAGTAGATAATTATTCTAGTAAAAAAACTCATAGAACTCATAGAGATAGTCTAGGGAAAATAAAAAAATTAAAATATTAAATTACATAAAGAATTTTTTATTAAATAATTTGATTCAAATAATCACATCCAAGTGTCCTGAGAAAATTATTACCAACCACTTAAGGATTATTTGAGAAATTATAAATAGGAATAGAAATTGGTTAACATATTGAGATCACAAATCTTTTCATATTCTATATAGAATTTGAATATAAATGGAAACCTCTAAGAAATGAGGGGTCACACTTTATGGAATAAGTCAATGGAAAACCTTTCATTTTATTCCTTGGTTATTCTAAGAGGAACATGAAAATATGACACAAGGAATTATCCCATCAAATTTATGCCTTATTTCTTGAACAAAATAATCCCATTAAAATCCATGGGATAAATATAAAAAACATCACCCATTAAAATAAAATGGATAAAACATAAAACACAAAACTATATTTCATAGAAATCAATAATACTGCATGAAAAGGAATGTTAAAACATCTCTTTACATAGGAATTTTTTGAAAATAATTCTAAAAAATAATGGAAACATACCCATTACATTTTAAAAAGAAAATAAAACTTTTTACCTGTATTACCTAAATTTTATGCCCATTTTAACACTCTAATATAAATTTAAAATCAATTATTTTCCAATATAAAATTTTCAAAAATACATATAAAATCTGAACTTCATTTTAAGAAAATTATATAGAGGACTAATCCCACATTCAAATCATTTTCCATTCACTTTTATAATATTCCTTATCTTATGAAACATTTTATTAGACACATAAAATATATTTTTTAAATGACCCATCAAAACCATATTTTAAAATCATAAATTTTAAGAAATGATATTTTCACACTCAAAATATACTTCAAAAATCAAATATATAAAAGGAAAAAAATAATAAATCCAAATATCATGAAAAATCCAACTCAAAAACATTATAAAACCAAAAAAACCCTCTTTATATCATCTCTAATAAGTGAAGACACCTTTAGTGAAATTTGGAACCCATATGCATCAAATCAAAAAAAATATGGTATGTATATTTTTTTATGGTTATTAATGTTTTGTTCCAACCATGATAAATGATCTGTAAAACTTATAGAAGTATCTTTACCGAGTTTTTATGGTTTGATTGACTATGTTGGATAACCATGAATCCATATTTCAACCACTATCTCTATCCTAACATTCATCATAACTGCCAAAATAAACTTTCACCACTTTGGGAATCCAATTATTATTCATACACATAAAAATACATTAAAATAAATCAAAATCAGAATAAAAATAAAAGACTCAATTCTTAACTACCCATGGAAGCTTGAGTTTATGAATATGAAAATGCATGTGAGCCCCCCCCCCCCTTATGTCCCTCTTGATTTCAAACTACCCTATTCCCAAACAACAATATCACATGAAAAAAATAGTAGGGGGTTCTCAAAAACCTAGGTCTTTTCCTAGAACCTTGACACTTGTTCCATTTATTATAAACATACCTTGGAATCCCCCTAAATCAGAACGAAACCTGGCTCACTATTAACCCAATGGGTATTCCTGATCCCCAAATGTTGGTGAAAAGTTCCAAGGAATCAGAAAAGGTAAATGGGAGCAATTTATCCACCAATTAATAGTTAATACTTCATAAGGTCATTTATTTAAATTATGTAATTGACTGTTTATACTATAGAAATCCATGAAACAACTAGTAAATATAAACAAATATAATAATTCAAGAAAATTATTCATGATCAACAATAATGATCCAACCCATTTCAGAAAAATAAAACATCATCCATAAAGAATATAACAAAATTTGAAATGATGAGATATAATAAAATAAATAAGAAATATATAAATGGGTGGTAATCTTGGTCAATAAATCTATAAACTATAATAAACTAAATGAACCCATCCCAAAGCCAACTCCATGAAACCTCTATTTTCTCACTACATCCAAACTCAACCTTATCATCCAAAAGAAAATATATGAGAACTGGTATAGAAACTTGATCCATAAAAATATACAGGTTTAAGCTAAATATCCTAGTAGTTTTTTACACACCGAGTCTTTGAAATTTAGTAAAATAATCATATTAGGAATTATAGTTTGAAATAAAATAATGAAGATAAAGGTTTTCCATTTTATAACCCATAAAAAAATAAATCTTAATTCTTGTTTTTAGAAACAAATATTCTTCTCCTTTTAAATCAAACTCATTTCATTTCAAATAAAAATTTTCAAAAATTACTCTTTAGAAATTCATTTCGAAAACATTTTTGAAAATAAAAATAAATGTTCCAATTTTATTAATAAACATTAAAAATATACCACTGAAACCATTTCAAAAATTTAATTCCCCTTAAATTAAATATTACAAAAATTAATCACCACAATTCCATGAAGCAATATAAATATAAAAAATACTATAGGTGTTACTAGTAAAGGTATTAGGGAAATATTATATATATTGAAGAAACCCCAATACGAAACCACCTATACATGTACATGTTTTATGGCCTACTAACCTGGGAACCCATTTATTATGATCCTAAACTAGAAACCAGTACCTTAGGTCATCCTCAAAGAACCTTATCATTCTAGCAGTCCATTAAAAATATTCTAACCATAAACCATCTAAGGTGTGTGATGCTACAATGGGGAACCATCCATGTTCACTCAACAAATCAAATCCATGGTAGATAGACATAATAGTCTCTAGAGTATAGACTTTTCTAGGACACTACTTGTTTCCTTGTATTCTTATAAACAACAACCAATAAAGGTGGTGATAAATTCATCAAATTAAATATATAAATGAAAATATGTAATGCCTCATGCCTCACCTACAAAACCCTACAATATAACATCCCATTTAACATCATACATTCATTAAAATTTATTTAATCCCCTATAATAGGAATTACAAATATAATGGGGTATTCATTGTGGATATCGTGATATATTAATCCCTTTAAAATTTATAAGAATACCTTTTTGAAAAACTACATTTGGATTCTGATCTATTTTTTAAATTATAATATTTTATTTTAAAATTAATGATATAATATTTAAAAAAAATTACGGACATTTAAAAATACAAATAATTATTTTAACCTAGAATTAATTTCATTGAAATTAAAAAAACCGTATGGGAAACATTTCCCACTAAAAAAAATTAATGAAGTCCTATAAACTTTTAGTTGAGAATCTTGGAACACTATGTCATTTATTTCAAATGAACATTTGAAATAATATAAAAACCATCCTTTATGTCAGGTTATACAACATGATTAACACTTATAAATATTTCATTGATATAATACATCAATTTAAATTAATTAAACATGAATTTCAAACTCGTTATAATTATATGAATATATTAATGGTGAAGAGTGTATAGAAACAGCTACCTAAATAGAATCCGAATAATGTTGCAATGTGTCACCTTCAATGGAGAATGTCTTATTTAGCACTGAGTCACCCTATTCGATCCCTAAATGATTAAAACCCCAATGAAAGACAAACCAAAACCCTAAATCCTCTATAAAAATTAAATTGGGTTTTAGGTTGTGGAAAAATCATGAAAAACATTAGAGGGGATAAGGGAGAAAAAATGAATGGGGTGGAGATATTACCTTGAATCCTACATAAAATCCATAGAGAGGGGCCAAGCTTAAAATAAAAATCATGGAGAAAACCTAAATAAGGATGAGAGGGTATGACCAAGTGATTTGGAAAGAATAGAACTATAATTGGTGAATAAATATTGGATAATTACAAACATTTAGTGGTAAATTAACAATACAATTATAGGAAATGAAGGATAACCCTTAGGGGTTGATTCCTAGTGTATAAACGATATAATTGTGGTTTAAATAGAGGCTGATTAACATAAACCCATGTTTTATATAAAAAAATTATTTATGATTTAATGGGATTCATATTTCTTATATAGGATTTAGTTAAAAATATATAAACCATGTTGATATTACTAAAAAAATCAACTTTTATGTGAGTGTTTCATTTTTTGGGAAAACCATTCTCAAATTACGTGACTTGAAAAAATACCACAAAACATGTTACAATGACACAAAAAACTATAGGAGAATCCACAAAAATATTAATAAGTAAATAAAATACAATATAGTGACAGCTTGGGTGTCATAGTTCATTACAAAATATTATATGTTATAATAAAATGTTAAGGTAATAAAGAGTAGTAGTATTGTGTCGACATGTGGAATATTCTCATTAGGTATAAATTAGTTTTTTGTGTGTTGGATATAATATTTTATATTACACATAAATTTTCATACACTATGTCTTTGGTTTAATAGGGTTGCATGGATTATATTTTTATTACTTTAATTCTTCAGGTTGGTAAGATTTCTATCATGAGATCATTCATACTTTGATATATTTTTTACACCAACCTTAATGATTATATAAGAAGGAGTGATTTATAGAGGCTTGGGATTTCCATACATATATATTAAATCATTTTTTATAAATATTCACTACATTACAAAAACACATAAATGGGACCATAATAGTGTAGTTCTTTTGGAAACATAGAAGCATAAAAACAGGTCCATAAGTGAGCTATATAATCTCCCGCTATTTCCTTCACATCTATTTCCCTTCTTAGGAATATCATACAGAATACATATCTTCATAACCTGGATAACGGAAATATAAGAAATGGTGAGGTCAAATGTTCAGTAATGGTAAACAAGGTATATATATTATCATAACCTGAACGTAACTGTATGTGAACAAGAGAATAAAATTTAAAATACAATAACCAACATTTAAAATATCATAATATTGAGTAATGAAATAATTATTAGAAATTCATAACTCATTAATCATAGGGGAATCAAAGAACATGATCCCTGAGAGAATATCATTATCTTAAGACATAGAATATGTGGTATAAACATACATATAGAAAAAAACTTCTATATTAGTCAAGGATCAATTAAAATACCATCATAGAAAAAAAACACCCTTACTAAATCAAATTCACTTCCTCTTCTAGACCAGTATTACTGAACCAATTACACACCCTATACCTGCCTAGTTTTAATAAACCAGGTTCACTCCCTATTCAAGATAGGTCTTATTTACTAGGTTTACTTTCTAATTTAGTCACGTGTATCACGTGAGATATAAATCATTACCAAATTCATTTGAGAGAGATTTACATCACACCTATCACATAATGAAATCATACTTATGTGTGCCAGAAGATCATAAAAATTCATAATATCATAACAAATGAAATAAAATGGATATCATAGACATGTAATCATATCATAACCTATGTAAAATATAATGGTTTCATATTCATTTCATTATAGAATAACCAATGAAATGAAGCGCATTTCAAAATCATTTTTAATGGTGTAACCTATAGAAGAGAAAGGGGTTTCATAAAAAACATGTATTCGTAAACATAAACTTCTCAGAGAAAGAATAAGAATGGTATCCTTAGATAATATCCCTAGTATGGAATATGTAACATAAATTGATAAAATCATAGGTCAAAAATTATTTTTATTGATCATTTAAAACATTTACTTAGGAAAATATCACTTCCACTTTAAAAATAAACCTTTTAAATCATAAAACCATTTGAAAAAAATAATTGAATATAACCTTGAAGAACTATAAATACAGAATCAAAAAATTGATTTTTCATGACATCAAAAAAATTATGTTTATGTTGTACATGTTAAAATGAGAATTCCTTTCATATTTTTATTAAAATTTAAATAGGAATTGTGTGAAAAAAAAACAAATATTCCATTCGATTTTAAAAAAACTAAAATATGAGTAAAATTTTATTTTAAAAACCCTGAGAGGTCAATAAAACTTTTAAAAAAAATATTTAAATCGTGGTTTTGGATGAAAACAATTTTCTCACCGAAAGAGATAAATAAGGTTGGATTTTCTAAAAAAAAATTCTTTAATATTTATTTGAAAAACATATTGTAAAAATGTTTCCATTACATGATTATAAAATGAAAAATCATAAGGGAAGAAAATTCAGGAAAATTATTGATAGGTAGATCATGATATTTCGACTTTGGAGACTTAATAATAAACAATGCTGATAAATAATGAGGCTATAACATAAGATATTTACAACTTTGGTAACATTGAATCATAATCCCAAGGTAAGAATAACATAAAATTAAAATTAAAATATCATTAGGATGAATAAATTCATGATATTACATGTCAATTTTTAACTATATACACCTCATGAAATAAAATAGTTTCATAATATAATGTATTTCTCAATGAATTCAAATTGAGCAAAACAACTCTTACTTAAAGTATTGAATTATTTCGTAATCATTAAAAAATATTGTATAATTAATAGAAGTTTATTATAAACCTATTATGTAACCATATTCATATATATAATAAAATAAATTATTTTATTATGTCTTTTTTTAATTGTTTATTTACAATTCCATGTTAATGTTATTTATCTGGTAATAACTGCTTGGTTTTCATTTATGTTTTGATTTTTTATTGTATTTTTCAATTATATTGATCATGGTTTAATAATATAGAAAATTAAAAATATCATATATATTCATTATATATGAATTAATCGTAATTAATATTATTTAGTGATTGAAAATGACATAAACCGTTCATGGGGACAGTACGTCGTACGTACCCAAGAACGCTATTTTCATTTTCTTTTTGGCATGAATGAAATAAATGTATGTGATAACTATTATTTTTATTGAATCATTTTTATATCATATATATCCTATATTTTTATTAAAATAATCCTAAATACCTTCCATATAAATCCTGAATGAATCATATCACTTCGTGAGGAGGTAGTCTTCCACACACATGAATGACATTATTGTATTCACACTATAATGAAAAATATTTAAATATGTGTGATATGATAATTAAATGATCATAAATAATCATAAAAATAAAATATATTATTTATAAAAAAATTTATCCTTCATTATTTCTATCCCTGAAAGGTGGTAAGGTAAAAAATGAATGACATCGGTTCGTGAGGCAGTAGTCTTCCGTACAAAAGAATGATGATTTAATAACATATTTGATTGAGGTAGATATGTTTTTAGGTAATAAAATTAACAATAAAAGGTATCAGTATATATAGGATACCTATTTCATTATATAACAATGATATAATAATAATTTAATTGGCTTGAGGATGAAATAAAATAAAGATGCTCGTTGATGAATGTTGCCTCTTCTTGAGGTATACTCTTAATGTTTCCACTAAAATAAATCCTATGAATGATTTATTCTCTGAATATGGATTCTAGGATAAGGATAAAAAATATGTTAAGTGATTTTAGTATTTATTGGACAAACTAAATGGTTTTGATGGTCTTAATAAGGGAGGAGAGGTGGTAGACTTTTATAAATGGGAGAGAGGACCCACTTGGTCTTTTTGAAAAGAACTAAGTGATCCCATGTTTTTCATATGAAAAAGTGTCAGAGATGGAAAAAATTATAATATTATACATTATATTTCATTATAAGTCCACAAAATATTTTTTGACAAATTTATATTTAATTTTTACCCTTATCATTTTAGTTTAACACCCGGGTAAACACATTTTTACCTTAAACATGGTAACTATTTTTTACGGCATTCACTATTAATTTGAGTCAAAAAATAAGTCGGAATTTTTAGAAATTGTATATTAAGGTGATTCGAAATATAAAATCCATTTTTTCAACTTACATTCACATAATTAGAATAAATTATTTTAAAATTATTCTCAGATCCATGTCGCAAAAACAGGTTTTTAAAGAGAAAATGATCAACCATTTACAATGTATTTGTATTAAATTTAATTATGAAATAAATTAAAAAGAACTAAATTTGATAAATAGATATATAATTAAACTAATAATACATTAAAAATAATTTAAAATATAATATAACATTATAAATACTTTTGGTTAAAATGATGTTTTCAATAATAATTATTTTTTTTCCATTATTCATCAAAAAATGAAACTTTCAAATAAATCCAAAAAATTTAACGATAAGATAATTTTGACATTATAAATTCAAAAATTAATATTATTTTATCAAATTAGTTTTATAACCGTTTCAAATTTTAATTTTATTCTTTCTCATATAATAAATATTTTTTGATAAAATAGTATTTTTTAAATACATAAAGACTTTGATGAGAATTATTTATTTTGTTGTGAAAATATTTTTTTATATAACCATGAAAAATTATTTATTACTGTTTATATAACTATTTTTAATGTCTTGGTTATAATGGTGAAGTAAAACTGAAAATATTAAAAATATATCATGGTTTTGATTAAACTCAATATTGCATATAACGCAAGCTAAGACTGTGTTGTGTGTATCACAAGATTATCATGGTGTTGTGTATAATGAAATATTATCTTTTTGTTATGTGTAATAAAATACATCAATGAAATTTAATTTATTTTAAAAAATACTAATTTATTAAAACTCATTTTATTTCATTCTACCCTAGTTAAAATGAATATCACCCTCGAGATTCATCACTCTGATACAAAACAGTGAAGACACATTAGTCTCACGATATCCAAAAGTTCCCACATGGATTCGTCAAATTATTAGTTTAACCACAAAACTTTAATCAGTTGAGTGGTCTTTTTCATTGGAAATTCAATGTATGATTGAGAATCTTTGTAGTTATTCCTAATAAGAAGGACCTTTTTGTAATGTTATGACCTCTATGTTTCGTACATGTGAAGGGTCAGGTATGTTCTTCCTTGGAATAGTTTAATAGAAACCATCATGGACTTGAGAGATGTTTGGTGGAAGCTCCAAGTGATCGGATAGCATCCTGATACAGTCTGTAATTTTTAAAGGGATGATATACGTAGGTATCAGTTTCCATTTGACCATAAATCTCACAACGTTATTCCATTGTGAAATTCATAGAAACACCTCATCACAGACTTTATATTCTAGATCAAACTGGTGATTGTTATCATAACATTTATTCCAACTCTGAGATACCTTGATGTGTTGATGAATGGTTTTAATCTTCTCTTTCATTCCATTAGTTTTCTCAGGTCCCAATATCATTATTTCTCCAACTTTATTTCAACACGTAGAAGCTCTACATTTCATTACATATAGGGTCATATAAGGAGTCATCTGAATGCTTGAGTGAAATCTATTATTGTAAGAAAACTTAACTAGAAGAATGTGTTGATCCCAACCACCTTTGAAATCTAGTCAACAATATTTAAACATATCACCTAGGGTATGAATTCATCTTTCAGACTAATTGTCTATTTGAGGAAAATATTTAGTGATAAAGCTCAACACCATATCGAGATCTTCTAGAAGAATTAACTAGAAATTTGAGGTATAACTTGGATCCTGATCAAATATAATGGAATATGTTACTCCACAAAACCATAAAACTTTCATAATGTATATCTTGGAAAGATGATCCAGAGAGATGTATTATCTGAGAGCGATGAAGTGTGCTAACATAGTAAAGGTATTGACTAAAACACATAAAATATTATTCCCTTTAGACATTTTGGGGATTCCAACAACAAAATCCATTGTTATGTTCTCCCCCTTCCATTTTGGTATGGGTAATGGTGAATAATCATGTTATATTTTTCACTTTCGATATTAACTTACTAACATACCAAGCACATAGATATAGAATTTTTGACATCTCTTTTCATGCTATCCCACCATAAGAATTCGTTCAAATCCCTATACATTTTTTTACTCCCATGATTAATAGATAATAAAAAACATTGAGATAACACTAAAAACACTTTCTTCAATACTGGTGTGGACAGAACACGTTCATGATTCATAATCCTTATCATTCCATCGTTATTAAGGTTAAACATATGAACCATTATAACCTTTTTTTAGACCTACATCTTCCATCTACACAAGTTTTATCTTTTCATGGATATATGGTCTAACATGAAATTGATAAAATTATTTTTTCCCCTCATTTTAATATATCCATATCCATCCATTATAAATCCAAAAAATATTAGATCTTTTGTAAACCTCATCATGGATAATCTCACATAGTCCATTCAACTCAAAGCATTGTCTACCTTATTCACTTTTACAAGGTGGTAATATATTTACAAGTCATAATCATTAATCTTTTCTAATAAACTTATTTGGTTCATCTTCAAATCCTCATATGTGAGTATATAATTTAAAATGTTTTTATTAGAATATATATCACAATTTTTCCCATAAATATAATTCATCCATATCTTTATTGAAACACTTACTGTAGATAACTCTATATCATGAGTTAGGTAATATTGTCATTAATCTTCAATTATCATGATACATAAGATATAAACTTTCCCTTTAGATTAATAACACAACCCAATCACTTATTGTATGCATCACAATATACTATAAAACTTTCCCTACAATAGGGTAATGTAAGAACATGTGTGCTTACTAATCTTCTCTTCAATTATTTGAAATTTTAGTCCCATTCATTTATCTAGAAGAACATGGATCACATCCATGTTAACATGGTCATATAATTAGTTATTCATGAGAAATTATCTATAAACCACCGATATTATCCAATTAATTAAATAAAAATACAGATCTCAGTAACTTTTGTTATTCTGTGCCAATATTCAACAGCCTATATCTTTTATTGATCTACATATATACACTCTCTTGAGATTATATATCCCAATAAATTAAATCATTTGCATCCAAAAACACACATTGTTAATTTTTTATATAGTTTCTCCTTTCTCAAGGTCGGTATTACAATTCCAATGTTATCTTCCTGATCTTCATTTTCATTTGAGAAGATAAAAATATCTTCTATAAATACTACAACAAATTGATCAAGGTAATCTCTAAAGACTCTATTCATTAAATTATTGTATACATAGGTGGAATAAGTAATAACTAAAGGCATAAATATATATTCATAGTTTGCATATCATATATAGAATGTTTCCATATGCATATCCTTATTCTTAAGATCAATTAATGATATCTAGAATGAAGGTCAATATTAGAAATGTATTGGTCTCTACAATTTTAATCTATCAAGTCAGAAATATGGGGTATAGGATATAATATCTTCCTTATTCTCTTGTTAAGATCTTGATAATAAATGCAGAGTCACATAGATACATCATTATTATTAAAAAAATAGGTGCACCATAATGTGATATACTTGTCTAAATGAATACCATGTAAAGGATTTCTTGGAGTTTCCTCATCATTTACGGCAACTAAATTATATCTATTCTTGGGGAAGTGTTTGAAACATGTGTAGAACTAGGTATGAGCACTTTTGAGAACTGAACATAACATTATGGATAAATATTAGCAACTCTACTATAAATACAAGAACATATTCCAGCACAATAGGCATATTATATATTTATGGTTTCTCCCCAACCATTTTAGTTAAACAACCCTTCTAAAAGGAAATAAATACCCATATAGTAGACGTGAAATCCATCAAAAGTTCATACATATCTTAATATTGATAGATGTTCATTGGTTTGTTTGTAATATCAAATATAAAATCCATTCATCAAAAATTTATGTTGGATTTATATAAATATATATAATCCTTGCATAATATGATATCAAATTCAACTAAATTAAGAATTCCATGATTGGAAGTAAGAACATTCCCATCAACATCAACTGAAGATGAATCATATATGTGTGATACGATCATCATACCATTAAATATTTTCAATTTTAATTCAATTTCTAATCATTTGGGTGGAATCTTGATACCCTTTATTATTATTCAGATATGAATGAATTGGTATATCTTGAGTCAAATAAGACATTAGCGGTTCTAGAGTGGATGGTAAGTGTACCATTCACAACATCATTATTAAACCCCTCGTCAAAAAAAATAATCGCATAAGAATTACCTAATTACCTTAGTAAAGAATTTGATGATGTTAAACATCATCATTAACCCTCGAGTTTAGTAATTGGTTAGCATATTTACCATTCTACATACACTTCAATCACTGAAGTGCGGGAGGTTCATTTTTTGCATCTTTTCTGTTATTCATATCATTATCCAACTTCTTCCCATTATTCTGGGAATCAATATCTTGATAACCATCCCTTCCACAGACAAACCATTTACTAGTCCCCTAAGATAATTTCCTTCATTATAGAGACCCTAATTTTTATTACGTAACTATTATATCATTTTAAGGGTAAACAACATAATAGAGTTAGAAAACCATTATCCAAATGTTTAGTGTCCTGGGAAAATTTGGACTATACATAACTATTACAAAAAGACATATAAATTTCTTTAATTCCTTATTATAAAACATATTATTTTCCCTCATTTTATCTTTAGTAGAAGAATTCACATGAAGATATACATCAAAATAAGGGGTCTGATAAAATCCCATTAATATGATGAATAAGAGAAATGATACATGGGTGACCATAATCATATCCATTGTAAAATAATTAAAGGATCATAATCATAAAAATGGTATTAATAATTAGTTAAATTAAATAAATGTGGAAATGCATAAAAATGAAACATCATATCTTATTGGAAAAATACCACACATAGTTGAGAACAAATCTCTCATCATGTTCATGAATATTTAATTTAATATCATGAGATAAATAATTTTTCCCAATTAATTAGAATGTTGTATAATTTTAAGAACACCAATCACATTATAACATTTACATGCATTGTATAATTCTAGGTGCACCTGTCTCATCACAACATTTACATTATCATTCATTCCATATAGAAAGTATATCAATATTGGAAATAAAATAACCAATGGAATGGTATGGGTATCATTTCATAAATCATACATTCATTAATAAACTTTTGTGTTTCCAAATTAAATAGTTAATAACATATTTGATATTAGAATCATCAATCTTTTGTGAAAAATAAACAATCTCACAAGATGTAAAAGATGGGTTTTTAGAAGAAAAAAAATTATTTGGAAAAATATTTTAATTTCTCATAAAATTATAATTGAAACATGTATATCTCCAAAAATATAATTGAATGATAAAGAAATTAAATTTACGAAACATTAAATGATCATCCAAACTGAAAATTGAGTGAATGCAGGAAAACCTAAATAAATGGCATTAGGTGTGTGAATCCCTTACCTATTGTCTGAGTGATTTCTTCACATTAATATCCTTGATCATAAATTTAAATAATTAATTTATAAATAAATAACCTATTATAAAGGAATTTTATTTTTTAAAATTGTATTAAGTTCAGTTTTTTCCTTTATGATTAGTTAAATGGTTCAATTTAATTGTTTGAGATTGTTCATTTTCATGGCTTTCATGATCAGTATGCTGGTTTATATGTATGTAATTTCATGTACAATGAGAATGATTATATAGAATTGAAATTATAATATTTTAATGAAAATTAATAATTTTTTTTATTCTTATATGTCATTTGGTAATATGGTATGAGGGTGATTTATTAGAAAGAACATTAATGAAAATGATTTAATTTATCTTGGTGGTTTTTACGACAATTATAAGCTTATATCATTTTACATGACAAGATGTTAATAAACTAGATAAATAACATTATATAAATTATAAAATTTATAATAAAATATTATTTATCCATAACTATGGTTTTATGATGATCCTTGAATACCGTAGTAGAAAAAAACATGTCTTACACGAATGTGGTGATTCGAAACCTCATAGAAGATGTTTTAATTTTTATAATAAAAGGAAGAAGAGAAGAGGATTAATGATTAATTATTATATTATCATGAACAAAATACATTTTATATAAGGTAATTCAGTTTTAATTCAACTTTTATAAGGTTAAGTTAGGATGGGATAAGAAAATAAAAGAAATTAAAAGATAAAGAAAGAGGATTTTACCTCATGAATTTCTCTTCGATGAGAACCTCTTTAGGGAAAAGGGATTAGTATTTGATGAGACCACGGGATATTGGACGTGTGGGTGGGGATTTGGAAGAGTATTGGGGGAAATTTGATAATATTCATGTATTTTTAGGTGTTAGGAGAAGAGGGGTGATGAGTGGTATTTATAGGGGAGGAGAGGGGTGTTTTTTCATTTTTTATGCATTAGTTTTTTATTTTGGCTCAATAAAATGAATAATATTACCCTTATCACAAAATATATTAATATATTAATGTAATGTTCAAGATTATGGGAATCAATCATCTGTAAATCTTCTATGAATCATTAATTAAAGTATTTGTTAAAAATTGTAAATTACCATATTTCACTATTCAACAAAAATTCCAGTATTTTATAAAAATCACAAATATTAACTCTAACCATTTTTCAATGTGTATAATTCAATAAGGAACTAAATTTTACGAAGATAATTTTCTATGTATGAGAAATTTATTTTTTAATTAATATCATCATTTACATTGAAAATACTAACATTAAATGTATAACTGATTTTATAACACTTTAACAAATTAATTAAGGTACAATAATATTATATTATAATAATAATACAACAAAATGTTAATTTATGAATCTTTTTTTAAAAAATATATTTTCATTTAAATCATTATATTAATTATAAAATTTTAAATAAATATTTATAACATACATAAATATAAAAAACATAATTTATTATTACAAAAAATTATTTACTTATTATTCGATTTAAATATATTATATTTAAATCTATAAGGTAACAAAATTTTATTTATACATTCATAGGTGAGTTTTTTACTATATTGTCCAGATTACTATTCCTAATGGTCATGTTACTATTCTAGGGGTTAAGTTTCTATTTCACTGGTATAAGATCCTTAATTTCTGAAAAAAATCCTCATATTTCATTCAATATTCATTTATAAATATCTTTTTGTGCCATCTATGTGATTTTATATTATTTATAAGATATGAAAAAATTATAATAAGGGATTTGTTTTGATGAAATTATGGGTTGTTTCATTCTACCATATTATGAACTTTTTCAATGAATATTTTTAACATACTATGTAGAAAATAAGTGAGGGTAATACTCCTTAATTTATTCCTCTAGTTCCCATGTTCCCCTTCATACTTACAGTTCCTCCATAGTACTATGAAGAAGTGAGTAGTCTTGTTATGTATAACTTTATCTCTATAATCAAATCTCATCATTAGCAGCTCCTCGTAAGAGAGATCATGTTCAAATTGTACCACCTATGTATTCAATACATGTTTTGGATCTGGTTTTTACTTCCTCAAGATAGATACATGGAATACAACATGTACTTGATACATGGTTGGTGGAAGTGATTTTCGATGGGCCACAACTCTAACATGATCATGAATCTCAAAGGGGTCGATGTACATGGGACTTATCTTTTCTTCTTTCCCAAATATCATGATCTAATTTTATAGAGATACACATTGTAATAGCTTGTATCCATCCATAAACACTAGGTATAATCGATGGTTTTCTAGATAGATATTTTTTGACTTTTGGAAACCTTGACGTGCTGCTAAATTTTTTTCACCATTTCAACCATTTCAGGTGCTAGCAGCTGATGTTCACCGACCTCAACCCAACATGTTTGTGTTCTGCATCTTTTCCCATAAAGGGATTTATATTGAGACATTTGTATTCTTTAGTACAAACTATTTTTTATGTGAATTAAAATAGAGGTAAATGTTTGTCCTATCCCCCTTGGAAGCCTATAGAAAATTCCCTCAACATGTTTTCTAGTGTCTAAATATTCTACTCAAATTAGCCTTCAGTTTGAGGATAATAAGTTGTAGTGGAGTTCATATTAATGTTTAGAGCAAGTCTGAGTCTTTTCTAGAACATAGAGGTGAATCTTGGATCTCAATCAAATACAATCAATAGTGGTAATCCATGTAACCTTATAACTTATCTTATGTATATCCGAGAAATTTGATCTAGTAGTAAGTTATCTCAAATTTCGATAATGTGAGTTGTCTTTGCAAGATGATCGACAACAACTCATATGGAATTTTTTCTTCTAGATGTCTGCAAATGTTCGGTAAAAAATTCAATGGTGATGGTTTCCAATTTACATGTTTTTATGGGTAATGGTTTCATCATCCCATTATACATTTTTATTTTATCCTTCACTTTCTAACATACTGGCCTCCTTGATGTACATTCAGTGATCTCCTTTTTCCTATTGTTCTGCCAATAATGTAATAGGAGATCTATGACAACCCTTCTTTTTATTACAACATAAACATGATTTATTACATAAAACATCACTTGAGACAATAAAGAAGATCGAGAGGTTTCGTGTCATTGGGGCTTAGGATAATTGCATAAAAACTTGAAACATGAAATACAACATCTTTATTGAAAAGTTCCTTTACATGACCACAAAATTCACTCATACTTAGCATTGCATGGGATAACCTAAGGACATGCATAAGAAAAGGGTGAGCTATAAAGCCCAGTAAGGGAATACACATGGAATAACATGAGGATTACAATACATGTTATACATTAGGCATATGAATAGAGCACAAGAGAAACATGAATATAAAGGCATGATAAAAGATGATAATAATAACATGGAAATGTGGCAACAACACTTTACATGGAATTAGCATGATTCATGGCACATTGCACATGGAGCATGAGTAAATCCTCATTGCACATGAAGAATGAGTAAACCCTCATTTCACATGAATTAGAATGATTCAACACTCATTTAAAATGACGTATCATGATACTATACTTTTCCCAATGCATTGGAGCGCTATAAGGACACCCCCTTCTTAAACATTTCATTTCATGCATAAGTGTGCCACATGGATCATAAAAAATGGATTCATAAAAAATAATAATTTAATACACGATAAAAGAATGTGGAATTCATACATGAAACTTTATAATCAATAAGTAAATGTGAATAAATTTGAATATCCTTGATGGATAAATGGGCATGTTATTCACTACATAATGGCATTGGCTTCGAAAATCGGTGCAATTTCTACAGTGTAATGGTGTGACGTAAGAATTCATAAAAAGGGTTGATGAGAGAGAAAGGGGTTCCTCATAATATTTATATGAAATGGACAGTAAAGAGTTAATATAAATACATTTCCCAACAATTTTAATGGAATTTAGTTTTATGATACAAAAGTATTGCTTGAATGTAAATGAGGAGGGAGAAGTTCCTTTCAGAATTTCGGCATAGTAACAAGTGTACATGGGAGGCATTTAATGAGAGAGAAAGGGGTCTCCCATCATTCAAACATAAAGAGGAAAGTATGAGGGAGGTATGAAACCATACCCCAATATTAATTATTGAAATTAAAAGGGAAAAATATCTTAAAAAAAATTGGACAAAAATGAGAAAGGAAGAAAAAACCCTTACATGGAAGTGTGCTTCCAAAGGCTAGAGAGAGGCTTGTGAGAGGCTTCTTAGGTGCATGGGGAACCTCGGGAGGATTCTATAGAGAGTAGGTAAGATTTTGGATGAACTCCATAGTATTTGAGTGAGGAGGAAGTGGGAGCTTGGATGGGTTTATATAGGAAAGGTGAGGGAATTCTTTATTATTTTAGTTTGGGTCCCCTTACATTAAATTAATGCAAACCACAAACCATCCCATGGTTTTTGCCCATGGTTTTTGGAAAAGGCAAGAGGAAAACAATATTTTATAATGTCAAATTCCGAAATTCTTAAAATAATAGGGTTTCTTATGTGGAGGTGAGTCATACTTCCATGGAAATTAATTTAAAAAGACAAGGTGTTTAATAAGTCATGAGGGGTCTATTAATGCTTTGAAAAGTAATACAAACAAACCCTAAATCACATTATTTTAATGGTAAAACATATATTGGAAAAAAAGAAATATTATTTTATTTTATTACATAACTATTGGGGCATTATGATGTCATAAAACACATTATATATTTTAATGGTATTTAATTTTTACCCAAAAATTTTACTGTCTCAGAAAATTATGAAAAATTCACCGTTGGATAATTTCGACATCCGGATTCTAGAAAAAACATTTATTTTAACTAAATAATTTTCTAAATATGTTAATTTTCACTTTTAAAATAAAAACCGATATTTATCGAAAATTCATGGGTTTTGACAAAAATTGCTTTCAAACCATAATAAAAATTTTAATTTCATTCATAAAATTATAAGATCATTTATATTTAATAAAAAATAATTTAATAATAATAATATTTTATTAAAATATTATTTAATTCAAAAATCCTTTAATTTAATAAAATCGATTTCTTAATTAAATAATAACTAAAAATACTATTTGTACTTTAAAAACTATATACAATGTATCATAAATGAAAATAAAGTATGTACATTATTATATACAAAAACATAATGTACATGAACATAGTACTATTGATTTGTTACAAAACCCCTTAAAATAGTCGCATAAGACCTTAGGGTAAGGTGTGCGATGGTGACAGACTCTTGGGGTGGCTCGGATAACATTGCTCCAATGATAATCTCTATCAACTTCCACTTTTCTCGTCAATGGTCTCGTTCGAGCTTGACATGATGAAGCTCATCTTAGGCTTGGTCAAGAGTGAATCCCAAGGATGACACCTCTTTTCTAAGCTCCGAAAAATGGGATTCGTACGGTGAAATTCTACTGGATGAGATCATTGCTTCTTTTGTCGGAGTAAATTGGATTAGTTTAAGCCCTATATTTATACTAATCATGTGATCACTGTTCAATGGTTATATTTGAAATGGTCAAAATTCTTAACATAAAACCAAATATGTTAACATTTTAAATAAACATAAAGGGACATTTAATTAGATCAAGAGGTATTTCCATTAAGGAATCTTTTGGTCGTTATAATATTCCCCCTTAAGAAATTTCATCCTCGAAATTTTCCTTTTCCCACAATAAAACAGATTTGGGTGACTCAGCTTCATCATTTCCTCAAATTCCCAAGTCACTTCTTCAAACGTGTGGTTTCTACACAACACCTTGACGAGGGGCATTGTCTTATTTTGTAGAGCTTTTTCTCTACGATCTAAGATCTTCACTGGTTGCTCTGCATAAGAAAGATCATCTTCCAATTGTACCACCTTAGAATAGAGTACATGTGAAGGGTTTGGTATGTAATTCCTTAAAAGGGATTCATGAAAGACATCATGTACTTTGGCCATGGTAGGCAGAAGTCATAGTCAATAGGCCACAGCCCCAACACGATCAAGAATCTCGAAGGGGATAATGTACCTTGGACTTAACTTACATTTATTTCCAAACCTCATGACCTTCTTCCATGGAGATATGCGGAGAAAAACCATGTCTCCAACTTTAAACTCCAGGTCTCATCGACGGTTATCTGCATACTTCTTCTGTCGACTCTGGGATGCCTTGATATGATGCTGAATGGTTTTTACCTTCTCCACCATTTCTTCGACCATTTCTTATCCAAATAGCTTACGTTCACCGACTTCATCCCAACATGCTGGTGTTCTGCACCTTTTCCCATACAGGGCTTCATATGGTTCCATTTTGATGCTCGAGTGGAAACTGTTATTATAATAGAACTCAACCAGAGGATGATGTTGATCCCATCCTCCTTTAAAGTCTATTGAGCATGCTATCAACATGTCCTAAAGTGTTTGGATAGTACGCTCGAATTGGCCATCAGTTTTAGGATGGTAGGCCGTACTGAATTTCAGTTCAGTATTCAGAGCATGTTGAATACACTTCTATAACATAGAGGTGAATCTTCGATCTCGGTCAGACACAATAGATAGTGGTACTCCATGCAACCTTACCACTTCCCTGATATATATCTGTGCCTGTTGATCCAAAGATAAATCCTCCCGAATAGCAATGAAGTGCGCAGTCTTTGTAAGACGATCCACAACAACCTAGATTGCATTGTTTCCTTTGGATGTCCATAGAAGTCTGGTGACAAAGGCCATGGTGATGTTCTCCCATTTCCATTCTGGTATGGGAAATGGTATCATCATCCCCTTAGACTTCTGCCTCTCTTCCTTCATTTTCTGACACACTAGGCACTTTGATGTATATTCAGTGATCTCCTTCTTCATATTATCCCACCAAAAGTTTTCCCGGATATCTCGATACATCTTTGTGCTCCTTGGGTGAATAGGGAAATTTGAACTATGTGCTTCATCCAAAGGTTCCTTCATCATCTCCAGACTTGATGGAACAAATAGTCTTTTCCCAAACCACACAATTCTTTCTTCATTAACCTTAAACTCCGAGTATTTACCTTTTTCGATAGCTTCCACATTTTCCTGAAATCCCACATCATTCTTTTGAGCATCCTTTAACCTTCCAAAAGAGACAGTTGAGCAAACATTTGTGAAAGGATTGATGATGTTCACTTCTCTATGATTCCCATGTCCAACTTTATCAAGTCTAAGAAGATTGGATCCTACTCAATTCTCATCATTGAGAGAATCACTGGATCCTTTCTACTTAGGGCATCTGCCACCTTGTTCTCTTTCCCAGGGTGGTAATGGATTGAACAGTCATAATCGTTGATGAGATCTATCTATATTCTATGGTGCATATTAATCTCTTTCTGTGTGAATATATATTTAAGACTCTTTTGGTCAGTATATATCTCACATTTCTCTCCATAGAGATAATGCCGCCAGATTTTCAAGGAAATGATCACCGCCGCTAACTCCAGATCATGTGTTGGATATTTTCGCTCATGGATTTTCAACTGCCTTGAGGCATAAGAAATCACTTTATCATTCTGCATCAGCACACAGCATAATCCCTTCTTTCAAGCATCACTGAATATCACAAAATGTTCCCCACTTGTGGGTAAAGTGGGCATGAGCGCAGTGATAAGCCTCCTTTTCAACTCCTTAAAGCATTCTTCACATTCATCACTCCAAGAAAAATTTACTCCCTTTCAAGTTATCTTGGTAATAGGGTTGGAAATTCGTGATAAATTCCTCACAAATCGTCGATAATATCCATCTAACCCCAAGAAGCTACGGATATCTGTTACCAATATTGGGCTGGACCATCCATCAATTGCATCTGTTTTGGGGGGATCCACAGATATCCCATTGCATGTGATGATATGGCCCAAGAATGAGACCTCCTTCAACCAAAACTCACACTTGTTGTACTTTACATAGAGCTTCTCCTTGCGCAAACTCTCTAATACAGTTATTAAATTCTCATCATGATCATCCATGGTTTTGGAGTATATTAGAATATCATCTATAAAGACTACCACAAATTTGTTTAGGTAATCTCTACAGACTCTATTCGTTAAGTCCATGAATATTTCTGGAGCATTGGTGGGTTTGAAAAGCATTACTATGAATTCATAGTGCCCGTATCTTGTACGAAAAGCAGTCTTGGGGACATCTTCCTTCTTCACCCTTACTTGATAATATCCCGACCACAAATCTACCTTGGAGAAGTATTGTGCTCCACACAGCTGATCAAACAATTCATCGATTTGTGGGAGAGGATACTTGTTCTTTATCGTGAATTTTTTGAGCTCAAGATAATTTATGCAAAGGTGAATTGACCCATCCTTATTCTTGACAAAGAGGACTAGTGCACCCCATGGTGAAGCACTTGGGCGTATAAAACCTTTATACAGATTCTCCTATAGTTGTTTCTTCAGCTCTTCAAGCTCTACCACAGCCATTCTATATGGATTTTTGGATATTGGCAATGCCCCGGGTATAAGTTCAATTTAGAATTCAACATCTCATCTAGGAGGAAGGCCAAACAGTTCCTCCAGAAACACTTCCACGAATTCCCTCACAATAGGCATTTCTTCATGTATAGTTTCTTCCTTGGACTCAATTATCTGAGCTAGATACACGAGCTCATAGGGAAGTAATATCCATTCATGATATGATAGAGCTAAAGGAGATTCATCTTCCTCCTTACAGTTGTAAATAATCGGGGGTCGATTCTCCATATAGAGTGTGATTTCCCACTCTCAACAATTTATGTTGGCTCTATATAAGGAAAGCCAATCCATGCCAAGAATTCCATGAAATTACACCAGAGGGAGTATGATGAGGTTCTCTGGGAAATTCAATCCACATATTATAATAGGGGAGGACTTATATTCATGGGATGCAATGATTTCCCCATTTGTCGTACTCACCGCCATCTTCACTTCCATGATTTTTGGTGGTGCTGGGATGATTCTACTAAACTTTTTAGATATATAAGAATGCGTAGAACTTGAATCAAAAAGTATGTTCACTATTCTTGATTGAATAACTAGCGTACCTATCACCACTTCATTATCGGTGTTCACTTCAGCAGAAGTGATAGCAAAATGTATTCCTTTCTGCCTTGGAGGTTGTTGGTTGCCTCCGAAAACCCTTTGATTAGGGCACTGATTTGCAAAATTACCCGGTTATTTGCATTTTTAGCATTTAACAATGCATTGAGGTTCAAACAGAACGTTCCTCTCCTCTGTCACAGCCACGAGTCTTTCTTTTCGACAGTAATAGCAAGGTGCCCTTCTCTTTCACACCTGAAGCATTTCCTCGTCCCCTTAAGGAAATTTCTAGGGTGCTTCTTTTCGCACTTTTGGAATGTGGGGTTCTGGATATTCTTATCACCATTGGATTTATCTATCGGACCACAAAAATTGAAGTCCACCTTATGCTTCTTAGCCCCATGATACCCTTGTGATTCTCTGATCTCCATTTTGACCTTGAGGGCACATCGGAAAATTTCCTCACAGCTGACAAAGTCATGGATCTCTAACGCTTTCCGTAGGCTAGGCTTCATCACAGTAAAGAAGCGGTCAACTTTTCATTCGGGGGTAACAAAAACGACGGATGTGTATCGTGCAAGCCTTGTGATGCTTTCCTCGTACGGTCCAACATATTCTTCATCTTTTTTCTTAAGGGAAAAGAAGTCCTTTTCCATCTTAACCTGGAGGGTGCGCAGAAAATATTTATCATAAAACATCTTCCAGATATCCTTCCATTCCAACGCCTCGATCTCCTCCTCAGGCTTCGTATTTTTTATCCACGTCCACCATTGATCTGCTTCACCCTCAATACGATAAGCCTCCAGGAGAACCTTCTTTTTTTCAGAACATTGAAGGATGGAGAAGATCTTTTCAATGAAGTTGATCCAATGTTCAGAGATCGTGGCATCAGATAATCCACTAAAAGTATGAGCCCTTTTTCTCATTAATCTCTCGATAGCGACTTGTTATTTCTTAGGGGGGGTTGAACGTTCCTCTTGACCCGTTTTTCTATTCAAAACTTGAGTTATCTGATAGATAAGCATGACAAAGTTCATGATTCCAGCTCCCATTGAATTGGGCATCTCATTTGTACAGTCATCACACTGATCTTCACAACGGTTGTTAGCCCGATTCCTCTTATTACCAGCGATTGGCTGGAATAAAAGGAATGTTAGGGGTAACAAATAAAGGTTAATCCAAAGAAAAAAGTTTATGACTTATAAATATACTTTTATTTCCTTAACTCATGAGTCTATAAACATCAATCTAGGCTTTTCATGATCTACTTTCTAACATAAATTCTTATGGGAATTTTTTTAGTTTCCTTAATAAGGGTTCATACTAAGCTTGTGAATTTACCAAAACATATCCCACAGGAGTGTTGTAACCAAGAGTGCAGCAAGTCCCATTGTCGTGCACCAGTTCCCATTCGAGTCTACCTCAAAGCGGTGTTTTCGGGTTTTACCCCAAAGATACATTTGTTCCAGAGCCGCCTCTAACTGCTCGTATCTAGACATGGATGTATTTGTTTGATAAACCACATACTTAGTAAATACCAATACATAGGTATGTTTTTATTATACATAGTCTTGTATTTAATGCTTTACTAGGGTTTTCTAATCCTAATCCCAAAAATAACTAAACCAATCATCTGATACCAACTATTATAACCTTGCTTTTTATTACAACTTAAACATGATTTATTACATAAAACTTCACTTGATTAAACAAAGAAGATCGAGAGTTTTAGTGTCTTTGGGGATTAGGATAATTACATAAAAACTTGAAACATGAAATACAACATCTTTATTGAAAACTACCTTTACATGACCACTACATTCCCTCATACTTAGCATTACATGGGATAACCTGAGGACATGCATAAGAAAAGGGCGAGATATAAATCCCAGTAAGGGAATACACATGGAATAACATGAAGAGTAAGATACATGTTATACATTAGGCATATCAATATAGAACATGAGAAACATGAACATAAAGCCATGATAAAGCATGATAATCATAACATGGAAATGTGGCAACAACACTTAACATTAAATTAGCATCAGCCAAGGCTCATTGCACATGGAGCATGAGTAAATCCTCATTGCACATGAAGCACAAGTAAACCCTCATTATACTTGAATTAGAATGAGTCAAAACTCATTTCACATGACGTATCATGATGCTATACTTTACCCAATGCATTAGAGCGCCATAAGGGCGCACCCTTCGTAAACATTTCATTTCATGCATAAGTGTGCCACATGGATCATAAAACATGGATTCATAAAACATAATAATTTATTCCATGATAAAGGAATGTGGAATTCATACCTCAAACATTATAATCAATAAGTAATGTGCATAAATGCGAATACCCTTGATGGAGAAATGGTCATGGTATTCACTACACAGTGGCATTGGCTTAGAAAATCTGTGTGATATCGGTAGTGTAACGGCGTGATGTAAGAATTCATAAAAAGGGTTGATGAGAGAGAAAGGGGTTGTTAATCATATTTACATGTAGTGTAGATTAAGGAGGTCATATATACACATGTCCCAACAATTTTAATGTAATTTAGGTTCATGATACAATAGTATTTCTTGAATGTAAATGAGGAGGTGGAAGTTCCTTTCGGAATTTCAGCATAGTAATTGGTGTACATGGGAGGCATTTAATGAGAGATAAATGGGTCTACCATCATTCAAACATAAATAAGGAAGAATGAGGTAGGTTCTAAAACATACCCCAACATTAATAATTGAAATTAAAAGGGAATAACAACTTAAAAAAAATTGGACAAAAATGAGAAAGGAAGAAAAAACCCTTACTGGGAAGTGTGCCTCCAAAGGCTATAGAGAGGCCTGTGAGAGGCTTCATGGGATCTTGGGGCACCTTGGGAGGATTCAAGAAAGGTTAGGGTAGAGTTTGGACGAACTAAAAAGGCTTTGAGTGAGGAGGAAGTGGGAGCTTGGATGGTTTTATATAAGAAAGGTGAGGGAATTCTTTATTATTTAGGTTTCAGTCTCCTTATATTAAATTAATCCAAACCACAAACAATCCCATGGTTTTTGCCAATGGTTTTTAGAAAAGGGAATAGGAAAACAATATTTCATATGGACAAAGTCCGAAATTCTTAAAATAATAGGGTTGATTATGTGGAGATGAGTCATACTCCCATGGAAATTAATATAAAAAGACATGGTGTTTAATAAGTCTTGAGGGGTTCATTAATTCTTTGAAAAGTAATCCAAACAAACCCAAAATCACATTATTTTAATTGTAAAACATATATTGACCTAACATAAAGATTATAGTATTTTATTACAACACTATTGGGTCATTATGATGTCATAAAACACATTATACATTTAAACAGTATTTAATTTTTACCCAAAAATTTGACTGTCTCAGAAAATTATGAAAAATTAACCGTTGGATAATTTCAACGTCCTGATTCCAGAAATAAAATTTAGTTTATCTAAATAATTTTCTAAATATGTTAATTTTCACTTTTAAAATTAAAACTGACATTTATCAAAAATTCACAGGTTTTGACAAAAATGGCTTTCAAACCTTAATAAAAATTATAATTGCATTAATAAAATTATAAGTTCATTTATATTTAATAAAAAATTAATTTAATAACAATAATATTTTATTAAAATATTAGTTAATTAAAAAATCCATTAATTTAATAAAATATATTTCTTAATTAAATAAAAACTAAAAACACTATTTGTACTTTAAAAACTATTTACGATGTATCAAAAATGACAAGAAATTATATACATTATTATATTCAAAAAAATAATGTACATGAACATAATAATATTTATTTGTTACATAACCCCTTAAAACATCTGCATAAGACCTAAGGGTAAGGTGTGCGTTGGTGACAGACTCTTGGGGTGGGTTGGATAACATTGGTCGAGTGGTAATCTCTATCAAATTCCACTTTTCCCATAGATAGTCACGTTCCAGGTTGACATGATGAAGCTCAACTTGGGCTTGGTCAAGAGCGAATCCCAAGGATGACACCTCTTTTTTGACCTCTGACAAATGGGCTTCATATGGAGAAATTATATTGGATGATGCCATCACTTCTTTTTTCTGAGTAAGTTGGATTTGTTAAAGCCCTATATTTATACTAATCATGTGATCACAATTCAACGTCTATATTATCAACGGTCAAAATTCTTAACATAAAACCAAAGAATTTGAAATTTTATATAAACATAAAGTGACATTTAATTAGATCAAGAGGGATTTCCAGTAATGAATCTTTGGTTTGTTACAAGATCTCGATACATTTTTATGTTCCCTAGATGCACTATTGGAAAATGGACCTATACCCACGGTTTTGGGGAAAACCATGGGTATAGGTCACCCTAAACCAATAGTTTTGGGAAAATTGTGGGTATAGGAATTTTTTGATTTCCTATGCCCATGGGTTCCCCAAACCGTGGCCATAGGCTACCCTATACCCACGGTTTTCTCCAAACCGTGGGTATAGGGTATCAAAAACTACCTATACCCACGGTTTTCCCAAAACTGTGGGGATACGGTGACCTATACCCATGGTTTTCTCCAAAAACATGGGTATAGTCATCGGGGAGGGTGACCTATACCCATGGTTTTCCCCAAAACTGTGGGTATAGTCCTTGGATAAAAAAACCTATACCCACGGTTTTGAAAAACCATTGGTATAGGTTTCCCACGTGTGTGCGGGAAAATTATTTTTTCCATGGGAACAAAAAAATTTGTGGGAGTTCTATACCCATGGTTTATTCCTCTATACCCACAATTTAAATAAATATATTTAATAAAATATATATATATATATACATACATATATGTGGTGATGGGGTAGTGGTAAGGCTGATCGTGAAAAGAGAAGTGGTCGCGCGATCGAATCCCGCGGGCCGCTATTTTGTAAAATATGTTATACCCACGGTTTCCAAACTATGGGTATAGAGTTATGACATGGTGGAAAAACTTATTGCCATGGTTTTTCCAAACTGTGGCTATTGGTCATGGACCTATACTGATGCCTCCAATGACCACGGTTCCCCAAACCATGGGTATAGCCTATACCCATGGTTTTGGGGTCTATACCCATGGTTTTGAACCATGGTTATATGATTATTTTCTAGTAGTGAGGAATAAGAAAATTTCATCTATGTGTTTCATTCATAATACCTTTCTTTATATCCTTATTTGATGGTACACATAACCATGACACAAATCTCACGAATCCTTCCATGTCCATTTGGAACTCTGAGGATTTCCCATTTCAGATAGCTTCCACATTCTTCTAAATTTCCCCAACATTCCATTGAGTATCCTTTATTTTCTCTATAAAGGATGGTTGATAAATCATTTTAGAATGTATTGATGATGTTCCTTACAAAATTATTATAATTCCCATTATTTAAAAATCTATGATTATAGGTTCCTTATCAATTCTCACCCTTGATAATGTTTTAGTATCCCTTATACTAAGATCATCTTCCACATTATTTTCATAACCAATATGGTAGTGGATTGACAATATTTAATCCATGACGAAATCTAACCATCTTTATTGGATCATATCAATATCTTTATGTGTGAATATATATTTTAGGCTCTTATGATCATTATATATCTTACACACATCCTCATAGACTTAGTAACTCCGTATTTTAAATGCAAAGATCACAACTGCCAACTCCAGATCATGCGTAAGATAGTACAAATCATGGATATTCAACTATTGTGAGTCATAGGAAATCAATATATATTTTTCATTTGTAAATATTATAATACCTTTATTGGATCATCATTGTACACCATAATGTTCTCTACACATGGGAGTGTGAGTACTGGAATTGTGATAAACATTTTTTTAACTCTTTGAAATAGTCCTCACATTCATTTTTCGAGAAAAGTATTTCTCCCTTTCGAGTCATATTGGTTAGTGGTTTGAAAATACTGATAAGTTCATCACTAATCATCTGAATATCCATCTATACCAAGGAAACTTTAGATCTCTATTATAGATTTTGGTCTTTGCCACTCTTTGATTTCCTTTGTCTTGGAAGTTAAAAATATATTTTGTTATTGGTGATAACATTACCTATGAATGTTAATTAATCCATCCAGAAATAACATATAATTTAATTTTGATTGATTTTATCCCTTTACAATTTATTTAGGTCAATATTTAAATTCTCCTCATTTTCCTCCATGATAATGGAGTATATTAGATTATCATTAATAAATACTACAACCAATTTATCAAGGTAATACCTAAAGACTATATTCATTAAATCCAAGAAAATTATTGGAGCATTAGTGAGAATAAAGTGAATCAGTATGAGCACATAGTTTTCATACGTCGTAAAAAAGTAAATATTGGAAATATATTTCTTTCTCACCATTAATTGGTGATATCCCAATCGAAGGTCCACCTTTATTATATACTTGGGATCACATAGTTAATCCAAAAGCGATCAATACATGGAAAGGGATACTTATTATTTATCATTATTTTGTTGAGCTCATGATAATAAATTTAAAGACACATTGATAAATCCTTATTCTTGTTTTGGAGTAATTTTTCACCCAATGGTGTTGCACTTGGGAATATAAAACCCCTATCCAGATTCTCTTGTGTCTTTTTTTCAGTTCTTTAAACTCAATGGTATCCATTCTATAAGGTGTATTTAATATTTTTAAAGATCTAGGAATAAGTTCTGTCGACAACCCAACCTATCAATCATAAGTTAGTCCATGAAATTCTTCATGGAATGCATTGGTGTAGTCCATTATAATGGAAATATCTTGGATAATGATTCTCTCCTGTATCTCAATCATTTGGGCTAGATATGCTTGCTCATATAAAAATAATATCCACACATGATAAGATGGATCTAAAGATTATTCCTCCTCCTCCTCCTTACACTTTTATATAATTTTAGAATGCCTCATGATGTGAAGAGTGATCTCACATTCTCAATAGTTTATGTTGGCTTCGTATAAAGATAGTAATACATACCCAAAATAGCATCAAACTCCACCAAAGGACAAAATAACATATTCACTTGGTGGTTTAGTGCTCAAACATTAACTGGGGAGGATTTATATACTTTAGATGAAATAATTTCCCCATTTGATGTTCTCACATATAACATAACATCCATATTTTGTTGTGTTGTTTTAATTATTCTACTAAAATTGCATGATGTGAAAGAATTCGTAGAAGTTTAATAAAATAATATATTCTCTATTATTGAATGAATTACCAGATTACCTGTCACTATATCATTTTAGGCTCCACCATAGTTGTAGTGATTTAATAAGACTTCACTTCCTCCTTTGTCTTTATTGGTTGAAGATGTTGATTACCCTCGATGGTTTAAGGTTTAGTGAACTGGATTGCATAGTTCCCTTTAATCCTACTGTTGAAACATTGGACCATGGGTGGTTCTCTCCTTTCCTTCACAACATTTTCCTACTTACTCATATCCCATCAAAATTCATGAGCTTGATGGCCTCTCCCATACACTTATATCATTTTCTCGGCCCTTTGATGTTGTTACCATAATGCTTCTTCCCAAAATTTGGGCATATGGGTAGTTTATCTTTTTTTATCCTTTTGTCATGATATCCCCCATCATGGAACTACATTTTTAATTTCTTATCATACATGGGACCGTTATCCAAACTCCATCTCCACATTGAGATCACATCGAACAACTTATTCATAACTTCCAAAGTCCTGGATATCTAGAGCCTTTTGAAGGTGTGGTTTTCAACCACTAAAGAATATATAAATTTGATTATCATTGTTGATAACAAAACCTAAAGTGTACCTTTAAAGACTTGGGAAAATTTATTCATAGGATGTGATAGATTCAACATTAATTTCCTTTAACTCCATGAATTATCTCTACATTTGTTTAGGAATATTTCAAGTGAAATACTGGTTAAAAGACATTATCATAAAGTCTTCCCACTCCATCTCTTCAATAGCATCATTCGGCTTAGTGTTCTTAATCAATGGCCCCCATTGATCAGAATTTCCATAAAGATCATATGTGTATAAAGTAACTTTCTCAATCAAAATAAATCAGGTCACATAAAATATATTATCCGTTGAGTTGAACCATTGTTCCGTGATGAGTGGAAAAGAGGACCCACTAAACGTTGGTGCTCATTTTCGCATAAAAGTTTTGATTACTAGTATCTCCATCATTGGTGAAGGTGGTTGTTCCATATTATTTTGTATATTTTTCATAATCTAAGATAGATTGGTGAAAATCATAATGATATTTTTGACCCCACCTCCTATGGCTTTAGGGATGTTATTTAGAAATCGGTTCATTGTACTTCATAAAGACTGTTATCCTGGCTTTTATAGGTTACCACTATTTTCTAAAATATAAATGGTTAGAATAAAATATAAGTTTGAAAGTCATGAATAAATAATTTATTCCTCAGTAAATTTAACTCTAAAGACATATCATGTGGTATCCATGGATTTAAAATTTTTATAAAACAATTCTTCTTGGGTGATTACTTATAATTATTCCCATACTATTTTTTTCACTATAATTCTCTAATTCTAATTATTAAATTAACTAAACCGTTATTTTATACAAACTATAGTGACTCTGGTTTTTCTTACAAAACTATTATATCATATTAAGTATATATAATATAATAGAGTTAGTAAACCAGGATCAAAAGGGTTAGTTTCTTGAGATAATTTGGACGATACAAAACTTTTTCATAAAGAAACATGAACAGTTTTTTAATTCCTTCTTCACAAACTTCTTATTCTCCCTTATGTTCTCCTTAGTAGAACTATTCTAATGAGAATATACATCAAAATATGGGTTGAGATAAAATCCTAGTATGAGTTTGAATAAGAGACTTGGAACATGGGTGAGAAAAATAATAATCATCATAACATGTGGAATGGATCAACATCACAATCAGGAGAGGAAACGTTAGGTAAATTCATGGAATGTGGCAATGCATAAAAATGAAAAATCACGTCTTAGTGGTCAAATATCACACATTGTTGTGAACAAAGCTAGAATCATGTTAACACATGTTTTACTTTATCTCGTGAGATAAATCACATTAATGAGTGAAGTGGATCCATATATAATTATGGGCACACCTATAACATCATACCATTTTCATTATCATGCATTCTACATTAAATGTATATCAATCATGGACATAAAATAACACATTGAATGGAATGGTTTTAATTTTTTAAAACATACATTCATTAATAGACATTAGGGTTCCAAAAATAGGTAACAACATTCTAGATATAATAATCAACAATCTTGATTGGAGAATAAACAATCTCATGATAAGTAAGAGATGTGTTATTAGAAAAAATATTTCCTTTGGAAAAATATTTTCATTTTTCATAAAATAATATTAGAAACATGTAAATCCTATAAATGATATAGTAATGATATAGATACCATATTTATTTAACATTAATGGTACATCCATACTGAAAATGGAGTGAAATAGTTAAAACCCAAGGAAATGGAGTTGGGTTCGAGAATCCCTTTACCTTTTGTCTGAGTGATTTTTTCACTTTAACATCCTGTATAATCAAATTAAATTCATTAATTAAAAAAATAAAAAAAATATTCTAAATTTATTTTATTTATAATAGATTTATTAAGTTCATTTGTGTCTTTTTTATGAGTTAAGGATTTCAATTTCATCATTCAGAAGTATTCATTTTCTTGGTTTTCATGATCAGTTTGCTTGTTTATAAGTATGGAAGTTCATGTACAATGAGAATGATTATATAGAATTGAAATAATATTTTATTAAGAAACATAAATAGGTTTAATTGGTCTGATATTTCATTTTTTTATGTTATGAGGATGATTTATTAGATAGAACATTATTGAAAAATATTTAATTTATTTTGGCAGTTTATAGACAATTATTAGCTTAAATCATTTTATTTAACATCATGTTTATATACTAGTTACAAAACATTATCTAAATTATAATATGTATTAAAACATATCCTTTTACCATAATAAATATTTTATGACCATATTTGATGGTGTTAGTTACAAATTAAAATATGTCATCCATGAAGGTAGTGACTCGACATCCCACAGATGAAGTTTACATTTTTAAAATAAAAGGGGGAGATGAAGAGGATTGATGATGAATTATTCAATTAGCATGAAAAAAATATAATATATATAATATACTTGAGTTTTCACGCCACTTATATAATGGTAGTTGATTATAGGATAATTAACTAAAATAATCTGAAAATAAATTAAAAGAAAATTAAAAGAAAATTGAAAGAGGATTTTACCTGTTGAATTTTTCTTCCTTGAGAACCTCGTTTTGGAAAAGGGTTTGGTATTTTTTGAGACCATGTAATATGAGATATTAGAGAGTATATTGGGAAGACTATTTAGATAAATTTGTATAATATGAAATTTTATTAATGTGTGATGATAATAGGTGTTGAGGGGTGGTATTTATAGGGGAGGAGAGGGGTGTTTTTTATTATTTTATTCATTTGATTATTAGTTTGGCTCAAGTATATGAACAGTTTGAGCCTTATAAATAAATATGTTATAATAATTATTGATATTTATAGATTAAGGTATAAAATCATCAAAACATCATCTATGACTTAATAATTCATTTATTTGTTAAATACAATAAATTACGATGTTCCACTATTCACCAAAAAGGCAAGTATTTTAAAAAATTTCAAAAAATAACCCAATACATATTTAGAATTCTTCTATTCATAAATGAAATCAGTTTTATTAGAATAATATTATAAAAATGATAAATTTATTTGTTAATTAAATTCATCATTTAAATATAACATACTGATGTTAAATTTATAAATGATTTTATAACACTTCCAAAAATTAATCAAGATCTCATAAAAATATATTATAATGATAAGACAAAAAATTGATAATTTATGAATTTATTTTATTGAAATATAATTTTTTTAAATCATTATTTTAATTATAAAATTTTAATTAAATATTCATAACATTTAAAATACCCACACGTAATTTATTATTTCAAAAACATGTATTTACTTATTATAAGAAATAAATATATCATATTTTAATTTATAACTTTCTAAAATTTTATTTATACTTTTATAGGACAAGTTAATATTCTATTAACCAATTTACTATTCTTAATGGTCAAGTTACTATTCCAACTGTCAAGTTACAATTTCATCGATATGGGTTCCTTAAAATCTGAAAAAATACACTTATTTCATTCATTCTTCATTTATAAAGTTTGTAATGTGTTCTCTATGATAATTTTTGTTATATATACCATATGAAATAATAAAAATATGGGATTTCTCATTGATGAAATTCTTGTTTTTTACATTCATGCTTCTTCCATCACTTTGAGCATAAAGGAAACCTAATCTTCTTATCTCCATGGTTTTTAAATTTTTTTTTAACACCATCATCATTTTCTTGTCAAAACCTTGAGATTGATACATAAATCCAACCACCATTTCAACATAGAAATGAAATTGAAAAATCTATTCATAGCTAATGAAATCTATTATGGATAAGTCCCCTTAGATATTTGGGTCTAAGACATAGAAGAATTGATCAAACTTAGTTTCAGGTTGGATGATAATACATGAAGCGTACATTCAAAGTCTTGTAAAACTTTCCTCATAGGTTTCAACTGATTAATCATTCTTTTGGTTTAGCTAATTTATCTCCTTATCCATCTTCTTATGAAAAATATGAAGAATGAACTTATTCAAAAACATGTTCATGAACTCATCCTAATTCATGCATTCAATTTCATTATGTTACCTTGTATTCTTGATCGGATTTCACAATTGATCTATTCCCTTTCCACTGGTAGATAGCCAAAATGATGTTTTCATATTCAGAACGCTATATTATATAAATATATTTCCAGTTTCATTGATCCATTGCTCAGTAACTATCAGATTATTGGATCCACTAAAGGAAGGAAGAAATGAATCATGAAGGACTAAATGTAATGTTCTTACCTGTTTTGTTTTTTGGAAGTCCATCATGATTAATAGCCTGTGAAAGTTATGTGAGAGAAAAATATGTTTCATTCCAAATCTAATACCATTTGGGTGATCATGAAAAAATACTTTCATTTTCCATCACACTGAGCATTAGCAAGGTTTCTTCTAGTTCCATCCATTGAATAAAACCAAAAACCATAGAGTAAGAATGAATAATCATAGTGGGGAACCACATAATCAGGAAAAAACTGATAGTATCTCTAAATAATGACACCTTCTTTTTAATATATGAAACATTTGGTTTATACTAGGTTATTCATAGTCATATTATATTAAAATCAATCATGATGGTTCCTAAAGAGTTTTTTAATTTCTAAATCATATCCCATGAGACTATCAAACCTACTATGTAGTAAGGCTCGTTGTCATACACCAGTTCCTGATTGAGTCTATCTAAATACGGTGTTTTTTGGTGGTTACCCAAAGACACATCTATCTGAGATCCACATTAACTTTTAGTTTCGATGTAAGGATTTAATATATTGGAAAAATACTCACTCTATCCTTTAACAAAATTCTAATACATTTTCCTATACTTTGTCTCATCCTTAGACTTATCCTGAGACATTACCTATGTGATCCAACTATGGTTTTCTCATCATAGTGTCCAAAAGTAAACTAAATCTATCCTATGATACAAAATATAGTGGCCCAGGTTTACCATACATAGGTATTACATCATTTTTTATGAATATTCATTACATTACATAAACACATGCATGAGGACCCTAATAGTTTAGTTCCTTTGGAAATTAATAACATAAACATTGGTCCACATGTACCTATATTTTTTCCCACTATGTTCTGAAAAACTATCTACCTTCTTAGACATATTATACATAATACTTATCTTCATAACATAGATAAAGGTAACATAATAATGGGTGAGCACAAATTCTCAGTAAGGGTAAACAAGGGAGATATGTTAGAATAAAATAAACCTAAGGGTATAAGAACATGTAATTTTTTTTAAATGATACCCTATAAATCAATTATCACAATATTCAGTCATGGATTAATTATTGGTAATTCATAAGTCATGAATCATAATGGAATCAAAGAACATGATCCAATAAATAATAAAATTTTAATAAGACATGAAATTTTTGGTATAAAAATAAGAATAGAAAATCATTTCCATATTAATCATGACTCAATTTCAAAACCAACATAGCGGAAAAAGTCCCTTACTGAACTGGGTTCACTAACAATTTTATCCATGTATTAATAAACCAGGTTCACCCCCAATTACAACCATGCCTTACTCAACATTGTTCACTCCTCATTCCAACCCGATCTTACTAAACCAGGTTCACTTATTTTTCTAGTCCTTTTTATATCATGAGATAAAACACTTTACCCAATGCATTGTATGATGATATATGTCTCACCCATAAAAAAATGAAATCATAAAAATGTGCTCCACAAGATCATAAACATTCAATATATAATAATCCATGAAATGAAATATGTATCATAAACGTTTCATCATATCACAACCTGTGGAAAACTGATAGGTTTTATAATCATTTCATCATAGAATACCCATGAAAAATGTGGGTTTCACAATCATTTCCACAAGGTATAACCCATGTAAAAGAAATAGATTTCATAAACAACACTTTTTCCTTAGCATAAACGATTTTTTAAGATAATAAGAATGATATCATTGGATTATTTCCCTATTATAGAATATGTAACTTCAACGGATGAAATATTATAAGAAAAATATTTTTGCTTTGTCATTTAAACTATTTATTAGGGAAAAGCATTTCTAAATTGAAGAAAATTTAAAATATATACATTAAAAAAATAATTTTAAAATAACAGAGAAAAAATGTAATGGATGATTTGATGAAATTATTGTTCATGAAATCAGGAAAAAATAAATTCCATACACATTAAAATAAATACCCCTTCCGCATTTTCGAAAACAGAAAAATGGGAATTATTTGGAAAAATTACCTGGATATTCCATTAAAAAATGAAAAAAAATAAAAATTAGGTAAATATGTCTTTTAAAAATCATAAAATATTAATAAAAAAATGTAATAAAATAAAAAAATGGTTTTGGAAGAAAATAGATTTCTGAACAAAGACATAAATAAAGTGATATTTTCTAAAAAACATTTTCATAATGATTTTAAGTAGAAAATATTGGGAAACTGTAAAATTACATTAATATATAATGAATAAACAGAAGAAAATAATATTAGTGATAATTATTTATAGGTATATTTTGATATTTCAGCATTTGATACAAAATCATAAATAGTCTCGATAAATGATGAGATTGTAACATAAAATGATCACCACTTTGGTAACAATGAATAATAATACTCATAAAGAAAAACATACAATGAAATATGAAAAATAATTAGGACGAATATATTCATGATATTAAATTTAAAAGGGGTTTTATATCCTCCTTGTGAACTAATTTAGGATTATAACATAATTTACATTTTAGATAAGGCAAATTGATACAAAAATATCTCACCATACGTCTTTACTTCCATCGAAATCATTAAAAATTCATGTATTATAAATATAAGTTTATTATATGCCTATAAAATAAAAATAAAAATATATATCATACAATATGTTATTTTTTTAATGATCCTTGATTAGACTTCTGTTAACAATTCAATGTCGAAGTAGCGCTTTTAGTAATAAACGCTTGGTTTTTCAAAAAAAAATTATTTTATTTTTTTCCCTCCAGATTTTATCATGGTTACATAATTTCAAAAATATAAAACATGAGATAAATATCATATATATTCATTATATAATTAATTAAAGTTATATTTATAATTTAGTGATAGATATGATACATATTGTTCATGGAGATGGTAGGCTATATGTATGCATGAAAGCTACGTCTATTTTCTTATTAGATTTAAAGAGGGAATATTATGTGAAGTATATTATCATTAATGGATACTTTTTATGTAATATATATCAAATATTTTCATTAAACTCATTCTTGATACCTTCCATGTAAATTGTGAACAAATCAAATAACTTCGCATGGTGGCAGTCTGTCATACAATGAATGATGTTACTGTATTCCCACCAAAATAACAAATATAAAGGTATGTGTGATATAATATTTCAAAAATCATAATTAAATAATAAAAATAATATATATCAAATATAATAAATATATAAATAAATATTTTCATCCTTGAGAAATGGTAATGGAAAAAACAAATAGCATTGGTTTGTGAGGTGGTAGTCCATTGTACACAGAAATAATGACTTCGTAACCAATTTGATGCAAGTGGAGATGGTTGTTGGTCATTAATGTAACAAAAAATCATCTAATTATATAGAATATATTGATTTTATTTTATAATCAATATATAATAATATTTTAAGGTGGTGGGAGAATAAATAAAACAATGATGCTCATTGATGAATGTTTCCCCTTCTTAGGTTGTCCTACTTAGGTGTGTACTAAATGCCTTCCTTGGACGGATCTATGCTCAAAATAAGGCCTCTATGATGAGGGTATGGATTTTGGGATGTTTTTTAATATTTATTTTCCAAAATAATTTCGGTTGAAACTGTTAAGTAAGAAGGATAGGGGGTTCCATTTATAAGTGGAGTAGAGGACCCGCATTAAATTTTTTAAAATAATTGAGTTCTCCCATGTTTTTAGTATGTAAAAAAATTTAAACCAATATAAAATACAAACCATAGACATTATAAGGTCTAAATATGTCCATAAAATATTTTTAATACATTTTTATATGTAAAGTTTACAATTATCATTTTAATTTAACCTCCCTATAAACCATTTTTACCTTTACCACTATAATTAATTTTTAATCCATTCACTATTCATTTTGGTCAAATATCATGTTAAACAGATTAAATATTATAAAAAAATATTATTATTAATATGTAATACAATATTAAAAATTGAATTCATAAAAGTGGAAAAGTTAATTTAAAATTAACCCCATAGCCATGTAGAAAAATAGGGTTTTTAAAATTTAAAATGGTCAAATGTTTGCAAATTTTTTATATTCAATTTCAATATAAAATTGATTAAAACTACCTAAATTAGATATATAGATGAATAAATAAATAAATTATACTTAAAAACCAATTTATAATATAATTATATTTTTAAATATTTTTTTGAAAGGACAACTTCAATTAAAGTTTAGTAATTTCACTATTCCTAAAAAATGAATATTTGAAAAAATATATCAAAAAATCACCCAAAGATAATTTTGAAATTTTTAATTAAAAATTAAAATTTATTTTGTAATATTATGTTTATAAAATAAATAAAAAATTATTATTTATCACAAAAAAGCAATTTTGAGGAATAATTGTTTTGAAAGAGGTAATGAATATTCCAAATATTAGGCATTATATTTTCCATACGTTTTCCTTATATAAATAAAATATAATAAATATTTAAAATTTCTTATTAATATTGATATAACTATTTTTAATGGGTAGGAAAAAATGATATCATTTAAATAACTATATTAATATTATATTGTTGTTCTGTTTAAACTCAGTGTTGTGTGTAACAAAAGATAAGCCAGTGTTGCATGTACCAAAATATTATCCTGGTGTTGTTGATAAAAAAGATTAAAATGGTGTTTCATGTAATTTAATCCATAAAAAATTAATTTATTTAAATTTATAATATTTCATTAAAACTCAGGGTGTTATATAGTCATGTGGGTTGTCAAGTATGTCATCAAATGGAGCTTAACCAAGATGGGAATTTTCCAATCATAGAACAAGTATGACATTTGTTCCATCAATTGAGTTTGAAAATGGATGTTTCCAGTCATACATAGATATTAAATATGATTTTTTATCTTTTTAGTGTCGGGAATGGGATTTTTTCATCTATAAATATGAATTAAATATGATGTATATATTGAACTAATTTGTCTATAAGTAGAGAGTTGAGAATGTTTCAGTGGATAAAGAGAAATGAAATACTTTGGGTATAATGGTCACACAATGTAATGGACAAAGGGATAAAATAAAAACTAGTCGTTTCATATAACACAACTAGTGGACAAAGATATATAGATACACGATTCTTATGGAGACCACACTAGATAGCTTTTTTTCTTAAGAATTGCTATTAATTTAATGGACACCACTCATTGCATACATTTATGAATTCAAGATTTCATATTTTTATTAAATGATAAAATTTCACATGGGTTCACACTTATAGATCATTAAACGGGGATTTGGTTTTTCTCTAATATTCTCTTTAAAGATGTTTTCATTTATTTCAGTAGGTGTTTTGGATAGATATTCCCAACGGATTTCATATGAAGTGATACATGTTGAAATTGATGGTAGCTTTCCAAAGTGTTTTGGAAGATATCAAAAGTGAGTTTTATATATAGTTTCACAACATATTTTATATGATACAATATAAGGTGAAATAGAAAAAAGTATTAAATGAATTTGTGAAATTGGATTATTTATGGAGATATACCTAAATCCATTATGTCATAGTGTATGAAAAGGGAATATCACAACAGACATCTTTCATGATTCTTCTATGGCCTATAATATTAGATTATATGGGTTATATTATAAATAATATAATCATATAGAATTATTCATCCAGTATTCTTATGATATATATTTTGAGTAGAACATTATGTTTTAAAAATTAATAATCTTCCATAACTATCATTGATATATAAAATTTCATATTAGAAAACTTATTGGGAGAATCAAGTGTTAAATTCATGTAATGAATTCATGATCTACTAAAACATTAACTCAAATATTTTGAAATTGATGAGTTAATGTATGGTCACTCAGGTGCATTCTTGATGTATTATAAAATGTGGTTGTTATATGGGAATAGTGTGATCATCCCATCCTAATCCTCCCACTGATTATATATCTCCGTGAATCTCTCTTATCCTCCCCCCTTTAACACCCAGGAAGCATTAGAATTCTAAAGGAATATAGGAGGTCTCTTCCCATGTGATTGGTGTTTAATATAAATTAATAGATACACCATGGATGAGGGGATCCATTATATACCTCTAAGAAATATTTTTCAAACCACTAAGATAATGGAAGTAGTTAATTCTCTTTTATATAAGGTATGTATATGATCTTAATTTTAGTGATGAATGGTTTTGGGATTCATGCACTGAAGAACATAGAAATTAGGTTTCTTATTAATTTTAATATGTTTATTAAGTGTTAATTGATACTTGGAAACCCATTAATATTCTCACCTTATGTTCCTACTTCAATCTCCTTCCTCATTCACCATTATTATTAGAATATTATTCCTAGAAGCTAGTTTGGTTGGTAATATTTTTTTCCCACTTACTCATATCTTCTTATTCATTCATTTTATTGATTCCTATTGTTAGGTATTTCATATTATTTTCTCATCGTGGAATAGAAAAAAAAGATGATTTTATTGGGGATTTACCTTGGAAAGGGTGGAGGAGGATTCTATACTGCATTCACACACCATCAGTGGGGGTTTTGATATTGTGTCTCTCACTAGTGATGTATATACAATAATAATTTGATTGGATAAATTCTCCAAGTTATTTTTATTTTAATATAATTTTTTATTTTGTGTTAAATCATTAGTTTAAAACATTTTGTTTTATCTATATTCGGTCACCTTCAGTTTTTATGTCACCTCACAAACCGATGAGTATTTCTATAGTCAGGTTTGATTAAAAAAATTTGTTTCCATGAATAAATTGTAATGATAACTATTTATGATTTATTAGGGTTGTTTGATAAATTATATTACAATGATTATTTATAATAATTTATTTACATAAACATCAAGAGTTTTGGGTTTCTATACCATGTAAATAAATTTATAAGCCCTTGGTTCTTGATTAATTTAAATCATGCATTAAATGAGGTAAAACATTGCATATGATATCTATGATAATTGTCTGATATATTTATGATTGTTTTATCATGTTTGGTAATTTAATTGGTTCAGTAATGCTCTAAAAGGTATACATTCCATTTTTTCTAAATAGTTTCCACATAGAATCCATAAAAAACTATTGGTCGGAGTGGATACTCAAGAGGGGCGGTTAATAGAGTTTCAAATAAAAATTTATGTTAAAAATATTTCTCTTAAAATATCTAATTTATAAAATGAGTTAAACTGTAGTGAATTTGTAAAACTGTAAAGGTTCAATTAGGTTCACAAAAGATTGATTAGGTCTCAGTTAATTTAATCAGAAGATTAAATTAGATTTTGAAAATAATCTAGTGATTTAAAATAGTTACAAACACATTCTAGATTAACTATCAAAGTAACTTTAAAAAGTTTTTTATCTTAATGTAATTAGCAGTGGAATAGAAAATATATATATATATATATATATATAGTATATTTTAAACGTAATAAACAAATGAATAGCAGATGTAAAACAAGCGGTTCAGTCCTAAGCTGAGACCTAATCCTCTCCACATGGTGATCACCTGCCACCAAGCAGTTTATATAAATAAACTCTGATCCACACCCTAGATCGGGGTTGACAACATTTCACACTGTTTAGTCCATGCAAGGACCTCTACCACAGTTGTTGTGGGAAATCAAATAATGATCATCCCACACAGGAACCTCTTCCACAGTTGTTGTGGGTAAGAAAGGGTAAAGAATATGGTGTGAAGAATTTAGAATCCTCCAGTTCTACGTAGGTGACAGTGTGTGTGTGTAAGATATATAGAGTACAGACACTGCTCTAAAGTAAACAAAAGAATCACTAAGAGTAATTATAAAAGAATTTAAAAATCTTTAGTGATTAACAGGGCAACTCTGGACTCTTTGGATTCAGCAGAAATGCTTCTGAGTCCTTCTCGGGTTTTTCTTTTGAAAAACAGAGTGTCGTGGGTTAGCTTTTGTTTTTCCCGAGTGAATATGTTCTCTTGATCTCAGTGTACTTTGTGTGTTCTTTAGAATTGTTGGATTTCGTGTATGGTACAAGGCATTTCTTGACGATCTTGCAATGTGTTCTTCACTGTTGATCTCCGGATTGTCTTTTTGATCAGAACAGAGCACTCAAGTTTCTTACATTTCTGTATTTTCTCTCGTATAAGATACTCTTGGGAACACTTCTGTTTATCTTTGAATGCATGAGGTTGAGCCAAAAGATTCCATGTATTTTGGGCCTCATACCTCATAATATGTCTAAAAATAAACATTAATTATGTCAGTGTATTTAAATTGTCAAATATGACCGTTAAAAACATAAATAGTAAAATGACAAAAGGGTTTGTGAAATAGTGTCCTAATAGTTATGAAAACGGTGTCTCCTTCATGGTAATTCCTTCACAGTGTTTCCTTCAGGGTATTTTCTTCATGATATCTCTTTCACGGTGTGTCCTTCATGGTGTCTCCATGTCACGGTGTCTCATTCACGGTGTCTGAGTCATGGTGTCTGTCATTACAGTTTCTGGCTTCCGGTGCCTTGCTCATAGTTTATGAATTCACGGTTCCTTGACGACTGTTTCTTGAAAACTATGTTTGGCACATAGGAAAACAGAAATTTTGGCTTACAGAGTTTTTTCAGAGTATCTTACTTCACTGTGTCTCACTGGTCACGGTGCTTGTGCCTTGGTCACAATGTCTGACATACTGTGTCATGATTCACGGTGTCTTGTACTTAGATAAATAACTATATTCAGACTTAAACAGTAATATGAATAAAATGAATGGATCTTAACCATTATAAATTATAGGATATCTTGAAACATAAATACACATGATTAATAAGATTTGTGAGATTTGAGATCATTAATAAGATTTGTAATTATTATTGGGATTTGTAAACATTAATGAGATTTTTGATCATTAAAACATGATTAATACATGAGGAGTCCAACAATATCCCTCTTTTTGATGATCACCAATCATGTATAGGTAAATTATAAATGATATGAAACTATACCATATTATAAAATAACACAAAACTTTTTCTTCCCCTTTTGGGATTATCAAAATGTAGTAAGAGTAGAGGGAAAATATGGAGCCATAGAAGATCTAGTCTTTGGTTGATCAAGAATCAATGGCCGGATCTGAGTAAGAGCATGGCTAACTGACATGGTAGTTGAGGCTAAAGCAGGCAGTCTAGGTCTGGGAGGGGCAGTAGCTGGACCAACTATAGCCATACTCTGGTCATGATGGTAAGGCTTCATAAGATTGATGAAGTCTGTAATAATTTCTCTACCATACTGCATTGCCTTTTCGAAATCATCTATATTCTTGATGAAATTATCCAACAGTCTGGTAAACTCAGTGATCTTCTGAACTTTTTTTTTGAAGGCCTGAGTCACAGGAGGTATCTTTAGATTCTCTACAAGATACTTTAAGTTATTGGTCATATCACATTTGGAGAAAATCCTGGTGAGATAGAAATCTATCTTCATATTGATCTCCTGTTGAACATCATTGGGAATCATGGAATGAATTTGAACTAAGTCAAGTGCTCGATCACTGTTTTTAAAAACTTTAGATAAATGAGTCAAATCAAAACCATTGAAGGCATTCTGAATCTCTTCCTTGATTATAGATCTCAGCAGAGAATGATCCAAAGAAGGAATAGATGATTGACCAGAGGGAGGAGAAGCCTTAACAGTAGTTGTCAAGGATTTAAGTTGATTCAGAACCTTCTGATGATAGCTAGTATACTCATCTGTGAGTTTATTCAGGTTCTCCACAAGATATCTCATGTTTTGTAACATCTTTGTGTGCATTTTCCAATCCTTTCATCAAATGATAATATATAGGGATGAATTTGGGACCCATTATATCAAGAAATGTTGGAAATAGTTGGTTCAGGAGAAGCAGCAACTGGTGAAGGTTCTGATCTGGAATGCCGTTCGTTCTGGAGGTTTTCAACAATACCTTTCAGGGATGCAACATCAGCACTAAGAAACTTGTTTTCAACTTTCACTTCTTGAATTTCATGGATCATCCTAGGTTGAATGTGCAGAATAATGTTTTCCAAAAGCAGGGAGGCATCTTTCTGACGTAGTTGTGTCACAAGACGAGGATTAGAAGACATAATTATCTCAAATCCCGCTAATATAGAATCTCCAAACACTTTTAGATCATCCTTGTTGACAGAATATTTCTGATTAGGTAAAGGTGTAGGATCAGGAAGTGATACAAGGACAGGTTCAGGTTTAGATTCAAGTTCAGATTCAGATTCAGATTCAGATTGAGTTTGAGGTTTAGGGTGAGTGACTAACTTCAATTGAAATAGAGAAGATAGATCAATCCCATTTGTATTCACCTACTGAGATTTATTCACATCATAGAAGCTTGGAAATTCATACCATGTGTACACAGAAAAAGACACAGTTGGTTGAGATGCTTCAACAGTCCCAGCTTCACCAGTCTCAACATCATTAATATCAAGATTTCGAGGTTCCTCCCCCTCAACATGTGCATCCTTTTCAGGAATTAAAGGCTCAGCATCTTGGTCTAGATCCACAGGATCAGCTCTAAATTCCTCATCCAATTCCTGCCTTGCCAACTGGAAGGAAATTCCATCCTCTCTTCAGCAGAGGGTATAAGCTCCGGAAAAGATTTCTCTTTAGGAAGTTCTTCTTGATTTTCGTCTTCCCTAATAGGTATTTCTTCTAAATAATCTTCTTCCATAACAGGGAGGTCTTATTGATTTGTTTCTTTCATCACATGCTGCTCTGATTCAAGGACAATCAAATCTTCTACAGCCTCATATTGGGGTTTTAGATTTAAATCTTCTCTAGGTAAAGGAGGTTCTTATTCAAGAACAATAATAGGAGTAATAGGCTTTACTTTCTCAACAACAGCTTCTTCCATTTGACGTACTTTGGCTGGAATAATAGAAAGGACATGAGTACTTTCTTTCTCAACATGAGTTTCTTCTTTATGAGGTACATCAGCTACCTCTTCCTCTTCATATTCATCTTCTAGATACTCTGCAACTTCATCTGGTTCTAAACCAGGATCAGTAATGTCCTTTGTCCTTCTTGCACAATCAACAAGATTTAACTTTTTATAGATATTTTCATTATCCTCAACCCATTATTTCTTCCAAGGGTTCTAGTTGATTTTCATCCTCTTGATGGTAGGTTTAGATAGGCAGAATTCAAAATCCACATGAACTTCTTCGTTTGGTCAAACTACTACTTTGGAAACTAGCATGGTTGAGATCATCCTTGAGTAAAATAGGAAAGTAGATTTGGATGTGACCTTAATCAATTCACACATATGGGGAATGATGTTTTTGTATAGATTTATCTTGTGACCATTATTCATTAGGTGAATCATAAAAACATCCTTATACTTCAATATAGAAAAGTCACCCTTCCTTGGGCTAATCAAATTTTGAACAAATTTGAACAGCAGCCTTGTGTCCCCATCCAGTTCAGTAGTTATGGCCCTTCTCTTGGTGGAATTTCTAGTTAGAGTTTCCAATGCATTTTCCAGGTCAAAGATATAGTTTATTGGAGGGGGATCTCTTTGGTAATCATCACACATTCCTTCGTGAGGAATCATTAGGCATGAAACCCATATCCATGATGAGAAGAAGCATCTTTGTCCATTGAACCAACTTCTTACAATGAATCATTCTCCATCATCAAAGGAAAATTGAGCATACTGATAAAACTGAGATACCAACCACAGGTAAATAGGTATATCATTCCTAGAGAACCATTCAAGCAGCCTTGCTCTCTTAACACTTTTAAAACCAAATATTTTCGAGACAACACCCACTCAGGGAAGATTTCTTTCTCAGGAACAACAGTACGGTTTACCATATTTGGATTTAGGGGTCCTTCAGGTGAAATATTTGGTGCTCTATTCTATTTATTCGAGTGGAACTTCTCATATGATGATGAAGATAAACACTTCATCCATGGAATCCACTAAAGGATCGGGCGAGAGAGAAGGAGAGAAGGGTTGCAAGGATAAGAGGGTTTAGAAAAGGTGAGCAGGAGAAAGTACAGGTGAGAAATCGAGTGAAACCCTTTTATTTTATCATTTTGGAATGTCAAATGTCACTAAAATAAAAATACAGGAAAGGAAATAGAGGTGAAATAAAAATTACTGCAATACGAATTAAAATAAAATCATAAATAAGGTTCATGGTGAGACTGTGAATATTCTTCACGGTGAGATGGTGGATGCTCTTCACGGTGAGACAGTCAGTTGTCATCACGGTGAGACAGTGAGTAAATTGTTCAGCCATGATGAGACAGTGAGAAACAGACTCTGAACAGAAAGTGTTAACTGTGACGCCGTAAGCATCAGACAGTAAATGAGAAACCATGAACATTAAATAGTAAAGTAAAAAAGTATCAAAGTATTAAACAATAAGACCGGTAAAATTTCTATTTTTTTATCATGCCAAGATCATGTATGATGTAAAAAAATCTCTCATAATTTAATGGTTTAGTGAATATATCCGCAAGTTGATATTCAATACTAATGAATTCCAATATAATATCACATTTTTGATAATGATCCCTCAAAAAGTGATGTCTTACATCAATATGATTTTTCCTAGATAGTGAGACAGGATTGTTTGAAATGTTAATAGTACTTGTGTTGTCACAATTTATTGGTACATGTCTGAATTGATATCCATAGTCTAGTAATGTGTGTTTCATCAACAAAATTTCTGCACAATAACTTCCAGAAGCTATGTATTCAGCTTCTATAGTAGATAATGAAAAAGAATTTTGTTTCTTACTAAACCATGATACTAGTGACATGCCTAAAAAGTGACATATTCCAGAGGTGCTCTTTATATCTAACTTACATCCAGCAAAGTCAGCATCAGAAAAACTAACAGTTCAAATGATTGTCCATTAGGATAAAACAGTCCTAGATTGGGTGTATGCTTGAGGTATTTGAAAATTCTCTTTACAGCATTTAAATGTGATTCTTTAGGATTTTCTTGAAAACGATCACACACACACTCTCTAAACATAATATCATGATGGATAGAAGTTAAGTAGAGTAGGCTTCCAATCATTCATCTATAAGTGGTTTGATCAACATATTTTTCATCTTCATCAAGATCCAACTTACAGGTGGTAATCATGGGAGTGTCACTACTTTTAGTGCTATCCAATCCAAAATGTTTTAATATATCTCTAGTATATTTACATTACGTTAAAACAATCTCATCATTATTTTGAATGATTTGAAATCCAAGAATGAATTTTAGTTCACCCCTTAAAATCATTTCAAATTCGTTTTGCATCATTTTAGAAAAATCAATACATAATGAATTTTTTGAAGATCCAAAAATAAAATCATCTACATAGATTTGAACAACTAAAACATCATTAAAAATTCGTTTTATAAAGAGGGTAGGAGCAGCTATGCCTTTTGTAAAACTTTTAGAGATAAGAAAAGTACTTAATCTATCATACCAAGCTCTTGGAGCTTGTTTTAAACCATATAAATATTTTGATAGTTTGAAGATATGATTTTGAAAATGAGGGTTTGTAAATCCAGGGGGTTGTTCAACAAAAACAACCTCAACTATATACCCATTTAAGAATGCACTCATGACATCCATTTGATATAGTTTGAAATTCCAATGTGTAGCATTAGAATGTAGAATTATAATGGTTTCAAGTCTTGATACTGGAGAAAAAGTCTCCTAATATTCAATTCCTTCTTCTTGACTATAGCCTTGTGCAACAAATCTAGCATTATTTATAACTACGTTTCTAGCTTCATCTACCTTATTTCTAAACACCCATTTAGTGCCTATGGTGAAATTTTCCTTAGGTATTTCCACTAATTCCTAGAATTTGTTTCTTTCAAATTGATTAATTTATTCTTGCATATCCATTACCCAAAATTAATCATTGATTGAATCATCAATGTTTTTAGTTTCAAACTGTGACAAAAAGGATTGATCTTCAACCTGATTTCTAATAGAATCTCTAGTCTGCATCCCTCTATCAAGATTACTAACAAAAGCATCTAAAAACGGTTCTTTATAATCCTAGTTGATCTAGTAATGATAGGACTAGAAATTTAAGGTTCTTCTCTAGGTTTGGGTTCATTAGGAGAAGATTATAAAATATTTCCAGAACTGGTTGTCTTTACAATAGCTTCATTGATTTTATCATTAAGGATCAGAATAGATAAATCTTCTTCAATATTTTCAAGAGAGGGTTTAGGTTCATGTGGATCAGTTTCATCAAATTTTATGTGAACAGATTCTTCCACACACATGGTTTTCTTATTAAACACTCTATAGGCTTTTCTTGTTATAGAATATCCTAAAAATATTCCTTCATCACTTTTATAAGAAAAATTGTGAAGATTATCCTTGGTATTGGGAATAAAAACTTTACAACCAAATACTCTAAAGTAACTAACCATAGGTTTCCTATTGTTCCACAATTCATTGGGGGTCTTCTTAAGAATAGGTCTAAGCCAGACTCTATTTATGATATAAAAAGTTGTATTTACAGCTTCATCTCAAAAGTAAATAGGCAGGTGATACTCATTAAGTATTGTTCTTGCAATTTCATGAAGGGTTCTATTTCTTCTTTTTACTACACCATTCTGTTGAGCTGTTCTAGGGGAAAAAAGTTATGATTTTAGCCATTGTGTGAGAAATAAGACTCAAACTCATGATTTTCAAACTCACGGCCATGATCACTTCTTAGGGTCTTAATATTAAGTCCACTATGGTTATCTACAGACATAGAGTATTTAATAAAGTAAGAACAGGATTCACTTTTGTGAGCTGAGAAGTATACCCAAGTATATCTAGAAAAGTCATCTACTATAACATAGACATAGTGATTCCCATTTAAACTAGAAAATCTAGAAGTTCCTAACAAGTCCATGTGAACCGACTTGAGAGGTTGAGAAGTTGAAACTTATTTCTTTGATTTAAAAGAAACTTTATGTTGCTTTCCCTTTTGAAAGAGATTACAAACTTTGTCTGATGGGAACTGAAGTTTGGGTAGGTCTCTAACTAAGTTATTCCTAGTCAATTTTCTATGTGAATAGATGTTTCAGTGTCCAAATATTTTGTGCCATAACCATGACTCTTTATGAAAATCATTTAAAAAAGCAACATTTTTTAGCTAAAGAATTCAAATCAACAGTATAAAAATTTTCATTTATCAATATAGAAAATACTAAAACATTTATGGAATTAATAAAATTACAAGGATCATTTTCAAACTTAACATTAAAGTCATCATCACATAACTGAGAAATACTTAACAAGTTGTATGTCAATCCATCAACAAATAAAACATTAGAAAATAAATCTGAGTTAGTGTTACCAATTTGTCCTAGGCCAATGATATTTCCATTAGAATTATCACCAAAGGTGACATAGCCTCCATAAACCTTGATTAAACTTTTAAAGCATGAGTAATATCTAGACATGTGCCTTGAATATCCACTGTCCAAGTACCATGTTTTCTTAAAAGAACTCTTTAAGAAGGTTTCCTACAAAACAGATTTAGATGGAAAATGATTTTGGTACCCAAATCCTCTTGGGTCCAGACAGGTTAGCAATCAAAGCATTAGGTACCCAAATTTATCTTATGGGTCTCATATAATTTACATGATCAATTGATTTTGAAATATAAACTTTGTTTGATCTATAACAATGTGAATAACTAGTTGAGGCATATGAATTTCCAGAACTAGAACTAGCAGAATTTTGTCCAGTTTTAGGAATGAACATATTTTTAGTAAATTGTCTCTATCCAGGTTGGTATCCCAAACCAGTAGTATAATTTGGTGAAACTTGTTTACCTAGAATTTTATTTAGAGTGTTATTTCCATTTGTGAACTTTTCTAAGTCCTTTATCAGTTGCTCATTAGACATTTTCATTTCAATATTTCTTTTAACAATTTAGCATTATTTTCGGTTTCAATCTCAATGGCAGATTTAACAGTACTAGATAAAGCATGCTATTTCTTTAAGGATTTGTACATGTCCTTAAGTTAATTACAGGTCTCTTCTAGATTATTACAATATTCAAATAATTCATCACTAGACATGTTTTCACATTCAGAATCAGAATCAGAATTGAATCCAGAATAGTATGAATTTAAAGCAGGAGGGTCCAGTGTTACCTCAGATGTGTTTGTCATAAAACACGTGTTAGCTTTATGAGAATCATAATCCTTAGTAGAATCAGAATCACTTGAAGTGTCTTCGGAATCACTCCAAGTTTCTTTCATTGCTTTCTTATATGTTCTGTCTTTATAATCATGTTTCTTCTTAAACATAAATTTTGGATAGTCAGCTTTAATGTGACCTTTTCTCTTGCATTCATAGAAGATAACTTCATCACTCTTATAAATTTCTTCCAGTCCTTTTTCCAATGACTATTGTTGTCATATTTACCTTTTTAGTTTGATTTTCTGAAAATTTTCTTCTTCCTATAGAATTTATTAAATCTTCTAGCAATTTGAGCCATCTCAGCAACACTATCAGAATCTAAACTTTCACTTGTTGAACTTTCAGTAGGTATGTGAAATTTTTCCTTATCCTTGCTCTTTGAGGTAGTATACTTAAATTCCACTAACTTCCTTTTGGTATCATCATCTTCTTCCTTATTCACCTTGTGTTCTTCCTCATACATCATAAACTTACCAATTATCTCTTTGACAGGAAGAGCACCAATGTCACATGACTATATTATTGAAACAGATGTGCCTCCCCATCGGTCTGGAAGACATCTCAATATTCTCATAATTTGTTCCTTTGCTGGAACAACTTTTCCAAGGGATCTCATATTGTTGAAAATCTCATTGAACCTGAGATAGGTATCAGAAATAGGTTCATCAGTTTTTATTTTAAAATTGTCATATTTAATAGTATAGGTGTTCAGTCTCCTTTCTTTAACATTGGGTTTTCCTTCATGAGAAACACCCAAAGTATCCCATTTTTCATAAGCAGTTTTGCAAGCAGATGTTCTATTAAACTCTTCATCTCTTAGAGCACAATACAAGGAATTCATAGATATACAATTATTATTGTAAGCTATTTTAGTAGGTTTATCCCAAGTAGTTCTTTCATTTTCAGGAATCTTAAATTGAGTCTCTATAGTAGTTCAGATATCAAATCCCATACACTCTAAGTGAATTTTCATCTTATGTTTCCACTAGCCATAGTTTTTACCATAGAAGAATGGTGGCCTATTGGTAGCAGAACCTTCTAGTCTATTATCCAGAGTTATATTTTATCAAATATTTTTAAAGAGATAAAATTTAGAACTAATAGAAATCTATGATCATTATAGATGAAACTAAAATCACAGTTGAAAAAACAGAATGTTTTGAAATCCACTATTAATAAAAACAGCCTTTGATACCAAATTTTGGTCTGAGTGGATACTCAAGAGGGGGGGAGGGGTGAATTGAGTTCCAAATAAAAATTTCTGTTAAAAATATTTCTCTTAAAATCCCCAATTTATAAAACAATTTAAACTATAGTGATTTTGTAATACTTTAAAGGTTCAATTAGGTTCTAAAAATATTTAATATCTCTAAGTTAATTTAATCAGAAGATTAAATAATATTTTGAAACTAATATAATGATTTACAACTGTTACAAACACTTTCTAGATTAACTATCAAAGTAACTTCCAAAAGTTTTTTATTTAATATTAATTAGCAGCGGAATACAATATATATATATATATAGTACTTTTTAAACATAATCAATGAATGCACATCAGATGTAAAACAAGTGGTTCAGTATCAAGCTGAGACCTAATCCAATCCACATAGTGATCACCAACCACCATGAAGTTTATATAAATAAACTCATATAAACACCCTGGATCGGGTTAACAACAGTTCACACTATTCAGGCCATGCAGGGACCTCTACCACAGTTGTCGTGGGAAAATAAATATTGATCAGGCCACACAGGGACCTCTTCCACAATTTTCGTGGGTAAGAAAGGGTAAGGAATATGGTGCGATGATTTTAGAATACTCCAGTTTTGCGCAGGAGATAGTGTGAGTAATATATACAGAGCACACACACTGCTCGAAAGTAAACAAAATAATCACTTAGTGATATATAAAAGTGTTTAGAAAGCCTTAGTGATTAGCAGTGAAACTTTGGACTCATTGGATTTAGCAGAAATGCTTTTGAGTCCTTCTCTAGTTTTTCTGGTGAAAAACAGAGTGTCGTGGGTTAGCTTGTGTTCTTCCCAGGTTAAGATGTTCTCTTGATCTCTCCGTACATCGTGTGTTCTTCAGTAGTGTTGGATTGAATATATGAGAAAAATATTTTCTTAAAGATGATGAAATATTTTCTTCACTATTGTGCTTAGGAATTTCTTTCTGTTCAGTACAGAGCACTCGAGTTTCTTGCTTTTCTGTATTGTCTCTCATATATGTTCGTCTTGGGAACACTTCATGTTTACCTTTGAATGCATGATGTTGAGCAGACAGGTTCCGTGTATTTTTGGCCTCGTACCTTGTACTATGTCTACAAATAAACATTAATTATGTCAGTGCCTTAGAATCATCAAATATGACCGTTAAAAACATAAATATTAAATCGAAAAAAGTGTTTAAGAAACGGTGTCACAGTAGTTATGCAAACGGTTTCTCCTTCACGGTATCTCCTTCATGGTGTGTCCTTCACAGTATGTTCTTCACGGTATCTATTTCACGATGTGTCCTTCACAGTATCTCCATGTCACATTTTCTTGCTCACGGTGTCTGAGTCACGGTGTCTGTCTTTACAGTTTCTAGCTTCCAGTACCTTTATCAAGGTTTATGAAATCACGGTGCCTTGACGACTGTGTCCTGCTAACTATGTTCGGAACTTAGGCAAATATAATGTCTAGATTATGGTGTATGTTCTGAGTATTTTTCTTCACGGTGTCTCACTGGTCACGGTGCTTGTGTCATTCTCACAGTGTCTGACTTACTGTGTCAAGCTTCACGGTGTCTTGTACATAGCTAAATAACTGTATTCAGACATAAACAGTAATATGCATAAAATGAATTGAGATTAACCATTATAAAGTATAATATAACTTGAAACATAAATACACATGACTAATAAGATTTGTGATATTTTAGATCCTTAATAAGATTTTTAATTATTATTGGGATTTGTAAACAATAATGAGATTTTTGATAATTAAAACATGATTAATACATGAGGATTCCAACAAAAACCAAAAATATTTTTTCATTTAATTTAATAAAATATTTTTAAGGTATTTAATTAATATAATTTATCTTTAATTATTCATACTTTTCTATAAGATGTAATCCACATTGAATTTTTGTTTTTCATTGATAAAATTGTTTGTTTAATGAGTTTACTTTATTTGATATAATATTCCTCAATTATCTTTATGAAACGATGTCATATAATGTTGTTATAAATGATGGTTTTCATTTTCATAAAAGGGTGTGATAAGTGTACTTAGTTCTAAAAATAAATTATCAGGTTATCACTTATGTAAAAAACATATGAATCCTTGGGTATATAGGGGATTCCTTGGAAAAGTACCAATCTAGGATATAAGGAAACTCTCTATAACATGCCCATCACTATTATATGATGACACTATGGCTAGATATTATTTAGTTTAATGTAGAAATACACTTTTGATAGTGACTAACACATAGTAATTTATTTATATGGATATAGATTTAGTATGAGGATATTGGGTTTTCATTCCATTATAGTATAGGTTGTCTACATTGATTCTCTAAACTAGATTTTATAAAATTTCATTTTTTTATGTTCTCATCCATATAATTTTCTATTTTAAATTTACTTATATATTTTCCTTATCATGGGTAAAGATTTACCTATGATGAAACATTTAAAGGACATACTTGTAACTTGATTTCATTTAAAATATTCATTGTAATATTATATATGTATTTTTAACTCTCATGACTAATTTATATTTACACATAATTATTGTATAAATCATTAGTGAAATACTACTAGTTATGTGTATACTCACCCACTACATATGTTTTTTGGTGCATATGAATGTATTTTTTCCTAATTTTGATTTCATTTAAAACATTGTAATTATTAATGTTTTTTTAAATTAATGATAATGTGTCCCCACATGGAGATTATATTTCAGTCGATGATGCACCATGGAGTGTGATGAAAATTAAATCAATATGTATGTTTTTTTATTATGACATTAGATTAAAACCTCTTAAACATATTTATTTTTATTCTTTTTTAATTGATTTAATAACATATACATTCAAGGATTTTGTTTTATTTTACATTTTATTGGAAGTTCAATTTTTTGGATTAGTGGTGTTTGAGGGAAATCATTCCCCCAAAGTGAATTATCATCTCCTATTACTTTTCATCATCAATTGGTGACAGGGGATAATACAACTAAGGTCAATGGTGAGTTATCTTAAGTTTAAGGAAAATTTATGATCGTTTGTTACATGAATGATGTGTGTAACTTTTTTTTACACCCTATTGTACATGAGATCTCATATATTTTGATTGTATTAGTAACAGTGTTTTTAGTGTGCTTCTGAGATTTATACTCACACCCAAAACATTCACCATAGTGAATGTGTAGACCTTATGTTATATTATTATCCATGGTAAGTCCCCAACAGTAGGTGATAGATAAGTAGTATCATATGGGGGATGTGGTGATACTGCTATGTTGAAATCTAGGACATGTAGTGGTGTTTCATTTTATAGTTTATTATTTTTACTAGATGTTATATTTATGATCATACCACTGGGATATGGTCTTGTGGTGTATGATTCATATTTAATGACATGGGTTTATATTATTGTAACATGTTATATTTTATTTATTATGGTGGGACATCCGCTATTATTCCATACTTTATGTTTTGTTGATGTTTATCAATTATTAAGTGATTTATTATTCTTTTGAAAATTTATATTGAGGGTATAGTCTCCCCTGATGATATTATCCAACTCTCATAATATGTTAGTGGACTTTGGTGAAAAAGGAGGAATTCTTATTGTCATGTGTTGTTCCTACTCATTCTGGTGAATCTGTAACCAAAACGAGATTTTATAGGGCTTATTCATCCTACTATAAAAAATCATGATTCCTTTATCCATTGTGTATATATTTCCTGTTGGATTGGTGGTATATTTATATTTATGAATTACTGGAATCAGTTCCCCCCTGAACATGATTATTTTGGGATCCAGGTTCATCACCATTATTAGTTTGAGCGTGGAAGTGGCTACATCCTCCTTCTTAGGCCTTCCCATTTACATTAGTAGTTCATATTAGGAAATAACTTAGGTTCTATAAATATATTCCTCTTAATTGTATCATTTATAAAAATTTTCATAATATACTTGGGTACTTCTACATGATTATAATTATAGATAACTCAACAAGAAAGTTCTCTAAACAATATTTTATAAATTGATCTTATAATAGTTGTATCTCCAGATACTTCATTAGGCCCTTTCACACTATGATGAAGTTGAACACTAATTCATTCTACTAATTTTTATAGTTATATAGATAACATATGCTTCTTTTTCTAAATGAAATCTTAAACTGATAAAGTTATTTTCAATAGAGATACTCCTTGTTGGGGATAGACTCAACCGCATAGTTATTATACCATGAAAATGCATTAACATTAAATGTTTGAATAAAACATTAGACCTTTTTTACCCCCTATTTATTAAGGGTCCCCAGTAGTATGGCACACTGAGAGCTAAATTTATTAAAATTATACTATAGGTCATTTTTACCATTGAAGGATTAGAATTTTGTATTTCAAAAATTGCATGCAAGAGGATTTATGTCCAACCCCGTTGGGTTTTACATTATATTAGGTAACAATGTTGCATGTTTGGTTTTATGGTCCTCTAGTCAAGTATTTTTTTATCCAATTATTTCCACATATGATTCCTCCCCAAGGTTGGTATTTTTCTTATATGAATTTTTTGTTCCAAGGGTTTATTATGTTTGAAAGGAGGAACCTCCTAGAAGTTCATTTGGGAGAGATTACCATAGTGATATAATGCATTTTAGGGTCAGTTATGTGTCTTGATTATACTCTTCCAAATTAAATTGATACTTCTTATCATAATGGGTTATCTTTTAAAAGATGTTATTTTAATAAAAAATCATCACTAATAATTTTATTTCCTTAAATAAACTCAAAATTAATATACTATAGAGTTTTTATTCCTTACCAATGATTGTGATTTTTCTCATCATAGGAGATGAATTTAATATCTTAAGGTGGTTTATTTTTCAAAGGTATAGCGATGTACTTTGTCTTATCCATTGAATGAATATAAATAAATAATGATGGGTTGAGTGGATACCCAAGAACTTGATTTTCCCTCTAGTACTAGGTATATACTCTATGTTCTTGTGGTTCAGTTTAACTAATTTAATTTAAATAGTGATGCATTCCTTTCTGGATCATGATTGATATAATGTTTTGGGGAACTAGTAGTGTCAACTATAATGATGTTATCTTAAATAAACTCCAATATAACCAAGAAATCATTTTTATATATGTAATGTTGTGGTACATCAACTTTATAGTAACTGTTTATGTTATCAACAAGGTCATATCTCTTGAATAGTACACAAAATGGGTTTAAATATTTGCATCCATTATGGGGGTTACCTTAATTTTTTCTATCTTATGTATGAGGTAGGGAAGAGAATTATTGTAAAAGGTGATTAATATGGAATTACATTTGACAATGACCAAACATGGTTGAATAAGAATTGATGTTCTATTGGTTTTCTATAGGATTGTTCGCACTCATATGAATACCAATTTCATTAGAGGATATGAAACATCTATCAATAAAACCTTCTACTTTGTTGGAAGTGTATTACATGTTGGTTATTATAAAAATACCTAAACCCCATCATATTGGGATATCCTTGGAACAATATTATAATAACATTCCAAGCTTCTTTTATTCATATTCTGACGATGGAAAAATATGGTGTATCTCTAACCGATTATGGTACCCCTAGTTTATCCAAATATGGATGAGAGAAAACTACCATGAAGAGTGAAATTTTATTAATGGGTTTTAATCTCTTCCATTTTTCTATCACAATGATTACCCATGTAGATTTATGAATGATTCTAGTGATTTATCATTCTTAATAGGTGTTTCTTCTTTTGTCGTTGGATGTAAGGTAACCCTACTGAACAAAATAATCCGTTTTTAAGTCTTTGTATTTGGATTCGTAAAAATTGTAACCACTTTGATCACTATTCTAGATGATGGTTTTTAGTTAGGATATATATTCAATATAGAATGATTTAATTTATGATTAATTAGAGGAGTTCCATGTAGTAAAATATACCTCCCCCAACCCTTTATGTATACACGGGGATAATTCCTATTTAATTATTTGATGAATTGCCTTAATGATTTTAATGATAATGATGTGTAGGTGATCACAGTATATTATATATTCATGTTTAAATAATACTAGTAGGAAAACGATGTCAACATTTTTGTATTTTTTATTGAGTGTTTTCAAATGATTAGTGAACCAAACATATAGAATGAGAATGATGGTTGAATATCAAATTCATGTAGTGAAAAAACATGATAAATTAGTATTTTTTGATGATATAATTAATAATATACCAATGGGTGGTGGGAAGAAAATACAAAACTGGTATTTTATCTCCAGCTTACACCTCTCACATGTCATTGGATTCATCATCATTGTGGAAACCATTATCCTTAATACAATTTAATTCATGATTTATTCCATAAATATTTACTTAGTAAAACCCATAATGATTTTAAGGACTAGATTATTTTTGTAATTAGGTACATATAATAATTAAATGAAATAGAGAATACAAGGTCATAAAATAAAACTCCATAAAATTCCTTTAAATCCCCTTGATCTTCTCAATTTGAACAGGATAACCTGGGGACATACATAATAAATGGGTGAGATATAAAGCTTGGTAAGGAAATAGTCAATGCATAACATTATAAAATTGATACAATTGATTCTATAGGAATATCAAGTTAATATATGATGAGTGATAATCATAAACATGAAAAGTGGATAATGATATAATATGATAACAAAAAGGAAACCTGGAAATGTTGTAAAAACATAAAACATGGAATCATAAACAAAATTCAAGGGTAACCATAGAGAGAAAACATAGTGTTCTTAATAATAACATTCGTTGCACAATAAATGGAATATAATGAGTTAAAAAGATTACCCAGTGCATTGGAGGTCTCTATAATTGTATACCCACCCATCACATTTGTATCATGTTCATGCATAATTGTGTCACATAGATCATAAAACATAATGATGACTTTTCCACTTTTAATCCCAAGATTAAGGAGTGTCGGTTAAGTAAATGAGATTCCATGATAAATGAAGGATAAATATATCTATGTGAATACCATTGAGTGGAAATGTGGATGGTTATTCACAATACAAAAGTTTGGTATGGAAAATCCCCTGATAATTTTGACATCAAAACAAGGGTAAATAAAGATTCATGGATGAGTTTAATGATATTTAAAAGGGTATCTCTTCAAATTGAAATAATAATAAATGAAAGAGGGATGTGTAAGTATTTATCCCAGCATGATAAATTTGAACACAAAATTTTCAATATAAAGAATGTTCTTGATGAAATAGGATAAGGAGAGGATCTCTTACCTTCAGATGGAACTTATAAACGATTGGGAAGAACATCTTAAGATCTTTGGGAAGATTGGAATGGATTCAGAGATGTAAAGGTAGAGTAAATTCGTTATAAAATATATTTTACTTAATGTTAATGGGTGGTTGGGTGGGGTTTTATAGTGAATGATAGATGAATTATTTATTAATTTTCAACCATTGTTTTTGGACACTATATGAAAAAAAATAAAAACTACAAACCATACCTTAGTTTTTACCCATGGTTTCTTCCAAAGTAGAGTGTTATTTAATATTTTATAAATATAAGAACCAAAATCATTCAAATAATAACAATGGTGTTTTGTAGATGAGTTATGTTTATAAATAATTGATTATATAACCACAATGTATAATATAGGTTTTGGAGGATTCATTAAGGGTTTGTAAAATTAATTAAATATTTGAAAAACAAATTTTTTAAAGTGAATAAATATATGGATAACCATTATAGTATTTATTACATCACTTTTGGGATTTTATTAAGTAATGATATATTCCATAAAATTATACAATATTTAATTTTACCCAAAAAATTGGAATGTGTCAAAAAATTATGAAAAATTACTTTTGGATAATTTATATGTGAATATTTAAAAAATTATATTTATTTTATCAAAATAACTGTATAAATATTATAATTTACAATTTTAAGTAAAAAATGTCAATTTATTGAAAAACACTGGTATTTTTACAATAATAGTTTTATGAAGCTTAAAAATTACCTTTGAATTCATAAATTTAATTTATAATTTATATTTAAATAAATATTAATTCATGATATTATTATATTACGATTAAAATTGATTAATAATTACTTAATTCATAAAAAAAATTCATCATTGAAATAATGTAATTCCAAAAATACAGTTTATGTTTCATAACATCAACATTAATTTTAATGAAACTTATTATTTAATAATTTATAATGTAATAATAAAAGATAGATACTATCATTATTTTATTAAAAAATTATAAAAATTCATAATTTTAAGGCCTAGATTCATAGAATTTTATTACACTTCTCAATTCCATAAGGGTAATGTTTGCAATGGTAATATTTTCTTTGGGTGGTTTGGTGAACATGGTTTGTGTCATGATATCAGGGAGCTTGAACTTCTCTCATAAATGGTATCACTCAGGGACTAGTTTTTGAACCTCATCTTGGTATTGGTTAAGGTCAAGGACCAATGATGTTATCTCCCTCTAAATCATTGATAAATTTGATTCATAGAGTATTATCCTATTGGTCAAGGAAATCAATTCCTTTGTCTATTTCAATTTAATTTATTCTAACCCTTAATATATTATAATCATTTGATCATTCTATAATGGCTATATTATCAAGGGTTATGATGCTTTATTGTTATTTAAATCTTATAAGATATAAATTATAAAAGTAAAAAAATACCAAAGTAGTATATGTTTTTTCTATAGCTACATTACTTGTTAAGGCATTTATTCATTAAAAAAGGAATTTTTTTATATATGTTTTGTTCGTTTCATTCTTCCCCTCTTCATAAATTTCACCCTTGAATTTTTTATACACTAAAATAAATGAGGGAACTTGTATTTCATCACCTCCGTCAGTTTCCAAGTTTTTTCATCAATCTTATTATTCCACCACAACACTTAGACATGGTGGTATGACATATTTCATATAACAAAGTCTCTATGATCTAATATCTTCACCATATTCTCATTGTATAAAAGATCATTTTATAATGATACCACATTTGGATTTAATACATGTGATGGGTATGATACGTACTTAATAAATGTGGATAAATGGAACACATAACAAACTTGAGATAGGTTTTTTGGGAGTTCTAGTTGATAATCCATAGATCTGATGATATCAAGGGTCTCAGAGCGGCTGATATATCTTTTAAAAACATTCACATCTTCCTAAACCTTATAAAATTCATCAATGGAGATATATAAAGAAACAATTTATCACTGACCTCAAACTCTATATCATGTCTATGAATTTATAAAATGTCTTTTTTTTGTCAACTTTGTGTAGATTTCATTGGTTTTATATTAGTTTGAAACTTGTTTTTCTTCTCATGTAAAATAATAGGTCTCATTTGTTTTTTCTCTACAATATCATCCCAGTATTTTAGATTTTGACCACGCTTCATATACAGAGCCTTATAATCATTCATTTGAATGATATAATGGAATTTAGTGTTATATGAGAACTCCACTAGGGTAAGGTATTTATCCAAACATCCATGTAAATCTATTAAACATTGTCTCAATAGATCCTCTATAGTTTAAATCATTTTTTCAAAATATACATCCATATGAGGGTGATATGAATTAATTAAACTCAACTATATATCCAATTATTACTGAAGGTATCACCAAAACCTAGAGTTAAACCTCATATCTCTATTAGATACAATGGATAGTGAAACTCCATGAAATATTTACATGTCCCTGATGTATATCATATCGTGTTTTTCAAAAGGGAAATATTCCTTGATAGAAATGAAAGGCGTTGACTTTATAAGGTGATAGACTACCACAAAGATGGAATTATATCTGTTAGGTTTCCTATGGTGTCTAAAACCCCATGGTCGTGTTTTCTCATTTTTTTAGTAGTATGGGAAATGGTCTCATTATACCCTAAGATTTATATAAGTCATCATTGGAATGTTGGCATAACAATAATCGATATACAAATTCTGAAAACTCTCTCTTCATACTATACCAAAAAATATTTTACTTCATATCTATATACATCATATTACTTTTTGGATTAATAGAGAATGATGATCTGTGTGGATCATCTAGATGTTCCCTCTTCGGTTTTGGTTTTTATGGGACACATATCAAGGCTCCATACTAGATAACTCCATCTTTAGAAAAGTTTAACTTTATAATATTCACTATGTTTTCTATAAAAAATCATCCTCATTCTTTTCCTTCCTGATCCTCTCACGAATTTATGGGTGATAATTTATATTATAACATTATGATAAATTATTTTTTATTATTCCTATGTCCATTGTTTTTATTTTCAATAATATTAGATCAAATTCAATCATCACAATGGATAGGGTTGTGGAATAATTTCTATTCCGAGTACCTTCTAATTGGTTACTCTTACAGGGATGTTAATGGAGTAAACAATAATAATCCTTGATCATGTCAATGATTCTTCACAAGAACATATTTATATCCTCTTTTAATATATACTTGATGATTTTATGATCTGTATATATGTCACACTTCTCCCCATAGAGTTATTGTAACAACCCAAACTTCTATCAATGAAAATTCCTCATAATCTAATTAAATGTTTTATTATGTAAAACATTTATATAACTAATTAACTTCCATGGTTTTATGTTTTTGGATTTTTAAATACCGTTAAGAATTTTTAAGTTTTCCAATATAGTTGTTAAATAGTGATCACGTGATTAGTATAAATATAGGGCTTTAACAAATCCAATTTACTCAGTCAAAGGAAGCGATGGCCTCATCCAGTAGAATTTCTCCATATGAAGACCATTTTTCGGAGCTCAAAAATGAGGTGGAATCATTGGGATTTTCTCTTGACCAAGCCCAAGCTGATATTCAACAAGTTAACCTCGATTAGAATCGCCTACGGGAGAAGTTGAAGTTGATAGATATTACCACCCGAGAAATGTTATCTGAGTCACCCCCAAGGTTTGTCACTATTTCACCCCTTAACCTTCAGTATTATGTGGTTTTTATAAGTGGTTATGTAACAATACCCTAGTATTATGATTATATACATTATTTTTATAAGGAATATACATTATTTATATTATTGTTACTTGATAAATAGTTTTTAAAAGAAAATATAGTACTTTTATTTAATATTCAATTAAGATATATATATTGATAAATTAATGTATTTATTTAATTAAATAATATTTTATGAATTATTATTACTAAATTACTTTTTATTAAATTTGAATTATCTTATAGTTTTTATTAATGCAATTTTGATTTTTATTATGGTTTGAAAGACGTTTTTGTCAAAACCCATAAATTTTCGAAAAATGTCGGTTTTTATTTTAAAATTAAAAATTCAAATATTTAGAAAATTATTTATATAAAATTAATATTATTTTTGGAATAAGTTCTTTAATATTATCCAATGGTCGTTTTTTTCATAATTTTCTGAGATAGTCAAATTTTTGGGTAAAAATTAAATACCATTTAATTATATAATATGTTTTATGACATCATAATGACCCAATAGTGATGTAATAAAATAATATAAATGGGATATTAGGACAATATGTGTTTTACCATTAATATAATGTGATTTTTGTTTAGTTTTATTTATTTTACAAATCATTAGTGGACCCCCCCAACACTAAACATTTTAACTTTTTAAATTGATTTCCTTGAGAGTGTGACTCACCTACTTATAATCAAGCCTAATATTTTAAAAAGTTCAGCCATTGGCCTTATAAAATAATGTTTTCCACTACCCTTTTACCAAAACCATGGGAAAACCCATAGTTTGGTTTCCAGTTTTGATTAGTTTAATGTGTGGCGTCCAAAACCAAAATAATAAAGAATTCCCTCCATTTTCCAATATATACCCTCCCAAGCTCCCACTAAATCTTAACTAAAAGCATTTGTATCTTGATAAAATTCTTCCCTCCTATCTTTATAATCCCCTAAATGTTACCCAATCTCCCAAAAATCCTCTCTCAAGCCTCTCCAAAGTCTTTGGGATCACACTTCCAAGTAAGGGATTTCTTCCCTTCTAATTTTTGTCTCAATTGCATTATGTGTTTAAACCCTTTTAAATTCAATTAAAAATTTTGAGGTATGTTTTCTCACATACCACATATTTACCTCTTTATGTTTTAATGATGAGAGACACATTATTCTCTCATTAATTTCATCCATATACACTCCCATGCCGAATTTCCGTGAGAGATTTCTCTATCATCATTAACATATAAGAAATTATTTTGTATTATGAATCTAAATTCCATTACCTATGTTGGAAAATTTAAATATATGACTCCATTACTTTACATTTAATGTAAATATTATTATACATCCCTTTCTCTCTCATCAACGATTTTTATGAATTCTTATGTCACATTGTTATGTTGTCGAAATTGAACCACAATTTTCCAAGCCAAAGTCATTTTATAGTGAATACCATTACAATTTATCTATCAAGGGTATTCACCTTTATAAATATTTTCTTATTGATTATAAATATTCATGTATGAATTACACATTCATTTATCATTAAATAAATTATTATGTTTAATTAATTCATGTTATATGAACCATGTGGCACACTAATGCATGAAATCAAAAGATGAAGAAGGGGCACCCTAATAGCGCTCAAATACATTGGGTAAATATTAGTATCATGATACGTCAAGTGAAATGAGGGTTTATTAATGATAATTCAAGTGAAATGAGCATTTACTCATGCTACATGTGCAATGAGACTTGGATCCTTCTAAAATCATGTCAAATGTTGTTTCCATATTTCTATATTATGATAATCATACTATATCATGACTTTATGTTTATATATCTCTTATGATAAATTGATATTACAATTGCCTATAATGTAATGTATTCTTAATTTATTCCATATCTAATCCCTTTCTGGTCATTATATCTCACCCTTTTTTGTGCATGTCCTTAGGTCATCCGATGAAATGATAAATATGAAAGAATGTGTGTGGTCATGTAAAAGAAATTATCCAAAAGTTGTGTGTTTCATTTTTTTAGGTTGTTATGAAATTTTCATAATCCCCAAACACACTAAACCTTTTTTTCTTCTATTTTTTATCAAGTGACGGATTTATGTAATAAATTGTGTTAAAGGGTGTAATACAGATCATGGTTATTATAGTTGGTATTAGAGGATAGGTTTCGTTATTTTTTGGATTTATATTAGAAAACCCTAGTGAAATCCTTAGGTATGAGACTAAGATTAATAAAAACATAACTTAATTTTGGTTATTATTTAGTAAGTTTTTTTTCAAGAAAATACATCCCGGTCTAGATATGAGTGGGTAAAGGCGGCACAAGCATAGATGTATCATAGGGGTAAAACCTGAAAACACCGCTTTGAGCTAGACTTGAACGGTAACTACTGAACAAAAATGGTCCTTGTTGCACTATTGGTTATGAAACTCCAAGGGGATATTCTTTGGTAAATTCATAATCTTAGTATGAACCATTATTACGGGAATAAAAAATGCCCCTTAGAATATATATTAGGAAGTAGATCATGGATAACATAGACTAAAGCCAATAAATTCATAAGTTAAGAAAATAAAATAAATATAATTCACCCATTTTTGTCTTTAGATTACCCTTTATGTGTTACTAGTAACTTTCATTTTTCTCCATCCAATGGTCGGTAAGAGGAGGAATTTGGCTAACAACTGATGCAAAGATCAATGTGATGACTGTTCTAATGAGATACCCAATCTGATGGGAGTGTGAATCACTAACTTTGTCATGATACAATCTTTATTAACTCTTGATTTGAATATAAAAATGTTTCAAGAGGAACATTCAACCACCCTAAGAAATAATAAGTCACAATCAAGAGCTTCATGAGACAAAGGCCTCCTACTTTTAATGGATCATCTGATCCCTCAATTACTGAACAATGGATCAACTCCATTGAAAATATCTTCTCCATCCTTCAATATTCTGAACAAGATAAAGTTCTTTTAGATGCTAATCATATGGAGGGTGAAGTTGATCAATATTGTACATTGATCAAAAACAAAAAGCATGAGGAGAAGATCAAGGCGCTGAAATGGAATTATTTCCTGAAAATATTTTTCAACAAATATTATCCTCTCAGCCTCCGACTTAAGAGTGGGTAGGACTTCCTTTCCCTCAAGAAAGAAAATGATGAATTAATTGGAGCATATGAGGAAAAAATTACAAGGCTTGAAAGATACATCTTCGGTTTTGTCATTACCCCTAAATGCATGGTTGACCGCTTCTTTAGTTGGCTAAAACCTAGCCAAAAGAAATCCCTTGTGATCTGTGACTTCGAGATCTATGACAAAATTTTCCAATGTTCCCTCAAGGTTGAAATGGAGATCGTTGAATCTCAGGAGTATAAAAGGGATAAGAAGCGTAATTTAAGCATTAATTCTGGATTTGTAATGGATATATACAACAATTCTAAGAAAATCCATCACCCCACTTGCCAAAGGTGAAGAAATAAGAACCCCATAATTTTCCTAAAGGGGATGAGGAAACACTTTAGGTGTAGAAGAGAAGGGAACCTAGATGTTAACTTCCAAAATGAAAAACATGTGGTTGCAATAGGAAATAGAAATTATTCATTCGACCCTCATCACATTGTTCATTTATTTAACTTAAAAGAACTAGGGAACCGTAAAATTTAGTTCCCTAAGCCAAGGGTTTTCAGAGTCAACCAAAAAAACTCCATGGAAGCAAGGGAGATCTTTTTCCATCACTACCACCGAAGTGAACTCTGAAAAAAAAGTGGTTACAAGTACACTAGTCATTCATTCAAGAATAGAAAATGAACTTTTTGATTCTTATTCTATGAATTCTTTTGTATCCTGAATGTTTAGTAGAACAATCCTGAAACCACCACAAATCATGGAAGTAAAGATGTCGGCGAGTATATAAAATGGGGTAATCATTGAATCCCATGAATATAACTCCTCCTATATCATAATTTGGGTATTGAACTTCCTAGAGAACCTCATCATACTCCCTCTTGTGGAATTTTATGCAATTATATAAATGGATTATACTTACATATTTAAAGGAAACATAAATTTCTGTGAGAGGTAAATCAATCTACATATAGAGAATCAACCCCCGATTCTATACAAGTTCAAGGAGTAAATTTAATATTCTTTAAAAATATCATCTCAAGCGTGGATATTACTGACCTCTGAGGATGTGTATCTAGCTCATATGATTGAGTCTATGGAAGCAACAATCTCTGAAGACATGCCTATTGTGAGGAAATTCACTAATGTGTTTCCCGAGCAATTGTCTAGTCTTTAACCTTGAAAAGATGCTAAATTCTCAATTGATAATATACATGGGGCGTTTCCAAAATCCAAAACTCCATATATAATGGGTGTTGTGGAGCTTGTAGAGCTTACAAAACAACTACAGAAGATTCAAGATAAAGGGTTTATACGCCCAAGTGCTTCACTATGGGGTGCACCAGTCATCTTTATCAAGAAGAAGGATGGTTCAATTATCCTTTTCATTGATTATTGTGAACTCAAAAAAAGCGTGATAAAGAAAAATTATCATGTTCCCCAAATTGATGACTTTTTTGATCAGTTACGTGGAGAACAATACTTTTCTAATCTGGATTTGTGGTCAGGATATTACCAACCAAAGGTAAAGAAGGAGGATATCCCCAATACTACTCTTCAAATAAGGTACACTCACAATGAATTCATTGTAATTACATTCGGACTCACTAATGCTCTAGAAATATTCATGAAAATGATGAATATAGTCTTTAGAGGTTACCTCGACAAATTGTTGGTAGTCTTTATAGATGATTTTCTAATACACTCCAAAACCAAGGAGAAGCATGAGTAGCATCTAAGAACTGTACTGGAGACTTGAAAAAGGATAAGAACTATGCAATGTATATATTTTGTGAGTTCTGGTTGAAGGATGTCTCATTCTTGGGTCATATCATCACAAGTAATGGGATATATATGGATACCTCTAAGACAGATGAAATTGATGGATGGTCGAGGCCAACATCGGTAATGAATATCCAAAGATTCCTGGGGTTATCTAGATATTATCACTGATTTGTGAGAAATTTATCACGATTTTCCAACCATCTTACCAAGATAAATCATAAGGGAGTAATGTTTTATTGGAGTTATTAATGGAAAGAGAGTTTCAAGGAGTTGAAAAGGAGGCTTATCACTACGCTCATGCTCACACTACCCACATGTGGTGAACTTTTGGTGGTATTCAGTGATGCTTCAAATAATGGTCTAAGTTGTGTGTTGATGAAAAATGAAAAAGTAATTGCCTATGATTCAAGGAAATTAAAATTTAATAAGAATAACTATCTAATATATGAAATGGAGTTGATTGTAGTGATCTTATCTTGGAAAATACAGTGGCATTACCACTTTGGGGAGAAGTGTGATATATAAACGGACCATAAAAGCTTAAAATATATATTAACACAGAAATATATGAATATAATCCAATGAAGGTGTTTAGAGATGATAAAAGACTATGAATTTTCAATCCATTATCACCCTGGGAAAGTGAACAAGGTGAAGGATGCTCTAGTGGAAATGACCCATCAATTCTATCATTGATGAGAATTGAAAAGGATCCAATATTCTTAGATTTGACGAAGATGGGAATGGGAATCATAAATAAGGGAACACCATCAATCCTTTCACAAATGATTAATCAACCATATCATTTGTAAAGGTTAAATGATGCTCAAAAGGATGATTTGTGAATTCCGAAGAATGTGGAAACTATCAGAAAAAGGAAATCCTCATTGTTCAATTTCAATGAATATGGAATTGTGAGATTTGGGTCAAGACTATTTGTTCCATCAAATCAGAAGTTAAGGAATGAACTTTTGGATGATTAACATAGTTCAAATTTCTCCATTCACCTAGGAAACACAAAGATGTATCAAGATATCCAAGAGCATTATTGGTGGGATAACATGAAGAAGGAGATTGCTGAGTAAACTTCAATGTGCCAGGTATGTTATAAAGTGAAGGTTTAGAGGAAGAAGTCTATGGAGATGATGAATCCATTACCCATACCAGCATGAAAAAGGGAGAACATCACTATGGACTTTGTTACTAGACTTACAAAGACATAAAAAGGAAACAATTCTATCTGGGTTTTTGTGGATTTTCTTATAATGACTGCACACTTCACTGCAATATGGGCGGATTTCTCACTAGATCAAAGGAATGGATATACATCAGAGATGTGGAATAGATGCATGAAGTACCACTATCGATTTTATCCGATCAAGATCCAACATTTCACCTATATGTTTTGGAGGAGTCTTCAACATGCTTTGGGTACTGAGATGAACTTAAGTATGGATTATCATCCACAAACTGATGGACAATCTTAGTGGACTATCCAAATACTTGAGGACATGTTTAGAGTGTGCTAAATGTACTTAAAAAGAGGATGGGATCAACATATCCTTCTTGATGAGTTCTATTACAACAATAGTTTACACTCAATAATCCAAATGGCTTTTTATTAATCCCTTTATGGGAAGAGGTTTAGAACACTGGAATGTTGGGATGAAGTTGTGGAGAAAAAACATCTAGGTCAAAAAATAGATGAAGAAATGGCGGATAAGGTTAAGACCATCCATCATCACATAAATGAAGCTCAAATTCGACAAAATATCTATGATGATAATCATCGATTAGACCTAGTTTGATGTTAGAGACATGGTATTCCTCTGCATATCACCTTGGAAGAGTGTTATGACATTTTTCATGAATATATGGCTTAGTCTAACGTACATCAACACTTTTGGATCCTTGATCTCATTAGAGAAGTGTCCTATCAACTATCACTACCACTAAACCAATCTCAAGTGCATGATGTATTACATGTATCACTATTGAGGAAGTATATGACTGACCCATTGCATGTGCTCAATCCAGAGGTGGTAGCATTGGAGAATGACCTCTCCTATAAAGAAAATCTAGTGAAGATCATAGAACATAGGGAAAAAGTTCTACAAAATAAGACAATTACCCTCATCAAGGTGTTGTGGAGAAACCACCTATTTGATGAAGCAATGTGGGAATCAGAAGAAGAAATGAAGCAGAGTCACTCACATCTATTTTAGGGTGGGGAAATGAAATTTTGAGGGTGAAATTCCTTAATGGCGGAAGAGTGTAATGACCCAAAACTTCTATCAATGAATACTCCACTTGATCTAATTAAATGTCATATTCTGTAAAAAGTTTATATAACATATTCGATTCCTTGGTTTTATGTTTTTGGATTTTAAAATACTGTTACGAATTGTGACTGTTGCTAATATAGTTGTTAAGCAGTGAACACATGATTATTATAAATATAAGGCTTTAACAAATCCAATTTACTCATACAAAGGAAGTTATGGCCACATCCAGTAGAATTTCTTCATACGAATCTCAATTGTCAGTCCTCAGAAAAGATGTGGAGTCATTGGGCTTCACTCTGGACTAAGCCCATGCCAAGCTTCAACATGTTAAGCTCGAACGAAACCACCTACGAGGGAAGTGGAAGTTAATAGAGATTACCACCTGAGTGATGTTATCTGGCCACCACTATAGTCTTTCACCATCACACACATTACCCTTCGGTCTAATGTGGGTTTTATAAGGTGTTATGTAACAAGACCCTAGCACTATCATTATGTACATTATTTTTATAGAGAATATAAATTCTTTTTATTATTGTTACTTGGTAAATAGTTTTTAAATAAAAAATAGTATTTTTAGTTAATATTCAATTAAGGTATATATTTTAAAGAATTAATGGATTTTTTTAATTAAATATTATTTTAATGAAATATTATTAATAAATTAATTTTTATTAAATATAAATTAGTGTATAATTTTTATGAATAGAATTGTGATTTTTATGAAGGGTTGAAAGCCATTTTTTAAGTCCTAAAAATTTTCAATAAATGTCAGTTTATATTTTACAAGTCAAAATTAAAATATTTAGAAAATTATTTAGATAAAATGAATATTATAATTTTAATTAGGACGTCGAAATTATCCAATGGTGAATTTTTCATAATTTTCTGAGACAATCGATTTTTTGGGTAAAAATTAGAAACCGTTTAATTATATAACGTGTTTTATGACATCATAATGACCCAATTGTGATGTAATAAAATACTATAAATGGAATATTTAGGGAATATATTATTTACCATTAAAATGATGTGATTTTAGTTTGTTTTTTAATTATTTTACAATGCTTTAATGGACCCTCGAAGACTTATAAAACATTTAATTTTTGTAAATTGATTTCCTAGAGAGTGTGACTCACCTCCACATAATAATACCTAATATTTTAAAAATTTCGGTCATTTTAATTATAAAAAAAATTCACTACCCTTAATAAAAAACCATTGGCAAAAACTGGGGGGTGGTTTGTGGTTTTGATTAGTTTAATGTGTGAAGTCCCAAACCTAAATAATAAAAAACTCTCCCTCATTTCATATATAAACCCAACCAATCTCCCACTTCCTCTTCACTAAAAGCTTTTGGAGCTCGTCCAACCTCTTCCCTCGTCTCTCTATAATCCTCTAAAAGTGCCCCAATCTCCCAATAAGCCTCTCTAAAACCTATCACAAGCCTCCAGGATCACACTTCTAGGTAAATGATTTCTTCATTTCTCATTTTGTCTCAATTTATTTATGTTTTTATACCCTTTAAAATTCCCTTAAAATGATGGGGTATTTTTTCAAAACTCCCCATAATTCATTCATTATTTTTGAATGATGAAAAATCCCTTTATCTCTCATTAATGCTTTCCATGTACACATGTTACCATTCTGAAATTCCGTAAGCGATTTATCTATCCTCATTTACATATATTAAATTAATTTTCATTATGCATGTAAATTACATTACCTATTTCGAGACATGTATCTATATGACCCCTTAATTTCCATTTCTTGTACATATGATGAGACACCACTTTCTCTACCATCAAACATTTTTATGAATTCTTATGTCACATTGTTATGCTTCCGAAATTGCACCGTGATTTTCCAATCCAAAGTCATTGTTAAGTGAATACCATGCACATTTATCTATCATGGATATTCACCTTTATGAACATTTAATTATTGATTATAGAGTTTCATGTATTAATAAAAAACACATTTATCATGTAATAATCGATGATGTTTAATGAATCCATGTTATATGATCCATGTGGCACACAAATGCGTTATATGAAATGATTACGAAGGGTGCACTCTGATAGTGCTCCAATGCATTGAGTAAAGATTAGTATCATGATACTTCAAGTTACATGAGGGATTAATCATTCTAATTCATGTACAGTGAGTGTTTACTCATTTTCCATGTGAAATTAGTCTTGAATAATTCTAAAATCAAGTTAAATTTTGTTTCTACATTTTCATGTTATGATAATAATGTTATATCATTCCTTTATGTTCATGTATCTATTATTCTACATTCATATTAATATTTCCTAACATATACTCTATTCTTCATGTTATGCCTTTTTTACTCCCTTAATGGGCTTTATAGCTCACCCTTTTCCTATGCATATCCTCAGGTTCTCTCATTCAATGCTAAGTATGAAAGAATGTGTGTGGTCAAATAAAAGATGATTTCAATAAGGTTGTGTATTTCATGTTTTAGGATGTTATGTAATGTTCCTAATCTCAAAATACACTAAACATATTGATAATCTATGTTTTATCATGTTAATTTTTTATGTAATAAATTATGTTTATGTGGGTAATAAAGAGTAGGGTTCTTATAGTTAATGTCACCAATTCATCAATGTGAGGATCAAAACATCCAAATAAATATCATGTGTTGGGTAGTTCTAATCATATCTATTTAATTAGAAGGAGTCATATTGAATTAACTTTTCAAATTTAATTATTAAAAAGTCCAAAAACATTTTGGATTCATCACTTTATATCACAGATCCTTCATCACTTGGGGGTAATTTGCGAACAAATGTAGTGATTATCATTTTCTACAACTCATTAAATATCTCTTTTCATATGTATGTCCATAAAAACATCACTCCCTTATGAGTTATCTTGGTCTGTGGGATTTAAAATCAGGATATTTTTCTCAAAAATCAATGATAGTACCTAAAAAATCCATTTATACCTTTTATTTTTACCACATATGGTTTTCTAGGCCATCCTTAAATTTCTTCAATTTTTTAAGGATCCAAAGATATCCATTTTTTGTGATAAAATTACCAAGTAAATTTTATTCAAAAATAGAAACATCACATTTGTTTTTATTCAATAATATCTTTTCCTTTTGTAAATTTTTATATAAATAGTTCAAATAATCTTCACATTCCTCTATGATTTTGGTGTATATAAGAATATCATCTATAATGACAAAAAACTTTTTATGATATCATATCTAAGTACTCTATTCATATATTCCATGAATACTTCTAGATCAATAGTGAGTCCAAATAGAATCACTATAAACTCATAGTTCTCAAACCTTGTACGAATAGAAGTCTTCTGGATATCTTCATTGTTCATCGTTACTTAATAATATTCCAACTGAACATCCACCTTAGAGAAGTATTGGGATCCACATATCTGATAAAAATATTCATAATTTAATGGTGAAATATACTTGTTATTTATCATTATTTTATTGATCTCATGATCATCAATGTAGAGGGGTATTAACCCATTATTCTTCTCGATGGAGTGGACTAATCCCATGGTGAATTACATGGGAATATAAAACCATTATCTTGATTATAATATAGTTTCATCTTTAGTTTCTAAAAATATAAAATTTCTATTTTATATAGATTCTTTTATAATGTAAAATACCTAGGTATAATATTGATTGAGAACTAAACCTCACAGCTTGGCAGAAGACTAGTAAATTCTTCAGGAAACAAATCAGAATATTCCCTTGTAATGGGAATGTGATCAAGGATGATATTTTTATTAATATCAATAATTTCAGCTATAAACTCTTTCATATAATGAAATAATATTCATTATTTATATAATTACACCTATAGATATTCATCCTCCTCCTTTCACTTTTATTGTATCAAAGGGAGATTTTTGAAATGAAAGGTGTTTTCCTCCTCTTGAAAATTTATGTTTTCTATATAAAATAAAAGCCACTATATACCTAGCCTGGAATAAAATTATTCTAAAATTAGTATCACATGGTTAGATAATAATTTAATATTCCAAAAATGTATAAGTAAGGATTTATATAATTTTTATGAAAAATTTCCCCATTATCTATTTTAACTGATAGCTCTAGTTCCATGTCTTTTGGTGGTGTTTGAATAGTTTTACTAAACCTGTTTGATTTTAAATAATGTGTATAATGAGAGTAAAACAGTAAATTCACTATTTTTGAATGAATAACTAGCTTAGCTGTCATTATTTCATTATCAGGATCCACCTTAGTAGTTTTGATTTCATACAACTGTCATTGCTCTCTAAACTTTGGAGGTTATTGTCATCATTTTTCCTTGACAACCCTTTTCATTATAAATTTGTTGGCATGGTTTCTTTCTTCATTTTATTTGAATCATTAAATAATTTTTTAAGGGTTTAATGGAGAATTTATCTCTTCCATAACATCAATGGGTTTCTCCCATCATTAATCAGTAGCATGTTCCCTTCCTTCCCAAATCTATAGCATTATCTTATCCCCTTTAGGTAATTTCTGGGATGCTTCTTCTTACACTTTTGACAAGAGGTATGTGGGACTTTCTTGTAACTATGATATTTATCCAATATACTTATAGAATTAAAATATATTCACCACTTATAATATCTAGACCCCGGAGACCTTTGAGATACACCAATATAAATTTCATCATTATGGGAATATCATACAAATTTCTCACAACTGTCAATATTTTAATTGAAAATGTTTTTTTACAGTCAGATTTATCCCACAAGAAAAATTTAAACTTTATTATCATGGTAAATGAAAATTATGGAGGAGTATCATGCATGTTTTTTTAATTGTTACTCATAACCTTGATGTATCCGTCATAATTTTTCATAAGTAAAATGAGATCCCCCTCTATTTTCATTCATATAGTATAAGTAAATTTTTTATCAAAAAAATCCCAAATTTTTCCCTTCCAATGCTTCAATATCTTCCACATGTTTTTTATTTTTTATCAGAATCAAATATTGTTCAGTTTTTTCTTCCATACAGTAAAAAACTAGTAAGAACTTCTCGTTCATTGTGAGTTGAAGGATATATAAGATCATTTAAATTGATTTGATCCATTTTTCTATGATAAAGGGTTTATAAGATCCAAAAAACATTTATGTAATTTACTACATAGCAGCCTCAATTAAAACTTGTTCATTCCTAAGGGGATGTGGATTTTCCCCTAATTCAAATATACATTATAAAGATGAGACAATTGAAGAATTATTATCATGATGTTCTTGAATCATTCTCCCATTGTGTTGGGCTTCTCATTTGGACAACTTTTACATTCTTCTTCGCATTGGTTTCTAACGTTTTTCCTCCTATTCCCTATCATTGACTAAAAATGAAAAGAAAACTATAAGAGAATGTTTTAAAACTTCTAAACACATGATAGGGGAACCATGAAAATTTATTGATAACTCATAAATGATATGTATTCATTATCCTATGAATTTTTAGGTTTCAATCAAAGTTATCCACGATCTATTTCCTAACATAGAATCTTATGGGAATTTTTATTCCATTAAAAATGGTTTGTAATAATCTTATGAATTTACCAAATAATAACCCTCTAGAGTTTCAAAATATGTATACAGTAACACCAATTTTTTATGGTCCATGTGATGATAAATTCCATCCCAATTTACCCCTTTCGGATTTATTACCCATTGGTATAATTGTAACAATGAAACATCAACTTGTAGTATTAAAATAAAGATGTATTTCTAATGAAACAAGTTACTCTATACTTTTCCAAAATATAGGGATGTTTAATTATGATTACAATTATCCCTAATTCATTCACAATGGTTTTCTAAACCTAGTCCCCAAAACAACTATGCATTCCTTTAATAGAAACTATATAAACCCATATCATTAAAAAAATTATTCATCAGTGATGACATAACGATAAACTTAATGCAACCCTAAAATATCATGAGGCCAAGTGTATTTGTGTAATTATGTACATAGTAAATAAAATATAAATACAAAAAATAAATATGTAAACTAAAACTCCATAACAAACCCATAAATCCCCTTGATCTTCTAAAACCGCAAGGGATAACTAGGGGACATACATAAGAAAGTAGTGAGATGTAATGATCAGTATGGGAATAATAAAATAATAACATGATGAAATTAATACATATGATTTAATAGTCATATCAAGGTAACATTAGAGTGGTGAGAATCAAAAACATGAACATCGAATAATGATATAATATGATAACATAGTAGAAACATGGAAACCTGGAGACAACATAAAACCTGACATCATAAACATAAGATTAGGATAATTTTTAATACAAAAAAACATAATTTTTTAAATATAACCTTAAATTCACCATAGATTTCATTTCATGAGATAAGAAAATTACCCAATTCATTGGATAACTATATAATTTTAGACACAGCCATTACATTCATATCATGTACAAGCCTAAGTGTGGCACATAAATCATTAAACATAAGGATGAGTTTAATAAATATAACTCCCATGATTAGGGAGTATGGGTTACATAAATATAATTACACACTAAATTAATGATATTTACATCAATTTTAATACCCTTGATTGGAAATGGTTATGGGTATTCCTAATAAAAATGATTGGGATATACAATTACATGATAATTTCTTTAGTATAATAGATGTAAATAAATATTTATAGAAGTATTTAACAAGAGGAAAATGTGTATATAATTACCTTCAAATCATATTTAAAATAATAGGTATTTTGAAGAACATATAAAAACTTGAAAAATTGTAAATCAAAGGGAATAATATAAAGAATTTTCTTCAATAAATAGTAGAATGAAAGGATCTTTTACCTTATGTTAACACTACTAAAATAAAAAATAAAAGTTTGTAGTGAATATTAATGGATTTTATGGTGGGTTTTTATCGAAAAGTATAGGTAAATTCTTTTTTTTATAAACATATGTTTTGGACTCTATATGATAACATAATCAAAACCAAAAACCTCCCCATGGTATTTTTCACTTTTTTATATCAAATATATGATGTTTTAAATATTTTATGTATCAAAGATCCAAAATAATTAAAATAATACCTATGGTGATTTCGAATTGAGTGATGTTTATAAATAATTGATTTTGAAAACAGAAAATACAATATAGATTTTGGAGGATTCATTAACGGTACTCAAAATAAATCATATAACATATAAAAAAATTATTTAAAATGGGAAAACTTATTTTTCCATTTATACGATTTATAATATTTATTAAATCACTTTTAATATTTTATTATGTCATAATATATATGGTATAAGTATACCATATTTATTTTTTACATTAAAATTCAATTTTCTCAAAAAAATTGAAAATATAACCTTGGAATAATTTGAATTTTATTATTTTAAGAACAATATTTATTTTGACCATATAATTCTCTATATATTTGAATTTAAACATTTATGTTGAAAAAATAATTTATTGAAAAACTCTGGTTTTTAAAATAAATGTTTTTCGACCCCTATAAAAATTACATTTAACTATGTAAAAATATATTATCATATTTCTTTAGAAAAATATTATTTTATAATATTATTTTATTAAAATAAAATTTGTTTCAAAACTTATTTAATTTATAAAAATACTTATGTGGTTGAAACTATATATTTATAAAAATACAATTTTTACATCATTGTATCATAATATATTGTTTATCAAACATATTATTTAATCATTTATAAATAAATAATGAATGATATATATAATAATTATTTTATTAAATAAAATAACAATATAAAAATTCATAGTGTTATGGTCTAGATACATATCCCTTTGATACACCAATAAATTCTCTAAGGTTAAGGTGTGTGGGGGTAATATTTTCTTGGTTTTTTTCGGTGAACATAGTTTAGGTCATGATCTTGATGATCTTGAGCTTCTCTCATAAAAAAAATTTCACATGATTTAGTTGTTGAACCTAAAATTGGTATTGTTCAAGGGTATGTCATAGTGATATTATCTCCATCATAAGGTTTGATAAATAAGATTCATAGGTTATTATTCTACTATTTGAGGACATCACTTCCATTTTCTGTGTCAATGGGATTTATCATAACCCTTAATATATATTATTATACAATCTATATATAATGGCTCTTTTATGAATAGTAATTTTTAATTGTATTTTAAATCTGATTAAACATAGCTTATAACAGTCCAAAATAAAAAAAATAGTGAATGAAAATTCTGTAACTATATTACTTGATAATAATTTTATTCATTTAAAATGAAATTTTAGTTATAACAATTTGGTTTGTTACAATCATTCTTAATGGAGGGTTCATTTAGATTTTTTAACCACATAGGATAATTTTCGAGTGATTTTTAATGTGGGATAACTTCACCTTAGGTATTTCCATATCCACCGAAATTTATATGATCTATTTGGGGTATTCATTGACTCAGATAGAAAAACATTGGACAAAGATTGATGATCGGCTATGGATAATTTTTATTTCCTTAGTGTCTCATAATTAGATGATTCTCTTTAGTACCTAAGACGTTTATTGATTTCAATAGGATACATTGTTCCTATTTTTTTATGTGGATCCATTTTGGTATGTCTTCATGTGGATGGGTGCTCGAAGAAATTATATAGAAGCTTGACTCCTTGATCCTGATGGAACATGGAGTGAAGTATTATATCTTGGTCTCCATCCAAATGTGTTTTCAAAGTCACTCATGGATGATACACATTTCTTCATATGGTATGATTAACTTCATATACCGGGGGGTCCTACCCAAATAGAAATTGATATAGGAATGATAGTGGACCCCTTGTGACCCATTACAAATTTTTATATCAACAATGAAAGGGTAGTGATTTTTTTTAGTGTGGACACGTTTTAGTAGGAGAATACCCCCAACTAGAGTTTTTGATCATCATTTTCAGGGGACATCTATGAATATATTTATATTTATAATCATGGTGATAACCTCCATGATATTTCTATAATTTGGAATGGGATTTCTGATTAGTTGATGATTTCATCAAGTTTGGGCCCACCACTATGGTCAAATTCATCAACATCGGGAGGACCGTTCTTGTTTCCATGTTTCATCATTCCAAGTATGAACTATATATTGATTGATTAATTAATCATGATGATAAGCACAAATGAATTTTATTGCTTCAACATGGGGAAGATCTCCATGGATATTGATTTCATCTTCAAGATGAAGACCTCTGTTGTCGTCATTATTTGTGCCATTATACAGAGAACCTCAATGGTGGATGATTTATTTATATAATAATGAATCTTTAAGTTATTTGGACTATTTATTGTTGGGGGAACATCCATAGTAGTTTTTGTTTTCACTATAATGAGAAATAATATCATGGTTTCTATCTTCATTTTATTACGGGGGACCTCCGTGTTGATTTAATGAGTAATCAATGGGAGGTCCCCTATCAAAAATCACTTCCATTAAAAGGAAGAAGTTATTTTGTAGGGCTTCAAATGCTTCCTATGAGGACTATTGATGCATTTTACATATTTTGACATTTAATTATCCTCATGTAAGATCCACTCAAATATAGTTTAGAACATATTTTATGTGGTGGAATAATTTAAATGGGTAGGTCAAAATTTTAATCGACATAATAATAATATTAATATATAAATTACTATTCATATATATTTTATATATTAAATTAATTAATTTTCATTATATAAATATACGTTAAAATGAAACATTAACTTTTTTCTTATTCTGATATGCTCAATTTTCACCCATCCTTTTTCTCGCTCCGTCATCTCTCGACTCCCGCCCTGGACCTATAACTCCCACAGATTTCCTATACCACTTAAACCCCATCCAAGACACTCAAAATACCCACTGGTACTACTACCACATCCATCCACCTCTAACACCGTACCTTGGGTAAGATTTAATTTCCCTCAACTATATTTTTATTCATCGCTTACTTCCTCTTTATACATCTGTGTTTTTATTTAAATAAATGTATAAAAATTCTAATTTCATTACTAACATTTTTTATAAGACTAAATTATTCTAGAAATTCAAATATTTTGTTCTTTAACACTTAATTGTTTTATGAATTTGTCATTGCTAAAACATAGTGTTCCTATAATAATGAAGTTATTATTAAATTTTGTTCTATAAGTATTAAGTGACTATGCCATTATTTGTAGTGTCTTCATAAATGGTAATTGTAGACTCCTAAACAGTCATAAATGTATGTATTATGTCAATAAAACTGATTAAAAAGGACCAAAAAAGGATTTTTTTTACTTTTTTTCCTTAATTTATTTTTCAGATCAACTAATTCAATAGTTTATTTTTACATAATCTTATAATACTATTTTTCTATATATTTGTAAAAAAATTAAAAAAATTAGAAAACATTTATTTTGTTGTAGTTTGGATTCTTATTTCAATACATCATTATTTCAGTCGATTCTATTTCAATAAATTTATCATGTTGTATTTTAGTTTCATTTAGATTCATCAGGTTTTAGTGTAGCTTAAATGGAATATATATTAACTTATTGTTCAAATCCTGAAACCTATGAAAATAATTTTTATTCTCTTATATCATACTAGATTAGTGAAATTTAGAAAATAGTTTTTAATTGCATTTTTACAAAAAACTATACAATATAATTTCTTTCAACTGAGTTATCCTATATTATATGAATTTAAGAATTGATTGGTTCTGAAATCATTTCTATTTAAATGGTTCCAATTGAAATGATACATGTGAGATAGATAAATCTTTCAAGCATGGGATGTGGTGAATGATTTATTTGGAGTTCGTTGAATGCAAGTATTCAACAAATGAAATAAGAAGTGTGGACTTCTACATAGACAATGCTCTAAAGGTAGTATTTGAAATTAAATCCACAAAATAACACACACAATTCAAGGAAAAAATTATGGGGTATTTGATTTAGAGAATTGATCGAATAAGTATAATGAAAAATATAAAATGCACAAGACTAAGGGAAGAGAGTGATGATCCATACAATGAAGAGAAAAAAATTATAAAGGTTCACTAATGAAAATATGAATGTAAATATAATTCAATGAGGTTACTATTATTAGTTAAGGGGGAATAAAATTTCAAGTGTCTAATACCCTAAAATCATAAATCTTAATCCGAAATTTTCATCTTAAATTAAAAAAGATAAATACTAATGAAGTATTATTAGAAAATTATAACTTTATTTCTTACTCATAGCCCACCAGGAATGACATTGAGTACGAAGTCTATAAAATTTTACTTTTTGTCCAAATGTTTCATTATAGAACCTAAATGTGAGTTAGGATACAATAATTCATGCAATCATACGTAATTTTCTGCATTCCTCACATTTGGGATAGAATAATAATGATAGTAGTTCAATTATCTCTATCCATGAAAGGTGACATGTTTTAGGCCTCATCTATTGAAAGTGGACTCACATTTTCTCTTACTACATATTTATCCTTCCACACATCATTGGGACATGAAAATTGAAGTTCCACATTCATGTACTTCACTTAGATTTCATGTATTAGTACTCATCAATTGAATAATATCAAATATTTGTTTATAAAATTTCATTGCATGAAAATAAGAAATATTTATCCACATGTTTCAATATATTTTTTGGAAGAAGCATCAGAACTAGAATATTTTCAAATGAATTTATTTCAAAAATAATAACTGTTGTAAGCCTGTTTTTTTAGGTCTCATGCAACACTCTTTATTTCCAAATTTTTTTGACCTCTCAATCACCTAGGGTGGAGATGATGTGTCCCCTAATTGGATGGGAGGATGGGAGGTAGGCTCATCCCTTAAGGATACTTTTTTCCAGGTTTGAGACTCTCTTATAGATTTATGTAATGTTTATAAAATCTATCCTAGTAACAATACTAGTTACCATCAAGTGAAATTGATTGATTAAAAATACTAATTTCTTCTGTTTTTGTATAATATAATTATATTATCTCCCATTTTATTAAAATATCTAGTCACTTTAGTTTAGACTCATAGAGGTTGGAACTCTAGAATTTATGATCACATATGGGGAATTGGGAACCTTTGAATAGAGGTGAGAGGTTTTGTGGAGTTGGGATTGGGCCCATTAGAAAGGATTTATGTATATTCTAATAATGAGAATCAAAACCAATATATTTACATTAAAATTAATGAGGAAAGCCATGCCTTTTAATGACTTGTGATAAGGACCATATGAGGGTCATTTATGTTTATGAATTCATGACCACGCACAATAAGATTCAACCCATGTAGAGTGTACTATTAGGTGAATGGTACCTAGAAATGGTTTTAATGATAGTTACATATGTGTAGACCTTTTTGGTTTGACCTACCATATAATTCAGGTGAATTTATTTTTGGAACCAAGAGCAGTAACTCAAATCAACTTATTTGAAGAAACCAATATGATAATCTCAACTCAAAATATTTGAGGAAAATAGGAAGAGAATCATGACTCGTGGCATGAGAGGAAACCAATAATGGAATCTAAACCTAAGGCATTTGATGAAACTGAAAGGAGAATAGTGACTCAAGGCATACGAGGAAACCAATAAGAGAATCGTTACTCATGGAATATATGGTAATGGAGATAAATATCTTTACATAAGTTATTTCATGTGATCAATATAGTGGTTTCAAGTGTCTAAACCAAAATGTTATATGAACGATCTGAAAAAGTTTTTAGTATGAATCTTGATTTTTCCCATGGTTTAGCAATGAAAGAAAAGGGTTGAGGCAAAAGGTTTGAAAATAAAATCCATCAATGATTATAACTAGGGGTGTGAGGGTGGATCCATCATGATATATACTAACATGGTAGGTATTTTCACCCTATAATGTGGATTGGGTGAAGTGTTACCCATGTAGGTGACCTAGGCAAAGTGGTTCTCTAGTAGGTAGTTTGTAGAGACCCAAACATCTCATGCATAAACATTACATATTTTATGATATTTATTATATAAATTTCACAAATAAACAATAATTGACCAGAATGGTTTAGTTCCTTTGGATACTAGACATGAAATAGTCTTATTTAGTGAAATATATTCAACATAAACCATAATGATATTCCCCTTTTATAATCGTGAACAACATACCCTATATTAAAACATTTCCTCATGAACATGGAAGGAAACATTAAAAAGGGTGATCTCATATTCTTAGTATGTGTACACATGGGATATAAATAATCATAATATGAACATAAGGGTATGAGAACCAGACCATAACATATGAAAATAATACTCTCTATATCAAATATCAAAATCATAAGTCATTGCATATATATTGGAGTTTCATAAGACATGAATAATAATATAATCATAGATCATGAGCTATGAGAACATAAAATTTACATAAGACATGGATTTTTGGTAAACACATACACTTATATCATTGTCATCATGTATAAATATAAATAAGTTCACTCATTAAGTTAAGGACATGAAATTAGGAACTCGCATAAACTTATGGACATGAAACCAGGTCCACGCATATCATTTTGGACTTGTAAGATAGGTCCATGCATAACGCTATTAACACGTAATCAGTTTTAAACATAACATTATTGAAAATGTCATCAAGTTCACACATAACATTGTGAACATGTAATCTGGTTCACCAAAAATATATTTACTCATTTGTTATCAATCTTTTCTCAATGATGTTAAGAGAGATATAGTTTACACACATTAGATAATCCATACATATGTGTTCCGCAAGATTATATAAAATTAATAATATTGTATCCCAAGAATAGAGGATCTAGTCCCATAAAAATTTCATTATAGTATAACCCATCAAAATAAATGGTTTTCATAATCATATTGTCATAATAATCACAAACAATACAGAGAATGAATAACTATGGTTTCATTGGATCATATCCCTTGGAAAGCATAAGTACATCAAATTATTTCATCTTAGATATGAAATAATTTTGAAAAATCACTCGGAACATTCTTGAGGGAAATATTTTTTCCACTTTAAAAAAACATTTTAAAATGTTAGACATTTTTAAATTCCCTTTCTTTGAATATAACATTTGAAACTTATATTGGAATTTTTAAATATCATTTAAAACATTTTTTAAGGGAAATATCCTTTCAAATTTGAAAAAACATGTTTTTAAAATCAAAAAATATTTCTAAAATCATCTTCATTAAATATAATATTTGAATCTTATAAAGAAGTATTTAAAATATTTAGAAGTCGTGATGGTTGGGTTTTCATACATGTTAAAACAAATATTCCTTTCAAAATTTTAATTAAATAAATATGATTATTATTTTGGAAATGACATTAATAGTCCAACTAATTTTTTTTATAAATTTAATCACAGGTAAAGATGAATTTTAAAAATCCCAAAATAACTTTAAAACATTTTTAGAGAACCTTGATATAGGAGAAAAACGTATTTTTGACCAGATAGAGAAATAAATTTTATTTTCTTTAAATAAATTATTTTGAAATCATGAGTACATAAATATAAAAAAGTGTAGGAAAAAAATTTATTCTCAACACATAACAATATAAGAAAAAATTATTGAGTTTCTTGAGATATCTGTCATAATATTTCACCATCGAAGTCATAATCATAAAAAATCATATAAAAATTAGATCATAACATCAATTCCATAACAATTTGGTAAAAATTGAATTATAACATCCCACCCATGAACCACTATATTGGGAAGAGGAAGTAGTGTTAATGGGACTTAGGTGACATCCCTAATACAACAAAGGCTGAAAATAAATGACAAGGGCCATGATAATAAATGGGGGATGAGTTTCTCCATGAAATAAAAATCATCCAAACCCCAAAAATAATAACCAAAATCCATCTATATGATGCATGAGTACAAAATGAAACTCAAAATATAACCAAACCAGCAATCCATATTAGAGTATAAGAACATACCAAAAGACATACTCAAAAAGGAAGAAAGGCCTCAAAACTCAAAACTCCAATATGATAATAACTAGAAACACCCACACCCACTTTATGATCCAACTCTACAAACCAATCCAAAAAATCAATAAGCATAAATAATGAACTTATATACCTTTACTTTAACTATGTATTGTTACATGACATCTATTAACAAAAAATAGTTATATCATTCGGGTGAGTCTAAAAATATTAGGATATCACCAATGAATACCCAACTCACACCACTAAGATATAACATGTTATCACATTGTAATAAATATTATTATATATTAAAAATAGTTCTTATGAAATCCATAAACTAGTTTTCCCTATAAAGTACCAAAAATCCTTTAAAACCCTCTCGTTTGATATGGAACATTCATTTAAATTTCCACACACACAAACACACACACAGATTCTTACTATTAACATTAATAGTGGAACTTCATTTCAACACTATATCCCATTGAGGGTGGTAAAACATGATCATTATCAATCCCATTCATCTTGTTCCCAATGGTTTATGCCAACATCATCCAAATTAATTTACCAAAAACCAATTTCAATGTGACCAATTTCACTTAAAACCATTTCCATCTTTTATATCATTTCAGAAATCATGTTACATGCATCAAACCAAACCATAATTTTAATATTAAAAATATAAATAGTGGTTTTACAAAAAAACAAACATTAAATTATTTCAATAACACTACCAAAACACTATTATTATCAAGAGTCACATAAATATTTCTTTGTAATTGCAAACAAATAATTTAACTAAAACTACGACTTCATGTTCTAAAACCAGTAGATTTGAGAAAGAATCCACCTACCTCACAAATATTGGTAAAAATAAGGAATGAAAAAATTCAACTTCAAGATATAATAAAAAAATTCGTTCCTTTCACCACATCTAATAACATTTCATCATAAAACCATTCATAACACATAGATATATGCATAATTGACTAGATATGTGGTTCATATAGATGGAGAGAAGAACCTTTTATCTAAGATGAATGATGAATAATGTGAATATAAATATGAATTTAGGCCTCCAACTCACCTTTACTATCTTAAGTATCACTCTAATGATGAAGGGGAGTATTTATTATTCCATTGGAGAAAAAGGAATTCGAGTTATGGGATAATTTGAAATGACCCAAATTGTAATAAAATAATTCCCCTTTTGTTTTAAATAAATTTTCCATTATGTATTATTATTATAGGAAACACATGCTCTTTATAGGTTTTGTTAAATCTAATGGTATTTTAAGGTACATTACGAATCATAACTCTTGAAAATATATCCATTGAATAGTGATAATATTATTAGTATAAGTATAGGGTTTTGTCCAATCCAATTCACATAGACAAAAGAAGTGATGTCCTAAACCAGTAGTATCATACCCTATGATGCCAAATTATCATAGATTTCAATGGAGATAGAATAATTGGCATTTGTTTTTGGCCAATACCAAACTAAGATCCAGCAACTTAATCATGAGAGAAACTATTTATATTAGAAGTTCAATCTCATCGAGATCACAATCCAAACCATGTATGTCAAAACCCCCAATAAAAATATCAATTTCGTGTAACTCTTCCTTATGAAATTTTCTATTTTATTAAAGGGATATGTATCAATACAATAATAATATTATTATCTATACTTTAATTTCAATATAATAATGGTTATATTTACTTCTTATCATTAATTTATAATCGATTTTAAATTCGATACATTTTGTCACAAATTTTATTTTTGGGTAATATTAAAATTCAATTAGGGGATTTATTTTAATAAATTAATTGATTTTTTAAATAAATAATATTTTAAAAAAATATTGTTGTTAAATATTTTTTGTGTAATAGAAATGGTCATATTTTTTTTATGAAGTCAAATGTAATTTTTATAAGGGTTCCAAATACTTTCACTGTAAAAAAATCCATCATTTGTCAATTAATATTGATTTTTATTAAAAAAGAGAAAGTTAACATATTTATAAAATTATTTTAATAAAATAAATATTATTCTCTGAATCATCATGACAATGTTATCCAAGGATTAATTTTTCATAATTTTTAGAGACATCCAAATTTTCGGGTCAAAATTAATTACTGTATAAATACATGTTGTGTATTATGACATCATAATGACCCAAAAGTAATGTATGAAATACTATAAAAATAATCCACGAAAAATTATATGTTTTCCATTAAAAATAATGTGATTTTATGTTTATTTTATTTTATTCATAAAGCCTTTATGAATCATCCAATACCTAGAATATATTTTAAATTTTTAAATTCATTTAATTAAAGACCTGAATAACTTCCACATTAAAAAGGTTTTAATTTAATATGATCAGACTTAGGAGTTATAAAATAATAAAAAACACCCATATTTTTTAGAAACCATGGAAAAAACCTTTGGATGGTTTGTGATTTTCGTTATTTTATTATATAGATTCGAAAACCAATGTTTGAGAAATAATAAAGAATTCCCCACACGTTTCTTATATAAACTCACCCATGATCCCATTTCTATTCAATAAAAAAATTTAACACATCATTACTCTACCCTACCCTATCTATATTCTTTCAATTGTTCCCTCAATCTCTCAAAAATCTCCTCTCAATCATTGGGAATCACACGATAAAGGTAAGAGATCTTTTCCTTCTCCTCTTTATTAAAGTATCATGAATATCTTAGGCCATTTGTTCTAATTTCTAAAGTTGGTTTGTGTTATTACATATCACCCTTCTTTACTTTATAATTTATAAATTCTGAGAATCCCATTTCACTCTCACTAATCACTCCTAGAATCATTTATACACCAATGTTATGCAGTCAAAATTTCATCATAATTTTTCATGAAAAAAATTGTGTAATGAATACCCATACTAATTTCTTATCAAGGATTTTAACCATAATTCCCTAATAATTCATTAATTTGGAACTTAAATGCATTTATTACACACTCCTTAATCATTTAATTAAATTTAATTAAAAATTATTCCATTTTGTATTATCTATATTGAATTTTAATGCATGTGAATGAAATTAAAGTGATAGGTGGAACCAAAATTATATAGTATTCCAATTCTTTGAGTATTGTTTTAGACTTATGATACATCATGATGAAGAATTGGGAGTGAACCTAATCCATCTGATGAAATTTTACTCCATTATTTCTTTGTGGGTTTGCATTGAACTATGTTTATAATTCCATGTTTAATTTAATTTCTACATTTCCAATGTTGCCTTTATATTATCATGTTATATCATGCCTCAATTCTCATGTTTATGATTATAGACCATTTAATTCTACATTGATATTCCTATTGTATTACATATCTTATTTTCTTCATTTTATTACAGGTTTTTTCCTTTATTGGTATTTATATCTCACCCCTTTTTAATGTATGTCCCTAGGTTATCGCATTTAGTTTTAAATAAAATGGAATACTATTATCATGTTAATGATGCTTTCAATAAAGATTATGTATTTCATATTTTAAGTTGTTATTTAATATACCTAATTCCCAAAACACTATAATTATCAATATTATTGGTTTTTTATGTAATAAATCTTTAATTATTGTGTAACAAAGAGAAGGATTTCCATTGTTTGTATCAATGATATGTTTAGTTATTTTTGGGTTTATGATTACAAAAACTATAGAGAAAGAATTAGGGATAATACTGAACATAAGAATACATACCTAAAATTTGAAAAATTATATAGTAAGTTCCTTATAATATAATATATCACTATATGGATACTAAAAGTGGATGTAGATCCTATATGATATGATTTAGTAAACTTTTATCCTTATTTCAAACTATTTTTAAGGGAATAAAAATTCCCACACATGTCAATGATATAAAAGAGATCATGGAAAACATAGATTGAATCCTAGAAATTTATAAGGTAAGGAATAAATTTCATTTATAAGGTATAGATTTAATGTCATTGGATCATTATTTATGTGTTTAATAGTTAAAAACTACTCATCCCTAATTTCCCTCTCTTCAAAACACTGAATAGAAATTAGAGGAACTGAGTAAACAAAAAACATGAAAAACAATGTGATTAATTCCCAAATTCTATTTGAAACATAATGGGAGTAGTAATCACAAAATTTTTTATAATACTATATCAGTTAAATCAATTTCTGAAAAGAAACACGGATCAGAAAAGACAAAAAAATCCCCCCAAGAAATAACAAGCTATAATTGATAACTTTTTTCCACAAAACCATCTAACATTAAATGGATCATATTATCCATTAATCCCAGAATAATGTATCATCTACATTTAGAATATCTTATCCATACTTCAATGTTATGTGCAAGAGAATTTTACAGTGTATGTTTATCACAAATATGGAGAAACTGATTAGTTGTGGAATTTGATCAATAATATGAATCCTGGGAAAGAGATAAAAGTGATGGGATGTAAGGAGTTTGAAAAAACGTTTTTTGAAAAAAAAAATACACACACTCTCAGACTTAAAATTTAAAGGTATTTACTTATCCTCAAGAAAAAAATATGAGGAATCCATTGGTGCATTCAATGAAAACATCACAATACATTCATAATAATTCGTTGTCTTTTTCATTAGCCTAGAATAGGAGGTTGACATATTCTCTAGTGGTATAAAACCTACTCTAGGAAAAGCCTTGGTGATTTGAGACTTTGATATCTATGAATAAATTTTCTGATGTGCCCTGAAATTTGAAATAAATATCGCTTAATCTAAACGGTATCATGAGGATAAGAAGTGGAAATTGGAGTTTAGTTATGGTTGTGAAATAGATAAATCTAATGGTATTAAGAAGTTTTAACATCACACTTGTCAAAAGTGAAAAAAGGATAACCCCCTAAACTTTCTAGGGGGTGAATAAATTATTTAGGTGTATAAAAAATGGAACCTAGCTATATATTATTTATATGAGAACCCCACTAATGAGATAGATGAATGTAATTATATATTAAACCCTAAAATCATTGTCTATTGTTTCAACTTCAAGTAAAAATTTAACTTTTCAAACCAATGACCTATGCCAAGGGTTTTCAGAGAAAACCAACAACCTCTAAGGTAGAAAGGGAAAGGTTATTCCCTCACAACTCTTGAGTTGGATCCTAAAAATGAAGTGGTAAACAATACACTAGTTATTAATTCAATAATAGAAAAAAAACCTTTTTATTGTACCTCTATTCATTCCTTCATATCAAGAAAATTTACTGGAACTATTTAAACACTACAAAAAATAAAAAAAGTAGATATGTCAGTGAAAATGAAAAATGGAAACATTACTGCATCCAAAGTATATAACTCTTCACCTATTAAGATTAATGGGTTAGACATCACAAAAAAACCGTGTGATACTCTATTTGGTGGAATTTTATGAAATTATGGATATGGATTTTCTTTCCCTATATAAAGACAACATAAATTACCATGAATAGAAAATCACTCTGTGTATCATGAATTGTCCATCGATTCTATAAAAATTCTTGGAGATGGATGATTCTTTGTTAGCACTAACATATAAATCATGGATATTATTTCCAAAAAAGAAATAATTTCTCTATCAAATGATTGAGTCTAAGTAAAATATAATCCTTAAAGAAATTCTCATTATGTGGGAATGCACTGAAGTGTGTCTCTAAGAATTTTATGGTCTTCCTCCTAGCTGAGAGGTTGAGTTTTCAATCAAGATTATACCTAAGGTGTTACCATTATCCAAGAATTTGTATTGAATAACTATTATGGAACTCAAGAATCTAAATAAAAAACTATAGAAGAATCTAGATAAATGGTTTATACATCCATGTGCTTCACCATGGGGTTCAATATACCCCTATGTAAGATGAAGGATGGGTCAATGTGCCATTGCATTGATTAATTTGAGATAAATAAGATCATGATTATGAAAAGTTATCCTCTGCATAGGATTGATTTAATTTTCAATAAGATATTTTTAGACCAATTATTCTCCAAGGTGGATTGGTAGTTTGGGCATTACCATGCTAGGGTTAAAGCGGAGGACATCACCAAGACTACTCTTAATACATGGAACAAGCACTATGAGTTTATAGTAATTCCATTCAAACTCACTAATTCTCCAAAATGCTTCTTGTACTTGATGAATAGATTCATTATTGATACCTTGATAAATTTCAGTTGTATTTATACATGATATTCTAATATAATCCAAAATCAAAGAGTACCATGCATAGAATTTAAGCAATGTGCTAAAGACCTTACAAAAAAAGAATTTTAATTCATGGTATATTAATAGGGATTTATAGCTAAGGTATGTTTCATTCATGGGGTATATTATCACAAGTAATGGTATATCTATAGGCCCTTCAAATACAAGACAAATTTTTTGATTTCTGATACCAACATCTCTAAAATAAATCTATAGTCCTTGAATTATATGGGTATTACTCCTGGTTTGTGAAAACATTCTCGCAAATTTTCAAACCCTCTTAACAAGATTACTCATAAAGAATTCAATTTGGATTGGAATAATTAATGAAAATATATATTCAAGGATTTAAAAAGGATTCTTTAACCTAAACCTATACTCACGCTACTGATAATTAGGTAAATTTTTTGGGTATTTAGTGATGCTTCGAAGAAGGTCATGGGATGAATGTTAATACAGAATGACAAAAATATAGCCTATTATTCATGAAAATAAAAATTCCATGAAATAAAAAACCCAACACATTATATATATTTTTCCACATTTACCTTCACATTGAAATATTGATGGAATTATCTCTTTGGGGAGAAGTGTGAAATATATACATTTCAAAAGATCCTATAGTATATATTCATATATAATTATATGAATATACACTAATGGTGATGGTTATAGATGATCAATGACTAAGAATACTCAATCAAATACCATAATTAGAAAGAGAATAATGTGAAATATTCTCTAATTATAATGTCTCCAACCATTTAATCATTGATGATAACTGAGAAGGATCTGATATTTTTAGACTTGAAGAGGATGAACATGGGAATAATTAAGGAAGGAAGATCATAAATCCTTTCAAAAATGATTGTTCAACCATACCTTATAGAAAATAAAAAGGATGTACAAATAGATGATGTGGGAATTTAGAAGAAGTTGGAAGCTAAAAGGAATGTTAAATCCTTTGAGTTCAATATTAATGAATTAGGAGTTTTAAGAATGGGGTCAGTAATATGTGTACCATCAAATCCTGAGCTAAATAATTAGTTGTTGGATGATGCATATATATATTGACCTTATTCATCCATCCAGGAAGTACATAGATGTATCAATATCTTAAATAGAATTATTGGTGGTATACTATGATGAAAAAGATCGCAGAATATACATCATTATGTCTTGTATGTTAGAATGTAAAGGGGAAAAGGAAAACATCCAAGGGGCTGAGGTCACCTTCACCCATACCAATATGGAAAATGGAAAACATCACCACAGACTTTTTTACTAGTCTTCCAATGATATCAAGAGGATATAATTTTATATGGGTTGTGGTGGATATTTTTATAAAGTCTCCTTGCTAAATTTCTATTTTAATGGACTTATCACTCGATCGACTTGCATGGATATGCATTCGATAAGTGCTAAGGCTTCATTGAACACCATTATTGGTTGTATCTAATTGAGACCCAATATTTACCTATAATTCCATGAAGAGTATCCAACAATAACTAAATACTATGTTGAACTTTATCATACATTATCACCCTCAAACTGATGTCTAATTAGAGAATACTATCTAGACACTCGGGGACATATTGACATCATGATCAATTAACGTCAAATGATGATGGGATCAATATATTCATCTGGATGAGTTTTTAAAAAATAATAGTTTCCACTCAAGAATCCAATATTGTTCCCTATGAAGCCTTTTATGGGAAGAGGTTCAGAACACCTCCATGTTGAGAATAATTTAGGGAATGCAAACTGATAGGTCCTAAAATGACTGAGGAAATAGTGGAAAAGTTTAATCACATTCAGCGACACATGAAGGCTTCTTAAAGTCAATTGGATACCTATTCTAACAATCATGGAGGATTCATAATGTTTAAGATCAGAGAAATTGTATTTCCATGAGTGTCTCCATTGAAAAAATCATGATATTATGGAATAAAATCAGTCTTAGTCCAGGGTAAATCAGTCCTTCTAAGTTTTTTGATCACATAGGATTGGAGGATTATCTACTAGAACTCCCACCTAACCCATATCAAGTGAATGATGTATTCCATGTATCCCTCTATATTAAGTACATACCAAAACCCTCACATATAATCAATCCAAATAATGTACCACTGGTCAATTATCTCTCATATGAGGAGTAGCTAGTGAAAATCATAGATCATAGATATAATTTTTTATGAAATAAGACACTTCAGCTAGTCAAAGTGCGGTGGGGAAACAAAAATTCTAATGAAGAAATGTGGGAACCATAGGATGTGATTAAATAGAGTTACCATCATCTATTTTAGTGTGTGAATTGAAAATTATGAGGGTGAAATTATAAATGGTGGGATGATTTAATCACCCTAAACTTTTATAATTAAATTTCCCCTGGTGTTTTAATTAAATTTCTTATTATGTATTATGGTTATACAAAACACTTTCACTACACTAGTTTTATTATATCCTATTATATTTAAAACAAAATTAATAATCAAAACCATTGTTAATATAGTTGTTGAATAGTTATCATATCTTTTATATAAAAATAGGGTTCTAAGAAATCCAATCAACAAAAACAGAGGAAGTGAGGGCCTCAACCAGTAGGATCATACCCTATGAATCCAACTTATCATAGAATTTTACAGAGGTATATTCCCTAATATTTTACCTTGACCAAGCCCAATATGATATCCAATACCTTAATCATGAGAAATCTTATGTATGGGATAAGTTCTACATCATCGATATCATAGTCCAAACCATGTAAGTCAAACCACACCATGGAAATCTCAACATCATACAACTTACCCTTAGAGAGTTTTCTAGTGTATTAAAGGGATATATATCAGGACGATTATTATATGATTATTCATATTTTATTTTCAATTTAATAATTAATATATGTACTTCTCATTGTAAAATTATAAATGATTTTTATTTTGATACAATAAAACTCAAATTTTATTTTTGGGTAATATTCTAATTAAATTATATAATTTATTTAAAAAATTAATTTATTTTTTAAACAAATAAAATTTTAATAAAATATTTTTATTAATTAATTTTTATCAAATATATTTCTTTATATTATTTTTATGTAGTCAAATGTAATTTTTATAAAGGTTTGAAAAATGTTATTGACAAAAAAACCAAGTATTTCTCAATAAATATCCATTCCTATTTTAAAAGTGAAAATTCACATATTTAGAAAATTATTTGGATGAAATATATATTATTTTTTGATTAATATTTTTAAAATTATCCAATGGTGAATTCTTCATAATTTTCTGATATAATTGAACATTTAGATAAAAATTAAATATGGTATAAATAAACGGTGTGTATTATGACATAATAAAGACCCAAAAGTGGTGTAATAAATACTATAAAAGGTATACATGACCAAAAAATACCCTTTACAATAATGTGATTTTAAGTTTGTTTGAGTAATTTTATAAAGCCTTTATGAGTCTTACAAAACCTGTTTTATATTTTAAGGGCTTTAAATAGTTTTTTAAAATACATGACACACATCCACATCACAAAGGTTAACATTTTAGTAATTTCGACCAATTTAATACTAAAATAATTAAATCCACTCCTCTTAGTAAGAAACCATGGGCAAAACCCATGGTAAGGTTTGTGATTTTTATTATTTTATTATATATATCCCAAAACCTATGTTTGAGAAATATTAATGAATTCCACAGTCATTTTTTATATAATCACACCCAAGTTCCCATTTATCTTCACAAAAAACCCATGGATCACATCCTTACTCTACCCTAACCTCCCTACATTCCTCCCAAGGTTCCCCAAGATCTCATAAATCACCTCCTAAGAATTTGGAATCACACGCTCTTGGTAGGGGAACTTTTCTTTCACCTATTTATTCAAATATATTTATTATCTTATACCCCCTTTCTCCAATTCATTATGTTGGTATGTTTTCATCCATATCCCCCTTAATTACATTATTATGTATAAATTATGATAGACCCATCTCACTCTCATTAATCCCTCCCACGAATATTTATATTCCCCAATTATGCTGCCAAAATTTAATTGTGATTTTCCATACCAAACAAATGTGTAGTGAATACCCATATCAAATTTACCAAAATGTGTTTTCACCTTTCTGAACATAAAATTTTTTTGGGACATACATTTATTTATTTCACACTCCTTTTTCATGGAATGACATTTTTTGAAAAATAATTACATGTTGTATGATCTTTCTGGAACACTTAGGCATGTGAATGAAATGAAAGTGACAGGTGCACATGGAAATATATAGAACTCCAATGCATTGGGTAATGATTTAGTCTCATGAGAAATCAATACAAGGATTATAGAGTGAAACTGATCAATCATTGGTAATTTTAAACCATGATTTATTAGTGGGATTTCCATTACCTATGATTATGATTCAAGGTTTAATGATTTTTCCAAATTTCTCATGATTCCTTTATGTTATGATGTTATATCATTCCTTATTGTTCATGTTTATAATTATCACATCTTTTAAGAACCATTTCTATTCTTATTGTTTAACATGTATTACATTAGTCATGTTATTTCATGTTTATTCCCTTATTGGGCTATATATGTCACCCGTTTCTTATGTATGTCCACACATTATCCGATGTAGTTTTAAGTATGAAGGAATAATATGAGCATGGTAAGGATGTTTTCAATAAATATGAAATATTCATTGTTGTAAGTTCTTATGTAATGTACCTAATTCCAAAAGAAACTAGGCTTATAGACATTCTAGTTTTTTTATGTAATAAATCATGAGTTAATTTGTAATAAAGAGTGGGTTTTTTCATAGAATTAGTGAAAAAACTAGAGCTTAAGGTGTAAATTCATATTAGATCCACATTTTAAGGAGGGCCAATCATACACCAATTACTTATGTCTCATGGTATGGAAAACCATGTGACAACTATGCAATGGTTTGGTTTGTCCAAACCATGTGGAAATATTGTGCCTACCTAGTGTATAGTATCTTTTTAAGCATGGATTCTTATGGATGTTTTGTAGATTTTACTAACCATACACCTCTAAAAAGGCCTCCAAAATATGATGAAACTCTTTAGAGCCTCCCAAAAATTACCGAAAACATTATATAAACTCCAAACACATGAATAAATGGTATTTTACATGAAACTAGGGGGATGAAACATTTTCCCTACCATTGGAATTTCCATTATCCAAAATTACAAAACACGTGCATTTTTTTAAAGAGTTTAGTCCATTTCTACACAATTTACTTTACATACTCCCATGTTTCTTCCGGAATCCAACCAGGTTTCCAAAAACCCACACTAGATTGATTATCATCCCATAAAATATCATTCATTTCATATCAATAATATATATTGGAAGATGGATCATCATATTATTAAATTCATGGTCAACATGATCTCATTGTATCACATGGTTAGGATGAGGTTGATATTTCTTTAACTGAGATACATGAAACACATTGGTCTTTGAACAGAACCTCGGTGGAAATTCTTGATAATATTAAACCTCACCAACTAATTAAATTATCTTAAAAGCATCTATATATAGTAGAGATAACATTCTATGCCTATCAAAATGACAATTCCCAAACCGTTGAAAGATTCTTAGGAACACATGATCACTCACCTCAAAGTAAAATGTTCATCGACATTGATATGCATATGAGTTATGAAAACATTAATCCATATCCATTTTATTTTCTATTGAAGGAATCTTCTTTATCGTCTCTTGAACATGTCTAGTTCCAAATATTTGATTATTTCATGTTTCCACCCAATAATGTATAGAACAAAAAATATGTATGTACAATGCTTCAAAAAGGTACAAATGGATCGAGGGATAGTAACTACTATAATATAAGAACTCCACTAATGGTAAAATATCCTACCAATATCCATTGAAATAAATCACACAATCCCTAATAATGTCCTCCAATGTTCGGATTTTCCATTCAGAATGTTTATCCCTATTATGGATGACACTCCTAGTAAACTTTGCTACAATGTCTTATTGTAGGGATTTATAAAATGAGATGTAAACATAAGGTCACTATCTGATATAATTGATAATATATTTCCATGAATATTTAAAATTTCAAGAATATATATTTTATATAAGTCTTCCACAATATTTTTTTCATTGATTGAGATAAAATGAGACAAATTATGGATTTGATCCATAATTACCCAATGAAATTATGTTTCTTAACATTCCTTGGTATACATGTTATAAAATATAGGTTTATCAACTCCCATCTCTATATTGAAATGTGTAAAGGTTGTAACATTCCCACTGGTTGTTGAAACACCACATTTACTTTCATACATATGAGGAATCATCAGGCATAATATTCTATAGTTCCTTTCACATCAGCCCACCAAAAATATTATTTCAATCCTTTATACATTTGTTGAATCCCAAGGTTTACAACCTATATTGAGTGGTTATATATACTATGATGTTATTCATAAAAATAAAATGGAAAAACCATTCAATCTATATGTCACAACACTGAATTACCATCCATATTCTATACCATAATGGTCTCCCCAAAATTATGTTTTGTCCTCATTGAAACACATTCACGATTATATGTATAATACTTTCTAACATGATCAACATATTCAGGAACAAAAAAGGTTAGAAACAAAACTACAATATAACATTGGTTTAGCAAATCTAGATGCATATCCACAATAAAATACATTTTTATACTGTTATGAAACTTCTTTATATAACTATGTATATAAATTACTACTCAATGCATCCTAAATAGTGTTTATTTTACTCAGTGTATACATTAATTCAAATTTACAAATCTATAGATACTCTATCAATATGTGTTGTCTTAAATTAAAATCACTTTTTGAGAAAATCTGTTTCAAACTCTTGTGATCCATAAAAATCATGAATTTATCACTAAATAGGTAATGAATCAATGTTTTTTGTCAATGACCACCCCCAAATAATTCTAAGTCATGCTCTGGGTAGTTTTTCTCCTGAAATTGTGACTCTAATGAACCATAAAAACAACATGATCTCCCAACATTAGAAAACTTCCCAACAACAATATCATCGTGTCATAATAGATTACTTAGACCAATCTATATTCAATAAAAATGTGGTAAGGATTTGACATAAACCTAACCTTATGTTCTTGAAAGGATTTATGAAATTTATCATTCTATTTGAAATTATTTCCTTTACTTATCAAATTTTTCACTGGTGATTCCAAATGTTAAAAAATAATTAAAATATCTATACTATAATATTAATCTAACAAAACTACACATCTCAAATACATTTTTCAACATCTTATAATAGATAAAATATTCTATCCTTTACAAGTCTATAGAAAATATTTTTACATAGATGACATGGTCAATGAATTGTACCAACTGTATCTTGAAATCACACTTTTATAAATTAGAATACAAACAATTATCCCACAAGATACCCACCACCACATCTAAGTGTTGTTAAAGATTCACTTTTTCCCTGAAATACAATTGCATTTCATTAACAAACACCACCCCAATGTAATCTCAATTCCTTTAAATGATTTGATGCATCAATTACATAAAGTTCGTTGGAGTATTCATAAGACCAAAAAATGTAACTATATATTTTTAATGGACATATTTTGTTATGAAAGTTGTCTTCATAATATCTTCCCTCCAAACATGTAATTAGTTATATCTAGAATGTATGTAAATTTTTTAGAACCACTAGGATCCCCTCAATTGATCAAAAAAATCATCAATGTGTGGAAGATGATATATATTCATTAACATAAATTGGTTAATTTTTTGATAATTCACAAAAATTATAAGACTTCTATATGATTTATTCACAATCAAAACTGATGCTTCCCGCAGAGATGTACTTGGTTGAATGAGACATTTACTTTACAACTCTTCCAAATGAACTTTCAATTCCATCAATTCTATTGGTTCCATATTATAGGAAGAAAGTGTTATCGGATTGGTCCCTTATAGAAGATAAATCATAAAACCCACCTCTATTTCGGTTGGAAACCCTTATAAATTTTTGGGGAAACTTTAGTAAAGTGAACAACAGTAGTTGGGAAATATCCATTCCCAATATCATCCATACATTCCAAGGTAATTGTTTCCAAATTATATGATATGGTTCCATCCAACAATTTAAAAATTCATTCTTTACTAGTCTTTATAGATGAATATCCTCTAAATAGATTCTCAACACTATCCAAATATGTCAAACTAACCTTTGGGAAATAATAGACAGTGTGGGTCTTGAACGATGTCAATAAATCCATGACCAGAATCATGTCATAAACATCTATCTCAAGAATAGAGAAATCCCAATGAAACTCATCCCCATCGATAGTTATCTAACATTCATTACAAATTAAGGCTCGATTATCACTTTGGATAAGAAGAGTTTTTTGTTTTAAAATAAGAGGCATCTTGTTAATAGAAAAACCCATATTATCAAAAACATGAGAAATAATAAATTAGTGGGACATTCCTATATCAAGGAAAAACTTTTATAAGGGTAGATTTCTAAATAATTGAACCTTCCATCATTGAATAACCATATTGATCATTCCTGATAATTTTCCCATATCAATATAATTTCATATTCACTGCAATTTTATCTTTGTTACCTTTTTGATATTTCATTGGTTGTGGAGTCATTGTGTCTATAGAATCACCTTTCCTCAATCTATTATGATGATGAAAATTATTTTTCTACAATGATCCCATTAAATCATACGATGAATGAAAAGCATCATATAGGGCTCTAGAACCTATCCTTAGAGTAATGATGAAATATAATTGAATATTCCCTAACTTGTTGATGTGGTGAAATGGTCAAGGTGGGTCCATAAAATCTCACTTGATTTTGTCCAGTGATCCATACTGAAAACATCCTGACTTACCATAGTGTTGAGGGAGAATATTTACTAATCTCATGGTCTTATTATATGGTGTCCCATCACTCTATAATTAGGTATCCCTCTTACTATTATTCCTAGCATGAGAGATCCCACCTATTCCTATATGAATATACATGCTCCCACCAAATGTATTTTCTGAGATTTACATTTCTATTATAGCCTCTATATTGTCCATATTTTTATAACTTGTTATAAAAAACATATAAACCTTTAAGAAAATATATGTGCAATATCTTGAGTAAAAAAGTTTGACTTCAAGGACACACTTGCAACAACTTCCATTTAAAAACATATTACATTCATAACTTTATCCAAATACTCTATCATTGAAAGGTTCACATTATTCGAACTAAATAAGTATGTTGTTCATGAAATCATAAAGGGTTGATGGTATGATTTCTTGTTGTACAATTCTTCAAAATCCTCTCATTTCATCCATTGGACAAGTTTACTCTAAAAATATAATTCCCACAATTGGTTTTCTAAATCATTTAGCATGTTTGTTTCAAACATTACTATCAACTCTGATGGGGTCCTAAGGAAATCTTACATTTCATTCATCCTATTAAACCAACCCTTTTCTTTTTTCAGCATGGAATCCTTATTAGTGGATTCTTCAATTGGAACTAAACTAAATAGTCCACATATCATTGTTCATCATTCCTATTACCCTTATCCGATTCATGATTATCCTAGAAAATTGTTTCACCCATCTATTGGTTCACCTATGGATTAAGTGAAACCACATTTTCAGCTACCTCTTTTGGTTGGTTTATATGATGCCTACCCAGTTCAATTCACTATAATAAGAAAAAAACATATTTAGTATCATCCATTAGTTACTACAGGATTTTTAATTACATTTTACCAAATTAACACATATCACAACATATCTTTCTACAATTCAACCATCACTAATCATTATAACTATTTTTAAAAGTACTCTAACAATGCCTTTCAAAATCAGTAATTTTCAATTTTTTATAAAATCATTAATTTCATCCCATTTCATAAACCATTTTAATTAAGAAAATTATTCAGTTATATGGGGATTTCTTCCTATAAATTAATTTCATTAAAATATATTCGGATAAATCCATGATAGTGAGGTGAAAACTCATCAATAATTTTTTAAAAACAATCAACTCCATATGCTCCATGCTAGTATGTAGTTCATCATAAATATGATAAATGTACCTTTTTATTCTATAAATTTTAGGTTCCAAAAATCATACTGTTTACTATTATCCCATGATATAGTCCAATAATACTTCCAAATCCAGGATAAAAAACATTCACTATTTACTATGTCATGTAATGAACAATGGTGATTCCATTTATTCTAGAAATATGGATGGACAGACCAAGATTGATACTATTTTTAATAACCCACCCTAAAAAAATTATCTTGGGAATAGGTAGAGGTGTTAATAGGCCTTATGTTACATTTCCAACACGATAAAAGATTTAAATAAATTCAAGGGCCTCATGAACAGTTGGGGGATGATTTTACCATTGTAATATAAAACATCCAAACCATAAAAATAATAACCAATGAAACCTCTCTATGAAGCATGAGTATAAAATATAACTCAAAACATAACCAAACCAAAATAAAAACAAAAAAAGGAATAAAATACCATAAAAAACCAAACACTAATGTGATAAAAACTAGAAACTGCCCTCACGCTCCAAGATCCAACTTCACATGCCAAGACAAGGAATCAGGAAGCATCACCAAAAACTGAGATACCATTTCTTTACATGTGTCTCGATAGATGACATATATAAATAAACAATAGTCCTTAATAAAGGGGTCTGTATAAACACTATAGGATTTCTCTAATGACTTCCCAACTCATGACCCTAAGACAAAATATGTTTGCACATTTTATAAAAGAGTTTTAACTAGTAAAATTATTTACTATCAAGTCCATAAACTATTTTTTCATGGAATGACTCAAAAAAGTATTTAAACAATTTCTCAATTGATTTAGAATATTAATTTCCATTTCCATAGACAAACCCACACATGAAAACACACATTATCTTGGTGATAGCATTTATGGTGGAACTTCACATCTATACTTCATCCCATTTATGGTGTTATTACTTCACACCATTATCCATCCAATTCAACTCACAACCAATTATTTGTGCCAACAACATGCTAATCCATTTTCTAAAAAAATAATTTCCATGCCATTAATTTCATATAAAACAATTTAATTTTTTTAAATCATTTCAATATTCACTTTACATGAATCAAAACCAAACAATAACAATAAAACATCATTTTAAAATTATAAACAAGGGGTTTTCTAAAAACAAATCAACCTTCAACAATTTTGAAGTTACTACCAAAATAAGAAGTCCATCCAAATTAACACAAATATTTCTTGACAATATCAAAAAAATCATTCATTTAAAAATAATCCCTTGATTTATCAATCAATTGAAGTTAATAGAGAAGCCACATACCTCACAAAATTAGGTGAAACTAAAGAACAACAACATGAACCTTCGACATTCGACTGTAAACCACATTATTTTAACTATATCCTATAATATTTTATCATAAAACCATTAATGACATATAGATATATCTATAATGTACAAGACCTATGGTTTTAGTAGATAGATAAGAACATTGGATATAAGAATAATTATGAATAATGGGAACTTACTAATGAAATTGGCCCTCCAATGCACTTTGATTCACCTAAGGATCACTCTTAGGTCTAAGGGGATTGTATACCACACAATTGGAGAAAAGGGAGTTTAATATATGGGATAATTAGAGTAAAAAATGTTATTAAGTGGTTAACATGGATTAGAACAAATTTCTAAAGAGGGATAACTATACGCAGCATGGTTTGGAAAATTATGCACCAACTATGAGGTGATACTAGCTTAAGTCCATACCTCACATGGTTGGATAACATTTTTTTAAAAAACCCTTTCCCTAGTAATGAATTTACCAATATTAAGTGTTTCAGGATTTTTCCAAGGCATTTTCATGTTTTGGCCAAAATTTACGCCAATTGTGTGCATCTCTAGTGGTTATAATACTATCTTTCACGGTTTCTAAGAGATGTTTAATGATTTATAATAACCATCCACAACATAAAAACCTATATAAAATCCTCCAATAACATAACCTAGATATTATATAGATTCAAAATACATTAAAAACGATAATTTACCTAAAATTGGGGTTAGTACATAAATTTTAAGCCCCATTAAATTATAACATCAAAATAAAATTTAAATATCATGAAAAAATGTATATTAATGATATTTAATTTCAATAGGGATGTATATACAACTAATAAAAGATGATTAATGCATAACATGATGTATTTATGATATATTTATTTCATGCATACAATTTAGGGTGTTTTATTACTTTAGTTTATGTACTTAAATGATAAATTTTTCTAATTTTTTCAGTATTTGACTTGTATTATGTTTTATAGAAGGAAATGATTGAAATTTGAAAAATTAGAAAAAAAAATTAATGAAAATATTAGCACTAAAACACTTCTCATCTTGAGCTTTCCTCATGGTACCATGCTATATTAATGATGATGTATCAGGGATGAAAACCTAGAGGAAGATTGTAATGACCCAAAGTTTTTTAATGGAAATTCCATTCTTATAAATATTTCATGAATTAACATGAAATCACAACATAATGAACCACTATGTGATAAGTGACCATTAAACATAAGTTTGTCACTTCAGTGTTTGGAATTTTTAAAATTTGACATACATAGTTATATTCAAGAAGATTTTTGGAGTCTAATGAAACAAAAATAATTTTTGGTGAATAGTGACCTACCCTTATGAATAGAAACATACCCTTATGAATATTAATATGACCCTTATGAATAGTAAAGCATCCAATATAAGATTAACATTACCTATAGATAATTAAATAAAATTTAGTCATCTTAGAAAGTGACAATTTGACCTTAGTAAACGTTTTGGTATTTTCTAAGTCATAAATAATTGATTATAATTAATTAATTAATTTAAAATAATATTTATTTCCATATAATGTATTCATAAATTATTTAATCAATGTCTTATAGTTTTTAGATAATTTTATAAGACCCTACGTAATTTTTTAAAGCACTAAAAATCAGTTTTAATATTAAAAACTATTTTTTATGTAAATTACTATTTTAATTAAATATTAAATTAATAATATTTAGAAAATTATATTTTTTAAAAATGGACTTCATTTTTTGATTCTACACATCAATTAATGGTAGGGGTAAATTTTTGGGTTTTTTCTGAAATACTTCATTTTTCAAGTGAATAGTAAAAAAATACAGTTTTTCACATAATCAGTGTATACTAAATTGCATCATTAATGATGTAATGATGAAATAAACATTATAGAACTTTAGTTTCTTCAAAATTATATTAAATTTCATAAATAGTTCATTAAAATGCAATAAATACAATTCTCAAACCTAAAAAGATCTTTCCAAAGCCTAAAGTCAAAAGGTGATTTCTTAAAGTGTCCTTTTCTCTTTCTTACACTTACATTTTAATAAATTAATGAATTAGAATTATAAAAAAGAATTAAAGCTTGAAAAGAATTATATTATATAAATATATGATTTAATATTTTAAGAAAAACTAATATTACAAGTCTAACTTTTGATATATTATTTTATTTAATATTTTATACTAAAAACACATCCTCCTCATGTATAAATATGCCCTCCACCTCCTCTTGACAAACCACACCAATCAAGCTTCAGTCATTGTAGAATCTCTTCCCAATAATCTCCCCTATCCCCTCCCTCACGTCTAAGAGATTCTTGTCTCATCGAAAGACCAATCATAGGCCATTAAGGAGGTTCTCAAGAGAAGGATTTAAGAGGTAATTTCTCACCCTCTTCTCCTTTAATTTCTTTTCATGTTCTAGTTCCTTTTTTGATATCTACCCACCTATATTCATCCAAATTGTTTTTTAACTCAATTATTATACATATAATGTAATATTATTATTATAATTGGATATTATATCACCACACACCCTTTCCCTCTTACTTTTATATTATTAAAGAGAACGTTGTTCCTAATGTGTTAATTTGTCACCTTCAAAAATGACATGCTCTCTTTTTCCATTTCTACCTTCATATTTGGTCATGAAACCATTTTTATGGTTGAACCAGAATCTTTTATATGTATTATTTTCATTTTTATGTTCTGGAAATAACCTATGGCTGTATTACTAAGTGAAAAGTTAAAACAAGTTCATTGGGATCCAAAAATAGCCCAAACTAACCCAAATAATCATCATGTAATTATTATCTAAAGATTCAACCACATGGATCTAATATAATTCATTATAAAATAATTAAATCTCTTGTAATATCACTAATAAAATGTAATATCATTCCTGGATTTTTACCCATGTTCTACACGAACATCAATTTAAGAATACAAGTGAACCACCCAAGAAGAACCATAAAAATGAACATCCCTCAACAATGTTTTTTAAACTCTATATATCATCCAAAAGAATATAATATGACATAATGACACCATAATTAACCCAATTAATTTACAAATGGTTATGGAATTCTAATTAATGAATATAATGTCATTATACAGGACATTAAAGAGAAGGAAGCATTTGGATACAAGGTAAGGGGAAATCTCAAACCCAATTTTCTTCCTTCGGGTTCTCCCTCTTTCACTCCATTTTTGATATGATTACTCCTAAAAGATCATTTTTTCATAATTTCCTTTACTTTTATGGGATATAAATGTTTTTCATAGGTTTTTATATCCAAAAAAATGTTTTCCAAAAGAACTCTTCTTTTAAGAACACCCCTTTTACATCTCACTCATAGTGGACGGTTCTTGTAACATGTATGATATTCCCTCATTCTTTTTTGGAACCCAATGTTTTTGAATGTGTTCTTATGATATGAAACCCATTCCTTTTCATGGGTTCATTATGTTAATTTATGTTATATTTTCATTATTTCATGCATGATAAATGATAATGTTATGATGTGACGGGTGCGCACGGAATTATATAGCGCAATATTAATGTTTAAATGTGACAGGTGCGCCCAGAATTATACAGCACTCCAATGAATTGGGTAAAGTGATGAATATCATGATTAATTGTGAAATTATGTGTGAATAAATTTCTATCTTGGTTCACCAGTATGTGTAGTAGTTAACCACTAAGACATGATGTTTCATTTTTATGCATTGCCACATTTCAAGTCTTTTATTTATGCTAATCTCATGTTCATGATCTTTTTCCTATGTTGTGATTATGTTCACCCCATGCTATATTGTTCTTATCTATCCTCTTACTAGGATTCTAGATCATCCCTTTTGATGTACATCCTCATGTGGCTACATGTACTAAGGAGGGGACAAGTTCCACTAAGAATATAGAGAAGAAGAAATTAAATAAATGTTTATGGTCGATGTTGTATTTGTTATGTGTGGTCCTAGTTTTCCCAATATACTAAACCTTTGGGTCCTCTATGTGTAATAATATTATGATCTTTACCTTATAAATGATGTAATATTAGTTTAAGAAAAGGATGGGTCGCTATAGTTGGTATCAGAGGCAAGGTTTAGTTAATTTGGGAATTTGGATTAGTGAACCCTAGAGAAAACCTCTAGTATGAGACTAAGTACAAATATGCAACTAGGGAACCCATATTTTATGTTTTTGGTATAATTGTTTAAATGAATAAATTATTTATTACTTGTTTAGTTATGTTTTGTTCTATATTTTTCTATTTTATAAAATGGTGGGAACCAGGAGAAATCAGGCCAACAACTCTTGCAGGGGCCAATGCAATGATTGCCCGAACGACATCCCTAATGATTTGGGAGGTGGAGTTCAAAACTTCATGGAAATGCATACCCAATTATCTCAGGTTATGAATAATAAACATAATAATGTGGAACTTCCTCCTTCACTGAAGACAGATCAGCTGGATATTGAATGTTTTTTGTGGCAATGACCACCGACGTTTTGCGGATCTTCCGATCTGCTAGTTGCAGAACAGTGGGTCAACTCCATAGAGAAGATCTTTTCTATTCTTCACTATTCGGAGAAGGATAAGGTGACTCTAGCCATTTATTGTCTAGAAAGAGAACTTGATCAATGGTGGTATTTGATTAAGAACACCAAGCCAAGGGAAGAAATTGAAGAGATGGAATGGGAAGTCTTTAAGATAATGTTTCTTAACAAGTATTTCCCAAGAACTATTCGCATGAAGATGGAGAGAGAATCCACAGAGCTCAAGAAAAAAGAAGGATAATCTATCACAAGCCATGAAGAAAATTTCCCAAGGCATGCAAGGTATGCTTGAGGTTTTGTTATCAACAATGATAGAAAAATTGATTGATTCATTAGTGGATTAAAACCACACCTTCGAAAGGCTCTTGCAATTATAGAATTTGGGGGTTATGAAGAAGTTGTTCAGTGTGCTCTCAAAGTGGATATGGAGTTTGGAGAATGGTCCCATCGCTATGGTGATAAGAAAAGAAAGATGGATTTCCATGTTGGTGGATCTAATGATACGGGTGGGAAGAAAAATCAATGACCCACATGCCAAAAATGTGTGAAGTTGCACCATGGGAACTGCCTCAAAGGGACGGGGAAATGCTTCAAGTGTGGGAAAGAAGGACACCATGCTCGAGAGTTTCAGAAAGACACAAAAAATAAGGAGAATGTGGCCGATGAAAGGAGAGAACCACTCATGGTTCAATGCTATAACTGTAGGGAGCTAGGGCACTATGCAAACCAGTGCACTAAACCTCAAGCTCTCGAGGGTAATCAGCGTCAGCAGCCACAAAAGCCAAAGGAACAGGGGAAGGCTTATGCCATCACTATTGCAGAGGTAGAGCATGATAATGAAGTCATACAAGGTACACTTCCTATTCACTCAATAATGGAAAAAGTCTTATTTGATTCTGGTTCTACGCATTCCTTTATATCTGGAATGTTTACTAGAACTATAGAATCAAAGCCCTGAAACCTTGAAGTAGAGATATCTGTAAAAACAACAAGTGTTGCAATAATTGCAACTGAAGTGTTTGACTCTTCTCCAGTTGATGTATGTAGGAAGATTCTTCCGTAAAATCTCATAATACATCCCTTGGTGGAATACGACGCTATAATGGAAATGGACTGGATCTCGTTATATAGAGCACATATCAACTGTCGAGAAAAGGAAATATCTTTTAATATTCCAAACCATACCATGCTCCTCTACAAATGCAAGGAAGATTATGAATATCCTTTGAAAAAATCTTCAATGGTGTGGGTGTTGATTCCCTATGAAGAATCATACCTCGCCCAAATGGTTGAGTCAAAGGAAAGTTCCAACCTTGAGGAAATTCCCATCGTGAGGGAATACGGTGACGTATTTCCCGAAGAGTTACCCGGAATACCCCTGGATCGTGAGTTAGAGTTCTCAATTGAAATCATACCTGGAGCTACTCCTATCTCAAAGTGCCTCTATAGGATGGATCCTATCGAACTGGAGTAGTTAAAGACGAAGCTGCAAGAGCATCTGGACAAAGGGTTCATACGCCCTAGTGCATCACCTTGGGGTGCACTAGTGCTCTTTGTGAAGAAGAAGGATGGAACAATGCGGCTGTGTATCGATTATCGGGAACTCAACAAGATCACCATAAAGAACATGTATCCTCTCCCAAGGATTGATGACTTGTTCGACTAGTTAAGAGGATCTCAATATTTCCCAAAGGTGGATCTTCGTTCTGGATATCATCAGGTAAAGGTGAAGAAGAAAGATATTCATAAAACTGCCTTTCGTACAAGGTATGGGCACTATGAGTTTTTGGTGATGCCCTTTGGACTTACTAATTCCCCTGAAATATTCATGGATTTGATTAATAGAGTCTTTAGACATTACCATGACAAATTTGTGGTAGTTTTTATCAATGATATTCTCATCTACTCCAAGACCAAGGAGGAACATGAAGAACATCTAAGACGTGTGTTGGCGACATTAATAAAGGAGAAGTTGTACGCCAAGTTCAGCAAGTGTGAATTTTGGATGAATCATGTCATGTTCTTGGGACATGTGATTACAAGTGAGGGAATTTCTGTTGATCCTTCAAAGACAAATCCAATTGATGAATGGCCCAGGACCTCTAGTGTCACAGAAATCCACAGTTTTTATGGATTAGCTGTGTACTACCGATGTTTTGTGATAAATGTCTCACGATTGTCAAGACCGCTAACTAAGATAACAAGGAAAGGGGTAATGTATGTCTGGACGGAAGAATGTGAGGGAAGCTTCAAGGAGCTAAAGAGAATGCTGATCACTACACCTGTACTCACACTACCGAAAATTGGATAATGTTTTGTGATATACAGTGATGCTTTAAAGAAAGGCTTGGGTTGTGTACTCATGCAAAATGATAATGTGATAGCCTATGCCTCACGACAGTTGAAGATCTATGAGCAGAACTACCCGACGCATGATCTAGAGATGGCAGCTGTGATTTTTTCGTTGAAAATATGGCGGCACTACCTTTATGGTGAGAAGTGTGACATATACACCAACCACAAGAGCATAAAGTATATATTCACACAAAAGGATCTCAACATGCATCAAAGGGGAAGGTTAGAGCTAATCAAGGATTACGATTTCTCTATTCACTATCATCCGGGAAAGGCAAACAAGGTAGCTGATGCTCTAAACAGAAAATAACATGTTACTCTATCCATGTTGCGGATTGAGAAAGACCATATCTTCATGGATGTGCAAAGGATGGATTTGGGAATTGTAAGGGCATGGGATACATCCTACCTTGCCCAAATGATTGAGCAACCATCCATCCAATAGAATATTAAGGAATCAAAAAAGGATGATGTGGAGATACAAAAGAGGGTGAATGCATTAAAGGAAGGGAAGCTACAAGAGTTCTATATCGACGATGATGGTGTGATTCGGTTTGGAACGCGGCTTTGTGTGCCTTCATCACCCGAGATAAAGAAGGAGCTATTGGATAATGCACATAGTTCAACTTTCTCTATCCATCCTGGGAGTACCAAGATGTACCGTGATCTTCGAGAACACTTCTGGTGGGATAACATGAATAAGGAGATTTTAGAATATATATCAAGGTGCTTGGAATGTCATAAAGTTAAAGATGAATGACAAAAGTCCAAAGGTATGATGCATCCATTGCCTATACCCATGTGGAAATGGGAAAATGTTACTATGGACTTTGTCATGGTTCTCCCGAAGACGTCAAAGGGAAATAATGTGATATGGGTTTTGGTTGACCGACTCACCAAGACTACCCATTTTATCACTATTCGGGAAGATCTTTCATTTGAACAATTTGCAAAGATATATGTGAAGGAAGTGGTGAAACTGCACGGTGTTCCACTATCAATTGCCTCTGACCGTGATCCAAGGATCACATCTATGTTTTGGAAGAGCCTTCAACATGCTTTGGGTACTGAATTAAATTTCAGCAAGGCTTATCACCCCCAAACTAATGGCTAGTCTGAAAGGACTATTCAGACGCTTAAAGGTATGCTAAGAGCATGCTCTCTAGAATTCAAATTTTGATGGGATCAGTATCTCCGATTGGTTGAGTTCTCATACAACAATTGCTTCCACTCGAGTATTCATATGGCTCCGTATGAAGCTCGTTAGGGGAAGCGATGTAGAACTCCAACCAGTTGGGATGAAGTTGTAGAAAGAAAGCTACATGGGACCGATCTTGTTTAAGAGATGACCGAGAAGGTTCAAGTCATTCAGAAACACATCAAAACTTCTCAATGTCATCAAAAAATCATTGCTGACAACCGTCGAAAAGACTTGGAGTTCGACGTTGGAGATAAAGTCTTCCTTCGAATATGTCCATGGAAGAGAGTCATGTGATTCGGAAAAAAGGGAAGGTAAGCCCAAGGTATATTAGCCCCTTTGAGATCCTTGACGGAATAGGAGTCGTGGACTATCGTCAATCACTTCCACCGAATATGTCTCAAGTTCATGATGTGTTTCGTGTATCACGATTGAGGAATTACAAACCAGACCCCTCACATGTACTAAACTCAGAGGTGGTGCAGCTGGAAGATGATCTCTCCTATGAGGAGCAGCCAGTAAAGATTCTGGATCGGAGAGATAAGGTTCTATGCAACAAGACAAAACATCTTGTCAAAGTGTTTTGGAGGAACCATAAGTTTGAGGAAGCAACTTGTGAACCAGAAGAGGCAATGAAGGAGAAGTACCCTCACTTGTTTATGTAAAGTGAAATTTTGAGGGAAAAAATTCTTAAGGGGGGAAGAATGTAACAACCCAATGTTTTTTAATGGAAATTCCATTCTTATTAAAATGTCATAAATTAACATGAAATCACAACATAATGAACTAATATGTGATAAGTGACCATTAAACATAAGTTTTTCACTTCAGTGTTTGGAATTTTGAAAATCTGACATACACAGTTATGTTCAAGATGATTTTTGGAGTCTGATGAAATAGAAATAATTTTTGGTGAATAGTGACCTACCATTATGAATAGTAACATACCCTTATGAATAGTAATATGACCATTATGAATAGTAAATCATAGAATATAAGAGTAACATTACCTATAGATAATTAAATAAAATTTAGTCATCTTAGGAAGTGACAATTTGACCTTAGTAAACGTTTTGGTATTTTCTAAGTCATAAATAATTAATTATAATTAATTAATTAATTTAAAAGAATATTTATTTCCATATAATTTATTCATAAATTATTGAATCAATTTCTTATAGTTTTTAGAGAATTTTATAAGATGCTACGTAATTTTTGAAAGCTCTATAAAATCAGTTTCAATCCTAAAAACTGTTTTTTAAGTAAATTATGATTTTAATTAAATATTAAAATAATAATATTTAGAAAATTATTTTTGAAAAATGGAAATATGGTTTTGATTCTACACGTTAAATAATGGTGGGGGTAAATTTTCGTGTTTTTTCTGAAATACTTCAATTTTCAGGTGAATAGTAAAAAATACAATTTTTCGCATAATTGGTGTATACTAAATTGCATCATTAATGATGTAATGGTGACATAAACATTCTAGAACTTTAGTTTCGTCCAAATTATATGAAATTTTATAAATGGTTAATTAAAATACAATAAATCCAATTCTCAAACCTAAAAAGAACTTTCCAACGCCTAAAGTCAAAAGGTGATTTCTTAAAGTGTCTTTTTCACTTTCTTTCACTTTCCATTTAATAGATTAATGAATTCAAATTATAAAGAAGAATTAAATCCTGAAAAGAATTATATTATATTAATATATGATTTAGGATGTCAAAAAAACTACTATTACGAGTCTAAATTTTTGATATGTTTTATTATTTAATATTTTATACTAAAAACACCCCCTCCTCATGTATAAATAAGCCCTCCCCCTCCTCTTGTCAAACCACACCTCTCAAGCTTCAAGCATTGTCAAATCTCGGCCCAATAATATCCTCTATACCCTCCCTCACGTCCAAGAGCTTCTGGTCTCATCAAAAGACCAATCTTATGCCCTTAAGGAGGTTCTCAAGTGAAGGATTTAATAGGTAATTTCCCTCCCTCTTCTCCTTTAATTTCCTTTCAAGTTCAAGTTCCTTTCTTGATATCTCCCCACTTATATACATCCAAATTGTGTTGTAACTCTATTATTATACATATACAGTAAATGTTTTTATTCTAATGGGATATTATATCACCCCACACCCTTTCCCTCTTCATTTTATTTTATTAAAGAGAATGTTGTTCATGAGGTGTTAATTTATCACCTTCAAAAATGACATGCTCCCTTCTTCCATTTCTACCTTCAAATATGGACATGAAACCATTTTTATGGTTGAACCAGAATATGATATATGTATTATGTTCTATTTTAAGTTCTGGAAATAATATATGGCTATATTACTAAGTGAAATGTTAAAACAAGTTCGTTGTTATCCAAAAACCACTCAAATTAACCCAAATAATCATCATGTAAATCTTATATAATGATTCACCCACATGGATATAATATAATTCATTATAAAATCATTAAAGATCCTATAATATCACTAATAACATGTAATATCATTTCTGTATGTTTACCCATGTTCTACCCGAACTTCAATTTAAGAATACAAGTGAACCACCCAAGAAAAACCATAAAAACGAACATCCCCAAACAATGTTTTTTAAAATCTATATATCATCCAAAAGAATATAATATGAAATAATGAAACCAGAATGATCCCTATTAATGTAAACATGGTTCTTGATTTCTAATTAATGTATATAATGTCATTATACAGGACATTAAAGAGAAGGAAGCATTTGGATGCAATGTAAGGGGAAATCTCGACCCCAATTTTCTCCCTTCATGTTATCCCTCTTTCACTCCATTTTTGATATGGTTACTCCTAAAAGATAATTTGTTCATAATTTCCTTTACTTTTACGAGATATACATATTTTTCACTGGTTTTTATGTCCAAAATTTTTTTTTCCAAAAGAACTCTTCTTTTAAGAACACCCCTTTTACCTCTCACTCAAAGTGGACCGTTATTGTAACATGTATGATATTCCCTCATTCTTCTGGGAATCCAATGTTTATGAATGTGTTATTATGAGATGAAAATAATTCTTTTTCATGGGTTCATTATGTTCATTTATGTTATATGTTCATTTTGCATTACATGATAAATGATAATGTTATGATGTGACGGGTGCGCCCGGAAATATATAGCGCAAAATTAATGTTTAAATGTGACGGGTGCGCCCGGAATTATACAGCCCTCCAATGCATTGGGTAAAGTGATTAATCTCATGAGTAAATGTGAAATGATGTGTAAAAAAGATTCTAGCTTGGTTCACAAGTATGTTTGGTAGTTAACCACTAAGACAAGACGTTTCATTTTTATGCATTTCCAAATTTCAAGTCTTTTATTTATGCTCCTCTCATGTTCATGATCTTTTGCCTATGTTGTGATTATGCTCAACCCATGCTATATTGTTCTTATCTATACTCTTACTGGGATTCTAGCTCACCCCATTTTATGTATATCCTCAGGTGGCTACATGTACTATGGATTGGACAAGTGCCACTAAAAAGACAGTGAAGAAGAAATTAAATAAATGTTTATGGTTGATGTTGTATTTGTTATGTGTGGTCCTAGTTTTCCCAAGATACTAATCCTTTGGATCCTTTATGTGTAATAATATTTTTCTATTTACCTTTGGAATGATGTAATAGTAATTTAAGAAAAGGCTGGGGTGATATAAATATATTTGTATATCATGTATTTCATAAAATGAAATGATATTCTAGAGAAAAAGCTACTACTCATGACAAGTCATGAAAGAATAAATTCTATGAAAATATGTTACTCTCCATGTACACTATAAATGATGTGAAATATGGAAACAATGATGGATATAAAAAAATATATGACAGATAAGGATTAAATTTCTTGTACATTTACTCATTGTGATAATTTGGGAAAACTAAAAAATAAAGACCCTAATTGATGAGGGTTTGATGAAACCCTTATAAAACAACACCTTGGTTGCATAGTATTGGGAAAATGACTGAAAAGGGATCCAAAGAATGGCTTCTAGACTAAACTTTCTTGAACAAAGCTCTACTTGAATGTCTCAATTCACTGCCAATCATTATAGTGTATCCATGCTGCTCGTTTTCATCATGTCTAGAAATATCAAGTTGTATTCTTTGTGATGGTGATGTGATTGTATGGGTTTGAGAAATTATGGATTATTTCTATTTATTATTTTTGTTTTGGATTTTTGTAACACGATTTATCAATTCCAATATTATTCCTTTTTCAAATTTATGACCATTTCATCTGATTGGATGTGAATTATTTCATTGCATCAATTATTTGGCCTATTTTTTGTATGAACATTACGCAATCAAGTTTAGTTATGTTTAAATAGGGTTTTGGGTTACCATGTCTTGAAATTGCACCTAGTATACGACCATTCCAATGGTATAATCATAGTATTAGTGTGGGTTACCCAGAACAAGGATTCATGTTGACCCAATAACAACACCAATCATGATGATACCAGTAATAAATTGATTCCCTCGCACACAAACCTGAAAATCATTGAACCTAGCATGCATCATCCCTTGATATCAAACAAAATATTTATTTTCTTTCTAGCGCTTTCCTTAAATAATCAAACAATTTCTATTTCTATTTCTATAATAATTTTGAATATATGAATTTTCCTTGTGGATTTGACACTTTTGATTAATAAGTAATACATGTTTAGTTAGATTGTTTGAATTTTATAAATTATTAAATTTGTGTGGCCCTATAAGAATATGATGATGCTCTACGAGCTGTCAAATATTTTGGCACCAATGTCAAATATGGTTTTAGATATGTTTAAATTAATTAGGAATCTTGAAAAAAATTATTTAAATTCATTATTTTATGCATTGTCTTTTCATACTATAGTTTTAGTTGAAAAAACTTTTTATCAATACTTCACTCAAGGGATGTAAAAAGTGGGTGATCTTGATTTATACATGGATATTGGGAATACATTACACCACCAACTACTAGAAATGTTATATTCCAACCATGAATGGGATATTATGGCTGAAAGGTATCAATTTTGAGGAGCTAATCATGAGTTAGGATAGAGTGTAGGACCACGACTCTAAGGAAGAAATCCATGGGAAAGTGTCGATAAATTACAGAAGACCATAAAACATGAGGGGAAACCAAGTATTCTCATACACTCAGTTACTGCTCAAAATTTCAAGATGAAGCCAGTGGTCATCCAAATTATCATGCATTCACTTTAATTTCCTAAGCTACCACATGAAGTCCCCAACTCACACATTGGTACTTTCGTGAAATTTTTGACACGATCCAATTTTATAATTTCAGAAACAAAATTTTGATATTATACCTCTTAAAATTCTATTTGATGAAAAAAAATATTATAGTGCATCCAATGTTAACCCCCCCCCCCCCCCACATTTCATCACCACCTAGGATGATTTAGTATGGATGTTTGTAACATGGCTTTTCTCATCATAAATTTCAATGGATCTAAAGGTAAGTATTTTAAACATTGGCCAATTTAATAAGGATTATTAATATATTTAATCCAAGAGAATTAAGGGTTTTATGATAGGATTCCCTCATCACAACATCAAATCTTTGTTATTCGTAAAACATTTCTATAATAGATTATTTTAGGGAAGTTGTTCAATCACTAATGGTACTACAACACATTACCTTACGAACAATTTTACAAGAGGAGAGCTATGAGTTGTTGGATTAGATTTATGATAATATTTTTTATGTCATATCTAGAATAAGGGTGAGAAAAAGGTGTAAAAATGGTAGACAATAGCTACATTTCCACCCAAATGAATGTCGTGTCAATGAAAATTGATGAAATTATATCCAATGAAAATCCTTAATTTATGTACTATAAAGATGTAAATTATATGGTTTATTATCATTAAAATTATCTATAGTTATGGAGTCCAAAACAACCAAGAAATGAAAAATCAGATCCAACATCATAGATTTCATCTAAGACAACAAGGTTTTCAACCTCAACACCAGGGGTCGTTGTTTACTAGTCAAGTCAATTCATTGGATGAGACCCTTTCAACGTTTATGACCACCATAGGAGGTGCACTTGGAGATTTGATAGAATACTCCAAGGAGCAAGGAACTACAACTAGGGAATTGAAAAATCACATAAAAAATCAATAATATGCAATAAGGAAGATGGAATTTTGATTCAATTAGATCGCTGAGCAACATTGAGATAGGACCAGAGGAGAAATTAGAGGGTTCACATACTATAATCCTCATGTTGATTTGAATTATATGTTTTTTAGATGTGAAAACACAACCCAAGGAAGTGCTATATAATTTATATGATGTAACAAGGAACAGCCATTGGGAGCGAGTAAAGTAAATCATATGGAAGCTAAGAAACTTAAGGAAGAGGAATCACCACCATTTTACCAACGAACACTTGCATATCATGATAATAGTATGCAAGTATATAATTAATAAAAAAACAAAACAATATTAGATATGTTCAAAAAGATAAATATCAACAAATAATTTGTTGAGTCAATCCCAAAAATTCCTATCTACACAACGTTCCTAAAGATTTAGTGAGGACAAAAAATAATCTTTAAGAATTAGTCATTATTCCACATGCAAGAGAATGTTCATAATAGTTTTAATCATCTTACCAAATAAAAAAATCAATCCAAATTATTTCTTTTTTCTAATTAGAATTGGATCTAATGAGTTTGGTAGTTATTTATATATTTTTGGTGCCGATGTAAATAAAATGTCATATAACACATTCAAGAGACATGAATTCAAAGAGATGAAACCAAATCAAGTTATGCTTCAATTATCTGTTACAATAGTGATATGTCCTAGATGATTACTTTAATATTTCATCATCAATATAGATATGTTATATTTTTTAGTCTCATTTATAGTGATGATCATGTATGAATAGAATCCTATAATTATATTTTTGAGACCATTCTCTGATATGTGAATGGAACTAATTCATTTTCAAAATTGAGAGATAAGTTTATGAGTTGGGGGATCATAGCTGAATATCAATTTTCTCTAAGCAATGATGAAATAAAAATAAACTATTGATGGGTTCACAAAAGATATTCTACTCGAAGAAGTGGATTATTTCTTCATGAAAGAATAAATGAAATAGCTGACATATATAGTAAAGAATAAATTAAGAACAATATGATTAAAGATAATAAATTCCAAAAAAATATGAATATAATGGAGGACCATCAATCAAAAAAGAATTCAAAAAGGAGAAAAATTTTGGGTAGTCAGTAATGAACCATTTGATTTTTCAAGAAGGTTTGGGAAATAATGTATTGGGAACATATAAATTGAGAAATGTTTCACCAATGGAAGAGTGAAATTAGTTTCAAAAAAAGGGGTAGTACCCACCTACATGGATGAATCATAGCTTCAAAATTTTATAAATCAATATCATGTAACCTCTTTCCTATGATTAACCACTTGAAATTAAAGAGGTAAGTTTGATATAATGATGATAAAAATAAGAGATTCCAAGAGATTATTTGAGTTTTTCATATTTTATCTTTATTTTATTTTTTTTAGTAATAGAATTACAATAAATATTTAAAAATTATTATTTTTCATCTTATTTTACTTGTGTATTTTTACATTTATAGAACCAAAAAAGACTTGTAGTATGTATAAGTAAGAAGTAGAAGAATAATATATTAAACAATTACATGTCTTGAATAATTTACAAGTATATTATGAAACGTATATCAAAGTATCATTTCAATGGGAGTAATAATTTAAATTATTTAATTTGTTATTACATTACCCACACTTAAATTTTTTATATCATTATTTTTAAATTTAATTACCAAATTTGACTCTATATTTTATCAAATAAACAAGAATATTTAAACAATATGGTATAATTATCATGCCATGATTTTAAATTTTGTTATCAATAAATTTTAATGAAAAAAATTGGAAGAAATAGTAGGGAAAAGCCTATGGATTGGGGTCTGAAAAATCATGATTTGTAGAGCATGTTGATTTTGGTAATTGAATTTTCTTGAGATTTGGCCAACAATGTATTTCAGATATTTTCATTCATTGATTTTATTATTTTTATGAATTTCCATGATTATCTTTCCAAACTATTCATCTCATTCCTGATACATTATCTGAGCCAACATTTTCCATTCTTACTTCAGTATATTTCTTATAAAAAATTGGAATTTCCTCTTATAGAACTAAATTTTCATATAATCAAAACTATGAATGAATAGAATCAATTTGAAAATGATTTATGAATTCCTTTTTATTAAACCTTTATACATGGTGCCTCCTTTCATTAATCCTTTTTAAGCCAATAGAAACCATGAATATCCTTGTTTGGAAATGGACCACATTATAAGCCTTTTATATATTCCTACCTTTATCTAAAAGTTTTACAAGATATCTAAAAGAATAAGTGTAGTGGATTGATTTTGTAGGGTGTACTAGGATATATTTTATTAACCATACATTGTTGGGGTTTATCATGTAATTTTGGTAGAGTCCATGTATTTTTTTATTTTGTTATTCACATATATTGAAAAAAAAAACATTGCAAAAAAAGTTAAAAAAAATTGGATTGTGTTTTGGGAATATCAAAAATCACCATTGCTAGACTAAAAAACTTTTGATCATATGTGGTTAGGTGGTGAATGTGAGATTTTTCTTAAGCATATATTTATAAGAAAAAATTGAAAAGATAATGATTAAAAAATGAAGATCAAGAGAGGTTGATTCATTCATTGTGCTTACATTTATCATGATCCCTAATTGAGATTTTTGAGGGAGGAGATAGATGATATATATAGAAGGATATTTTTATTGATCTTATATTTGGATATCATGCATTAAAATTTAGAGTCAAACCTCCTTTATAAGCTATAATTTATATATAATTTACCTATATACCCAAATCCTCATATCCATTTTATCCAAATTGTGAAGTCCTTGTGATTAATTTTTTTCTATCTTTATACAGTGGAGATGTGAGATGCCATGGAATCCAATGATAAGTGACATGTTATTGAGGTATGTGCTGAATTATTTTTATAATTGTACAGTGATAATGAGTAGAAAAATTCATGAGAGGTAAGTTGAAAATGGAATGCTTATTATAAATAAATTAAAAAAACATATTTGAATGAAGATACATGGTTATTTCAAAGGAGAAAAGTAAAATACTTGGTAGGATCATTTATTTGAAAAGTGCATCGTTGGTGAATTATACCATCTCATGATCAACCATTTTAGTTTCCATTTGATAAATTGATTTTTTTTAAAATTGAATTTGAATCATGGTAATTTTAGAGTCCTTTTTAGTATATTGGGATTTCACCCTTGAATAAAAGCATGTATTCCAATGTGGGGGTATTTGATATTTGTATTTCATGCATACATTTTAGGGTGTTTGAATACACTAATTTCTATATTTTAATTTTAAATATTTACAATTTTTAAAGGATTTGACTTGTTTTATGTATTATGGCAAAAAATTATTGATATTTGGAAACGGATAAAAAAAAGTGAAAAAATATTATCTTCAGGACAATTCGCATTATGAGCTTCACTCACAGCCTGACACTGGATTTTTTACCATACAATGGGGCTGAAAACCTAGGCAAATACATTTACACATCATGTATTTCATTAATGAAATGTGATTCTAGAGAATAAAATGATGCTCATGGCACATTGTGAGATAATAAAAATTTTCAAAAGTATTTACATGTCGTGTACACTACACATGATAAGAAAGTTGGATACATAGACAGATACGAAAAATCCGCTACTGATGTGGATTACATGTTGTGTATATTTAAAAATCATGAATATTTTGGTAAAATAAAAAAGAAAGATATTTGTTACTGAGGGTTTGATTAAAACCTTATAAAACCACACCTTGGCCACACAGAAAGGGGATGAAATGACTGAGTTGGGAGTCGACTGACCACTATCAAGCAACATACGCACTATCGTAGCCCTTACTCACTAAAGTGCTTCACTGCCATTCTTCCCTAGGTATTCACACTGCTCATTATCATAATTCCTATCATGAGAGAGTATCATTTTTTATGTCAGGTGATGTGATTTTATGGGTGAAGAAGTTATGGATTATTAAATTTATTATTATTATTTGGTTTTTTGCAACACCATATATCAATTCCAATAATCTTACTTTTTGAAATGCATGATTATTGCTTGTAATTAGAGGATTATTATTTCATTTCATCAATTAGTTTTAATATTTAGGGTATAACCATTATTAAATTTATGTTTGTTATGTTTAAATAGGATTTTAGGTCACATAGTGTGGTGTTTACACAAAGAATATGATCATTCCAAAGGGGAAATCAGAAGATTATTATTTGATTCATATATAAAGGATCCTTGTTTATCAAATTCAAACACCAAACATGAATAAAACCATAATAGATTGAATCCATAGCAAAAAAACCTTGAAATAAACAAACCTGGCATTCCTCATCTCTTAATATCTAAGCCAATCTTTGTTGCATTCTTTCTATTTCCTCAAACAATCAAATAATTGAAATTTCAACTTCATTAATTAATATTGAACATACAGATCATCCCTATGGGTTTTAAACATCATATTGATAAGTACTAAATTTTTAGTCATATTTTATGAGTTTTATAAATTATTAAATTTTAGTATCTTAGAATGAATTTAACTCCCAACAGACTCTCAATGTCCTAAAGAAGAAACATTGAGACGAAAATCCCTTACCACTATGGTAACATCTGAACCATAAACCCCATGAAAGTTTGATCCAAAATGTTATATGTAAATCCAAATAATTTTAAGAAGATTCATCATAAAATAAATTCATTGGAATTATTTACATTATATAAATGAAGTAGTTGGTGAGTATTGCATGTGTCTCACAAAAGTAAATAAGTGAGACAGAAATCCCATACCTTAAGTCTCTGCATTCTTCGTACACATTTAAACCTAATTTATAATAAATTTATTTTTATTATATATATATATATATATTACAGAACCATAATAATATTTAAAATTCCATAAATTATTTACTTATGACTACTCATTACGAATTTATTTACAACTCCTTGTTAAAATTACATTTTGGGTAATAACTACTTAATTGTTCATGTATGTTTTGGTTTGGTATTTTTAGTTATCTTTCATAGATCATTTTTTAATAACATCCATAATTTTAACCATGATATAAATATCACACATTTATATATTATATTTATATTTATATAAATCCATAAAAGTTAGAGATAAAAAATTGAACATGTCATTCATTGAGATGTTTGACCATACGTACGCAATAATATTGATTCCATTTTCTTGAAGGATGAAATGAAAGAGAGGTAGAAAATATATTACCATTAAAGAATAATTTTTATTTCATAAATATCAGGCATATTAATTAAATATAACCTAATTCCTTTTCATGCAAACCGTTAGGTAAAAATGAATCATGTCGCTTTGCAAGGCGGTAGTCAACCATACTCAGGAACGACTTTATCGTATCACCCATGTAATGGAAAGTATGAATGTAAATATGATATAATAATTCTAAAATTATAATTATTTTACATATATCATATATATATATTTTGAACTATATTTATTTCTATCAAAGTAAAATAGATGTGAAAAAACACAACAAATCGGTCGCAAGGTCGTAGTCCCTCATACACATAAACAACATTATTATTTTCCAATGGGTTTGAAAATAATAATTTATATGTGTTATTATAACTATAGAGGTATTATATTATCATAAATATCATATATGAACATTAAATACATAATTATATCCATATGTGAGAGGTGGTGGTGGAAAATGAGTAACATCAGTTTGGAAGGCGATAGTTCACTGTACACATGAATATTGATTCTGCATCCCATTTAATGGAAGTGGAGATGAATATAGGTTTTTAAAATGAAATAATAATATATATAAAAATATTAGATACTGATTTTTATTATGTTATCATAATTGGAAAATATTTTATGTGTTATAAGAATAAGTAAAATAAAAATGCATATTTAAAATCATTATGTCTTATTTGAAAAGCCTCTTTAGGTTTAACCTAAATCCATGCTATATTGGATTTATAAACAAACAATGTTTTTTATTATATAGATTTTGATTTAATAAAAACATTTGATCAGTTATTTTCGGAAAAATGGGGTTTAATTATAAAGGGAAGAGGAGAGTGGGTGTTCTTGTATATGTGAGGCAAGTAACACACTTGTAATTTTCAAAATGGAAAATGTGTAACCATGTTTTTTTCATTCCTCGAGCCATGAAAATAGAATATTATCAATAATATAAGAGATAATATATAATTATTTTTACAAAAATAGTATTTTAAATGTTTCATTTCATTTTACCCTCTTATATTTGTATTTTAACCACACGTAAACCCATTTTCACCTTCACCACAGTAATTAATATTTACTGATTTACTATTCATAATGGTTAAAAATTTACGTGAACTTATTATAAAATATAAATTATTACTATTCCAAATATTTAATCTATTTTTACAAATTATATTCATATAATAAGAATAATTTAATTCAAATTTAATCCCACAGACGTGACAACGAAGTAGTTTTCCAAACAGAAAATTTTCTAACGTTGAAAAAGTTTTTTATATAAAAAATAAGTATGAAATTAATTCCAATGAAAAACATTGGATAAATATATATATATATATATAATTTAACTAATTTAACTCTTATAGAAATTTTAAAATAATTTTTGTTTTTAAATACATAAAAAAGCATTGAAAATTCTTAATAAACATCGGTATTTTTCACAATTCAATGAAAAAATTAACTTTTGAGAAAATTAGAAAACATGTAGTACTATATTATTATTTACATGAAATTTTAGAAAATGGAGCTTATTATTAAAATAAAATCTCTAAAATTGGAAGAAACTAATTTTTAAATATATAAAAAAGAGATGAGAAAATTACTTTTTAGAAAAAATATTGTTTTTAAGCATACAATTGGATTTATTCTTCTAGGATGTATAAGTAACACATAAGATTAATTTTAAGCATTTTATTGAACATATAATATATAAATTTATTTATAATCATTAAAAGATAGTTATTTTTGTTATTTATTTTGGAAAAATCTATTTGTGTTCATAAAAATTGTTTTTCAGAAAATACTTCCTTTGGTATTAATTTTTTTTATTACTAATTATTTTATCACCAAAAAATTCATTATATATAAATGTATAAAATATGTATTTTAAAATTTTATATAATTCTATTCATACGTACTATTAAAACCTCTAGGAAATAACTATCATATTAAATAATAATATTTTAATAGTATGTCATGTTTTATTACAACTCGATGTTCAGTGTAATGCAAGCTAAATTCAGTGTCTTGTGTAACAGAAGAAAAAATTGGTGATGTGTGTAACACAAGATAAACATTGGGTTTTTTAATTAAATATAAAATAAGTTTTTCATGTAATGTAATCCATCAGAATAAAAATTATCTTTATTCTAAATAGGCATATTTCATAAAATCTTGGTGTGTTAAATTCTACCCCACCTTAAATAAATTGTTTCCTCACAATTTTAACATGTTCTTGGTAATAAAGGGGATAAAATTTGAAAATAACTTAATTCGAAACCCACATCATAATAAGGGTTAAAAAAAATTACTTTTGAGAATAGTTAAATTGATTGAAAATGTCAATCTAAAATAAAACATAACTTTGTTTCCATATAGGACGACATTGGTGGTTAGTAGAAACATGGATATATAAGAGAAAACTAACACTCAAATACTGATAGAGGGTGATATAGAACATGGTCAATAGAAATTTAATGACCAAAAATATATACATATGTGATAAGTGAAAATATCATTCATTCATCATAATCGAAAAAATGTATAAAAAATTATTTCAACATCCTTTTCCTAAATTTGAAAAAAATTCATGATAAGATATACTTACATGATTCCATTACATTTCATACGTACAATATCATCCACTTTTTGTTCCTTGATCAATTTCCACTTAATCTCATACTCTAAGAGATAGATTTTTCATGTTCTAATCCCTAAAAAATAATATTATTTATGAAATAATAAAACTTTATTCCTTCTCTCCCATGTTATTATCAAAAAAATGGTTAGCATAGGTTATGAAGTATGCATAAATCATAAATATTTGAAATAATACATTAATATTAAAAACCACATACAAAGATAAAAAAGATCCATAAAACGATATCATTATAGACCTCCCAAAATTTAAATTTTTTAAATAAGGTGACTAAATTTCCCAAAATCAACTTAACATTAATACCCCAAATATCCTATAGTACAAAATAATGGTCATATGTCAAATGTGGGAATAACTCAGTCATATATTCCCCTTAGGAATGGTAATAACCAAAATTACAAAAAAAAACTCAATGAAAATATACATTCTTCCTCATTCCTTGAATAAAACGACATATTATTGAATATATTTCTTAAATATAATAATCATGAAAAATCCATCAATGATAACATAATACACATTGTCCAAAAATCATTAATCATTTCCAATTCCATAAAAATAATCAAATTTACTTTGTTAATATCCATTATCTCTTTATACCAACATCATTCTCTAATCATCAAGAAAATATTAATGGTTATCATTAATTAATCATGTAATTTACATAAAATACCACTTCACCATTTAATGACAATTATAGGTCATCATTACCATTGAAAATACTCATGAAAATAATTAAAACATATAATAGACAATTGTTATACATTTTTTAATTATTTAAATCCAATAAATAAATAATTCAATCATTATACTTCATTCTTGAACCATTAACTAAGCTTCATCATATTATTCCACAATACATCCTTCCATTCATGTTTCATTTGTAGTCTCTTAACTACCAAAGTCAAAACTTTTACCTATGTCACCTTATTTATCTGATTCTTGAGATTCCCCCCCCCCCCCGATGAAAAATATTTCTATAATTCTGATAGTTTCTACATTTACAATATTCATCCATTGATGATTATATAAGAAAACAATTATTGTCATCCATTTCATTATTTAAACTATATATTTTTCATTATAAATGGTTTACTCTATATCCTTTTTATCCACAAAAAAATATTCTTGTTACTTTGATAAATTCCCCATAATGATTCTTCCCACATGTTTTACTTATAGGAAACTAAATCTTCTTCCCTCTATGTTCTCCACCACCTGAACTCTCAATGAACTATATCTTTCTCTTCTTTTGTGAGTCTAATAGTTAGTTAAGGTGAAATTTGTTAATCATATATCATAATTAATAATTAAGAATAATCACAATATACATCACTATGTAAATTTTCAATTTGGGTTCTCATCAACAAATTTTATATTAGATTCAATGTTAATCTAGTTCCATCTTATTCCCATTAATTATTAAAATTAAAAAAACATAGTGTGAGAAACCATATACATATTAGTAGATCACATAATAAGGAAAAATATATTTTAGGATATCTATATCAAGGAACATTATTTTCAATATATGACACAATAAGATTAACTTAGTTCATTGATGGTCATTAATTAAATCCTTTATAATGATTCATAAATATTTTGTTAATTACCAAATAATATCTCCCATGAGTGTCAAACCAGTTCTGCAAAAAGTCCTATTTTTTAAGATCTAGGGGTTTCTTGGGGTACATATATTTTCTTTTTGGATAAAATGTGTTTACTTTTTTTTGTTAAAACCTAAGTCAGGTCATGGGCCGGTTGGGTTTATTTTGGAAAAGAAAGGGAAAATAGGCTGAAGGCTGGCTGCAGGCTATTTACACACCATGTACTAGAAGTACACATTGTATAAGTACATGTTGTGTACTGGGGGTAAACTCCATGTACATACACACCAGGTTTTCTAAAAAATATATGTAGTATCCTCTTATTTTTATGGACAAAATGTTTCCTCTCATTTATTAACCCAAAAACCATCTAAAATGGTTTCTCATATCTAGAGGTTGTCCAAACTCCGATTCGAGTGTGTTTTGTCTCATTGGAACCACATGAGTAAGTACTGGATTACATTTAGTCATTCTTTAATCTTCATAACAATGAATATTCTATTTTTAAATAGGCTTATATGCTTTGATATTCATTTCTTAATCTTTTCAACATATTTCTTCCAAACCGGGATGATTCATGACTTCATACTGGATGAGCACTCTACTACAAAGTTGACGTAGGTGGTCTATAATTTCTTTCATCTTTTCAGGTGCTTTTCGAGCATTTTTCATTTTTTCCATCCATTGGACTTTTCGGTGAGGCTTTATTTTTGAGTGATTTGTTTGTAGTAGTTGTATTTAGACCTAGTGAGGATGATAATAGGTTCTGTTTAGGTGTGTTGGCGCCCATTTCTTGATTCAGGGTCACCCAAGAGGTGTTTATTAAAGAAATATACTATTTATTCATGTTAAAACCAACCAATGGGTGTGTTTTTATGCTTTCTTACTTAGAGTAATCCCTTTATATTGTTTTATAGTTTGATTTATTTATATAAGAGTTGTATTGCCTCCCTACTTAATGATATCTTTTTATACCATGCTTTTTTAATTTAACTGGGATTGTTAAATAGAAAATATGTGAGGGTATACTGATATAAATGATTAATGGATTATATTGGAGGGTAGGTCTATCTTCTTTTTAATCGAAAATTTAATTTCATGAGTGGGTATACTCATAGATTGTTCATGTCGATGTGAGTGGGTATACTCACATGGAATGAATTCTATAAATTTAATGTTCAAATTGAATTCTCTAATTAATGGTTTGATGGAATAAATGGAATTCTCTCCATGGGTTTAGAACATAGTAGTGGATGTCTTGGGTTGAATCTAACCCTTGGGTCATGATTATAGGGGATTCCTTTGGCCTTGTTACCCAAGGGATCTAGCTTTCCTGGGATTGCGTAGGAAATTCCATTGACATTCTCTTAGGACCACAATCAATTCCTATACTGAGTTTCCATTTGGATTCTGATGGTACTCGATGTGGATTCCTTGGAAGAACTCCTCGGATCTAGTCCTTCGTGGTCTAGAATAGTTACATGGATGACCTGGTACGCGACACCTTAGATCTAGCTCTTTGGGTCTAGTTTTTAGTATACAGTGTGTCTATGGGATTCTACTTTTCATTATACAGTGTGTTCATGGGATTTCATGACTTCTTTATACATTTTGGTTGTGGATTCCTGATATAGATGGATTTATGGTGGGGTAGTGTGACTTGTTTACTTTGTTATAGCTACCTTGTTAGGGGGTGACTCTTTTGTAGGCAGACATGAGGGGTTGTTTGGTACTTCTAGTTATTATAGACTTATTACATGGGCATACACACTTAAATTACTACTTTCTTTACACATGTCATCACTTTTTATATTGTTGTTAGAACTATATAGGCCTAGGTGGATGCTTAATGGGATGCTTTCCTCACACCTGGCTTGGGCCTCCTTGGAGACCCAAACTGATTATATGGTTGTAGGTGATGATAGGGGAAATATCCCTAGTATAGGTTGTTGATATCTATTTTAGAGCGTGGGAACATTAGACCATGCTGAGGCTTGTGATGATGAGATACCTTTTTGGTCTTTTGTAGTTGTTGGGACTTGTACTTTATTATATTACCTTATATTATTCTAGCTGCTTTCTAGATACTTGTATCAGCTGCATCATTTTTATATGAGACACATCTATTTATTAATATGTATTATTGACTTTTCTTACTTTTAGTTGACTTTTGTTTACCAAACATCCTTTATTTATTGTATGTTGAATTAGATTGAGATACATTGATAATGAAGTCATAGTATCCCCATGGACTCACCTAGGCCCTATCTTCTAGTCACCAGCCTCTGGCATTTGGGGATATTTGCTTGAGGCATTGTGACCCACTGCACTCAGTGCACCATTTTGGGTGGCATTTGAGACTAGGGCATTACAAAGTGGTATCAGATGAGTTTTTTTTCTCATTCGAATTACAGTTTGGAGACATTATGGGTGTATATTAGGTAAATTTATTTTGGTAATAAAGTGTGTTCAGGAGTATCTACCCCACTTATAGGGAAAATCTAAATTGCATCAAATAAATTTTTTTTTTCTGGATTTTGATGGTTACAATTTTTTTATTTCCCCATTAGGTGTCACACTTGATTCTTATTCTTATTATTGATGCAATTATGGTTTCTATTTCTACTTCCACCCAATGAGATGAGCGTATACCATATCATTCCTAATATATGAAATTTTTAGAATCGCATTCCATGCATTATTCCTTGCCATCTAGAATGCATTAGATATTTCATGCTATTGTGATAGATGATGTGATAGTTGTTCCTGATGTTGTATTCATTTGGGTGCAGTATACATAAAAGATTTATGTCTTCTTTCAATTCATCAAGATTATGGGCCCTTATGGATTGGGAATCGATACACCAATAGAATGAGAGTGCTAAAAATGAATCTGATGTTTTTGGAATATATGGACATGAAACTTTTTTTAGGAGGTGTTATGGGCCATCAAGGGTCGTAATTTTGTATACCATCAGTTAAATCATTTCAAAAATTTAATGTTAAATTAAATTTAATGGAAACATGAAATTATGGATAGATAATAGACCTAGACTTGACTTTTTAGTGGGTAAGAGGAATATTTTCTAGTGGTTTGGTGAATTTTTTTATACAATCCGGGCATTAAAAGAAATATCTGGGTTTGATTTGCTTTTATGAGGGTTTTGATATGTCTTGTTTTTTTATTTGTGAGCTATGTGTATGTATATAGACCTTTTTAAAATGAAAAAGTATACTAATGATAAACGGTGAAGTGGAATGTTTTTTATTCATGGGAGCCAAATGCCAACCGTAAGGTGTATGGGTGCCTAATGGATTGGTAGATGGAATCCCATATGACTGACCTTTTATATAACCATGGTTTATTCAATAATGGTTATAATAAAACAAAGATGTTATGTTTTAAAATTTTATGGTTAGTAAACATTTATAATGCTCAACTCGATCCAATTAGGTCAGTTGAGGTGTGATTTTATTTGATAAACCATTATGGTGTTTATGATTTCAATGGAAAAAAACAGGCATGAGATTTCTTTTGAAGAACCTGACTTGAATAAATGGGACCCTCATTTGTCTCCTTTTAGATAAAATGAATTTAGATGCTAAATTTCATGTTTATGGTAGAATAATTTTCAATTTTAAATTCTTAAAGATGGAGTATTGTATAATTTTCTTATTTTCTCCCATGGGACATCGATTAAAACCAAGTTCCTTGTTTTTAAAATTGTACTTGGATTTTTTTCAATTTCCTAAACTTTTAATGGTTGAACTGAATTAATGTAATGGTTTTAATTTGGAACCCGAAGTGGTGTACTATGTTTGAACCCTCATAGAAGAGAAGTTTTAAATGTTTTAACGAGATGCCCAGGAATGGAGTTGTGATTGATCATATTTAGGATTCTTATTTTTGTTTTGGATAATTAGAATGGGCTCTTAACCCTAGTGCAATCTATTTTTGAGTGACATAGTGGTGGGGGTCGATGCTTATTCTTCATAAGGGGATAGCTCATGGTACGTAGTACCCTAAGTGATTATTGTTTTGCTTTTCTCTATGAGGTTTCTTAAATTGGTACTGCTTAGGTGTTATTTTCCCTGGAAGAATGTTGGATTTTAAATAGTATACCCTTGTTCAGATGGGTGATCATTCTATCATTACCCTTGATACTAGAATGACCATTGAGGAATACTCAATTTAGCTGGTTAGACATACCTCGGGCATGGTCAACTGCTTAGAAGGTCACGTGAACCTCTCTTTATTTATTTGATTTGCGACTTCGTACGTCGTCATCCATGTAAAGGGTTTTTTAGATGATATTATTTTTAGACATTTTCCACATGATCCATCTAGTACAAAGATTCATATGGAGGACATCCTATGAATAGTACCTAGGATGTGCCATTTTCTATTGAAAAATCATGGTATGGTATGTTGATATATGTGGTACCCATCTAGTGTTAAATGTTAAGATGAGTCATTGAATTTGGTTTTAATCGTTGGTCTTTGAGCTGTTGTGTATATTATCGACTTATCTCTGGAGTACAGTGACCTGAGTGTTATGAAATCGTTTTCATCCCACTACTTGGGAAGACATTTTGGGGTGCGAGTGTTTTGACACGCCGATCTTTTAATTTCTTATTTCATTCCAATAGATATGACGTGGTGATCATGGTTCGTGGATCCACACTCACATGTTAAATTTGGTTCTAAACAAGCATGTTTGAGAGTAGATAGTCCTTCCTCTCGACGCCTAGGACACTCCTATATGGGGAGTGTCATTTCAGTTTTCTTTAAATGTTTCCTTCCAAGTATAAGGATCACAATAAACTATCATTTGGAAATGGTCAAATCTTCTTGAATGCCTTTGGTGATTAAGGGTCTTGTTTTATATGGGTTCTTTCTTGGAAGCATGGTGTTTTTATAGTTTTTTGTGTTTGTAGCCCTTGTGAGGCACTAATTATCATGGATGAACCTCAATGGTTAAGTGTAATCTATCACAAGAATGCCTTGGGATAAAGGAATTTTGGTTGGTTAAATGATGATGTGTCGAAAAGTGAAACCAAGTTTCCTTCAGGATGTATGTCTGTAGTGGTTCAGCTATCCTTTTCTGGTAATACTAGAGATCCTTGTAGTGTGATCTTCATTAAGAGACAAGCATTTCCCCTATTATGACATCATCCCATATGCACTAATAGAGCATCAGTTACATGTCAAGATATAGTTTAAAGTTATTGGGATGGTTCGTGATCCCTCTCTATGTTGTGTGTAGGATGTGTGGTTTTAGTTGAGGTTTGTTTAATCAATGATACTTTTGTTCCCCTATAGGAATTTCTTGGACGGACTCATGGATGCCTACCAATTTCTTTGACATGACCATAAAAAAAATTCCACTATGGGTTCATGCAGTGTTCTTATGAGAACTTATGGCCTTATACCAACATCTCACCTATAACAGGGAATATGGAGAACCTTGGTGAATTACATGGACTTCAGGTTGATGAATTTTAGGTTATCCTGGATGTATAGTCGGGCTCTGATGTAATAATTGAAAGATTTAATGATTCTAGTGGTATAGATCTAGGTTAATTTTTTGTCGTGTTGTGGCCAGACCTTTTAAATGATCAATGGGTGACTTGACAAGGAGTGTTAGCAAGTGAATTGTTTGCACTTTGGTGAATAGAATCATTGTGGGAACCTAGTGCCTTGGGAGGAGGCGTTGTGTTTCTGTTTCAACATGTTGAACATCTAATCTGTGCATTTCTGATATACGTCATCTAGTGATGGGTTGACTCATTATCCTTCGTGTTCCTCATGTATGGTTTGAGTACACTTGTTTTAAATCACTTCTTGTTTAAAGTGGGTGTTGTGTGAAAGTTTTCAATGTATTTTGACGGAAGATTGTGTGAACGTGTCTGATGAGGTTGATTGGGGTTGACTATTCTTCAATGTGATGCTATTTATATGACCCCATATGTTTTTGGGTAATCCCAGTTGAAGGAAAGAGCATCAACAGAATGTTGAGGGGCATGTTTTGTAGTGTTCTTATAAGATGGAGGTGTCATGGTAACAATGTTGTGGGGTTGAATTTGATACGATTATGATGGTCACTATTTTATATCTAATCAAGCCAACCTTCAGTGTTGATGATCTCAAAAGATTGTATATGTCAAAGGTAGTATTACTACATGGGGTATTGTGCACTATCATTTCGGATAAGGATTCCCACTTTACATATCATTTCTAGAATATTTTTCAAAATAATTTGGGAACACAGGTGCTTCTGAGCATAGAATTCCACCCTCAGACTGATGGCCTGTCAGATCATATGATATATGTGTTAGAGGATATAATGCGAGCATGCGTCCTAGATTTTGGGGGATCTTGGGGGAGCCACATTCCCTTGTTTTAGTTCACCTATAATAAACATTATCATGAGACAATGAATATGGTTCCTTGTGAGGAATTATATTGTAGGCCATGTCATTCTCCCCTATACTAGTTAGAGGAAAGTGAGGCAAATTTGTTGGGACGGTGTCTCATGCAGGAGACTTCTGAGCAGTTCCAGTTGATTTAGAAGAAGATGGGTACAACACAGTCGTTTTAGAAATCATACGCCAATCGCCACAGATGAACTCTAGAGTTCAAGTTTGGGGATCATGTTTTCTTGCATGTTCCACCAGGGTTGGGACATAGGTAGATCAGGAGATAGGGTGAACTTTTACTGAGATATGTTAGGACATTCGAGATTCTGTCGAGAGTCAGGTTGGTTGCCAATCGAGTGCAGTTACATCAGAGTTACTAAGCCACGAACGAATTATTCCTTGTATCTCAGCTACACCACAATCACTCTGAATCATCTCACATTTTTTATATCAAGGAGGTTTATCTTCTATTTGATCCATCCTTTGAGTAGGAGCTGATTCATATCATTGAAAGGATCATGAATGTACTCCAATTCCAGTCAGTTTCTCTAGTATAGGTGCAATTACAAAATGATTTTTTTTAGGATGGGACATGGGAGGTGGAGGCTGACGTACATGCTTAGTGGCCAGATTTGTTTCTAGATGAATCTTGACCACACTTCATAGATAAATTTGGGGATGCATTGCTATAAGTGTGGAATATTTTAAGATCCCATTTTTTATTGAGGTATGGGTCTTTTCTTTTCAGGTTAAAGGTGTTAACATTCCTTTTTTCATTAAACCCTATGCTGGGACAAGGGCCGGTTGGGTTGTTTTTTGGAAATAAGGGTAAAATAGGATGAAGTATGGCTACTATCTAGGTACATGCTGTGTACTATAAGTAAATGTCATTTAGGTACACATCGTGTACTAAGGGTACACGTCATGTACTTTCCCGCCATGTTTTTAAAAAAATAGAGGTAGTGGCCTCTTATTTTGGTGGACATAAGGTTTTCTCTCATTTTTTAACCAAAAAATAAACTAAAATGGTTTTTCAGATCTATATTCCATTCGAACTCTAATTCGAGTTCGTTTTGTCTCATTGGAACTGCATTGGTAATTATTCAATTCCTTTTTAATCATTCTTGATTCCTAGGAAGAACAGCTTAGCTATTTGGATTTAGGCTCATATGCCCTAATATTCTTTTCATTGTATGTTCTTAAGATTTATTCGAAACTGGGATGAATCAAGTTTGATACTAGATGAGATCTTTAAAAATGATCTAATGTAGGGTTTCTATACTTTCTTTCATCTTTTCAGGTGATTTTTGGGCATTCGGGTTTTTCTCTATCTAGTAGACTTTCCAGAGAGGCCTCATTTTTTAATGATTTTCTTGTAGTAGCTGTAGTTGAACATAGTGAGGATTCCCATAGATTTTTAGGTGTGTTGGATCCTGTTTCTTGATTCAAGGACACCCAAGGGGTGGCCCTTTAGGAAATACCCTATTTATGCCTATTAAACCCACCCAAGGGCTGTGTTCTTGATCATTCCATGTTTGAGGAAACTCTTTTGATACATGTATAGTTTTATTTACCTACTTAGGAGATGTAATTCCTCCTTTCTTAGTGATATTTGGTTATTCCATGCTTTTTTAATTTAACTGGGATTTTTAATTTGCTAATATGGGTTGGTATGCCTTTATAAATGATTAATGGCATGTTAAAAAGATTATATGGGAGGGTAGGCCCATATTCTCTGTAATTGAAAAGTGGATTGAATGAGTGGGTATACTCATGGCTTGTGCATGATGATGTGAGTGGGTATACTCACATAGAATTAGTGATTTAAATTTAATGTTTAAATTGGATTCTTGAATGAATAGTGTGATAGATGTCATGGACTGGTCTCCATGGGTCTGGAATGAGGTAGTGGACGCCTTGGATTGACTCTTCTATTTAGGTATTGATTTTGTTGGATACTTTGGGCCTTTATACCCCATGGATCCAAATTTCTTGGGCTCTGGTAGAACATGCCATTTCCATGATCCTAGGACCCCAACCAGTGCCTATACCAATTTCCACTACAATATCCAGGGGACTCGATGTGGATGTCTTGCACAAGATCCTTTGATCTATCCTTTCATAGTCTAAAATCATTTCATGGATTCCCTGGTATGTGACACCTTAGATCTGGTCCTTGGGTTTTTCCTTTCACTATACCACAAGTGCATGGGATTTTTCATTTCACTATACCTTGTGGTCATGGGATTTCTTGACTTCTTTATAAAGTGTAGTTGTGGATTCGTGATACAAATGGATGTAAGACGTAGACCTATGACTTTTTTACTTTATTATAGCTTCATTATTAGGAGATGACTCTATTAAAAGGATCCTTCAGGGGTTTTTGGTACTACTAGTTGATGTAGACTTATTCCATGTTCATAAACACTTACTTTACTACTTTATTTAAACTTTTCATCACATTGTATATTTTTGTTAGAACTTTATAGATCCGGGTGGCTTCCTACTAGGATGTTTATCTCACACCCTGCTTGGCCGTCCTTGGGGACCCCAATAGATTATATGGGTATAGGTGATGACAGGGTAAATCACCTTTGTACGGGTTACTGATAGCTTTTTTGGAGTAGGGGAGAATAGGAACAAGCTAAGGGTAGGAATACTGGGATAAATTTTTGGTATTTTTTCATTTTGGGACTCTTACAGTATTGTATTTCCATGTATTGTTTGGGATATTTTGTAGATACTTGTATTATATTCACAATGATAATATAATACACTTCTGGTTATTGGTTTTTATTATTGTCTTCTCTTAATTTTAATTGACTTTTGTTTACCACATTTATGTTTTTTATTGTGTGTTGACTTCTATTGTTATACTCTCGTAATGAGGGCATAGTCCCCCCATGGACTCATTGATGTCCTCGTTTCTAGTCAGTATCCTCTAGAATTTGGGGAGATGTGCTTGAGTCACTGTGACCAATCATTCTCATGGTACCATTTTTTGTGGCATCCAGATCTGAGATGTTATAGTTTTCATGCACCGGGTGATGATTTAGTTTAACTCAATATACCCTTTTCTGATTTGTTACCCATATGTACCTCTATTCTAGATCCAAACCATCTGGTAGTATCTATATAATGATGTAATTTCTTAGAATCCACTCTCTCTATCCTTTACCAAAATTCTAGGATATTTTCATGTTCTTTGACTCATCCTTATACATGTCTTTATGGATCCTACTAAGGGTTTATCATCCTATTTTCCATAGGTTAACTAAACCTTCCCTCTCATAAATTTTGTGGAAACCTAAAATTTTAGTGGTTACTGACTTTGGATACATGGTATGAAATATTCTTATTAAGTGAAAAAGCACGAGTATCTATAATAATGATCTTTACCTTTTGTACTATTAAAATAAATACCCTTTTCAAAAAAACATTATTTATAACCTAAGAAAGAAATGTAATAAAGGGTGGGATCAAAATTTTAGTGAGGGAAAACATGGTATATATATAAACATAACATGGGAAAATGGTATGAGAACACGATCACAAAATATAAAAACCATATCCAACATATAAATGACCAAAATATTATGTTATGGAGTAAAGATTGATAGTGCATAAGACATGAATAATCATGGAATAAAATAACAGGAACCCTAAGAACATGAAATTAGAAAAACATATAGATTTTTTCATACCCATATGCTTATAACATTATGAACATGTATAATTAGAAATAGTTACACTCATTAAGTTAAGGACATGAAATCAGGCCCTCACATAAACTTATGGACATGTAACTAGGTCCATGAATAACCATATGGACCAGTAAGATAGGCCCATGCATTACACTATAAACATGTAATCTGGTTCATGTATATAATATTTACTCATGAAGAATATATATTTACCTACTACATTTGAGGAAGAATTAGGTCCCACCCACCATATAATACTTTCATATGTGTTTGAAAGGATCATAAAATATTTTTCATATAATAACCCATTAAATGGGGGGTCTGGTTCTATAAACATTTCATTCTAGTATATAACATGGAAAGAAATTGGTTTTATGGTCATCTTGTCATTATAATCGTAAATCATTCAGAGAAGGAATAAAAAGGTGTTATTAGATCATATCCCCAGTAATGCTTAAGTACATCAAAGGATGGCATATTAGATGCAAAATTATGTTCAAAAATAAATTGGTTCATTTATTAATGAAAATATCCTTCCCTCTTTGAAAAAAACTTTTTAAAACGTAAAACATTTTTAAAATTATTTTCTTTCAAAATAGACTTATAAAAATATAACAGATGCTTTAATATCATTTAAACCATTTCATGAGAAAAATTTCATTTCCAATTTAAAAAAAAAACCTTTTTTAAACATATTTTTTAAAAATATTTTTTTAAATAACAATTTAAAATTTATAAATTAATATTTGAAACAATGAGTGGTCCTGATTATTGGAAATGTCTTAAACATTAAATGAAATATTTATTTCTCATTTTTTTGTTAAAGTTAAAAGGATTTTTGTTTTGAAAGCAAAATGAATATTCTTTATAAAACATTTTTAAAATTCAAAAAAATTATTAAAAATGATTGAAAATCCTAGAGGAACATTAATCCATTTTTTAAATCCTATTTTAGAAAACATGGATATGGAAGGAAAAAAGTTTTTTCGACCAAAGAGATAAATAAAGTTTGTTGTCCTTAAAAGAATTCTTTTGGAATCATGAGTACATAAAAAGATGAAAATGAAAGTTAATGATGTATTATAATTTCATAAATAGAAGTGAATAATATTCATAAGTTTTCTAACATATGTATTATAATATTTCATCATTGAAAGCATAATCATAAATAATCTAGATTAACAATGAGGCTGTAACTTCAAACACCCTAACACTTCGTTAGAATTTGAATCATAAGCCCCATTAAAAAATAATGTTAAATGGAACATTTAATATAATTAATATAGGGATATTCATGATATAACATGTAACATGGTCTTCATATACACATCATAAAAGAAGATAGGTGTATAACATAACAGATGTCTCAAAGAAGACAAATTTAGACAAAAATCTCTTACCGCTTTGGCATATTTTTAAATGTAAACCACAGGAAAGATAAATACGAAAATATATATTTAAATCCAAATAATTTTTGAGGAGTAATCATAAAATACATCCATAGAAATTATTTACACCACATAAAAGAAATAGGTGGTGAATATGGCATTTGTCCCATAGAAATAAAAAGTGAGACAAAAATCACTTGTTTTAAGTCTCAAAATTATTCATACATGTTAAATCCTAATATATAATAAATATAAAAATATTAAAGGACCATAATCATTTTTATATTAACATATAATATTTATTTATTATTTTTTATTACCCTTTTATTAATAATTCCTTCTTAAATTTATATTTTAGGTAAAAACGGATTAGTTTTTTATGTGTCTTTTGGTTTGGTGTTTTTGGTTATCTTACATAGATCATGGTTAAAAAAATACCCATAATTTAAAAAATTATATAAATATAATATATTTTTATTATATTTTTATCTATAGTAATCTATAAAATATAGATATAGAAAATGAAATAAACATTTAATGGAGAGGACATGTTGTGCAAACACATGAATGTTGTTCTATTTTCTCGACGGATGAAATGAAAGAAAGGTAAATAATATATTAATATTATTTAATTATTATTTTTTTAAATATATCACTTATACCATTAAATTTACCATAATTTCCTTCCATTAAAGCATTTGTGAAAATTGAATCACTTAACTTCATGAACTGGTAGTCTGTACACAAGAACAACATTCCCATATTCCACAAATAATGGAATGAAATAAGGTATATGTGATATATTTATTTTAAAAGTATAATTAAATATAATATATATTATAAATTTATTTAATATATCATTATTACAATCCAATATAAATTAAATGAGAAACACATCACATCGGTTCACGAGGCGGTAGTTTACCATACACCCGAGTGACATTGTTATTTCCCAATGGGTTGGGAGGTAAGAAGGTATATTTGGTATTATAATTATATAAGAATAATAATATAATAAATATATTATATAAAAATTAAATAAATCCTCATATTCATCTTTCATAGTTTGTGTTGAAAAATGTATAACATCGGTTCATGTGGTAGTATTTCACCATACACATGAATGATGATTTTGTATCCCATTTGAAGGAAGTGGAGATATATATAAGGTTTTTCACTAAAATAAGTACACATATGTATATAGGATATATTTTTGTTGTTATTTTATCATATTTTGAAAATATTTTATGGAGTTTAAAGAAGAATAAGTATAATAAAATGCATAAATAAAAACATTACCTCTTCTTTAGAATTCTTCTTCACATTTAGCATAAATCCTTCCAAGATTGTTTATGTAATATCAACAAGGACTATATGGTGTGGATATTAAAGTAATTAATAAATTTTTTTATGTATTATCTGAACTAATTTTATTTATGTGTTAATAAGATATGATACGGGGTGGCCTTTTATAAATGAGGTGAGTGACACACTTGTAACTTTCGAAAAGGATCAAAAATGAACCATTATCAATAATAAAAGATATAAGCGCTGAATATGTCCATAAAATGTGTTTTTAATTATTTCAAGGTGACTTTACCCCTTATCATTTTAGTTTAACCCCAGGTAAACTCATTTTCACATTAACCGCGGTAAAAACATTTCACTCATTTTACTATTCATATTGGTTAAAAATTAACTTGACCTTATTAATATATATATATATATATAATAATAATATTTAAAAATATTTAATACATTTTTTTAAGTTAATTTTATCAAATTATAAAATTTTAATTTAAAATTATTCCTACACATGCAATAAAAAAATATTTTTCCCAAGAGAAATTCTTTATAACCTTAAAAAGCTTTTTATCATACTTCAGTGTAAAATTGATTCAAATGACCTATATTGTATTAATAAATATATAATTGAACTAATTTTACTTTTAAAATAATCTAAAAGTAATATGGATGTTTATAAATTCTTTAAATGACCCGAAAATTTTAATTAAAATCAGTATTTTAATTATTCATGAAAAAAATTATATTTTTAGAAAATTCACAAAAAAATACTCCAAGATATTTATGAAATGAAATTTTAAAAAATTATTTTTATTTTTACATATAAATTTTATATATTCTTAAAATATTAATTTTAAAATAAGAGTGGAAATGGTGACAAAACTGTATTTGACAAAAAATACAGTTTTTAAATATATAATAGGATTTATTCTTATATCTTGTATATAATAAACATAAAATTAATACTAAATATTTTACTGGATTTATAATATATAAAGTTACATAAAATCACTAACCAAAGTTGAATATTATAATTTATATAGGAAAAAAATACTTTTGGCCATAAAAAATATTTTTAGAAAAGATTTACTTTTCCAAAAGGTTCTAATTTTCATTAATAATTAATTGGTAACCAAATAATTCATTATGTATACATGTGTAAATCATTTATTTTCATAATTTATTCAATCATAAATACCCTCCATTCAAATGGCTTGTTGACAACTATCATATTAAATAATAATATTTTAATAGTATGTTTATTTTGTTAGAACTCGGAGTTGTGTGTAATGAAAGATATATTTTTTATTTCATATAATTCAAGATAATCCCAGTGTTGCATGTATTATAAGTTAAACATGGTGTTACATGTAATTCAAGATGGTAAATATTTTATATTTTTACAAAAATATATGTTTCACACTATAACGACCCATACTTTACATACATTGTTAATACTTCAAAATTGAAGCACACTTATTACAACATATGACAAAACCACAAAGGACCATATAGGTATAGTGTCTTTAGAAACTGGGAAACATAAACAACTGGTTCATAAATATTCTACAGTATCTCCCATTAATTTCATCATATCTGGGGTCCCTTTAAGCATATTCTACTTAATATCCATCTTCCTGACCTGGGGAAAAGAAAACATAAAAGGGTGAGCTCAAATTCTCAGCAAGGGCAAATAAAGGAAATAAAAATCATATCATATCTTTTTGAAAATCAAAACCTGCAAAAGAGATCATAATATCTTAACATGGAACAAATCATAGAAGTGAAAATGAGATCCCCATAATCATAACATAAAACTTGAAACTTTGTGGCATGCACACATAATCATGGAAAATCATTTCTTGTTAGTCATGACTCATTGACAAGACTATCTTAGTGGACAAAGTCCCTTTCTGAACCGAGTTCACTCCTCGTTTCAGTCCTGTATCACTGAAACGAAATAACCTTCCGTTCCAGCCATGTTTATCTCATGAGATATAAAATCTTTACCCAATGCATTGGAGGGAGATATAGGTCCCACCCATCTTATAACGAATCCTTTCTTATGTGTGCCACATAATCATAAACCATACATCATAGCGTAACCCATGTAATAAAAATGGGATTCTTAAACAACATGACATCATAAAACAATTCATATAAGATAAAGGAATTCATAAAAATATTTCCATCACAAAATAATCAAATCCATGTAATAATAGGGATAAAAACAGAACCCTTTTATTATCTTAGATGGAAAATAATTTTGATAAAATACTTGAACTCCATTCTTGAGGAAAATATCCTTTCTACTTCAAAAACACTTTTCCTTTATTAACATGTCATACAATTTTAAACTAAAAGAAGTTGATTAAAAATAAACTTGAATACTTGTAATGGAAGCTTCTTGGAAATAATGTTTTAGAAATCCATTCATGCCGTATAAGTTAAAAAACATTCTTCGTACTTTTGTCGGAAAAGTCAAAAAGTACCTCGTACGAAAAACGACAAAAGATTCCTTTCATTTCTTTTACTAAAAACTCACCAAAGGGTAAAAATGGATTTAAAAAATTTTATGTGGATGGAAATAATATTACATATTGATGAAACATGGGTGTGGATGATAAAATACACCCCAGTAAATACTTACGAATAAACAATCTCGGATAAAAATGAGATTGTGATATTTCCCTTACCTTAGGTCCGATTTGCTTTGTACGTGTCCGAAGCTCCTGTATAATGGTTTAAATAATGTTATTTATTTATTCCAGAGTCATACATATTGATATGATATCATATATGGTCATATTCTTAGCTTCTTGTTAGTAATATTTCATTGTTACTTGTTACTCGGGTCTTTATTGCCTTTTGTTCTTATGCGTGTTTTGCCGAATAAATTCTTATTCTTATTTTAAGGTTATATATAACTTATATCCAGAATGGTATTAGTGTAACATATATCATATTTATTCATTCAATTCATTTATATAATTACTATGTAATGATGATCATGTAGAACGAGTCACATCACATCGTGGAGACGGTATTCCGTACGTACGCACGAGTGATGATATCGTTCCTATGATTGTGGGATTGTATTGGAGTGTATATATATTATTTAAGTATCAATATTACTTTATAATAATCATAAATAGTTACTCATTACACCATTATACCCATCCTTGTAATGTGATGGTGGAAAATAGATTACACCACGGCGTAGAGACGATATTCCGTACGTACGCACGCGCGGTGATTTCATTTTTCCGTATGATGGATAGAAGGTGAATTAGGGTTGTTTCATAATTATAATAACATATCAGTATGTAAGTAATACTGATGTTATTACTTTATCATGAAACAACTAAAGAAGAAGAAGTTGAAGAAGAAAGAAATTGAAAAGATCGGTAATGGATATTACCTCTTCTTTGGAACGCTTCTTTGAATCCTTCACTTAGGGAACTAATATTGGTCTTTTAAGAAGACCAGGACCTCTAGGATTATTCTAGGGAAGTGGAGAGGAGAAAATGGCAGGGGTTGTATGAGCTTGAGTGCTCAATTTGGTGTGAGGAGGAGGGGGAGGAGGTGCCCTTTTATAAGGGAGGAGAGGGGCACCTTAGGAATATCTCAAAATATTATTTTATATTAAAGTCAAAATCGGTTTATAATGGTTCCAAAGGGTATTATTTAGAAGATAACGTGGGGAAGGGTCGAAATAATATCAACCAATATGATTTAGACAAGTTTAGGATATTATTTTAACCTTATCAATTATATTTAACTCTAAGTTAAATAATTTAACTTTTACCGTGTCTTTTTGTTTTCTTTCACTATATGGTTAATACACCTACTATAACATGACAAACGAACCCCAAATTGTTTATTATTAATATATATATCCTTATCTAAGTCATTTGGCCGAACCTTAGATTTTTAGGAATAAAATAACAATTAATAATATAATATTTTATTTAAAAACTATTTTGTGTCAATTTTGACACTATTTGATATATGATTTTTTTGAAAGTCATAACAGAATTATATGTTCGAACCAAGTTTATTAAATCAACACTAATATATCATAGTAACCTAGAAAATTTTTGTAATTCATAAAAAGTCTCAAATTACATTTATTTTGGTGTTTATAACATCAATTATGTCAATATTTCATAAATAAGATAATTACTGCATCATCATTGTGTCATAAATAAATTAAATTATTTAATGTCTAAAAATTACAAATAAAATACGATAATGTAGGAAATCATTTTAGATTTCTAATGAATATTTACAATCGAATTTATCTTATGTATAACCCCATATTAAAAATTATTTACTTATTAAACTTTGATTTTAACTATTTTAACCCTTCTTTAAATAAATTAATAATAAATGTCCTAATCTAATCCAAGTGGGCCTAAATGGTCATATTTTATTCCTAAGTTTGTTTTTGGTCGAATTACACTTGTCCAATAGAATTAGGACATGTGTTAGGGTAATATTAATATCATATTTACCCTTAGTTACCCTATTTACTATTAACTACGGTAAAAATAGTAAAAAGTTACTATTCACCAAAAAATTATTTTTATCTCATTGAACCACATTTTACTTACTGATATCAACCGTGTCTGTCGGATTTTTGAAATTCCATTCACAGAAGCGGTAAAATTATGTTTTATGCAAAATTCAGTTTTTAACCTACCACTTAGTGGTTTCACTATTCATCAAAAATTGAAATTTTCAGAAAAATACCAAAATTTCACCCTAGGCTAATTTCGATATTCTGAGTCCAAAAATGAAGTCCATTTTGAAAAATAAAATTTATAAAATTTCAAAAAGTGGTTATTACTATTCATAACGGCTAGTTTTAATAGCATATTGTTGTTTAGTGAAACTCGGTATTGCGTACGACGCAAGCTATCGAGGAAGGTCGTGATTGCGTGTAAAGCAAGCCAAGCAAGTGTTGTGTAGAAAAAGATTCCTTTGATGATTTATATAACATAAAAGTCTCGGGTGTTACATTCTACCCCCCTTAAAAAGAATTTCTCCCTCGAAATTCGTCACTTTGTAACAAACAGATGAGGATACTTCTCCCTCATCATATCCTCAAGCTCCCATGTAGCTTCTTCAAGTTGGTGGTTCCTCCATAAAACTTTCGCCAATCGAGTGGTCTTGTTTCGTAGGACTTTTTCGCTACGATCCAGAATCTCTATCGGCTATTCTTTATAAGAAAGATCTTGCTCCAGCGGTACAACTTCTGAGCTGAGTACATGTGAAGGATCTGGTATGTACTTTCTCAGGAGAGATACATGGAACACATCGTGAACTTGAGAGAGATTTGGTGGAAGCGCCAATCGGTAAGCTACCTTCCCAACACGATCCAGTATTTCAAAAGGACCGATATATCTAGGGCTCAACTTCCCCTTCTTTCCAAATCTCATAACCCTCTTCCAGGGAGATATTCGTAAGAACACTTTATCACCCACTTCAAACTCTAGGTCTTTTCTTCGGTTGTCGGCATAACTTTTCTGTCGACTCTGAGCTTCTCTTATGTGTTGTTGAATATATCTGACCTTTTCTGCCATTTCATCAACCAGATCAAGTCCTAATAGCTTTCTTTCCCCAACTTCATCCCAGTAAGTTGGAGTCCTGCATTTCTTTCCATAGAGAGATTCATAAGGAGCCATCTGAATACTGGAGTGAAAGCTATTATTATAAGAAAATTCCAACAAAGGTAGGTGTTGATCCCAACCTCCCTTGAAATCCATAGAGTAAGCTCTCAACATATCTTCTAGGGTTTGAATTGTTCTATCAGACTGACCGTCTGTCTGGGGATGATAAGCAGTGCTGAAACTCAACTCTGTATCCAGAGTATGCTAAAGACTTCGCCAGAACTTCGAGGTAAATCTCGGATCCCGATCAGATATAATAGAAAGTGGTACTCCATGCAATCTTACCACTTCCTTTACATATATCCTGGCAAGCTGATCTAGAGAGAAATCCTCTCTAATAGGAATGAAGTGTGCAGACTTTGTAAGATGATCAACTATGACCCAGATAGCATTATTGCCTTTGGATGTTTTAGGAAGTCCGGTGACAAAGTCCATAGTGATGTTTTCCCATTTCCATTCGGGTATGGGTAATGGTTGTAACATCCCCTTAGACTTCTGTCTCTCAGCTTTAACTTGTTGACAAACCAAGCATCGAGAGACATATTCAGAAACATCTCTTTTCATGCCATCCCACCAGAAATACTCTTTCAGGTCCCTATACATCTTCGTGCTTCCAGGATGAATAGAGAATGAAGAACTATGAGCCTCATCCAGCAGCTCCTTTAATTCAGGGATGGGAGGAACACAAACCCGATTCCTGAACTTTATTATCCCATCACAATCAAGGTTGAATTCAGGAACATTTCTCACCTTCTTTTGTAACTCGACATCTTCTTTCTGTTCCTCTTTAATCTTCACATGTATAGATGGTTGAACATTCATTTGAGAAAGATAAGATTTTTCCCCTTCCATTATAATTCCAAGATCCATCCTTTGTAAATCCATAAATATTGGATCTTTTGAGATCCTCATCATGGATAAACTAGCATGGTCTTGTCGACTTAATGCATCTGCCACCTTGTTTGCTTTCCTAGGGTGGTAATGGATTGAGCAGTCATAATCCTTAATCAGCTCCAACCATCTTCTTTGACGCATATTCAGCTCCTTTTGTGTTAAAATATACTTTAAACTTTTATGATCAGTATAAATATCACACCTTTCACCATAAAGGTAATTCCTCCAAATCTTTAATGCAAGGATTACCACATCCAACTCCAAATCATGAGTTGGGTAATTTTGCTCATGGATTTTCAACTGTCGTGAGGCATAAGCTATCACCATATCATTTTTCATAAGAACACACCCCAATACCTTCTTGGATGCATCACTGTAGATCACAAACCTTTCTCCACTACAAGGCAGTGTGAGCACAGGTGCACTGGATAACCATCTTTTCAACTCCTTGAAATTCTCTTCACATTCATCCGTCCAGACAAACTTAACTCCTTTACGAGTCAACATGGTGAGTGGATTAGATAATCGTGAAAAATATTTTACAAAACTTCGATAATATCCACCCAAACCAAGAAAACTTCGGATCTCAGTTACTGTTATTGGTCTCGACCATCTTTCGATAACCTCTGTTTTTGTTGGATCCACAGATATCCCCTCTTTTGAGATTATGTGACCCAAAAATGCAAATTTTTGAAGCCAAAATTCACACTTGGTAAATTTGGCATAAAGCTTTTCCCTTCTCAGGGTCTTCAATATAATTCTCAAGTGATCTTCATGCTCTTCCTTGCTCTTTGAATAGACAAGAATATCTTCTATAAAGACTACCACAAATTGATCAAGATGGTCTCTAAAGACTCTATTCATTAGATCCATGAAGATAGCAGGGGAATTTGTAAGACCAAATGGCATCACTATAAATTCATAGTGTCCATACCTTGTACGGAAAGCCGTCTTTGGTATATCCTCCCTTTTGACCCTTAATTGATGATACCCTGAACGAAGATCAATCTTGGAAAAGTATTGAGCTCCGCATAGTTGGTCAAATAAGTCATCAATGCATGGGAGAGGATATTTTTTCTTGATAGTGATCTTGTTAAGTTCTAGATAATCAATGCAGAGTCTCATTGATCCATCTTTCTTCTTAACAAATAGAATAGGTGCTCCCCAAGGTGACGCACTAGGGCGTATGAATCCCTTATCAAGATTCTCTTGGAGTTGCTTCTTCAATTCCTGCAACTCAATTGGGGCCATTCTATAAGGTGTCTTTGAAATTGGCAAAGCGCCCGGTACGAGTTCTATTGAAAACTCAACTTCACGATTTGGTGGAAGACCCGGTAATTCCTCCGGAAATACATCATCAAACTCTCGTACAATGGGAATATTCTTAATCGTGAGTTTCTCACCAACCATTTGAGATAAATAACCTTCATTTAGTGGAATCAATACCCATAAGATGGAAGAAATTTCCACTGGAAGGTTATGTTCATCCTTGCATTGGTATACGATCGTAGATTGATCTGGAATATGAAATGTGACTTCCCTTCTTTGGCAATTGATATGATCTCCATGTAGAGAAATCCAATCCATGCCAAGAATCACATCAAATTCCACTAAAGGAAGGATCACAATATTTGCAGGAAGCACTTTCCCACAAACTTCGATCGGAGAAGAATTATAAACTTTTGATGCGACTGTTGTGCCATTAGGTGTTGTCACAGCTAACTCAACATCTAATTGTTGAGGTAATACGGTGATACCCTTAGAAAATTCTTTAGAAATAAAAGAGTGGGTGGATCCATAATCAAATAAAACATTTTATACTTTAGAGTGGATGGTAAGTATACCTTTCACCACTTCGTTATCGTACTCCACATCGCTGATAGAAATTTCATGTGACTTTCCTTTGTCTTTAGCCTTAAGATTTTTTTGACGTCGACCATCATCATCAACCCTTGGATTTGGGCATTGATTGGAATAATGCCCCATCTCCTTGCACTTGAAACATTGAAGTATATTAGGTTCATTCTGTGTATCCCTTCCTTTGTTTGCGTCATTAGACATCTTCTTCCCATTATCACGGCATTCAAATGCCTAATGACATTCCTTTCCACATTTAAAACATTTAATTGTCCCTTTAAGACAACTCCCTCCATGTTTCTTTCCACACTTTGAGCATAAGGAAAAGCTCATCTTCTTTTCCGTCTGCTCTTTAGATTTTTCTTTGAATTCCATCTTCCTCTTCTTATCAAACCCATGTGACTGATGGGTTATTCCAATCTCCATCTCGACTTTGAGAGCACATCGAACGATTTCCTCGTAGCTATTGAAGTCCCTTATGGCTAACGCCCTTCGAAGACTTGGTTTTAAGCCACTAAAGAATCGATCGATCTTACTCTCAGGTTGGATAATAATACCAGAAGCGTACCTTGCAAGTCTTGTAAAATTTGCTTCATAGGTACCAACAGATTCATCATCCCGTTGCTTCAGTTCAAGAAAATATTTCTCCATCTTTGTTCGGAGAATACAAGGGAAGTACTTATTGAAAAATAAGATCTTGAACTCGTCCCATTCCATAGACTCAATTTCATCCCTTTGCCTCATATTTTTAATAAGATTCCACCATTGATCAACATCTCCTTCCAAACGATACACTGAAAGGATGACTTTATCATGTTCAGAACATTGAAGAACTGAAAATATCTTTTCAGTAGTACTAATCCATTGTTCAGCAACTAATGGATCAGTAGACCCGTTGAAAGAAGTTGGACGTTGCCTCATGAAGGATTCAACAGAATGTTGCTCCTTACTTTGCTCGTTTGGATGTCCTGCATGATTCATAGCTTGAGAAAGTTGTGTGAGCATGGCTACAAGATTTTGCATTCCAGCTCCCATATCATTTGGTTGCTCAGGGGGACAACCATTGCATTGCCCATCGCATTCCGCATTAACACGGTTCCTTCGGGTTCCAGCCATTGACTAAAACCAAGAAGAATAGTTTGAGCAACACTAATTATAATAGGAAAACCACATAATTCAAGAATAAAATTTTCATGCTTAAGGTCTTATCCTAGGTTATTCAAGGCCATTTCTAAAACACTAAGATTGTGTTCTATGATTAGACTTATCCTTAGGGTTCTTACTAAGGCTTTCACATCCTAGTTTCCAAAGGTTGACTATACCTTTCCTCTGATACCAACTATAACGACCCATACTTTACATACATTGTTAATACTTCAAAATTGAAGCTCACTTATTACAACATATGACAAAACCACAAAGGACCGTATAGGTATAGTGTCTTTAGAAACTGGGAAACATAAACAACTGGTTCATAAATCTTCTACAGTATCTCCCATTTATTTCATCATATCTAGGGTCCCTTTAAGAATATTCTACTTAATATCCATCTTCCTGACCTGGGGAAAAGAAAACATAAAAGGATGAGCTCAAATTCTCTACAAGGGAAAATAAAGGTAATAAGAATCATATCATATCTTTTTGAAAATCAAAACCTGCAAAAGAGATCATAATATCTTAACATGGAACAAATCATAGAAGTGAAAATGAGATCCCCATAATCATAACATAAAACTTGAAACTTTGTGGCATGCACACATAATCATGGAAAATCATTTCTTGTTAGTCATGACTCATTGCCAAGACTATCTTAGTGGACAAATTCCCTTTCTGAACCGAGTTCACTCCTCGTTTCAGTCCTGTATCACTGAACCGAAATAACCTTCCGTTCCAGCCATGTTTATCTCATGAGATATAAAATCTTTACCCAATGCATTGGATGGAGATATAGGTCCCACCCATCTTATAATGAATCCTTTCTTATGTGTGCCACATAATCATAAACTATACATCATAGCGTAACCCATGTAATAAAAATGGGATTCTTAAACAACATGACATCATAAAACAATTCATATAAGATAAAGGAATTCATAAAAATATTTCCATCACAACATAATCAAATCCATGTAATAATAGGGATAAAAACAGAACCCTTTTATTATCTTAGATGGAAAATAATTTTGATAAAATACTTGAACTCCATTCTTGAGGAAAATATCCTTTCTACTTCAAAAACACTTTTCCTTTCTTAACATGCCATACAATTTTAAACTAAAAGAAGTTGATTAAAAATAAACTTGAATACTTGTAAAGGAATCTTCTTGGAATTAATGTTTTATAAATCCATTCATGCCATATAAGTTAAAAAAACATTCTTCGTACTTTTGTCGGAAAAGTCAAAAAGTACCTCGTACGAAAAACGACAAAAGATTCCTTTCATTTCTTTTACTAAAAACTCACCAAAGGGTAAAAATGGATTTAAAAAATTTTATGTGGATGGAAATAATATTACATATTGATTAAACATGGATGTGGATGATAAAATACACCCCAGTAAATACTTACGAATATACAATCTCGGATAAAAATGAGATTCTGATATTTCCCTTACCTTAGGTCCGATTTGCTTTGTACGTGTCTGAAGCTCCTGTATAATGGTTTAAATAATGTTATTGACTTATTCCAGAGTCATAAATATTGATATGATATTATATATGGTCATATTCTTAGCTTCTTGTTAGTAATATTTCATTGTTACTTGTTACTCGGGTCTTTATTGCCTTTTGTTCTTATGCGTGTTTTGCCGAATAAATTCTTATTCTTATTTTATGGTTATATATAACTTATAACCAGAATGGTATTATTGTAACATATATCATATTTATTCATTAAATTCATTTATATAATTACTATGTAATGATGATCATGTAGAACGAGTCACATCACATCGTGGAGACGGTATTCCGTACGTACGCACGAGTGATGATATCGTTCCTATGATCGTGGGATTGTATTGGAGTGTATATATATTATTTCAGTATCAATATTACTTTATAATAATCATAAATAGTTACTCATTACACCATTATACCCATCCTTGTAAAGTGATGGTGGAAAATAGATTACACCACGGCGTAGAGACGGTATTCCGTACGTACGCACGCGCGGTGATTTCATTTTTCCGTAGGATGGATAGAAGGTGAATTAGGGCTGTTTCATAATTATAATAACATATCAGTATGTATGTAATACTGATGTTATTACTTTATCATGAAACAACTAAATAAGAAGAAGTTGAAGAAGAAAGAAATTGAAAAGATCGGTAATGGATATTACCTCTTCTTTGGAACGCTTCTTGGAATCCTTCACTTGGGGAACTAATATTGGTCTTTTAAGAAGACCAGGACCTATAGGATTATTCTAGGGAAGTGTAGAGGAGAAAATGGCATGGGTTGGCCCAGATTGAGTGCTCAATTTGGTGTGAGGAGGAGGGGGAGGAGGTGCCCTTTTATAAGGGTGGAGAGGGGCACCTTAGGAATATCTCAAAATATTATTTTATATTAAAGTCAAAATCGGTTTATAATGGTTCCAAAGGGTCTTATTTCGAAGCTAAAGTGATGAAGGGTCGAAATCCTATCAAACAATAGGATTTAGACAAGTTTAGGATCTTATTTTAACCTTATCAATTAGATTTAACTCTAAGTTAAATAATTTAACTTTTACCGTGTCTTTTTGTTTTCTTTCACTATATGGTTAATACACTTACTATAACATGCCAAACGAACCCCAAATTGTTTATTAATAATATATATATCCTTATATAAGTCATTTGGCCGAACCTTAGAATTTTAGGAATAAAATAACAATTAATAATATAATATTTGAATTAAAAACTATTTTTTGTCAATTTTGACACTATTTGATATATGATTTTTCTGAAAGTCATAACAGAATTATATGTTCGAACCAAGTTGATTAAATCAACAATAATATATCATAGTAACCTAGAAAATTTGTGTAATTCATATAAAGTCTCAAATTACATTTATTTTGGTGTTTATAACATCAATTATGTCAATATTTCATAAATAAGATAATTATTGCATCATCATTGTGTCATAAATAAATTAAATTATTTAATGTCTAAAAATTACAAATAAAATACCATTATGTAGAAAATATTTTTATCTTTCTAATGAATATTTAAAATCGAATTTATCTTATGTATAACCCCATATTAAAAATTATTTACTTATTAAACTTTGATTTTAACTATTTTAACCCTTCTTTAAATAAATTAATAATAAATGTCCCAATCTAATCCAAGTGGGCCTAAATGGTCATATTTTGTTCCGCAGTTTGTTTTTGGTCGAATTACACTTGTCCAATAGAATTAGGACATGTTTTAGGGTAATATTAATATCATATTTACCCTTAGTTACCCTATTTACTATTAACTGCGGTAAAAATAGTAAAAAGTTACTATTCACCAAAAAATTATTTTTATCTCATTGAACCACATTTTACTTACTGATATCAACCGTGTCTGTCAGATTTTTGAAATTCCATTCACAGAAGCGGTAAAATTAAGTTTTATGCAAAATTCAGTTTTTAACCTACCACTTAGTGGTTTCACTATTCATCAAAAATTGAAAGTTTTCAGAAAAATACCAAAATTTCACCCTAGGCTAATTTCGATATTCTGAGTCCAAAAATGAAGTCCATTTTGAAAAATAAAATTAATAAAATTTCAAAAAGTGGTTATTACTATTCATAACGGCTAGTTTTAATAGCATATTGTTGTTTAGTGAAACTCGGTATTGCGTACGACGCAAACTATCGAGGAAGGTCGTGATTGCATGTAAAGCAAGCCAAGAAAGTGTTGTGTAGAAAAAGATTCCTTTGATGATTTATATAACATAAAAGTCTCGGGCGTTACACACACCATCAATGGTTGATACAAGGTTTGGGTAAAGTGGGAACTTAGGTTGATTAGTGCCCAAGTTTCTAATGATTAGATATTATATGCTTATGTGTTCTATGAATAAGTTTATCAGTTCTAAAATTATTTTTTCCCCATGCATTGTCACCCAAGTACATCGATGGTCATGTTCTTAGGGACTCAGGTGATTGGTGTCATTATGGTTGGAGCTCAATTAATCTAGATCATAGGGAAGAACCTTAAATAGAAGGGCCTTGGAGTGAATTTTATATCCTATATCTATATTTTTTATTTTAAAATCCTATAAATTAGGGTTATGTTAAATAATTAGGTAATTTGGTTTTATATTTATGTTCTCATGTGGCCTAAGAGTGCACTTTGACCATACCTCCAGGTGATGTTGAAAATGAAAGCCAAAGTGGTCCTTTTTTTGAAACCCATGCCACAGGTTCCTAAATGTGAGCAGTAATCACATTGGGCACCCATATTTGGATTTTGGGTACATAGATATGTATGTGAGGTACATCATGTAGAGTTGGGTGTGTGAGGATAGGGAAAGCATGGAAAGGCGTTCAATGCAAGGGTGTGAAAATATGGGTTATGTTAGGTAGTGAACGCAAAGTAAGCAATGAAAATCAAGGAATAATGATGGGAATGTCTAGAGTAGAGCATGTGTTCATGGATTTCACCCAGTCTTGAATTGAAATTTCATTTAGAAAAAATCTTTCTGAATTTCAAACCCTGATAACATTTCTTGTGAAAATATTTTTTCCCTCCATGAGATGTCAAATTGAAGCCTCTAAAGTTTTGTACATCATTGAATATATAGTTTACCCTTGGTAGGTACTTTCATAGGTCAATAGTTGTCTGTTATAGTGTCTTATGCCTAATCATACTATAATTACATGTCTTATGGATGTTATTTCAATACAATAAATTCCCAATACCTTCAAATTTTAGATTTAAAAAGAATTATGGAATAATATTAACTAATAAAACTGATTTATTTTTAAAGTAATGGCCATTTTAATTTCCACTATGATAGAAATTTATTAACCAAGAACATGTTTTTAACATCTCCCACTAATTCCACTAATAATATACCCTTCTAGAAACATCTTACATGTAATGTTTTATCATAACCTAGGGAAATGGAAATATAAGAATGGGGTGGCTTCAAATTATAGGTATCGGTAAACATAAGTGATATCAATCAAAGGTCTTATGTGAGAATAATATGATTATATAGGTATAAAAAATATACATAAAAATAATAACAAACAAATATTAGGTTATAATTTTTTGTAGGAATCATGACCTAAAATAAGATACGTATTAGAAGAGTGAGTTAATAAACATGATCTACGAGTAACATGAATAAAAATAAGATTAAATTTATGGAATAAAAAATAAAAACATGGATATATAAAATAACCATAGTCCTAGAAAATCCATTTTGTAAAGTTCATTATAATCATGCCTACCAGACCACATATTTAATGTTGGGATTTTACTCTTTTTATGTAAGTTTATAAAAAGACATTATTACAATCGATGTTGTAAATATATTGTAACACCCTGAGCTTCCACGATACGCTTCTCATTCAATAATGCAATAGCTTGCATTGTACGGAAGTTCGAGTTCTTACACACCGCGACTAATCAAAGTAGCCGTTATTAATAGTAATAACCACTTTTTAAAATTATAGAAATTTTATATTTCAAAATGGACTTCATTTTTGGATTCGGAATATCGAAATTAGCCTAGGTTGATTTTTTGGTATTTTTCTGAGAACTTCTAATTTTTTATGAATAGTGAAAAATACTTAAGACAACTTTTTAATAAAAATAATTTATTGTGATAAATTATAATATTTAGTGGTTTTAAAGTATAATTAGAATATATTTTTACCATTTTATCCAATGGTGGTCATTAGAATTAATTTAACATTGAAATTGGACATAAACAATTGCCAATCTTTTGATATAAATTGTTTCTTCAAAACATGCTATTTGTTGTAACAGCAGGAATTAATTATAAAATTAATTAATGCAACTTATATGTTTGGAATTTTGTAAAATAGACATCATTTTTGAATTCGGAATATCAAGTATAGCTTAGGGTGAAATTTTGGCCTTATTTTGAAAAACGTCAATTTTTGATGAATAGTGAAACCACTAAGTGGTTGTTAAAAACTGATTTTTCATTTAAATGAAATATTACCACTTCTGTGATTTGATTTTCAAAAATCCGACATATATGGTTGTCATTAAGAAGTAAAATGTGGTTCAATGAGATTAAAATAATTTTTTTGGTGAATAGTAACTTTTAAGTTCTTAATCATGATTAGAGGTAATTAGTGTAGTTTAAGGTAAAAACAATGTTTTAATAATATGATATGAGCTTGACACTTGTTCTACTCCTATTGGATGAGTCATGGCCGACCAAGACAACCCATGGGTCAACTTGGGGACCCCATGGATCCACTTTAGTTGGAAAATGACATTAATATATATTTATTTAATGTTAAAATTAAATTGACACAAACATGAGTTATTTTATTAAAACAGTTTTTAAGTGGGGTTACACAAGTCCATATTTTGACTATAAATATTCATTAGAAAGATAAAACGATTTCCTACATCATAGTATTTTTTTTGTAATTTTTAGACATTAAATAAATTAAATTATTTATGACATCATTATGGTGCAGCGAAGACCTCATTATTTAACGATTTAAATAAAATGAGAAGATAATGCAAAATACAAGGCTTACACTTGTCCAAAGCCTATTGGATGAGGATATTTCGAACCCTTATCACCTTAGACACGAATTATATAAGTGTGGGACCTTTAGAATCCGAAAAGCATTGTGTAATAATGTAACATTTCAATCTTTCCAAAAGAGCCCCTCCTCTCCACTTATAAAAGGCCCCCACCTCTCCCACCTTATTCACACCATCAAGCCATTTGGCTCGGACAAAATCTGCCCAAATACTCTCTCAACTTCCCCCTCTTACTCCTAGAAGCCTAACTTTGGGCATAACTCTTCTCAAGGAAGCCTTTGGCTCAAATCAAAAAGAGTTACCCGATTTTGAGGTAATGTCTTCTCTAATGTTGTTTTGTTTTATTTTTCTTCTCCAACCCCCTAAACTCTTTATATTCATTTCTTTTGTAACAAAACCAGTATCCTCAGTATACTAGGATGTTTTTATAAGAATTATTCGAGCTAAACTTACACACACCTACATCTAATGGTTAAAGAACATACGGTTTCTGTGGATGGCGAATTTCTGCCTCACGAAACGATGATTGTTCAACACTCATATGACACCTTCAAAGGTGGCCATTAAGATGTCACTATATTTATATATGATATATAATATGTTTATGTTTTACTTATGCTTCTGTATTTCTCATTTATGGCATACTTTATGATTTCCATTATGGGTAAAACACGATAATTTCATTTTAGGAAGTGCGGACTACCGCCCCCTCAAAGTGATTTGGATCGTTAATGCCATATGTGGGATGTATAAAGGATGGATTAAATGGTATTATACACTATATTATACTTTAATTATATTATAAATTTATATCATTATGATTTCATTCCATTAAATACGAAATAGAAATGAAAGTAGCGTTCATGCGTACGTACGGCTTACCGTCTCCATGAACGGTGCATTTCATTTCTTACCTCTAAATGTTACGTGACATTATGAATGAATGTATATACTGTATATAAATTATATATATGATATCTACATCATGAATATAATTATGGATATAATGGATATTTCACCACATAAACAACTTGTAATTATAAGAAGTTTATTGTTGACTCAAGTACCAAAGATCGACAAAACGACCGTTATTAACACAAATAATTACATAATGTTCATATCATTGTAATAAGTGATATAAAAAGGATAATGAAATTGAAAATGGTTCTTAAAAAGTTATATATTAACTCTAGTTTATTATTCAGGAGGTTAAAGAACGGTTGAGTCAAGTCAGACACGAGGTAAGGGAACTTCTTAACCCAATTTCCATTCTTTGGGTTAATCTCCTACTTTCAAATTATGTCATGATATTATTATATACTATCTTGTATTTTTACATTATTTATGTGTACTTATAGTGAATACACATAATAGACCTACTTTATAAAAAAATGATCTTTTTAAGGACTTCGTCTCAATCCCCTTTCATTGAGGAATATTTGGTTTAATACACAAGTTTCTTTTATACGGTGTATAAACCCCTTTGACTTTTACGTTTATTCAAAAGGAATATTTTTATACGAATCATTTTTCTAAACGACAAAAGGGAATGTTTTTCTTTCCATACTTATGTGGTGACAATGACTTCTCCGCCACCGTGACCATTATTTGAGTTTCAGCTTCCTCTACAAGCCATCTTTTTTTAATGAAAAATAAATACAAAGTTTTAACTTTCTTTTATTTTGGTATTGAAAATGGTTTTGAAAGAATTTTTATTATATCAATGTGTTGTATTGATATCTTTTGATTGAAATGTGGAAATGTTATGTTTCCTTTATGCATGTTTTATGTGATACGATTATGTTATGGTTTATGATATGTTTAAACCTATTCATATGAGGAATGTATTGGACTTAATAAGTGACGGGTGGAGCCCGCTATAGCTCCTCGATGCATCGGTAGGTATCATGAGACAACTAGATGTGGAATTGGCCGAGGCCCTTTCCCAATTTGATTTATGGTTTTGTCTGAGGCCTTAATCATTTTAGACGTCTTGGCCGAGGCCTTGAAAAAATGTTTCAGAATGTCTGGCATTATACATTCCCTCATTATGAAAGTGGTTATTGATATTGCATGTGATTATTAGACTAGTAGAATATCAATGTGAGTAAGTAAATGGCATTATTTAATTTTATTTTTTCCATATTATGCTGAAGTTCAAGTTTAAAAAGGCTTTTGTTTTAGTTATACATTACCTTAAATGTTAATGTTTATTTATGAAAGCTTCCGCAATATTGTTATCCTTACTGAGCATCTGAGCTCACCCCTTTCAATGTTTCAATATTTTCCAGGATGTGAAGAGGTATTTTATGAATGACCTGCAGGGATAGTCAGAAGAGGATATGAGTGTGGACTATGGAGACTTTTTTATTGTAGTTTTTCAATTTTTGATGTAATGTAACGTTTAAGAATGTATCTAGTGTTTCCAAGGCTACTAAACTAATCGGTCTTTCGAGACTTGATATTTTGTGATCATGCCAATGTTACGAAGTAATTTACCGACTCTGGGTAGCTGGGGTCGGGGCGTTACAGTTGGTATCAGAGGCAGTTTAGTACTAACCTTGGAAGCTAGATTTAGATAAACTCTAAATAGATCACATAGCCCGAAGATAGGCTTTTAGGATTAGTATAGAAGAACTTCCTAGAAATGTGGTATTGTAGAGATGTTGTGAGTTTTCCGAGCAATACATCCCTGTCTAGATACGAGCAGGTAGAGGCGGCTCTGGCACAGATGTACCTAGGGGTAAAACCTGAAAACACCGCTTTGAGCTAGACTCAAACGGGAACTGGTGCACGACAACGGGCCTTGCTGCACTCTTGGTTACGACACTCCAGGGCGATATGCTTTGGATAATTCTCATTTTCTTTATAAACCACTATGAAGGGTTATGAGTATATACTTCCTCAAAGAAAACATTTTTATGGATTATATCCATAAATAGTTCAATTTTTGTTAAGTATCTTACAAGTATGGAATTATGTATTTTGATTTATAAACTAATATAGTTTATGCCATTGTTTAGAAATGGCGCCTAGTGGAAGGAATGGAAACCGCATCAATGAACGCACTCCATGTAGGGATTTCCCTCCTGCTCAAGATAATTATTGTGGAGCTGGAGATACAACTGGTGCTGATCAACTTATTACCATACTGGGACAACTCACTCAGGTTATGAATAATAACCTTACTCGTATGGAGCACCCTGATCTGCAACGCGGAGGATCAATGTTAGACCGCTTCATGAGGCAACAACCACCAACATTTAATGGGGGTACAAATCCATTAGTAGTTGAGCAATGGATAAACACCTTAGAGAAAATATTTCATGCCTTGGGGAGTAGTGAAAGGGAGAAGGTTGTAATGGCAGTTTACCGCCTCACTGGAGATGCCGATCAGTGGTGGTCGCTGATTCAAAACACAAAGGAAGATGATGACGTATCGAATATGGAATAGAGGGAGGTCAAAGAGATTTTCTTAGAAAAATACTTTCCTCGTGACCATCGAGCAGATATGGAAAGGCAATTTCTGAGTCTGAGGCAGAAGGAGGATGAGAATGTCACAAAGTATGAGGCTAACTTTACAAGGTTAGCGAGGCATGCTGCCAATTATATACATAACCCAAGGAGTAAGATTGATCGTTTCATTGATGGGTTAAAACCATTTCTCCGTCGATCGTTAGTATCACAATCCTTCTCATCATACGAAGATATTGTCTCGTGTGCTATTAAAACAGAAAAGGAATTCTCTAAGTCTTATGACAACAAAGTAAAGCAAGAAACGAAGAGAACGGTGGAACAAGAGACAGATAAAGGGGAAAAGGGAAAGAAGTATTTTCCATTATGTGATAATTGTGGGAAGAATCACCCTGGTACTTGCCTAAAAGGAATGGGAGTTTGTTATAAATGTGGAGAAAAGGGTCACCAGGCTCGTGATTGCAAGGGAAAGAAAGAGGCTATCAAAGTTGAATGCTACAATTGTAGGGAAATGGGGCATTATGCAAATGAATGTCCTAAGCGTCAAGGAAACTTACCTCAGAAAAGGCTAAGGGATAAAGGCCAATCTTATGTTGTGACTACAGTTGAAGCAGAATAATTAATGTATTGGTGCTTTTGGACTCAAGGATTATATTATGGTTATAAGATTAATGTGATATATATACAGATTGTACTGCAGTACTTTTTGATTTCAGTAAGGTTTTAATATGATTAAGGTAATCATATTTTTAGTATGTGACAATAATTGAAACTTTTCTTTGTTTGGGGAATCTGATGTTACAATTGATTTTGGAATTTAGAGACCTTTTAGAGAAAGTCTGGACGAAGGTATTTTGGATAACTATTAAGGTTGGAATGGATTAAGTTGAACCATGGATAATATTGTTTAAAGTTAAATCATTTCTGAAGATTATTTTTGGAATATTATAATACTATAGTTTTAGAAAAAGGACAAACTGCAGGGTGGGGAATAACCCGTCGCGTCGGACAAAGCTGCAGGAATCGAACCCACAACCATAGTGCGACAAGCCTTTATTTCCTACCACTAGCCTACAGGAAGTCCCTGGTTATTACAAAATAGTTTTACTAATCTAAATGGTATGTGTTAACATTTGGAACCTTATACAATTAGGATAAATTGAATATTTTTGAGATCTGTTACCATTTAGAGTAAAAGTTGGGTTTGTGGTAAAACTTTATTAACGAATGAAAGTATATATAACAAGTATGTATATTCCCTTACGTTCTTAGTAAATCTCCTAAATAAATTCCTCAACATTATAAAAGGTAACTTAAACCAAAAATGTTGTCGGTTAACTTTTCCAACTGGGGATTCAATGACGGTTTAACCAATCACAAGTTTGTGATTTTCTTGTGGTTAAACTTTCTCCTAATCCTGTTTTCTATAACTCTCCATCAGACCTTGATGGTTTGTTTCTCCTCTATATCCATATTTTCATAGAATCCTAGAATGGGATATATCGGGTGACCTTTGTACTTATCTTGCATTCTTTTAATGTTATATATTTATTAACCTTATTTCCGATGTGGGTTTTCCTTAAATGTATTTTCTCTTTTCAACCTTTTATTTTCAAAGAAAAATTTCAAATTGCGAGAACACAATTTATTGAAGGAGGGGAGAATGTAACACCCCGAGCTTCGACGATACGCTTCTCATTCAATAATGTAATAGCTTGCATTGTACGCAAGTTCGAGTTCTAACACACCGCGACTAATCAAAGTAGACGTCATGAATAGTAATAACCACTTTTTAAAATTATAGAAATTTTATATTTCAAAATGGACTTCATTTTTGGATTCGGAATATCGAAATTAGCCTATGTTGAATTTTTGGTATTTTTCTGAGAACTTCTAATTTTTTATGAATAGTGAAAAATACTTAAAACAACTTTTTAATCAAAATAATTTATTGTGATAAATTATACTATTTAGTGGTTTAAAAGTATAATTAGAATATATTTTAACCATTTTATCCAATGGTGGTCATTATAATTAATTTAACATTGAAATTGGACATAAACAATTGCCAATCTTTTGATATAAATTGTTTCTTAAAAACACGCTATTTGTTGTAACAGCGGGAATTAATTATAAAATTAATTAATGCAACTTATATGTTTGGAATTTTGTAAAATAGGAATCATTTTTGAATTCGGAATATCAATTATAGCTTAGGGTGAAATTTTGGCCTTATTCTGAAAAACTTCAATTTTTGATGAATAGTGAAACCACTAAGTGGTTGTTAAAAACTGATTTTTCATTTAAATGAAATATTAACACTTCTATGATTTGATTTTCAAAAATCCTACATACATGGTTTTCATTAAGAAGTAAAATGTGGTTCAATTATATTAAAATAATTTTTTGGTGAATAGTAACTTTTAAGTTCTTAATCGCGATTAGAGGTAATTAGTGTATTTTAAGGTAAAAACAATGTTTTAATAATATGATATGAGCTTGACACTTGTACTACTCCTATTGGATGAGTCATGGCCGACCAATAAAACCCATGGGTCAACTTGGGGACCCCATGGATCCACTTTAGTTGGAAAATTACATTAATATATATTTATTTAATGTTAAAATTAAATTGACACAAACATGAGTTATTTTACTAAAACAGTTTTTAAGTGGGGTTAAACAAGTCCAAATTTTGACTATAAATATTAATTAGAAAGATAAAAAGATTTCCTACATCATAGTATTTGTTTTATAATTTTCAGACATTAAATAAAATAAATTATTTATGACATCATTATGATGCAGCGATGACCTCATTATTTAACGATTTAAATAAAATGAGAAGATAATGCAAAATAAAAGGCTTAGACTTGTCCAAATCCTATTGGATGAGGAGCTTTCGAACCCTTATCACCTTAGACACGAATTATATAAGTTTGGGACCTTTATAATTCGAAAATGATTGTGTAATAATGTAACATTTCAATCTTTCCAAAAGAGCCCCTCCTCTCCACAAATAAAAGGCCCCCACCTCTCCCACCTTATTCACACCATCAAACCATTTGGCTCGGCCAACCTCTGCCCAAATACTCTCCCAACTTCCCCCTATTACTCCTATAAGCCTCACTTTGGGCAGAACTCTTCTCAAGGAATCCTTTGGCTCAAATCAAAAAGAGTTACCCGATTTTGAGGTAATGTCTTCTCTAATGTTGTTTTGTTTTATTTTTCTTCTCCAACCCCCTAAACTCTTTTTATTCATTTCTTTTGTAACAACACCAGTATCCTCAGTATACTAGTATGTTGTTATAAGAAGGATTCGAGCTACACTTACACACACCTACATCTAATGGTTAAAGAACATACGGTTTCTGTGGATGGCGAATTTCTGCCTCACGAAACGATGATTGTTCAACACTCATATAACACCTTCAAAGGTGGCCATTAAGATGTCACTATATTTATATATGATATATAATATGTTTATGTTTTACTTATGCTTCTGTATTTTTCATTTATGGCATAGTTTATGATTTCCATTATGGGTAAAACACGATAATTTCATTTTAGGAAGTGCGGACTACCGCCCCCTCAAAGTGATTTGAATTGTTAATGCCATATGTGGGATGTATAAAGGATGGATTAAATGGTATTATACAATATATTATACTTTAATTATATTATAAATTTATATCATTATGATTTAATTCCATTAAATACGAAATAGAAATGAAATTAGCGTTCATGCGTACGTACGGCTTACCGTCTCCATGAACGGTGCATTTCATTTCTTACCTCTAAATGTTACGTGAAATTATGAATGAATGTATATACTGTATATATATGATATATATGATATCTAAATCATGAATATAATTCTGTATATAATGGATATTTCACCACATAAACAACTTGTAATTATAAGAAGTTTATTGTTGACTCAAGTACCAAAGATCGACAAAACGACCGTTATTAACTTAAATAATTACATAATGTTCATATAATTGTAATAAGTGATATAAAAAGGATAATGAAATTGAAAATGGTTCTTAAAAAGGTATATATTAACTCTAGTTTATTATTCAGGAGGTTAAAGAACGGTTGAGTCAAGTCAGACACGAGGTAAGGGAACTTCTTAACCCAATTTCCATTCTCTGGGTTAATCTCCTACTTTCAAATTATGTCATGATATTATTATGTCCTATCTTGTATTTTTACATTATTTATGTGTACTTATAGTGAATACACAAAATAGACCTACTTTATAAAAAAATGATCTTTTTAAGGACTTCGTCTCAATCCCCTTTCATTGAGGAATATTTGGTTTAATACACAAGTTTCTTTTATACGGTGTATAAAACCCTTTGACTTTTACCTTTATTCAAAAGGAATCTTTTTATACGAAGCGTTTTTCTAAACGACAAAAGGGAATGTTTTTCTTTCCATACTTATGTGGTGACAATGACTTCTTCGCCACCGTGACCATTATTTGAGTTTCAGCTTCCTCTACAAGCCATCTTTTTTTAATGAAAAATAAATACAAAGTTTTAACTTTCTTTTATTTTGGTATTGAAAATGGTTTTGAAAGAATTTTTATTATATCAATGTGTTGTATTGATATCTTGTGATTGAAATGTGGAAATGTTATGTTTCCTTTATGCATGTTTTATGTGATATGATTATGTTATGGTTTATGATATGTTTAAACCTATTCATATGAGGAATGTATTGGACTTAATAACTGACGGGTGGAGCCCGCTATAGCTCCTCGATGCATCGGTAGGTCTCATGAGACAACTAGACGTGGAATTGGCCGAGGACCTTTCCCAATTTGATTTATGGTTTTGGCTGAGGCCTTAATCATTTTAGACGTCTTGGCCGATGCCTTGAAAAAATGTTTCAGAATGTCTAGCATTATACATTCCCTCATTATGAAAGTGGTTATTGATATTGCATGTGATTATTCGACTAGTAGAATATCAATGTGAGTAAGTAAATGGCATTATTTAATTTTATTTTTGCCATATTATGCTGAAGTTCAAGTTTAAAAAGGATTTTGTTTTAGTTATACATTACCTTAAATGTTAATGTTTATTTATGAAGGCTTCCGCAATATTTTTATCCTTACTGAGAATCTGAGCTCACCCCTTTCAATGTTTCAATATTTTCCAGGATGTGAAGAAGTATTTTATGAATGACCTGCAGGTATAGTCAGAAGAGGATATGAGTGTGGACTATGGAGACTTTTTTATTGTAGTTTTTCACTTTTTGATGTAATGTAACGTTTATGAATGTATCTAGTGTTTCCAAGGCTACTAAACTAATCGGTCTTTCGAGACTTGATATTTTGTGATCAATCCAATGTTACGAAGTAATGTACCAACTCTGGGTAGCTGGGGTCGGGGCGTTACAGTTGGTATCAGAGGCAGTTTAGTACTAACCTTGGAAGCTAGATTTAGATAAACTCTAAATAGAGCACATAGCCCGAAGATAGACTTTTAGGATTAGTATAGAAGAACTTCCTAGAAATGTGGTATTGTAGAGATGTTGTGAGTTTTCTAAGCAATACATCCCTGTCTGGATACGATCAGGTAGAGGCGGCTCTGGGACAGATGTACCTAGGGGTAAAACCTGAAAACACCGCTTTGAGCTAGACTTAAATGGGAACTGGTGCACGACAACGGGCCTTGCTGCACTCTTGGTTACGACACTCCCGGGGGATATGCTTTGGATAATTCTCATTTTCTTTATAAACCACTATGATGGGTTATGAGTATATACTTCCTCAAAGAAAACATTTTTATGGATTATATCCATAAATAGTTCAATTTATGTTAAGTATCTTACAAGTATGGAATTATGTATTTTGATTTATAAACTAATATAGTTTATGCCATTGTTTAGAAATGGCGCCTATTGGAAGGAATGGAAATCGTATCAATGCACGCACTCCGTGTAGGGATTTCCCTCCTGCTCAAGATAATTATTGTGGAGCTGGAGATACAACTGGTGCTGATCAACTTATTACCATACTGGGACAACTCACTCAGGTTATGAATAATAACCTTACTCGTATGGAGCACCCTGATCCGCAACGTGGAGGATCAATGTTAGACCGCTTCATGAGGCAACAACCACCAACATTTAATGGGGGTACAAATCCATTAGTAGTTGAGCAATGGATAAACACCTTAGAGAAAATATTCCATGCCTTGGGGAGTAGTGAAAGGGAGAAGGTTGTAATGGCAGTTTACCGCCTCACTGGAGATGCCGATCAGTGGTGGTCGCTGATTCAAAACACAAAGGAAGATGATGACGTATCGAATATGGAATGGAGGGAGGTCAAAGAGATTTTCTTAGAAAAATACTTTCCTCGTGACCATCGAGCAGATATGGAAAGGAAATTTCTGAGTCTGAGGCAGAAGGAGGATGAGAATGTCGCAAAGTATGAGGCTAACTTTACAAGGTTAGCGAGGCATGCTGCCAATTATATACATAACCCAAGGAGTAAGATTGATCATTTCTTTGATGGGTTAAAACCATTTCTCTGTCGATCGTTAGTATCACAATCCTTCTCATCATACGAAGATATTTTCTCGTGTGCTATTAAGATAGAAAATGAATTCTCTAAGTCTTATGACAACAAAGTAAAGCAAGAAAAGAAGAGAACGATGGAACAAGAGATAGATAAAGGGAACAAGGGAAAGAAGGATTTTCCATTATGTGATAATTGTGGGAAGAATCACCCTGGTACTTGCCTAAAAGGAATGGGAGTTTGTTATAAATGTGGAGAAAAGGGTCACCAGGCTCGTGATTGCAAGGGAAAGAAAGAGGCTGTCAAAGTTGAATGCTACAATTGTAGGGAAATGGGGCATTATGCAAATGAATGTCCTAAGCGTCAAGGAAACTTACCTCAGAAAAGGCTAAGGGAACAAGGCCAATTTTATGTTGTGACTACAGATGAAGCAGAATAATTAATGTATTGGTGCTTTTGGACTCAAGGATTATATTATGTTTATAATAATAATGTGATATATATACAGATTGTACTGCAGTACTTTTTGATTTCAGTAAGGTTTTAATATGATTAAGGTAATCATATTTTTAGTATGTGACAATAATAGAAACTTTTCTTTGTTTGGGGAATCTGATGTTACAATTGATTTTGGAATTTGGAGACCTTTTAGAGAAAGTCTGGATGAAGGTATTTTGGATAACTATTAAGGTTGGAATGGATTAAGTTGAACCATGGATAGTATTGTTTAAAGTTAAAGAATTTCTGAAGATTATTTTTGGAATATTATAATACTATAGTTTTAGGAAAAGGACAAACTGCAGGGTGGGGAATAACCCTTCGCGTCGGACAAAGCTGCAGGAATCGAACCCACAACCATAGTGCGACAAGCCTTTATTTCCTACCACTAGCCTACAGGAAGTCCCTGGTTATTACAAAATAGTTTTACTAATCTAAATGTTATGTGTTAACATTTGGAACCTTATACAATTAGGATAAATTGAATATTTTTGAGTTCCGTTACCATTTGGAGTAAAAGTTGGGTTTGTGGTAAAAATTTATTAACGAATGAAAGTATATATAACAAGTATGTATATTCCCTTACGTTCTTAGTAAATCTTTTAAATAAATTCCTCAACATTATAAAAGGTAACTTAAAACAAAAATGTTGTCGGTTAACTTTTCCAACTGGGGATTCAATGACGGTTTAACCAATCACAAGTTTGTGATTTTCTTGTGGTTAAACATTCTCCTAATCCTGTTTTCTATAACTCTCCATCAGACCTTGATGGTTTGTTTCTCCTCTATATCCATATTTTCATAGAATCCTAGAATGGGATATATCGGGTGACCTTTGTACTTATCTTTCTTCCGTTTAATGTTATATATTTATTAACCTTATTTCCGATGTGGGTTTTCCTTAAATGTATTTTCTCTTTTCAACCTTTTATTTTCAAAGAAAAATTTCAAATTGCGAGGATGCAATTTATTGAAGGAGGGGAGAATGTAACACCCCGAGCTTCCACGATACGCTTCTCATTCAATAATGCAATAAATTGCATTGTACGCAAGTTCGAGTTCTAACACACCGCGACTAATCAAAGTAGCCGTCATGAATAGTAATAACCACTTTCTAAAATTATAGAAATTTTATATTTCAAAATGGACTTCATTTTTGGATTCGGAATATCAAAATTAGCCTATGTTGAATTTTTGGTATTTTTCTAAGAACTTCTAATTTTTTATGAATAGTGAAAAATACTTAAAACAACTTTTTAATCAAAATAATTTATTGTGATAAATTATAATATTTAGTGGTTTTAAAGTATAATTAGAATATATTTTTATCATTTTATCCAATGGTGGTCATTAGAATTAATTTACCATTGAAATTGGACATAAACAATTGCCAATCTTTTGATATAAATTGTTTCTTAAAAACACGCTATTTGTTGTAACAGCGGGAATTAATTATAAAATTAATTAATGCAACTTATATGTTTGGAATTTTGTAAAATAGACATCATTTTTTGAATTCGGAATATCAATTATAGCATAGGGTGAAATTTTGGCCTTATTCTGAAAAACTTAAATTTTTGATGAATAGTGAAACCACTAAGTGGTTGTTAAAAACTGATTTTTCATTTAAATGAAATATTACCACTTCTGTGATTTGATTTTCAAAAATCCTACATACATGGTTTTCATTAAGAAGTAAAATTTGGTTCAATGAGATTAAAATAATTTTTTGGTGAATAGTAACTTTTAAGTTCTTAATCGCGATTAGAGGTAATTAGTGTAGTTTAAGGTAAAAACAATGTTTTAATAATATGATATGAGCTTGACACTTGTCCTACTCCTATTGAATGAGTCATGGCCGACCAAGAAAACCCATGGGTCAACTTGGGGACCCCATGGATCCACTTTAGTTGGAAAATTACATTAATATATATTTATTTAATGTTAAAATTAAATTGACACAAACATGAGTTATTTTACTAAAACAGTTTTTAAGTGGGGTTAAACAAGTCCAAATTTTGACTATAAATATTCATTAGAAAGCTAAAAATATATCCTAAATCATAGTATTTGTTTTATAATTTTCAGACATTAAATAAATTAAATTATTTATGACATCATTATGATGCAGCGATGACCTCATTATTTAACGATTTAAATAAAATGAGAAGATAATGCAAAATACAAGGCTTACACTTGTCCAAAGCCAATTGGATGAGGCTATTTCGAACCCTTATCACCTTAGACACGAATTATATATGTTTGGGACCTTTAGAATCCGAAAATCATTGTGTAATAATGTAACATTTCAATCTTTCCAAAAGAGCCCCTCCTCTCCACTTATAAAAGGCCCCCACCTCTCCCACCTTATTCACACCTTCAAGCCATTTGGCTCGGCCAACATCTGACCAAATACTCTACCAACTTCCCCCTATTACTCCTAGAAGACTCACTTTGGGCAGAACTCTTCTCAAGGAAGCCTTTGGCTCAAATCAAAAAGAGTTACCCGATTTTGAGGTAATGTCTTCTCTAATGTTGTTTTGTTTTATTTTTCTTCTCCAACCCCCTAAACTCTTTTTATTCATTTCTTTTGTAACAACACCAGTATCCTCAGTATACTAGGATGTTGTTATAAGAATTATTCGAGCTACAGTTACACACACCTACATCTAATGGTTAAAGAACATACGGTTTCTGTGGATGGCGAATTTCTGCCTCACAAAACGATGATTGTTCAACACTCATATAACACCTTCAAAGGTGGAAATTAAGATGTCACTATATTTATATATGATATATAATATTTTTATGTTTTACTTATGCTTCTGTATTTTTCATTTATGGCATACTTTAAGATTTCCATTATGGGTAAAACACGATAATTTCATTTTAGGAAGTGCGGACTACCGCCCCCTCAAAGTGATTTGAATCGTTAATGCCATATGTGGGATGTATAAAGGATGGATTAAATGGTATTATACAATATATTATACTTTAATTATATTATAAATTTATATCATTATGATTTAATTAAATTAAATACGAAATAGAAATGAAATTAGCGTTCATGCGTACGTACGGCTTACCCTCTCCATGAACGGTGCATTTCATTTCTTACCTCTAAATGTTACGTGACATTATGAATGAATGTATATACTGTATATATATGATATATATGATATCTAAATCATGAATATAATTCTGGATATAATGGATATTTCACCACATAAACAACTTGTAATTATAAGAAGTTTATTTTTGACTCAAGTACCAAAGATCGACAAAACGACCGTTATTAACTTAAATAATTACATAATGTTCATATCATTGTAATAAGTGATATAAAAAGGATAATGAAATTGAAAATGGTTCTTGAAAAGGTATATATTAACTCTAGTTTATTATTCAGGAGGTTAAAGAACGGTTGAGTCAAGTCAGACACGAGGTAAGGGAACTTCTTAACCCAATTTCCATTCTTTGGGTTAATCTCCTACTTTCAAATTATGTCGTGATATTATTATGTCCTATCTTGTATTTTTAAATTATTTATGTGTACTTATAGTGAATACACAAAATAGACATACTTTATAAAAAAATGATCTTTTTAAGGACTTCGTCTCAATCTCCTTTCATTGAGGAATATTTGGTTTTATACACAAGTTTCTTTTATACGGTGTATAAACCCCTTTGACTTTTACGTTTATTCAAAAGGAATCTTTTTATACGAAGCATTTTGCTAAACGACAAAAGGGAATGTTTTTCTTTCCGTACTTATGTGGCGACAATGACTTCTCCGCCACCGTGACCATTATTTGAGTTTCGGCTTCCTCTACAAGCCATCTTTTTTTAATGAAAAATAAATACAAAGTTTTAACTTTCTTTTATTTTGGTATTGAAAATGGTTTTGAAAGCATTTTTATTATATCAATGTGTTGTATTGATATCTTGTGATTGAAATGTGGAAATGTTATGTTTCCTTTATGCATGTTTTATGTGATACGATTATGTTATGGTTTATGATATGTTTAAACCTATTCATATGAGGAATGTATTGGACTTAATAAGTGACGGGTGGAGCCCGCTATAGCTCCTCGATGCATCGGTAGGTCTCATGAGACAACTAGACATGGAATTGGCCGAGGCCCTTTCCCAATTTGATTTATGGTTTTGGCTGAGGCCTTAATCATTTTAGACGTCTTGGCCGAGGCTTTGACAAAATGTTTTAGAATGTCTAGCATTATACATTCCCTCATTATGAAAGTGGTAATTTATATTGCATGTGATTATTCGACTAGTATAATATCCATGTGAGTAAGTAAATGGAATTATTTAATTTTATTTTTGCCATATTATGCTGAACTTCAAGTTTAAAAAGGCTTTTGTTTTAGTTATAAATTACCTTAAATGTTAATGTTTATTTATGAAAGCTTCCGCAATATTGTTATCCTTACTGAGCATCTGAGCTCACCCCTTTCAATGTTTCAATATTTTCCAGGATGTGAAGAAGTATTTTATGAATGACCTGCAGGGATAGTCAGAAGAGGATATGAGTGTGGACTATGGAGACTTTGTTATTGTAGTTTTTCACTTTTTGATGTAATGTAACGTTTATGAATGTATCCAGTGTTTCCAAGGCTACTAAACTATTCGGTCTTTCGAGACTTGATCTTTTGCGATCATGCCAATGTTACGAAGTAATGCACCGACTCTGGGTAGCTGGGGTCGGGGCGTTACATATATTGTATACATCAGTTATTAAAACCAAAGTTAAATTATTTATGATCTCAATTATAATTAAAATTTAAAAAATTATTATTTTTAATATATTTTTTGAATATGTTATGTGAAATATCATATTTCACATCAGTTATTTAAAAACATACCTAAAAACATCTTTCATGCTGGTTATTTATAAAACTATATAAAAAATATTTTTCACAGAAAAAAAAATCAATGTAACAAACAAAAATCAATTCACCATAACAACAAATTATTGTAACAAATCATAATAAAAACAAATCATAATAACCCACCATCAAATCATGATACTGTATAATCGTAACTATGTTGGTTATTTTTCATTGTAAAAATGAATCATGAGAATGTGGAATCATTTTAGAAAAGTAAAAACAAAAATCTTAGTTTCATATGATACAAAAATTATATTTAATTTATAAAACTAAATCAACTCAAAATTCTTAAATATTTAATATTAATAATAAACAAATATTAACAATAATATTGTAAAAAAATCTGATGAAAATAAAATATATCATTCCATGAATTTTGCTTGTATGAATGGATGATTTATAAATCATAATAGTAAAAAAAAAGTACTTCAACATTATATAAATAATTTCCACCATTTCTCTTATATAACTCTCCATATCCATATTCTATATAGATATTCATTCAAGATAAGGTAACTATGAATGATGAATAGAGGTAGGAATAAAAAAACTAGAAAATCATGTGGGCATGATAGATTCAATAATGAAGGGAGAAACGAATGATTATTATGGAAATGGAAAAAAGATTGAACAATGACATATATTTTCTTGTAAAAATAAATAGCATTTGAGAATTATTTGAAAAAATTTAACTTTTTATGTTTGGTGGGATGAATTTTTATGTGAGAAAGTGAAATTTTGTGGGGATAAGTGAAAATTTTGAATGTGCACATTATAGTTTTATTCATTACTTCATTTATGTAAATAACTATTTTTAAAAATAATAATCTAGTATATTTGGTGTCTGTTATTTAATAACCATCATTAAAACACAAATGTTATAATTAATATTTCTACTAGTGTGTGAAAAAAATAGATATGTAAGTGGCGGAAAATGTAAGAAAACCCATTATACACATGCCTATGTGAAAAAACTCAATATGTCCATTACTAACTATCTCATGATATATAAACCTAATAAAATGAATTAGATAGAGATATAGGACCCCACATTTCATCATTCATACATATCTGTGCCACATAAAATCCCCTAAAAACATATCTTAATGTACCCATAGAAAAATAATGAGTTTCTTAATCTTATCACATAACATGAACGTGATAAATAATTGGATTAAAAAAACTCAATTTAAAAAATTATTCGTATCATTCATATAAAAAACATTACATAATCCATAGAGAGAAATAAACTAGAAGATAATTTTCAAAAAATAATTAAAATTATTTAGATAAATAACAATTTATAGTAGTTTATGAATTCCCACTATTTAAATAAGAAATTTTATTCAAATTGGAATAAAAATTAAAACAAAAAATTATAAAATTATGATAAAAATCTTTCTTTTATAAAACATTAAAATTTATATGTAAAATTTCATCTAAAATGAAATTTTTAGTGAATACATGTGTTCACATGGAAGAAATGTTCAAAAAATATTTAGAAATTTTTTTTAATATTATTTCAAAATAATAATTTATGGGTTATTTTAAAAAGTTATTCCATAAAGGATTAATTGAAAAAATTGAAAACATTTATTTTTCAAAAATAAATTTCAATAATTGATACACTAAAAGGAATAAAGGTTTCCAAAATAAATAAGGGGTGGGAGATTAAAATTTTTTATTTTGAAAGTATGGAAATTCATTTTAAATATTTTGAAATAACATTGTTTGAAATCCTGTATTGTAAATAATATTAATAAATTTCCATTTTCAAAATGGGTAAATAGAAATACTTGTAAAGGCCCAGAATTTTCCAAGTAAATTTTTTTATTATATAGAAATATTACGAGTCTGCGGAAATTGACGGTGCATAATTATAAGGCCCGGAGTGGCTGGAATGAATTTCAAAACATTCTTTAAGTACGTTCAATAAACATGTGAGTAGAAATTTTTAACTTTTGAACCGGTGCTTGGAATTGATATCTGAGGACACCGTTGAACTCACAACACTAATATTCACTTAAAGAGACTTTCACTTCAAACATAGTAGGTCGATGGTGGATGCTGAATTTTTGGGTTTTTCAGAGGAACAAAATAAATCAATTGTTTCATATTTTATTCAAAATCTCTCCACTTTTTTTGAATTTGGTGGTGGGGAACACCCAACCTTGAAACACCTATTTTAATGTGGTGACATTAACGGTTAAGTTAAATCTAATAACATAACTTAAATGAGAAGGGATCCTCACCTCTTATGGTTTTTTATTTGGGTTGGAAAACCTCTGAACTTTTGTTGGAGAACTCTTGGTGGAATGAACTTGGAATCTCTAATGAAGAATAAAAATCTCTCCAGATCATGAACATTGAACCAATGTTGGAGCGTGGTTTGGAAGCGTGTTGTGGGGGTGACGAACGTCAGCGTCTTCATCATCATCATATTCTTCTTCACGCCATCACTAAGGAACAATTGAAGTAGGGAATTGTTTATATTGTTCTTTGTGGTGAATTGTTGTTTCCAATCTATGAACCGCCTTCTATCGATCTAACGTGGACGGTGCACGAAAAACGAACACGAACTGATCCCTCTACTACTACGTTTTTTGACATGTTCTTCGCAGGAGAAACTTTGAGTTGAGTAGAACTCGACCTTGATGGGATATATTCAAAGGCGACATCCCAGGACAGAAAAAAATTCCTCCGGATTGAAGAACGGGCCACTTGATCTCACCTGGTGACCCGCGGAAGTTCTCTGGTGACCGGTGCTGGCAGTCGGCACCGACATGGTACAGGCAGTGGATGGCACACTGACCAGATGTGATGGTTTTCGTGGCATAACTGTGCTGTTGAAGGAGGTCATTACCCATCATCCGTGGTGAAAGAGGGTGGTGGTTGGCATGCCGGTTGGCCATGTGGAATCCGAGGCGGTGCATGTATGTGCCGCCGTAATTGGAGGTCACGGTGGCACGCCTGGAGGGAAGTCAGCACTCGGCTGGCTGTGGAGGAAAAATCGGAGAACGCCGGTGCCACTAGAAGGGGATCTGGCTAAAACCCCGACAGGCTGTGTCACATCGAGCAGGACCCGCTCCGGCGGGTCCCGCCTGCCCGTAGGTGGCACCATGGGGCACCGCCGTATTGGCCAAAACTGAATGGTCCAACTGGATTGTTCAGGAAACCCAGGGGCACCTCCCTAGGGTTGTGGCTTGAGTGGGTCCCACCATGGTGGGCCACCCTAGCCGCGGGCCGCACAACGGGCCACCCCCTTTTTGGGCTGGGCCAGACAAGAACTGGGTCGGGTCGACCGGAACCGTGTCGAGTCGGCCCATACGGGGTCAGGCCGGGTCGGATCGGACCCGGACTCATCTGGACCCAGATACACCTTTTGGTCATACCTTGAGATCCAAGCATCCATTTGACAAATTGTCTGCGGTGCCAAAATCCTTGGATCGAGAAGTTCCTTTTGATATACTCTACTTGAGTTTTATATAATGTTGGAGTACATCCATGTTGAACCGAACCCGAATCCAATCGGGCCCTCAAGACCCAAAGGCTAATAACATACAGACCGAGTGTCTGATTAACACGTCGTCTATTGGATTGGGATCCTTATGACATGATGGACCTTAATGATACTTCATAGTGTGACTTTTTAGAAGTTTAAGTATCGACTGATGGCTTGAGGATTGGATCCTCCCAGAATCAAGTGCGCTTAGTGCGGGAACCCTATGGCTAGTTGTACTTGAAGAATCTTCAGATCCTATGTGGGTCATCTACAGATCCTATGTGGGTCAACATCTACCGATACTGTTTGGGTCATATTCAGATCCTTTGTGGGTCACCTTTGATCCTGTGCGGGTCAACAAAAGAGCTTCTCAACTATGTAAGATGATATATCAATATATCTAATCATCTATACTTTCGTACTTAAGTTATACCTGGTGTGAGCTGGGTCTTTACCTTTATGGTACACTTCAGTGTGGTGATACCTTCGTGGTATTCTTCTCTGTAGTGTTACCTTTGTGTTATTTACCTTCACGGTGTTACCTTCATGGTATTATTCTTTTGTGGAACAATTGTGCTTTCGGATAAAGAGTTGGGCCTTTTGTTTCTTCATGAACAATATGGTTATACTTGATAACATAGGTATACGTATAGGAATATAACTATGTAGTGTTGAAATTTTATTTTTTGCTTTGGGATTATGGTATTGCTTTTCATTTTATCCTTTTTGGATTCTGAGACACCTTCAGGGGTCTCGGGGTCCCTATTGAGTATTGTTATACTCACCCATCCATGAGTTACGTCCGCACCTTGTTGTGTCTTGTGCAGACGACAGACATCATTGACTGAGAATGAGGGTTCCACGACTAGAGGCTACTCGGAAGTGTACCATTTGATGAGACGTACCACAAGTATGATAGTTAAAGAGTTTTACCTACACTTCAGGTAGGATCCTTGGTGGGTGTTCATGGGAGCTATTTTTAATTTTACTTGTACTTTCCTATTGAGCTTGTATTTTGGACCCTTTACTTACTATACTCGCCTTATTTACTGTATATTTTACCATGTTCTTGTATCTTGTGGTGTGCTTGGATAGTATAAGTTTGCAGGTTAAAAGGCAATGACTTTCCAGTTTTAGGGATATACCTTTCTGGTGCTAGTCTCCAGCCCCTGGCCTTTAGAAAGCGGGCTTGGGGTAGTCATGGCATGGGCCCCGGGGAACGGGTCGTGAAAAATTGGTATCAGAGGAGTCAGTTATACCTGAGAGATTGGATTCTGATCTTTTGGTTCGGCAATATTGTTAAGTGTAATGAGTGTGGTTTTTAGTTTTGGGATTATAGTGTTGGTGCGATGACTGGCGTATCCATACACCAGGACCCTGACTTCTGATTTCTGACTCATTGCACGAAAACACTATTTACGTGTGTCTTTTTGAAAAGATTTCATTGTGGTATCTTTATGTCATCTCAACAAGTCTAACATATTGAGCGTGGAACACGTGTTTCGTTTTAAGATACCTCCACATAGATAGCCAACTAGGGTTCTAGGTAGAGTATGCGATGACAGCCCACCGAGCAATAAGGCTTCGGTGTAGAGACCCTTTTCGGTAGTTGTACCATCTGGTTGTGTACCAGCAGCAACGCTATCCCTTGGGACGCTGATGCCACCATACCCAATAGTATAGGGTGAACACTGATTGAGAGTGTTGCACGAATTATAGCGCTAGAGGCCACAAAGGATCCGGGGAGAGATGGATCCACAGGCAGAAGAGGACTGGCTGAAGGCCATGGTTAGAGTTTTCTGACTGGTAGGGACACCAACTGATCTTATGGTCATCCATACAGCCATTCTTGTTCAGGAAGCAGCGAAGAGATGGTGGAGCATGATGCTCCAGGTTCATAACAAGGTGAATCTCATCTAAGTAGACATCGAGAGCCTTTTCGGGGCAGAGTTCGTCACAATTTCATTATGCTCTATGCGTATATAAGAGCTACTCCAATTTCAGTAGGGAATTATGACCATGGATTAGTATTCAGCAAGGTTCACCGACCTCTCACGATACTCCACTAAAATGGTATGAGACCTTTTCTTCAGGGCCCAGACCTTCGAGCATAGGCTCATATGGGAGATCAGATCTTCAATGATATCTCTCAGTATCCCAACGCAGGTTGGGTGTTAGAGAGAGCACTATTGGTAGAGAGATTCCTTGATGAGCAGTCACCGAAAACAAGACCCACCACCGGACATCACGTAGTAGAGTCATATACAGCCGACAATAGACAGATGATGAAGATGTCCAAGAGGACCAGACCTATAGGTGGATGAATGTTGGATACATGGTCAGTTGTTTGGGGCTCTCGAGACAGAGCATGACAGGAGAGGAGTATGCAGTGTTACTCATGTGGCAGGTAGAGTCACATGGCTCACGACTATCCGACCTGCCATATGGATGACCAGAAGACAGTCGAAGGACCTCCTGGGAAGATGTGAAGATTTGATCGAGGAGGTCCGCAATCAGAAGGCAGGCATGGCAGAGGATCTGGCTATGCAGCAGGCCGTGGGTGGTGATTCGAGGTTCTCCCGTCACCACCTTCAAGTGGTTCACCCCGACCACAGGGAGTGGGTGGACAAGGATGATCTCATATCTAAGTAGCCGAGGCCTATGATCATGGCTCTTCAGAGATGATTCAAGGTATGATATGTGTATACTTTACCTTGGCTGTAGTAATTATAGACATTGGTGCCAGTCAATCTATTATTTCCACGGCCCTTGTTTGGATCTCGGAGATTCTGCTGGAGTCATTGGTTCGATCCTTACGTCTAGATAGTATTATGTGAGAGGATTCGACAATTACACAATGGTTTCAGCAGTGTAAGATTACTCTAGGAGGCAAGAGCTATGGCTGGGATATTCTAGTAGTAGCGTCGATGCCTTACGACATCACCTTGGGTATGAATTGGTTATCTATAGTACATGCTCAGATCGACTGTATTAGGCTCAAAGTGTGGTGTGTCCATGAGGATGGACCAGGTTTTCATTCACCAAGGAAAAGGGAACCTTTTCATCACATGATCGAATTACCAGGAGGAGGATGCATCCAATCACACATCAGTTGGCTAGCCTTACCCTCGGAGTGGTTGATGTTGGGAGTCTGATCTATCCTGTAGTGGTGGAATAGTATACTGATGTGTTCCCTGATGATGTTATTAGTCTACCTCTTCCCAGAGAGTTGGACTTTAAAATCGACTTATACCCGAGGATGCCACCGATATCTACATCATCATATCGGATGGCTGCTACGTAGCATCGAGAGTTGAGATTACAGTTGGAGGACTTGTAGAGAAAATGGTTCATTAGGCCAAGTTTTTCTCCTTGGGAAGCCTCGATTTTGTTTTCCAAGAAGGTGGATAAGAGTTTGAGACTATGTGTGGACTATCATCGCCAGAACCTAGTGGCCATGGAGAACAAGTACCCACTACAGAGGATTGACGATCTTTTTGATCTACTTAAGGGAGCACGGTTGTTTTCAAAGATAGATCTTAGATCAGACTATCACCAGCTAAGGGTACAAGATGAGGATGTGCAGAATACAACCTTCAGATGTTGGTATGGACAAAATGAGTTCTTGGTTATGCCATTAAGTGTAACCAATTCCCCAATAGTGATCATGGGACTCGTGAATAGGATCTTCCAGCCATACCTCGATTGCTTTGTTGTAGTCTTCATCGACGAAATCATGGTATACTCAGCTACAGAGGACGAGCATGCCTATCATCCACAGAGAGTTTTGGACACACTCTGAGAGCACCAGCATTATGGTAATCTATTGAAGTACCAGTTCTGGATCTGAGTGGTTTACTTCCTGGTACACGTCATCTCAATGGATGGAGTTGTGGTTGATCTATATAAGATTCAGTTATTCTTTTTTGGGAGCCACCCAAGAGTGTGACGGAGGTGTGGAGTTTCTTGGGCTTGGCCGGTTACTACTAGAGGTTTGTGCCTGAATTTTCAAGAGTTGTGGCACCCTTATCCGCATTTAAAAAGAAGGGGAAACCCTTTGTATCATTAGAGAGATGCCAATAGAGTTTCCTAGAGATGAGGCAGAGACTGATGAGTGCCCCCATCTTGAGGCTACCAGAGGAGGGTGTTGGGTACATAGTCTAGTACAACGCATCAGGGATCGGGATCATATTTGTCCTGATGTATGAACGAGAAATGATTGTGTATGGTTCTCGATAGCTGAGACATAATGGGAAGAACTATTATACCCATGAACTAGAGTTAGTAGTATTGATATTCACCTTTAATATGTGGGGACATTACTTGATGGGTGAAAGTTTTAAAGTCTACTCTGATCACAAGAGTCTTAGGTATATATTCTCCCAGAAGGATTGAACCTGAGATAGAAGTGTCAGTTAGATTTTCTATTGTTCTATGACTTCGAGATAGACTATACTCTTGGGAAGTGGAACTTAGTAGTAGATGCACTCAGTAGGAGATCTGGTATACAGTTGTTGAATGTGGTGACGAAGAAGTTATCTGCTTTGCGGATATCCTAGGTGGATCGAGATGGAGAGGTTTATCTTCAGTCTCTCATAGTCACTCCCCCACCCCTTCAGTTGGTTAGGTAGGTGCAGCTTGGAGACACTGACTGTGAGGCTTGAGATGCTCAAATATCCATAGGACGGGCACCTAATGGATAGTCGAAATGTGGGGAGCACATCATCCTCTTAATATGATGTATTATGGTACCAGTGGAACTATAGAAGGAAGTGTTGAGAGAGTTCTATATTTCACCTCTAGATGTACATCTAGAAGTGTCGAAGATGTACCAGGACCTCCGACGTCATCCCTGGTGGTTGGGAATAAATATATTAGTGGCAGAATTTGTCTCACGGTGCCTCACTTGTCAGTAAGTGAGGGCATAGCATCAGGTTCTAATGGGTTTATCTCATCCAATTGAGGTGCCAAAGTGGAAGAGGGATGGAATTTCCATTTAATTCATGTTAGGACATCCACGCACGTCCAAGGGACATGATTTCATCTGGGTGATATTTTACCAACTCACCATGTTGGCCCACTTCATACATATCAGAGAGTAGGGATCAATAGAGAGATTGGGACGACTCTACGTATAGGATATTGTACGGATTCATGGAGTTCCCTCGATGATTGTTTCTTATCGTGATGAAAATTTAACTTCTTGTCTATGGAAGGGGTTACAGGAGGCGTTTAGGACTCAACCTCAATTGAGCACCACCTTTCAACCTCAAACGAATGGTCAGACGAAGTGGACCATTAAGACCCTTGAGGACATTTTCCATGCTTGCGTCCTTGATATCAGCCATATTTGGGAGGATCACTTCCCCTTGGTGAAGTTCACATACAACAACAGTTATCACTCCACCATCATAATGGCACTATTTGTTCCATTGTATGGTTGACCATGTAGATCACCTCTGTGATGGACTGACCTATGGGAGTCAGGCCCCATGAGATCAAAGATGGTACGGGCTACGATAGAGAAGGTGTAGATCATTCCGAAGTATATGAAGACTGCACAGAGTAGGTAGAAGTATTATGCTGATAGGATAAGAAGTCCTCTGGAGTTCAAGGATGGTGACCGTGTCTCTTTACGGGTCTCGCCTTGATGAGGTTTGTAGAGATTTGGCCGAGGCGGCAAGTTGTCTCCAAGGATCATTAGACCCTTTCTGGTCATCAGTAGAGTTGTCAAGGTGGCATACCTCTTAGCTCTTCCCCCTAGTTGCACTAGGTGCACAATGTTTTCCACGCATCCCAGCTGAGGAGGTAAGTGCATGATCCTTCACACGTCATTGACTGGGGTTAAATGGAAATCAATGATGGTGTGACGTTTTCAGATGTTCCAGTAGAGATTGAGGATCTACATGAGAGAGTCCTTCTTGGGCGATCAATACAACTAAAGTGCATACATTGGAAGCACGAGAACCTCTAAGAGATAACATAGGAGTGGGAGGCTCATATTCATGCTTTGTACCCCCATTTTTTCCCTAGTTTGGGTTGTGGATTTAAGGGATGCAATGCCCTGAGGTGGGGAGAATGTAAAGTCCCATAATTTTCTATGTAATGTTTTTTATTATATGGAAATATTATGAGTCTTCAAAAATTTACGACATGTAATTCCGAGGCTTGGAGTGGCCGGAATGAACTTCCAAACATTCTTTAAGGATGTTCAGTTAACATGCGAGTGATAATTTGTAACTTTTGAACTGGTGCATAGAATTGAAATCTGAGGACACAGTTGAACTCGCAGCATCTATATTCACTTAAGGAGGCCTTCACTTCAACCATAGTTGGTCGATGGTGGAAGTTAAATTTTTGGGTTTTGTGGAGGAATAAAATAAAGCAATTGTTTTATTTTTTTTTCAAAATATTTCAACTTTTTTTGATTTTGGTGGAGGGGACCACCGGACCTTGAAAACCCTCTTTTAATGTGGTGAAATTAATGGTTATGTTAAATATAATAACATAACTTAAATGAGAGGGTCTCCTCACCTATCATCATTTTTGAATTGGGTTGGAAAAAATATTGGACTTTTGTTGGATAACTCTTGGTGGAAGGAACATCTAAGCTCCAACAAAGAATGAACATCTTTTTGGATCAATAATCTTGAACCAACGTCGAAGCGCGGTTGGGAACCATGTTGCGGGAGAGACGAACGTCGGCATCTTCATCGTCTTCTTCTTCTTCACGCCATCTCTCGTGAATGATCAAGGTATGGAATTGTTTATATTTTCATTTGTGATGAATCATTGTCTTCAATCTATGAACCTCCTTTTATCGATCTAATGTGGAGGTTGCAGGCCAAATAGACACAGCCTGATCCCTCTGCTACTACATTGATTGACGTGTTCTTCACGGTCAAAACTTCAAGTTGAGCAGAACTCGACCTTGACATGATAAATTCAAAGGCGACGTCCCGGGACACATAATTATTCCTTTGTATTGAAGAGTGGGCCAACTCAGCTCACCCGATGACCAGTGGAAGTGCGTCGCTGAGGTGTCAGCCACTGACATCTGCAAGGTACAGGTGGCGGCCAGCACACCAACCGGTCATGATGGTGGCAGTGGTGCAACCACACTACCGAAGGAGTTTGTTGCATGTTGGATGTGGTGACGGAGGGTGGAAGCCGCCAAGCTGTCCAGCCACATGGAAGCTGGGGTGTCACGTGTCTGCGCCGCCGGAGTTGGAGGGCACGGCTGTTGAGCCGCGGAGGCATGCCTGGAGTGCGACCGACACCCGGTCAACAACAAAGGAAAAATTGTCACACGCTAACGTCGTTGGAAGTGGAGCCATCTGGAACCATGACAGGCCACGTCACACTGAACAGGACCCGCTCCGGCGGGTCCCACATTCCAGCAGGCGGCGCCATGTGGCACTACAGTATTGGCCAAAACTGGACAGTCCAACTGGGCCATTTAGGAATCCCAAAGTGGTGCCTCCCCTGGTTAGTGGCTAGGGCGGGTACCTCTACGGCGGTCCACCCCAGCCGCGATCCGCCCCCTTTACGGGCCGGGCTGGACCCTGACCGGGTCGGGTCAACCTGAACCTTGGCGGATCGGCCTAGGCCGGGTCAGACCAAACCCGGACCCATCTAGACCTAGACTCGCCTTTTGGCCATATCTTGAAAACTAAGCATCTATTTAATGAACCGTCTATGGAACCAGAATCCCTGGATCGAGAAGGCCATTTTGATATACTCCAATTCAGTTTTGGATAATGTTGGAGTACGTCCGGGTTGGATCAAAGCCGAATCCAACTGGGCCCTTGGGACAAAAAGGCTAATAAATTACAGACCGGACGTCTGATTAATGCATCGTCTATTGTGTTGGGACCCTTATGCCATGACAGACCATCATGATTCAACTTCGTGGGACTTCTTAGAATTGTATGTATCGACCGATGGCTTGAGGAGCGGCTCTTCTTGGAATCAAGCGTGCTTAGTGCGGGAACCCTAAGGCTGGATGTACATGAAAAATCTTCATATCTTGTCTGGGTCATCTTCAGATCCTGTGTGGGTTAGAATCTACTAATCCTATATGGGTCATCTTCAGATCCTATGTGGATCATCTTCGATCTTGTGTGGGTCAACAGCATAGCTTCTTGATGAAGTAAGATGATCTAGCAATATATCTAATCATCCATACTTCTGTACTTAATTTATACCTATTGAGAGATGATTCTTTACCTTTATTGTACAATTCTGTGTGGTGATACCTTCGTGGTATTCTTCTGTGTGGTTTTACCTTTGTGGTACTAACCTTCGTGGTGTTATCTTCGTGGTACTCTTCCGTCGTGGAACAATTGTGCTTTTGGATAAAGAGTCGGGACTTGTGTTTCCTTATGAACAAGATGGGTATACTTGATAATATAGGTATATGTATGGGCATAACTAAGAAGGGTTGATTGTTGTTTTCGTGCTCTGTGATTATGGTATTGCTTTTTTTTATCCTTTGTGGATTCTGAGAGACCTCCAGGGGTCTCAGGATCCATATTGAGTATTGTTATACTCAACCCTACACGGGCTATGCCCGCACCTTACTACGTCTTGTGCAGAAGATAGACATCATTGACTGAGGCTGAGGGTTCTCGGAATGGATTCTACTCAGAGGTGGACCATTAGATGAGACTTACCACAAATACAACTGTTTTATAGCTTTACCTACCCCTCAGGTAGGATCCTTGGTGGGTGTTCACCGGAGCTTTTTTTAATTTTACTTGTACTCTCAAATTGGGATTTTATTCTACCCCTTTACCTACTATACTCACCCTATTTTCTATATAGTTTACATTGTGCTTTTATCTTGCATTGTGATTGGATTGGGTGAGTTTTTAGGTTAAAAGGCAATGCTTTCCCGGTTTTAGGGATATGCCTTTCTAGTGATAGTCGCCAGCCCCTGGCCTTTAGAAGGGGGCTTGGGGTTGTCCCAGCATGGGCCTCGGGGAATGGGTCATAACAAATTGGTCTCATAAGAGTCGGTTATACCTGAGAACTTGGACTCTGATCTTCTAATTTGACAATAGTGTTAAGTGTAATGAGTGTGGTTTTCAGTTTTGGGAATCCATTGTTGGTGCAGTGACCAATGTATCCATACACTAGGACCCTGACATCTGATTTCTGACTCCGTTGCACCGGGTGCACAAAGTTTTCCATGTATCCTATATGAGGAGGTATGTGCATGATCCTTCTCACATCATTGATTGGGATGAGCTGGACATCAATGATGGTGCGATCTTTTTGGAGGTTCCCGTAGAGATTGGGGATCGACAAGAGATAGTCCTTCGTGGGTGATCCATACATCTTGTGATCATACGTTGGATACACGAGAACCTCCATGAGAGCACATGGCAGCAGGAGGCTCAGATTCATGCTCATTACCCCCACTTGTTTCGCTATTTTGGGTTGTGTCTTTCCAGGACATAAATCCCTGAGGTGGGGAGAATGTTAAGGCCCATAATTTTCCATGTAATGTTTTTTATTATATAGAAATATTATGAGTCTACCAAAATTTACGGCACATAATTCCAAGACCTAGAGTGGCCAAAATGAATTACCAAACTTTCTTTAAGGATGTTCAATTAACATGCGAGCAGTAATTTGTAACTTTTTAACCGGTTCTCAGAATTGAAATCTGAGGACACCGTTGAACTCATAGCATCGATATTCACTTAAAGAGAACATAACTTCGACCGCAATAGGTCGATGGTGGAAGTTGAATTTTTAGGTTTTGCGGAGGAATAAAATAAGGAAATTGTTTTATTTTTTTATTCAAAATCTCTCCACCACTTTTTTTTGAATTTGGTGGTGGGGAACACCCGACATTGAAACCCCTATTTTAATGTGGTTGCATTAATGGTTATGTTAAATCTAATAACTGAACATAAATGAGAGGGGCTCCTCATTTCCCCTAGTTTTTTTATTAGGATGGAAAACCTCCTAGACTTTTGTTGGATAACTCTTGGTGGAAGGAACTTGGAAGATCCAAATAAGAATGAACATATCTCTGGATCAAGAACGTTGAATAGACGTTGGGGTGCGGTTCGAAAGCGTGTTGTGGGAGTGAAAAATGTTAGTGTCTTCATCATCTTCATCTTCTTCCTCATGCCATCTCAAACGAACGATCAAGGTTGGGAATTTTTCATATTGTTATTCGTGATGAATCATTGTTTTCAATCTATGAAATGCCTACTATCAATATAATGCAAATGGTGTGGGCTAAACAAACACGACCCGATTCCTCCACTACTACTTTTTTTGACATGTTCTTCAAGGATGATACTTTGGGTTGAGAGTAACTCGGCCTTGACAAGATATATTAAAAAGGCGACATCTCGAGACACAAAAAGATTCCTTCATATTAATGAATGGGCCACCATAGCTCACCCGATGACCCACAGATGTATGCTGGAAACCGATGTCGGTGACCGGTGTCGGCATGGTGCGGATGACGGCCAGCACACCGGCCAGCCATGATGGTGGAAATGGTGCAACTGCACCGTTGAAGGAGGTCGCGGCCCATCGGCCACGGCGAAGGATGGTGGCGGTCGGCCGCGTGAAAGCCGGGGCGGCACACATCCGCTCCATCGGAGTTGGCATCTATGGCTGCTAAGCTGCAGCAGCACGCTTGGAGGGCGGCTAACACCCGACTATCCACGAAGAAAACATCGGCGCACACCGACACCACTGGAAGGGGAGCTGGCCGGAACCCCAACTAGTTGCATCATGCCAAGAAGGACCTACTCCGGAAGGTCCCACTTTCCAGTAGGTGGTGCTATGTGGCACTTCCTTATTGTCCAAAAATAAATGGTCCAACTGAACAGTTCAAGAATCCCGGGAGGCGCCTCCCCTGGGTGGCAGCTTGGGTGGTTCCCGCCACACCCAATGTGGGAGGGGCCACCCCATTTGCAGTCTAGGATGGAATGTGGCCCAGCGGGCTGGGCCCTCCACGTTCTAGATCATCCGGGTCGGACCGGGTTGGGTTGGGCTGGGTCGGACCGGACCTCGACCCATCTGGACCCAAATATGCCTTTTTTCCATATCTTGAAAACTAGGCATTTGTTTCATGAATCATATATGGCGCTAGAATTCTTGGATCGAGATGGTCCTTTTGATGTACTCCCCTTTAGTTTTGGATAAAGATGAAGTATGGACAGGTGTGTTCAAACTCAAATCCAACCAGGCCCTCGATACAAAAATTCTAATAACTTAAAGGTCGGGTCTCCGATGGGCACGCCATCTGTTGCGTTAGGAACCTTATGATGTGACAGACCTTCTTGATACTTATTCATGGGACTTCATAACATTTTAAGTAATGAATTATGGCTTTATGAGCGAATCCTCTTAGAATCAATAATGCTTAATGCGGGAACCCTATGGCTAGTTGTACTTGAATAATCTTCAGATCCTATGTAGGTCATCATTGGATCCTATGTGGGTCAGAATATGTCAATCCTATGTGGTTCATCTACAGATCTAGTGTGGGTCATATTCAGTTCCTGTGTGGGTCATCTTTAGATCCTGTGTGGGTTATCTTTGATCCTCTATGGGTCAATAGCAGAGCTTCTCAAGAAAGTAAGATGATATAGCAATCTGGCTAATCATCTATACTTTTGTACTTAAGTTATACATAGTGTGAGCTGAGTCTTTATCCTTTTCCTACACTTCTGTGTGGTGATACCTTCGTATTGTTCTTATGTGTGGTGTTACCTTTGTGGTACTTACCTATGTGGTGTTACTTTCGTGGTATTCATCCTTTGTGGAACATTTGTGCTTTTGGATAAAGAGTTGGGCCTTGTGTTTCATCATGAACGATATGGGTATACGTGATAACCTTGGTATATGTATGGGAATATACCTATGTAGGGTTGACTGTTCTTTTCGTGCTTTTTAATTATGGTACTACATTTTGATTTCTCTTTTGTGGATTTTAAGAGACCTTTGGGGGTCTCAGGGTCCCTACTGAGTATTGTTATACTCACCTTTGAATGGGCTATGCCCGCACCATGATGTGTATTGAGCAGATGACAGACAACATTGACTGAAGCTGAGGGATCCAGGTCTAGAGGCTACTCGGAGGTGGACCATTAGATGAGACGTACCGCAGATATGAAAATTCGATAGTTGTACCTACCCTTTAGGTAGGATCCTTGGTGAGTGTTCACATGAGCTATTTTCAGTTTTACTTGTATTTTCCTACTGGGCTTGTATTCTAGCCCCTGTGCTTTCTTTACTCACCATGTTCACTATATAGTTTACCTTGTTCTTGTATCTTGTTTTGTGCTTGGATTGTGTGAGTATTCAGTTTAAAAGGCAATGCCTTCCTGGTTTTAGGGATATGACTTTCCGGTGCTAGCTGCCAGCCCCTGGCCTGTGGAAGGCAGGCTTCAGGTAGTTACAGCATGGGCCCTGTGGAACAGTTCGTGAAAATAATAGTACCATAAAAAATAATCCATATAATTTTTCCAATAAATATGAGATAAAATTGGTTGAAATTAAATTATTTACATAGAAGAAAATATTCATTGCTAATAATGATTTATTCTTTTTAATTTTACAATTTTAATTGAGAAAACATTTTATTAAATAAGTTATTATTGATTATGAGATGTAATTTACCCATAGAAAAAAATTAAATACCATATATAATATTTCAATGATAGATTCAATGGAAGCATCAAATGTATGTTCAATTATGTAAGACTTTTAACCAATGAGTCAAAATTTCTATTGATATTAGATCTCATAGAATAGGTAATGTAGAAAAAAATGGAATTTGAGAGGAAGATCATGATATGGGAATTCAAATTTCATGAAAAGGGATATATTTTCATGTTTGAAGGAAATTAAATAGTGATTACACTATATAAAATAAATTGTGTTCCATGATATCATACAAGTCCCATAGAGTTGAAACTATGAAAAGGATTCATTTTCCATATTTACCTACTTAGATGAATGAACTATAATCTCATGTATATGAAGAACATATATCTTAATCACCTAGTTCAGAAATAATTTCATATAAATATCCTTTTATATTATTTATTTATTATTATTCCTTACATGATATATTTATTATCAATTTTTTTGTGGGTAATATTGATTATTTTGAACATGTTTCATAATAGTGGTATTGTTATTCATTCTTCTCCCAAATATCATAATTAAAAATACATTATAGATTATATAATGGATAACTTATAATACATATAAAGTTAATATTCTCTTTCATGAGTACTTTAGTATTTTTCCTAGAAGTTGAAATGGACAATTAATATTATCTCGTAAATTTAAACCTATGAATGGTGTTTTCTAGATAGTGAGTTAAATATTGATTTTTTTATTCCAGTACAAATAACGATTAAGTATTTATATTTTTATATCATATTATACCAATAATTTATTGTAATAGGGTAGCCTGATATATTTGGATGAAGATTGAGATGAATTATAACAACTTATATTGTACACCAGACCATAACATCATGGACTTCCAGCCACCAATCATTATATCTCTCTGGACTTTCTTCCCACCAATACTGTAGATGTTTGTACTTGGGTGGGTAAGTAACTATAACAATGTATATTCTCTATGTGGTTGGTGGAATATCTCCTTCATCTTATGTTATGGGGTAATTGAAGCTATGTTTTTTAATGTGGTTAAAACTCATTTTTTCCTTCTAATTATTCTCCCAAATTAGTAACATTATTCATAATCTTAATGCATATAGGGATTTCTTTCTTGTACCATGTAAATCACTCTCTCTATTTTTTTCTTTTTTTTCTTTTTTTTTATTTTCATTATTTTAAAATTTATTTCATTGTGAATATTTTCATTTCTATAACATAATTATGTTTTCATAACCATCCATGATATAATTTAATATAATTCTTCATGTATGAATTCAAACCAACCAAAAAATGAACATATCATGTTTATCGGATGATTATGAGGTGATTAGATAACAATATCCTTATATCAACATCATAATGATATCAATTAGTGTTTATGATTATGGTATTTTATAATTAGAAAGTGATAAAAGACGAATTGATGAATATAAAAAAAATATTATGAATAAATTATTTTCTTCTTAGTTATCTTGTTTTATATGGTTAATTTTATAATTATTTTTTATTTATCATCTCATTAAGAGTATCATACAATTTTTATCACATTAACCTTATTCAAATCATAATTCTATAACAATTGTTTACCACTAATATCATTAAATGGATTATAATGTTTTTTAATAGAACCTTATTAAAGTAATAAACAAAATATTTAACCATTAAAATCATTCCCATGACTATCCATGTAAGGTGTTGATGAAATGGAAAATTGAAATCACTTGTTCCATAGAGGTGGAAGTCCATACATTATCATGGGTGATTATTTCATTTTATATAGAACAAGGAAAAGGAGTAATATGAATTATCATATAAAAATATAAAATATTTCATAAATATAAAAATTATATATTAAGTAATCTATTTGTACTATAAATGTAAAGTGGGGAAGGAAAAAAATTCTTCATCATGGAGGTGGTAGACCCAACAACGCACAATTCACATTTTTTTCTTAATGTAAAAGGGGGGGGGGGTAATAGTTGTAAAATAATTATAATAATATAAAATTATAATAATGATACTTATTTTATTATATTAATATTTTGAAATGATATTTTAGGAAGAATAAAATATCCTAAATATGAAAAATAGAGATTAAGAATTTATACCTTTTATCTTTGATTATCTCATTTATAAAAGAGATTAGAACTATGAGGGATGGTATTTTGAGAATACCAGAACCTCCTTGTGGTTTCTAAGAGTATAAACGATATTTTTTTGGGTAGATTTATATATGAAATTATGATCTTATTAGTATGAGGGAATGTTAGAATAGGATTTCATGTTTTATAGGTGAAAATGATTGGAATATTTTTCAAATTCAAAAAAAAATTCAATAATGGGAACTAATTATCAATGATAGTATTTAAAAGATTGATTGATAAAGGAGTGAAGAAGATGTTTGGTTGACAAAAACTTCTACTCTTCAATTATAGAAATGTTTTAGATTTTTCATCCCTTTTATGTCTAAGGTAATTTATTTTTATCATTTTAGTTTTCAATTCGGTAACTAGTTTCTACCTATGTATTTATTCTATTTTTAACAAAAATAAATTAGTAATTACAATATAATATGGGCCTAATAATTCTTAAATTTAAAACTATTATATTTTATTCAATTTATAAATGTAATCAAATTTTATTTTAAAACACAGTGTATAACGTAATGAAAACTTTTTTTCAAAATGTAACCGATGTTTAAAAAAAATAATCATTTTTAAACTTAAAAATATAAATTCCCTTATAAAATATATATTTTTTGTTATGAAAAAGTTTAATTAATTTATATTTCATAATTATATAATAATATTGTTTTATAAGTCATGTTATTTTTAATAACATTCTTATTCACTATTCGCTTACAGCTCATTATTTTTTAAAAAAAATCCAAAAACATAACCTTAAGTTAATTTTGACATTGTATTTTAAAAAAATATTTTTTTTATTAAATTAAAATTATTAAAAAAATATATTTTTTTATTTAAATAAAAATACAAAAATAAAATAATTCTTATTGAAATTTTATTCTCTTGAAATTAAGGTTTTATTAATTTAATTTATATAAATTTATAAATGATTCAATATTTAAAGAGAGTTTAAAATTAAAAATATAATCAATTTTAATAAATAGTTAAATGTGGTCAATTTAATTTGTTAAGATAATATATTATACCATTTTTGTAAATAGTTTTTTAAATTATTAATCCCTGAGAATATCAATATATAATTATTTTTATTTATTTTTATCTTTTTATATATTAATTATTATATTATTCATGAAAATTTAATATGGAACAGTTTGTATTAATCAAATTTTTCAAGTGGAATAAGTTATCAAACACATTGTTTATTTAATGAAACTATACAATGAATCCTTGAGTCATTACATCTATAGTGTATTTGAAAAATGTATCATAATACTGTAGAAACATTTTATCCAACAACATTTAAAATCTATAGATTATTCCTAGTTGGAGGTCCTCATCACCACATCCCTAGATTGGGTGATGTTTTTTAAGGGTCTCCTTCCTTCAATATATGAGATGGAAAGCGGAATATAGAGATTCTATAGGTGATTTAATTATTGAGTGTAAAAATAATTTGTCTTTATCTTAACCCATTTCATCTATGTATCATATTATGGTCATTATGGAAAAGTGTATGGTTTAAAATTTTCAGGTACTAAAAAATGCCTTCCTAGAATTGAATTCATTATAAATGAAAGGAATATGATTTCAAGTTATGATAGAGCATGTTTCCACATTCATTGGAAATCAATTTGGTTATTAGAGTAGTCTCACCAATAAATATTCACCATGAGTAGGATATAATCTAAAATAATTGTAGGACGAATGGGATAATATTTAATTAGGGTGTTTGAGACATCTTATACCCTCACTACTAGGTCTACTATTATCGATAAATTTGTTACACATAATATTTGATACCAAGTGAGATGAACCAAGCTACACTATCATATATTTATCATAATTTTTATAATTTACCTTTTAAATATCATTAATAATCACAAATCCCAAGAATTCATGGTTTAGTGTCTTTTAAGATTAGCTATATAAATAACTTATATAACAATACAATGAACATTTTTCTATAATCAAACCTATGTGGACCCCCTTCTAGACACCTTGTATATTATAATCATCTTCATAACCCAAGGAATGAAAAAAATAATAAGGTGTGTTTTAAAATTCATAGTAATAGGAAAAAACTATGAATGATTTATATAGTTTTAAATTATAAACATATAATAAAACATAAACATTTGATATGTATAAGATAAAAAATATCATGAAAAAATAATCGTTATCCCTAAGGTATTGTTGAAGGAAAGTTAATATAAAATGACCAATCATATACCTTTATATAAGAGTGTGGAAACATGATATAATAATCATGATCCATTGAACATAGAATAGACGTATGGCATAGAAATGTGTGATATGAATAATCATAAGCATATGAAATCATAACATTGTGAATAGAGCCACCACTAATCATGTCTACACAAAGTCTAGTGAACATTTCTAACCATAATCTAGTCCATTTAAAAATGTGGTAACATATCGGGCCACAATCATGTCCAATCACTATCTTATGAACATAGATAATCACAATCATGTCAACACATAATCTTATGAACATATCTAACCTAAATCATGTCTATGAACAACATCGTTATATCATGAGATATAAACCATAATAAAATTAATTTAATGGTAATATAATAACCCATTCATCAACTAATAATAATCCATACATATGTCTACTGTGTGAAATCGATCATTTATCCTGTCCTAAATAACTCATCCAATGAAAATGTGATTCATAAATTTTCCAAATGGAATCATAAAAATGACTTCAAGAATTATATCAGTTAGTACAAAAAACCATCAATCACCCAAAATATGTATTTAATAATGTAATTTATAGGGTGATTCATAATTCATTACTCAATGAGATGCATCCTTTGAATATAAAGAGGAAATTGTATGTGAAAGCGTAAAATGTGTTTTCATAAAAGAAAAGGCTGTAAATCTCTCTAAAAAGTTATGTTAAAGAATTAAAAATGAAATTATTTTAAACAAACTATTTGGAAAGGAATACCAACAATGTAACCATTAAAAAATAAATTTTAATTAAATAAATGAATATGGGTAGAGAAAATATATGAATTTGAACTGAAAAACATTTCTTGTATTTAAAAATACCTTTATTAAAACCCACATCATAAAAATGGATAGGTAAACATTTTTTAAAATATTTAAATACAAATATGATTGTAGTATGAAATAATAAATATTTGGGTTTCAATATAATAAATCAAAATTTTTTGTAATGAATGAAAATGGATATGGAGGAAAATACCCATTAAAGTGGATGAAAATCATTCTTAACAATGTTATAAATTTATTATAATGAAATTAATAAAGGAATAAGTATTTAATTATAATTGAAATTTTCCCCAATGATTAAATATTTAATGTCATATGAAATAGTAAACAAGAGAATATAGGAATCTTTGAAAATTAAGTTCATGAAGAAACCTTATCACTTAATCAAAATAAATTGACATGGAAAAATCTATTAACTTTAACCTCAAATTCAAGAAAGTCTATTTAAACTCCAATATAATAAATTTAAAATAATTAATAACATATTTTACAACCTTATTCAAATATATTACCATTTATTCTCTTCAATTGTAGTAATTTTATATACCTTTATTATTTAGTTATTTTTTTATTTTTATCTTCAAATGTGATTAATTTTGAACATTTCTCACAATATATATAATGTCGATGTTGATCCTCATTCTTGGATGCCAATTTCATCATTAATATATTATTTATGGTACTATATGTTTTTTCCATAATGATTTTTAAATTTCTAATTTTATTCCCTAATATTTTTAGCTATAATTCATGAAGTTGAAATCAACAGATTTCTTGTTTTGTTAATTGTAATGAAAAAGGTGGTATATTTATAAAAGGGTGGAAATAAATAGAATGAATTATTTAAATTTATATAGTATTAATAATTTCATAAAAATTATTTTTTTATTAAATAAATTCTTATAATCATCCATGTAAGGAGGTGATATAAATGAAATATGTTATTCATGGAGGTTGTGGTCTGCATATAACACGGATGTCATTTTTATTTTCTACTAGATGGCAGAGAAATATATAATGGTTTTTCCATAGACATAATAAAATTTTAGTATAATAATGATAGTAAGTTAAATATATTATTATGGATAGAATATTTTTGGGGGAGGATTGGCTGAAAAATATTGGGAAGAAAATGTTAAAGAGTGGATAATACACATTTGGGAGCTTGAATCTTCCCATAAAGGACTCTGTATGAATAAAGGTATGGGGATGAATTATTATAACCAAGGGTTAAAAAAGTGGAATAGATATTTATTAGAACTAAAATGGGAAAATATTAAATAGAAATTTAAAGGATATGTGTGTCTCAAATTAGGTGGAAATGATCTCCTTGTATAGGTTAAAAAGTGGTAGATTTCTTTGGAAACCAATTCAAGGTGATGGATAGAGATGTAATCACAAATTATATGGGTGATTTTGGAGATGAAATATTGGCGACACATGTGATATAGACTATTTTTAGCTAAATACATATTATATAAGGAGTATGTTATTGATAGTTTTTGATATCTATGTTATTTAATTGAAGTTACCTGACCATATGGAATGGTTCTGAAAGATCATCAATTCATTAAAGAAGTGGCATCAGCATCTATTTCCATTATAATTTTAGAATTATATTTCTATAACAAGGATTTTATAGAAGTATTTTTCTTTATGCAGGTTCGTCTAGGAGGATATTGTTTGAAGGGGTGTTCTTTTGATGTCTTCAGCTTTATGAATTCTTCTTCTGAAAGATTGACCGGTTTCTTTCTAGAAAATAGAAAATGTTTAGTGTACTATTTAGAATTTGGATATTTTATAGAGGTGATAGTCACATTGAGGATTTATACCAATGATTTGTAGTTGTAATAGTGTAATGGATAAACTCTCTCATTTCTCTATGATGACTATAATTGTATGATTGAATGATGATCTCTATAAATATGAGGGACGGTCCACCTATTATGTATGTGTGAAATAAATTGATAAAAAGTTGTATTAATCTAGGTGACTTATTAGTCATACTTTTGTAATATTTTCTTTTCATATGAATGGATTTATACAATTTTTCTCCCACATATGTAGAATGTTTTAGTTTAAACCACTGAAAAAAAGTGTACATTATTATTATAATTACATTCATTGAATAAATGTTTTGTATTTATTCATTTTAAAATAGATGAAGTTATTATTTTAATTTATGTGGTGATTTGGGTGATATTTTTTCTAACAAGATCTGAAACACTTAACGTTATTGAGTTCCTTACTGAATCTATTAATTCCAGTGTGATTCTAGATCGACTGCTTCTAGTGTTATTTGGAAAGAAAATTTAGAGGTTTTACACAACAATTATATCAAATTTCATATTTCAAAAGAGGGTAATAAGTTTGGTTTTATATTTTAGGTAACATTATCATACATAACTATTTTTTGAAATTTCATTGGGTTTTTGATTTTTTGGAATGACGATGTCAGTGGTTGGAAAGGATTGAATCAAAAAACTTCATGGAACAAACTTTAGTTTTTGTAAAATGCACATGGAATTCTATCTCATTCAAAAATATACATAGCTTCTATTAAAGGTTATCAAACCAGAATAAATGGATAAAAGTGAGTGAGAAAAGATGGATCCTAAGGAACATGGTTTTATATAAGTATCATTATTCTGGAATGTGGTTCTAAAAATTTAAAAGAAAAAGAAAAAAACAAAGTTGTTGGAATCCCTTATAAATATGTACAAGAAAACTACAATGATAAATAAATTGTTATTAATAAGGATGTCATTCAGCATGAGGTTATCAAAATAAAGATCTTTATCTGATCTATTGAATGATTTAATATTAATTTGGATTCAGCTAGATTCTGTAAAGGTTACATTTATATATGATGTTTGAGTGATTTTGAAACTATTATAATTACAGGATTATTGGTTGTCCATTGTAATAGTTGTGATTAGTTCAAGTTGAAAGAATGAATTGATATTAACAGATATTTATAACTGGATTATCAATGAAGCACTCTGAATGAAAAAGTTTTTAGATTATTTCAGTGATTTATTAAATATATAAGGAAGGGAATTCTCACATTATTAGAATAATCTGATGAAATCTGAAAATAAATCAATGTATAAGAGTAGAGAGATATCTCTATGAAGTAGGTCAGTTTTTTGGATTTTCATAAAAATAGGTTGTGTTACGAAATAATTTCTTGATTTGAATAAAACCTAATAAAGGACTACATTTTAAGAATTGGTTGTTTCAATATAGATGGTTGTAAACATAATTTTGAGTGTTTATACTAAAATGTAATCTTGTATCATAGATTCCAGAGAATCAATCCATTCCACTAGAGAAACTATATGCAAGAAAAATTATATATTTAGAAATATTTATAGAATAGATCTTATTTGTGATGAAGATATAGACAATTTTGGTAAAGGAGATGTAAAAAAAGAAATTGAATAATTTTTTTTCTTTATAGTGAATTATGTGTAGCATGCCCCAAGCCTATAGAACATCCTGATTTCAGTTGGTCTCCTAGATGAAGTAGGTTTCAGAAATTTTTTGGAGAAGTTTTATATAATATCACTCCATGTTCTATTATCATAATTAGAGGTGTAAAAGGTGGGTATTTTTATTTCAATATAAGGGTAGTTGTATATAGAATTTCTACAATATCAACTTCAACCTGTTCAAAACATTGGAATAATTGATTTGGGTACCTTAGTGGGAAAGGTATGAATATTCTAGTTGAAAAGGTAACAATGAAGTATGATCATTCATACATTAGAAGAAGGGAGATATTTATGCTCATCAAGTACTGAAAGAGGTATTTTAATCATTCTATAATAACATAAAACATCTAAAAACTAGAGTTCATCCATATAAATGTTTGGAGTCCTACACAAATTAATTCTCAAGTAAGATTTAGGTAATGTATTACCTTCAATGATGATTCTAAACGAAAATCAGGGATACACTTTCTGAAATATAATAGTGAATATTTTGGAATCATCATTCAATGGAAGGTTATAGTTCAAAAGTCAAATGGAATAAAGATGAAATTTTTGAGGCTAGACAATAGTGATAATATTATAGGAAGGAATTTATAGTAATATTATAGTTATAATGTAATTTGGTATTTGACGATTATTCCAAGAACATCAAAACAAAATGATGTAGCTGATAGAAGGAATTGAATATTGATGGAAATAATAAAAATTAAGCAACTACATTATAATATTAACAATGATTTTTGGATAGTATAAGTGGGTAGAAAACATACATAATTAATAGAATTATATAGACACCAGTTGGACATCAGTTACTAGAAGAACTATAGTCTATAAAAATTTCAAAATATTCTCTTCTCATAGTTTTAAACAATTTAGCCTACATTCATGTGGATGACAAAAACATAGATTAGATGAAATAAAAATCTCAATCATTATTTTTTTTTAAGAATATAGAGATAAATACTTTTGTTTTAATCATTAGAATGAGAAAATGAAGAAAGATTTTAGAATTAGGAATTTTCTCTTCAATGAGAATATCTTAATGAAAGATCAAAACATGAAGGAAAAAGATGTTGAAAATAATTATTTAATATTAATTCATGTTGATCAAAATGGTGGTTCTAGAAAATCCCTAGTTCTAAAAAGTTTATATATCTATATGTTTATTTAAATATAATATTTTATAGAGGTATGTTAAGAAGGTTGTGCAGAATGTTAGGAAGTCAAACCATAAGAAGATATACCTAAATGATTAGGAACTCAGGAAGATAGATCTAGAGTTCTGAAATTGTGAGGGTTAAAAATATACAGCTTCAGAGGAATATGAATCATAAGTTAATATATTACGATCACTGAGGATCAGATGGACAGTGTAGAGGTGTAGAGTTTATCTTAGTTTCTTACATTTAATGAATATATCGGGGCTTATAATTCCATAAGAAGTGGCTAGTCTATGTGATTATAGAATGTGGTAATTATTAATTAAAGGGTAGATAGATTCACTACAAGGGAATAACATATGGGAGATAACATATTTAACAAAAGGAAAGAAATACCATTAGAACAAGCATGTTTTACATTTTAATAAAGAATATGATAAGAGGAATAGGTATAAGGAAAATGTGGTTATGAAGGTGTTTTAATAGAAGGAAGGCATTGACTTCACTGAACTGTTTCATATTTTATTAAAACATGCTTCCATTATAATTATATTAATCTTGGTTCCCATTAAAAACTTTTACCTTGATAAAATTGATGTGAAGACAACTTTTCATCATGAGGATTTGGATAATGAAATTTAGATGAAGAAACCAGTTGGATTCACAGATAAATTAAATTAGGGATTGGTTTGTAAATTAAAAATAAAAATTTATGGTTTGAAACCATACCCATTCTATTTGAACTAGAAGTTTGAATTATTTATGAAGGATAAAGGATTCATAATAAGTAACTCCAATAAATTCAGTTACTACAAAAATTTCAACAAAAAAGACATCAATATCCTACTCTTGTGTATGGGTAATATGTTATTATTGGGTCTGAATGTTAAGATAATTTAGAATTTAAAGGATGAATACTATTGGAATTATGATATTAATGATCTTATTAAAGAAAAAAAATAAATTTGGTCATAGTGATTGAAAATGGTATGAAAAAAAGGATATTGGTTTCATCATAGAATGATTACACTTGGAAGATTATTGATAGATTCAGAATGAGTCGATGTAAGGCAGTTTCAAATCATCTGACTTGTCACTTTATACATTCAATAGATCATGGACAAAGAATATAAGAGGAAAATAAGTACATGGAAAAATTTTAAAATGATTCAATATCCAGATGTCAGATATATACTATGGTGTAAACTCATCCAAATATTGATCATACAATGGGAGTATTCTTCAAACTCAAGGAAAATATAGGGAATGGTTATTGGGAATTTATAAAGTGGATTATTTGATATCATAATATAATATATAGTATAACTATTTATTTTAAAGATTATTTTTTACTTGAACTCATAGATACATACTTTAGGGATGATTCTGATTCTTAAAATACAATAACCAGATATGTTTTTTCTTTTAGTAAAACTATGTTCATTTGGATTTCCATGTTAAAATCAATGATTTCATATTATATAAAAAAATATAGTATGTTTCAATTACATAAGGATGGAAGAAGATGGTGTGTTTTAGGTGTTTAGATTAAGAACTCGAGTAGAGATATGATAATTCTTTTCTCTATTTTTATAGTCATAATGAAATTAATTTGGAAAAATACATTGTTTTTCTGAAGAATGAAACAAATTGATCTAAAGTACCATTAAATTTAGAAGATACGGGATAATGGTGAGTAAGAGTAACTAAATATATCTAGATAAAAGAATCCAACAGCCATTTTCACTAGAAGTTTGGGTCTAAAAATACTAACGAACTTTTAACACTTAGTCAGACAAGGGTGAATGGAAAGATGTGGGGAAGCATTGTGTGCAACAAAAGTTGAATGTGATGTTATGGTTTTCAATGAAGAAGTTTTTAAATGGGAGGTTTTTTGGAATGTGTGAAATTTACTTTAATTGATCAATGTCAATTAAACTAAAGGGGTGGTTCTAGAAGATCTTTAGTTTATTGAATTAGTGACACAATAGTGTTTCTATTCAACATTTAAAATAGATGTTTTTAAAAGGAGGGTGTTTCAGATGGATGTTTCTTTAATTAGGTTATTCTAGAAAGATGTTATTTGGAAGGATGTTCTTATGATGTTTTCAACCTCATATAGTCTTATTCTGAATGTTTGGTTGTGTTATTTTTCAAATAATGTGTATGTTCAGTGTTTGGTTAAAAAGGTACTGATTTATTGGATTTTTTGTTCCCATTAAGGATTGATACAAGATATTGGTAGTGGAAATAGTGTGTAAGTGGAATCCCAAATTTCATAGAGGTTAGTGAAACTAGATGACTGCATGTTTCTCTCTCTAAATAGAAAGGTTTTTTAAGATTTTTCTCGTTGGTGAAAATTATAATTACCCGTTTTAGTAATTTAGGTGACTCATTACTTAGAAATTTGTTCTTTTTTCTTTCCCAGGGAATAGAATGCTGTAATGTTTCTCCCATGGACATATGATCATTAATTATAAAAAATGAAACCCAAAATTATTATTTCTTACTTATTTTTTCGTTTATTTTTTGAATGTTTTCTATTTATTTGAATGAACATTATTGAAGTAGTTTTTTGACTTACTTTGGTGATTTGGGTGAACATTATATATTTCAAGTTCCAAAATACTAACCTTTAGAATGTTCCTTCTATAATTTGTTTACACTAGTGTGATTCCATATTAAATTCTTTCAATAGTTTATCTAAAGTATATTACATGTTGTTTCTCAATATAAGTGTGTTGTTAATTTGGAAATATTTGAGTAACTTTAAGTTACCTTTTTATCCCTTGTCATCCTTGATTAAATATTTACCAGGGTGATTATTTTTTATTAAAAATATCGTATAATATATATTAAAAAATTTTGATGTGATAAATATAATTTTGGACTCCATATAATCTAATTAAATTAATACATGTTATAAAATTATCTTCTATATTAAAACACTGATATAGAAAAAAACATTTTTTTAGAAAAACTTATTCCATACATTAACTTTTTTTATTATTATTTCAAATAAATTAATAATTAAATAAGTCATCATATATTTTTTATATGTTTAAACATCATATTAGATTCATCAAAATAATATTAATTTAATTTATTTATATAAAAATTACACAACGTAAGTAAAAATAATTTTATGAAAAAATAATTTTTTTACCATGGTAACTAATATTTAGTTTAGTAATTTATTTTTATGATGAAAATTAAACAAAAATTATTAAAAAATTAGATATTTGATTAAAAAAATGGAAACCATTTTATTAGACTCAATTTATATAAATGATAAATTTTAATTTTAATATAACATTGTATAACGTATTTAATAATTTTTTAGAAAATATAAATTTATTGAATAAAATTAATTTATTCTTATTAAATGGATAGTAATAACTATTTGATGAAATTTAATTTAGTTTAGTGTATATATTATCAAAAAATTTCATTAAAATAATTATTTACTAGATATTAATTTCAAAAAACAAACAATAATTTAAAAAAAAAGGTTATTGAAAAATATAAATATTATATTAAATAATATTCACCAAAAAAAATTAAAATTAATTATTTATAATTTAAAATTTTTATTTTACCCATCCATTTATATTAAAATAATTCATTGAATTTAATAAATCCATTATATCATACTTTAATAAAAATAATATGTATTGCATAAATATATTTTTATAAGTAAATATTATATTTTTATTTCTTTAATTATTATTTATTCATTATATTATTTTAAAATTATTACAAAAATTATAAAAATTAATTATTCTTATCAAATATATATGTATCCAAATACCATATTTCGCTTTAAATTGGTTATATTACCACCATTAATTCATATAAGTTAATTCCATTCTTACATTTTAAATCACACTTCTCTTTCTCTTAATTTTCATTTTATATTTCACAACATACATTCTACTTTAATTTCATTATTTATCATTATAGGTTTGTTTATACTACTGGTGATCCTCATGGGTGAATATGATCAAGATAATATTATTTTTGTAAAATATATTATTATTTTCTATTTATTTTCCCATTTAAATTTATGCATTATTAATGGATATAATCATCCATGTTTTGCAATACTTATTTTAATTTACTCTTATTATAATATTTTATTATGATTGAATAAAATGTTATTTTATTGAATGGCGTCTTGTATATCTTATTTTCTATAGTTTTCTAATACATTTGAAAGAATGGAAACACATTTTTTATGAATTAAAGACTTGTTGTTTAAGGAATGAAAATGTATCTTGAAACATGGGGTGCCATAGTTATTGTGTTTTATAAAAGAGTATCTTCACTCAAGGTGATTATATTTTCTATAGGATAATATTAACTCAATTATTTTAGACTATAAGTGGAATAATATTGACTCAAAAAGTTTTTATTTCCAAGATTAGGATATCAACTCATGGCTTTCAGATCCTAAGAGGTGAATCTCGACTCAATATGTTTGTATTCCCAATAGTAATTATAGACTTAGAGTTTTTGATTTTCCAAGAGAAATACTTAACTCAAGGAATTTGGATTTTACCTGTTAAACAATTGACTTGAGCAATTTGGTGTCACAACATTATATTAATTGTGTAATACCCAATGTGAATGAGAGGGCCCAAATTCTAGGATGGTAGAGGGAATAGAATGAATGTGAAACTTTTTGTTGGATATGAGATTGGATATTTTGACATAACTATATATCCTATGAAAATAATAATCAAGGCACAAATATTTTTGAATGATGAGTCCCCTATACAGATTTGGCTCATACATAAGATAAAATAAAATGATTTCATCCAAGTCCAGGGCTATTAAAGAAGACCTGACATGAGATGGTAAACCTATAAACTAGAAAATATTATGTATATATGGATTGTATTTATGGTGATTGGGTCATATATAATAGACTAATATATCTTGTTTTAGGTCTTATAGGATGCACAATGAGGTCATGAATTTTCATCTCATTTAATGAGGACTATGTACCCAATGGATATTTTCCATGTGTAGAATCTCAACTCAAGGATTTGGGGTTTCCACGAGGAATGTCTCAAAGACTCAAAGAATTTTTTATTCCAAGAGGAGTATAGCCACTCAAGAAATTTTATATTCCACATGGAGTATCTTAACGTCTTTTAATATGAGTATTTCAACTCAATCCATTTAGGCTTCTAATAGAAGTATCTCAACTCATGAAATATTAAGTACAAAGAGAAGTATTTAAAATCAAGGATTTTGGGTTTCCAAAGGGATTATCTCAAATAATGGAATTTTTTATCCATAAAAAAATTCCTATCTATGAAAGAGCACCATAATAGGATTTCATATTCTTCCTCTGATAATGGGCACAATTCATGAATTTATAGCATCGAGGGTATTTGAATCCACTTGAATAGATGGGTTATTGAATATTTAAATCATAAAATAATTGAGTTTATAGGAATAATTGATATTAATTTAACCTTTTTAAAGGGAGATAATACAACCACACCATCATAAAATATATTTTTGGGGGTTATAGGATATTATTTTTAGAATTAAAATATTCATATGGCTAGAAAGTTTTTTATGTTGTATGGATGTCATTACCAAATAGGGGAGTAATTTTTTTCATAGAATACACTTTCTACTTGTTTCTAATAAATGTAGAATCGATAAGATACACACCAGGTTTGTAATTCTAAGAGGTAAATTTTTTATTATGGTTGGGGGTTATGAGGTGATTCAAACATCAATGTTATGAAATAGGTTCATAGAAAAAAGGATATAGAATAAGTTTTCAAGAACCCAAAAGGTTATGAAATAATGTATTAAACATATTATTGTGGTGAAGGGATATAACACGATGTACATTTATTACATACTCATCTTAAAGTAATTTATCTCTCAAATTAAATATATATCCTTGTAGTGAATGATGTTTTACCCATAGTATAGTTTTTGATCAAGTGAAAGGGGGAAAAGAAGATATATTCTAAATTTTTCCAAGAACAGTAGGACCAATGACCATAGCTCAAATTTTTCTAGGTATAATTTTTAGTCCCAAAAATCAGTTTACTTTTTTAAATTTTTAGCTAAATTTTTTCTAATCCACCTATGAGAATAACCATAGTGGGAAGGAACTAAAATTTCTATATGTCCACCCTTTAATGGTTTTAAACCTGGTAAGATATGTTCCTTTTCCTTTCTTTTGAATAATTTAATTCTTTTTTTGTATTTTATGTTACCGTACTAGAGATAAGAGAATCAACGTTTTCCTAGGATTCCATTTATGGTTTGTTGTCTTAGTTTGAACTATGTATTTTTTTTCATTGGTATCATATGCTCCTACAATCTAGACTAGTGAAACATATGTTTAATGTAAAATAGATTTGAAAATTGTTTTCTTAAGTTTATGTGTGTATATCATTGATGAAAAGATCAAAAATTATGTATATAAATAAGGGAAAGAAATATATAGTGTGATTTGAGTGACCAATGTTGATATATAAGACCTAAATGTTAGAATAACATAGTTTAAGGTCATAGTGAATAGAAAAAAGTGTGTTAGTCTATTTACAAATAAAGAAAATGTGGTAAACTGTCAAGAATAAAGAATGGAAATCTATCAATACAGAATACCTCATGGAGAGGTTCACATAGTTTAAGATTATATTGATCAGACCATGATAGGTTCATCAAGGCCTTTTTTGTAGATCAATCTCATATGTTGTATAGAATGTAATATAATGAGTCAAGAACATTGCGAACAAGTTTAGATGAAATACCTTACTTGAATGAGTAACATCCTGATAATAGGGTGGTAATAAGGATTGAATGGGACGGAAAATTATAGGTTATCCTATGATAGTAGATCTAAGAATCATTATTTATCTTGTTATAACATGAATAAGGACATATATAGTTCTTAAAATATATTAGTTTTTTCCAAGTGTAGGGTTATTGGAGGAAATAAATCATGAATCAGAAAACCTTTAAACTTGGATAGAGTAAAGGATTATATGGGAAATAAATTTCCTACATGGAATCATGATATGATATTTGAGCATCAATATGTATATTTTAATAGTAGATATCAAGCCATATGTTGTTTTTTTAAAATGAGTCTCTGAATAGATCTAACTCATGTATAGGGGAAATAATAGTGAAACAGATAACTATCCTAGAGATATAAGGGAGGAAGTATGATAAGATTTATTAAAGTTATTGTTATATGGGTATAATTATGCATGGATGTGGGATTTACTATCGAGCCTTAGATGATAGATCTAGGTTTCACTATTCATATTTTCATTATGGAAATCAAGTGAGGTGTTGTTTGGGAGAAGGAGAATTTTTTTCAAAGGTCAGGTGAACCATGACATTAGGGTATGTAGATGATTCCATATCCATAAAACCTTCTATAAAGGATAACTCTAACATAGATCAACCTCTTACATAAGGGGGTGTATTTTAATTTTATATTTCATATAATAGACCACTCTAATTATTTTTAATCCATATGGAATAGAATACTCTAAACAGTTTAATTTCATGTTGGATAGAATACATAGAATACAATTTATGGTCATATAGTAAGGATTACATGGAATGAAATTTTATTTATTATGATAAGGACCCAATGTATTTCAGTTTAATGTCATGTGATAATGACTCTTGATAATTTCATTTTAGGTTTAGAAATCATTGACCAAATATTCATCTGGTAAATGCACATGATACTTGAATCCCCCTCAATAGTGTTTGTATTGCGTAAGGGAATTTTGATCCCCTTAAACATGGGGGAAAAGATAATGTAAATCATGTTTTGAAATTTATGAATATAATATAATGGAATGTTGACTATGGGAATAGGATTAAAATTAGTATGAGAGAAACCACCACCAAACCATCATAAAATAATGAATGGGTTTTTTTTAAATCATTTTTGGTATTGATACCATTCCCTAAGGGTTACATAACAGCTCAAATGTTACTATGATTTTCACTATTTATTTATAGACTGGTCTGTTCAGATGAATCAACAAACCCAATTCCAATTTCCTTGAGAGGGGGAATCCAATTAGGTATTATCAATGTTTATAGGATTATAAAAGGGGAATCTTGACTCAAGGTTGTAGGATTCCATGATGTGAATCTCAAATCAAGGATTGTTGGTTGATGGTGATTCAAAAAACAATGATCTGACGTAGGTTTTGTGAAAGAGTAGATTTTTAAAAGGGTATGGAATACTCTATGGTTAAACAGTCATGTTCTAGATGTATTATTTTCAAAAAAGGAATACACACTATTATAATATAACGGTAAATAAAAACCCAAACGAAGATGTATATTCTCAAGAGAATTTAGGTAATAGATATAATTAGATATGTAAATCCTGTTTTTTGAGATATAGTTTTGGTATTTAAACATGGATTTATATTCTATAAAATAGAACTTGTTGGGAAAATGAAGAATCTCTCCTTCTGTAATTTAGGGGGTAAAAAATGTAAGTGATATGCATTGGAGAACTTTCACTAGGTTAAGGTTATCTAGGATGGACTATGAATAACACAATTTAAGGTAATGTTGTAAATATCTCATTTCAAGTAATTAAGTGTTTTGGGATAAGGGCCTCGTATTATGCAGTTTAGATTCACATCAAAAGGACTTTGTGTTGTGTATTTTAGATTCATGATATTAGAATTTGGTGTTGTACAATTTTAATTCTTGTAATAAATAATTTGTGATGTTTATTTCTGAGTAATACATTAAGAACATGTTCATATATCATGGATAATTAGCCATGATACTTCTCTATTAGAGTGATAATGACTCACATGTATGTCATGTGGTCTTGGGATTATCTATATCTATCAGGAATTAATATATATTATTTTGTATAGAATATTTAAATAACAAGAATCTTGTAATTTAGTTTCCCAATATATGTTCGTAAGGATAATGATTTTAATAGTATTTCATATGTTTGTCATCGATTATCTTGATTTTAAAAAGCAAAGAATTTTTATGCACTATTTAATAGAAGAAATATGCATCCACATGCTCAAGCTAAAATTAATATATCTTCTATCATCTATCATAAAAAGATAGAAAATAGTAATTCTTTCATATAATTTGTGTCTTCTACCTGGGGTTCACACATGGATAAAGAAGATATTTTTATGTTTCTATCATCATTATCTACTCATCTAGCATCATTGGAATAAAATCCTTAAAGATAAAGCTCCTATTAATTATATTCCCTAAAAACTGATGGTGGTAAAGTAATTGGAATGGTCTCTTTAATATTTCACCTTTGGTCTCTTAGTCCTTTAATGATCAATAAATTATTTTCCATGGAAAAGGAAAAATACCCAAAAACATTCTCATGTTGGAAGGCATATACTTTTCTCTATCTACCTCTAATATGATGAAAATATTTTTTACACTGTGTGGAACACATTCCTTGATCTTCATTGGCACATGGATGAATTTTACATCTAGGAATTAGTTCTTTAATCTAAATAAATTCCTGGGTATATGTTGAACCTATTGATGATTGGTACATCAATTGTTTCACCCAAAGTCTAGAGAACCCTAACTATCATGGGGACTATATCACTGATATTGAATGATATCTGAAATAAAATCGATGATGGACTAAAATAGATTGACATTAAGTAAACCATATGGGCTGGGGTACTTCACTTCATGGAGCATTGCAGTTTAAAGGAAATATAATTTCACTATCAGGAAAATATCCCTCAAATAAAAATTTTAATTATATTATAGATATTTTTACTTTCTCTATGAAAATGAGTTATTTATTCCTATGTAGAGATGTCCTTGACAACATTTTATTGAAGACATGTATAATACATGAAACCACCATTTCCATTACCAATGTAATGAAGGTTGGATGATAATGGTTTTCCTTGTTGGGATCCCAATGATTGGATATAACATTGAAATTAGGAAAATTCTCTAACAATATTGTGTTCTGAGGAATCAAAAGGGTTGGAGACACCTTCTTTAAACGTAGTAAAGGCATAACCAATGTCTACTTCACCTATTATTGGAGTGGATAATATGAAAATATATTGGTAATTAAAATATTTTATAAGTCTAAAATTTTCTCTGTCAATTTCATAGTCCTCTGGATTTGGTTTAATACCTAGATGATAATATGTTGATCCAATAATAGGCTCTCATTTCACAATAAATTCATTCTTTGTGTTCATTATAGCCAAAAAAAATAACTTTTATTGAGGTCAACAAGTAATCCTCGTCACAATAGGATATTTTTTTGTGGGATGGTTCCCATTAATTATATATGTGGGATGGTGCCCATTCTTCTAATGTTGGGGGCATTGAGTGTGTGAATATTTAGAATGGATTACAAATAATTGGGTATACCATTTGCACCATGTATCTACTATAAAAACTGTATAGGATCTTAGGAGACTGAGGTGTATAATTTTCTACCATTAGAGTTATATAGGGATTTGGTATCATTAAATTTTGATTTTTTCATTCCCCAATGATGGAATACCCATAATTAAATACATTCTAAATCATTCATACACCATGAATATTTATATTCCCATATAGGGTATTTTATCTTTATTATATTATTAGGAAGAATGGTTAATATGCATGCTATATGTGTTTTGTGATGGTTTGATGGTACCTAAACATCAGTGACTACTACAACCCAATATTTTAGTTTATATATCCCTTTAAATAAATATTTTATGGTTAATACCTTGTGATACATAGACAACCGCAATGCATTATTATGATAAAATTTTAAAATAAAATAAAATATATATTACAATATAGATAAATTAATTATAAATAAAAAAATTAAAAACCCATAAGTAAACACTTTATAATAAAATTTATAGGTGCTAACAATCTTGTCAAAATTCCATTGATTCAAAGGAAACTATTTTTATTAATTATGTATTTTTATTAAATTTACTACTTTTAAAGAATGATATCAATAAACTGTATTGATAAAATTCATGAAATTGTTATTAAAATAATTTAATAATATAAAAAAAATAAGTAACTATATAGAATAATAATTTATATATTCAGGGTTAAACATAAATGTTTTGTTTAAAAATATTTTTTTGTTATATATTTTATGTTTTTATTTAATAGTTAAATTTATCATATTTTAAGAAAGAAAATTAATAAAATTTATTTTCATATATTTTAAAAAATTAATAAACATCCAATCATTAATTATTATTACTTATTATTAAAGATAATTTCGTTTAATGATAAATTACTCATTTTTTAAAAGAATTTTTTCTATAAGTTGTGTATTTTCATTTTAATAAACTAAAATGTAATATATAAAATAGTCATATTAATGAATTTAATTATATATGTATATACATATTCAAAAATTTAACCAATCATGTAATTATATTTACTTTTTAATTAACAGTTATAAATTTATTTTTATGCTTAGAAATACATTTTTCTAGAAATATATATTTTATGTGTTATGAATACATATATTAAAATTAATTTTTTTCATCTTTATATATAGAATCCAATGAAATGGGTTGAATATTTTGAATTATCATATACAAATTAATTAATATGGTCAATTTTAATTTTATTTTCAATCCAAAATTAAGTCACTACGGTAAATATAACAAATGAGTTGAAAGTGTTAAATTAATAGATAAGGTTCTGAAAAATAAAAAATAATTATACCCAAATATTGTTATGATAGAATTTTTGACCTCCCCTTATCTTATCTCAAATATGTTTTCACTTTGGATCCACTTTCCTTGAATGTCTCCTTCCTTTTATTTTAAGAAATATATATTTACAAAATAATATTACCTCTTATAACCTATTAAAGGATTCCTCATATACCCACAACAACACATGCCTTTTATTTGGTTTTCACATTAATTAATACCAAATTCATCTTCCTAAAAATCCTCTAGTACTTTATGGAACATATGATCTCAAGAATAATTCTTGGACCCCGCATTTCCTAGAGGCACTCTAAAAGTAGATTCAAGCTTTCAGCGTATGTATTATCCTCTCCTTAATAATTAATCATTATATTATTCGTCCTACTCTTATTAAATATGTTTTATAACATTAATAAAATGTTTTATAATCATTAATATTATTTAAAAGTGTTATTTTTAATATAGAATAACATTTTCTTATTAATTTAATTATTATAACCTATTCGCATATTTGGTCAAGTTTTGTCATGTACAAAAAATGGTGTTTTAATCTTTTATGTCATTAATGACTAGAAAATTTAAATAATTTTAATATTATATGATAATTATTAATTTATGATATTTTATTAATTCTATAATTTTAATATTCCAATGTATATTCACAAATTAATTCAACTATTTTTTAAGTTCAATAATCACGGAAAATTAAGATTTTTAATTTTTCCATGTAAACCATAAACATAAGTTTTATGAAACAAAAATGGGATAATAAAACTATATAAACTCATAAACTACATATTCATAAACATACTGGATATGATAAAACCATTATTAATAAGTAATTACCGAAACTTCCAAATTAAATCATGCATGGAAAACATAATAACAAACACCCAATAATGGTTTAAACAATGAAGAATTAATATTTGGGTAATAATGAATTATAAATGAAGGGTATTAATTATAATAGATTATAATAAGGTTATTATACATATTTTGGAGAAACATAAATTTATTATATAGGGATTTAGAGAGCATTTCACCAAGTGTAAATCTAATGTAAGAGTTTCTTTTCCAATCTCACTTTAAAATCATGATTTTATATATCTGAATTCCAATTTAGAGAAGTTTTTTATTAATTATCTCTAAAACTACATATATTTTGGCTTCCTCTATTTATTTTTTATTTTTTATTTTATTTTTACCATCTCACCTTCCTTTTGTTCACAACTCAATTGAAAGGCTACATGTAAGTGGATCCAACCTTATCTCACTTTTGCTATTGATATTATTTATAATCCATGTCCATATTTTGTATATTTTACAATGAATATTCATCTATATAATTATATAGATTATGAAGTTAATTTTTAAATTTATTTTACTATATTTATACATGTTTTAAATGAATCTATTTCTTATGGGTTATTTTTTATTGACTTTGAATTTATTTACCATAGTCTGAAAGGAATATATCTTTTTAATTTGTTTTGTATGATTTATTTTTCTCAACATTTTATTTTTTTTATGAATATTTTATTATAATTTTTCATGGTTCTTATAATAATTTATTTATAAATTATTTCCTATATAATAAAATTTATCAATAAATTAATGGTAATTTTGTCTTATTTTCAATGACTATTTTCAATGCTCTTATAATGATTTTTTCATCTATGTAAATATATTTTATAATTTTTAATTCATTATGGATATTCTCTAATGATACGATCCACATTATTTGTTTGGATTTATTATGACCATGGTTTTTTGAAATATTAATGAAACCCCTTTATTTCTCATAGGCTAATCTATCTTTGATGAGATTATGAATGTTTTTAGGTTCACATGACACACATATGTTTGGTTTATAATTATGTTATGAGTGTAACATCTTGATCTGAACCACCAGGTCTGATTCTTAATTCTAAATGAACTCATGTTCTCCTCCCCACATGCAACGGGGTTTCGACTAAATGTTTGGGTCGAAGTATGAAGGTGGTGAGACTATACCATCCATATCATGTCATTGAGAAGGATTATAAATAATAATTAAATGATAATGATTAAAAAATTAGAGTAAATGAAAAAAACTAAAGAATATATACATAACATAAATTGATATCTCCCTGTTTGGTAAACATGTACAAATTTTGAAACATATATACAAAAATATTTTTGTTCTACTGAATCTCATCCACTACCATCTCTATGCTCCACTGCTCACCCATCTACCATAGGGCCCTTTCCATTCACTGTGTCTCTCAAGAAATCAACAGGCACATAAAAATTCCCTTATAGGGTGTGGTTAAAATTATCAGTTACACACAAGAAATGTTTCCTTTCATGGTTTTCTCATTTATAACAAGTGTATTACATCATAATAATAATAAATATTGGAACCATAAACACAAAATTCAAAACTAAGTATTAGTTCACTAACTAAGTCTCCAACATACCCCATTCCATGCCATATTAAGCTCTATGTAGGAAAAATAATCATGGAATGTCTCATGAATAATATACCATCACATAGATCTTGGGATCCACCTCTCAATAAACCAAAACATGGATCATGGAATCCATATATAAGTGTTAGTAAGAGAATGAACCAAACATACACTCTAAATCCATCTCTTTGAAATGGTAAGGAATAAAGTCACGAACCTTCTCACTGCTTAGAATCCAGACTCATGTCACATGTCATGCTAGAAAACTATCAGGTTCCCACGATGCCTTGGGTCATGAAATAGGGTGGTCATGACTCTCATGCCAATCTACCAAACCATTATATCCCTAACCAACTTTAATTCTCTTACCCCAGTTACCCAGAGTTAGTGCTTTATTACATTACATTGGCATGATCATAAGATATGAAGTTTAGAAAGACTGATCAATTTAGTAAACATGGAAGTAATAGATACATACATAAGTTTTACGATAAATTATGAAATGAAAAAGGAAATTTATTTCCCTTTGAACGCACTCATATCCATTATCATATACCTAGATGTCATTCATAATTAACTTCTTCATATCCGGGGAAAATTAAAACAATACAAAAGGGGTGAGCTCAGATGCTCAGTAAGGATAAAAATATATCAGAAACATTCATAATTAAGAATAAACATTCAAGGAAATGTATAAGAATAAAATACATGAATTTTAAACTTAAACTTCAGCATATTATGTAAAAGGTAAATCAAATAATTCAATTTACTTATTCACATTGATATTTTACAAGTCGAATAACAACATGTAATATCAATATCTAATCTCATAATTATAGAATAAAAGATATCATGCATAATAACAACATAGTCAAGGCATCGTGTCATGAATATAAATAAAAATATGTTTATGTCCTTGTGGTAAGACACTAGTTTGTCTCATGAGACCTACCGATGCATCGAGGGGCTATAGTGGGCCCCACCCATATCTAACTAATTTAAATGAATTACACATATGAAAAGGGAGAAACATAACATAAAAGTTTATATCAAACTAGCATAAAAAAATTTAATAATATAACCATAAACTGTGAATGACATAAAAATAGCACATCCACAGTCAAAAAATCATAAAAATATCAATACAATATGGAATATTTTATCATAATAAATCAACTTCAATTAAACATAAAATCCAACAATATATTTTGACACATATGAAATCAATCCAAAAACTATTTGATATAATTATATCTTCCTAATTTGAAATCATTTAAAAGCCAAAAAAATTATAAAAGAAAACATCTATTTTGAAAATGTTCTTATAATCTTGTAAGGGAAGCTCTGATGTTTTTGTAATAGTGGAAAATATCCACACCTGCCGTATAAGTTAAAAAACAATTCATTCCTTAATTGGTCGAAAAAAACATAAAGTACCTTGTTTGGAAAATGATGGAATGATTCCTTTCAAAAAAAATTATAAAAATTAAAACAAGGGTATAAATGACTTTAATTTATAGTCTAATAAATAGTAAAAAAATTGAAATACACTTTTAAGAAACACTGATGGGGATGATAAAGACGTCTCAATAGATAATTAGGTATAAACAACCTTGAATAATGAAGATATTTTAAAATTAACCCTTACAATGTATGTTTCCTTAGTATATGGTATATTAACCTCATATATAATGGTTAAATCGGTGTTATTAAAATATTCAATAACCACATTATAAAAATTTGATATCATATATGATACTCTAATATTGATTTGTTAATAAAAATTTAGTATTATCATTATTTAGGGTGTTAACTTATTCATTTTCCATTATATTTTGTTAAATAAGTCATGTATGTTTTGGATAGGATGTATTTGATTAATATCTAGAATTATATTGTGTTCTTAAACATTATTTTTTAATCATCAAACAAAAATTATTCTTTAATGGCTACGATGGGGAATAAAATCTCATCATGTCGTGGAGACGGTAATCCCTACGTACGCACTAGCGACAATATCATTCTATTGATGGTGAAATAGTATATAATTGGATGTTATATTATATATATATAATAATTAACATGTTATATTTATTATTTATATTAATTATACCCATTATCATACCCATCCCAATAATGTAGTGTTGAATAAAAAACTACACCACGATGTGGAGACGATAAGTCATAGGTACTCATGAATGGTGACTTTTTCATTCATAGAATGGATTGAAAAATTAATATGGTTGTACCATATTTATAATAACATATAAATATATTGAAGTAACTAGAGTTATTATTTCAGTATGGAAATATCAATGAAAGTGGAAGTATAAGATGAAAATAACATTGAAATGGGTGATAAAATAATTACCTCTTCTTCCGGTGCTTCCTTTTGGTTTGAACAAAAGGGATCCTAAGGTTGGATTTATTTTAAAATTATTACATATAGTATCAATTGAGTGTATTTTGGAGGATATTTTATTAGGTTTTTTCCTAGCCAAATGTCTTTGGAGGTGTGAATCTAAGAGAAGGGGAAGTACCTTTTTATAAGAGAGGTGAAGGGAACTTAAGGAAAACCTTGAAATATTAATTTATTATAAAATTAATTTCGGTTTATAATTTCTCAAAATAGATTTATTTATAGTATAAGGTGTTTATGGGTCTAAATACCCTTAACAAACAGGTTTTAGAAAAGTTTATCACACCATATTAAACTTATCATTTGGATTTAACTCTTTGTTAAATTGTTTCACTTTTACAATGTCTTCTTGTATTTTAATAATAAATACTTAATATAGTTACTATAAAATGAAAAGAGAACCCAAATTGGTTCATTGATTACATATATAATATTATATAAGTTATTTTCTGAATCTCAAATTTTTTGAAATATTATATCATTTAATAAAATATTATTTGATTTAAAAACTCATTTTTGTCAATTTTGACACTATTTAGTATTTGGTTTTTGTAAAAGTAATAAAAACATTATTACTTCAACAAAAATACATTGAATCAATCCTCACATGTCATATTCAACTTCAAAATTATTTTATGTATTCAAAAGTTTCAATTTACATTTATTTTATTATTTATAATATCAATTATTTTAATATTTCATTAATGAGGTAATTACCACATCATCATTGTGTGATAAATAAATTTAATTATATAATTTCTAAAAGTTATAAATAAAATACCATGATGTATGAAATATTTCTTTTTCTAATTAATATTTACAATCTAGTTTATCTTATGTTTAACCCTAATTTAAAAATGGTTTAGTTAATGAAAATCGAATTTAACACTTTTAACTCTTCTTTAAATAAAATATAATAAATATTTAGTATATAATCCAAGTGGATCAAAAAGGATCATATTTTTGTCTAAGATTTATGTTCGTCGAAATAAACTTATCCAATATAATCATGACATGTGTTATGGTAATTTTATATTATTATAATATTATTTTTACCTTTAATTACCCTTTTTACTTTTATTCATGGTAAATGAAATTCAAAAGTTACTATTCAGAAAAAAAATATATTCATCCTATTCAACCACATTTTTTACTGATGAAAACCTTTATTTTTCAGATTTTTTAAATTCAATTCACAGAAGTGGTAAAATTACATTTTATGCAAATTTGTAAATGCCCCTAGAATGTGGTTAAAAGACGTTAAAAAGTTTATGAAAATTTTATATGAATAATCTAATTATAAAATTACTCCAATGAATTAAATTGTACTAATATAGGTATTATTTATCTATTTAGACTTTAAAATATATTTATATTAATAATAAATATTTAAATGAAAAATTGGTTTTAAACAATAAAGAAGTGTTTTTCACTATTCATCAAAAATTGAAAGTTTTCAGAAAAATTCCAAAAATTTACCCTAAGATAATTTCAATATTAAAAACCTAAAAATGAAGTAAATTTTGAAAAATAATATTTATAAAATATTATAAATTCTTTATTACAGTTCATAACTACTTTTAAATGGCAAGTTTGATTGGTCATGGTGTGGTAGAACTCAAAGCTGTGTATAGCGCATGCTATTGCATTTTTTCAAAGAGAAGAGTAATGTGGTAGCTTGGGGTGTTACATTATTCCGTCTTTCAAATAATGCTTACTCAATATATTTAAAATATTACTTCATTGAAAGATTTGGGTGGTTCTTCATCATAAGTTCCTCAAGTTCCCATGTTGCCTCTTCCATTTTACAGTTTTTTAAAGAACTTTTACCAGACGAGTTGTTCAGTTTATCAACACTTGTTCATTGTTATCAAGAATACTGATTGTCTCTTCACAATAAAAAATATCTGATTCCAGTTCAATTTCATCATTGGTGACAACATGCATTGGGTCTGGCATGTATTTTCCTAACAATGATATGTCGAACACATCATAAATTATGGAGAGACATGGCGGCATTGCCAAACGGTAATCTAAAACTCCAATTCGTTCTACAATTTCAATTGGTATTATTTACCAGGGACTTACTTTATGATTCTTACTAATTCGTATAACACCCTTCCATAGAGATTCTTTCAAGAAAAAATTATCTCCTACGTGAAATTCCAAATTCTTCCTTCAATTATCGGCATAGATCATTTTTCTACTATGAGATAATTTGAAGTAGGTTTGGATAATCATCACCTTTTCCATTGTTTCCTCAACAAGTTCTAGTCCTACGAGTGTTCTTTTACCAACATCATCAAGACAAGTTGGTGTAAAACATCTCCTTCCATATAACACTTTGTATGGCTCCATCTGAAAACTTGAATGGAAGCTATTGTTATAGGTAAATACTACAAGATTTAAATACTAATCCTACATACCTTGAAAGTCATGTGAGAAAGATCTCAAAATTTCTTCTATTTTTTGAATAGTCTTTTCTGATTGTGCATCGGTTTGAGGGTGGTAGGTAGTGCTCAAACTAAGTTTAGTATCTAGGGATTTCGGAAGACATTTCAAGAATCTTGATGTAAATGGGGATCATGATCAGAAAAAATCCATATGGGTACACAATGAAGTCTTACAAATTCATTAATATATAGTCTTGTTAAATGATCAAGTGGTAAATATTCTCTTATATTAAGGAAATGTGCTGACATGGTAATATTATCGACAATGATCCATATTGCATCATTCCTTCTAGGAGTCCTTGGTAGCCCCATGACAAAGTCCATCAAAATATGATCCCATTTTCTATCATTTATTGGAAGAGGTTGCATTAGTTATTCCAAAATACATTACTGTAAACTCATTATTCCCATACCTAGTTCCAAATGTTGTCTTTGGAATGTATTACATCTTCATGCACAACTGATGATATCCAGATCGAAGGTCAATATTTGAAAAATATTGAGCTTCATGATGTTGATTAAATTAATCATCAATACAAGGTCCGGGATACTTTATCCTTATTTTTATATCATTAATCTTCCTATAGTCAATGCACAACCTCATAGATCCATATTTCTTCTTAACAAAAAGAACAAGGGATCTCAATGGAGAAACAATAGGGTGAATAAATCCTTTATTACTCAATTCCTCTAGTTTCTTCTTTAGTTCCACTAATTCCGCAGTGGCCATTCTATAAGGGGACTTCGATCTGGGCCTTGAAACCAAATTACGTCAATGGAATACTAAATTTCAATTTATAGAGTATTTCTAGGTAAATCCTCTGGAAACACATCAACATATTCTTGAACAATATGTACATCCACTATTTGAACATTACTTTCCTCACCTATAGTTATTTGACTCCCTTTATCCAAAATAATTGAATTTATAGAGCTATTGGGGGTGGATCTAGATGAGAATCAGATGGTGATGTTTCTTCTATAAATATAAGGGATTCTATATCATTATCAAAAATTGTAACCTACTTCTTCTTATAATAAATTTTCACATCATGCTCTGAAATCTGATTCATACCAAGGATTAAATCAAATTCAATCATTGGTATGACAATAATATCAGCAGATAAAGCACGTTTATATTCCATAATGGTAACTGATTGACAAAACTTTGTGTCAATGATACTTCCCTTAGTATTTTTGACTGAAAACTCCCTTAATAAGTCAAATTGAAAATATCTAATTTTCTTGTAAAACTGAGTACATATGAAAGAAAGAGTTGATCTAGAATCAAATAATTCTTTGGCTGATTATGAGTAAATGATTAAATTACCTACCACCATGTCATTAGAAATTTCACCCTCAGCAATTATGATCGCATAAGCTTGGCCTTGCTACCTTGGCCTTTTCTGAGGTATGTTTCCTTGACTCATAAGACATTAATTTTCATAATGCCCTTTTTCATTATAATTTTAGAATTGAACATCGAAAACCACTTTCTTTTCCTTGAAATCACAAGCTTGGTGGCCTTTTTTCAACACTTTTAACAATCTCTGATCCCCTTTAGGCACATACCAGGGTGTTTTTTCTCACAATTACTGCAAGATAGAAAGTAAGCTTTTCCCTTCTTCCCGTTATTTCATTTTCTAGAGTATTTATTAGATCTCTTCTTCTATTGCTTATCTTTAAAAGAATAAGTCTTAGATAATTCATTTTCTATCATTATAGCACATAAGAATATACCTTCGTACGATGAGATGGATTGCGAGACTATTGATCATCGGAGAAATGGTTTTAACCCATCAAATAATCGATTAATCTTTCTTCATTGGTTATGTATATAATTTGTAGCGTACCTTTCATCCTTGTAATGTTATCCTCATACATTACGATATTACCCTCCTCTTTTTGCCTCATACAATGAAATTACCTTTCAATATCTGATTGATGTTCATGAGGAATGTATTTTTCTAATAAAAGATCTTTAAACTCCCTCCATTCCATATTTTGTACTTCGTCATCCTCCTTTGTTTTTGAATTAACGACCACTATTGATCTGAATATCCTGAGAGGCGATAAACTTCCATGAAAACTTTTTCCCTTTCGCTACTACCCAAAGCATGAAATATTTTCTCTAAGGAACTTATCCATTTCATAGCTAAAAATAGATTGAATTTTGGTGGTTGATGCCTCATGAAGTGGTCTATCATTGATCCTCCTTGTTGTGTATTAGGGTGCTTCATATGGGTAAGGTTATTATTCATAAAATGAGGGAGTTTTCTAAGTATGGTTATAAGTTATTCAGCACTAGTTTCATCACCATATCCACTATAATTATCTTGAATAGGAGGTTAATCCCTATATGGATTACATGCATTGATACAGTTTCCATTCCTTCCACTAAGCTCCATTTCTAAACAATGGAATACACTATAATAGTTTATGAATCATAACGAATATTTCCAAACATGTAAAATACATAACATAAATCAAACAGTTTATGCATATTATCCAAAATCATTAAAATATTTTATATGGTAAAATATTAATTCACAAGTCCTTTATAATGGTTTTTAAAGAAAATGTGAATTATCCTAAACCTATCACCCAGGACTGTCAAAACAGGTGCACAGTAAGGTTCATTGTCTTGTATCAGGATACCTCGGGTCAAAACCGAAAATCCTTGCCAGATTTTTCACTCCAAGGAAAAACTGTTCAAGAACCACGTTCACTTGTAGTATCTATACAGGGATGTATTTCTTCTAAAAACCCTCATAATAGCTACATTGCTAAATTTTTTGGATGTTCATCTATACTAATCTCAATGTCTATCTTTGGGTAATGTTATATAATCATAGTTTTTCTAATTATAGTTTCCAATGATTGTACTAGGCTTCCTTTGAAACAAAATGTAACACCCCGACCCTAGTTACCAAGAGTCGAGGCATTATTACATAACATTGGGATGATCACAGGAGATCATGTCCCGGAAGACTGATCAGTTTAGTAGCCATATAAGTACTTGATACTTACAGAAGGTTTACATTACATTATGAAATGAAAACGAAGCATTCTGTCTACATTGAACACCCTCATATCCCTTAGCCTATCCTTGTAGTTCATTCATAATATAATTCTTCACTTCCGAAGAAAAATAAAACATAAGAAAGTGGTGAGTTTAGATTCTAAGTAAAGATCACAATATATTAGAAATTATCATAAATAAAAATAAGCATTTAAGTAAATGTATAAGAATAAAACATAGGCCTATTAAACATAAACTTCTATATAGTATGGAAAAATAAATCAAATAATTCCATTTACATATTAACATGGATATTATACTAGTCAAATAATCACATATAATATCAATAGTTAATCTCATAATGATTTAATGCATAATGTCATACATATTAACCACATATTCAAGGCTTCTTTCTAAGACTATAAATTTAAATATTTTTACGGCCTTCTTCCAAGACACAAAATTGTCTCATGAGACCTACCGATGTATTGAGGGGCTATAGCAGGCCGCACCTGTCACTTACTAAGTCCAATGCATTCCTCATATGAAAATGGTAAAACATAACAAAAATATTTGTATCAAACTAGCATAAAAAATGTTAAAACTTTAACCATAAATTGTGAATGACATAAAAATAGAACATCTAAAGACAAACATAAAATAATACTATCAATACAATATTGAATATTGTATCAAAATAAATCATCTTCAAAAAAACCTAAAATCCAAAAATAGAGGTTGACACAGATGAAATCAATCCAAAAAATATTTCATAGAAATATCTCCTTCTACTTTGAAAGAATCTAAAAGTTTCATAATTATAAAAGAAAACATTTATTTTGAAAATAATCTTATAAGACTTTATAGGATGCGTTGAAGATGTTATAACAGCAAAAAATAGTTGCATTAGATGTATATGTTAAAAAAATCCTTTCCTTAATTTGACAAAAGGTCACAAAGTCCCTTGTTTGAAAAATGACGAAATGATTCCTATAAAAACATTTTATAAAAATTAAAACAAGGGTATAAATGAATTTAAACCATATTCTATTAAATAGTAAAAAAAATTTAAAATACATTTTTATGAAACATGAATATGGATGATAAAGATGTATGAGTTGATACTTACATATAAACAAGAATGAATAATGAACATATTGTAAAATTAACCCTTACCTTGTACTTTTATTTAGTATAGGGTACATTAACCTCCGTTATAATGGTTAAATAATTGTTTTTAAATTATAAAATAACCACACACATAAATATAATATAATATATGATCCGCTAATATTGCTTTGATAATAATATTTTATTGGGATCATTGTTTTGGGTATTAACTGATTAGTTTTTCTTTATGTTTTGTTACATAAGTCATGTTTGTTACGGATAGGATGTATTTGATTCATATACATAATTATATGAAGTTCTTAAACATTATTTTTTAATCATCATAAAAATTATTCTTGAATGGTTACGATGGGGAATGAAATCTCATCGCGTCTTGGACACAGTAAGCCATACGTAAGCACTTGCGATAATATCATTCTATAAATGGTGAAATCATATATAATTGGATGATATATTATATATACAGAATCATTAACATGTTATATTTATTATTTACATCAATTTTACTCATTATTAAAATCATCCAAATAATGAAGTGGTGAATAAAAATCTACACCACGATGTGGAGACGGTAAGTCGTACGTATGCACATATGGGGACATTTTCATTCATAGAATGGATAGAATAATTAATATGGTTGTACCATATTTAAAATAAAATATAAGTATTTAGATGTTAATGGATTTGTTATTTTATTATTGAAATAACAAATATAGAGGAAGTAGAAAAAGAAAAGTACTTTGAAGGAGGTGATAAAATAATTCCCTCTTCTCCAGGTGCTTCCTTTTGATTTTAAAAAAAGGTCTCCTTAGGTTGTATTTCTGATCAATGTAATTTCTATAGGTTTAATTTAGGGTATATTGGACGATATTTGAGCTGATTGGCTAATAAAAATGGATTTGGAGGTGTGAATTTAAGAGAAGGATAAGTACCCTTTTATAAGAGAGGTGAGGGGTACTTTTCGAACATCTTGAAATATTAATTTATTATAAAATTATTTTCGGTTTATAATAGCTCTAAATGGGTTTATTTCAAGGATATGTTGTGGATGGGTCTCAATAGTCTCAACTAATAGATTTTCGGCAACTTTAGAGCACCATAAAAACCATATATTTTAGATTTAACTCTTAGTTAAATAGTTTAACTTTTACCATGTCTTCTTGTATTTTTTATACTACAAGGTTAATATAGTTACTATAAAATTCCAATAGATTATAAAGTTGTTCCTTAATAACATATCTAACATTATATAAGTCCTTTTAAATAATATTATATTTTTATGAATATTATATCATCTAATGAAATTTTATTTGTTTTTAAAACTCCTTTATGTCAATTTTGACACTATTTAGTATTTGGTTTTTGTGAAAGTCATAAAAACATGATTACTTCGAAACGAAATACATTGACAGAAACCTAACATGTCATATTTTTCATGAAAAATATTGGAAAAAATTAAAATTTTCAATTTACATTTATTTTAATATTTATATTATCAATTATCATAATATTTCATTAACAAGGTAATTACTCCATCAACATTTTGTCATAAATAAATTTAATTAAATAATGTATAAAAAATAAAAAAAATACCATGATGTAGTAAATATATTTATCTTTTAAAAAGAAATTTATTGTATAATTTATCTTATGTGTTACCCTATATTAAAAAGGGTTTAGTTATTAAACTTCGAATATAATAATTTTAACACGTCTTTAAACAAAACATAATAATTGTCTGAATCTAATCCAAGTGGATCAAAAAGGATATTATTTTTTTTAAGGTTGATTTTAGTCAAAATAAACTTATCTATAAAAATAATTACATGTGTTGGGGTAATTTTATATTATTATAAAATTATTTTTACCTTTAATTACCATATTTACTTTTAACTGTGGTAAATAAAATTCAAAAGGTATTATTCCCAAAAAATTATTTTCATCATATTGAACCACATTTTACATACTAAATACAACCATTTCTTTTATATTTTTGAAATTCAATTCACAGAAGCCGTAAAATTACATTTTATAAAAATTTGTAAATGTCCCTAGAAGGTGGGTAAAAGACGATAAAAAGTTCAATAAAATTTTATATGTCAAATATTATTATAAAATGCCTACAATGAATTAAATTGAAATAATATAGGTATTATGTAACTATTTTTAATTTTAAATAAATTAAAATTAAAAATAATTATTAAAATAAAAAGTTGGTTTTAAACAAAAACGCAGTGTTTTTCACTATTCTTCAAAAATTGATTATTTTTAGAAAAATAAAAAAATTAACCCTAAGATAAATTTTATATTCCAAACCCAAAAATAAATTCAATTTTGAAAAATAAAATTTATAAAATTCTACCAAGTGCATATTACTATTCATAAGTGATTTTTAAATGGCTAGTTTGATTGGTCATGGTGTGCTAGAACTTGAAGCTGCGTACAGTGAAAGCTATTACATTATACAAAGAGAAGTGTATTGTGGAAGCATGGGGTGTTACATGAACTACCCCAAGTATATCATCCAAAAAATCATGTCTCGGACTCTGTGCTCAGTTCCATCATCATCGTCATCATAAGCAGCAAACACACTCCCCCACTGAGGGATGAAAACAACAAGATGGTCCACTAGTCTCATGTACCAACACAACCTCCAAGGAAATGGTAACACATATAATAGAGTAAAAATAGAATGAATTCATATCACATAATCATGATTATATAGTAGTAATATAACATCATGTGAAAAAGTAAAACTTGGAAATAATCTACACAAATATCACTAATTAAAATTATATATCACAGTAGATATCATGGATAAACACACACCAATATTCGGTCACATCCAAGAATTGTGTAAAGAAAATAAAATATAAATAATAATCATGGAATAATGTCTAAATGAGATCACAAAGAGGTAAATGGATTTAACATATATGAAATGATATTCATATAAAAATTGTCACTAACATAGTCCAATTTCACAATAGAATCCTAGAACCATTCTTGTTTCAACATGATTTTGAATTATCATCATATTTTTAATAAAAATTAGAAAAAAATGATTAAAATAATTCTGAATAAATTAGATTTATGGATTCAAAAAATGGATTTAATTTCTTCTCATCGATATCAATCTAATGGCATTGACAATGCACCACTATGAAAAGTATCGGATAAGATATCAAAGAGAAATGTTTTGGAATGAAATAAAATTAAAATTAAAAATTTATAAAATGGAAAAATGGGAGAGTGTTTTATAGAATACAATGTTGTTCCGCCCACCCCCATGACTCTTTTATCATCTCCCACACCACTCTCTTCTATACCATTTCATTTGTTTTTTGTTTTTTGTTTTTTTTGTTTTTTTTATAAACAACTATCTTTGATATCTTCTAGGATTCTTATCGTATTGACAATTCTTCAATGTTCTTGGGCTCATATTTATGAGTAGGAATTTAATCCTAAAATTTTTTGAAGCCATCAAATTAATTTTATATATAATTAGTTTAATCCTTCCTTTCCATGCTCTATATAACAATTTCGGTGATAATTCTAAATAATGGAAAAATAGAAATGGTTCAAGGATTTGGTGGTGTAGTTGGACACAATTATCAACCTTTTTCATTGAAAAATATTTTCAAATAAGTTATTAATATCTTTAACTTATTGGTCTCTCATTTACACATTTTTATGTAATTGTTATTATTTTTTTGTAATTTCATTACACTGTTATTGATTCTTATCACATGTGGGTGTTTGTATACAAGATATTTGTTGTGATAAATGATTTCTATGAAATATGTTTTTGTATTTATTTTATATTTGATGAGTTAACGTTTTGTTATTGTTATACTATTTAATCATGATGATATAAAACATATTCCTTGTATATTTACGTTTTTATATGTCTTACAATTTCCTTGGAGGTTGTTTTGGTACTTGAGATAGGTGGACCATCTTGTGGTTTACATCCCTTGGTGGATAAGTGTGAGTGTTCCTTGTGATGATGATAATGATGGACCTGAGTAGAGTTTATAGACCATGATGGACTAGAGGCCTAACTTAATGTATTATGTTAGGGTAATTATTGTTTGGCGGCCTAACCCAAGGGACATAACTACCTGGTGATCAAAATAGGGTACCAGAAGAACTTGATAGATTACGAGTGTAACACATAACATGATTTTGTATTCCACACCATGAGCTAGTTTGTGACATTATGCTTTACCATTTCCAATCTTTTGATTATGATTTTATCATTACTCCATGTTCTTACTAACACTCGTAGATGTATTTTGATCATCATGCAATGGTCCATTCATATATTCATTTCAAGTAAAATCCACTAGTATTTGGTCTTTGAGACATTACATGATTATATTTCTAGCATGAAGTCGAAGCTGGTATGACCGAGGGTTTGGTGGTGGAATAGTTAGCAAAATGCTGCTTGGTTTTGGATTGTGTGTTTATGGTTTCTATATTTAAAATTATTATGGAAACACATTTTATACTTGAGACCACAAGGTAAGGACACATTAATGGTGTCTTACTGGGTCTTATACTCACACCGTACTCAATAATTTTTATGCACTTATTGATTTCAATATAGACCCGATAAAGGGAAAGAGCCCCATTATGTGTGGTTGAGCAGTGAAGCATAGATCTAATGGTGGAAAAGGATGATATCAAGTGTAACTGTAGTATTTCTTTTATCTTTTGTATATGCTATGGATAGTCTTACCGTCCTGATAGCTAGGTATTTATGTTATGTATTTCACCTTTAGTTTTCTTCATTTAATTTTCTTATTTAGTTATTATCCGGTTACTATTATTTATTATCCTAATAAATTATATGATAAATAGGGTATTGTCTCCCCACTATCAATCATAGACCATCGATGCAAGTCCGTAGGGTCTTGTATACTAGGTGGCTTATATAAGGTCATGTGAAATTATGGCTCAGACCCAGTTGTTTGGGTTAGGATGCTAAAATATGGTACCATAGGTGATAGTCATCCTGAAGTGCCTAGGAACTGCCTAGTATTGTTTTTTGGGGTTCAAAATGACAACAATATGCTTTAAGGGGGATATTTTAACACTGTAGAAATTGAGACATAAAAGGATAAATGCTACTACACATGTTAATAAGGTGAACCTTTATTTTTTGGTATCATATCTAATTAGATATACATATATAGGTGTTCTTGTGTTGGAGTAGTATTTATGATGGGTGACTCTTGCAAATTTTATCAAGTTGTGTGTGAGTAAGGACAGTACAAACTGGAAGAACATGTTTTGGGATGTCAGGAAAGTCAATAGTCAGATAAGTGACCTAGGTATGTAATATCATATGGTGTGATGGGAAGTAAAACAAGGTATTATAGGAAATTAATGGGATTGGATAAATAAGTTCATGTATCAAGGATTTTCGGGTCAGGATAGATGAGTGTATCTGATATATCCCTCCAATGCATTGGGAAATGTTTTATATCTCACAAAATCTAGATGGGACATTAGTGGTTTGAGTAAGTCTAAAATGTTATGGGATACAAGTGGTTATCCCAAGCCCACTATTTTATGGTAATTTTGTTAACCTAGTCCATTATGATATGAATTCCTTGTTGATTATCCTTGACATACATTGTGTTTTTTATTCTTATTTTTCTGCCACATTATTATTTTACTAAATATACCTATGTTATGTTCTTAGGTATCAAAATTTTTAACTCGTGTTTCTATACTCCTATGACTCGTGTCTTGTGGTATTTCCAAATACTTAAAACATAATTGATGATTTAGGATCCTTGTTTTATTTGATATGATTTACTTATAGGATATCCCTAAACCTTGATTATGTTCTCATGCTAATATGTTCATCTTATTCCCACTTATGATTTTTTGAAGCATATCGCTTGTGCTAATGAATTACAGAGCATCCGAGATCATCCATTATTATTTTTCTATATCCATTGGTTGTGAATAAAATTATTACGTATGATATTTCTATAAGGGAATCATTTATGAAGATTTTTATTATATATTTTAATGATTTTTTAAAGTAATTTTCTTATGTATCTGGTCTCCAAAGACACTATACATATATATTATAGGGTTAGTATTATAATGATATTTAATGAATACTTCTAAAAAATTATGTACAATGTATATGTGTTAGGATTAATTTTATTTATTTAGAGTTATTTAAAAAATTATTTTTCTCTTGGGACCTCTCACATGTGAACATTAGGTGAAGCATGACTCTCTACCCAAGGGATTTATGTAAAAAAGGGTGATCATTGCGAATGGTGGTAATATTACTTCTTAGTAGGTGTAGTTACTCATGGAATAATTATATAGGAATCATATATATCACACTAGGTATGGGATCATACTATTATAGTTGGTATCGTAGCATATTTCAGTTAATTGTAAAGATTATGTTATGAAAAATAAAAGGACAGAACCTAAACCAATCTATGTTGAACCAAAAATTAATTATGATAAATCTAATTTTTCCCAGGTTAAAATGAAAGTGTAAAAAGTTTAGACATTTTTGTATTGGTTTATTATTTTTTAACACTCACACTAACCTTTTTGGTTTTAATCAGTGGTAAGAACTAGAAGGAATTGAATTAAGAATCAGTGCAACGCACAATTCAATGATTATTCCAATGAGAAACTAAATAGGATTGGCGTCAGTGTAAAAAACAATTGGTGATGATCACCCATATTTCTGATGATGTGAATAAAAACATGAACCATATTGAACTCTAAAACTCCCAAATGATGAAGAAACACTTAATTCCATCCTTTATACAACAATGTTCACCCACCTTTAGTGGGTCTTGGGATCCCTTAAATGTTGAAAATATGATCAAAATAATATAAAAGATATTTTATATCCACTAGTGATCAAATTATAGAATGTTTTTTATCTAGTTATCATTATGATGTTACCGAAGATCAAGGGTGGACCCTAATAAAGAACATGAGAAAGAGGAAAAAAATTTACTCTACATAATGGGAGAATTTTAAGAAGTTATTTGTTAATAAATATTTTCCTTGAACTCTTCAAACTAAAATGGGGATGAAATTATTGCAGTAGAAACAAAAGGAGGATGAATCCATCATTACTTATAATGTAAAAAAATAGAATACTTGTATCATTGGATTTTTATTTTGACATTGACCCTGAAATAAAAACCAATATTTTCTTTAGAGGATTAAAATAAATTCCCTAAAACTTTTACCTATATGGGACATTCTTATCTATGAATAAATCATTCCCTATTCTCTAATTGTGGAAATAAAAACTATATACTCACATTATTCTCTACATTTTGGTGACGATAAGTTAAAAATGGAGTTTCATGAGAACTAAAATGATAAAACCTATAGAAGGAAAATCATTCAACTTCGTAGATACTAAAAATATTAGAAGAATAACAAGTGTAATTGTCTCAAATGAAAAGTTAAATTATTCAAGTATGTAAGAGAAGATAATTTAGTGAAATAAAGTTAATGTGATACAAAGAGTAAAACAAATTAAATTGTTGGAAATTAAGCTTAGTATAATATACCCTAAAAACATAAAAGGTTAAAATATAAGGAATATTGACACTATGTTTAATATTTCACCAATATAAAGGTTAATTATGGTAATTAACATAAAAAACTTCCAAATACATAAGAGAGGAAAATCCCATGAAATCATAATTACAGTTGGGGTCATGAAAATGATGTGGTGAAAGGATAACTCATCATACACTCAATAATATCAATTTTTTTATTCAATTATTTTTTTACCAACTACTTTTTATCTATAAAGTTTTCTAAGATCATAATACGACAACCCTAACAGTTATATATTTATTTATTTTTTAAAACATTCAATGGTGTGATGATTGAATTCTAATTCTACAATTATTCTCTAATTGCAGATTGTGAGAATTTTATTCTTGAAAATATTATTATTCACCCTTTAGATGAATTATATGTGATTTAGGGAGTGGATTAACTCACTTTATAAATATCCCATTTCAATTTATAAAATAAGTAAATTCATGTTATATACCAAAACAAATCATGATCAATAATTGGTGTAACCCTAACATTGGACTCCCTATGGAAGCTACCTCTATTTTATGGGCCTCATTACCTAAAAATGAGGAATATATAGATAAATGGTTGGGGAAAACATACTATTTTATATATTTCTATTTTTAGAGAGTATGTAAATATATTTTTGGATGATAGTCCTAGAATTCCCCCATATCATAGGGTTGAATTTTGAATATACCTCATACTTGGAGTTATTAATATATAAAAAAATATCTTATATAGTAACCCTAATTAAGTTGAATGAATTGAAGAAGAAACATCAATAGAAAAAATATAATGGTTTTATACACCCAAGTGCTTCACCATGGGTTACGATTGATGGATCAATGTATTTATTTACAAATTATTATGAACTTAAAAATATTATGATCAATAATAAATATCCAGTACCTCATCTTGATGACTTGTTTAATCATCTGAAATGTGATCGATAATTCTCAAAGATAAAACATAAATTTAGATATCATCAATTATGTTTGAAAATAGATTATATACCCAAGAAAACCTTCTGTATAATATATGAACACTTTTAGTTCATAGTGATGCCATTCAAACATACAAATATCCCTTCTATCATAATTGATCAGATGAATAAGGTATTTAGATATTACCTCAATCAATTTATTGTGGTATTTAAATATTAAATTATAATATATTACAAGAGTAGGGAAGAGAATGGAGATTATTTAAGTGTTGTTATAAAAACCTTGATAATGGGGAAATCATATACCAAATTTAGAAAGTTTGAAATATTCATATATAAAGTATCATTATTGGTTCTTGTAATCACAATAGAGGGTATATTTTTTATCCTTATTAGAATGGTATCATCCAACCACTATAATAAAGTTATGTAATTTTATGAAATTATCAAGATACCATTAATATTTTTTATAAATTTATCATGACCATCAAATCTAATAACAAAGTTAACTAAGAATGGAGTCCAATTACAATGGAAATATGAATGTGAATAAAATTTCAAGGATCTTAATAGATGGGGGATCATGGAACATGAACTCGCACTACCCTATACTGGATAAGGGTTAGGGACATACTTAAATTCATTAAACAATGGATTAGGATATGTCCCCATGTAAAATTACATGGTTGTAGATTTCACCTCTCATTAATTAAAGGTTCATTTGATAAATTATCTGATGTATGATTTGTAGTGAATAGTGGTAGTAGTTTCATTAAGGATATAGAGAAATTATCTCTATAATGAATAGAATGAAATATATACTGATCCCAAGAGATTGAAATATATGTTAACATATAATGATTTTATCATAAACTAAAGGATATGGTTGGAGTTGATCAGGTACTATGTCTTCGCAATACATAACCACCCTAGGAAAAAGAACAATGTAGTTGATGCTTATAGTAGGAAGGATCATTCTACATTATCCATGATAAAGATTTAAATTGTACCACTAATCATGGATTTATAAAGGATAACCCATTAAATAATAAGAGAGAGGAATAAATCTTATATTTCAAAAGTGATTTCTCAAACATATATCCATGTAAAGATCACATAAATAGGATATGTAGCTATAAAATAATGGAAGGAATGTTATAGAGTTCAATCATGGAAATGATGGAATTAAAATATTCATTGAATGAATATGTGTCCCATAAATACTATAAATAAACGAGTAGTTGTATGATGTGCATATCTTATCATTCTATATTCATCCTAGAAGTACAAATATATATATATCTAAAGAATAATTTTTTATGGGAAAACATGAATATATATATTTACAGTATATATCTGGATGTTCAATCTTCTAAAAGGATAAGAATGAATGTAAATATGATGATGTTATGATGAAACCATTACCAGTACCAATATTTAAATAAGCGAAAATAACCATGTATTTCATCATATAACTTCCAAATACATCAATGGGACATACTTCTATTTGTGTTATTTTTTGTCACCATACAAAGTAGGTACATTTAACTTCAATTTGTGAAAATTTATTATTCAATTAAATTATTGAGATATAGATAAATAAAGTGGTAAGTATATATATTGTATCAGTTTTCATTATATCATATATAGAAATGAGGATTACCTAAAATTTCTAGATAAATATATAACAGTAATTGAATATGGAGTTACGATTTAGGACCACATATCATCATAAGATTGATGATTAATCTTAATGGACCAATCAAACTTTGGAAGTTCTAGTGGTATCCTATTCAATAGATTTCAAAAAAAAGGGATCCAGACCTTCTCTTTTTGGAGTTCTCATATAACCATAGTTCCAAATACAGAATTCAAATGGAACCATATGAGACTCTATATGGGGATATATTCATAAATCTAACATGTTGAGTTTTAGTTATTGAGAATAATCTTATGGGACTATTTCTTTCACAAAAATTACTAGAGAATATTCTTACCATTTATAAACAAATAATATGTTCAAATTTGTTAGAAGAGAAAAATTTAATATCATCTCTAATATTTGGAGTTTGAAGTCAGAGACTTGGTGTTCCATTGAATATCACAATAGAATAGCATTATGACTCTAGAATAAGGGAAATTTGATCCCTAGATACATTAACCCTTTCAAATTCTCCGATCATTTGGGGATGAAATCTTATTTTTATTCACTTCTACCAAACATCACCCAAGTGGATGATGTGTTTTATGTATCAATTTTTAGTAAGTATATTCATGACCCTTCACATGCACTAAACTCATAGGTAGTAAAGGTAAAACATGATCTATATAATTTGTAACAACTAGTAGAAATCATAGATTATATAGAAAAAGTACTATGAAACATGACCAATCACCTAGTTAAATTTATTTGGAGGAATAATAAGTTTGAGAAAGAAACATGGGAACCTAAATATATAATGAGATCAATGTTATATGTTTTATCATCAGAATAAAAAAAAAATTGGGTGAAATTATTTTAGGTTGATAAAATGTAACACCCAATGAATTTAACATATATTTCTCCTTATATAAATATTTTGTGTTCAATATCTTGTGATACATACAACACCAAACTAAAGTGAAAAATGATTTCTTATTGTATAATATTATAATAAAAAATGAAAAACATTACCAGATAGATTAAATAAAAATATTTAGAATAATTAAAAAAACATAATAAAATAATTTTCTGATAAAATTAACAGGTTCCAATTCATATGGTAAATTATAGTCGATTCTAAAAAGAATTTTTTATGAATTATGTGTTTTTGTTAAATTTATTAATTTTAAAGAATGATATCAATAAAATTCATTTACAAAATTCAAGGAATGATTGCTAAATAAAATTAATAAAATCTAAGAAATAATTAAGTTACAATAATAAATACGAATTTTATTATTCATAACTAAACAAAAAATTCTTTAAGAATAATTTTTTAAATATATATTATAAATTTTTATTTAAAAGTAAAATTTCTCATATTTTGAGAATAAAATTTACATAAATTTATATTCATATATAAATAAAAATAATAATAATAATTCATGTATTTATTATTAATTAGTTAGTAATAAATAGAAAATAGTTTAATGATAAAAAGTCTTATTGCTCAAGTAATATTTTTATGTTATGTATTTTAATTTTAGTAAATTAATACTATCTATTTTAAATTATAAATTTAATAAAATTAATTTTATATATATATATATTAATTCAAAAAAAAATTAATAATCGTCTAATGATTTTTACTCAGTAAGGAATAGGAATAAATTTATTTTTTAGATGAAAAATACATTTTTAAAAAATTGCTTTTGATGTGTTGTATGTTTTTAAATTAAATTTATTCATATAACCATAGTTATTTAATATAATTAAATTATTTTAATATTTATAACTATTGTTTATAAATTTGTTAATAAATAAGATTTCATTTGTAGGAATTAAAATGAGTTACCATGGAAAAAGTTAGTCACCACGGTAAAATATAAAATGAGGTAAAAGGATTAAATTAAGGGGTTGAAGTCATAAAATGTAAAAAAACAATAAATAAATAATTTAATGGGGGAATTATTTTCCAAAACATATCTTATCTCTCATAATTTTCAATTTTTTATCCACTTTTCTAGAAAATGACATTCTTTTTGTATTAAGAAATGATTATCTATAAAAATACCACCCCTTCTCACCTATAAAAGGACACCTAATATAACCACCAAAAAACACAAATTTTCATTATTTTTCTATTGAATACCTATGAAAATTATTTTCTTAAAAATACTCTCCCATTTTTGGGAACATCTCTTCATGAAAATAAGTCATAAATCCCTCATTTCTAAGAGGATCTCTTAAAGAAGATTCAATTCTTCAATTAAGTGGTATCCTTTACTTAAACATTATTACTTATATTATTAATTAACTTATTCATAAATATGATTTAAAAAACTAATAATATGATTTCATAATCATTAATATTCTATAAAATTGATATTATCATCATAGAATAATATGTTATTACTCATTCAATCATTATAATGTGTTTCTGTTTTAGTCGGTTTACCACTAACATGAACGATGTAGTAATTATTACATCATGAATGATAAGGAAAAATTAAATACTTGTAATATTCTATAACAATTATTAAATTATTATTTTTATATATATATTTAATTAATATATTTCAATGTATCTTCAAAAATTAATTCAAATCTTTTGTAATTTTAATAATCATCAAAAAGGATATTTTAAATCACTCCATGTGAACTATCACCATAAATTCCAAAAAAAATACTATGGGACTCTTGAAATGTTTGAAAATTAAATACTATGTAACACCCAAAGATTCCATGGTACACTTTCCTTTGAATAATACAGCAGTGTGTGTTGTACGCAACTTTGAGTTCTAACACACACACCACAACGAATCAAACTAGCCGTTATGAATAGTAATAACCACTTTTTGAAATTTTATAAATTTTATCTTTCAAAATGGACTTCATTTTTGGATTTGGAATATTGATATTAGCCTAGGGTGAAATTTTGGTATTTTTCTGATAACCTTCAATTTTTAATGAATAGTGAAAAAACACGGAGTTATAGTTTAAAACCTAATTTTTATTTAAATAATTATTTATTTTTTTTAAATTTAATTAAGGTAAAAATAGATACATAATACCTATATATGTTCAATATAATTCATTGTAGTTATTTTAGAATGATTATAGATATATAAAAATTTTATTGAACTTTTCACCATCTTTTACCCACCTCCTTGGAGAATTTGGAAATTCACATAAAAATTAATATTACCACTTCAGGGAGTGGAATTTTGAAAATCCGTGAGACAAGGTTAATATAAAGGAGTAAAATCTGGTTCAATGTGATGAAAATAATTTTTGGTGAATAGTAACTTTTTACTTTTATTTACCATGGTTAAAAGTAAATAGGGTAATTAAGGGTAAAACTGATATTAATATTACCCTAACACATGTCCTATTTCTATTGGAAAAGTGTATCTCGACCAAAAACAACCTTAGGAATAAACTATTATCATTTAGGTCCACTTGGATTAGATTAGGACATTTATTATTATTTAATTCAAAGAAGAGTCAAAAGAGTTAAAATCAAAGTTTATTTACTAAAACATTTTTTATATAGGGTTATACATAAGATAAATTAAATTGTAAATATTCATTAGAAATATAAAACGATTTCCTACATAATAGTATTTTATTTATAATTTTTAGACATTAAACAATTTAATTTATTTATGAGACAATGGTGATGGTGTAATTGCCTAATTAATGAAATATTAAAATAATTGATATTATAAATACAAAAATAAATTTAATTTGAGACTTTTTATGAATTACACTAATTTTATAGGTTAATATGACATATTAGGATTGATTATTTAAATTTTTTAGAAGCAATAAAGATTTTATGAATTTTTCAAAAACAAAATACCCAATAGGGTCAAAATTGACATAAAAGAGTTTTTAAAAAAAATATTATATTATTAATTTATATTCAATTCGTAAAAATCTAAGGTTTGGCCAAGAGACTTATATCATGATATTTTTATCATTAATGGACCACTTGGGGGGGGTTGCATTAAGGTATATAGTATTTTTATTAACAATATAATATAAAAATACAATGTGACATGGTAAGTGTCAAACAAATTAACTAAGAGTTAAAACTAAAAGATAAGGTTAATATAATTACCCAAACCTATATAAATTCTATTGTTTGAGTGGTTTTAGTCCCATCCCCACATTAAACATTAAATAATCCACTTTTTAGCCATTAGAAACCGAATATTAATTTATTATAAAATAATATTTCTAGCTTTTCCAAAGGTTCCCCTCACCCCTCTTATAAAAGGGCACTCCCCCTTCTCACTAATTCGCACATTTAAAGCCTTTTTTATTGGAAAACCCCTGACCAAATACTCTCTCAACTTCACTCACTTCAACCTAGTGGCCTTAGTTTGATCAGATAGGCAACCTATGGAACCCTTTTGATCAAATCAAAAGAAATAACCCGAAGAAGAGGTAATGTTTTCACCACCCTCTTTCAAGTTCCTTTCTTCTTCAACTTCTTCGTTATTTGTTATTCCCATTCTAAAATAATAACTCTAGTATATTATATATACTGTGATGTTATTATAAATATGGTACAACCATATTCATTATTTTATCCATCCTTTGAATGACATTTCACAGTACGTGCGTACGTACGACTTACCGTCTCCACGTCGTGGAGTAATTGTTATTCAATAAATTATTATTTGGATGGGTATAATAATGATGTGTAATTCATTTAAATAATAAATATAACATGATAATGATTCGTTATATATGATATACCATCCAATTATATATTATTTTAATATCAAAATAATGATATTGTCGCTCATGCGTACGTACGGACTACCGTCTCCATGAACGCCATGAGATTCATTCTCCATTGTATCCATTCATGTATAATTTTCATTTGATGATTTAAAAATAATGTTTAAAAACTTGATATATTTATGGATATGAATAATATACAACCTATCCATAACAAACACGTCTTATTTAACAAAACATATAAAATAAAACGAGTATGTTAACACTCGAAAAAACGATAATACTAAGTTATTATCAACAAATCAATGTTAAAAGATCATATATGATATCATATTAATGTATATGATTCTTGTATAATTTAATAAAAATTATTTCACCATTATATAGGAGTTTAACCTACCCTCAACCAAGGAAATGTACAAGGTAAGGATTTATTTCACAATCTCCTCATTATCTGAGGTTGTTTATACGTAATTATCTACTGGGACCTCTTTATCATCCACATCCATGTTTCTTAAACATTTGTTCCAAAACATTTTTACTATTTACTAGAATATGGGTTAAAGTCATTTATACTGTTGTTTGACTTTTTATAAGAGGTTTATAAAGGAATCTTTCCATTATTTTCCAAACAAGGTCCTTTTTAACCTTTTCGATAGAATTAAGGTAACAATGTTTTTTTAACTTATACGGCGGGTGCGGCTATTTTCCACCTTTATAAAATTGTCGAATCTTCCCTTACAAGATTATAAGAATATTTTCAAAGATGATGTTTTATTTAATAAATATATGACTCTTTAATTATTTCAAAATTGAAAGAGATTTTTCTCTAAAAAGAGATTTGATTTCATCTATGTCAACATTCTTGGATGGATTTTAAGTTTATTTGGAGTTGATTTGTTATGATAAAAAACTTCTATATTTTATTGATGGTTTTGTGATATGTTTGACTGTGGATGTGTTATTTTTATACCATTCATGGTTTATGAAGAAATTATTGACATTTTGTATGCTAGTTTTAATACGAATGTTTATGTTATGTTTAAACCTGTTCATATAAGGAATTCATTAGACTTAATAAGTGATAGCTGGAGCCCGCTATTGCTCCTCAATGCATCGATAGCTCTCATGAGACAAACAAGTGTCTTGGCACAAGGCCTTGACAAAATCTTATTTGTATTCTTGGCACGAGGCCTTGGGTATGTGGTTATGATAGTCTATCATTATGTATTCCATCATTATAAAAGTGGTTATTCATATTGCATTTGATTATTCGACTAGTATAATATCCATGTGAATAAATAAATGGCATTATTTTATTTTATATTTTCCATATTATGCTGATGTTCATGTTTAAAAGGATTTTTTTAGTTATACATTTCCTTAAATGTTTATGCTTATTTGTGAAAGTTTCCGCTATATTTTTATCATTACTGACCATCTGATCTCACCCCTTTAAATGTTTTATTTTTCCCAGGATGTGAATAAGTAATTTATGAATGACCTTAAGGGACAGTATGATGGGATATAAAGAAAAGATGTTGTTGTAGTTTTTTTGAGTTTATGATGTATTGTAAGACTTATGAATATACCTAGTGTTTCAAAGACTACTAAACGAATAGGTCTTTCAACACTTGATCTTTCTTGTGATCATGCCAATGTTATGTAATAATGCACCGACTCTGGGTAACTGGGGTTGGGGCATTACAGTTGGTATCAGACGAAGTTTAGTACAAACCTTGGAAGCTAGATTTAGATAAACTCTGATTAGAGCACATAGATTTAAGATGAACTTTGAGGATTAGTATAGAAGAACTTCCTATAATTTAGTATTGTAGAGATTTTTTGAGTTTTCCGAGCAATGCATCCCTGTCTGGATATGAGCAGGTAGAGGCGTCTTTCACACAGATGTACCTAAAGGTAAAACCTGAAAACAACCACTTTGATCTAGACTCGAATGGGAACTGGTGCACAAAAATAGGTCTTGCTGCATTCTTGGTTATGACACTCCTGGGGGATATGCTTAGGATAACTCTCATTTTCTTTACAAATCATTATGAAGGGTTTATGAGTATATACGTCCTCAAAGAAAACATTTTTATGATTATTTATTATATCCATAAATAGTTCAATTTATGTTAAGTGTTTTATAAGTATAGAATTATGTATTTTGATTCATAAACTGATCTAGTGTATGCCATTGTTTAGAAATGGAACCTAGTGGGTGAAATGGAAACTGTATAAATACACACACTCCATGTAGGGATTGCCCTCCTGCTCAAGATAATTATAGTGGAGCTGGTGAGGCAACTGGTGCTGATCAACTAATCACCACACTGGGACAACTCACTTAGGTTATGAATAATAACCTTACCCGTATGGAGCACCTTGATCCACAGTGTAGAGGATCAATGTTAGATCGCTTCATGAGGCAGAAACCACCAAAATTCAATGGGAAACAAATCCATTAGTAGCTGAGCAATGGATAAGTTCCCTAGAGAAAATATTTCAAGCTTTGGGGAGTAGTGAAAGGGAAAAAGTTTTCATGGCAGTTTATCACCTCACTGGAGATGTTGATCAATGGTGGTCATTGATTCAAAACATGAAGGAAGATGATAAAGTATCAAATATGGAATGGAGGGAGTTCAAAGACCTGTTTTTAGAAAAATACTTTACTCGTGACCATCGAGCAGATATGGAAAGGCAATTTCTGAGTCTGAGACAAAAGGAGGATTAGAATGTCACAAATTATGAGGCTAACTTTACAAGGTTAGAAAGGTATGATGGAGATTATATACGTAACCCAAGAAGTAAGATTGATCGTTTCTTGGATGGGTTAAAACCATTTCTCCATCGAGCATTAGTCTCACAATCCTTCTCATCATACGAACACATTGTCTCATGTGCTATCAAGACAGAATAGGAATTCTCTAAGTCTTATGAAGTTAAAGCAAAGCAAAAGAAAAAGAGATCTGCGGATCAATCTGGGAATGGAATTAAGGGGAAGAAGGTAAAAGTTTAATATCCATCCTACAATAAATGTTGGAAGAAACACCCTGGTACTTGCCTAAAAGGAATGTGAGTCTATTACAAGTGTGGTGAAAAATGCCACCAAGCTCATGATTGCAAGGGGAAGATGGAAGCTATTGATATCCAATGCTACAATTGCAGGGAGATGGGACATTATGAAAATTAATGTCCTATGAATCAGGGGAACTTACCTCAGAAAATTCCAAGGGATCAAGGCCAAGCTTATGTTATCAATACTATTGAGGTAGAAGCTCCGAAAGACGTGGTGGCAGGTAATTTAATGGTTTCCTCAGGTTTAGTATATGAATTATTTGATTATGGATCATCACATTGTTTCATATCTTCTTAGTTTGCTAAGAAAATTAGATATTTCCAATTTGATTTAACAAGGTAGTTTTCAGTTAAAACTCTTAATGGAAGTATCATTGCAACAATGTTTTTTGAATCAGTCCCCATTAGAGAACATAAATGTTCTTTATCTGCTGATCTCATTGTCATACCTATGATTGAGTTTGATATAGTCCTCGGTATGGATTGGATTTCAGACCATGATGTGAAGAATTATTGTAAGAAGAATGAGGTTACAATTTTTGATGATGATGATGATAAGGAACACCTTATCTTTATAGCAGAATTGTCACCACCTAATTCTTATCTAGATCCACCCCCACTAGCTCAACTAAATTCAATTATAGGGGATGAAGAGAATGAAATTACTATGGGTGAGGAAGGGAATGTTCAAATAGAGGATGTACCTATTGTGAAAGAATATATAGATGTGTTTACCGAAGATTTACCTCGACATCCTCGAGAACGAGAAGTTGAGTTTTCCATTGATTTAATTCCTGGATCAAGGCCTATATCGAAGACCCCTTATAGAATGGCCACTGTGAAATTAGTTGAACTAATGAAACAACTAGAGGAATTGAGTAATAGGGGATTTATTATCCCTAGTGTTTCTCAATGGGGAGCCCCTGTTCTTTTTGTTAAAAAGAAAGATGGATCTATGAGGTTATGTATCAACTATAAGGAGATCAATGCTATAACAATAAAGAACAGGTATCCCCTACCTCGCATTGATGATTTATTTGACCAACTGCATGGAGCTCAATACTTTTCAAATATTGACCTTCGATCTGGATACCATCAATTGTGTGTGAATAAGGAAGACATTCCGAAGACAACATTTTGAACAAGGTACGGGCATTACGAGTTTACGGTAATGCCTTTTGGGTTGACTAAAGCACCCACTGTATTCATGGATCAAATGAATATAGTTTTCAAGGATTATATCGATGATTTTTTGTTCGTATTTATTGATGATATCTTGGTATACCCCAAAATCTATGAAGATCATGAAAATAACTTATGCATTATCCAGAAGACTCTAAGAAGACATTAATTATATGGGATGTTTAGCAAGTGTGAATTCCGGCTTCAGGAGATTTCTTTTCTTGGACATATTGTCTCTAAAGATGGAATCTATTTTGATCCTTCTAAGACCAAGGCAATCCAAGAATGTCCAACACCTACGAGTATAACTGAGGAACGCAGTTTTATTGGTTTTCCAGGTTATTATCGATGTTTCGTCCAGAATTTTTCCCGGTTGGCTAACCCATTAACAAAGCTCACATGTAAAGGGGTATATTTTTTTATACAAAAGTGTGTGAAGAATTTTTTGAAGAACTGAAGAGAATATTAGTTAATTATCTTATATTGACTCTACCATTGGGGAATGATGGGTTCGTTATTTATAGTGATGCATCGAAGAAAGGACTTGGTTGTGTCCTTATAAAGAATGATAGGGTTATTGCCTATGCATCACGATAGTTGAAAATTAATGAACAAAACTATCCTACTCATGATCTCGAGTTAGCAGCTATGATCTTTGCTTTGAAGATATGGAGGCACTACCTCTATGGTGAAAATTGTGAGATTTATACTGATCACAAGAGTTTGAAATATATTTTCTCACAAAAAGAACTCAACATAAAGCAAAGGAGATGGCTTGAATTACTAAAGGATTGTGATTTTATGATACACTACCACCTGGGGATGGAAAATAAGGTGGAAGATGCTTTGAGCATAAAAGATCATGAAGTTTTGAACAATATGAGAATTGAAAGGGATCCAATTTTCATGGATCTAGTGAAGATGGACATGGGAATAACCATGGAAGGTGAAACATCAGTGCTTTTTCAAATGGTTTCCAAACCATCTTTACTAGAAAGGATTAAGATTTCTCAGAATTATGATGAAGAATTTAAAAAGTAGATTAAAGCTGTGAATGATGGGAGATTGAGAGACTTTGTGTATGAAGATGGAATTTTGAAATTTGCAAAGAGACATTTTGTTCATGATATACCTGATCTAAAAAGGGAATTTGTAGACTATGCTCATAGTTCCAATTTCTCTATACACCATGGGAGCACCAAAGTGTATAGAGATTTGAAGGAACATTTTGGGTGGGACAACATGAAGAGGGATATTTCCGATTTTATGTCAAGATGTATGGTTTGTCAACAAGTGCCAGATGTAAGGCAATAGCCTGGAGGAGTCATGCAACCTATTCCCATACCGGAGTGGAAATGGGACAATATTACGATGGAATTTTTCATGGGACTACTAAAGACACCGAAAAGGAACGATGCAATATGGGTCATTATTGATCGTCTTACGAAGTCATCACATTTTATTGCTATGAGGGAAGATTTTCCACTTGAACGTCTAGAAAGGATATATATTAATGAAGTGGTGAGACTTCATGGAGTACCCCTATCGATTGTTTCTGACCGTGATCCCCATTTTACTTCAAGATTCTGGAAGTGTCTTCAGAAAGCCCTGGATACTGAACTTAATTTGAGCACTGCCTACCACCCCCAAATAGATGGACAATCAGAACAGACTATTCAAACCTTAGAAGACATGTTGAGAACCTTATCTCTTGACTTTCAGGGTATGTGGGATCAATATTTACCTTTGGTATAATTTTCCTATAACAATAGCTTCCATTCGAGTATTTAGATGGCACCATCTGAAGCATTATATGAAAAGAGATGTCGCACACCAACCTGTTGGGATGACGTTGGGGAACACAAACTTGTAGGCCCAGAACTGGTGGAGGAAACAATAGAAAAGGTCAAGGTAATCCAAAACCACATCAAAGCAGCTCAAAGTAGGAAGAAGAGCTATGTCGATAACCGAAGGAAGGATTTGGAATTTCAGGTAGGAGATCATGTTTTCTTGAAGGTATCTCCATGGAAGGGAGTTATAAATTTTGGTAAGAAGGGTAAATTGATTCCTAAGTACATCAGACCTTTCGAAATTCTAGAACGAATTGGGGTTGTAGCTTACCATTTGGAAATGCCGCCAAGTCTCTCCAAAGTTCACAATGTGTTCCACGTATCACTGTTAAGGAAATACATGCCTGACCCAACGCATGTACTCACCTATGAGGAATTAGAACTGGAACCCGATCTATCTTATTGCGAAGATCCCGTCAGGATTATTTATACGAGAGAACAAGTACTGAGAAACCGAACGACTCGTCTGGTAAAATTTTTGTGGAGAAACCATAAGATGGAAGAGCCAATGTGGGAACCCGAGGAACATATGATGAAGAACCACCTGAGTCTTTTTAATCGGTATTATTCTAGAAATTTTGAGGACAAAATTATTTGAAGGAGGGGAGAATGTAACAACCCAAGCTTCCATGGTACACTTTCCTTTGAATAATACAGTAGTGTGTGTTGTACGCAACTTTGAGTTCTAACACACACACCACAACCAATCAAACTAGCCGTTATGAATAGTAATACCCACTTTTTGAAATTTTATAAATTTTATCTTTCAAAATTGACTTCATTTTTGGATTTGGAATATCGAAATTAGCCTTGGGTGAAATTTTGGTATTTTTCTGAAAACATTAAATTTTTGATGAATAGTGAAAAAACACTACGTTATAGTTTAAAATCGATTTTTTATTTAAAAAATTATTTATTTTATTTAAATTAAATTAAGGTCAAAATAGATTTATAATACCTATATATTTTCAATGTAATTCATTGGAGTTAGTTTAGAATGATTATAGATATATAAAAATTTTATTGAACTTTTCACCGTCTTTTACCCAGCTTTTAAGAGAATTTGAAAATTCACATAAAACATAATTTCATCACTTCTATGAGTGAAATTTCAAAAATCTGAGAGACACAGTTAATATCAAGGAGTAAAATGTGGTTCAATTAGATGAAAATTATTTTTAGTGAATAGTATCTTTTTACTTTTATTTACCACGGTTAAATGTAAATAGGGTAATTAAGGGTAAAAATGATATTAATATTATCCTAACACATGTCCTAATTCTATTGACCAAGTGCATATAGACCAAAAACAACCTTAGGAATAAAAGATTATCATTCAGGTCCACATGGATTAGATTAGGAAATTTATTATTATTTAATTCAAAGATGAGTTAAAAGAGTTAAAATCAATGTTTATTTACTGAAACATTTTTTATATAGGGTTATATGTTAGACAAATTCAATTGTAAATATTAATAATAAAGATAAAAAGAATTCCTACATAATGGTATTTTATTTATAATTTTTAGACATTAAATAATTTAATATATTTATGACATAATGGTGATGTAGTAATTACCTAATTAATGAAATATTAAAATAATTTATATTATAACTATCAAAATAAATGTAATTTGAGACTTTTTATGAATTACACTAATTTTCTAGGTTAATATGATATATTAGTATTGATTATATAAAATGTTTTCGAAGTAATAATGCTGTTATAGATTTATAAAAAACAAAATACCCAATAGTGTCAAAATTGACATAAAAGAGTTTTTAAAAGAAATATTATATTATTAATTTATATTCAATTCCTAAAAATCTACGGATGGGTCCATAGACTTATATAATGATAGGTGTATCATTAATGGACCATTTGGGGTCTCTTTGAGGTATATAGTAATTTTATTAACTACATAATATAAAAATAAAAAGTGACATGGTAAGTATCAAACTAATTAACTAAGAGTTAAAACTAAAAGATAAAGTTAATATAATTACCCAAACCTGTCCAAATTCTATTGTTTGAGTGTTTTTCGACCCATCCCCACCTTAACTGTTAAATAATCCACTTTTGAGCCATTATAAAGTGAATATTAATTTATTATAAAATAATATTTCTAGATTTTCCAAAGGTGCCACTCACCCCTCTTATAAAAAGGAACTCCCCCTTCTCCCTAATTCAAACATTAAAAGCCTTTTGGATCGGCCAAACCCTACCCAAATACTCTCTCCACATCCCTCACTTCAACGTAGAGGCCTTAGTTTGATCAGAAAACCATCCTAAGGATCCCTTTTGATCAAATCAAAAGGAAGAACCCGAAGGAGAGGTAATGTTTTCACCACCCTCTTTCAAGTTCCTTTCTTCTTCAACTTCTTCTTTCCTTGTTATTCCCATTCTAAAATAATAACTCCAGTATATTATATATACTGTGATGTTATTATAAATATGGTACAACCATATTCAGTATTCTATCCATATTTTTAATGACATGTCACCATACGTGCCTACGTACGGCTTACCGTCTCCACGTCATGGTGTAATTGTTATTCAATAAATTATTATTTGGATGGGTGTAATAATGATGTGTAATTCATGTAAATAATAAATATAACATGATAATGATTATTTATATATGATATACCTTCTAATTATATATTTTTTTAATATCAAAATAATGATATTGTCACTCATGCATACGTACGGACTACCGTCTCCACGAATGCGATGAGATTCATTCTCCATCGTATCCATTCAAGTATAATTATCATTTGATGATTTAAAAATAATGTTTAATGAATTGATATAATTCTGGATATTAATAAGATACAACCTATCCATGAAAAACATGTCTTATGTAACAAAACATATAAAATAAAACAAGTAAGTTAACACACGAAACAGCGATAATACTAAGATATTATCAACAAATCAATGTAAAAAGATCATATATGATATCATATTAATGTATATGATTCTTTTATAATTTAATAACAATTATTTCACCATTATACACGAGGTTAACCTACCCTCAACCAAGGAAAAGTACAAGGTAAGGATTTATTTCTCAATCTCCTCATTATCCAAGGTTGTTTATATGTAATTATCTACTGGGACCTCTTTATCATGCACATCCATGTTTCTTAAAAATGTGTTTCAAAACATTTTTATTATTTACTAGAATATGGGTTGAAGTCATTTATACCATTTTTTTACTTTTTATAAGAGTTTTATAAAGGAATCATTCCATCATCTTCCAAACAAGGTCCTTTTTAACCTTTTCGACAGAATTAAGGTAAGAATGTTTTTTTAACTTATACAGCGAGTGCGGCTTTTTTCTGCCGTTTAATAAATCATTGAAGCATTAATTACAAGATTATAAGAATATTTTCAAAGAAAATGTTTAATTTTATAAATATATGACTCTTAACTGATTTCAAAATAGAAAGTGATATTTCTATAAAAATATTTTTGATTTCATCTATGTCAATATCCTTTCATGGATTTTAAGTTTATTTTGAGTAGATTTGTTATAATACAAAACATCCATATTGTATTGATGGTTTTGTGATATATTTGATTCTGGATGTGTTATTTTTATACCATTCATAGTTTATGAAGAAAGTATTGACATTTCGTATGCTAGTTTTAATACGAATGTTTATGTTATGTTTAAACCTGTTCATATGAGGAATGTATTGGACATACTAAGTGACAGGTGGAGCCTGCTATAGCTCCTCGATGCATCAGTAGGTCTCATGAGACAAAATAGTGTCTTGTCACAAGTCCTTGACAAAATCTTATTTGTAGTCTTAACATGGGGCCTCAGCTATGTGGTTTTGATAGTCTGGAATTATGCATTCCATCATTATGAATGTGGTTATTGTTGTTGTATGTGATTATTCGACTAGTAGAATAACCATATGAATAAGTAAATGGAATTACTTCATTTTATATTTTCCATATTATGATGAATTTCATGTTTAAAAGGCTTTTGTTTTAGTTATAAATTGCCTTAAATGTTTATTCTTATTTATGAAAGTTTCCACTATATTGTTATCCTTACTGAGCATCTGATCTCACCCCTTTCAATGTTTTATATTTCCCAGGATTTAAAGAAGTAATTTATGAATGACCTGCAGGGACAGTATGATGGGATATGAAGAAAATATGTTGTTGTAGTTTTTTTTAGTTTATGATGTAATGTAAGACTTATGAATATATCTAGTGTTTCCAAACCTATTAAACTAATCGGTCTTTCAAGACTTGATCTTTCTTGTGATCATTCCAATGTTATGTAATAATGAATTGACTCTGGGTAACTGGGGTCGGGGCATTACATACTACATATTTATAAAAAACATTAAGTATTAACCCATTATTCGAGAGCTTATACTAGAACCACCAAACTGAATCATGTGCGGAAAATGAAATAATTAAAACTCAAATATTAATTTTTAAAATAAAAAGTTAATTTGTATTGAACAAGTAATTATATGTGAATAAAATTTAGGAAAATATATATGAATAATTTTATTATACATGTGGATAATAAACTTAAATTTTTTATACATGGAGTTAGATCATATCTAGAAATGTAGAAGTCTGAGGTAAGAGTTTCTTTTCTTATCTCACTTTGAAATCAAGATTATATATGTCTAAATTCCTATTTTGGGAAAATATTTTTTTATTTCTCTCTAAAACACAATAAATTTTAATATACTATAGTTATTTTTAGGTTTTTCAAGTATTATTTCCATTTCACCTCTCGTTGGTTCACAACTCAACCAAAAGGTTTCCTATAAGTGGAGGCAACCTTATCTCATTTTTTGATCATGAATATTTCTCCTCCATGTAATTAATATTTATATGGTTTTATTGATGTTATTTTCTATAATTTTATTATTTTTAAAGGTAATTTTTCATTTACTTTCACTTTATTTAAATAAGTGTGAAATGAATCTTTTTTTAACGTTTTTTGTGTGGGGAATTTTCAATTGACTTTAAAATTCATTAAAAAAGTGTAAAAATAATATCCTTTTTAACACATTACACATGATCACATTTCCTACCATTTTCCTTGGTTATCTCTTATACTTTTTCTTCCATAATTACCATTGTTTTTTTTCTCATTTTTTGATAAATTCTTACCTTTAATATAAAATTTATTAAAAATTTAAAGGATATGTATTTTTGTTTTTAAATCAATTTAATAATGCACATTTATAGTGTTTTTCATAAATTTAAATAGTATTTTTCATTTCTTATGTTTCACTATGATTATTATTTAATTACATGATCCACCTTCTTTCTAGGGCTGTATTATGATAATTTCTCATGAAAATATTCATATAAACCATTTATTTCTCATATGCTAATTAAGAAATGATGGTATTATTAATGTTTTTATGTTCTCATGACACACTTGTGTGTGGTTTATCATTATGTGATGGGTGAGTCCAATATATCCCTATAATTAATTGAGTTTCATTATTTATCTCCTGAGATCAATATAGTACATGGGTAGTAAACCCAAGTCCAAAATTTTATGAGACATAGATTGTTAACCCATGACTACTATAACATGGGCATGTGGTTAGCTGATACCATTATGGTATAAATGTATTGATCGATAAACATGACAGGTTATGATTTCTATTATTATGTTTGTTCCATAATCCTATTTTATGTAAATTATTTATGTGGTGTTCTCATAGATTATGATTATTGACTCAAATTTCCACACTACTGTGACACGTATATTATGTTATGCCCAAATCCTTATAAATTGATACATGATTTTTTATGTATGTTTTATTTTGAATTATTTCATTATATTTTTATAAAATACCATAACTGTGTTCTCATTATCAAATGTTTATATTATGTTAACTTATGAATGTTTTATGAGTATCTCATGGATTACTGAGATCATATGATCCCAACCTTTATTATGTTTACCTTTCATTGGGTTTTGAAGAAGAATATTATATATGTTATGTCTATAATGGAATCATGTGTAAATTTTATTACGGGAGATGTTGAATAATGATTTTAAAAAATATTTTTTATGTATCTAATTTCTAAATAAACTAAACCAATAGGTTTTTTGAGTTTTTTATTTTGATTTGAAATGAACAATAATGTAAAAATATATATTTGGTATATATGTTATGATTCGGTTTCATTATAAAACATACATTTAAGTAGATATTTAAATATGAATCATTATTGGATGGTCTGACAAGATATAGGATGGTAAGGTAATAATTCAGGTGACTTTTCCGCACTACTTCATCTTTCTTCTTGATTTCTAGAAATAAAATCAGGTTGTTCTATAAGGAAAAAATGAAGTACCCTCTAACCTTTTCATTGTGCAAGGATTAAATTTTATTTATCATATATTCAAATTCACATCACATCAACCTTATCATCCTAAGGGAGAAATTAGTTATTTCTTGTTTCCCTAACATTGTTATCTACGATGATAGTTCTTAAAAAGGTTTTCCCTCAGTTCTACAAATAAAATTCTCTATAAAATGTTTCATAATCACAAAATTTTGAAAGACTTCAAGGTACTTTAAGGGTGATCATAGTTTCCAACTCATCCCGTAATTTCTCTATACATGTATATATTAATTATTCATAGGGAAGTAATATTTATAAGCAGTATGTCAGAACCTTCTATCTTGAAATGAAATATATGACTTTATTATTTTTGTAATATATTTACATATATAGGTAAGGATAATTTTTTTCCTCAATGTAGACATATATTGTTCATGGAATTTCTGAAAAATATTTTCCCATCTTGAAATAGACCCACATATAAAGTTATTATACTAAAAAAATATAATAAATTTTCAATTCTTCATAAATCAACTAAGTATGTATGACTCTTATTATTATAGTGTTTCTATAATTGGGATTCATTGAAAAGAAAATGGGTAAGATGTTTCCTTAGATCTCTCATTCCATAAAATATCAGGAAGTTAAGATACCTAAATTGGGCTTAGGAGTAAAATCCACCAACTGAGGACAAGGATTACTCAATAGTTATACTATTGTTTATCAACATTCCATATAATCCATCCAATAAATATGACTATATTATAATTCATGGTGTCCCAAATCATGATTTTTGCTAATGTGAATTTCCTAAACTAGTTTTTGATATTTCCCCATTTTTGGGAACTCTTGATAACCAATCAGAGATAAAGTAAAAGGGGATGATTTCTGTAATATCAAATTAATTGGGTGGATAGATTTTAATTTTTTTTGTAAGGTATATCCTCCAAGTGAAAAGGTTTATCTAGAGTAAGTATGAAATTGACTTGAAATTAAATCTCAGTGGGTGTGTTTCTGCTGAAATGTTTTAATTGATCTACTCAAACTTCTTTATTCTACACTAGAACTAAGTAGTCTATAATTTTGTTAATATGGTATCATCTTCTTTGGGTGGTGGTTGGGTTGTAGAAGTGGAATCCCCATTTCCCTTTTTGTTTGTACTATCCTACTGAGTGGTCAGTAGTAGAATCTTAATAGGGGATTCTATACAATGGTATCTTCTTTAATACTCGATAAGTATTCCTCTTCACATATCATTATGTGAGTGGAAATCTCTACATATATCATTTTTACTGTATTATTCAACAATATAAAATTCAATAACATTGGTTGGGTCAGTAGTAATGAAATTTACTCAGGTAAAACCTATTTTAAGAAACAATTATTTCTACAGTGAAATTATTTAAGTAATATGTACATATTCCTTCCTAACAGATGATATTATAGATGATTATGAGGGTAAAAATTATCATAAATCTATATTTTATGGTTTCCCCTAATATTTTTCTAATTTATCTTCATTTTGTCTCTCTTCACATCATAGGGATAAGTTTTACTGAGTTTTGAATACAATAGTACATCATAGTAAGGACCTCTATGTGGGTTAGTTATTATCCACATTAATAACGGGTCTCTTGAATCCATTTCCAAGTATTTCTTTGACGAAGTATGAGTACTCTAGGTAATAGTGATTTATAATTGGCCCCAATCCACTATCGGGATTTGTTCATGGGTCTGAGAGATATTGGAAGTAGCATTTATATGAACCCTCATTTGAATTATATTGGTTAACTCACAATTATTGAATCTCCCTCTTGGTTCCATATTCCAAATAATCTAGTCTGGCATAAGCATCTATATAGAATCTTGTATAATTGGGGTAACACATTGGTTAAAATGACTACTGTGAATAAGATCCCTCTAATGAATCTTTTGGGTGGTTTTTTATATAAGGTGGACATCCTCTTCCACCTCCCTGAGATAAGGAAGGTAAATATTGAAATCATATAGGGAAATACTCCCAAAGTGGTTTGATATTGATATGGGGGGAATGTTCCCCATATGATTTATTTAAATTGTGTTAAACTGCATGAATTTACCCCTCCAAATTAGAATGGGATATTTTCAATGTTGGAATTATCCCTTTACTGAGGTATAATTTAACTATTAAAGTATCCATCTAAAAATATAATAAATGGGTAGGAGTTAGTAGAAATTGTTTCATGGAGATGGGGTATTTTTTGCAATGATAAGAGAATATGATTATAGTGCTCTTAGCTAGAGTTTTATGGAAACCCTCACTATCATAGAATTCTACCATGATTGTATAGATATCCTTACTCATTTTGAAATGTTCATTGTGAACAACACTTAGAATATGAAGGAGTATAGAAAACCAATCAGTGTAGTATCATCAATAAGAATTCATGTTCAAAAATATTATTTCCAAATTAAGTATTTTCTTTAGGTTCACTTTTTTTTATTAAATTCTATTCTCACAATCTAATTTTTCTTATTTTGGGTCTTATGTAAATCTCTTTCTTTCCAAAGGTGAGTGGCCACTTCACCTATTGGGGTGGTTATGATGGAATCTTTTATTGGATGAGGGGATGGGGCTACGTTCATACCTTAAGGGATTTTATTTCCTACTATAAAAATGTGTTATATATTTTAGTTATGTTCATAAAAACCTTCCCATTTATCACACCCCAACCTCAGACACTTTTTAATTAATTATTTTCTTGGTCTCACATATATTGGATGAAGATGGGTTTAGGGCCTAGGTCGAAATTTTTGATACATGGAAATTTTGATGGGTTTCGGACAGGTGCACAAGCACTACATGGTTTGGAGTAACTTTGTGGTTGGACCAAGTGCCCGTGCTTTTTTTATCATTTAAAAGAAATAAATTTTTGTTAAAATATATTAAATTAAAATTTTAAAACATAATTGTAATATTATTATTGCGGTAGATGAGAATATTTTTATTATCAAAAATGTTATTAATGTTTTTATTATTAAATTGTTATTAATATTATTATTTTAAAATTTATAATAATATTATTATTATTTAAAAGAATAAAATTGTTAATATAAATATTAATATTATTATATCATTGGTATTATTATTATTGTTGACATTATTATTATTATTAAGGGTTTTAATATTATTAAAACTATTAATATTATTAATAAGTTTTTATTTATTATTTTATTTTATCTTTATGGTTTAAGTTTTACCTCCCCTCCCCATCATATCTATGCATAGTGTGCCCCTCCCACTTCCACCTACAAATCATGTTTCCCCCATACTTTCTCTACACCTTCTACCACCTTGTATGGCCACCCGACCTCCCTGCTTCACATTTCTCCAATGGCCTTACCTCCACACTGCATATTCTTGGTTTTCAAGCCCCCTGGTCCTACCTTGTCCAAGAATGAACCAACAGCCCGGATCCCCCCTCTCTTCCCTCACTAGCCACCTCCCCTCCTGGTGCCCCCCGTACCAGGTGACCCCATCTTCTCTAATACCACACATCCCCAGCGACTGAACCTCCCGGGCATGAACCCTTGATCGTAGCCTTATTCTTTCTATCATCCTTCCAGTGTGGCCCAAAACTCCCTACGTAGTGCCTCTGCCCTACTCCAATGTGATCGTGATTCCCCTCTCCAATGACCCATTCCTATTTTGGTATAATTTTATTTCATTCATTCTTGAGTGTTTTTTTTTTAATTTTGCTATAACCTAACACCTAGAGTTTTTTTTCATTTATTAGGATGTTTGGTTGGTCCGTGGGATGTTGTTTCTCCTTTCGTTGAGGTTCCTTCACATATTCACATATTAAAGTAGGTTTTTCCATGCTCTTTCTTCCAATTATTATCCATTCGATCCGAGGATTTGTTAATTAATTCTTAAAAAATGTTTCACACATTTATTATATTCATAGTAAATCCCTGGTGGTGTTTTCTTGTTGATAGATTCAACTAAAAATATGTTTTAATATGATTCTCTATTTACACCCATGAATATGCTTAGACAGTTTTTTTTGAATCAATTTCTTTATCTTAAAAAGGTATTATTGGATGTTCTAAGTGGTTTTTGATTTAAGAAACTTTTATGGAACTTTTTTCCTTGCATTGGTTGGTTTTATGGATGTTTTTTATATGAAATTTTTTATTATTTTAGTGGAAGGTGTGTGTAGTTTCTTCAAAAATGGTTGGGAAAAAGGCCGCATATGCCATGCCATTGGATGTCAACACATCCATGTATGCATGGAGTGCATCCATTTATGGTTCATCAAATGATGATGACATTTGGAGTAAATATTTTCTTGAACCTTGGTTTTCTAAAATGAACTCATATCTCATGTTTCCCTCTCTTTTGGTAAATTCATCCATGGCATCTGAAATGATCTATGGTGGTTTTAAATCTGTGTGGAAGGTTATGACTTGTTTGGTGTTGATAAAAAAGAAATTGTTTCTTTAAATAGTGGAATGTCTGTTTGGAACATTTGAGTGTGTTGTGTGCATTTTTAACTTATTTTTGGTAATGTAGATTTGAAATAGGGGCCCATTTGGAAAGTGTGACATGTTTGAGTGTGGGTTTAAAACATAAAGGATGTTTGGTGAAGGCATAATGGAAATGGAATTTTATATTGTTGTAAATGGGTTTTATGTTGTTTCTTTATCTTTGATAAAGGTACCGTATATGGGTAGAACTAAAGGCCCATTTGGAATTTTTAAATGGATTTTCAAAAACCTATTTTGGTTTGGAATCCTTTCCTAGTCATTGATCCCAGAGATGGGAGGGTCCTTGGTATGGGACCTCCCTTGTGCAATGAATGTTAGATGTCAAGGGACAACCCTTGTGGTGGCTAGGGTGGTTCTGGTTAGGTGATGTGTATATATCATGTATGTGACATGTTTTTTGAATGCTATGGAACACCCCCTTTTGAAATATACTTGGGAACCTATCATATCAAATAGGTTCACTGAGAGTGATTGTTTCACTAGTATAGGTTATTGTACGAGCTAGTGGCCCAGAACAGGTGGATAATTAGGTTTATAATTATGGGATTAGTCACATCAACCCGCCCCTGGTAGGGAGATGGTCAGGATTTGGGGAGTTATGTTTTCCTTGAGTGGGTAATGCCTTTAGGATGACTCACATAAAAAGTTTGTTCTATTTCTTCTCTGAGTTCCTAGTATTTCTTGTGATTTCCCAATATAATTACTGTTAGAGCCGATGACCTCATTGTGTATAATCTTGTTCTTTGTACTCAGTTTTTGTCATTATTTAGAAAAATTGTGAACATGTGATTGGTTTAAAAGGGATTTCTAAGTAGATTTTTTAAAAAGTAAAGATCAACTTTCCTTTTTTCCTTCTTGTTCCTTGTTTAAAATTATGAGTGCAATAGAGCATGTTATTTGTTTTGAAATGAAAAGTTTTTTTAAAAATATATTTTTTATAAATATATTTCAAAATAATTTTAATTAAATGTTTTTGGGAAATAAAATGCATGAATTATTTGGTGCTTGCCTACTTGGCTATCAGCTCATAGCCTTCCTATACCAATCAGTGTTGGTAGACCTGAGCTATTTTTTGGTTCATATTTTGTTCTGGTTACCTAGAAGGTTCTTATTTTTGATCACTTTTGGTCGTGTAGTTGGAGGTGACTAATAGGTCACATAGAAATCATGTGGTGGCGGTTCGTTTTGTTTGTACAGTTTTAGTTATATATTTTAGTTTTCTGCTTCTTGATTTTTATCATGTAGCTGGTATTGTTTATATTATTTATGTTCTTTTGTTAGATATTGTGGCTTGTTTGGTTCTCTTAATTTGTTCTTGATTATTAATTTTTGGCTCAATTCGTTCCCACATGTTTTTTTGATGCCTTGTACTAGTTTCCATCTTGTGGGGATATAAAATGCTCTTCGGTCCATGTTGTACACCATATTGGGTGACCATTTTAGGTTTTACCCAGGCTGGTTTGTGAAAAAAATGGTATCAAAGGGGACCCTTTATATTTGGGGTGTCAGGTAGATGGAGATTAAGACATTCGGGACCTGGGAGGTTGGTACGAGAAGGGTGTTATGAACCCTTACTCATTCTAAACCTTGAGTTTCCAGGGGTAGTCTCGGTTTTGAGTATTTTGCTTTTGTTTTCGGATTGTGGAATGATAATGGAGGTGAGTCGGTGTCATGTTGTGAACTTGGATGGAGTAGTAACCCATGCAGAGTCTGATTACATGGTTTAAGTTCCTCCTATTCATTAATTCTTACTTGGGTAATGGCTCACTACCATGTCATCGGGTTAAGCATAACTACTAGTTCCTCAATATGGCAGTTCATTGTTTGTTTTGTTACGTTTGGTTCTAGTTAGGGTAATTGTTATTTTGAAAATTAAAGTGAGTTTTGGTATTTAGCGATTGTCCCTAGAAGATTTCAATTTTGAAATTTAAATGAAATGACGGTTTTTGGAAAAGTTATTTTTTCTTGTGTTTGTATATTTTTGGATTATGAGCACGATACCCTTTACATAGGGTGTTTCTATTGTTTTTTTATATTTATTTGGATTTTGGGCCTGCTGTCTCATCTCATGGTTCTCTTTTCAATTGTGTTTTTTCATGATTTTTGTTTTGGTTTTGTGTTCCTCATGTTGTTTACAGTGTGTTGTCCAAAATGGTCCCTAAGTTTGTTGATGTGTCATGCCAAGTTTTTGGAACGTTTTTGGTGTTACCAACCCATCATGGTGTTAGAGGCCCATTAGAGGCAGTGATGTGGTTTAAAGGAAGTAGTGTGTGTATTAGGGTAGTTGGGAACTCATGAGGTTGTTAAGGTTCATCCCATATTGGGTTTATTCGAAGGTCTGACTTTGGATGAATGGGATTTGTTCTCCCCTCCATCATTGTATATACGGAGTATGTATAATGTATTTAAATCTGTATTTATACAATCGTTCATACCTGAAAGCATAAAGACAAATAAAAGGGAATATCTCCTGCATATTAAATAAGCCCAATGAATGGTAAAGGCATATTTTGACCATTTTAAGGAACCAGTATCATTTTCTCTGGAGGTAGAATCATAGGATTTGATGAAGAATTATCTCTTAATTGGGGGTCTTTATCCCAAGATCAAGGAGTGGGTCCTCCCTTCTAATTACCATCATTTTATGAAGCTGGTTGATGAGGCATTCCTAGCCAATCTGTTCTCTAGAGTGAAAATAATTGGAAATCTGGTGTATCCAGTTTCATGTGAAGGTTCCTCATCCGGTGAGTAGGGTGTGAAATAAGGACATCTTTTTTAAAAATTTCCTTCATTGATTTTGGGTTTTAGTTCATTAGATTTTCCTTGTGTGATCCACCAGTGTATCCGGTTTGGGAACTCAGAGCTGTCATGTTTCATCCCTTCAAGGCTGTTTCATAATTGTGGATATCAGGGTCATTTGGAGAATTTTTGTAGTAAGTGTTTCCTAAAAAATATTCTATGATCAGAGGATTCTAATTCTTGTATGTGAGTAAGTAGATGCTTCATCCAACAGATCCATATTCATAGGTCTTGGGGTGAAGCTTGTGTGAATTCAGAAGTCACTGGGGGTGTGAATCCCCAGTCTATATTTTTTGATCCATGTTAGGATTAGATTATTTAAGGTCTTTCATTCTTTTTTTCAGATTTTTATGTTCTACTGTCATTGTAAGATCGTCGTTTCATTGTAAAATTGTGATGGACTTGTTCAACTGTAATCCAACCAGTTGTACCTATTTAAGAGTGTCTAATTTAAATCATTTGTTTTCCATGAATGTTTAAGTTGTGATCTTTTGGAGATATTTATGTTAAGTGGAATTGATGGCTAATGTATCAGTTCATCGTTTGGTTTGAATTTATTTTCTAGTGTTATACCCCCTATGTTGGTGGTTTTTGTCTAGTGCGTAAATTTTCTAGTTCTGATAACAGTGTTGTTTAGTTCTTACTAAGGAAAGTAATCTGTTTTGGGTTGAGAGTCCCCTTGTTCCAAGTTATATAAAGGTGTTGTTTGGATAGTTTGGAAAGTTTGAGATAGTTCTCGAGGTCTTGGTTCACTGGGTTTCTTTCATAATGTTTTTCTTGTTTAAGTACATGTTTTGTTGGTTGGGTTTTCAAGTTTTTGTATTAGTTCAGTTTTGGGGGTGGGGAGACCCCCCCCCCAATCATGTTCTCCATTCAACTTTGGGATTTGGTTCCTTATTAAATTGGTCGGTTGTGACATGTGGACAGTACAATCATCCTAGGATTCATGGTTTACCTCGATTTTGTCTTAGCATGGACTCAAGCATTGGTTAACTATAAAATTTGTGACTTTATAGGAGAAAAAACTATTTGTGGTGGGGAGAATTGTCACACCCCAACCTCAGAAAATCATTTAATTTATTCTTTTCTCAGTCTCGCATCTTTTGGATGAAGTTGGGTTTAGGGGTCAGGTTGAAATTTTTGAAACATGGAAATTTTGATGGGTTTCAGACTGGTGCACGAGCACCGCATGGTTGGAAGTAACCATGTGGTTGGCCCAGGTGCACGGGTTGTTGCCTAATGTAGAAAATAAATATATTTTTATGAAAATAAAATAAATTAAATGTTTAAAACATAATATTAATAATATTATTACAGTATATGATAATATTATTATTATCAAAAATGTTATTAATTTTTTTATTATTAATTTTTTTGTTAATATTATTATTTTTGAATTGTTACTAATACAATTATTATTTAAAATAATAAAACTATTATTAAAATTATTTTTATATCATGGGTATTAATATTATTATTAACATTATTATTATTATTATTAAAAAGGTTATTAATATTTTTAAACCTATTGTTATTATTACAAAGTATTTTTTTATTATTTTTTTCCCTTTAGGTTTTTAGGTTTACCTCCCCTCTCGTCATCTCCATACACAAAACAACCCTACCCATTCCACTAACAAATCCTGTTTCTAACCCTTCTTACTCTTCCCCTTGAATCGCCTCATTCGGCCAACCGACCTCCCTGCTCCACCTTGTTTTGGCGGCACAACCTCCTTGCTTCACCTAGCTCCCAGTAGCCTGACCCCCTTTTTCTCCCTTGTGCATGCACAAACCGGAAACCCAACCCCTCCCCCTAATTCTCTCATTGGCCATCTCCCCTATCGGTGTGCCCAATCTAGGGAGACCCCCTCAGCTACGGTGTCACACATCCCCGGTGACCCGACCTTCCCATCGTGAACACTTTTAGTGACCCTCTTCTATCCAGCGACCTTTCGACATAACCTAAAAACCCCGGTACAGTGCCTCCTCGCTAATCCAGCATGATTGGGATTCACCTCTCTAGCATCCCTCTTCTCATTTGGTTTGATTTTATTTCATTCCTTCTTGGGTGTTTTTTCTTCAGTTTAACCAAAACTCGAACAATTTGAGTTTTTATTTGTTTATTTTTATCATAGATTAGGATGTTTGGTTGGTCTGTGGGGTGTTTTCCTCCTTCCATTGAGGTTCTGTCACGTTTTCACATGCTGAGGTAGGTGTTTCCATTCTCTTTCTTCTAATTTTAATCCCTTTGTTTCTTGGGTTTTGTTCAATAATTCTTAAAACATGTTTTTCAACCTTATTATTTTCATAGTTAATCCTTGGTGGTGTTTTCTTATTGATATATTCGACTAAAAATAGGTTTTAATATGTTTCTCTATTTACACCCATGGATATTCCTAGCCAAATTGGTTTGAATAAATGACTTTTCTATAGATGGTATTGTTGGATGTTTTGGGTGGTGTTTTCCTGTAGAACCATTTTATATAACTTTTTTCTTTTTATTGGTTGGTTTTATAGAACATATTGCTTTTTATGAAATAGATTACTATTTTAGTGGAAGGTTTGTGTGGGGTTTCATCAAAAATAGTTGTGAAAAGGAAACTTCTTCCATTCCATTAGATGTGGTCGCATCCATGGATGCACGGAGTTCACCCATGGATGGGCCTTCAAATGATGATGACATTTGGAGTGGTTCTTTCCTTGATCCATAGTTTTTTAAAATAAACTCTTATCTCATCTTTCCCTTACTTTTGGTAAATGCTTCCATGGATTCCAAAATGATTTAAGGTTGTTTTAAAGTTATGTGGAAGGATGAATTGTTTAGGGTTGATAAAAATGAAATTGTTTTAGGAAATTGTGGAAATCCCATTTGGTACCTTTGAGTGTGTGGTGTGTGTTTTCCACTTAGTTTTGGTAATGTCGATTTGAAATAAATTCAACATTAGAAATTGTGACATGTTTGAGTGTGGGTTTGAAACATAAAGGTCATTTGGAAAAGGCATAGTGAAAATGAAATTTCTTATTGTATGAAATTTTTTTTAAGGTGTTTCTTTATCTGTGATAAAGGTACCCTAGATGGGTATAACTAAATGCCCATTTGGAATTTTGAAATGGATTTTTCAAAACCCTTCTTGGTTTTGGAAGCCTTTTGTAGTTTTTGATTTTTGAGATGGGAGGGTCCTTAGTATGGGACCTCTCTTGTGTAATGAATGTTAGATGTAAAGGGACCACCCTTGAGGTGGCTGAGGTGGTGTCAGTTGGGTGATGTGTATATATCATGTTTGTGACATGTTGTTTGAATAGTATGGAACACCCCCTTTGAAATATACATGGGAACCTAGTATTGAAAAGAGGTTTACTGGGAATGATTACTACACTAGTGTAGGTTATTTTACTAGCTAGTGGACCATAGTAGGTGGATACTCAAGTTTATTATTATGGGATTGGCCCCCTTGACCTAGCTAAGTAGGGTGACGGTCGATACTTAGAGCAATATGACTTCATTGAGTAGGTAATTAATTCATTATGAGTCAAATATATAGTATGTTCCTTTTATTCTTTAAGTTCCTATGATTTCTCACTTTTTCCTATTATTATTACCATTAGAGTCATTGAACTCATTATGTATAATCTTGTTCTTTTTACCTAGTTTTGGTCATTGATTGGAAAAACTATGAATGTGTAATTAGTTTAAAAGGGATTTCTAAGTACATGTTTTGAAAGGGAAATCTCATTTTCCATTTTCCTTATTATACTTTGTTTTATATTATGAATAAAGTGGAGCATGTTGTTTGTTTTTAAATGAAATGTGTGTATAAAAATCTATTTTTTATACATGTATTTCAAAACAGTGTTACTGGAATGTCGTTTGGAATGAAATTCCTTGGATTCTTTACTGGTTTCATACTAGGATATCATCTCACACGCCACTTATACCACTCAGTGTCAGTAGACCCGAGCTATTTTTCATGTTCATATTTTTCTCAGGTTTCATGGGAGGTTCTCATTGTGGAGTAGTTATAGTCTTATGGTTGGAGGTGACTAAGAGGTCACATGGAGATCATGTGGCGGAGGTTCAGTTTGTTCATTCTATTTCAGTTCTATATTTTAGTTTTCATCTTGTTGAGTTGTATCTTGTAGTTGGTATTGTTTATATTATTTATGTTTTTCTGGCATCTGTTGTGGCTTGTTTGGTTCTCTTTATTTGGTCCTAGTTATTTATCTTGGGCATAAATCATTCTGACATGGTGTTTTGATTCCTGGAACTAGTTTCCAGCCTGTGGGGATCGGGAACACCTTTCAGTCCATGACACGGATTGGCTTGGGTGACCGGTTCAGGGTCAACTCGGTTTGGTTCGTGACAACATTAATGATACTAGTTTTCCTCAATTTAAATTGGTTTATTTAATACATTCATTTAAGAAGAAACTACACATTGGAATTACATTGTATCCCATTTTATTCAAGAATCCATTCAGTCTATAGTTTGGAGCTATATGGGTTAGAACTCTAGAATTTATTACCATCTAAGGGGGCATTGGGGTTCAGTGAGTGGATGTAAGAAGTGTGTGGAGTTTGGATCAGGTCCATGGGAAGGGCTTCCAATGTATTCTCATAAGGGGAATCAGAACCAATGTAGTTTTGTGCCACTTAAAAATACATATTGTACCTTTTCAATTCAAGTTATAAAAACCATATTTGTTCCTTTTAATTACATAAAACCATGACCAATTATAGCCATTTTAAAGTCATACACAGTAAAATACTAAGTGAAAGTCATCATGTAATGGATATTGTTGGACTAAAAAATGAGAGACCTGTTATGGTTAAAACTAACATATTATTTTGGTTAATGATTTTTATAAATCAACATAATTATCTAGACTCAATTTATTTGAATAAACCAAGAATTGAATATTGATGTAAGATATATGAGGAATCCATGGGGATAATCTCAACCCAAGTCATGTGAGGAAATAAAGAGGAGAATCTTGACCTAAGGAATATGATGAAACCAATAGGGTAATATCAACTTAAGAAATATGATAAAAAAAAGAACAGTTTCATGAATTTAGGAAAATAAGGTATTAAAAAGTAGTATCCCACCTTAGGGGGTTTTAGGGGATCAAGGTTGGGGTTACATGAATCGTAACACAAATTTTTTTTAACTCGACTGAAAAACTTTTACAACATAACTCCAAGTTTTTCATAGGGGTTAGTGATGGAATTGAACGGATTGAACTAAAGTCCCAAGAATATATTACATATAAACATGGTAGGCATGGGAACCTTGGTTGGAGGTTTGGAGACTGTGGCACATTGGCAGGTGACTTGGGAGAAGTGTTTCTCATGTAGGATGATTGGGAAAAGTGAGTAATCAATTCGATCAGTGACTAGGTATTTAACACTCAGGCTTTCTTCACCAAGGTGGTTTATACCAAGGTATATTGGTACCTATATATTACAACTCCCTTGTATTTGAATTTACGTACATAAGAACCTAGGAGTTCAGCACCAATGTATTTCGGCACTTAATGTTAATCTTCAGTTAACATTGCTTGAGAAAAAAATTTGTGTCCCATATCTTTTGTATATTATTTTAAAATCACTTAATGGAGAGTTATGTGAATGAATTAGAAATAAAGGCATTAGATCAGTTTCTTCAATTATTTTTTGTGTGTTCATAATCTACACCTACTTATAGTGTCCAAAATGTGAGGCAAATGGAGCTTTTATTGGAAACCCTCAGCCTGACCATCTAAAAATGGTTGGTGATCACTTTAGGTTCCCATATTTGCCTTCATGCTTCATGATATAGTGTTTGAGGTAAGTATAATGTGCAATTTCATGTGTACGCACTCTAAAAAAATTAATTATCCCTCTTTTTTACATAAGCCATGATTTTAAATGTGTGTGATGTTTTAAACTACATTTTATAAAAATGTATGGAAATGGTGTGTGGATAAATTATACAAGTTTTGAAATGATGACACAATTTACATGATTTAAAATTCTATTAATATAAAATCACTTGGTTTATTGGTGTTTTGTAAAATGAAATAAATTTATAAACAATTACAAATGTTTATGGTAAAAATGGGTAAATGTTTTTAACAAAAAAAACTTTTTTATCTTCTCAGCCCCCCACCACCCATACAGCCCACCACCCTCCACACCTTCCAACCATATGTGATCCACTTATAATACCGACCATGCTTATTACGTAACCTCCCTTATGATATGTCCCCCATACCACCATCATCGGCCTTAAATGGCATGTCCTATAATTTTCGATCCCTAGTACACCAACCAATTCTTAAGATAATGGGGTACATGACATCAAGCACTCCTCATATTCTACAGGTTTTCGACTAATAGTGAGGGCCTAAAACATTCATTCGGGGAACTATGCCTTCAATATCATTATATTAATTAAGTGTAAAAAACCAAGAAGCATACATAATAAAATACGCAGAATAAATAAACACATCCAATGACATACTTGATGTTTTAATACAAAACATACACTAATTGACAACATAGATACACAAAAATAATAAAAAGAATAAAAATGTGCACACTTAACCTACTTCCATCCCCAATCCTCATCCCAATCTCCAAAAACAATACCCATAAATATACTATCACCCCATCACTTTACAACATGTGGTCTAACTGAAAAAAAAACATAAGGCTTACATGTTCACTAATATCCCTATACAAGGTGTGATAATACAACTCATTAGGATCATTCCAAGATTCCCTAATATACACCTTCATTTGGATGATTATTCATGGTGAAAGAAAATACATAAATAAACATTCTCATTGGGTCTTCATGTTCTAAACAAGCCACTATGATACTCTATGAGGTACACACACCCAGCAAGCCAGTCTGATCTAACTAGGATTCCATGGTGCTTGACCATACCTTCTTCGGTTCAGTGATGAAATCCCATCATCTATTCACCTCATTATACCATACCCAATTACCACCCCATACCCTAAGACTCATGGTTGTTTATCATCCAAACCTCAACCCAATACCCAAGGAACATGGTACAATCATATATCCATATCTCAACTCAATTCCATATCACAGGGAATGGTAAATCAGTCATGTATTGTGTCGGACCACAACTCAACCCTGTCATGGGTGGTCCCCATCCGAAGCTTCTCATGGTAAATTCAAACTCATATACACTAACTAGTATCCTGGGTTATCCTCAACCTAAGAATCCTTTATGATATGTCCACCATCTAGATCATGTATCATACCATGCCCCATCCATCTCGTGAAAATTACTTGACCCAATCCTCTCATGTAAAGGTCAAATCACTACCACCAATCCATTTCACTCACGGAATGTTCAGGCCTCCGGATCCCTCTACCCCTTTGAGTCTTACACATGGAACAATTTGTGCATCAAAAATATGGTCTACATCATTTCACACATCTCCATAGGTAATCTTAGGGTGATAGTATCTTGATACCTATACCCCCATTCTAAACAAGTCAAACCTCACTCATCTAGGAATCCAATGGGTCCTTTGTACACTATGTGGTCACTTCTTGTCAATACAACCTCAAGACCATCACAAAGTAGTGACAATACTACCCAAAATCTCATCCAGAACTAGACTCCATGGTCCTATTAAAATTGGACAAAACATTCACCACTCTTGGTCTCACTGCCCAAGGAATATCTCAATATGTCACTCTATACATGACCTGAGCCTCAATATGTGGGGTCTAATTATTCTATGAATTACCTCCTCATCATCCCAATTCCATGTTCTGAACAACTCCAACAACCCTTACATGGGTCTTTTCATACATATAATAAAGGAGATATATTATCCCAAAACCCTGAGGAAAACCCTCTTCATCACATGTTCTATGTCTCATAGGACTTACCTCACTCACCCCACACACTAAGACTATCCTCCAACATTAGGATATAGGTCGTAGTCACCCAAAATATTTACAAATGTCTCACCCACTCCTATTAGGCCCTAAAACCTTCATGCCTCCCCACTAGCCATAAAAATTCAACCACGGATATTTAGTTTCCTATGTAACAACCCTAGACCTCCTAGAATTATATTTTCATCTTAACCAAAGTTCTCACTCACTATCAATGAAGTCATTATGGAATCCCAAATTTTTCAAGGAGTTAAAGAGAACTTGGTCTCAACTTGGAAGGCCCAATACCACAGTGGCATCTCATCTATGGACTCTATTAGTCCTTATACCTCATTCCCAAAACCATTAAATTATGAATTCATGCATGCTTATAAATAGTCTACTATATGAAATGTTTTCATAGGGTACACCTTCCTCAGAACTAGATTCAACCCCTCATCGAGCATTTTCGACCCTCGCCCAATTCCATCAAGCCTCACCCACACTATTGGGAACCTATATCACACCAAGAAACATAAATAACTATTTACAAAATTTTATAATAAATTATTTAATTAAACTCTAAATATGCATAATTCCCTATATAATCACAAGGAACTTTCTACTCGTTGAAACCTCAAGAAATGGGGTGCAGTCTACACCTGACACATAATAGATCCTATAAAATATGAAAACCCAACCATTACACATGATTAAATTTCCAATTTGATCTAATTTGGGTAAAAACATTACAAAATTAACTTGGATAAGTACCTTTAATGGAACAATGAAAAAACAATATACAATCACCCTCATGGGTGCTATTCAAGACACCACACATAGAAGCCCCAATCATTGAAAAAAATTCAACACAATCTAGTGAAATCATCACAAAACACATATCCCAAATTCATCCAAAATTAAAGGAATATAAATAATATGATAAATAAAGATTAAAAATGATGTGATTACCTCGGTATATCATTGAAACACACAAAAATGCATCCTTATTAAATGGGTTTTAAAGGATTTGATATAGTGGGGGGAGTGGATATATTGGTAGCCCTCCTCATGAATTATTTTCCCTATAACTGAACGGATAATGATAATTGAATTACCACTCTACCCATATATAGAAATACATCCCAAGTCACCATTTTGGGTGTAAAAACTAGGTTGACATTGTGAACCACTCAAGGCAGGGGGTCCTCTCCTCGACTAAAAATCAGTAATTATATTAACTATAGTGAACAGAATGAAATCCTTGAGTAAGTGGTACTTGACCATACTACCCAATTCAGTCATGGAATGACCCTTATGGTTCAGGATGTGAATGGATGTTGTTACTGAAATTTGGCCTCTTAGGTCATCTAACCCATCATTATCATCCACCCAAGCACCTGAAAAATTTTCTATGCCCCAATCCTTGTCCAAACCCATCTCCTAAATATAATAAAACTCTTGGAATCTCAATATGTACCCAGAATCTCAAAACAAACCCCTCACCAAACCAAAAATTCAAATTACCTCAATACATTTCAACCCATAATGACATAGGTCATTACTCTCCACCATAATGCTTCTCATCCTTATAAGTTAATGTTAATCCTTAAACCATATCTCTTTACCTACTACAATCTTCAATTCATCAAGTACTCACCACGTTCTACTCCAGAACACAAAAAACACTTCTACTATTTAAACATAAACACAAAGTTCACTATCCACCATAAGTCGATCCACTATCTCACTATTAATGTTGACCCCAGGATGATGCTCAATGAATCAATCACTCCAGACACATTGATGTGTCTTCAACCAATTCATCCTATGGATTATATTACTCTCTACCATAATACATACCTTAAAATAGTTTCTTTATAAACCATGGTCATCCCACCAAAGGAATCACCAACAGAAAATGGACTTATAGTGGTCCACTAAACAACCAGTCATGTTTTGAACAATGTTCCGATCATTATTATTTTTTTATCATGTATAATTTTGCACCATAATTCTATTCAGACCTCCCACAAATAACATTATTTAAAACACTCAATTTCACACTTGTTGAAACATTCTTATAACACCCGATCATGATGTCTTAGCTCCTCGAAGCATCCCATTATCATCTAATGACCATACCAAAGTTCAAACTCGACAAATTAGGTAATACACAGTTGAATCATCACCACCACAAAGTCATAATGTTCTCAAACCAAGAACTAACTAACCTCTGATTTGACTAACTATCATATCACATCAACCCCACCTCAACCCCAATTCCAATACACCAACTCCACCAGTACTTCATCTGAGTCTAGAATCCAATATTCACTGAAGAACTGGGTTTTAGGGGATCTTACTACACACTAACATCATGGTGTCTCTTCGACTAGCCCCCAGCTAGTCTCACCACCTCCATTACTCTACCTACATGAGTTTCACTTACTTGTAAATGATAAAATTCTCCCAACCATAGGAGTATTATTATATTACATTTTCTAAACCAAAATTTAATCTCCACATCCCATGTCCAATACATTACTTTACAAAATGACTACCCTTGTTCATCCCACTCATTCCAAAGAACCAATACAAAACATAATTTTCACCTATTCCTAAATAATTAAGAACATCATCCATGAAATCCTCCAAACATTATTCAAAATGGGGGTCACATCCTAAAATAACTAATGGTGAACTCCCCACATTATGTTTTCCCTTACACAACTCCCCTAGCACCAATAGAAATTCCTCCCATCAACATATATCCCTAAAACACCAATGTTAATGACCAAAACATCAAGCCATAATTACTTTAGGCATCTCCCAACCATATTACCATTGAAGCACCGCTCAATTTTATTTTCAACACAAACCATTATAAATGGATCCAAAAATGGTTTATTCACTCATTAATAAATCAATAGGGAATTACATATAACCAGTGTGCACATTCCCTCACACACCAAGGTTGTTTCTAGAAAATCCATGCTAACCATCACTCTCATCCTCGATGCAAAGTGATTCCCAACAAATCACTCATGGGTTCTCACCCAATATCATATTTGGTCTCACGAGAAACTAATGGCCACCAGCTCCCATACAACTTGATCACACACCCTAACTAGTGCTCCCATGATATGAAACTCATCAATCCTAGGATCACATACCTATACCACTAACCATTACCTAATTAATGTTAGTCTCAACCAAAAACCCTATGATCTCACACATGAAATGATTGACTACATGATCACCCATCATATAGGCATCGTTCTAAAACTATAATTTTCTACCCATGCATCCAATTCACTGTATGGATGTTCATCCTAAAAACCATAGAGATATAAAAAAAACAATAATTCACTCTTGAAACCCAAAATTGATACTATAAATGCTTCAATTTTTTGACAACCTGAAGTACCAAATCAATTATCATTATATTTCCCAACCACTCACCTCAATTATATAAAATTATACCAAGATTCTATATGGGAAGACACCATAGAGTTTTATATTAACACAATATGTAACTGAAACCACATTCTCAAGATAACTAATGTCCACCCATAGATCATATTTTAGGAATATCATTCCCTCATTGTGTAATTTCCATGAAATCAATGTTTACACTGCCCCATGTTGATTTTCCATGCATTCCTTGATGAAGGCAGTGAATTTTAATCATCATAAAACCTCCCAACATAAGATCCATATAACCTGTTAACAAATGGAAATACACCATGGTTCATCTAAGTGTTATTATAATAAGAATTGATATGGGAAAACACCATATAATATGTTATTGAAAAATTAATACACTAAACCACCCATGAGAGAACAATCACATGAAATGAAAAATAATTCATTTGAGTCCTATGCACCTTATCATGATGCATACATGACACCTATTTACTCACAAAGCTAAGAGACAAAACCACAATGAAAATATCAAAAACAAACATCATAGATTAATAAATATATAAAAATTAACAAGAAAAACCCAGAAAATAATATCATCACCCTAGTAAACTAAGAATTCCATTTAAAATATATTTATGACACATTGATATAAGGTCCATCACCATATCTGATGCATAAGTAATCCTCCTGTTTAACATATCCCCATGTAACAAAAAAATCATTGATATCACTTTGTAACACCCCATCCTTGGGCTACTCACTAGTTACCAGGTAGTGGTGTTATGTGACTTCGAGCATGCCTCCCCATACACCAGGGGATTATGACATGCGAAAAATAACTAAAATATGCATTAGGGTTACTGTTATCTTGAAATAATCATTTTAAATAATGATTAATAACCGAGAAAAGTTCACATAATAGTATGCATAATAAATAAACACATCCAATAACATACATGGTGTTTTTATACAAAACCTACATTGATCACACACTTGGTCGATCCCAAGTAAAAAATAAAAAAAAAGACAAAAAAATGAATACACTAGGCCAACAACCACACTTATTCCTTCTAAAAATATCTTATACCAATACCCATTGATCTTCTATATCTCTCTCACCAAAAATTTTATACACTGACCTAAGGAAAGAATTATGGTCTACACATGTACCATCTTCCTGATGTAGTGTGTGAGAATATAACAGAGTAGTATCTCATAAAGAAACCCTAATATATATTTTTCATATTCATGTGTATTATAATGGTAGGAAATATATAAGTAAACATTCTCACTAGGTCATTATATACTTAGAAGGGCACAACGCCACCTGATGAGATACACATGCATGTCAGGCCACCATGTCCTAACCAGGCCACCATAGTTCCTGACCTCTGACACTCTTCATGTCACTAGTACATATAATTTTCAGTTTTCGTTATTATTTGTTCTTATATGGGACTTCCTTGGTACTATATTGAAAATATATATTTTTGGGAAGATAGACCAGGGCGTATGGTTAGCGCATGGTTTGACTGACCATGTGGATAGCCATCATAGGGGGCTGCAGAAGGGTTTAGTGGGGTTATGAATGGTTTGAGAATGGTTATTCAAACTATGTAACACCAATGGGTAACTATTTAGATCACTTTTTTGGATATATAATCCCATAATTTTTGGGGCATGGTTTTCTTTACCATGTTGTGAAATTGTGTAGGCCTTTGCAGGTAACATAAATGGTGTAAATTCATCTTTTTTACCTATCAAATTTATGACCCATGGACATAATTTTACTTCCCTAATTGAATTCATTTCTGATATATTTGATTATAATAATCCTCCTAATTTTTATATTTCTTCTTATAACCATGGTTTTTTGGCTTATGGTAAGTCAATTTCATCATGGTTTTGTCCTTATTCCAACTTCTTCTTCCTTATTATTTCATTTTTGTTTCATGGTGGAACCCTAGGGATAGTGTTGGAAAAATATAGGGTATATAATGTATGAAATGGTTATTTTTCTTGTGTATTAGGTGTGTAATGAATTTTTCTACCTTTTTTAGGTGGTTATCATCGATGGAACTGAGATTTAAACCGAATTAAGGGAATATATCACAGTTTGAGAGAATTTTCCATGGATTACTTTTTAATTTATAGTAAAAAAATTTATATTGTATAAATTTCCATTAAAATAATATATATTTTATATGTAATCTATGTTTTCTGTTACTCATGGACTATTTTTTTATTTTGGGTTTTTAAAGGGGGTTTTCTGAATTGGTGTGGCTTGTAATCACACCAAATGTTTGATAAAATGGAACAAAGTGGTTTAATGTATTAGAAATGATTTATAATGTTTTTTTTTGAAACATTTTTACCTTGGGAATGTGTTTTTGATAAATTTTTGTTGTTTACTTTGGAAATGTATTGTGTAATGGGTTGTTTGATATGGTTACATTATTTTTATTTGGTTGGAATGGAGTAGCACATGGGTTAACCGGGGTGTGAGTGAGAGGTTTGATTGAGGGACTGTGTGAGACTTCATACGGATGACCATGTGATCTTCCATTTTGTTTTTTATGAGATTTTATTTGATCCATTGGAGGGAGTTTTGTGTGAGCCTCTATTTTTTTCCAAGGGGATGTGGTAGCCTTTGGGTAGGAAGGCCATGAGAGATTCAATTTTCGAGCTAGGGAAGACTGTGAGAGCTTGAATTTATCTTATCAATATATAATACTTGTTTACTCACCCACAATTGGTTTTAATGTTAGATCCCTAGGTAAAAATTACTCATCTGTGATTAGTATAACTGATTTATACTTTTTTAGTACCATATTTTATGTGATTAAATATGTTTTTTTCATTTTCTTTTTTTATTTTTATAGTTATTGATAATGATTTTATTCTCACCCTTTTTATTACTTTTTTTATATTTTGATCATGTTGTGTCATGTGTCCTTGTTTTTATATTTGATAAATATTGGAAGAAAATTTTGGAAAACAATTTTTTTATTGGAAAAACCAATGTTATTTTCAAAAGTTTTATTTTAAAATTATTTGTTTTCATATTAGTTTAGTTTTGAAAATTTTTTCAAACTAATTTATTGGTTTTCATGGATAAAATTCATAAATGTATTCATAGTGGAATCTTACTAAAAAAATTTCCTTACACCCCACTTGGGCCATTGAGTGTTTTTTGATTTTTTTTAGGACATGAGTATGGGTAAGGGAACCATGTAACAATGTGGTTCTTCCTAATTACCATCATTCATGTGTTTTGGGGTGGAAGTTATCTCATGAAGTTGGATCCTTGGGAGATATTATTGGACATTTAATCTGATGGGATGTATGTGGTGATAGTGTTTTTTATTTTCTAGATTCTATTGATTTTTACACTTTTTGACTTGAGATACCATGTATGTAACTCTCTTTTTTAGAATTCTTGTGTATTATTCATAGTTTTTTTATAGTATCAACTTTTAATATGTTTTATTGCTCAAGATGTTGTTTATTCAAGTTGACTCTGATTATGTGGTGTGGTCATCCAATTTTATAGATGGGTAATTCTCGTTTATCAGTGGATAAAATGTTCCTAGTATATGTTTTTTGTACCAAGTTATTTTCGCTAGCCAATCGTGATCAAGAATGCACATTAGGACATGTTGTGGGCCAACTCAAGTGCTAGGTTGGCTTGACCAATGTTGGTTGGCTAAAATATGGAATCATAGATCCTTTTATTTAGAAATTTAGTGGTAGAATATATCTAGGATCTTCTTCAATTGGGATTTATGACTGGGGGAGTGTCTATAAATATCTTCTTCATATCGAACCTCAAGTTTCCATGAGTGTTCAATAATATTGGTTTTGTTTTCTAGTTGATTATGGGTCGTTTTATGAGTTTTTGATGTATTTCTTGATTAGTGACAAATCATGGGGAATTACTGGGGGTAGTTTTGAGTTTTGGGGGTGAAATGGGTAGGTCTAGAGGAGTCATAATGTTAGTGCACATGGTTATAGTAATATTTTATAGCATGTGTGGCCATACCTTCTAACTCTAGTGATACTCACATAGTCAATGCATGGTTTTCCAACCTGTGTGCCCAAACCATGAATAATGGAAACTACTTGAAAATTTATGATATTTCTCCTTATCTTCCATTTGGAGTTTTATATGAAGCTAGTATTGTTTTTATACCCATTATTATGGTTAATTATGGATCATTTTATGTGGTTTGATATAGATCTATTTTTTTATGAAGCTATTTTTTGTTCTTTTAGAAAATGCCTCCTATAAGGGCCTCATCTTGGCATAGAGACGGGGCTACGAAGAGTGATCCATAGGTGAACCCTACCATTAATCCAAATCTAGTGATTTATATGATTCCTATGATTCAAATAGTGGTTTATGTGGGTGGTTTAGAGAAAATAAGGATTGTGGACCATGATTATGAGTTTATGTGGCAAAGCCCACTAGTTTTCCATTGATATAGGTGACCCAATTAGCCTGAAGAATGGTTGGACCATATCGAGTGGATATTTGTGTTCAGGAGGACCCATGTGACCTACAATGTGGTACTTTACATGTATCTATTATGGGGATCTAGTTAAAAGTTGTGGGATTCAATGGAGCTCTTGAGGATGGGTGAGGATCTCAAATGGTCCATAGTCAATGTGTCTTTTAATTAGTAGCTTTACCCAAAGACCTTGAGGGAGGAGAAGACATATAAAATATTGATGTTATAGAGGGGTGTTCATTCAATGATAAAGTATTCCAACCACTTCACCAAGTTAGTGAATATCTCTCCAAATCTTATCATGTATTATTACATCAAGGTTAAGAATTTTGAGATTCACTTAAGACCGGGTATCATATCTATGTAAATTAATCTCTATCTGTTGAATAATTTAGATGTGGCTAACAAGGTAGAGATGAAAGAAGAAGATTTTAATTGTAAGGAATATGTTAATGGAGATTTATTTTAGTGTGTGTAAGAAATATTTATTCAACCCAGTAGTAGTGAAAGTAGGATGATTATTAGTGGGGTAGTGGAAAGAGTGTCCAGCAATCATCTAGTTCAGGTCGGGTCTATTTCCTAGGGTGTAATATAGTTTTCTATTATTAGTGTGTGAAGGTTTTTCACAATTAGACTAATTGATCATATAATTTGAGGATGTTCCACAAATGTGGGTAGTTATGATATATATGGTGATTCTTTCAGTTGGATTTATGGGTGAGAAGTGTGGGATATACTTTTTCGAAAGGATCTTAAGCATACTAAGATGCTTCCAAGATGGAGGATGTCTCCCTCATGATAAGGAAGGTTATAATAACTGGAAGAATACATAGGGTGGTTTTGATATTTGTTTTCTCTATGTAGTCTAGGTTATTCTAGAGGACTCATATTTTGGGTCATCCGCCATTAAAAGTACATCATTTATTTCTTCTTCTTTGACATTGGTTTTGTTTGAAACTTCCATAGCCCATTTATTCTATTCCTTGAAATTTGTTGATGAATTTGGAATTTGATATGAGTTGATTCCATTTTTTTCATAGATTTTATAACTTTAGTGGGTAGGAAGAAGGACTAAGGTGTCAAGTTCCCTGAGTGTCGGGTTGTGGTAGATGTTGTTGAAGTCATTTGAGACTTCATTGTTTTGGACCTGGATGTTTTCAATATTATTATTATCACGTATTTATTGATTAGATTCAAGGTGATAGTTTATTATATTCATTTTTGGGTCTAAATTCATATGCCTGATAGGATCATGTACATTTTTAGGGTGAGTGGGAACTATGATTAGCATGGTCAGGAAAGGTTTCTTCAGAACTAGGATTATTATCTTGCTAGATTTTAAAGTCATTTCTTTATGACATTGATAAATGTCCAGTGGGTGAATTTCTGGTCATGTATGGGTACCTAGATGTGTTTTAGGAAGATTATTCTATATTACCACCCGGGTGATTGGTTTAGTTTACTATCAATCGTCTCCCTAGGACATACCTAATTTATCTACCGTCTTACTAAATTTCTTCAGACGTGTAAAAAGAGCTATAGTTATGCTATATGATATTGAAGGAAAGGGATTTATTGTTCCCATTGTTTCACTATGGGGTCCTCCAGTTACATTTTCAATGAAGGTGGATAAGATTATATGACTCTTCATTGACTATCATAAGGTTAACTAGGTGACCATGATGGATAAATACTCATTGACTAGAATTTATGATCCTTTTGATCAACATAAAGGAGCCTATTATTTTTCAAGGATTTGTTTAAGATTACGGTACCACTATCTGAGGGTATAGGAAGAGGATGTTCTAAAGACCTTCATTCAAAGCCAGTATAGAAACATTGAGAATTTGGCTTTTCTATTTAGGATTACTAATTCTCTATAATTTTCATGGCCCTAATAAACCAAATCTTCCACTAAATTTTGGATTTCTTCATCGTCATGTTTTTATATGAAATATCATTGTGTCCCTATATGAAGGAGGAAATTTTTGAAAATATCAACGTTGTTTTGGTTGTTCTGAGAGAGAATGTTATATAGTCAAAATCTTTCAAGTTATATTTTTGGACATAGGAATTGAAATTATTGGGACACAGGATTATTTAGGTAGGACTTTTAGTGGATCTTGAGAATGTTTTAGTAGTATTTTCTTGATTGGATCCCAATAATGTGTTAATATTCATAGTTCTTTCATCTTTTTTTTGATATTATAGACATTTCATTAGGAAATTCTCTATGATAGCTTCTCTTTTAACTATTTTTTTCATAAAAGGATTGAATTTGGTGTGGGGTGAGAAGTTTTATGGAGTGTTTGAAGATTTTTAGGATCATTTTAAAAATTCACCTTTCATGACTCTTGAGATAGTGATAGATTATACAATCTATTCTGATTCATTCAATGTGGGGTTAGGGTGTGAGATGATTCAGGATAACCATGTGGTGGCCTATGAATCAATGAATATATTCTTATAATATTATAACTATCCCACACATGACCTAGAACTAGATATTTTTATAAAAATACAAATATATGGAGACATTACCACTGGAGGGGGTATTTTATAGTGTATTCATATCATGAAAAAAAAAGTGATTTTTTCCTTCTCTCAGGGGACTCTGCACTCCCATCACCTTAAGGGGTTCTCTTGGATTCCTCCTCCACACCAATGGTTTCAATTTTATCTAATTAGTGGTAGAATCCTTGCTTATAGGTTCAAATATCCCCTTTCTCATACTTTCTTCTCCATATAAATTAGTGGCGATTTTTAAACTCGGCCTAATTCTTTTCTATGTTTCTTATTCTTCATTGTATTTTGGTTTCCTTTTCTAGATCTGTTCTAGATCTATAACGACTGACCTTCTAGTTGGTTTCCCTTCATCAAGAGATGAAAGATTATGATGGTGGCATTAAATTTGTGGTATTGAATTTTTTTGGGAAGTGGTGATGTTTGAAACATTGTTGTCGTTGTGTCTTCATCACTGAAAATCATGGATGTTAAAGGTCTCACCATTGTTGGGGTCATTGATGGTTGATTTTCTTGATCCTGATGATGACGGAGTTTATGAGGTTAGGCATTGGTGTGGATGTAGAATCCTCGTCTTTGTAATTTCTGGATGCAGTGTCTTCGACCTCTGGTGGTATGGTGGATCAGATTATGATGGTGAGATTGTGGGGTAAACTTGTGAAGTATTATAGTGTTGGTGGAAATGAGCATCGGTGACTGGTGGAAACATCAGGAGACATTAGTGGTTTTGTGTTGTCATAGGTTTGATGGCTAGTGTTCGAGTGGGCCTCATTTGGCTTTGATGGTGTTTGAACAGTATGTGGTTACTGTTCATATGTTGGTTCCTCCTTTGTAGTTTAGGGGAACTAGTTCTGTATTATTGTGTGGATCTTATTTTTTGACGTATTGGTGATGGATTTGAGAGAATTGAATTATGAATTGTTGAATTTGGTAAGAATTGTTTTACCATGTAGTGGATTCTAGGTGAGAGACCTCAAAAGAGGGATGGGTGTGATGAATCACATCATCATCCATCTATCTGTTGGGATCAATAGGAAACATGATTGATCTTTTGCACTGATATTTTTTGTAGTTTTTCTTCACATCAGGTTGGTTTTGTAAGTGTCTTTTCTTGTACTATCATGTGGGAATCTCAAAATAGTTATAGGTTTGTTTGAAACTATCATCTGGTTCTCCTCTTACATGTTAGTGTGGGTTGTAGTATTTATATTCCATGTTGTGCCAATCCAAAACAACACAACTTCTTGGAAGGGGGTCGATTAATCTCCATTGAACAGTCTCACATTTCCTAATCTATCATGGGGTGATGAGGATTTTTTTTATGCTTGTATTGAAATATACTTTCCATTTGGAATTCAATTCCTTGTTATTAACATTGGGCACTATTTTAATGGAATGTGTGACACTATTTTAAAATATGTTCCATCTTTTACCAGCCCTGAGAAGATGTTTTTATTTCTATTTATGTTCAATATAAGGGGACTTGACCATCAACCATTTCAAAAATAAAAACAATGTATCCATATCATAAGATCCTGAAGTATATTTCCACATAGAGGGATATGAACCTTATAGAGAGGTTTTTGGTTTAGTATCTCAAGACTTTTGATATCTAGATTTCTTATTTTCAAGGTAATTTTAATTTCATCATCATTTATCTGAGCAGGAAGCTTCTATGATTGGTTGTTCAAGAGTCTAGGAAAGAATGGTGTTTGATGAGTTTATTTACTACTCTAATACATGAATTGTAGTAGTTTATAAGGAAGGTGTTCATGGATAAATTCTAGGTTACACCCACCCTTATCGATTCAGTTAGGAGTGATCAGTTATCTGAACATGAGTTTCAGTATATTTTTAGTTCTATAAATTAGGGGGATACCTTGGGTGATTTTTCTCAGACTCCAAATCATTATATTCTTTTTCGAAAGCAGTTGGCTTTCATTTTAGATTCAGGTATTTGGTGATAAATGATGCACATCATTCATGTTGTTATGTTCACCCCAACTTCAATAATATGTTTTTTATCTTGAGAGGTTGATATTGGTAGCCTGATATGAGATGTGAATTGGTGGAATTTGTTTCTAGATGTTTTACTTGCCAAATGATCGAAACCAATCTTCAAAAACCAACCAATATGTTACATCCACTTCTTGTGCCATTATAGTAGTGGGATGAGATATTATAGATTTAATGATGAGTTTACCTTATACTCTGAGTAAGAAAGATTTTATATGAATGATTTTCCATAATTTGATGAAATCAACCAATTTTTTCCTTATTAGGGAGTTGATGAAGGTGGAGGACCTTGGAAGCTTGTATATTTGAGATATTTTTCTGATTCATGGACTTACCTAAGTAATATTTTCAAACCAGATGCTGATTTTACTTCCCAATTATTGAAGGTACTAAAGAATGATTTGGAAAACTAACTAAATTTTAGCATATTATATCACCCTCATATAGATAGTGTATCTAAGTGGACCATCCAACCTCTTGAGGATATGTTTCATGCATGTGTTCTTGATTTTAAAAATTCTTGGAGAAGGAAAATTCAATTGGACAATTTTTATTATAAAAATATTTATCAATCCATGGTCCGAATGGCCCTACTTGACTCATTGTATAGGTGGTCATTCCAATATCTTTGGCATTGGGATAATGTGGGCAAGAATTATTTAGTTGGACCAAGCCTTGTCCAATAGATGAACTAGATAGTGTGGATGATTCAGAAGTGTCTAGCAACAATTCAGAGTCACTAAATGTTATATGTTGACCATCATCATCACCTATTGGAGTTTCAAGTTAGTGATTAGGTGTTTCATTGGGTATCCATTCAGCTATAACACTTTCAGTTATTAAATAAGGGAATGTTGTGGTCATGTTATGTCGGGTCATTTCTTGTAATGAAGAATCTTGGGAACATATCCTTTTAGTTAGAGTTTCTGCAATGGTTGACCTTGATCTATGATTTCATTCAAATTTCCTAGTTAAAGATAAATCATCCAAACCCGTCACATGTGTATGAGGGGAAATATTATGATTTAGAGCATGATTCCACTGTGGTGGAGAATCCTTCTCGTATCATGGAACATTACAACAAGGTGCTTCATTGTAATTTAATCTTTTGGTCTGTGTTATTTGGAAGTGAGGTGAAAATATCCATGATTCATGGGATTGGGAAGTTTGTTTGAGGGAGTAGTGGAATCAAATATTTTCTTCCAGTAATTTTTAGGAACTTTTTAGAGGTAAAATTTGGCATGGTGTGAAGTTTTGACCCTCTTCAGGTCACTAGAATAACTAATTTTGGGTTTTATTTACCTTTTGGAATGTTCATAAACTTTCAAGATAATGGAGGTCCAAAATGGGGATTTTTGAGGAGATAGAACATGGAACATTATTAGCACACAATTTTCCTAACCATGAGGCTAACAATGTGAGGGGGTTGTTGAAGGTGGTAGTGGGGTTTTTCATGATTTGATAGTGGTACATCAAACCATGAAACAACCAAGGGTAAGCATACAGCTTAAATTTTAGTAAAAAATATACCCACATAGTTGGTTAATGGTTTTCCGAACTATGCAGCCAACCCATGAAAGCATGTCCATGTCACAAAAAAAGTTATTTTACCTTTTTCCCCTATTGAATTTATAACACTTGGAACAAATTTTCCTTCCTATATCATGTGAAACTCCTATACCTTGTATTATATATCTCCCCCTCTATTGGTGGTGATTTCCTCTTAGAATCATGGAGTATTGGGTTGAGGTAAGTCAATTTCATTATTTTTTCTTCCTCTTTCCCCCTTCTTATTGATTTTTATTCCATTTTTGTGGAAGGTTGGAACCCTAGGGGTGGTTTCTGATATATCTAGGTTATGTAATCATAGAATTGGTTTTTTTATAGTTTATTAGTTTTGTGGGGACTTTTTAATCCTCTTATAGGTGGTTTTCATCAAAGGAAACAAACTGCAGACTATATATGAGGTAGGTGTCTCTATTTGTGGGGGTTTTCAATTGATTACCTTAAAATTTCTAATCACATTTAGTTTAAATTTTATAAATTTCCATTTAATTTTTTTCTGGTTGATATGTATTCCATTTTTTATGTGAATCATGGATTGTTTTTTCAATTTGGATATTTAAATAGGGTTTTCCTAAGGGGTGGTTCTTGTATGCCCACCAAATTTTGGATGAAATGGATCAAATAGGTTTTAGGGTTTAAAAATGATTTCTATAGTGTTTTTTTAAATGTATTTACCTTGGGAATGGTATTTTGATAAAATGTTAAAGCTCGATTATGAAATGTATTTTCTTATGACTTGTTTGATATGGGCACATTATTGTGATTTTGTTGGAATGTAGTAGCACATGGATTAACTAGGGTGTGATATGGGGTTTTTTTGAGGGACCATGTGATCCATAAAAGGGTATACTATGTGAGATTACATTTTGGTTTGTTCGAGTGGATATGTGATCCAAGAGAGAGAAAACCATGCAGGCCTTCAATTTATTTACTATGGGATCATAGGATCCTTTGGGTAAGAATACCTTTGGTTCTTCCACGTTGGTACCAGTGAATATTGTGAGAGAATCCATTTTACTAATCTATCTAGGATACATATTGACTCACTCATGATAGGACTAATGGTTAAATCCATTAGTGTACATTACTCGTGCATGATTGGTTTTTATTCTTTAGGCATTTATCTAGTTCCATATTTGATGCACTAAGATATGTTATTCTAATCTTCATTTTATATTTATATGGTTATTGATATTGATTTTATTCTCACCTTCTATTATTCCTTGGTGTATTTGTTGAGCATGTTTTCTTTTGTGGACTTTATTTATTTGATTTATATCAGAAAATGTTTTTGGAAAACCTATTTGGTTTAGAATGGAAAAAACAAAGGGTTTTTCCATGGTTTTTTTAAAATTATATTTCCAAAATGGTTTAGTTTTGAAAAAAAATCAAACTAGTTTATTTGTTTACATGGGTAAAATCCTTAAACAGATTCACGGTGCTATACTACTAGGATTCATTCCTCACACCCTAATTGGGACTTTGGATGTTTAATGATTTCAAATTATAGAACATAGGTAAAGGTAATGGAACTATTTACTAGGGTGGATATTCTTGATTGTCGTTTCCTGTCTATTATGGAGAAGACGTGGTATCATGGAGGTGTCTCTTAAAGAGTAGTTCTAGGACTCTTTATTTGATAAGATGTATTTGGTGTCATTTTTTTCACTTTTCTCCTTTATTTTGAGTTTTAAGCTTCTTGACATGAGATACCATGTATCTATTTTCATTTTTCATTCTTTTATATATTTTTTAGTTTTTTTTTGGTATCTACTTTTCATATGTTTTGTTAATATGGATGTTGTTTATGCATGTTTACTATGATTATATGGTGATTCTATAAAATTTTATGGATGGTGCATGTTTTTTTACCAATTGAAAAATTCTTCCCAATAGATATTTGGTTTTCTCCAATGCGAGTCACCATCCCATGGTGATTGGGAACACACTTCAGGTCTTGTGGTTGGTTGGTTCAAGTAACATGATTGGTTTACCCGGGTTAGTTCATTACATGCACATATCTTCTTTAGTGTCATATAGGAATTCCATCATCACCTCACCTCATGATATCATACCTAATGTCTAGCCCATACCCAAACACTCAGGATAAGGCATCATCCAATCCTTGACCCACTACCCAAAGGAACATAGCATTATCATACATCCATATATTGACCCAATACCCTATCACTCAATCCATGTTTCAATGGTCATACCTTAGGTTAAACCGTGACCTAACCCTCTAACTGATGGTCATCGACCAAATCCTCTACAGGAAAGTCCCTACTCATGCACCTGACCTATCCCCCTTGGTGGCTCATACCCAATACTTCTCAAAGAAAGGTCCATAATCTATATCATGGATCATACCAGGACCTAACCTTCTCTGGGAGATATTATATCCAAGCCTCTCAAAGAATGTTCTAATCATTACGACCAATAATTCTCACTCAAGGAAATGTTAGTCCTCAGAATATATCACCCTCTTGGAGTTTTTCACCTAGAACAACATGTGCATCACAAATAGGGAATGCATCCTGTTACATATCTCACTAGCTAATCCCAGGGTTTTAGTCACTTGATTCATTGATTATATTCTCAAAAAACTCACACCTCACCTGTTAAGGATTCCATTGAGTGATCTAGACCCAAAATGATTAGTACTATTTGGTACTACCTCAAGACCATCACATGATAATTAAATCACTGCACAAAATCTCCTCTAGAACCAAACCCCACCATCTAGTCTAAACCCACCAAAACACTCACCACATTTTTTCCTTCTACCCAGGGACCATCGCAATCCACCACACACTATTTGAACATGTAGTCAATATGTTGGGTCCAATTTCTATATGAAACCCCCCTATTAGAATTTCAATGCCAAGTCTCAAAAAACTCAGAAGACCCTTACCTAGGGTTTATCAGACATCATTTAAAGGAGACCTTTCAAACCGCCACCCAGATAAAACCCCTTTATATCACATGTACCAAAATTTGGAGTAAATACCTTGATCATACTAAACATAATTAATCTCCTCCATCCTAAAGAGATAGTTCTTAATCACCCATGAGATGTACAACTGTCTCTCTTTCCATCACTCAGTCTATAAATATTTATACATGGTCATTATCCCTAGTAACCCAAATATTCCAATTATGTGTCCCATATCACAACTAAAAACCTCTTGGAGGTCTCTTGAAATCATTAACATAGGCCTTATACATTATATATGTAGTTTACATGTAATACCAAATTACTCAAAGTGCTAAATATTACTTGTTCTCACCCCGTGAGGCTCCATGTCACCTTTTCATCTCGCCTAAAGTATATTTTGGTCTTTATAACCATTTTATAAAACCCATGTAATTGTATATGAATTAACACTTGTATATAGAGATGAATATAAAATTGTATCACAGTTTCCACCGACCATGATATTGCAGTTAACCCCTTATTGATCTCTATTGTACCTTTTCCAATCCCACTGAGCCTCATCCACCCTCTTGGGAACCTATATCATACCAAAAAACATAAATAATTAATTATAAACTTTTCTATTAATTATTTAATTAAAATACAAATAGGAATAATCAACTAAATACTCAAAAGTCGTCATCTTACAACTGAATCTTCAAGAATCAATGTGTAGTCCACTCTCAAAAAACACTCAAACCCAAGACACAAGAAAAATCAAACATTATACTCAATTAAATGACCAATATCATCTAATTTAGGGTAAAATTCTAAATAAATCCACCATATGACTTAACTTTAATGGTATGATATGAAATTACTTGAAATCACCCTCTCAAGTCATCCTCTAGCCACTATGCATAAAAGACCCCTAAACCATGGAAGATTTCACCATAATCTAGTGAAATTGACATAAAAACCTTTTCAAAATTAATCTACAATTAAAAGGATGAAAACTGTATGATGTGTAGTGATCAAAAGAATTTAGATTAACTGAAATTTTCAAGTAAACACACAAAAACATATCCCACTTCAAGGGGGTTTGAAGTTGAGGATAATGATGTGGAGTGATGAGATAAATGGCTCTTCCCATAAAATATTTCCCCCTAAAACCATAGGGAGAATGGCCAATGAATTATCAATCTTCCCCTATTTAGATATATATCCCTAGACACTATTAGCAGGATGAACCCGAGATTTAAAACTTCAACCACTTGAGGTGGATGTGTCCTCCCCTCGACAAAACATTATTCACCGCATGAATTATTGTTCACATCATGAAATCATTATGTTAGTGGCCTCTGACCCTCCTGTATGCTTTATCCATAGTGTGAACCCTATGAGACACAATGTGAATGGATTCAGATATATAAAATTAGCATCCTAGTTCCTCGGATCCCTCTCTGATGTCCCCCCATGAACATGTAACATTCTTCAGGCCTCGAATCATATACAAACCAATATCTTAGAGATTTTAAAATGATCTGAATATTTATTTGAGTCCTAGTTCTCAATACTAACCCCTCTCCAAACCAAAAAAAATCACTCAAGAATCCATATCCTGTAATTACATGGGTTGTAATAACTCTCCCACCACCCATACGTAACACCTCCTTTTCCACCAATATATTCCCTCACCATTACATTATATTCCCCAACTATCTAACCTCGAAACACAATGTCACTACATCAACATTACTCCATTCCACCCCATCTTTCCCACCACCTAAACATAAACTTCACTCACCACCTGACACCCTTATAAAATGCAGCCTCCATTACCCTTGTATCCTACATCCCCCATCACCATTATATGATGTCCCCCTCATTGACACTACCCTTCCCCACTCCCTTACAACCAAAAATATAAATTTATATTTACATATTAACAAACATATATTTATATATAAATATAATTTATTAATTTATTATCACACATAAATATATTAATATATAATCAAATAGAAATAAAATAATATTAACATTTTATAATTAATGAACTAATTACTAATATATATGAATTTATACACTTATCATTAATTATTTACTGTTAAAAATAATTTAATTATTAATTATTATCAAATTAAATATATTAATGTTTTAAATCATATTTAAAAATATTTAATTTAATTATATGTATACATATATAATTTTTATTATTATGTAAAACTATTTTATGCCGACTATGTAAATCTATCCCTCTCTATATGTGTAAGATCCCAAGTTTTTCTAAGAGTTGTGGATCCTTTTAAATTTTCGTTAAACCCCTATTGAAACTCTATTTTGTCTTAGAATTGTAAGTTGAGTCTCTAGGCCGGTTGATTTGTTTTTTGAAAGAAGGAATAAGGGGATTGATGGATTCTTGCATGCCAAATACGTGGTGTGTATTTAGAATACACAACATCTATTCCATACAATATTTGTATTGGGATTTCAAAATCATTTTCACGGAGTGTAAGGGATTTTCCTAGAATGGGGGACACCCAAAAATTACATGGCATGTAAGGTTTACATGTAATTTAATTTCCCTAGGTATGTTTTTTAAAATGGAGGAGGAGCCTCTAATTTCTCATAGAGGCCCACAACTCTCTTCTCTCACACACAGTAGGTCCGCCGTGGGAGCTATGCAACAAGATTAAGCTATGATTTGGGGTCATTTCATCATTAGGACTATAATTTGAGAGTCTATAACCTCATTGGATAGCCACCAATGAGTTTTTTATTCTATAGTCTCCTTTCATCATTTGACTTTCTATCAATGATTCTATTTTTGTGCAAGGTAATATGCCATATTTTTAGGGTCTTCTTATATTCTTACATTTTCTTCTAATATGGAATGAATAAAAGGATGAGAATGGAATGGATTTCTTCTATGGGATTAAGTTAGATGTTATATACCTCTTCCCTCAAAGTTTGGTAGTTTATACACTTTTGTGGTTGTGTCGTACATTGGACCTTCTAGGAAATGCTTCCTAAACTAATGCACCCTTGAGTTAAATGATAGATTCATATTTAAGACATGTTATGACACCCGTATATTAGTTAGGAGGTTTTTTTCTTCAACCCAAACCTCCCATGAGGAGGTTCTTTTAATTTTCATAGTGAAATGTCACCCTTGGGGTGAGTTGAGATAACTATTCATTATTGGGAATTCAATCGGGTAATAAGTAGATTATTAAAGGTTGTAAGAAACATACATCACCTTTTCATTTGTACATGAATGGTATGAAATAAATAATCCCTTGTATTTTATATTATAATATATAGATTAGTGAAATGATCAATGAAATGATTTTATGAATTAATTATGATGATAATAGAGGGTTCGCGGTATGGCAACAACGAACTATTAGGATGTCATGGAAATTTATACTCCTTGGATCTGAAAACATATTAGGATTCCTTGTACATTTATACTCCTTGTATTTGATGAACTATTACTATGACTTGGAAATTTAATTGTATTGGACCTGAAAAGCTACTGGGATGCATTGGAAAATTATACTCCTTTGATCTGATGGCCTACTTGGATACCTTAAACATTTCAACACCTTGGATAAGATTACCTACTAGGATTCCTTGGAAATTTCTTCTCCATGAATCTGATAACCTATTATGGTGACTAAGAAATCTATTCGCCTTGGATCTGTTGACCTTCTTGGATTCCTTGTACATTTATAATCCTTCGATACAACTTAATTACTTACTTGGATGTCATGTACATTTATACTCCATGGATCCTTTTTACGTGGATGCCCTAGAAATTTCTAATACATGGATCCTTTTCGTCTAGGATACCCGACACACTTGGATTCCATGGAAAATTATACCCCATGGATCCTTTTTATTTGGAAACTAGACTTGATTGGATTCCTGGGACATTTCTTCTCCATGGATCCTTCCCACTTTGATGTAATGGAAATTTCTACTCCTTTGATCCAAACACATGTTGATCTATTATATAATTTCTCATCATAGTAAATTTTTTGTTAATATCATTATTTACAGTTAACCCTTATGATATTGTTTCTTGATTATAGTGAGTCATGATAGACTGAACATTATCAATTTTACTTATTGTTACTTCTACTCCTGAAATATCAGCACACTGTTCAGCTTATAAGCACAGACTGAACTTTTTTTAGACTTCATTGGTGGTGGCCTACTGGGTTTTACCTCACTTCCTATTAATTCCATTATTTAGTTCCCATAAATACTTCATGTATATAGTAAGGAACATGGGAAAGGACCCGAATAATTGTGTTGGATTGATTTTTTCATAGAAATAGTGGATGACATGATCATGTTTTGGATTGTGATTCTATAAGGACATAGTTTATTTTGTAAACTTTGTAAATTTGATACATTTATACTAATGGATTCATGTTTCCATTTATTTTCTATATTTTTTATCTCCATGACATGCTCATCATTTTTTATATGATACTACCTTTGGCTTTGATTGTTATTACCAATATCCAGATGATTTGTATTCTATTGTTTGTTTATATTATGATTATGCTTTTTATTTTTTTAAGATACCACTTTGTTACTCATTTCATGATGGTATGGTCTCACCACCATACCATCATAGATCCTCGCTACTATTCAACAGCCTCTGACATACCAGGAGGTGTGATTGATACCATTTGGCCCACTGAGATTAGTTACTATTGATTGAACCGAGTCTAGGACATCACAAAGTGTTATCAGAGCATTTCTTTTATTGTGTGTTATCATTTAGGAATATTATACAAGATATTAGGAATATTTTAGAGTTTTTTAATCTCTTGTTCCTAAGAGTATCTAACCCACATATATGGAAAATACAAATTACATGGGATGAGATATTATGTGTTGGTTTATGGTTATTACATTTTATTTCATTCCACTATTGGGTGGCTCACATGTTATGTGATATTTTCATTATTATGATATTGGATTACATTTTTTCCCTTATCCTAGTAAAACAAGTTGGAATTGACCATGCATAATTTTGGGAACTATGTTGGACTAATATGTCACACATTATAGAATTTCATGTAGATTACATTGCATGACTGCATGATATTTTTTGTATGTTCCTTGAGTGATATATATTTTATTGGACTAAGTTATCTTGATGGGGATTGAGAACATAAATGGTTACTTAATGTTCCATCATCAACTAAATAGTTTTTTCTCGCATATATTGATTCATACATCATAAGTACTCAGTTATGGAATGTTGATTCATGGACTATTAGTCAAATGGGCTAAAAAGTGTTCATGTTTGGGATTATATGGATTATACAGTTTAGTTTATAAATTGTATGTGACTTTATAAATTGTAAATGATAATATATATATATATATATATATAATTCAACCATTTAAGAAGATTTGTAATGTGAAAAATCCAAATTGATGTGAATTAAAATTTTAAAGTGAAATGGATTGCATTAAATAGAGTTTCTGATTAAAACGTAATGGGGTTTACTCTATAAAATGAAATTGATACTCTGTATAGGAGAACACCATATATATATCAGAGAACTAGAACTTAACTCAACCTTAGTAGTTGGTGGTAGGTAGTACCTGTTATGTTCCTATGATCTCTATGTCACCAAAACCTAGCTTTAAGAGCAGGAAGAGGGGTATGACATGTATTTATTAAGGCTTGTTCTTTTACCTTATATATATATATATGAGGCCTGGTCTATTAGTATAACCTCTAGTAGTACCACTTGGGGAACCGCTTATTAATCCTAATATGGGTTTTGATGCCTAGTTTTGAGATGTTTTACTATGATTTTTTACCAACCATTCAGGTAACTCCAAAACCAACCTCGACTCTATTAATGTTGACCCATGATTTATAGATGTAGTATTCACACATGTTTTTGAGGAATGGTAGATCGCATGCAATAGAATAATAGATAGATTCCATGATATCAATTTTCAATTATCTTGAGATTCCTTCCATGAGGGTATTGAACTCACTGAATATATTCTATGATATTCCACCAAGAGATAGTAGGATGTTATTAATCAGATGGTTCGTCATCAAGATATGCCTATAGTAATTTTTAGATAGCCTTATATGATTATTTTTGTCCTGAGACTAAGAGGGAAAATAGATCAAGGGAGTTTATGCACTTGGAGTAGAGCACATTTTCATTCTTGGATGATTACTCCCATTTTACAAATCTCTAGTGTTTCACTCATATTCTATTATGTGATGATTTATCAATATATAATAAATTTTAGGATCTTATCTTGTATGAAATCTTATCATAGTTGAATGTCATTTTACATGACACCATATCTAAAATAGTGATGTAGGCTCTGATTACAGAACATTACCTAGGGGAAGATAGGGCATAGAGCATGGTAGTTCAGCTTATAAACCCAGTAGAACAATGTCAAATGGTAGGGAAAAACATTTTGAGACCTCTTGTGAGGGGAATAGACACCATAGTACGAGTGTTGGTAGTTCTATTTTCTATCATAGTGTGGTAGGATTGGGAACATGAGAATCCCATGTGATACAAACCCATTTGAGTGTCGATATTTCATTAAGATGGGCCATATATAGTAGTTTTCAGGTTCTTTTCTCTAGTAGGTAGTGATAGAGGGTCTACACTAAGTCCATGTTCTGATTCGGGGCCAACATCTTCTTGATACACAGAGAGATAGAGTGTGATCATTCAGTAAGACCGATGTGGTGGATGTGGCTGAGGTATCTAGGCACCAGTTTTATAGTGACAACAGAGTACACCTACTTGGGGTAGTCATTATATATCTCAGGTTTTATGATAAGTACATATTTATACAATGCAGTTTATAATTGAGGAGAAGGGTTCTGAACCTTCTACGGCTAGCGGTACTATTCTAATAGCCACTATGTTAGTATCATTGTAGAGACCCAAAGCTTGAGGTACATGGACATTACATTACGTTCGTGGAATACTTAATACATAACAAAAACAAACACCAAAGGGCCGTAATAATTTAGAGTCTTTGGAAACTCGGAACATAATCTTCTAATCGTGGTGAAAGATCTTCAACATCTCCCATAAAGATCTTCCCCTTTTTTTTTCTTACCTAACACCTTTCTTTATATCTTGGGGAAAAGAAAACATACAAAGGGTGAGCTCAAATTCTCAGTAAGGGTAAGCATGGATAAAATAAAACAAACCATATACATTTGAACTTCAAAACATGAATCAAAATCTTGAGAAATGACATAAAACATAGCAGTACATAAGGCATAGATACATAAATCATGATAAAATAGAATGGGAATAAAACATGTAATTGTGGAAACCATTAAGAACATGATATCATTTCCATAGTATCCAAGGCATTGCTTCCAAGACCATCTTAGTGGACAAAGTCCATTTCTGAATCGAGTTCACTCCTCGTTCTAGTCCTGTAACACTGAACCGGATTAACTTACCGTTCCAGCCATGTCTATCTTATGAGATATAAATCTTTACCCAATTCATTGGAGGGAGATAAAGGTCCCACCCATCTCATAATGAAATCATTCTTACTTGTGCCACAAAATAAACATAAAACATTCATCATAACCCAAAGAGTAAAATGGGTTTCATAAACATCATCCCATCATCACATAATACATATAAAACAAATGGATATTTCATCATAAGAAAATTTAAACCATGTAAATCATAGAGACAATATACTTGAAACATACACATATCAAATATTGTCATATTAAATGGAAAATTATTTTGATAAAACACTTGAGAAGAATTCCAGAGGAAAATTTCCTTTCTTCTTCAAAATCATTTTCTTTTCATAAAATACAATGAAATTTTAAAAGAAAAGTAATTTGTTAAAAAATAGTTATAAAAACTTTTAGAGTAAGCTTCATGAAAATGAGGAGTTATGAAATAGTAAAAATCCGTTCATTCCATATAAGTTAAAAATAACATTCTTCTCGTAATTTTGTCAAAAAAGTCAAAAAGTTCCCCGTGTGGTAAACAAAAGTACGATTCCTTTCATAACATGTGGTAAATTTCAAAAATGGGTAAAAAGGACTTTAATAAATACATGAAAACATTTTTAGAAAACATGGGCATAGATTATAACAATAACCCCAGTAAATAATTTCGAATAACAATCTTGGATAAGAACGAGATTGGAATAGTTATCCCTTACCTTAGGTCCAATATGCTTCGTACGTATCTGAAACCCATGTATAATGATTTAAATAATGTAATTGAATTATTACAGAATCATATTCATTGTTATTATTTCATATATGGTTCACTTATGACTTTATATTACCCATTATTTTTTAAATTCAATGTTAAAGCAGCGTTTTGGGTAAAATTGTTTCATTTATCGTACGTGTTTTGACATGTTGTTCTTGATATTATTACTTATATCCTGATTTACATAATTAAAAAAAGTAAAACATGATTTATATATAATATATATTCATTTTATAAATATATATGATAGATCGATAAATGGAATGAAATACACCGTTCATGGAGATAGTAGGTCGTGCGTACGCATGAACGTTGTTTTCCGTTTCCTTATCGAATTAAATGGAATTAAGTAAATGAAACCTTTATGTACATCAATATAGTATAATTATTATTTAATAATATTCATGATTATTTATTATATATACTTTATAATCATACTTCAATGGTTAATCATGGAAAATGAATCTCATCGTGTTCGTGGAGACGGTAGTCCGTACGTACGCACGAGCAATGATATCATTCCCATGATCGTGGAATTGTATTGAAGTGTCTGTATAATATTTCAGAATCTATATCACTTTAAAATAATCATATATAGTTATTTATTTATACCTATATAACCATCCATGTTAGGTGGTGGTGGAAAATAGATTACACCATGGTGTGGAGACGGTATTCCGTATGTACGCACGCGCGGTGATTTCATTTTCCATAGGATGGATAAAAGGTGAAATAGGGTTGTTTCATATTTATAATAATATATCAGTATATGAGTGATACTGATGTTATTACTTCATAATGAAACAATTAAAGAAGATGAAGTAGAAGAATAATTAAATTTGAAACAGTCGGCAACAGATATTACCTCTTCTTTGAAGCACCTCTTCTTAACCTACTCTTAGGGCACTAAAGATGGTCTTTGAAGAAGACCAGGACCTCTAGGATATTTCTTGGGATGTGGAGAGGATAAATTGGCAGGGGTTGGCTGATCTTGAATCCTCAAAGTGGTGTGAGGAGGAGAGGGAGGATGTTCCCTTTTATAAGGGAGGGGAGAGGTACTTTAGAAAAAACTTAAAATATTATTTTATAATAAAGTCATATTCGGTTTTTAATAGCTCCAAACTGATTTATTTCTAATCTAAGATGGGGATGGGTTTAAATCCTCTCAACCAATAGATTTTAGACAAGTTTGGGTTACTATTTTAACCTTATCATTTAGATTTAACTCTAAGTTAAATAATTTAACTTTTACCATGTCTTTTTGTTTTCTTACACCACACGGATAATGAACTTACTATAATAAGACAAACGAACCCCAAGTTGTTTATTATTAATATATATAACTTTATCTAATTGATTTGGCTGGACCTTATATTTTTAAAAATAAAATAACAATTAATAATATAATATTTGTTTTAAAAACTATTTTATGTCAATTTTGACACTATTTTGGTATTTATAACATCAATTATGTTAATATTCCATTAATAAGGTAATTACTGCATCATCATTGTGTCATAAATAAATTAAATTATTTAATGTCTAAAAATTATAAATAAAATACCATTATATAGGAAATATTTTTATCTTTCTAATGAATATTTATAGTCTAATTTATCTTATGTGTAACCTTATATTAAAAATGTTTTAGTTATTAAACATTGATTGTAACTATTGTTACTCGTCTTTAAATAAAATAATAATAAATGTCCTAATCTAATCCAAGTGGACTTACATGGTCATATTTTATAAATAAGGTTGTTCTTGGTCGAATCAAACTTATCCAATAGAATTAGGACATGTGTTAGGGTAATAATAATATCATTTTTACCCTTAATTACACTTTTTACTTTTAACCGTGGTAAAAAAAGTAAAAAGTTACTATTCATAAAAAATTATTTTTATCTTATTGAACCTCATTTTACTCCTTAATATTAACTGTGTCTCTCAGATTTTCGAAATTCCACTCATAGAAGCGGTAAAATTAAGTTTTATATAAATTTGCAAACTCTCCTGGGAGGTGGGTAAAAGACGATGAAAAGTTCAATAGAATTTATATATGTCTAAAATTATTATAAAATGACTCTAATTAATTACATTTAAATTATATGGGTATTATGTATCAATTTTGACCAAAAATAAATTTAAATAAAAACAAATAATTTTTTTTATAAAAAGTCTGTTTTTAAATAGTAACCCAGTGTTTTAACTATTCATCAAAAATTGAAAGTTTTTAGAAAAATACCAAAAATTCACCATTGGATAATTTCGATATTATAAAACCAAAAATGAATTCCATTTTAAAAAATAAAATTTCAAAAAGTGGGTATTACTATTCATAACAATTAGTTCATAATAATATTTTAATAATATCGCATTTAGTGAAACTCGGTATTGCGTACTACACACGCTATCGAGGAAGGTCTTGATAGCATGTAATGCAAGCCAAGTCAGGGATGCGTATAGTGAAAGCTTCGTTTGGTGTAACGTATAACATAATCAAAACATATTTCATTTATACTTCAAACAAAATCTCTACTTAATGTTGCATAAAATAATTTCCACAAAACGAACATGAAATTGTATGTAACACGAGCTAAGAATAGTGTGGCGTATACTACAGGCTAATACGGTGTTGTGTATAGAGAAAACTAATTTTGGTGTAGCATACAACACAAGACATCAATGAAATAAAAAAAATCTCATAAAATCTCGGGTTGTTACATTCTACCCCACATAAAATGAATTTTGCCCTCGAAATTCGTCTGGGTTATAAATGGTTTACTACTTGAGAGTTTATTTCATAGAAACCCACATCGTAAAATGGAATACCAAAACTGGACTTTAAAAACTAAATTATGAAAAGTTACAGTTACCCAAATTAACTAATCACTGGGTTTCCACATAGGAGAACATAGGTGAAAATATGGATATGGAAGAAAAATCTAACCATCATGTTCTGATGAAGAGTGGTAGAGGAAATGGCTATGAAAAATCCAACAATCACAAAGCCATAAATTTGTGATGGTCTAAGGTACCATCTGATTCATCAGATATAAGGGCTCTAGGACAACATTTTTGGTTTTCAAGATGATTTCCCTAAAGTTGAAGAATTTGAATTAGAAAAAATACTTACTTTTTTTTGTATAATCTCACCGTTGTTCGTGCCTTCAACAATTTCCACTTCATATTTTAAAGAAATGAAGTTGAATTTGTCATTCATGAAGTGTTAGAAGATCATGAGATAGAGCGATAGGTAATTCCATCTGTCTCAAACAAAAGGATATAAAATGTTTTTAAATATACATAATTCCATCTATAGTGATATAGGACTTATACTTCATATATCATACAACTTAATATAATAAAACTAGTTTCTACTAACCAGGGAATTCCAGTAGGACAGTGGTAGGTGATGAAGTCCTGTCGCACATCGGTTATGGTTTTGATTTCTGCATCCTTTCCGACGCGACGGGTTGTCTCCCATCCTGCAGGTTGTCCTCTTTCTAAAACTACATTATTATAACATTCCATAAATAATATCGAAAAAAAATTTATCCTTAAACAATACTTTCTGATGTCCAACATAATCTGTTTCAAATCTTTTGGCTTATCCAAAATACATATGTCCAATCTCATAGTACAAAGAAAACTATTACTTGAAAGGTCACATAGCAAGCACATGAATAGAATCATTTATCCCCCATATATCATAAGATATATCTTGTTGGTCACATTCCAAACATGTGAATACCTTAATCATGTATTACCATAGAACCTTAGTGAAAATGTGAGTGCTGTCAAAAGTTAACTTTTTCCACTTACCAAAATCACAAAATTTCTATTTACTCAAACAATGATATCACTTTGTCCTTATATCAGTCATGAGCTCATTAAAACTATCAAACATCTCATTATCTCCTTATCCTTTTATTATGTACATATCATATACCTTCCAAAAATATTTGAATAACCTTTCATGGTTACCAGTACCATTCATCATATAATTTCAAAAACTCATGGAAAGGCAATATTGTAACAATCCTTAGATTTTTCTTTATTCCACAGTACCATACATTATTCTTGATAAACATACAATCATTCCACTACCTTGTTAAACCACTGACTGAGCTTCATCATTTCTTTTATCTCATATATCATTTGTAGTATCTTCATCATCATCAAAAAAAAATACTACCCATACGACCATGGTGATTCTCTTCATGAAATTTTCACTTAGAGCATTGGTTTTCATAATTCCTGTACATTCCACATTTAAAACATTTAACTATTGTTGATTTCTTACAAATTCCATTATCCTTTTCCATGGTGTAAACTGAACCTTTTCATTTAGAATTACTGTCTTTGTGTCCTTCTTTACCACACCCAAAGCATCTTCCAGTTCCTTTGAAACATTCTCCCTGATGCCTCTTCCCACATGATTTACATGATGGAAATTGATCATTCTTTCCTCTATGATCATCATGAAACTCCATCTTTATCTTATTAGCTGAGTCGGGAATCTTACCAAAGTTGAGATTATTGATCATATTATGAGATTTTTGATTTGGCATAATAACAATATGTGGACTTCCAAATCCAATTTCATTTGGTTTCTCATGAATAATATCGTTCCATTGTCCATCATATCCTCCATTATCTTGAATCTTCTTGTTTCTAGCCATTTTCTAAAACCCAAAAAGAATAGTGTGAGAGGCCAATATATTAATTAAGGGGGAGTAACTTCAATATCTAACATCTTAGGTTTAATTGTATTATTATTAGTGTAATTCTATGACTATAACCTGTACTTATACTAAACCATAGTTACATCCCTAGACATACCTTAGAAATATCTCTAGGGATCTCACTAAAGTTCTCGCATTATAGTTTCCAAAGGATGACTAAACCGAACCTCTGATACCAACTATAGAGACCCAAAGCTTGACGTACATGAACATTACATTACTTTTTCGGAATACTTAATACATAACAAAAACTAACACCGAAGGACCGTAATAATTTGGTGTATTTGGAAACTTGGAACATAATCTTCTAATCGTGGTGAAAGATCTTCGACATCACCCATAAAGATCTTCCCCTTTTGTTTTCTTACCTAAATCCTTTCTTTATATCCTAGGGAAAAGAAAACATATAAAGGGTGAGCTCAAATGCTCAGTAAGGGTAAGCATAGAGAAAATAAAACAAACCATATACATTTGAACTTCAAAACATGAATCAAAATCTTGAGCGATGACCTAAAAAATACTAGTACATTAGGCATAGATACATCAATCATGATAAAATAGAAAGGGAATAAAACATGTAGTTGTGGAAACCATTAATCACATGATATGATTTCCATATTAGCCAAATCATTGCTTCCAAAACCATCTTATTGGACCAAGTCCCTTTCTGAATCGATTTCACTCCTCGTCCCAGTCCTGTAACCCTGAATCGGATTAACTTACCATTCCAGCCAAGTCTATCTCATGGGATATAAATCTTTATCCAATGAATTGGAGGGAGATATAGGTCCCACCCATCTCATAATCAAATCATTCTTACTGGTGCCACAAAATAAACATAAAACATTCATCATAACCCAAAGATTAAAATGGGTTTCATAAACATCATCCCATCATCACATAATCTATATAAAAAATGGATATTTCATCCTAAGAAAAGTGAAACCATATAAATCATAGAGACATTATACTTGAAACATACACATATTAAATAATGTCATATTAAATGGAAAATGGTTTTTATAAAACACTTGAAAAGAATTCCTGAGAAAAATATACTTTCTTCTTCAAAATCATTTTCCTTTCATGAAATACCATGCAATTTTAAAATAAAATTATTTTGTTGAAAATATTCATAAAACCTTGTAGAGTAATATTCATGAAAATGAGGTGTTATGAAACTGTAAAAATCCGTTCATGCCGTATAAGTTAAAAATAACATTCCTCCCGTACTTTTGTCGGAAAAGTCAAAAAGTTCCCCATGTGGTAAACAAAAGTAAGATCCATTTCATAACATGTGGTAAATTTCAAAAATGGGTAAAAATGACTTTAAAAAATATATGAAAACATTTTTAGAAAACGTGGGCATGGATGATAATAATAACCCCAGTGAATACTTACGAATAACAATCTCGGATAAGAACGAGATTTGAATAGTTATCCCTTTCATTAGGTGTGATATGCTTCGTACGTATCTGAAACTCATGTATAATGATTTAAATAATGTCATTGAATTATTACAAAATCATAATCATTTTTATGATATAATATATGGTTCACTTATGACTTTATATTACCCGTTCTTTTGTAAATTACTTGTAAAAGCATTGTTTTGGGTAAATTCATTTCATTTATCGTACGTGTTTCGACAAGTGGTTCTTGATATTATTACTTATATCCTGATTTACTTAATTCCAAGATGTAAAAAATGATTTATATATAATATATATTCATTATATAAATATATATGATAGATCGATAAATGGAATGAAATACACCGTTCATGGAGACGGTAGGCCGTGTGTACGCATTAACACTATTTTTTGTTTTCTTATTAAATTAAATAGAATTAAGTAAATGAAACATATATGTACAAATATCCAGTATCATTATTATGTAATATATGTCATGGTTATTTATTATATATACTTTATAATCATACTTTAATGGTTAATCATGGAAAATGAATCTCATCGTGTTTGTGGAGACGGTAGTCCGTACGTACGCACGAGCGATGATATCATTCCCATGATCATGGAATTGTATTTAAGTGTCTGTATAATATTTCAGAATCAACATCACTTTACAATAACCATATTTAGTTATTTATTTACACCTTTATAACTATCCATGTAAGGTGGTGGTGGAAAATATATTACACCACGGCGTGGAGATGGTATTCCGTACGTACGTACGCGCGGTGATTTCATTTTCCGTAGGATGGATAGAAGGTGAAATAGGGTTGTTTCATATTTATAATAACATATCAGTATATGAGTGATACTGATGTTATTACTTCATAAATAAACAACTAAATAAGAGGAAGTAGAAGAAGAAATTAATTTGAAACAATCGGTAACGGATATTACCTCTTCTTTGAAGCGCCTCTTCTTAACATCCTCTTAGGGCACTAAAGATTGTCTTTGAAGAAAACCAGGACCTCTAGGATATTTCTAGTGAAGTGGAGAAGAGAAATTTTCAGGGGTTTTCCGAGGTTTAAGGCTCAAAGTGGTGTGAGGAGGATAGGGAGGAGGTGACGTTTTATAAGGGAGGAGAGGGGTACTTTAGGAAAAACTTAAAATATTATTTTATAATAAAGTCATATTCGATTTTTAATAGCTCCAAACAAATTCATTTCGAATCTAAGGTGGGTATGGGTCTAAATCCTCTCAACCAATAGATTTTAGACAAGTTTAGGATACTATTTTAACCTTATCATTTATATTTAACTCTAAGTTAAATAATTTAACTTTTACCGTGTTTTCTTGTTTTCTTACACTATATGGTTAATAAACATAATATAACAAGACAAAATAACCCCAAGTTGTTAATTATTAATATATATAACATTATCTAAGTAATTTTTCTTAACCTTAGAATTTTAGGAATAAAAAAACAATTAATAATATAATATTTGTTTAAAAACTATTTTATTTCAATTTTGACACTATTTGGTACTCAATTTTTGTGAAAATCATAACAGCATGATTAGTTCGAAAAAAGTTAATTAAATCATTAATAACATGTCATATTAACCTATAAAATTATTCTAATCCATAAAAAGTTTAAAATTACATTTATTTGGGTATTTATGACATCAATTATGTTTATATTTTATTAATAAGGTAATTTCTACATCATCATTGTGTCATAAATAAATTAAATTATTTAATATCTAAAAATTATAAATAAAATACCATTATGTATGAAATCTTTTTATATTTCTAATTTATATTTATAGTCTAATTTATCTAATGTATAACCCTATATTAAAAAAAAATTTAGTTATTAAACATTGATTTTAACTATTTTAAATATTCTTTAAATAAAATAATAGTAAATGTCCTAATCTAATCTAAGTGGACCTACATGGTCATATTTTATTCCTAATATTGTTTTTGGTGGAATTAAATTTATCCAATAGAATTATTACATGTGTTAGGGTAATAATAATATCATTTTTACCCTTAATTGCCCTATTTACTTTTAACCGTGGTAAAAAAAGTAAAAAGTTTCTTTTCACCAAAAATAATTTTTATCATATTGAACCAAGTTTTACTCCTTGATATTAACCATGTCTCTTGGATTTTATAAATTCCACTCAAATAAGTGGTAAAATTATGTTTTACATAAATTTTCAAACTCTCCTAGGAGGTGGGTAAAAGACGGTGAAAAGTTCAATAAAATTTTTATATGTCTAAAATTATTATAAAATGACTCCAATGAATTAGATTTAACTTATATAGGTATTATGTATCAATTTGGACCTAAAATAAATTTAAGTAAAAATAAATAATTATTTATATAAAAAGACGAGTTTTAAATAGTAACCTAGTGTTTTCACTATTCATCAAAAATTGAAATTTTCAGAAAAATACAAAAAATTCACCATAGGCTAGTTTCGATATTCCGAATCCAAAATTGAATACCATTTTGAAAAATAAAATTTCAAAAAGAGGGTATTACTATTCATAACATCTTGTTCATAATAATATTACAATAATATCTCATTTAGTGAAACTCGGTATTGTGTACTACACACGCTATCGAGGAAGGTCCTGATTGCGTGTAATGTAAGCCATGTTAGGGATGCGTGTAGTGAAAGCTCAGTTTGGTGTTGTTTATAACATAATCAAAACATATTTTATTTATACATTAAACAAAATCTATACTTAATGTTGTGTAAAAGAATTTCCACAAAACAAACTTGAAATTGTGTGTAACACGAGCCAAGAATAGTGTTGTGTATACTGCAAGCTAATACGGTGTCGAGTATAGCACAAGATAATTTTAGTGTAGTGTAAAACACATTACATCAATGAAATTAAAAGGATAATTCTCATAATATCTCAGGTTGTTACATTCTACCCCCCTTAAAATTAATTTCACCCTCGAAATTTGTCCGGGTTATAAATGGTTTACTACTTGAATGTTTCTTTCATAGAATCCCACATCGTAAAAAGGAATACCAAAACTCAACTTTAAAACTAAATTATGAAATGTAAGGGTTACCCAACCTAACTAATCACTGGGTTTCCACATAGGATAACATAGGTGAAAATATAAATATGGAAGAAATATCTAACCATCATGTTCTGATGAAGAGTGGTAGAGGACATGGCAATGAAAAATCCAACAATCACAAAGCCATAAATTTTTGATGATCTATGGTACCATATGATTCATTGGATATAAGGGAACTAGGACAACATTATTGGTTTTCAAGATGATTTCCCTAAAGTTGAAGAATTTTAATTTGAAGAAATACTAACTTTATTTCTGTATAATCTCACCGATGTTCATGCATGGATCAATTTCCACTTCATCTCTTAAAGAAATGAAGTTGAATTTTTCATTCGTGAAGTGTAAGAATATCATGTGATAGAGTGATTGGTAATTCCATCTGTCTCAAACAAAATAATAGAAAAAGTTATTAAATATACATAAGTCCATCTACAGTGATATTGGACTTATACTTCATATATCATACCGCTTAATATAATAAAATTAGTTTCTACTAACCAGGGACTTCCTGTAGGACAGTGGTAGGCGATGAAGGCATGTCGCACTTTTGTTGTGGGTTTGATTCCCACATCCTTGTCCGATGCGACTGGTTGTCGCCCGTCCAGTAAATTGTCCTTTTTCTAAAACTACATTATTATAACATTCCATAAATAATATCAAAAAAAAATTCTATCCTTAAACAATACTATTTGATGTCCAAAATAATCTATTTCAAATATTTAGGCTTATCCAAAATACATATGTCTAATCTCATAGTATAAAGAAAATGATTACTTGAAAGGTCACATAACAAGCACGTGAATAGCATCAGTTATCCCCCATATATCATAAGATATATCTTGTTGGTCACATTCCAAACATTTGAATACCTTAATCATGTATTACCATAGAACCTTAGTGAAAACATGAGTTCTGTCAAATGTTAACTCATTCCACTTACCAAAATCCCAAAATTTTTATATACTCAAACAATGATATCACTTTGTCCTTATATCAGTCATGAGCTCATTAATACTGTCAAACATCTCATTATCTCCTTATTCTTTCATTATGAACATATCATCTACCTTTCAAAAATATTTGAATAACCTTTCATGGTTACCAGTACCATTCATCATATACTTTCAAAAACTCATGGAAAGACAATAGTGTAACAATCCTTAGATTTTTCTTTATTCTATAGTACCATACATTATTCTTGATAAACATACAATCATTACACTACCTTGTTAAACCTCAAACTGAGCTTCATAATTTCTTTCATCTCATATATCATTTGTAGTCTCTTCATCATCAACAACATAAATACTACCCATAAGACCATGCTGATTCTCTTCATGAAATTTTCCCTTAGAGCATTGGTTTTCATAATGCACGTACATTCCACATTTAAAACATTTAACCATTGTTCATGTCTTAGAAATACCATTATCCTTGTCCATGGTGTTAACTGAACCTTTTCCTTTACAATTACTGGCTTTGTGTCCTTCTTTACCACACCCAAAGCATCTTCCAGTTCCTTTGAAACATTCTCCCTAATGCCTCTTCCCACATGATTTACACGAGGGAAATTGAACTTTCTTTCCTCTATGATCATCATGAAAATCCATCTTTCTCTTATTAGATGAGTCATGAAACATACCAAAGATGAGATTATTGATCATATTATGAGATTTATGATTAGGCATAAAAACAATATGTGGACTTCCAGATCCAATTTCATTTTGTTTCTCATGAAGAATATCGTTCCATTGTCCATCATATCCCCCATTATCGTGAATCTTTCTATTTGCAACCATTTTCTAAAACCCAAAAAGAATAGTGTGAGAGGCCAAAACCAAAATCAAGGGGGATTAACTTCAATATCTAACATCTTAGGTTTAATTGTAATATCGTTACCGTATTTTTAGGACTATAACCTATACTTATACTTAACCTTAGGGACATCCCTGGACATACCATAGAAATGTCTCAAGGGATCTCACTAATGTTCTCGCATCCTAGTTTCCAAAGGTTGACTAAACCGAACCTCTGATACCAACTGTAGAGACTGAAAGCTTGACATACATGGACATTACATTCCTTTTGCAGAATACTTAATACATAACAAAAACTAACACCGAAGGACCGTAATAATTTAGTGTCTTTGGAAACTCAAAATATAATCTTCTAATCATGGAGAAAGATCTTTAACATCTCCCATAAAGATCTTCCCCTTTTGTTTTATTACCTAAAACCATTCTTTATATCCTGGAAAAAAAGATAACATATAAATGGTGAGCTCAAATTCTCAGTAAGGGTAATCATGTAGAAAATAAAACAAACCATATACATTTGAACTTCAAAACATGAATCAAAATCTAGAGCAATGACATAATTCATAACAGTACATAATTCATAGATACATAAATCATGATAAAATAGCATGGGAATAAAACATGTAATTGTGGAAACCATTAATCACATGATATTATTTCCATATTAGCCAAGGCATTGCTTCCAAGGCCATCTTAGTGGACAAAGTCCCTTTCTGAATCAAGTTCACTCCTCGTTCCAGTCCTGTAACACTGAACCGGATTATCTTGCCATTCCAGACATGTCCATCTCATGAGACATAAATCTTTACCCAATGCACTGGAGGGACATATAGGTCCCACCCATCTCATAATTAAATCATTCTTACTTGTGCCACAAAATAAACCTAAAACATTCATCATAACCCAAAGAGTAAAATGGGTTTCATAAACATCATCCCATCGTCACATAATCCATATAAAACAAATGGATATTTCATAATAAGAAAAGTGAAACCATGTAAATCATAGAGAAATTATACTTGAAACATACACATATGAAATAATGTCATCTTAAATGGAAAATGGTTTTGATAAAACACTTGAAAAAAATTCCTGAGGAAAATATCCTTTCTTCTTCAAAATCATTTTCTTTTCATAAAATACCATGAAATTTTAAAATAAAAGTATTTTTCTGAAAATATTTATAAAACCTTGTCGAGTAAGATTCATAAAAATGAGGCGTTATGAAACCGTAAAAATCAGTTCACGCTGTATAAGTTAAAAATAACATTCTTCACGTACATTTGTCAGAAAAGTCAAAAAGTTCCCCATGTGGTAAAAAAAAAGTAAGATTCCTTTTATAACATGTGGTTAATTTCAAAAATGGGTAAAAAGGACTTTAAAAAATAAATGAAAACATTTTTAGAAAACATGGGCATAGATGATAACAATAACCCCACTAAATACTCATGAATAACAATCTCGGATATGAACGAGATTGGAATAGTTATCCCTTACCTTAGATCGGATATGCTTTGTACATATCCAAAACTACTGTATAATGATTTAAATAATGTCATTGACTTATTAAAGAATCATATTCATTGTTATGAAATCATATATCGTTCACTTATGACTTTATATTACCCGTTCTTTTGTAAATTCCATGTTAAAGCAGCGTTTAGGGTAAAACCGTTCCATTTATCGTACGTGTTTCAACAAATTATTCTTGATATTATTAATTTTATACTGATTTACTTAATTCCAGAATGTAAACCATTATTTATATATTATATATATTAATTATATAAATATATAAGATAGATCGATAAATGGAATGAAATACACCGTTCATGGAGACGGTAGGTCGGGCGTACGCATGAACACTGTTTTTGGTTTCCTTATTCAATTAAATGGAATTAAGTAAATGAAACATAAATTTACATAAATCCAGTATAATTATTATGTAATATATTTCATGATTATTTATTATATATACTTTATAATCATACTTGAATGGTTAATCATGGAAAATGAATCTCATCACATTCGTGGAAATGGTAGTCCGTACGTACGCATGAGCTATGATATCATTCCCATGATCGTGGATTGTGTTGAATTGAATGTATAATATTTTAGAATAAATATCACTTTACAATAATAATATGTAGTTATTTATTTACACCTTTATAACCTTCCTAGTAAGGTGGTGGTGGAAAACAAATTACACCACGACGTGGAGACGGTATTCCGTACGTACGCACGCGTGGTGATTTTGTTTCCCGTAGGATGGATAGAAGGTGAAATAGGGTTGTTTAATATTTATAAAAACATACCATTATATGAGTGATACTTATGTTATAACTTTATAGTGAAACAACTAAAGAAGAAGAAGTAGAAGAAGAAATAAATTTGAAACAATCAGTAACGGATATTACCTCTTCTTTGAAGCGCCTCTTCTTAACCACATCTTAGGGAACTAAAGATGATCTTTGAAGAAGACCAGGACCTCTAGGATATTTCTAGGGAAGTGGATAAGTGAAATTTTCAGGATGTGGACGAGCTTGATGGCTCAAAGTGGTGTGAGGAGGATAGGGAGGAGGTTCCCTTTTATAAGGGAGGAGAGGGGTACTTTAGGAAAAAATTAAAATATTATTATATAATAAAGTCATATTCAGCTTTTAATAGCTCAAAACTGATTTATTTTGAATATAAGATGGGGATGGGTCAAAATTATCTCAAACAATAGATTCTAGACAAGTTTTGGTTACTATTTTAACATTATCATTTTGATTTAACTCTAAGTTAAATAATATAACTTTTACCGTGTCATCTTGTTTTTCTTACACTATATGGTTAATAAAATTACTATAAAAAGCCAAAATAACCCCAAGTTGTTAATTAATAATATATATAACCTTATATAAGTCATTTGGCCGAACCTTATATTTTTATGAATACAATAAAAATTAATAATACAATATTTGTTTTAAAAACTATTTTTTGTCAATTTTGACACTTTTTGGTACATGATTTTTTTGAAAATCATAACAGCATGATTAGTTCAAAAAAAGTTAAATAAATAAATACTAACATGTCATATTAACATATAAAGTTATTTTTATTCATAAAAAGTCTAAAATTACATTTATTTTTGTATTTATAACATCAATTATGTTAATATTTCATTAATAAGGTAATTACTGCATCATCATTGTGTCATAAATAAATTAAATTATATAATGTCTAAAAATTATAAATAAAATACCATTATGTAGGTAATATTTTTATCTTTCTAATTAATATTTATAGTCAAATTTATATTATTTATATCTCTATATTAAAAATGTTTTAGTTATTAAACATTGATTTTAACTATTTTAACTCTTCTTTAAATAAAATAATAATAAATGTCCTAATCTAATCCAATTGGACCTAAATGGTCATATTTTATTCCTAAGGTTGTTTTTTGTCAAATTAAACTTATCAAATAGAATTAGTACATGTGTTAGGGTAATAATAATATCAGTTTTACCCTTAATTTCCGTATTTACTTTTAACCGTGGTAAAAAAAGTAAAAAGTTACTATTCACCAAAAATTATCTTTATCTTATTGAATAGAATTTTACTCCTTGATATTAATTGTGTCTCTCAGATTTTTGAAATTCCCCTCACATAAATGGTAAAATAATGTTTTATGTAAATTTTCAAACTCTCCTAAAAGTTGGGTAAAAGACGGTGAAAAGTTTAACAAAATTTTTATATGTCTAAAATTATTATAAAATTACTCCAATGAATTACATTGAACTTATATTTTATTATGTATCAATTTTTACATAAATTAAATTTAAATAAAACTAAATAATTATTTGTTTAAAAAGTCGGTTTTTAAATAGTAACAGAGTGTTTTCACTATTCATTAAAAATTGAAAGTTTTCAGAAAAATACAAAAAATTCACCATAGGATAATTTCAACATTTCGAATCCAAAAATGAATTCCATTTTTGAAAAATAAAATTTCAAAAAGTGGGTATTACTATTTATAATGTCTAGTTAATAATATTATAATAATATCTCATTTAGTGAAACTCGGTATTGTGTACAACACACGCTATCGAGGAAGGTCTTGATTGTGTGTAATGCAAGCCAAGCCAGGGATGTGTGTAGTGAAAGCTCTGTTTGGTGTTGCATATAACATAATCAAAACATATTTCATTTATACATTAAACAAAATCTATACATAATGTTGCATAAAATAATTTCCACAAAACGAACATGAAATTGTGTGTAACAGGAGCCAAGAATAGTGTTGCATATACTGCAAGCTAATACGGCATTGCGTATAGTGCAAGCTAATTTTGGTGTAACGTACAACACAAGACATCAATGAAATTAAAAAGAATAATTCTCATAAAATCTTGGGTTGTTATAATCTTATCATTTTAATACTCATGCTTCTAATTCTGTTATATTTTTTCCTTTTTTAGGAGTCTTGGTATTGATGTTTTGTTTTCTAGTTGAGTGAGGACACTTTATACTCCACTGGGTATTTCATCGATGACTGTATGCCAGTGTATGGGGCTCCCCTTGATATAGGTGGATATCACTTTATATGGGACCTCTTTTTCCTCATGATGACATGGTTGGAAATCATTCTTGGGATGGACTGGTGGGTTCCCTATCATGATTACTTTTACTGATGTAACTGAATGGTGATGTTAACATCACCTAAGGGTGGGGTGTTTATTCATAAGAGTGAATGGGATTCCCATGAGAGTTGTGATTGTTAGGAGTATCAGTGGAAGGGATGGATGACAGTCAATATTTCTACAATATATCTATATGATCAGGGAATAAATCATGAATATTTCCTTCTAGTGGTTGATTGTATCAAGGAAATTTTGAGAGACTACTTCTCAGTACAACCTCCCTAGATAGGTATATTTTCTATCCTGCTTATGTTATGAAATGCATCTATTTTCATTCCACCTTATAGGATGGCTACTGCAGATTTTCTAGAGCTTAAAACAAAACTATATATTTTATAAGTAAAGTAGTTTATATAACCTAGTACTTATCCTTGGTTTCTTCCAATCCTTTTCACTAATAATATAAATGGAACCCTTCATTTATGTGTAGATTACCATATATTGAATAATTTGATGGTTATGAATCAGTATCTGTTGCCTTCTATAGATAATCTCTTCAACTGGATTTGACAATCTAGGGTGTTCTCAAAGATTGATATGATATCATTTTATCATCTTGTGTGTATTATATCATCAAATATACCACAAAAAAACATTTCATAGTAGATATGGATTGCACAAGTTTTTGGTCATGTTGATCGGTCTCATGAGGGCGCCGGCAGTTTTCATGGAACTGATGAACTAAGTTTTCCATCCATTTCTGGATCCATTTTTTGTGGTATTCATGGATAATATCTTAGTGTATTATCACACTCAACATGACTATGCCAAAAATCTTTAGATTGTATTCGATACACTGAAAGAGCATCATATATTTTATAATCTCACAAAGTGACACTATTGGATGGATAAAATTCACTTCTTGGGTCACATTATCTCAAAGACAGGAGTATCATTTAACATAGTGAAGGTGGAAGTTATATTTATTGAGATCATACCATTAACATCTTCAATATGTAGAGTTTCTTGGAGATACCTGGTTATTACAGGACATCTCACTCATATAATAACCCCATATGAGTTTGACTAAAAATTGTGTAATGTCTTTATGGTATGAATCCTTAGAAGTAACCTTTTCGAAGTTGAAATGGAAATTGACTCCAGAACCGATCATGATTCTTTAATAGTCCGAAAGAATCCATACTGTTTATTATGATCTGTCAGGTATCGAGTTATGATCAGTTCTTATTTAGGTGGAGCAAGTAATCAAATATGGGTAGTGTTAGTTGAGGTTGTAAGAGAGAAACTATCTAACATAGAATCTCGATTCAAACTACATTGTTCATTCCTTTGACTTTTAGAGGTATTATTTAATAAGAGACTATTTTATGGGGTTTACAAACCACATAATCCTCAATAATATCTTTACATAGTGGTCTTAAATATCATGTACAAAAGTAGGGTTAAATACCTACAATACATTGACTTTACGCTTTATTATTTTCCTGGAATGGGAAATGCATTTTCTAATGCTCTAAGAATTGGGGCTCAGATGCAGGTAGATCTTGAGTCTTGTAGTGAGTTAAATCTTATGGACCTATTTTCAGAGATGTGTGTAGAGGTTCAGGACCATCATGGACAGTCTATACATACATAATTATTTGTGACCTCTTTATTTCTGAAGAGATTAAAGATGATTCAATTATCAAATTATGAGTGATTGGTCCTATGGAAGAGGATTACATGTGTTGATCCACCTCCTGGTTGGATCATTGATTAGGATAAGATCTTGTGAATCCATGTCCTTGTCTGGGCTCCTACAAACATCCGAAATGAGATTAATAAGAGAGTCTCATACCACTATATGGTTATTATATCACATATTTACCAATATTTATGTTTAATTACATCACCAATACTGGGGGTCATAGACGAAAAGAGAGATACCTGGGATTGTCACTCATTTTTCTGCCAATCAGAAGGTTAAAGAAGATCACTAGAGACCAATGGGGCTTTTACATCCATAACTTATTCTCGAGTGAGAATGGGATGATGTCACCATGGATTTTGTGATGGGATTTCCTAGATCACCTATGGGCATTGATGTTGTATGGGTGACCATAGACGTTTTGACAAACGTTACCCATTTCTTACCTATTCGGGAGACATTGTTAGTGGATAAGAATCATAGGCTCTATATTTTTCTGATCATACGCCTCAATGGGGTTCCATGTTTTATCGTATTGGACTGAGATTCTTGATTCACATGATAGTTCTATAAGGGCTTGCATAAGAAACTAGGTTCATATGTACTAATGATTATATCATATCACCCACAAAAAGATGTCTAATCTAATCATATGAAACAGATTTTTTAGGATAGGCTATGAGCATGCATCATCAATTTTGGAGTTTCATGGGAGAAATAATTACCTTTAACTGAGTTTCCTTATAATAAATTCATTTAGGAGACCATATTGGTGTCTCCTTATAAGGACCTTGATGGTAGTCTATGTCCTTCACCCTTGTGCTATTTAGGGGAAGGAGAGGTAGTTCTATGGGACCGCATTAATTTAGAATACATTGGGGGAGGTTTAACTTATTATAAAGTTGATGAATATATATAATTATAGATAGAAATAATATGTTGGTAATCACTATAGATGACTAGGGTTTGAGGTGGGGATTCGGCATTTTGTTGTGAGTTTCTCTTAGAATATTTCATATATGGATTTAGAAAAAAAATAAAGTTATAACCTCATTAAGTTGAGTCATTCATGATTTTAGTGAGATTCATGTTGGTAGCCTATCAATTACATTTACCTCATAGGTACTAGGCCTTGCACAATGTCTTCCACATATCTAATCATCATCGATATCAATCTGCTATGTTTCATATTATTTAGCTTGGGGATGCTTATTTTGAGTTTGTTGGATCCTTTGAGGAGAATCATATCTGTGTAATTGATTATCACATGAGGGTTTTATGATATTCCACCAAGAGATAGTAGGATGTCATTTATCAGATGGGTCGTCATCAAGATATGTCCTATAGTAATTTTCAGATAGCCTTATATGATTATTTTTGCCCTGAGACAAAGAGGGAAAATAGATCCAAAGAGTTTATGCACTTGGAGTAGAGCACATTTTCATTCTTGGATGATTATTACCATTTTACAAATCTCCAGTGTTTCACTCATATTATATTATGTGATGATTTATCTATATATAATAAATTTTAGGATCGTATCTTGTATGAAATATTATCATAGTTGAATGTCATTTGACATGACACCATATCTAAAATAGTAATGTAGGCTCTGATTATAGAACATAACCTGAGGGAAGATAGGGAATAAAGCATGGTAGTTCAGCTTATAAACCTAGTAGAACAATGTCAAATGGTAGGAAAAAACATTTTGAGACCTCTTGTGAGGGGAATAGACACCATAGTACGAGTGTTGGTAGTTCTATTTTCTATCAGTGTGGGAGGATTGGAAACATTAGAAGCCCATGTGATACAAACCCAGTTGAGTGTCGGTATTTCATTTAGATGGGCCATCTATAGTAGTTTTCAGGTTCTTTTCTCTTGTAAGAAGTGAGAGAGGGTATGCACCATGTCCATGTTCTGATTCGGGGCCAACATCTTCTTGATACACAGAGAGATGGAGTGTCATCATTCAGTAAGACCGATCTAGTGGATGTGGCTAAGATATTTAGGCACCAGTTTTATAGTGACGACAGAGTAGACCTACTTGGGGTAGTCATTATATATCTCAGGGTTTATGATAAGTACATATGTATACAATGCAGTTTATAATTGAGGAGAAGGGTTTTGAACCTTCTACGGCTAGAGGTACTATTCTAGTATCCACTATGTTAGTATCATTGTAGAGACCCAAAGCTTGAAGTACATGGACATTACATTACTTTTGCAGAATAATTAATACATAACAAAAACAAACACCGAAGGACGGTAATAATTTAGTGACTTTGGAAACTTAGAACATAATTTTATAACCATGGTGGAAGATCTTCAACGTCTCCCATAAAGATCTTCCCCTTTTGTTTTATTACCTAAAACCTTTCTTCATATCCTGGGGAAAAGAAAACATATAAAGGGTGAGCTCAAATGCTCAGTAAGGGTAAGCATGGAGAAAATAAAACAAACCATATACATTTGAACCTCAAAACATGAATTAAAATCTTGAGAAATGACATAAAAAATAGCAGTACATAAGGAATAGATACATCAATCATGATAAAATAGAATGGGAATAGAACATGTAATTGTGGCAACCATTAATCACTTGATATGATTTCCATAGTAGCCAAGGCATTTCTGCCAAGACCATCTTAGTGGACAAAGTCCCTTTCTGAATCGAGTTCACTCCTCGTTCCAGTCCTGTAACACTGAACCAGATTAACTTACCATTCCATCCATGTCTATCTCATGAGATATAAATCTTTACCCAATGCATTGGAGGGAGATAAAGGTCCCACCCATCTCGTAATGAAATCATTCTTACTTCTGCCACAAAATAATCCTAAAACATTCATCATAACCCAAAGAGTAAAATGGGTTTCATAAACGTCATCACATCATCACATAATCCATATAAAACAAATGGATATTTCATCATAAGAAAAGTGAAACCATGTAAATCATAGAGACATTATACTTGAAACATACACATATGAAATAATTTCATCTTAAATGGAAAATGGTTTTGATAAAAAACATGAAAATAATTCCTAGGGAAAATATCCTTTCTTCTTCAAAATCATTTTCTTTTCATAAAATACCATGATATTTTATAAGAAAAGTATTTTGTTGAAAATATACATAAAACCTTGTACAGTAAGTTTCATGAAAATGAGGTTTTATGAAACTGTATAAATATGTTCACACCGTATAAGTTAAAAATAACATTCTTCTCGTACTTTTGTCGGAAAAGTCAAAAAGATCCTCGTGTGGTAAACAAAAGTAAGATTCCTTTCATAACATGTGATAAATTTCAAAAATGATTAAAAATTACTTTAAAAAATACATGAAAACAATTTTAGAAAACATGGGCATGGATTATAACAAAAACCCCAGTAAATACTTACGAATAACAATCTCGGATAAGAAAGAGATTGGAATCGTTATCCCTTACCTTAGGTCTGATATGCTTCGTACATATCCAAAGCTCCTGTATAATTATTTAAATAATGTAATTGACTTATTAAATAATCATATTTACTGTTATGATATCATATAGGGTTCACTTATGTCTTTATATTACCCGTTCTTTTGTAAATTGCATGTTAAATCGGCGTTTTGTGTAAAATCGTTTCATTTATCGTACATGTTTCAACAAATTGTTCATGATATTATTACTTATATCCTGATTTACTTAATTCCAGAATGTAAAAAATTATTTATATATTATATATATTCAGTATATAAATATATATGGTAGATAGATAAATGGAATGAAATACACTGTTCATGGAGACGGTAGGTCGTGCGTACGCATGAACGCTGTTTTTTTTCCTTATTGAATTAAATGGAATTATGTAAATGAAAAATATATGTAAATAAATCCAGTATCATTATTATGTAATATCTTTCATGATTATTTAATATATATACTTTATAATCATACATGAATGGTTAATCATGGAAAATGAATCTCATCGCGTTCGTGGAGACGGTAGTCTGTACGTACGCATGAGCGATGATATCATTCCCATGATTGTGGAATTGTATTTAATTGACTGTATAATATTTTAGAATCAATATAACTTTAAAATAATCATACATAGTTACCTATTTACACCTTTATAACCATCTAAGTAATGTGGTGGTGGAAAACAGATTACACCACGGCGTGGAGAGGGTATTCCGTACGTACGCACGAGGGGTGATTTCATTTTCCATAGGATGGATAGAAGGTGAAATAGGGTTGTTTCATATTTATAATAACATATAATTATATGAGTGATACTTTTTTTATTACTTCATAATGAAACAAATAAATAAGAGGAAGTAGAAGAAGAATTAAATTTGAAACAATCGGTAACAGATATTACCTTTTCATTGAAGCGCCTCTTCTTAACCACCTCTTAGGGCATTAATATTGTATTTGAAGAAGACCAGGACCTCTAGGATATTTATAGGGAAGTGTAGAAGAGAAATTGGATGGGGTGGCCGAGATTGAAGGCTCAAAGTGGTGTGAGGAGGAGAGGGAGGAGGTGCCCTTTTATAAGGGAGGAGAGGGGTACTTTAGGAAAAACATAAAATATTATTATATAATGAAGTCATATTCGGTCTTCAATAGCTCCAAACTGATTTATTTAGAATCTAAGATGGGTATGGGTCGAAATAATCTCAATAAATATATTTTATACAAGTTTAGGTTACTATTTTAACCATATCATATAGATTTAACTCTATGTTAAATAATATAACTTTTACCGTGTCTTCTTTTTTTCTTACACTATATGGTTAATAAACTTACTATTGAAAGACAAAATAACCCCAAGTTGTTAATTATTAATATATATAACCTTATATAAGTCATTTGGCAGAGACTTAGATTTTTAGAAATAAAATAACAATTAATAATATAATATTCGTTTTAAAAACTATTTTATGTAAATTTTGACACTTTTTGGTACTTGATTTTTGTGAAAAACATAACAGCATGATTAGTTAAAACAAAGTTAATTAAATCAATACTAACATGCTATATTAACCTATAAAATTATTGTAATTCAAAAAAAATCTAAAATTACATTTATTTGAGTATTTATAACATCAATTATGTTAATATTTCATTAAAAAGGTAATTACCGCATCATCATTGTGTCATAAATAAATTAAATTATTTAATTTATAAAAATTATAAATAAACTACCATTATGTATGAAATATTTTTATCTTTCTAATGAATATTTATAGTCGAATTATCTTATGTATAACCCTATATTAAAAATGTTTTAGTTATTAAACTGTGATTTTAACTATTTATCACTTCTTTAAATAAAATAATAATAAATGTCCTAATCTAATCCAAGTGGACATAAATGGTCATATTTTACTCCTAAGGTTGTTTTTGGTCGAATTAAACTTATCCAATAGAATTAGGACATGTTTTAGGGTAATAATAATATCATTTGTACCCTTAATTTCTCTATTTACTTTTAACCGTGGGAAAAAGGTAAAAAGTAACTATTCACCAAAAATTATTTTTATCTTATTGAAAAACATTTTACTCCTTGATATTAACCATTTCTCTCAGAGTTTTGAAATTCTACTCACAGAAATGGTAAAATTAAGTTGTATGTAAATTTTCAAACTCTCCTAGGAGTTGGGTAAAAGAAGGTGAAAAGTTCAATAAAATTTTTTATATGTCTTAAATTATTATAAAATGACTCCAATGAATTACATTGAACTTATATAGGTATTATGTATCAATTTTGACCTAAAATAAATTTAAATTAAAATAAATAATTATTTATTAAAAAAGTCGGTTTTTAAATAGTAACCGAGTGTTCTCACTATTCATCAAAAATTGAAAGTTTTCTAAAAATACCAAAAATTAACCAGAGGCTAATTTTGATATTTCAAATCAAAAAATAAAGTCCATTTTGAGAAATAAAATTTCAAAAAGTGGGTATTACTATTCATAACGGCTAGTTAATAATATTATAATAATATCTCGTTTAGTGAAACTCGGTATTGCGTACAATACACGCTATCGAGGAAGGTCTTGATTGCATGTTATGGAAGCCAAGTCCGGGATGCGTGTAGTTAAAGCTCTATTTGGTGTTGCATATAACATAATCAAAACATATTTCATTTATACATTAAAAAATATCTATACTTAATGTTGCATAAAATAATTTCCACAAAACGTTCTTGAAATTGTGTGTAACACGAGCCAAGAATTGTGTTGCGTATATTGCAAGCTAATACGGTATTGTGTATAGTGCAAGCTAATTTTGGTGTAGCGTACAACACAAGACATCAATGAAATTAAAAAGAATAATTCTCATAAAATATCGGGTTGTTTCAATCTTATCATTTTAATACTCATGCTTCTCATTCTGTTATAGTTTTTTCCTTTTTTAATAGTCTTGGGATTAATGTTTTGTTTTCTAGTTGAGTGATGAAAATTTATACTCCACTGGGTATTTGATCAATGATTTTATGCTACTGTATGGGGCTCCCCTTGATATAGGTGGATCTCACTTTATATGGGACCTCTTTTTCCATATGATGACAAGGTTTGAAATCAATCTTGGGTTAGATTGGTTGGTTCCCTATCATGATTACTTTTACTGATGTAACTGAATGGTGATGTTAACATCACCTAAGGGTGGGGTGTTTATTCACAAGAGTGAATGGGATCCCAATGAGAGTTGTGATTTTTTGGAGCATCGTTGGAAGGAATGGATGGCAGTCCATATTTCTAGAATATATCTAGATGATCATGGATTAAATCATGAATATTTCCTTATAGTGGTTGATTGTATCAAGGAAATTTTCCAAGACTACTTCTCAGTACAACCTCCCAAGATAGGTATATTTTCTATCAGGATTATGTTATGAAATGCATCTATTTTCAGTCCACCTTATAGGATGACTACTGCAGATTTTATAGACCTTAAGAGAAAACATAAATTTTTTTACGGAAATTGGTTTATATAACCTAGTACTTATATTTGGTTTCTTCCAATCCTTTTCACTAATAATGTATATGTAACCTTTCATTTATGTATAGATTACCATATATTTAATCATTTCATGGTTATGAATCAGTATCCTTTGCCTTCGATAGATGATCTCTTCAACTGGATTTGACAATCTAGGGTGTTCTCAAAGATTGATAAGATATCATTCTATCATCAGGTGTGTATTACATCATCAAATATACCAAATAAAATATTTCATAGTAGAAATGGCTTGTATGAGTTTTTGGTCTTGTTGATCGGTCTCATGAGGGCGCCAACAATTTTCATGGAACTGATGAACTGAGTTTTCCATCCATTTCCGGATCCATTTTTTGTGGTATTCATGGATAATATCTTGGTGTATTCTCACACTCAACATGAATATGCCAAAAATATTGATATTGTATTGGATAAACTGAAAGAGAATCATATATATTATAATCTCACAAAGTGACACTAATGGATAGATAAAATTCACTTCTTGGGTCACATTATCTCAAATACAGGAGTATCAGTAAACTTAGTGAAGGGGAAGTTATATTTATTGGGATCAAACCATGAACATCTTCGATATACAGAGTTTCTTGGAGATACCTGGTTATTACAGGACTTCTCACTCATAGACTCACCCCATATGAGCTTGACTAAAAATTGTGTAATGTCTTTATGTTATGAATCCTTTGAAATAACCTTTTAGAAGTTGAAATGGAAATTGACTCCAGCACTGATCATGATTCTTTAGTAGTCGGAAAGGATCCATACAGTTTATTATGATCTGTCGGGTATCGAGTTATGAACAGTTCTTATTTTGGTGGAGCAAGTCATCACATATGGGTATTGTTAGTTGAGGTCGTAAGAGAGAAACTATCTGACAAAGTATCTCGAGTCAGACTCCATTGTTCATTCCTTTTACTTTTAGAGTTATTATTTAATAAGATACTATTTTATGGGGTTTACAATCCACATAATCCTCAAGAATATCTTTACATAGTGGACTTAAATATCATGTAGAAAAGGAGGGTGAAATACCTACAATCCATTGACTTTACGCATTATTATATTCCTGGAAGGGGAAACGAATTTTCTAATGCTGTAAGAATTGGGGCTCAGATGCAGGTAGTTCTTGAGTCTTGTAGTGAGTGAAATATTATGGACCTATTTTGAGAGATGTGTGTGGTCGTTTAGGACCATCATGGACAGTCTATACTTATGTAATTATTATTGACCTCTTAATTTCTGAAGATATTGAAGATGATTCAATTATCAAATTATGTGGAATTGGTTTTATGGAATAGGATTACATGTGTTGATCCACCTCCTAGTTGGATCATTGATGAGGATGAGATCTTGTGAATCCATGTCCATGTCTGGGCTCCTACAAACATCTGAAAGGAGATTTATAAGAGAGTCTCATACAACTATATGGTCATTACATCACATATTTACCAAGATGTATGGTGAATTACATCACTAATATTGGGGGTCACAGATGAAAAGAGAGATACCTGGGATTGTTACTCATTTATCCACCAATCAGGAGGTTAAAGAAGATCACTACAGACCAATGAGGCTTTTACATCCATAACTTATTCTCGAGTAAGAATGGGATGATTTCACCATGGATTTTGTGATGGGATTTCCTCGATCACCTATGGGTATTGATGTTGTATGGGTGAAAATAGACGGTTTGAAAAAGATTTCCCATTTATTACCTATTCGGGAGACATTGTTAGTGGATAAGAATCATAGGCTCTATATTTTTCAGATCATACACCTTAATGGGGTTCCATGTTTTACCGTATTGGATAGAGATTCTTGATTCCCATGATAGTTCTAGAAGGGGTTGCATAAGGAACTAGGTTCATAGGTACTAATGATTATAGCCTATCACCCACAGAAAGATGTCTAGTGTGATCATATGATACATATTTTTTAGGATAGGCTATGAGAATGCATCATCAATTTTGGAGTTTCATGGGAGAAATAATTACCTTTAACTGAGTTTCCTTATAATAAAACCATTTAGGAGACCATATTGATGTCTCTTTATAAGGACCTTGATGGTAGTCTATGTCCTTCACCCCTGTGCTAGTTAGGGGAAGGAGAGGCATTTCTATGGGACCTCATTAATTTAGAACACTTTGGGGAAGGTTTAACTTATTAGAAATTTGATGAATATATATAATTATGGATAGAAATCATATGTTGTTCATCACTATATACAACTAGTGTTTGATGTGGGGAGTTGGCATTTTGTTGTGAGTTTCTCCTAGAATATTTCATAGATGGATTTAGAAAAAAAAAACGTTATAACCACATTACATTGAGTCATTCATGATTCTAGTGAGATTCATGTTGGTATCCTATCAATTACATTTACCTCATAGGTACTTGTCCATGTACAATTTCTTCCACATATCTAATCATCATCGATATCAATCTGCTATGTTTCATATTATTTAGAATGGGGGTGCTTATTTTGAGTTTGATGGATTCTTTTGAGGAGAATCATATCTATGTAATTTATTATCACATGAAGGTTCTATGAGGGTGGAAAATTCTTCTAGTATGGGTGTTATGGCAGAACAGTCATGAATAGGACAAGACTTGTGAGCGAGAGGCTAACATACATTCCCAATTGGCCAAATTTATTCTCTGGTGGTGCTTTACCACCCTTTTAAGGTAAATTTTGGGATGAATTTCTTTAAGCAGGGAATCTTGTAAGATCTTAGGTTTTTCAATGAGGTATAAATCCTTTTAAAATTTTGGTAATACTCTATTTAAACACTTTTTTTTCTTAGACCCACAATACAACCTTTTATTTTGGTTGGTTGGTTTTTAGAAAGAATAAATAAGGGGGTTGAAGTTTGGATATAAGCAAAATACTAAGAATGTATTCAATACACAACCTGTATTGGTAAGGGGAGGCCATTTTCATGATATTTAATGGATTTTACCTAGAGCGGGAAAATCCTAACATTACACGGCCTGTAAAGTTTAGATGTCCTATAAATTCAATGGGAGGTTTTTTTTAAAGGAGGTAGGGGCTATAATTTTTCATAAAACCCATCATCTATATTCTCTCACAAACAAGAGTTCAACCATAAGATCGCTACCTCAAACCTATGATAGTATTTGGTTCTATTTCATCATATAAATTCTGATTTGAAAGTGGATCATCTCACTGGATATCCACTGGGGAGTTATTTGTTTTAGGCTCCTTTCGTCTTTTTTTCTATATAAGATTCTATTTACGTGAGAGATAATATTTATTATTTTTTAATTCTTCATTTGTTTTACATTTTCTTTTGATCTAGTACAAATCAGATGTTGAGACTGGATGATCGTTCTTCTATGGTCTTAAGGTAGGTGGTCTATACCTTTCCCCTCAAATTTTGGATGTTTAAACCCATTTACCTTATGCCACATGTCGGACCTTCCAAGAAATATATCATAAATTTATGAACCCTTGATTTAAATGATAAATTCATTTTTTTTAAATTTTAGGAAGCCCTTATATTAAGTTAGAAGTTTTTAACATCAACCAGAACCACCCACTGGGAGGGTTCTTCACTTTTCTATGAAAACATAACCCTTTTGTTGAGTTGATATATCTATTAATTATTAATAAATAATATGGTAATAAGTGTATTTTTAAATGTTTTAATCACCTTATAAAACTTTTTCAATTGAATATGAAAGATAAGAAATGAAAAATCCCCTGTCTTGTTTATGATTATAAAGGTATTAGTGAAATGATTAATGAAATGATTGATGAACATGTTATGATGGTAGTGAAGGGTTAATGGTATGGAAACAAAAAACTATTAGGATAACTTCCAAATTTATAGTCCTTATATCTGATGACCTATTTTGATGCCTTGGACTTTTTTCCCCATGGATCCGATGAACTATTAGGATGCCTTGTACATTTCTACTCCTTGGATCCGATGAAATTCTAGGAAGCCTTTGACATTACTATTGCATGGATTTAACGGCATGTTATAATTCCTTCGAAAATTCTACTCATTGGACATAATGGCCTAATAGTATGCCTTGTATATTTATACTCCTTTTATCCAAAAACCTATTAGGAAGCCTTATACATTTATACTCTTTTGATCTGATGACCTTCTAGGATACCTTAATCATTTTTACTCCTTGGATCAGATGACCTACTAGGATACCTTGTACATTTATACTCTTTATATCTGATGACCTATTAATATTCCTTGGACATTTCTACTCCTTATATTCTACTTACTTTCTTACTTGGATTCCATGGAATTTTCTACTCCAAAGGTCATGTTTACTTAGATATCATGGAAATATCTACTCCATATATCTTGTTTACTTGGATACCTTTCTTACTTATATGTAATGGATATTTTTACTCCATGTATCCTATTTAATTGGATACCTAGATTAATTGGATTCCATGGAAATTTCTAATCCATGGATCCTACTCACATGGTTGACTTGGACATTTCTACTCATTGGATACCGACCCATGTTGATTTTTAATTTGATTACCCATCATATGTTATTGATGATAATTAATATACTTTATAGTTTTTCCTTACAATATAGTTTTTTTATCATAGTGAGTGTTGATAGGCTGGACAATATCACTTTTATTTATTATTACTTGTACCCTCGATATATATGCACAATACATCACTTTAAATGCGCAAAATGGACTTGTTATAGACATCATTGGGCATTTCCTACTGATTGTTATCTCAAACCTTCTTCAGGACATCATTGGGTTCCCAGATGAACTTCATGGATGCTGGTGGGAATAAGGGAAAGTGCCTTCTTGACATTTCTTGATAGATTGTTTCATAGGATAAGAGGGGGGCATAGGATTGAGATATGGCTTGGGATGCTATCTTAAGATTGTTTATTTTTTTATTTTTTTTACTTTTGATACATGTATAGTACTGGATTCATGTTTCCATGTATTTCATATATTTTTTAGCACTATTACATGATCATGATTTTGTATAGGACATTGCCTTTGGCATTGATTGTTATTACCAATGTCTATAGGATTTATCTTCTGTATTCAGTTTATATTTTACATTATATTTGTATTAATTTATGATATAGTTGTGTTACTATGATTATGATGGTATATTATCCCCATTTTACCATCATAGACCATCATTGTAAGTTGGAAACCTCTCGCATATATGGAGGTGCAGTTGAGACCATGTGGCCAGCTGAGTTCGGTAACTATTGAGTGAACCGGGTCCAGGACGTCACAATATGTGTGTATAGTCATATGAATATGTGTGTGTGTAATATAATATAATAATATTATATAATATTAAAAATTATATATATAAATAATATATATTTATATATTTATTATTCATATATGTAATTTTTAATGTTATATAAAGTTATTATGTGTGTGTAGACACACACACAAACATATACATGTATTTGTATATCTTGAAAAGTCACATGTATATATAAATATAAATTAATATGACTATATTTAGAAATTAATTTTTATATATATACAAAAAATATTATATACATATATATATTACTATATTTATTATATGTATATTATATGTCAATATATTTGTGTGTGTGTGTGTAAATACTTATAAGTTTATATATTTGTTTACGTGTTAAAATTTTAATTCTAACATATTTATATATATATATATATATATTAATATATATAAAAATTTATATATAAATTAAAATATACTTATATATATTAATATGCTTATAATTTTAAATTAATATATATATATATATATTATTAATATATCTCTATGTGTGTGTAAATACTTTGACGTTTAAATATTTTTTATACATTAAAATATTTATTTACACACACACACACACATATATATATATATATATATTAAAAAATATTTATCAATTAATATATATTATATATATGAAAATATAAATATATTATATTATATCTATAAATTGATATATATATATATATATATATTATGTTAGTATATTTCTAAGTGTAAATATAAATACTTACAAGTTTATAGATTTATTTACATAATAAAATATTATTTTACATATATATATATATATATTAATATATTTATATATGTATATATATATATATACTAATATATATATATATATGTTCTTAAACTAAATTAAATATTTCAAACTTTATAATATCTACTATAAAATAAATATTTTTTCTATAAAAGGGTATCATAAATTTTCATTTCATACTAATATACTAATAATGTCATAAATATCCCGGTATATGACAAATGGTATTTTCACTATTCACCTAGAAATCAAACATTTTATAAATAATGAAAAAATTATCTTAAGATTATATTATCAGGATGATTCTAAAAATGATGACCATTTTATTAAATTAATGTTATATAATCTATAAATTTAACCTTTAAATAAAATCATAAAAAATCATAAAAAAGTTATTTTTATTATGAAATTACATTTTAAAATACTTGTTATCCTTATTCTTGATTTCTATAAAATTCTAATAAAACTAAAAAAATAAATGCATATTATATTTTATTAGCATAATTATTTAATAATAATATACTTTATTTATTAATAAAATTTATAGTGCATAAAAAAGTAGTAAAACTGATTTTTTTTTAAAAAATAACTAAGTAAATTTTTATAAAATAACCTTTATTGTATATATATATATATCATAATTTAGTTACCCATATTAATATGTACTTATTAAATGGCTAGGCATGAATGGTCATAATTTAATCTAAATAAAATAAATCATTTTTCATTTTAGTTTGGTGTTGAATACATCACAAGTTATTAACATAATATTTATTTATATAAAATACATAGTGAAATATCATTTTATTAAATTAAAGTAAAAAAATTGAATAAATTAGGATTAATTAAGCTTATAATTGAGACCCATTATGTGATGACCCATGGGTTTCATCATACTGTATTTCATTAGATATTTCTAAATTTTTATTTGGATTTTGGGACCCTTAAATAATGTTCTCGTCTCAAAATTTGGCATCATTATTGAGCAGGGCTTGATGTAGTCTTTTTGTTTTCTTCATTATATATTTTTTCTTAGTTTATTAAAAAATGAATAAACCAAAAAAATAAACACAATGGATTATGATTCACCATCCTAGGAAGAAATTTTGGAATTCTTTGCTATGAAAATTAGGGGAAATTCTAGGATAGTTTGCGGGGAATATTTCAATGATATCACTGAACAACATAAAGAAGTACATGAACAAAAAAATTTGAATTATTAATAAAAATATATTAATGATTTATCTTTGTTTTTCTCTCAATTATTTTCAAAAGATGTAGAGAATAATTTTGTGCCACAAAGAGATGAAAAAAAATTCTTTTTTCTTTTGAGGAAGAAGAACAATAACCTTGGACTTTTGAACTTCAATAGGTGGAAGAACAATTACACGGAACCTCAATACTTGAGTCCAAATTAATTGTTTCAATGAAATAATGAGGAATATCCATGTACTAGATTTTTATAGGGATTATTCTATACATTAGACTACAATTTTTATTCATATTTACTTACACATTTTATTAACTCTCCGTTAATAGATTTTACATATTTAGTTGAGCCACTCTATGTATTAGATGATCATGATGATAGAAACATAATGAATGTGTTTTTATTTTAAGAAAGGATCAATGATTAATTGACTGTTTCATTCTCAACTAACTTTCTAGAAGCACTGACTAACGGAGATTCATTAGTATAAAACAATTTTGAGGGAGATTATGTGTATTTTAAGTCATTTTCTTTAAATTTTACTAAATTTCAATGTGGTTTACATTGTTTTCACAATTTAGACTCACCTATATTTATAAAGTAACAATTTTTTTATAGTAAATATATATAAAATGTGTATGAAGTTGAGAAAATATAGGGTTTGACTCTACTACCCGCTAAGTTAAACAAAGATGATATGTAAACAATTGATAACAATGAATTCATACATCTAAAATACCATCTATCATAGTATGAAAAAAAAGTACTAGAAATAAAAATAGCTGAAAACAATCCCACAGAATGAAATAGAAGAAAACCCCAACCTAAAATTATAGATGGGGACTCACATCAAGGTAACCACAAGAACACACTTTTGTATTTCTGGCTCACAAATCACCACCAGGTCCTGATCCCTACAAAACTCTATCAAATTGTCAATAATCTATATAAGACATGAAACATGTGAGAAAATCACATGTTTGGGTTGCTGTACCAATACACAGTTTGAAACCGTTAAATCACTAAGAATATAGAATCAATAATAATAATAAGCTTGCCACTGGTATATTTCAATAGAATATAATAAGAACATCTAGATATAATCAATATGGACACACAATATCAAGGTAAAGTCAGAACTGTAATTCCATCCTAGGATTCATTATCTAAGGTTCCAAATAGAACTTTTCTAGGATAAAACACTCCATAAGTCAGATAGCACTGATGGAATCCATCTGAGATGTAATGATCATCTAGTATCTCTATAATAAGTACACACTAGAGGATTGAAGATATTTGATACAAAGATAGGGATCACTCCCAATGCCATGAGGTTTACTAACAACACAATAAAAATTAAATCGATAAGTAGGGGTCAAAGAATGCATAGTGTTGGTCACAAATATATCAAGAACCCCACCTAGTCCAATGATGAGGATAGAGGGTCTCACTCTAGGCCTCAAAAAGGGGTTCTATAACTCTCTCAAGTATTGAACTTTATCATAGTGTATCAAAATCCTAAACACTGGATGTGATTCCATATCAACCCTGAGGGAAATGATCAGGAAAATGTAACCTAACAAAACATGTTGAAGATAAAGAGGATAAGATCTCCAATACTTATTTAAAATAGTAAATAGAGTGTACTGGTAGTACATGGATTTTCCAGTCATCACTGGGTCCAACCCATGTATCACGGCCCCTGATTGTGTTTGTTTCTATGTTTGAGTACATGATTTTTTAGAGCTTGTGTACTACTGACCATCCCCATGTATGAAGATATTCCCATGTATAGCTAGCATGGACATATCCATGTGTGAGTACAGGGTGTGTCTGTGCACATGTACTCTTGGATGTGTCTATTTCCAATTACACAACTTGTCCTATCTGTGTACTCTAGGTTGTGTCCGTGTATGAGTACATGACACTTCCATTCCCATGTACTTCTCATTGTGTATGTTTACCCTCTGAGGTACACATCAAGCATCTATATAAGGGTCACACACCATGTGATATCTCTCACATGTTGTGTGATATTTTTTCTTCTCTCTGAAACACTATCATAGCATATGGGGCCCCACCTAAAGTGTTATTATAGATTACAAGTAGTGTAACCAAGGATTTCAATGTCTCCTCGATTCCTCTTCTATGTTATCCTTTTCATCACCATCATTACCATTCTCTTCAGAAATAATGTATATTGGGTTGTTCACCTTCCTACCACAATATATCCAGATTTTGAGATTCGAACCCACTCAGGTAATACCCACACATGCCATCTATAGCAGCACCATGAAAAATCACAACTAGTAAACTGAAACCTAATCCAAACCACTATTATTTCCACTATCATATGATACCCACATCATATTGATGTCATATCTACAATATCAACCCATTGATCCATGAAATAGGTGAACAATGAATTATTTCTTTTTATTTTAGTCAAACAACTAGTGAAACGAACACGGTGATAATTGCATTAATAACAGTGGTAGAAAACCAAGCGACACGCAAAAGAGGAATGAACTATAACACCCCATGCTTCCACGATACGCTTCTCTTTCAATAATACAATAGCTTGCATTGTACGCAAGTTCGAGTTCTAACACACCGTGACTAATCAAAGTAGCCGATATGAATAGTAATACCCACTTTTTTAAATTATAGAAATTTTATATTTCAAAATGGACTTCATTTTTGTATTTGTAATATAGAAATTATCTTAAGTTGAATTTTTGGTAATTTTCTGAGAACTTCCATTTTTTTATGAATATCGAAAAATACTTAAAACAACTTTTTTAATCAAAATAATTTATAGTGATAAATTATACTATTTATTGGTTTTAAATTATAATTAGAATATATTTTTACTATTTTATCCAATGGTGTTCGTTAGAATTAATTTCACTTTGAAATTGGACATAAACAATTGTCAATCTTTTGATATATATTGTTTCTTAAAAACACGCTATTTGTTGTGACAGCATGAATTAGTTATAAAATTAATTAATGCAACTTCTATTTTTGGAATTTTGTAAAATAGACATCATTTTTGAATTCAGAATATCAATTATAGCTTAGGGTGAAATTTTGGCACTGTTCTGAAAAACTTCAATTTTTGATGAATAGTGAAACCACTAAGTGGTAGTTAAAAAACTGATTTTTCGTTTAAATGAAACATTGCCACTTCTGTGATTTGATTTTCAAAAATCCGACATACATGGTTGTCATTAAGAAGTAAAATGTGGTTCAATGGGACTAAAATAATTTTTTGGTGAATAGTAACTTTTAAGTTAAATTAATCGCGATTAAAGGTAATTAGTGAAATTTAAGGTAAAAATGATATTATAAAAATATGAAAATACCTTTAAACTTGTCCTACCTCTATTGTATGAGTCATGGCCGACCAATAAAATCAATGGGTTGACTTGGGGACCCCATGGAGCCACTTCGGTAGGAAAATGACAATAAAAACTTTTTATTTAATGTTAAAATAAAAATGTCACAAACATGAGTTGTTTTACTAAAAAAATTTAAATGGGGTTATACAAGTACTATTTTTTACTATAAAAATTCATTAGAAAGATAAACATATTTCTTATATCATGATAATTTTTTTATAATTTTTATACATTAAATATAATAAATTATTTATGACACCATGATGATGCAGCGATTACCTCATTAATTAACGATTTAAATAAAATAAAATGATAATGTAAACTGTAAGACTTAAACTAGTAAAAAACCTATTGGATGAGTATATTTAGAACCCTTATCACCTTATCCTAGAAATATATATGTGTGGGACCTTTAAAATCTGAAACTCAATATATAATAAAGTAACATTTCATGACTTTCCAGGAGTGCCCCTCCTATCCTCTTATAAAAGGCCCCCACCACTACCACCTTACTCACACCTTCAAAGCCTTTTGGCTCGGCCAAACTCTGCCCAAATACTCTCCCAACTTCCCTCTATTACTCCTAGAAGTCTCAATTTGGGCAGAATTCTTCCCAAGGAAACCTTTGGCTCAAATCAAAAAAGAGTTACCCGATTTTAAGGTAATGTCTCCTCTTATGTAATTTTGTTTTATTTTGATTCTACAACCCCTTAAACTCTTTTAATTCATTTCTTTTGTAACAAAACCAGTATCTTCAATATACTAGGATGTTGTTATAATAAGTATTCTATCTACACTTACACACACCTACATCTAATGGTTAAATAACATACTATTTCTATGGATGGCAAATTTCTGCCTCACGAAATGATGATTGTTCAACACTCATATAACACCTTCAAAGGTGGACATTAAGATGTCACTATATTTATATATGATATATAATATGTTTATGTTTTCCTTATGCTTCTGTATTTTTCATTTATGTCATACCTTTATTGTTTCCATTATGGGTAAACGCGATATTTTCATTTTAGGAAGTGCGGACAACCGCCCCCTCAAAGTGATTTGAATCGTTAATGCCATATGTGGGATGTATAAAGGATGGAGTAAATGGTATTATACATTATATTATACTGGAATTATATTATACCTTTATATAATTATAACTTCATTCCATTAAATATGAAATTGAAATGAAAGTAGCGTTCATGCGTACGTACGGCTTACCGTCTCCATGAACGGTGCATTTCATTTCTTACCTCTAAATGTTATGTAATATTATAAATGAATGTATATACTATATATATATGATGTATATGATTTATACATCATGAATATAATTATGGATATAATAGATATTTTACCACATGAACAATGTGTAATTATAAGAAGTTTATTTTTTACTCAAGTACCTAAGATCGACAAAACGACCGTTATTAACTTGAATAATTACATAATGTTCATAACATGGTAATAAGTGATATAAAAGGAATAATGCACTTGAAAAATGTTCTTAAGCAGGTAGATATTAACTCTAGATTATTATTCAGGAGTTTAAAGATAGGTCGAGTCAAGTCGGACATAAGGTAAGGGAATTTCTTAACCCAATTTCCATTCTTTGGGTTAATATCCTAATTTCAAATTATTTCATGATATTATTATGTCCTATCTTGTATTTGTACTTTATTTATGTGTACTTATAGTAAATACACATAAAAGATCTATTTTATTTTAAAAATGATATTTTTAAGGACTTTTTATCTCTCTCCTTTCATTGAGACATATTTGGTTTTATACACACCATTCATTTATATAGTGTATAAACCCCCTTTGACTTTTACTTTTATTCAAAATAAATATTTTTATACGAAGAGTTTTTACTAAACGAAAAAAGGAATGTTTTTTCATACGTAATCGGCAACAATGACTTCTCCGCCGTTGTGACTATTATTTGAGTTTCAGCTTCCTCTATAAGCCATAACTTTTTTTATAAGAAAAATAAATACCATGTTTTACTTTTATTTTATTTTGGTATTGGAAATGGTTTTGATAAAGTTTTTATTATATCAATGTGTTGTATTGATATCTTGGGATTGAAGTGTGGAAATCTTATGTTTCCTTTATGCATGTTTTATGTGATACAATTATGTTATGGTTTATGATATGTTTAAACCTGTTCATATGAGGAATGCATTGGACTTAATAAGTGACGGGTGGAGCCCGCTATAGCTCATCGATGCATTGGCAGGTCTCATGAGACAAACTAGTGTCTTGGAACGAGGCCTTGACAAAATCTTATTTGTGGTCTTGGCATGAGGCCTTGGCTACATGGTTATGATAGTCTGGCATTATGCATTCCATCATTATGAAAGTGGTTATTGATATTGCATGTGATTATTCGACCAGTAGAATATCCATGTGAATACGTAAATGGAATTATTTAATTTTACTTTTTCCATATTATGTTGAAGTTAATGTTTAAAAGGATTTTGTTTAGTTATACATTGCCATAAATGTTTATGTTTATTTATGAAATATTCCACTATATTTTTATCCTTACTGATCATCTAAGCTCACCCCTTTCAATGCTTTAATTTTTCCAGGATGTGAAGAATTATTTTAGGAATGATCTGCAGGGATAGTCTAAAGAGGATATGAGTGTAGAAAATAGAGACTATGTTATTGTAGTTTTTTCGCTATATGATGTAATGTAACATTTATGAATGTATCTAGTGTTTCCAAGGCTACTAAACTAATCAGTCTTTCGAGACGTGATCTTTTGTGATCATGCCAGTGTTACGCAATAATGCACCAACTCTGGGTAACTAGGGTAGGGGCGTTACATGAACCTTGACATTGTTTGGATTGTCCTTGATCCATTAATGTTTGAATGATAGATAAAGATCCATAATAAAAATAAACAATTTCTCCCAATAATTCCCAAGAAATATCCCACACCAGAAATATGATTGAACTATGAATTCAATCTATGGGTAGATTGATTTCATTCATCATAGGATAAGAATACAAGAATAAATCCACATAATAAAAATGTACTACCAAAAGGTGGAGAAATCACTACTGATGAATTAATCCATGTTCTCATCATTGGCGATATCCTTGAATTTATTTATCCTAGACGATCCTCGATCCATCATCATCACTCACCAATGTTCTCTTTGATTCTCACTCTCAATTCCTAGAGTTATGTGGACAACCCTAATAATTTTTTATAATAATGTTTAAATAGAGAGGTATTAGTTCTCCATGCCATATTAAATAAAAGAATAATTCATTTATTTTATTTATGTATTCTCCTATGACTTCAAATTAGGGAAACTTTCAACACTGACAAAGGTTATGTCATGCATAGGGCTCTGAACTGAATGGTGGCCTCAAATTTCTGATCTGATCCCCCATTTTGGTGTTATTCTACTTTTTCAATAAAATTGTGCCTAGTTGATATATAATATATTTAATATTCTTCAAAAATTAATTTCAGGCACATCGAGTCTCAGAATCTCACTATGTCTTAGCACCTAGCTCAAAGAAACGTTTTTTTATTATTATAATAAAAAAATGAAAAAATCAGAGTTGTTATAGATAACATATGATTCCTTTCGCTACTCTATTTTTTCATTTTTGTAAAATATGTTTCTCTTATTATATTTTGTTATTATTGATTTCCACTATGTACAATGGATTTTTGGATTTCATTGAAGACTATTTAGAGAAAATAATGAATTTTACCACCATTATATATTGTTGTTATCTTTACTCACTAATTTTTTTAATACCACCTATTATATATATTCCTTTCATTTTCATTTTCATTTCCTTTTTCATGTCATTGAGGGTGTCATCATGAATATTTGGGGGGGGGGGCTGACTGGGTTGAGTTCTTTATGTTTGTTATTTATTTTTCTATGTTTTTAGTAACACCTTGAACCGAAATGTATTATGTAATCACTTTTTAATAATGAGACATTTTTTGGTTGAAATCACTGATTTTTTTGAAAAATGGATTCAAACAGGTTTTGATATGGAATCTTTTTCTAGAATTTTGATTTTTAAAACATTATTAGGATTTTGATAAATTTTTAAAATCCATGCCTCATTAGTGACTACCTAATATTATTTTTATAACCCAATTAGATACTCTAGATCCATTTTACATGTTCTTCTTAGAAAAATACATTATTGGGTAAAATCATTTAATCTTTTTCATCTAGACCATGGTTTTATCCTTTAAAAATTTTATAGATAATAAACATGTGTGCTAGTATGATTGAGTTTCTTATTTGTCATGAACACTTTTTAATCCCCTATAATATGTTCCCTCACATTTACCCTTATAAATCCCCATGTATCCATTGAATTACATTTAGAATTGATGAATTAAAAGATTATTTTCTCCACCTACTATCACTGTTAAATTCATTAGTATTTCATATTTTAAAATGTGTGTTGGGGAAATATGGTACTTTGTGGCTTATTATATGGATGTGTGATATTTTATGAAAAATTTGGGGTAATTTAAAATTTTAGGTAAGTTACACATGTCATGAGTATTTCATTGTAACTCATTTATTCACTCAATAAAAAATAGGGAAAAATAAAAAATTGAAAAATGAAGATGGGATTAAAACTTTTATTATACTCACTTACATGACCCATGAAACTCATGAAAAGATAAGTTATATGTTATTATAAAATTAATTATATATTCATTATTATAAGGTCCTAAATCTTAGTATCCATTCTGTTTTTGAGTTTTTTGTGTTAGTGGTGTCTAAATATGGTTCCAGTGTGTTTTGAGAGTCTTTGGGGAAAAGGGGGGTTCCACTACAAAAAAATCAAAGGATACAACATGGTGGGGTGTGTTATGCTATAAGGGTAGTGGCTTAGTTACAGTAGATCATAACTATAGTGTAAGGAAGCTATAAGGGGGGAATCATGGGTACTATTTAAAAGGAGGTGGATATATCATTATGGTTGGATGTGGAATAATCCCTTCCTGGTGGATGAGTGCTATGACATAGAGTGAGGTGGCTATGCCAGGGTAGGTTTTGAGGCCACAACTAAATCTAGGTGTAACTAGAAAATGGTGGTTGGGTTGTGGCGTATCCCTCCAATTTTCAAAGGGGGGTAGAGTGTGGTACTTAGTGTTATGTCATTTCTACAAATCCCTTTTTTAGTAACTATATTGTAAACCGAGTTGTGAATCCCAAATAAATATTTGATCTGGGTTTACGGCATGGTCTCCTTCCACCATGTCATTTTCCACCTATTTTTAAACAAGATATGATGTGGTCCCATAGGATGCATTGTGGTATTATAAAAACGAATATTCTAATAAATACCCTGACCCCAATTTTTTCACCACTTTCTCCCACTTATTTCTCTCAAGCACTGGAAACCCAATGGGGGTTGATGGTTTTTAAGACCCTTTCAACATGGATTGATCTTGGCTTCCCATGTTTTATCTTCAATGATCTGGGTTATATTATACATCCTTTTCTATTGTTTTCTCTCTATTAGATATAGTTTTTCATGTTTCCTCTTTTTGTGTTATGGTAATTCATCCCCCTAATTCTAATAGAAAATTATTGGTTGTTTTATAGTGTATTTGAGGTCTGGTGTCCTTAGAGGTATGTAGTTTTTCATGGGATAGGTGTTCATAGATTAATATTTCAGTTCTCTTTCCATTTTAAGAATGTTGGAAGTTTGAGGTAGGGGATTCATTAGTTATCATATGTATTTACATTCAATCATAAATTGAAAATGGTGTATCCCTTAGGATAATGATGTAATTAACCTAAAAAATATTAAACTTGATTAATGAAATTGGTTAATGTTTATTGATCGAATATCATTGTTTTCCACCGTGATAATGGCTTGTCTCATTATTTTCTAGATAGTGTTATATATATGATCTTCTTCTTATCATGTTTTTTTCTTGGTTTGTTATATTGAAATGGATAAATAATTTAAAAATATAATTAATTTGTTAGATGAATAAATAGACATGTTTAAAGTAATCCTTATATTCTTGTAATTTGATGTTAATAAATTTAAAAGAAATGTGAATGTTTAATTGAATATGTTATTTCATTTTTTAATGTAATTGACAAAGAATGTAAAGTTGGTATGCATATAACTGATGAAAAGAGTAAAATGGAATTTCAATTGAGGATTGTTCTTATCATGTATTTTTCAAACAAGTTTTATAATATAGAGAAAGTTAAAATGATTTGATAGCTTATTATAGATAATTCCTTAGGATTCCCATAATTTGAACTGGTGAATATTGAATCAGTTAATTAAAAATGTAACAAAAAGAGGTTGTTTGAAAATATAATTGTTTTGGGCTGAGAGTTCCTATTTTTATTATGAAGGCTGAATACCATGTTTTGGGGTCTGTGATAGCTCATTTTCATGTCAAAGATAAATTCCTTGATTTTGGGGCCAGGTATCCCTATTGACTTTTATTGTTGTTTGATAATTTATGTGGCTTTGTTCAGATGTGAACCATGTTATGTGATGTGATATAATAATGGGATGGATAATTGTATATTGGTGGGGATTCCCATGGTTGTGGTAGCAGTTAACACCTATTATGGTGTGATGCATGGTGATATGTATAAGGGTTCCAAGGATGAAACCATAAATGATGGAGTGGGTAAAATCTGGAATTAAATATTATTTTTTTAAAAGTTTAATGATTGATTTTAATGAATATATTTACTATCCATATAGCTAGGTTGCTTTTTTTTATCTACATTCCTCTCCCCATTTCTTGAGACAGTTATATGTTCTTGATTTCATCTCATGATGGTAGATTAGGATAGTTCTCTAGAGTACCTGGAATTAGAAAATGTTCAATAATTTTCAATAAATAACTTAACCAATGGTGTTGGTTTCTTCTAGAATGGAAATTTTAACATTTTTTCTAAGAAACAATGTAATTGGATGATTATTACTGGAGGTCATAGACATCACCTTTAAAGGTTTTTGTTATGTGAAATGGAATAATGTAACCGAATTAATATTCTTAATTAATGGATAATTTATTAATTAACTCCATGTGAAATTTTAAAATGGAAAGAAATGGAAGTCTTTTAAAAAGGTTGTGTGATTATAGAATATTTAGTTTGTATTAGTGTCAGTCAGGTGTCTAAGAGATGATTACTTTAGATGAGTCTAAGACTAGGTTTTCCCATATTGTGGTTGTCAGCTATATTTTTTCATTTCTATTTTGTGATTTCGTACAATACCCCACTCATGTTAGTTAGGGATACTAACACCCATTGGACCATGGGAGAGTGTGTTCCCCATCATCTAGATTAGTGAGGATATATTGTTGACTACACCTTTTTCCCCTGCTCTCTTCTCCTATTAGTAATATGTTCTAGTATTAATAGTGGTTAGTATCCACATATATGTGGGTAGAGGGACGTGATGGAATATGGTTATTTCACACAAATGTAGGTTTAGATATAGTATCAAAATGGGTATTATGTTTATATCATGTATTCACTGTGATGGATCGAGGTGGCACTCAATTTATGGGTTGTGATGACTTGAGGTATAATTCCCAATATGCGATACACATCATACAGGTAGTGGTGGATCCTAGAAACTACTCGATTACTATATGAAAATATTGATGTGATTATGGGATGGTGTGATGCATGAGGTTCATGTTGAGATACTTGAACTAGTGTCTTCAGGTTGGATTCTTTTGAAGTGTGGTGGCTCAAAACATAAAAAATTGGGCTAGAGATAGAAACTAGTGGAGAAGCAGTAGTAGGGTACCCCTGATGTTTCATTATTATAATATATTATCTCATGTAAATGTGGTATTTTGTGAGATATGGATATGGTGAGTCTGAGAATATTTTATACCTTTCTAGGTGTTGAGTTAGTTTCACTATTGTTCACTTGGATTTAATAATATTTATTTATCCTTTTAATGAGTGGATATGGGGAGTATCTTACTAAATATACTATGATTCTTACAGAACATATATATAATAAATATTCCATGTTAGTAGGATCAGGTTGTATATTTGGTTGTATTTTACTAGCTTGTGGTTATGCAAGATTTTTTGGGCTTCATGGACACTACCACATTTACCTTTTTTGGTTACTTAAAATTTCAATTTCAGTTGTATCAGTATCATATGAAATTTATTTTATATACTTGGTATTTTATTTTATCATTATCTAAGTAGGATTTTATAGGTGGATCTTTTTTATCTCTCTCTCTTCTATATTTTTCAGATGGAAATTTTTCTCATTTGTATGATTATTATACCATATTTGCCAATTTCAAAATCATATCATATTGGAGGAAGTCTTTAAGCCATCAACATATCCCTTATCTCATTTTCGGCCCAGAATGAGTACTTTTGGGGGGAGGGGTCATGATAGAGTGGTGTCAGAGTTTCAGGTTTGAGAGATACAATGAAGGTAGAGTTAGGCACATGTGAGTAATGTATTTTTTGGAATAGAATAAATGAAAACTGAATTTAATTTGAAATGTAAAATATGGATATCGCCTGAGATATGGGTAATTAGGTCCCCCTATTATCTTATTCACAGACCTTTTATGTTTACCTGTCCTACTAATTGAAGTGATGCTGGTTACAATGTACAAAACTAGGAGATTATCATGCAACATTCTTCTTTTCACTTATGTTCTAACTGGGAAGACCTTCAGATTAGGTTAAGCATTAAAATAATAATATAAATATTTAATTAATATTAAGTATTTAATATTCGAGTTTTCTGATCTCTATCCATTTTTTCTTATTAAATAAATGGCTCAATTTCAATGTCCTCATCAAGATCGCACCAAAGATGATCAGCATGATATACCAATAGATCATCACTAAGTAGAGGTTTATGATAATGATGCATTGAGGAGGTCACTACAAAAGTTTTAAAAAATATATATACATATATTTGAGGGATCCATTTTAGACATAGTGATTGAATACTGGTTGGAGGAGGTTGAGTTATCTTTCAATTCGATCCATAATCAGAAGGAGCATTAGGTTTTATAGGATGTGATGATGTTTTGTGGTATATAGAGGAAATGGTGGATCTTTTTCTTCAATAACCATGTGGATTCAATAGTTTCATGGGATAAGTTCAGGGTCCAGTTCTTATAATATTTTATTTCATTAACCGTGAAGGCATCTAGTCTGTAAGAGCTGCTTACCTCTTGATAGGGGAGTTCCAATGTGAGGGAGTTCAGGAATAATTTCACGAACCTTTAGAAAAATGAATCAAACCTTTTTATAGATAAATTGGATAGGATGATGCATTTATAGGAAGATATATATATATATATATAAATATCCACAACCAGGTCACCATATTCATGTTGCAAAAATACCTCAAGGTTTTTTCTAGAGAAGATGTTGTCGAGAGGATGCTTTCCCGAATCAGATCATCATAAGAGGGGAGTTATTAGGATTCTACATGAAGTGGATCTAGGGTATGGGGTTCCCAGTATTCTAGATAGAAGATATTTCTATCATCCAAGGGTAGGTCCCATCCATCATTATTGCATTTCTCCAAGGTTGGTGTATCTCATCCCTATGCCAAGGGATAAAATGTTTTTTTTTATTATATAGTTTGATGTGATCAGAAAAAATTGTGCCCAAAATTTCTAATAAGTCGCCATGAATATAAAGAATATAGGTTGTGATCGGTAGAGAAGGTATCGGGAAGGAAAAGGATATCATGAATATGTTCCTCATCCTTAGAGAGCATAGTGTGTCTATAGAGGTGGTTAACAATAGGGTCATAGATCCCATGAATAATTTCATGGCTATATTCATGACCTGTTGTTTCTAACTCCATGAAATTTTAACATCGTTAAATGATCCCTATATTTTTTTCATCATGGATTCATGTTTTTTTTATTCATGAGCTACACACTTCTTTATATCACCTTCCCTAATCCATTATATGGGACGTGAGGTTGAGAGGTTTCCAATGACCTTGGAATTTACTATTTCATTTGATGGTTGAGCTTTAATATATAATGTATGTAGAGACTATGATCTGGTGTTGGGGTACCACCACTCTTTGGGAGACTTTATAAGTTTACAAATATAGACATACGACATCATCCTCAGTTAGGATTGGATGTATTTAGTGTAAGATATTTTGGATTTATAAAGAATATAGGTTGTGATCTATGATTCTGATGGAGATACAATAGTGTTTGATTTTGATAGAGACCCTCTATGATTTAGAGTCATGTTTCTTCATTCACTTCCTTGGTGGAAAAAACTGATGTTGGGTTCCTTAGTGGATCAGCCGATGATGTTTCCTATATTGTGGAAGAGTACCTGTGATGTTTTTTAGTACATTAAAGTTTTCCCCCTATTTGATAGATCATGTTTTGGATTGATATATAGTCAGGAATTTCTCTTATCCATATGAATCCATATAGGATGGTTCCTTCTGAGTTGATATAGTTTCAAGAACAACTTGATGATCTATGGTACCGTGGTTTTGTTTAGATGAGTGTGTGACCTTATGATGAAATTTTTTTTCACAAGTAAGGATGATATCAATTTATATATTTTTGTCAACTATCATTGGTTGAATCATGTGAGAGTAAATAGTATATATCCTTATATATAGATTGATTATTTATTGGATTAGTTAAAGGGAGAAAGATGGTTCTCAATGATCAAATTTTGGTCTGTGTATCATCATATAAGGGTGAATGAAACAAATATTTCAGAGGAAAAATTCTAATGTATTTATAGGAATTATAAGTACATTTTGATTTTAAATGGTGTAAAAATTACCTCACTTGTGTTCATGGCTTAAATGAACGTTATGTTCAAGTTTTTTCTAGACTAGTTCATGGTTGTTTTCATTGACAAGATCCAACTATCATTTTCATATGAAGAGGATAATGCATATCATCTACATGTAATTTTGGGAGTTTGTTATTAAAAGTTATCTGAGAGGTTTTATAAGTTTGAGTTATAGGATTTTGAATTTTTTTCTTAAGGCATGGCATGTCTCAACTTGGAGTAGTTTTGGATCCTTCGAAGATATAGGATATTGTTTCTTGGGATACCCCGAAGTCACTTGTAGAGTTTATGAGTTTTATTGGTCTCTAAGGCTATTACAGGAGGTTCATATCTAATTTATCGTGTGTTAAAGCTACTATGATAGCCTATAATAGAAAGAATTTATAATTCTTATAGACTAACCAGTGTTTGGAATATTTTGAGGGCCTAAAGGATAATTTGGTCAGTACTCCAATTATTCCACTACCAAATGATAAAGATCAATATGAGGTTTTTCTAGGATACTTTACATATTTGGTTGTGATATTTTTTGATGTAGTAAGGATCAATATCCTCTTATGTGTATTAGTAGTTACATCCCTGTGAGCATAACTATTCCTCTCATGATCTAGATATGGTGGTATATTTTTCCCCTTGATCTTTTCTCAACATTACATCATCAATGAGCATTTTTTAGTTCCCACGGATCATAATAGCATGTGGAATGTCTTCTCCAAGCATGACATGAACTTTGGATAGCTATGGGGGATGGAATTACTATAGGAATATGACTTTGATACTTCATATACACCACAAAAGGGTAATGTTTCTATAGATACACTGAGAAGGGAGACACGTAGTGATTCCATGCATAAATCTAGAGGTTCTTATAGAGTGATGTAAGATATCTCCACCATATATCGTGATATGGGAGAGGATTATGAAATAGGTTGTATTTTTCATATTAAAGTTCAATAGTCTTTGCTATAGTAGGTGGAGGAGTCCTAGTTGGAGGATTCTAAGGTGGAGGTGTGGAGATACCGAGTTGTTTTTTATAATGGACTAGATGGTTTGTATAATGATAGAAAATAGTAGGTGTTATTCTAAGGGAATATTTTCAACCCTTTGTTGATGCATGGGGTGGTTCTTTATGTGTTACATATCTCTCCCTTAGTGTTACATCTTCACATGAAAAAAAGTATAGAGATCTTAGATGTCGGTTTTGGTGCCCTAGGTTGAAGCATGGTGTTGCACAATTTTTGTCTCCATGTTTGGTCTACCATAAGGTGAAGGCTGATAACCATGTTCACGATGGTTTTATCAAGACATTAAATACTCCTTAATGGTATTGTGAGGATATATTTATAGACATAATTTCCGGATTACCTCAATATAAGGATGGTGGTAGTGGATAATTTGATGAAATCATCTCACTTCATAGTGATCATGGAATTGAGATTCGTGGAGGTTTCGTCGAGGAAGTATTTTTGAGAATGTTGTGAGACTCTATAGAGTCCCCAAGATGGTCATCTCTAATCATGATTCTCATTTTATCTATATGGTGTGGAGAGTTATTTAGCATCATTTTTTTATCATAGTTATGCCTTAGAGATTCTTTTCATCCATAGATAGATGGTCCTATAGACCAGGTCATCGAGAATCTTTAAGACATGTTGTGTTCTAGTGTACTAGATTTTGGAGAATAGTGGATGAGAAACCTGACCATTATAGAGTTTTATTATAAAAATACATTTTACTCATCCATTTGTATTTTTTTAATATTAGTATATTTGGAATTTCCAATATCTGTAATGATGGACTGGTATCCAAGAGTCATCAATTTTAAAGATGGGACTAGTATAGAGAATGAAAGATATGGTTCAAATTATTCATGAGAAGATGAAGGCATCACATGATCATGTGAAGTATAATATTGATCATAGGAGGATACCCCTAGAGTTTCACGCTGGAGATCATGTATTCCTGAAGGTGACTCCTCATTAGGGGTAGTGAAGTTTCGGTCGTTGTATTAATATTTCTCTATATTATGTTGGAACTTTAAAGGTATTGGCTCGCATTGGAGTCATGGTGTATTGGTTGTCACTTCACCAACATATGATCTGAATATATGATGTTATTTAGGTGTCATTTCTTCACCATTATATTCATCAAAACTACCATTTCATCTATTGGTGTGAGATCAATGTTGATTATGATTTTATATTATAGGAGAATATTGTGGAGATTATAGAACACTAGGAGAAGGTGGTGTGTTGGCATTATATTCCCTTATTTCATGTCTTGAGACATCATAGTGGCGCTGATGAGAGTACCTGGGAACATGACTCCTAAATATGTGCTCAGTACCCTTAGCTATTTTTTTCTCTTATCTTCTTATAATGGTCATTTTTTGGATGTTTTTCTCATTTATGAGATGGTTTCTCTTTTTTTCTTATCGTGGATTCTCTATCATTCAAATGGTATCTCCATAAAAAGAGTTTTAGGATCTAGTTAGTTTTATTTCGTGGGTTTTAACCTTTTTCCACTTAGTGAGGTGGTTGAACACTTATTGTGGAGATATCCTTGAGAGAAAACTCATGAGGTGTTTATTCAGACAACACTTTTCCATATTTTCTCTCCATGTTTATTTTTTCATTCCTGAGGACAAGAATAGTGTGATAGGTATCTGTTGTATAGACCTGAAAAATAGTAGTCCTTCACATTTGGTGTTTTGGTGTTAGATGTGTCCAAAGAATGTTACACGGTGTTTGGGGAGTGTTTGTGTAAAAATGGTGGTTCCATTCCCAAAAATTGAATTAATTTAGGGTGGAGGGGTGTGTTGGTCCATATGGGAGGAGGTTGTGGTATAGTGGATCTCAAATATGGTGTAAGGAGGCTAGAAAGAGGTATTAATGGATACATCTAACATGGAAGTGGATTCACTTTCATGGTTGGAAGTGGTATAGGCCCTTCCTGGTGGTTGGGTGCTATAATATAGAGCTACATGGATTTTTTTTAGTAGGTTTTGAGGCTACATCCAAATACGGGGTAGCAAAGCCATGGTGGTTGGGCTATAGTGTAGCCTCCTTGTTGGAAAGTGAGGAAAATGACATGGTTATTAGGGTTATTCCATATCCCTAGTGATCCTTTTATAGGATAAAACTTTTGATCCTGCTGTACATCCTAGACATGGGTTTTATCGGGGCATTTTTATGTGATATCCATCCACCATGTCATGGTCCACCTCTTTTTCAAAAATCAATGGCGGGGTCCTTGAGGTTGCGTTGTGATCTCATAAAAACTATTTTTCCTATAAATATCCCAAACTCCATTATAAACCCACATTCTCCCAAGTCTTTCTCTCAAACTCAAATCTCTCATGGGGGTCTTTCAAAGGCCCTAAAGGCCCTTTAAATAGGTTTTTATCCCTAATCCCCATGTTTTATCTGCATTAATCTGAGGTATATTCTACCTCACCATTCTAGCGATTTGTAACACCCGAGACTTTTATGAGAAATATTTTGTTTTTATATAAATCATAAAAATAATCTTTCACTACACACATCACTTTCTTGGCTTGCTTCACACTAAATCGCGACCTTCCTCGATAGCTTGTGTCGTATGCAATATGGAGTTTCACTAAACAACGATATGATATTAAAATATTATTAAAACTAGCCGTTATGAATAGTAATAACCACTTTTTGGAAATTTGTAAATTTTATTTTTCAAAATTGAATTCATTTTTGGATTCAGAATATCGAAATTATCCTAGGGTGAAATTTTGGTATTTTTCAGAAAACTTTCAATTTTTGATGTATAGTGAAACCACTAAGTGGTTGTTATAAAACTGAATTTTTTCATAAAACATAATTTTACTGCTTCTGTGAGTGGAATTTCAAAAATCCGAGAGACACGGTTGATTTCATTATGTAAAATGTGGTTTAATGAGATGAAAATAATTTTTGGTGAATAGTAACTTTTTACTTTTATCTACCACGGTTAAAATTAAATAGGGTAATTAAGGGTAAAAATGATATTATTATTACCCTAAAAAATGTCCTAATTCTATTGGATAAGTGTAATTAGACCAAAAACAACCTTAGTAATAAAATATGACCATTTAGGCCCACTTAGATTAGATTAGGACATTTAATATTATTTTATTTAAAGAAGAGTTAAAATAGTTAAAATCAAAGTTTAATAAGAAAATAATTTTTAATATAGGGTTACACATAAGATAAATTCTACTATAAATATTCATTAGTAATCTAAATAGATTTCCTACATAATGATATTTTATTTGTAATTTTAGACTTTAAATAATTTCATTTATTAAGGACACAAATATGATGCAGTAATTATCTTATTAGTTAAATATTGACATAATTGATGTTATAAATACCCAAATAAATATAATTTGAGACTTTTTATGAATTAAAATAATTTTATAGGTTAATATGACATGTTATTATTGATTTAATTATCTTTTTTAGAACTAATCATTCTGTTATGATTTTCACAAAAATAAATTACTAAATAGGGTCAAAATTGACATAAAATAGTTTTTAAAACAAATATTATAATATTAATTGTTATTTTATTCCAAAAAATCTAAGGATCAGAAAAATGACTTATATAAGGTTATATGTATTAATAATAAACAACTTGGGGTTCGTTTGGCTGCTTATTGTAAGTTTATTAACCTTATAGTATAAGAACACAAGAAGACACTGTAAAAGTAAAATTATTTAACTTAATGTTAAATCTAAATGATAATGTTAAAATAGGAACCTAAAATTTTCTAAATTCTATTGTATGATAAGATTTGGACCCATCCCCACCTTATCTTCGAAATAAATCAATATGAAGCTATTTAAAACCGAATTGGGCTTTATAATAAAATAATAGTTTTAGTTTTTCCAATGGAGCCCCTCTCCTCCCTTGTAAAAGGGAACCTCCTCACCCTCTTCCTCACACCACATTGAGCCTTCATGCTCGGCAAACCCCTGAAGATTTCTTCTCTCCACTTCCCTAGATACATCCTAGAGGTCCTGGTCTTCTTTAAAGACCAATTTTAGTGCCCTAAAAGGAGGTCTCAAAGAGGCGTTTCAAAGAAGAGGTAATGCCTGTTACCAATTCTTTCAACTTTATTTCTTCTTCCACTTATTCTTCTTTAGTTGTTTCAATATGAAGTAATAACATCAGTATCACTCATATACTTATATGTTATTATAAGTATTAAACTAACCTATTTCACCATCTATCCATCCTACGGAAAATGAAATCACTGCGCATGCGTACGTACGGAATACCGTCTCCACACCATGGTGTAATCTATTTTCCACCACCACAATACATGGATGGGTATAATGGTGCAAATAAAAAACAATATATGATTATTTTAAAGTGTTATTGATTCTGAAATAGTATACATACACTCCAATACAATTACACGATCATGGGAATGATATCATCACTCGGGCGTACGTACGGAATACCGTCTCCATGATGTGATGTGATTCGTTCTACATGATCTTCATTGAATAATGATTATATAAATGAATTGAATGAATAAATATGATATATAGTACACTAGTACCATTCTGGAAATGAGGTATCTATAACTTAAAGAGAAGAATAAGAATTTATTCTACAAAACACGCATAAGAACAAAAAGTAATAAACACTCGAATAACATGTAGCAATGAAATATTTCTAATAAGAAGCTAAGAATATGACCATATATGATATCATAAAAATAAATATAATTCTGTAATAATTCAATAAAATTATTTAAATCATTATACAGGAGGTTCGGACACTTACGAAGCAAATCAGACCTAAGGTAAGGGAAATATCACAATCTCATTTTTATCCGAGATTGTTTATACTTTGAAATTTACTGGGGTGTATTTTATCATCCACATACATGTTTCCTCAATATGTAATATTATTTCCATCCACCTACAATTTTTTAAATCCAATTTTACCCTTTGGTGAGTTTTTAGTAAAAGATATGAAAGGAATCTTTTTTCGTTTTTCATACGAGGTACTTTTTGACTTTTCTGACAGAAGGACTAGAAGAATGTTTTTTTTAACTTATACGGCATGAATGGATTTTTAAAACATTATTTCCAAGAATATTCCTTTACATGTTTTCAAGTTTCTTTTCAATCAACTACTTTTAGTTTAGAATTGTATGTCATTTTAAGAAAGGAAAAGTGTTTTTGAAGTAGAAAAGAAATTTTCCTCAACAATGGAGTTCAAGTGTTTTATCAAAATTATTTTCCATCAAATATAATAAAGGGTTCTGTTTCTATCCCTATTATTAAATTGATTTGATTATGTTGCGATGGAATTATTTTTATGAATTCCTTTATCTTATATAAATTATTTTATGATGTCACGATGTTTATGATTCCCAATTTTATTACATGTGTTAAGATATGATGTATGGTTTATGATTTTTTTGCACACATAAGAATGGTATCATTATGAGATGGGTGGGACCTATATCTCCCTCCAATTCATTGGGTAAAGATTTTATATCTCATGAGATAGACATGGATGGAACGGAAGGTTAAACCGATTCAGTGAAACAGGACTGAAACAAGGAGTGAACTCGGTTCAGAAATAGACTTTGTCCACTAAGATAGTCTTGGCAATGATTCTTGACTAATAAGAAATGATTATCTATTATTATGTGTGTATTCCACAAAGATTCATGTTTTAAGTTATGATTATTTTGATTACATTTCACTACCATGATTTATCCCATGTTATGAAATTTTGATCTCTTTTGCAGGGTAAGATTTCCAAAATGTTATGTTCTTATGAATATGATGTGATTGATATTTCTTTTGTTTACCTTTACTGAGCATTTGATCTCACCCTTTTGTATGTTTTCTTTCCCCCAGGTCAGGAAGAAGGTCATTAAGTAGGATATGGAAAAATGGACTCTTCATATGATGATATAAATGGGAGACCACGTATACGCTTTATGAACCAGTTGTTTATGATTCCTAGTTTCTAAAGACACTATACCTATACGGTACTTTCATGGTTTTTTTATATGTTGTAATAAGTGTGCTTCAATTTTGAAGTATTAACAATGTATTTAAAGTACGAGTCGTTATAGTTGGTATTAGAGGAAAGGTATAGTCAACCTTTGGAAACTAGGATGTGAAAGCCTTAGTAAGAACCCTAAGGATAAGTCTAAGCATTGAACACAATCTTAGTGTTTTAGAAATGGCCATGAATAACCTGGGATAAGACCTTAAGTGTGAAATTTTATTCTTGATTATGTGGTTTTCCTATTATAATTAGTGTTTCTCACTCTATTCTTCTTGGTTTTAGTCAATGGCTGGAACCCAAAGGAACTGTGTTAATGTGAAATGCGACAGGCAATGCAATGATTGTCCCCCTGAGAAACCAAACGTTATGGGAGATGGGATGAAAAATCTTGTAGCCATGCTCACACAACTTTCTCAAGATATGAATCATACAGGACTTCCAAACTAGAAAAGGAAGGAGCAACATCCACCTTCATTCAGCAGGTCTACTGATCCATTAGTTGCTGAACAATGGATTAGTACTAATGAAAAGATAGTTTTAGTTCTTCAATGTCCTGAACATGATAAAGTCATCTTAACAGTGTATCATTTGTAAGGTGAAGTTGATCAATGGTGTAATCTTATTATGAATACTAGGCGAAGGGATGAAATTGAGTCCATGGAATGGGATGAGTTCAAGAACTTATTTTTCATTAATTACTTCCCTCGTATTCTCCAAACAAAGATGGAGAAAGAGCTTCTTGAACTGAAGAAAAAGGATGATGAACTTGTTGGTACCTATGAAGAAAATTTTACAAGACTTGCAAGGTACGCTTCTGGTATTATTATCCAACCTGAGAGTAAGATCGATTGATTCATTAGTGTCTTAAAACCAAGTCTTCAAAGGGCGTTAGCCATAAGGGACTTCAATAGCTACGAGGAAATCGTTCGATCTGCTCTCAAAGTAGAGATGGAGATTGGAGTAACCCATCAGTCATATGGGTTTGATAAGAAGAGGAAAATGGAATTCAAAGGAATATCTAAAGAGCACACTGAAAAGAAGATGAGCATTACCTTATGCTCAAAGTGTGGAAAGGAACATGGAGGGAGTTGTCTTAAAGGGACAAGCAAATGTTTCAAATGAGGAAAGGAAGGTCATCGGGCATTTGAATTCCGCAATGATTGGAAGAAGATGTCTAATGATGAAAACAAAGGAAGGGATACACAGAATGAACCTACTACACTTCAATGTTTCAAGTACAAGGAGATGGGGCATTTTGACAATAAATGCCCAAATATAAGGGTTGCTAATGATGGTCGACGTCAACAAACTCTTAAGGCTAAATGCAAAGTAAAGTCACATGCAATTTCTATCAGCGATGTAGAGTACGATAATGATGTGTTGAAAGGTACACGTACCATCCACTCTAAAGTAGCAAATGTTTTATTTGATTCTGGATCCACCCACTCCTTTACTTCTAATGAATTTTCTAAGGGTATCACCATATTACCTCAACAATTAGATGTTGAGTTAGCTGTGACAACCCCTAATGTCACAACAGTTGCATCAAAAGTTTATAATTATTCTCTGATTGAAGTTTGTGGGAAAGTGCTTCCTGCAAATCTTGTGATCTTTCCTGTAGTGGAATTTGATGTGATTCTTGGCATGGATTGGCTTTCTAAACATGGATCTCATAACAATTTCCAAAGAAGGTAAGTCACATTTCATATTCCAGATCAATCTATGATCGTCTATCGATACAAGGATGAACATAACCATCCAGTGTAAATTTCATCCATCTTATGGGTCTTGATTCCACTAAATGAAGGTTATTTATCTCAAATGGTTGGTGAGAAACTCACGATTAAGAATTTTCCCATTGTAAGGGAGTTTTATGATGTCTTTCTGGAGGAATTGCCAGGTCTTCCACCACATCGTGAAGTTGAGTTTTCAATAGAACTCGTACCGGGTGCTTTGCCTATGTCAAAGACACCTTATAGAATGGCCCCAATTGAGTTGCAGGAAATGAATAAGCATCTAAGAGAATCTTGATAAGGGGTTCATACGCCCTAGTGTGTCACCTTGGGGAGAACCTGTTCTGTTTGTTAAGAAGAAAGATGGATCAATGAGACTCTGCATTGATTATCGAGAACTTAAAAAGATCACTATCAAGAACAAATATCCTCTCCCACGCACTGATGACTTATTTGACCAACTACGCGGAGCTCAATACTTTTCCTAGATTGATCTTCGTTCAGGGTATCATCAATTAAGGGTCAAAAGGGAGGATATACCAAAGACAGCTATCTGTACAAGGTATGGACACTATGAATTTATAGTTATTCCATTTGGTCTTACTAATTCCCCTACTATCTTCATGGATCTGATGAATAGAGTCTTTAGAGACTATCTTGATCAGTTTGTGGTAGTCTTTATAGAAGATATTATTGTATATTCAAAGAGAAAGGAAGAACATGAAGATCAGTTGAGAATTATATTTAAGACCCTAAGAAAGGAGAATATTTTTTCCAAATTTACCAAGTGTGAATTTTGGCTTCAAAAAGTTGCATTTTTGGGTCACATAATCTCAAAAGAGGGGATATTTGTGGATCCAGCAAAAACAGAGGTTATCGAAAGATGGTCGAGACCAACAAAAGTAACTGAGCTCCGAAGTTTTCTTTGTTTGGCTAGATATTATCGATGTTTTGTGAAAGATTTTTCATGATTATCTAATCCACTCACCAAGATGACTCGGAAAAGAGTTAAGTTTGTCTGGACGGAGGAATGTGAAGAGAATTTCAAGGAGTTGAAAAGAAGTTTATCCAGTGCACGTATGCTCACACTGCCTTCTAGTGGAGAAAGGTTTTTGATCTATAGTGATTCATCCAAGAAGGTATTGGGGTGTGTTCTTATGAAAAATGATATGGTGATAGCTTATGCCTCACGCCAGTTGAAAACCCATGAGAAAAATTACCCAACTCATGATTTGGAGTTAGCTCTAGTAATATTTTCATTAAAGATTTGGAGGCATTATCTTTATGGATAATGATGTGAAATTTATACTGATCATAGAAGTTTAAAGTATATTTTCACACAAAAGGAGCTAAATATGCACCAAAGAATATGGTTGGAGCTGATTAAGGATTATGACTGCTCAATCCATTACCACCCTGGGAAAGCAAACAAGGTGGCAGATGCATTAAGTCGACAAGACCATGCCAGTTTATCCATGATGAGGATCACAAAAGATCCAATATTTATGGATTTACAAAGGATGAGTCTTGGAATTATAACAGAAGGGGAAAAATATTATCTTTCTCAAATGAATGTTCAACCATCTATACATGTGAAGATTAAAGAGGCACAGAAAGAAGATGTCGAGTTACAAAAGAAGGTGAGAAATGTCCCCGAATGCAACCTTGATTGTGACGGGATAATAAAGTTCAGGAATCAGGTTTGTGTTCCTCCCATCCCCGAATTAAAGAAGGAGCTGCTGGATGAGGCTCATAGTTCTTCATTCTCTATTCATCCTGGAAACACGAAGATGTATAAGGACCTAAAAGATTACTTCTGGTGGGATGACATGAAAAGAGATGTTGCTGAATTTGTCTCTCGATGCTTGGTTTGTCAGCAAGTTAAAGCTGAGAGACAGAAGTCTAAGAGGATGTTACAACCATTACCCATACCCGAATAGAAATGGGAAAACATCACCATGGACATTGTCACCGGACTTCCTAAAACATCCAAAGGCAATAATGCTATCTGGGTCATAGTTGATCGTCTTACAAAGTCTGCACACTTCATCACTATTAGAGAGGATTTCTATCTGGATCAGCTTTCCATGATATATTTTAAGGAAGTGGTAAGATTGCATGGAGTACCACTTTATATTATATCTGATCGGGATACAAGGTTTACCTCAATGTTCTGGCGAAGTCTTCAGTATACTATGGATACGGAGTTTAGTTTCAGCACTACTTATCATCCTCAGACAGACGGTCAGTCTGAGAGAACAATTCAAACTCTAGAAGTTATATTGATAGCTTTCTCTATGGATTTCAAAGGTGGTTGGGATAAACACATACCTTTGGTGGAATTTTCTTATAATAATAGCTTTCACTCTGGTATTCAGATGGCTCCTTATGATGCTCTCTATGGAAAGAAATGCACGACTCCAACTTGCTGGGATGAAGTTGGGGAAAGAAAGCTATTAGGACCTGATCTCATTGATGAAATGGCAAAAAACGTCAGATCTATTCAACAACACATGAGAGAAACTCAGAGTCGATAGAAAAGTTATGCCGACAACCGAAGAAAAGACCTAGAGTTTTAAGTGGGTGATAAAGTGTTCTTACGAATATCTCCCTGGAACAGGGTCATGAGATTTGGAAAGAAGGGGAAGTTGAGCCCTAGATATATCGGTCCTTTCGAAATACTGGATCATGTTGGGAAGGTAGCTTACCGATTGGTGCTTCCACCAAATCTCTCTCAAGTTCACGATTTGTTCCATGTATCTATCCGGAGAAAGTACATACCTGATCCTTCGCATGTACTCAGCTCAGAAGTTGTACCGCTGGAGCAAGATCTTTTTTATGAAGAACAACCGATAGAGATTCTGGATCGTAGAAAAAAAGTCCTACGAAACAAGACCACTCGATTGGTGAAAGTTTTATGGAGGAACCACCAATTAGAAGAAGCTACATGGGAGCTTGAGGATATGATGAGGGAGAGGTATCCTCATCTGTTTGTAACAAAGTGAGGAATTTCGAGGGCGAAATTCATTTTAAGGGGGCTAGAATGTAACACCCGAGACTTTTATGAGAAATATTTTGTTTTTATATAAATCATCAAAGGCATCTTTCACTACACACATCACTTTCTTGGCTTGCTTTACATGAAATCGCGACCTTCCTTGATAGCTTGCGTCGTACGCAATACCGAGTTTCACTAAACAACGATATGCTAATAAAATATTATTAAAACTATCTGTTATGAATAGTAATAACCACTTTTTGAAAATTTGTAAATTTTATTTTTCAAAATTGACTTCATTTTTGGATTCGGAATATCGAAATTAGCCTAGGGTGAAATTTTGGTATTTTTCTGATAACTTTCAATTTTTGATGAATAGTGAAACAACTAAGTGGTAGTTAAAAAACTGAATTTTTTCATAAAACATAATTTTACCGCTTTTGTGAGTGGAATTTCAAAACTCCGAGAGACACGGTTGATTTCAGTAAGTAAAATTTGGTTCAATGAGATGAAAATAATTTTTGGTGAATAGTAACTTTTTACTTTTATCTACCATGGTTAAAAGTAAATAGGGTAATTAAGGGTAAAAATGATATTATTATTACCGTAACACATGTCCTAATTATATTGGATAAGTGTAATTCTACCAAAAACAACCTTATGAATAAAATATGACCATTTTGGCCCACTTGTATTAGATTAGGACATTAAATATTATTTTATTTAAAGAAGAGTTAAAATAGTTAAAATCAAAGTTTAATAAGAAAATCATTTTTAATATAGGGTTATACATAAGATAAATTCGACTATAAATATTCATTAGAAATATAAAATGATTTCCTACATAATGATATTTTATTTGTAATTTTTAGACTTTAAATAATTAAATTTATTAATGACACAAAGATGATGCAGTAATTATCATATTAATGAAATATTGACATAATTGATGTTATAAATACCCAAATAAATATAATTTGAGACTTTTTATTAATTCCAATAATTTTATAGGTTAATATGACATGTTATTATTGATTTAATTAACATTTTTTGAACTAATCATTATGTTATGAGTTTCATAAAAATCAATTACTAAATAGTGTCAAAATTTCCATAAAATAGTTTTTAAAACAAATATTATCTTATTAATTGTTATTTTATTTCTAAAAATCTATGTTTCGGCCAAATGACTTAGATAAGGTTAAATATATTAATAATAAACAACTTCGGGTTCGTTTGGCTGCTTATAGTAAGTTTATTAACCTTATAGTATAAGAACACAAGAAGAAACGGTAAAAGTAAAATTATTTAACTTAATGTTAAATATAAATGATAAGTTTAAAATAGGAACCTAAACTTGTCTAGATTATACTTGATGAAATGATTTCGACCCATCCCCACCTTAGCTTCGAAATAAAACAATTTGGAGCTATTTAAATCCGAATTTGGCTTTATAATAAAATAATATTTTTAGTTTTTCCAAAGGAGCCCCTCTCCTCCCTTATAAAAGGGCACCTCCTCCCCCTCTTCCTCACACCACTTTGAGCCTTCAAGCTCTTCCAACCCCTACCAATTTCTTCTCTCCACTTCTGTAGAGACATCCTAGAGGTTCTGGTATTCTTCAAAGACCAATTTTAGTGCCCTAAAAGGAGGTCTCAAAGAGGCGCTTCAAAGAAGATGTAATGTCCGTTACAAATTCTTTCAACTTTATTTCTTCTTCCAATTCTTCGTATTTAGTTTTTTCATTATAAAGTAATAACATCAGTATCAATAATATACTGATATGTTATTATAAGTATGAAACTACCCTATTTCAACATCTATCCATCCTACAGAAAATGATATCACCGCGTGTGCGTACGTACGGAATACCGTCTCCACGCCGTGGTGTAATCTATTTTCCACCACCACCTTACATGGATGGGTATAATGGTGCAAATAAATGACTATATATGATTATTGTAAAGTGGTATTGATTCTGAAATAGTATACATACACTCCAATACAATTTCACGATCATGGGAACGATATCATCGCTCGTGCGTACGTACGGAATACAGTCTCCACGATGTGATGCGATTTGTTCTACATGACCTTCATTGCATAATGATTATATAAATGAATTTAATAAATAAATATGATATATAGAACACTAATACCATTATAAAAATGAGGTATCTATAATCTAAAGAGAATAATAAGAATTTATTCGACAAAACACACATAAGAACAACAAGTAATAGACACCCGAATAACATGTAGCAATGAAATATTACTAATAAGAAGCTAAGAATATGATCATATTTGATATCATAAAAATAAGTATGATTCTAGAATAAGTCAATAACATTATTTAAATCATTATACAGGAGGTTCTAACACTTACGATGCAAATCGGACCTAAGGTAAGGGAAATATCACAATCTCATTTTTATCCGACATTGTTTATACTTTGAAATATACTGGGGTGTATTTTATCATCCACATCCATGTTTCCTCAATATGTAATATTATTTCCATCCACCTACAATTTTTTAAATCCAATTTTTCCCTTCGGTGAGTTTTTAGTAAAATACATGAAAGGAATCTTTTGTCGTTTTTCGTACGAGGTACTTTTTGACTTTTCTGACAAAAGGACGAGAAGAATGTTTTTTTAACTTATACGACATGAATCGATTTTTAAAACACTATTTCCAAGAATCATTCTTTACAAGTTTTAAAGTTTATTTTTAATCAAATTATTTTAGTTTAGAATTGTATGACATGTTAAGAAAGGAAAAGTTTTTTTGAAGTAGAAAAAATATATTCCTCAAGAATGGAGTTCAAGTGTTTTATCAAAATTATTTTCCATCTAAGATAATAATGGGTCTTGTTTCTATCTCTATTATTACATTGATTTGATTATGTTGCAATGGAATTATTTTTATGAATTCCTTTATCTTATATGAATTGTTTTATGATGTCACGATGTTTAAGATTCCCAATTTTATTACATGGGTTATTCTATGATGTATGGTTCATGATTTTGTGGCACACATAAGAATGGTATCATTATGAGATGGGTGGGACTTATATCTCCCTCCAATGCATTGGGTAAAGATTTTATATCTCATGAGATAGACATGTCTGGAACGGCAGGTTAAACCGGTTCAGTGAAACAGGACTGAAATGAGGAGTGAACTCAGTTCAGAAATGGACTTTGTCCACTAAGATAGTCTTGGAAATGAGTCTTGACTAATAAGAAATGATTCTCTATGATTATGTGTGTATGCCACAAATCTTCATGTTTTAAGTTATGATTATTGTGATTACATTTCACTACCATGATTTATCCCATGTTATGAAATTATGATCTCTTTTTTAGGGTAAGATTTCCAAAATGTTATGTTCTTATGAATATGATGTGATTGATATTTCTTTTGTTTACCCTTACGGAGCATTTGAGCTCACCCTTTTGTATGTTTTATTTCCCCCAGGTCAGTAAGATGGTTATTAAGTAGGATATGCCAAAATGGACTCTAGATATGATGAAATAAATGGGAGACAATGTAGAAGCTTTATGAACCAGTTGTTTATGATTCCCAGTTTCTAAAGAAACTATACCTATATGTTTCTTTCATGGTTTTGTTATATTTTTTAATAAGTGTGCTTCAATTTTGAAGTATTAACAATGTATGTAATGTACGAGTCGTTATACGTTTTCTCTCAGTTGAGTATCATTTTCTCTCCTTTCCTATTTCCATTTTATGGTGGTTTATCTACACTATTCTAATGGAGTTTTTTTTTCATGGTTGTGGTGTGGCGTCCATGGAGGGATACACTTTCTCATGGGAGAGGTAATTGGGGATCCATGTTTTCGTTTCATTTTCATTCCAAAAACATGCGAAGATTTAGATAAAGGATTTATTACATATCCTGTTTATTTTTTTATATTTATAAATTTTCAATGGTTTATCCCTTTGTATAATTGTGGAATTAACATAATAAATATTAATCATGATTAATGAAATTAGTTAACTTTTAGAGATCAAATTTCGATGTTCTCCACTGCGTTAATTGTTTTCCTCTTGATTTTATTTATATTGTTATATCTTGGTTATTCTTTTCAACATGGTTGTTTTTATTAGGTTATCATTTTAAAATTGATGAAATCAGATAAAGAACATAATGTCAGAATTAATTTCTTAGATAAATAATTAAAGATACATTTTTAAAGGAATAGTTATATTCTTATATTTTTTTTGTTAATAAAATTGATGCAATGTGCATGTTTAATTAAATTTTTTCATCTATGTGTTAAAGTAATTGATAAATAAATTTAATCTGGAATGCATGTAAATGATGAAAATAGTTAAAAATTCATGTTAATTGAGAATTATTCTTCTCACAGTTTGTCGAAACTGATTCAATGCTATAAAACATGTTTAAAAAATTTGATATCTTGTTATATATAATGCCTTAGGTTATTAATAGTCAAAACTATGTAATAATAAATCAGTTAATTAGAGATGAAAAAAAACTTTTTGTTAGATAATATAATTTTTTCAGATGACAGTTCATATTTACTAATGAAGGAATTATACTTTTTATTTGGGGTTATGAGATCCTGTTTACATGTGAAGGATAAATGAGTTTTTTTTAAAGACAATATTCATCATTTTATTTTATTTTTGTTTTCGTTCTTATATAACATGATCTAAATATGAGACATGATATGTGATCTGATTTGAGAAAAGAATGTATGATGAGATATGGGTATGGTGGCTCGATGTTGTTTCATAAGTTGATGTAGGTGATGGTAAGATATATGGTGATATACATGAGGGTTCTAGGGATACCACTGGAGATTATGGAATGAGTTGATGTTGGGATCAACTATTGTTGTGATATAGTTTTATGGTTTTTAATGAATCTGTTTAATAGACAGATGGTTGGGTTTATTTTTTATCTATATTCATTTCAGCATCACTTGTGGTAAGATAAACCTTCTTGTATGCATATCTTTATGGTATCTTTGGATTTTTTCCTAGATTATATATAATTATTTACGGTTTTTAAAAATTTAACAAAATAAATAACCCATGGGGTTTCTTCTTAATAGAATACCAATGTTAATATTTATCTTGAGAAAAATGGACTCAGTTTGTTATTCTTAAAGGGTGTGAACTTCAACTTTTTTGGTTTTCATAATTGGAAATGGAATAATGTAACTTAATTAATGTTTTGAATTCATATTCTACCCCAACACATGTGGGTTAGGTATACTGACACCTTGTGTAATCTAGGAGGATGTGTTCCTGAGTATCAATGTTGGTGAGAATGGATGGCTAGCTGCCCTCTCTGGAACCACTCTCTTCTCCTGATAGTATTATGTGCTAGTAAGCACATTGGTAAGTTTACCCATAAATGTGTGAAGAGGGTTGTGATGTATTTTGGTTATGTTACAAAATTTTATCTTAGGATATAATATCAAAATAGTTATTATATTGATATCTTTTATAGGATGTGATGGATCAAGGTAAGTACTCAATGTATGGGTTGTGATGGATTAATGAATAATACTTTATATATGATACACAACATATGGGCTATGGAGGATCCCAAAAACTACTCAGTTACTATGTTGATATATGGATGGGATTATGTGGACAAGTGATTATTAAGGTTAATGTTGTGATAATTATCCCATGTGTCTATGGGATATATTATTTTGGAGAGAGATGACTCAGGACATCCTATGTTGGGGAAGATCCGAAAACTCATTGGGAGATGGTAGCAGGGTACCCTTGATATTTCCTTATTATAATATATGATTGGCTATATTCCATAATTGGTGAGAGATAGTCAATGTGAGGTCAGAAACCTAGTATACCGTTCTAGTTGATTAGTTAGTCTAACATGTATTCACTAGGATTTAGCATGTTTTCTTTATATTTTTCACTAGAGGCTCCAGGGAAGATCTTTCTGACTATACTATTATGCTCACCACATATATATAAACTCTTTTTCAGTTCAATAGTATTTGGATGGATATTGGGATATATTTTACAAGAATTTGGTTTTTTAAGATATTTTTGGTATTTGTGGTCACTTTCATGTTTACTTTCTTTTTGGTACTTGTAGTTTTCCATTCATTTGTATTATTTTCATATGGAATTTCATATATACACTTGGGATTTTCATTTTTCTTTATCTAGGAAAAAATTGATTGGTTTATCTATCTTTTATCTCTCTTTTACATCTTATTTTATAGGTCAATGCCTCTTATCTATATATTTATTATACCCTTGGTTCTAGTTTCTAACATGTGACCTATTGTAGGTGGGCTTTGGGTGACCACTATCATTCTTATCTCGTTGTCGGCTAAGTAAGGGTGCCTTTGGGGAGAGGGGTTGTGAAAATCTCATTCTCTATAATATATATATAAATATATATATCTCTCTGTGTGTGTGTGTGTATAAATCTATACATATAACATGATGAAAAATCCTTCATTGTACTTCATTCAACATAACTTCTGGATTAGGTTGAGGAAAAATGGTAATGGAGTGGATGTTTCATGTATGGGTACTTTGAGTAAGGGATTATCATTTAATATTTAATAATTTATTATGTATTATATTTAAAGATTCAATCCCCCTCATTCTAGACTAAATTTTTAAACATGTATCCCCTTGAAATTTATCCTCAATGCACACCTATGAAAATCCCACACAATTAGAACATAATTATTTTTCCCACATGGGTAGTGTTTGGACTCTAAGAAGACTATCGTATGATGTACATGATTTTGAGATGATAAAAAATTATATTTTTCACAATTGAGGCATGATTGACATGAATTCATTATGAGGTAGGTTTCGAAATGTGATATGGATGAATTAATAAATTTAAACAAATATAAATTTGATAGAATAAAATTATTGGAGAATAAATTCCATAAATGTGACATGATGAATTCCATCTTGAAAATAATCCTTGAAATTACCTCACTTATGATTTTTCTAAGGATTATGATTCTGATGTTAAATTGTTTCCCATGAGTGCAAAATAATAAGTTTAGGAAAGTGATGAGAGACTAATTTTCATAAATTTTTCATTAGAATCAATCATTTATTAACCCATATTTTGGGAATTAATAACATTTTAGAAATATATTTTTAATAATTTAATTAATTGAAAATGGATTTTTATCTATAATTTTTATTATTTTATTCATCTTGAATTAATCAAATATATCCTGCACTTAAAATATGATATTAAAATATTTATAGGAAACTGGTTTGATTTTAATGAATTTTTCAATGGAATGTTAGAATTAATGTGAAAATGAAATCCATATAAGATAAATTCCTCTAGGGAAGAACTCAAGTTATTGACATGGCTAATGAAATTATTGCATATGAATAATCATAGATTATGGTAGATTAAACTCTATATTTTAGGAATGTGTTCATTTAAAAAAAAATTGTATCGAAATAAATGTCACAAGAAGCACTATATCATATTAAGACATGGATAATGGACTTATGTAAAATTAATCAGAATTGGGATGAAGGACACATGTGATTAAAATGAGGTTTAACGAGAATAATTCAAATGAGTGAAGGTTTATGTTGGATAAAAATAATTTTTCATCCCTAAATTATGATTCACTGTTCATGAGTCATGTTTCTTTGTAATAAATGAAACCATAGGCGAGTGATATTATGTACCTTGATAGAAAAACACTAATATATGATTTTAATGAGTTTTTTATGAGTTATATAAAATTAACTCATTAAATATAGAGAGACATATTAATAATATCTATAGACATACTTATATATAATAATGGTATAATTTTATCAAGAGATATCATAAGGTGTCTATGACACACTATTTTCAATATATAATACTTTGATCATTGAAAACACTAAAATAAACTTTCATGGGTTCTCTGGATCCCTCTAGAAGCACCAAGAAGGATCGATACACTCATTTAAATCTATTTATGATATTTATTAACATTTTTTCAATAAAAAATATGTTATGGAAAAAATAAATATTCCATGTATGGAATGTCTAAATATTTCAAGATATCATTTAATAAGATGATCCAAATTCCAAGCATATAGTAAAAAGGAATAAAATTCCCATGGCAAGGTTAGATAATTTTTAGGGAGTAAGGGAAGAAGATTCTCTAATCTAGATAGAAGCTAATTTACATGGATTGATACTGGTAGCTGTTAGAATTTGATGTGATCATATTAAGAAGTTGGAATTACTCTTAAGCCTATAAAAGGTAAATAGACTCATAGTGATCATAGTTCAAAATATTCTAATTAACATAGAGTTTTCCTATTCCCTTTTTATGTAACATAAGAGTGGTGAAGTAAATATATCATTTATTTTACATGGAGATTTATATTTTACATTCATACCTCGGGATAGGGATCTAATTATTAATTTTGGAGTTTTATTTTTCAACTAACAATTATTTAATTTTTTAAATTTGAGTAGTTGTGGGTTGTGAAGTAAAGTGATCTAGTTTTACACTCAATATATACGACTTAGCATGTTAGTGAGAATTCGAATGAAGAAAATGTATTTTTTACCCTCTATTCATTTCAATCACATCTTATTTTTCATTCTTTGTTTAAATAATTATTTTTTCCTTATTGAGAATGCAAAAAATATGGTGGACTAAAGCGTTTGAGTTTATAGTGTAGTGAGAATTTTTGGATTATTATTGAGGCATGATTATGTATTGTAATTCACAATTTTGTGTGTTTCATACATCTATTCCCTTAAATTCAAAGTTTTGGCTAGATGATAGGTTTTTATTATATCCATTAAGTGATTTTAGGAATAAAATCATTTCTATGTGGAATTTGATAGAGTGAATCAGTAGAATCCTTGGTCTGGATACCTCTCATTATTTTCTTCTACATATTTATTTTTCTTTTCTAACATTTATATCTATAATTATCCTTCTCCAATTTTTTAATTCTTTTAAAAATATTAAATAAAAATATAAGAAAATAAATTAGGATTCATTAATTTTAGCATCAATCTTCATTGAGATGTGACATATGGTTTTCACTATACTATACTTTTATAGTGATTTATAAATTTTTATTTTGATGTTAGTTCGATTTAATACGGTCCTCGTATAATTATGTTTGATTTTAAAGTGTTAAACTATATCTAAATTATCCTACATGCATAAAAGGAGTTATATGTTAGGTATAAAAATTGAATTTGGTTTTCTTATACTCTGTATTTAGATTATAATAAGTTTTTATTTTTAATAAAAAAATAATTTTATTTTATACATATTAAGTGTTAGAATTAGGATGTAATTCATGAATATATTGAGTAAATAATCATGGGTAAAATTAATTTGGGTACGACTACTCATTATACTAAGAGCATAATCTCTATCCAGAAAATTGGGGGCTATCTACTTATTTCTCCTTGCATACACATTTGTGGATTATTGGATTTATATTATTTTAAGTCTTTACATTAAAGGATTTTGTATAAATATTTCTTAGGTAAAGTTTGGATGTGTTAATAAAGTAAACTTTAATTTTGGTTAGTAACATAACCTATGAGTTGTGTAAATATTTATACATCAATATGGTTTGAAAATATTGATTTGGTAAAAGGATTAGGGATTCAAAAACTAACTCATTAAAAGTATTCATAAATAAAGGTACTAAATGAGATAAAATGGTGATATAATACAAAATTGAAAAATACTAAGAGCGGGGTTTTTACGAAATCAATCACTTATTGAGAACATGATTATTCAACTAATTAGTTCATGTTGAAGTTGGGTTCTCATGGAGTTTATAGTGTAAGGATAATGGGTTTTGGGTTACCTTAATTGGAGTAGGTTTATATATCTAGTGTGAACATTGGGTGACACATGGATTAAAAACCATAATAGGACTAGGATGCGAGAGGAATAATGTTGAATGAATTCATATGGTGAATGTGAATAAAGAGTTATCCACTCATCTATCTAAGAGTCATATTTGATATGATTAACATAATTATCTACCTAAATAAATATGAGATGTTATAATTATAAATGATCCAAAAATATATTAAAATATAGATCTTATCCTGATAATGGATATGATATAAAATTTAAAAGGGATTAGTATTTTAGTGCGAGAAAAATTAAAAAATTTCCTCATTAAATAAATTAAAATCATTATAATCACCTAATAAAATATTATATTTAGATAAATTGGAATCATCATCATCATATATGGATTTGATATCAATCTATGAGAATAAAACTCTTAATGTAAATAATCTATAAAATTGGTATATAAACATAATAATCATTCTTATGTAAGAACGAAAATTCTATGCATTAAGGAAACACATTCCTGAATGGCCTTCTTTTGAAGTAGTTCAAAAATCAAATCTAGATTCTTATACGACCCATATATTAATTCACTTATGGTTTCAAAATTATTTTTTTATTAAATATATTTGAAGTAAGTTTTTTCTTCATTCATGTTCTCAACATGATTGGGTATGTTAAAGATTTAATGAGACTGAAGGTTTCCGCTAGGGGTTATTCTATCTATCAAATTCATTATAAAATCATCATTGGAAATGTTCTCATAAATTTAATGATATTTATAAAATTTTACCATATTTTCTAAAAGTTTTTAGTGTAAAGAAAATTGGAATGTTGTGTTTTGGTTTTGGTTCTATATTTACAGTAGTTTTTTTAAAAGCTATAAATGGAAGATGAAAAATCTATTAGAAAATCTAAGAAAATATTCCAATATCTAGTTCAATGTTTATAAAACATAAAGGATGTTTTAGGAAGAAGCGTAAATGTATCAATATGATGTAATTGTCCAAGATACCTAAGGGGTTCTACAAATACTATATAGATTCCATGTTAGGTTTTTATTTTATATAACTAATTTAATTTATTTTATGGTTATATGATACCAAATTTATTTTTTACAATTGTTATAAATATAAAAGAATACAAAATAGAGGTAACAATTAAGGTATATTATAATTTTCATTAGAATATAGTAGCTAAGGTTGTTATTATGGGTATTTGGAACATAAAAGAATATCTCAAGATAAGTTTAATCTGAATAAAGGATGTGTATTCTTATTTTATTTATTTAATTTTATAAGAGAAGTTATTTTTTAAAAAAGTTTTTCTATGAAAAAAATCAGATGATACACATGTTTTATTATTCATCAAATTATATATCAATTTTTAATAAAGAGATAAGTATAAAGAAAATTTACCCAATATAAAGAGTTTATCTATGGTATTTTTTAAAATGTGAGGAATTGAGATTCCACCATAGATCAGTGGAATATATTAAATAAGAATGTCTTATTTTCAAAATAATTCTTTAAAACATATAATATCATATAATATATGGTTGGTTATATTTTACATTCAAAGTATTTATACTAATGAAAAGACGTGTTACTTATTAATATAAAGGAGTTTTTGTATCTTAGAATTATATTTTGAAGAGAATTTTGTTTCAAAGATTATAATGAAAGTTTTTTGGATTTATAGAAGTTAAAGTGACAAAAAATAAAGGATTATATAAGTCAATATTTAAAATTAATTTTAATTTGTATCCTAAGAGAGTTGGAGGCATGCTAGAAAAGATAAGTAATGTAAAGAGTTTCATTTTTTTACAATTATGATCTAAAATAACTTTTTAAATGGAAAAATTCCATTATTATGATGATTCACTTAGAGAAGCTCTATGTAGAACAAAATTGCTTTTAAAATCATAACATTGGATGTTGTGAAGTGAACAAGTTTGAATAATATGTAAATAGTTAAAAATGTATATAATTCATAATCTCACCCTTATTAAAACTGGATTTCATCATATATATTACCCATTAAAGGAGTTTAGTGATAGATCTTTATCATATGGTCAGATAGCGATGTCATCGGAATTACATAGAGATATTTTTAGATTAAAAAACCTAAAATGTAGAAAACATAAGGCATTCTACTAGTTTGTTGTATGATATATGACACTAGAGATTATATATGGTTTTTTGGTGTGTTTTATATATTTTACTAATATAATATAATGTGTCATGTTTTATAAAAGGGATCTCCACCTAATATTTCATTAATGTTGGCTAAATTTCGCACATAAAGTGAATTTTTAATTAACCTCTCAAAGTATGTCTTTGATTTTTCCTTAACCAATTTTGGTCATGGAATATTATCGTTAATGATTAAATTATAAGGTTATGTGTGAGTAGGATTTCATTTTGGGATACAATATATTCTCATGATACATAAAATGAGTTTTGTGTGCTAGATGACCCATGAAGTATACAATATGGAGTATCATACAAAATGTTTTTTGTATATTAGGGGTTCACGTTACATATTTGGATTTACATATTTTTTTATATTAGAAAATATACCATGGAAGATAACATGTATACATTGATAAATTTCTTAAATTAACCTTAAGGTTGAGATAATCAGGATTTGTCGGGTATGTTCCCAACCATTTCATCGATTGATTTTAATCAACATTATATTTCTCCTCTTGTATTATGAGAATGAACTATTGTCCCCATATTAATGATCATACATTAAAAGATACATTATGTGACTATCTATTGGATAATGGGCATGTGATGTGCTCATCTATTAGGGTGAATAACATTATTGATTACCAATAAAGGAGCATCTGTAAATTCAAAAATAAATGCATGAATAGGGGTATTATTTTCCCCAAAAAATGAAAATGAATAAGAATATGAACATGGACCTGCAAATCACATGAGCCTTTAAGGTACTTGAAATTTTGTGACCATCGTAAGGTCATGTGAAGATTCCACACATAGAACATAGCCTACAATAGATCCCATGAAGCCCCTTTTGACAAAGTCCCCTTTTCGGTTAAAAAATATCTATAGATAACCAGTGTTCATTTAGTGACAACTAAACTAGTCCCTTGGACCACATGGTTATTCATTGGGAAATCTCCTGAAAAACCATCCAAAAATCCTTTGAAAATTGATAGAATATTCCCAAAATATAGGGGATTCTCACATCCATGAGGATCATATGAGGCATCACCAAAAAATTGAGAAAATATCCATGGAATTACTCATAAAAACGTTCAAGACCCAAAAACCTTTGTGGAATAATAAAAAGGAAATTAAAAGTTTTTGTGGGAGCTCTCATGACCGTTAAACGACACACAGCACCCCCTAGTAATTTTCAAGACATTGTAAGACCCTAGTGTAATGTCCTCCTTTCCTATTGAGAGTCCATTGGCATTTCATTCCTATCACACAAAGCACCTCGGGTATGTCTACTTGACCATGAGCTCCCCCTTTGGCGTCCTAAGGACAAATGGATGGATTTTTTCATAATTATTGCACGTCTCTATAAGACATCTCTATTCCATGAAATGTATCACCAAAAATTGGGTAATTATCCTCGATAGTACTCATGAAAACTCGTATAATCCTTAAACATTGTCACATAAAACAAATGGAATAAATGGAGAGGAGGGTGGAGCTCTCGTGGTTGTTAGATACATGCAATGCGCTATGTATTTCTGTGATGCAATATTGTAGGACTCTTAGAAAACTGAACTGATCCCATGAAGGACCCTTGGCAAGCCATCCTTGTCTTGTTGGAATTCCATGACAAGTCACTCAAGGTCATGTGAAGCCTTTCAATAGGCACTTTGGTCTCGCAAAGGCCCTTGGACATGCCAATATGAAAATATTTAGGTCCTTTAGAATCATCTCATTATCTAATGAGTCCCCATTAATTGGAAATGAACCAACAAAGGATGTGTTTATGGTGGGAATCAAAGTCACTAAAAAGCAGGCGACTCTCTTGGAAGAGGTCCATGGTACAGATTCTTGAAGACTCATAGTGCCAAAACCCTTCACTGACTCAAGCCTGGATTCGATTCAGATACTCCACACTGGTAGGAAATTATTAGGGTGGAGGTTATTATAAATACCACACCCCATCATGAAAAAAGGGTTGTATGGGATGAGTTTGGACTCTACAAAGTAGAACCACTACTACGCACAGAAGAACCCTTAGAGTCTCGTGCCGGTGCTAGAGATAATTTCTTAGAGTGGGTCATATTGATATTTGAAAACATCCCTTTTAGTAAGTCCTAGGGGACCACCATAGATATCATTCACCATGTATAAATCACTTCACATGATAACTTTTAGATCCCGTGAAGGACTTTTAGCGGGTTACACGATGGACATCTTATGCACCTTCTATATTACATGAGAATTAATACAAGACAAAACACTGAACAAATATAAGGCACTAAAAAATATAATTTCTAGAACAAAGAATAGAAAATGGTATAGATAATGTAAAGATCATATATGGTGGTCTTTATGAGCTTTGCGTGAATCATCCAACACACATGAAAGCACTAGGACATGTCACCCATATTTTTTAGAACGCCTTTGGTATACAAATTCGGATCATGTGAAGTACCCTAGACATGTCAAAGATAGTTATATAGTTCCCCTAGGCATGCCAACCACGTCTCTCATAACCCTATGGTCTTTACATAATAGTCTTTTTATACTCTTCAGATATTTCACCCAATTCATGTGATGACACCAGTGTATATAAGTTGAGTCTTGTTGTAGCATTTGGGCATGTAAACCAACTCTTGTGACACTACTGAGCATGCCATATGAGTCCTGAGATTCCCTTTAGACATGTCATCCAGTACATGTAACTCCTTATAAGGCATGCCACATTGAATCTCATGGCACCCTCCATATGTGTCAGACAGCTCTCATGATGACACCAGGGTCCGCCATCTAGATCACGCAGTACCCTCTAGACAAAACAACCATGTCTCGTGATGAGCTCCTGACAAGTCAACCAGGACATTTGATGATCTCCAAGGCATGTTATATTGATAATAATGATTTCCAATAGTCTTGTCATCCAGCACTAATGATGACACTTGGGGAAAATTATTGGATCATGTGAAATCCACTAGATATATCATTCAAGGTCATGTGGTGGCTCCTCGACCATTCATCTAGGTCTCATGACACCTACTGACATGCTAGGAAGATAACCAAGGCATGATAAGAGAATAATCAGAACACAAAGGGTATCAGATGTTTTTAATTTATTTATAAATTTTTATTTAAGCCATTTACTAATTTTCTATGAAAAGTGCATAATTTGTTTGAAGTAATAATGTTGTAATATTAAATATAATTTTTGGTCATTATTTAAACTAAACCAGATTGGAGTAAGTTTAATGTTTTAATCATAACTATCATAAAACTAATCACAAATTGTTTGTTTTTTATTTTTTTGGTTTCTTTATTGAATTTCAAACATATCATTAGAATGAACAATTGGCCAATTCGGTGATTTAATGGTCATATGGTCCACACAAAAGTCCCAAAGAATCTGTGAAGAAAAAACAAGACCATCCATGATTCTTGAATTTATGGGCTCAATATTGAATCCAAAATTTTATGATACCCCAATTTTTTTTCTTCATTATCCAAAGTAGCCACGAATAAACATTTCAAGGCCCACCTCTAATAAGTAGGGGCCCAAATTATTATTTGAAGTCCTGACCACCGTTTTGTCCTGGAATTAAACTCATAACACATTTTTTGAGTTTTATCCTGGTATATACATTCATTAGATATGTTATTTTTAAGTGTGAAAGATAAGTTATATGAGGAAGAATTTTTAGAATAAATTTTTTATATTTGATGGAATATTTCTGTCCAAAAACACATTCACATTCCTGTAATAAAAAAGTATGGGTAGAAATTGAGAGATTAAAATTGTTTAATCAAAATGTTATAACAATGGCTCCATAAGTCCAATGGATGTAAACTTTTGAGGATATAATTCCAACATTAATATATATAACTTTTAAGAATACAATTTCTCCATATTCGGCTATCTGGGGTATCAAATTAGCAAGACAAGTGGAGAGGCATATTTGGAAAGAAAAATTCCACCTCCTTAGGATATAAATAAATTCACATATTCTCCTTACAATGAGTTGGAATATAAGAATATATACTAATAAATTGGCATGAAAAAATACTTTCCAAAGGCCTGGTAGGACCTTCCAAACTCATGTTTTCACCTAAGAGACCCTTCCTTTTCTCTTTGTTATCATGTTCTTTTTAGTTCATTTTCATTTATAATATTGTAACTGTTCTGTTGTAATTTTTTTTCAATATGAATTAATTTTTTTTCATAATCACTTCTTCTCATATAACTTATGTAGTTTAATATTAATTTTATTAAAATAGTTTAAATCAAGTTGGAAACAATTCTCTTATTTATCTTTCTCATTCAGTCAAAAGTGTGATTTTACCTCTCTTCACATTTCATTTGTGTGTTCAGTGCACCACTCTTTTCTTGTCCTGTTCGTTTTATTTTATTTTAAACCAATCACCATAATCATTCTAACCAGATTATAAACCACCCAAGTGGATGAGTAAATCTCTCATTGGGGTGTTTCATAATTTGGGATGTTAATTGATTGAGATCGTTTTCTGATTTAACATTCTTTGAATTCATATTGCGTATGTCAAATACAATATGTTACAGATTAATGAAATATTTATGACATGTGGATTCCATGGATTATTAGAACCACAAATACATATGGGTTTGTGAAATATTGAACCTTCCATCAATGAGATTTTATTTCAATTATAACCCCTAGTAAGGATTTGATTAAATCTAAATATTGGAATTCCGATTGAAATCATCTTGTGATGTGGATATTAATTAAATGAGATGTTTTTAAAAGATCAAGGATATAATAAGCTTACATCCCCAATATTTAACTCACCCCAATATTTTAAATTAGTAAATAAAGTTTCATTAATCAGTAATTTCATCTAAACTCTAAAAAACAAACCCCTGATTAAAAAGACCATCCATTAATAACAATTGACTCAAAAATTTGTACCATATTTGAGGATTCAACCCGAGTGCCTCAATACACATTAGAAGAGCACCGGACCTTTGAACGGTAAATGGGAGACAATCAATCACACTTTAGTAACCTATGGATTTAGAACCTTACTCATCCTAAGTGTGTAAGCCCCAACCACAAGGGAAACATCATTGTGTAATCCCCTACCAACAAAACTATGAGAACTTTGATTCCTACCATAATTATGATATTTAGAACGTCTAGATGAGTCCCAAGTTCTATATTCACCAACACAATGGGATGGTCCCAAAACATATACCCCATATTCACAAGTAAAGATATTGATAATCTATCATCCCTTGTTCATATACCAATCATAGTTCACGTGGTCTTAGGGAATTGTGAGGATCATACAACTTGTGTCATAAGTCTCTATGAAGACAAAGGAAATTCCAAAGTGTATTCCCAGACTAGTAGCATAGTGTAATATATCCCATATATAAAGGGAAACATCAAAGTGTAATCCCCTACCAGCTAAACTATGATGACACTGATCCCTTCCACAATCAGGATACGTAGGAAACCTTTTTATGGATTGAGTACTATATTAAGCATCTCAAGGGATGTATCATAAGATAAACATCATTACCATATGTGATGAGATTGATAACCCTCTACCCCTTGTTTCCCACACTAAGCATAGCTCATGTGCGCTTAATTAGTTACAATACTCATCTCATATTTGTTACATGTCTCCACCATCTAGGGTAATCCCAGTATAGAATCCCCAATGAGTGGCTTAACATAATCATTTTCCACATGAGGGTATCTACTTTGGGGTTATTCCCAAAGATGTGATTGAATTATAATGACTCTAATTTATGAAATAACTAGGATACATAGGACTTCTTCTTGATATTTTAGCCTAGATATTAGGTTCCCCATTACCTACACATATATCCTCTATCCATGCTGTTAAACTTTATGGGTTTAAATAAACTATGATGGTTTTAATTCTTTCAATAACTAGGATATGTAGGGTTGCTCATAATGAATCAATACCATCCTCCGAATAATAAACCGCCTCCCTAAATGGGGGAATGTCTTGAAGCACCTGGTCATATGAATTTAGTGTATAAAATAATATACCTATAAAACATGGAAATGGATGAAGAACCTCAGATATATACAGATGGATTAACCAATGAGACTCACCTTTCTTTTTTTCATCAGTAAGGTTCCCTATCTTTCGTATGTAAAGATAGTTAACTTATAATCGTTTTTTATGGTAACCCATCCTATATCGGGATTATTAAGAGATTCAAGAACATATATTAAGTCTATAAGAGAGTCCTAGAGTATGAAATAATTCTATTAAAAAGGTTTAATGAGTCTGGCCTCCCATCCTCTCAACCATTGTGAGTCCCCAAAAGTCTATGGACCTAAAAATCCAGATGACTATCATCCTTTGGAAAACATGTCTATACCTAGATTGAGATGGGGGAATCATTTTTAGTTTCTTGAAAAGATAGAATAAATACAAAAAAACCATTCCATTATAGTCACCATATTATCCCAACAAAAAATTTTGAACCTGATGTGAAGTTATCAAATAAAAATATGATTTATTAAAACATGTGTTTGGCCACTTAGTTTCTCACTCCCATGAAAACATAGAAGTAAGACCGACATGATCTTATGACTGACCCTCTAAAATCAGGGTTCCTATAAGTCCATTCACACGTTGAAAATTCCATACGAATAGGATGTCCTGATCCGGAAACCAGGACAATTGTGTTAACCATGAATATTTTATTGAACACAACATGCCTATGACATCGCACTGATCGGTAACCTTGTTCCTTTTTGTTTGTGTGATTGCAAAAACATATTTCATCGATAGCATCCCAACTTGAGATAATTTTTTCTTCATCCAGCACTCACTCCAGTAAATCACCTATGGAAGAAACCCCCATGGGTCACAAAATGATATCGCCTGCTCGACAGCTCCAATGTAAGGTGGAAAACACGATTTCTCGGGAGTATCACTGACATGGTACAATCTCAACTATGGAAGCTGACCGTTAGGCTCTCCAAAAAAGGAAATCTAAGAGTACTCATAATCGATGTAATGTTTTTCTAGGCTAGTGGTCCACATTTCCACAACCATTAGCTTTAGGATCTTATCCATCGAGTGTGAAAACTGTCTCGTTCCATATCTGATGAAGTGGACTAGAAAGCCAAATAAGGAGACATTCTGGTTTAGGATCCGCTCCATGTGGATCCTATCAACCACCATCTCTAGAATCGTTCTACTATTTCCCGTAAGTTTCTTGATGAGGGTACCACTGGACACACAGTCACCTCTAATGCCCATGGACGGGCCACCAAATAGACTCACTGGGTGATAAAGGTGCCCGATATTCAACAGAGGGCTCATATCCCTACTCTTGATGATGATGTTTTTTTATCATATTCTAGTAGAAACTAGCGAGCGAGATCATATCCCTACTCTCTTGGAACAATACTGTAGGAATATTCCCACATTATGATTTAGTGAGACGCATATACCTACCCCTGTGCATGAATACCAAAGGTATATTTCAATTGAACAAGGAGAACAAAAGTTTGATTATATCTCTGATTCAATTGAAGACATGTACCAGTGTATAATGAAGATAAAATGTGTGCAATATTACATCCCTAAAATAATTTCTAAAATGACCATATATTTTAGCAAAAGCTGAAGAACTTCTCTAGCATATTCTAGCAATGTTGTAAATAAATGGACATGCACATTTTACTATCCCAAAAGATAGGATAGCTCAACACTCTGATCATCAAGAACAAGTGGATGTATTGGATCAAGAGCGCATTCTTTATGCCACTCGAGAGAAATATTTTTATATTCTCGTAAAGGGAGATGTGTCGGACTAGGTCATACTCTCATTCCAACTGGCGATTTCCAGGTGAAAGCGGTACATGCCTCGGGATAGTGTAACATGACTATCAAAGAAGAATGGTGGTATATTCCATAGGCCCATGATTGAACTCATATCACTATTATGGTCAGGGCTCACCATGTGAGAGGGGAGAAAGCCTCAAGATATTTTCACATTTCTATAAAAGAAGTTTTGTTCCATACTCAAAAGGCACAGGATCAAAACATTTTCCCCATTCTAGTGGGGGATGACCTTGTGAGAATTGAAAAATCCTCAGTATAGGCTCATATTCTTATCAGGGAATCCACCTAGCTTACACCAGTGGATCATGGGAGTTAGTTGCATATTACTACTTCCTCCAATGAAAGACTACACTAGCATCATTCCAAGATAATACTGGAGGAGGCTCATATCCCTTCTCCCATTCTAGAGGTCCATTGGAATATTTTCATGGGGAATATATATAAAAACTGGGATCATATTCTTGTTCAAACTGGGCATCACTAAGTGAGAGAAGAACATGCCTCGGGGAAGGCTCATACTCCAACTAGGAATTACCAAAGGAATATCCCAAATACTCAGGATCATGCAGATACTCCCATCTTAACTAAGGCCCACTAAGTGATAATGGAACATGCCATAAGACCGCCTCATATTTCTATCAATAATGAGATAATGTATTGGAATATTCCAACATCTTCTCAGCAGTGGGATCATATTCATGCAGCACCAGACAGTTATGTACAAATTTCGGCAACCTTTATACATTGAGTTCATATCCCTACACAATTTCAAAAGAAGGTCTGTATATTCCAACCATGACATAGAACATGGTCTATATTTCTAATCTTCTCAATTCTAGTTTTCTTAAGGTTTTTTGAGACACATTATTAATACCTCAAGGGACCATAGACTCTTCAATCAAAGAGGAAGAAAAATATGGTCATTACCATGATAGTCCTCCCTATGGTAGTATGGATATAGATAGTAGGGACTCTAGTTATGATATCCACCATGGTCAAATTCCCCACTATGATATCACCTGTGGACAAGGAAATACTCCCCTTTCCTAGAATCCTCTGTATAGAGAGGTTCCAAAAACTTTGACATCTTCATATATATAGTTTCTCAAACTTTAAGCTTCAATGGTACATAGTCCCCCATAAAATTTCAGCAACACTCCACTCTTGTCAGTAAGAGACCTTTAGAATCATATTCTGTGGTCTGACTGGATGAAGGCATGTAAGTCTAAATATAAGGAGGCCAACATTTCCATATGGGGAGATTTGGTATGAAAAAACCTACCCAACATGTTTTGGCCCCTCGCTACGTCCATCTATGAGATACAATATGGTCTAGAAAAGTTGTTCGTTCATTATTTATGCCAAAATATGTGGTTAACTCATCAGTGTTGGAAGGATAGACACCTCCCTTATCTAGGATAAGAAGGTGGCATTCAGAACATAAAAATACTCTATTATCAGTTATATTTGAATAATATCTCCATGGCCTGGGATCTAAAACCAAAAAATCACAGTGAAAATTTGCAACATAATTTCCAAAATTTCAACACAACTCTTCAACATAGAATATCCAAATCCATGTCTTGCATCCATATTCGAGGGTGGGGGAAGTATGGAGAGTTACAATCTTCTACACCCTTGGAACAATAGAACCCCTCAGATACTGTGTCCTATAGTGTTATATACTCTGGATATTTTAGGGGGCAAGGTAACTCTTGAGCATGCTGGGTGCTATAGTAGAATTCTCCTACTTCAACGGTGCCCATACATCATGGATGGAGAGATAGGATAGCCAATAATATTGAAAACTGGACCCCTAAAATTAATGGAAACTCATTTTAGACACAGATACAGAATTTTTGATCACCCAAACAACTTTTCCTAAGGAATTATTATCATCATGGGATGTCATCATGCTCAGATCCCACGTGAGCACATCTACACTACCTCAAATAGGTTGTAGTAGAATATAATATATTTTCTTTCTAGGAGCATACCCATCTCACTAGGCCCATGGAATATCTACCATCGCCTCCACCTCTCATATCGTTAATTCCTAAGATGATTTGGGATAAATTCGTAGTAGCTGCATACAAGCCCCACCAAGTTGGGATGGGGGAATTTATATTTCAATCACCATATCCTATTTCATCCTCCCTTAAAATGACCACGGAGACATCAATTATGATTCTAGATCAAATCCATCCCATTGGGCTAGGGAAATTTATATCTTCATGTCCATCCCAATAATCATCAAATCCTCTACTATAGCCCTTGGATCCTCAACAACGGAACCAATCAATGGAAATTGTATCCTTGAATGACCCCCATGCCACGAGGCTAGGGGAATAATTATCATCATCACCACCATATATAGAATTAGTGTTCTCTAGGTTGGGAGGTCAAAAATCAATGGTCGACATCCCATATATTCCTCCCACCGCAAGACAAACCTCTATTGTATAGAGCCCATTAATAAAAAACAATAAAAAATCCCTCAAGTTCATTATTAGTAGACCAAGATGAGAGGAACATATGGAAAAAGAGATCATACCCTACCTGGTTTGTAAGACAAAATAGCCCAATATGGCCAAGGGTTCAAATAATGACCCTGACTAAAGTTGCAAAGAATTTTCCTATTACATTGAAAGTAATTTAACAAACACTATTTCTAGATATGACTCTATGTATTTCATCACTTTGAACACAAGTGATGTAGATCAAGACGCAAATTCATAGGGCTAGAACATGGAAAATTTACCATAATAGGATGGTGATCTGGATGCACCAAATGAGGTTGCACGCACCTGGAAACGGAGATAGCTCCAAATCCTATCACCTCCAAATATTGATTTTCCACCTATATGGTGACATCCTACCAAATAAAAAGGGAAATGTGTGACTTCAACCCAATTACCATCCAAAATAGTTGAGGTTCCCTCCATAGAGGAAAATTTTTTATAATATGAGAGAAAAATACAAACTCTATGAGAACTGAATGAGGAGATACTCATGGAAAATATTCCCACTGGGTATCGTCTTCAGGTAGAGATGAATATTTTCCCTCCCATAGATGATCTTCCAATGAAAGTGGTATCTAATCATTATATTGTCTCCAGATCCAGGAATCCAGTCTACATGAATAAAGAAATCAAAAATGATTGTGACTTCCCTCCATTGCGGAGATATCCACTCCCTTGCTAGAGTAATCATTCAATATTTTGATGAATCGAGAATAAAGAGTATAAAAAGGAAGGGACACCGCATTGGGACCCACCTAATTCTTAAATATTGGAGGCAACTCAAACATCAGTTCGTATAAAGCTTCATAACGTCATTAAGTCCCTAGCTACTCAAATTGAAGTCATGTAATAGTGATGTGCACCTGTGAAATCTTAGAGGAAGCTATATCCCGAATGTATGGATGACACATTACCTACACATAATTTTTTCAATCCCAACTTCTCTACTATTGATAGTTTGGGTGGCCACGAACATTATCTCACACACTTTTTTTCCCAATGTGGGTCAATGATGGGCCCTCATGATCAAAAAGAGTCAACAAAGATAAGGTGTTTTGAATAGAATTTAATAAGGTACATCCTTTTTATGGTACAAAAGTCTGCCAGCAAGATCTATTTTAGTATGGGAAGACCTTCGTCGTCAGTTTTGTTATCAATTCAGATCCATGTTGGGAAAAATTATAGTGATCAACCTGAAAAACTGTAGACCACCCGAGAACAAGAGGGTGTCTGATTTCATATCTAGTTGGATGAGATTAAACTATTCTCTCATCATCCCCCTATTGCAGGAGAAACTATTGGAACTCTATGCTAAAAATATCAGGGATCCATTGTAGACACCTATGATCCCCATGAAATATTTAGGTATATTTCATGAGTTCTTAAAAATATAATAATGTCTTGAGAAGGCTATTCAAAGAACCCAATCCAAACCTCGGCTCATGCTCGCAGTGTAGGGGAAAAGGCTTGGAAAAGTAAAGTCTTAAAGAGACACTCTCAAGCCAACCCTGATGCCCATACAATCACACATGAAGATTCCAAAATACCCAACAACTTCTTTCAAGAGGAAAAATTCGTAGAATCTCTCTCGGATAGAAGTGAAAAGGAATCAGGATCTCTTGGTATTTGAAGAAATCATGAACAAGGTATAGTCCTTACAAAATGGAAATGTCCCCAGTTATTTCGTCATAGCCATGGATAATAACCTACTCAATCTCCCATAACTAAGGAATCCTAATGGGGTCAACCTCAAAGACCATCCCAATTAATTCCCCTTTCACCAAATGATGGTTCATAATATATAATATTTCTTCTTCTTCAAATACATCCTCCAAGTAATGATCAATTTTGGATAGTTGGTTTTAGATAACTCCTCAGAGAAATTGTCTTGCATAACCTTTGTTTCATCTGAAGAAGAAGATGGTTGGAAGAAGGTTCCAGATAGGTGTTAGAAAATGTTTGTAAATTGGATGACTCGAAAAATAGTTGATCATGATCATGAAACCCTGAAATCACAACTATACGGAACCAAAATAGCTCCACCACATTAAGAGGAAACATTAAATATGCCTCTCTAAGGTGGGTGTGATCACTGGATTCATGAATAGAAAGAGGAGGATGAGTCACATTCTACACCAAAGAAATCCCTAACTCTTAAAGACTACTTCCCTACAACATTTGTAGCACGAGGACCGCCCCACCAAATAGAATCCTCATCAGATAAAGAGCTCATATTTGGTTCTTTCAATGTGATACACTTGGAAGACCCATTCCCCATTGATGGATATGCCCTTGAATTTGTGTTTCCCTCACATTACTGAGGAACAAAAGGCCACATTTGTTGAAACTGAGGATATAGATAACGATGCAGAAATGGTCATACCCAATACATCAATCATGTCCCCATGTAGAACATATATATAGAATAAGAGCATGTTAGAGCACTTTAGAAGTCCCAAAAGAGGCAAGGAGGTTCCCCAGAGCCCTCTAGTAGTCATCTGTGTCCAATTTTCTTGCATGACCGCCTAACGGGGGTTCAATTATCCGATCAACCCAGACCATAGGGAGGGAAAATTTGAACTACACCACTAGTAGCCAATATTCCCTCAACTTCTGTACATAAACTAGTCTTGTTAACCTCACATGCCAAAGCCCTTGAGTCGCATGCTTTGGACCAACCCCATAGTGGGAAATGTCAAAATATGTCCCAAAATTATGGAATTCTGAAATAGCTGGGCATTTTCCCAGCCAAGCTCTCAATCCTGGAAGCACTCCATATCTTGATAGAACTGAGGGAGGAACATGTCGAATCCCTTCGATGCCCACATGAGTTTGAGATAGAAGTTAATATCACTGATCCTTATTGAGTGGATAAAATTTCATCAGAATACCAAGTCATTATCTCATTCAATGGTCAAGATTAGTAAAAGGTCCTTCAAGGAAACATTAGGCCCCTATATGTTTCAGGTAGACTCAATAATGTCAACTTATAATGGGACTGGATTGATAATGTATCTGGGATCAACCTCATCTCTATTCAAACCCTTTGATGTTTGGGATATGGTGAGGTATCTTTATCCCAAACAAGGAACCATATAAGGGTATGATAATCATTAGAAAATGGTTCTTGGGAAGATCAAACTTGAAGCTCAGTTTCGGGACCTCACATTTGATGTCAAGTTTATGGTTATCCAGCAAGACACAACAAAAAATTTTCGTCTTGGAAGGCCGTAGATCCCTATACATCTAAAAGAATCTCTAACATGATGTCGTTGTCTTAAGTACCCCATCAATGTAAATGTTTCTATACTACATGGTGAAAATACCACCTATTGAACTTTAATAGAAACAAACTTTGAATCATATTTCAAAAAAAAGGAGGAAAGCAACCAATGGTGGATGGTGATATATTGATTTCAGCATCAAATGGCTTGGAGACCACCCTTTTGAATCTCTATAGTATGGTTGATAGTGACTATGTTCTCACCATAAATTCGGTCAAGGTTACAGATCTATTCCTATGGGTCCAAACTCTTAATGTCCCCAGTGAAAACACGATAAATAACCATCTCTGTTATATCCCTACAAAAAATCAAGGAAAAGGAGTTGAAAATATCTATTATCATGGCCTCATCAACATGATAGTTATAAAAGATCCCCTAGATCAGTTTCTTCACCAGAAAATGTATCCATAGACAGATAGATGGAAGAGTATGATGAAGACCTCAGAAACACCCCTCCAACATTTGAGGAAGGTGTTTCTACCACTATATATGAGTTTGGGAAAAAATATGGGAAAATAAAAAGACCCAAAACCTACTATAATTAGTGTCTCCATACCCCTTGAAGAGTATGAGATGTGTATCACATTTATAAAGTAGCGTCGTTATGTTTTTACTAAGAAGTATACATCAATTCCCTAATTGAATCCAGAAATGGATACACACTATCTCAGACTACCTGATGAGTATAAAGCATTCAAGAAGGTGGCCAAGAGGATGCACCCCTCTCATACCCCCAATGTAGAGGTGGAAGTCAACAAGTTGACCAAAGACAAAATTAATAGACAAGTGCAATACCCAAGATGGCTTGCCAACATTTTCCATGTCAATAAGAAGAATGGGAATATTATGGTCTGGATTGACTTTAGAGACCATAATCGACATTTCCCAAAGAGAAACTTCCCATTTTAGATCAAAAAACTCTTGATCAATTTAAATACTATCTTCTAAGACCTTTATTTCATGGATGGGTATTCAGGGTACAATCATATAAATATGGCCCCTAAAGATGAAGAATCCATTTCCTTCAAATCACCTCAAGGGATATTTTTCTATTAGTCCATGCCCTTTGGCTTGAAAAATGTTGGCACCACATACCAAAATTCCATGAACCATAACATCAAATAATTTCTGGGAAAGATAGCTGAATTCTATTTTGGAGACCTAGTAACAAAGTCTTTCAAATGATGTGATCACTTTAGGGATCTCCAAATTGTATTAGAAAAAATTTAGCAATGCAATCTGAAGATGAATTTTTTGAAATGATATTTTGGGGTAACATCAAGGAACTTTCTTGGAATTGTGGTACACCACCATGGAATAATGGTTGACTCAGAAATGACTAGCACTATCTTGGTCCTATCACCCCCCTCAAATCTCAAAGAAATGAGGGGGATCCAAGAGAACCGTGCTTATATTTGGAAATTCGCCAATTTGGCCAGTACAGCTCTCCCCTTCACTGGTTTAATTAAGAATTTATTTTCCAATAAATAGGGTGATGAATGCTAAGAAGCCTTCAAAATACGAAGAAGTACTTACTAAACCACTGGTCTCGATGCCTCCAGTGGAATGGAGGAAACTCATCTTATATGTGGCCTCTATATAATGATCATTTTGTTCTCTCCTTACATAGAAAAATGATGCAGGGTGGGAGAACAGTCTCTACTACCTCAGTCAAATGATTCTAGGTATAGATATTAGATATTCTTATGTCGATAAAAAATTCCTTGCACTCATATTTTTACTGTCGAATTCGAGGAATTACGTACAGAACTACAAATTCCCTCTGTTATCTTGTATTGATCCAATCAAGTACACCCATGGTCACCATATGTTGACCGGGTTCTTGGCCTGATGGGAATTCATTCTCTATAAATACTATATTTAGTTCATATCATATAAGTTAGTGAAAGGGAAAGCCCTAGATGATTTCTTTGTAACAAATCCTATGTCGAAAAATACACCAGTGGACAATGATATTCCAAGTGAGGAGGTCTTTCATGCCCATGTAACTCCCCATATTTGGGAGATGTACTTTGATGGCACCTCTCGAAGTCTCACTGACATAAGTATGGAAAACCTAAAGCTCAATCGAGTTGGATTAAGGATCATATTTTTCTATCCTAACAAAGAGGATTTTCCCTACTTTTCTCAGTTTCTGAAGGCTGAACTAATAACGAGGTAGAATACCAAACCCTTATTTCTAGCTTGGAATTATCCCTATAACTGAAAATAGCCTACTCGAATATAAAAGGGGACCCATAGCTTGTGATAAAGTAGTTTAATTTATAATATTCCATCAAAAAAGGAAGAAATGGACCCTCTCACTGGATATGTTAGGATATTGATGGAAGAATTATATTTTGATCCCACACTTCATCATGTTCTTGAATAATAAAACACTCATGCAAACTCACTGGCCGACGCAGCCACCATCCTGGCTAGTCTAATTAGGAAGAGGAAATATTTCCTATCACACATTGATGAATGGACACAGTGATTTACATTTGTGATATAAAATAAATCAATTAGGTCAACACTTTACCAGAGCATGATGAATTAATATCCACCCCTGGATTGATAGATCTCAAAATTGGTTATCTCAAAAACAGTACTCTCTTAACAGATCGATCTGGAAAGGAACAAATTCATTATCATATAATGAACTTCCCCATGTAGAGTATTATAAATGATCAGAATACCTTCTATAAGCATTGCTTTGATAGAATCCACCTCAGATCCATAATAAAAGTAGATATCCATGTCGTTATGGATGAACTCCAAGTAGGATCCTAAGAAACCCATCAATCTAGAACCTAACTCTCTCACCAAATAAAATGGTTAGGATATTATTAGCAAACCATGACACGATACTATGTGGAATTCACCAAAAAATCTCATGCATTCCAAATCCATGAAAATATCATCCATCAACCCTCATAATTTCTAAATACATTTAAATATTCGTGGCCATTTTCCATTTTGGTTATAGATGTTTTGGGGCCATATCCCCAAACAATATCCAATCAAGTCAAGTATATCCTTATTTCTATTGATTTATTTTCCTAATGGGATCATGAAATACCCCATAATGAATTCCAGATGAATAATTTCATAAAATTTTTAAATTCCCATATCATCACTAGGTTCAGAGTCCCTCACACAATATTCACAAAAAACTTGCACCAATTATGTTTTATAGAGCTGAAGAAACTATAAAATGATTACAATATCAAGTACAAGAACTCATCTCGCTATCATGCATAAATAAATGGACAGTTAGAATCCTTAAATAACACTCTATCAAATATATTCCAAAATATGGTGAAAATTTATAAGAAGTCATGGATAGAAAAGATTTTCCATGATTTATGGGCCTAGTGTACCACCACATGTAATTTCACATAGGCAATTCCATACTCATTGGTGTATGGTACCGATGGAGTGTTAACCCTAGAAATTCAGCTTTATTCATTGTGAATATCCATTTGTGGATAGTTCTCAAATGATGATTAATCACAAAAGCTATTGGATAAATTGGAGCGACTCGATGAGAACAGGTTGTGCACACTCCGCACAACCTTGAGTTCCATTAGAATTGGATTACATGAGCCTTCAATAAAAAGGTTCACCTCCTTTCATTTCTCTAAGGAGAACTGGTGCTATCTCTCAGGACCCCTATGATACCAGGAAAGAAGCCTCTAAATCTAGATCCCAAGTAGAAGGTCCTTACATAATACATAAGGTCTATCATAATGGTGCATATTTATTTTCCACCATAGATGGGGAGAATTTTACACCCCCACCAATGTAATAATTTGTAATACATACTTTGCATTGTTGACATCGAGATAAAAGTACTAGAGGTAATACTTTAAACTGTATAGTGTCCTTTTTCCAAATCACATGACATTAAACTATCCAGAACTTTTCCTAAACACATGATGTTAAACTATACGGAAGATCATCTAGATAAATGACATTAAACTGTACAAATATGTACTTAACACATGACATAAAACATTATGGCTCCATAACATCTCCATGTTTTCACATGAATTCACCCATGTCCTTACCATAAGATGTTAAACTACATGACATATGTCCTTATTGAATGACATTAAACTACATGGGTCTCTTAGAACTACATATTCCTTGATTCTCATTCCAATTAGATATGTTGGGACACCTTGATGCTTATATTGGTCCATCCACCACATGTTACAAAATACCAGTCTCATTATTGAGTTCCTCTATACACTAGAAGGACCTTTTTCATTCCTTTTTTCTAACATCGAGAATAGCTCATGTGATATTAGGAATTTTAGAAAGGGTTTCCCCATAAAAATAATGTATGAAAGATAGTGATAATACCATCTAGTTCCCGAATGCATGAACTTAAAAGGCATATCATGAGCCCTAACCACATGATGTTAAACTGCATGGTTAATGTACCTTACACAACATAAAACTAAACATTCCAATGGACCTCAATCGGGAGGACCACTATCACCGTTGATTGGTCTTATACAACATCCTCATTCAATAGCATTGTATGACTTGATTTATGTCATCATAGGATATGTAGCGACACCATGATCTTCAATCCTAGGTCCATTAATAACAAAAATAAAATTCCCCCTATGCGAATAGGGTAGACATGCATTGAGATCCCATATAACAAAACTACGTGTGGTTTGGTTTTCATTTTCTTGAGATATGTAGTGACATTCAAGCTTCCACTCATGGGCCCAATAGAAAAATCTCGACTTCTCTTTCACATCGGTCCACCAACATCTTTTCCATATTATTTTAAACTATAAGAACCCTTTTATAAGTACATCTATATTGATTCTTATCACCATAGGATATTTAGTGATGCCCGATCTTCCTTGGGTCAAACCACCATCCACTTTTTCACATCGGTCCACCAATTTCTTTTCCGCATTATGTTAAATTAAATGGTTCCCTTATAAATATATTTGTCTTGATTCCTATCACTATATGATATGTAGTGATTTCCAAATCTTCATCCCTAGGACCAGACACAAAAACCAACAGAAACAAATTCCCACCTCTATGTATGGGCCAGACCGGCATAAAATGTTTCCTATTTCAGAACTACTTGTGGTTTTATTCCCATTATCATGAGATACATAGTGACTCCTGAACATCCACCCTTGGTCCCAACCATAACATTTGTATCCTTTCATTCTCGTTCTTACGGCTATACCATGTAGAGATAAGCTGAATGGAAGTACGTCCTTATCACGTGATGTTAAGCTACAAGGCAGACTTCCTGGTATAATGACATTAAAACTTCAAAAAATCATCCTTACTATATGATGTTATATCTTAATAGAATAATATGTCCCCACTATATAAATATAAAATGTGAAGGCCATAATACATCATCATTCCTTATCAAAAGACCATAGGAGCCTTACCCCGATAAACTAGAGAACAAGGGTGTCATATTTTGAAGCCCCACAGTATATATATCCTACTTCAAGGATCCAATGCCTCAGGTTACCGAAAACCATTCATTTCCCCTAGAAAATAAAAGTTATCTCTCATTTCAACCATATTGTCGATGAAAAATAGATTTAGACCCACCAACTGATGGCATCGTAGCACTGTAAGGAGGGATTTATAATATTTATAAGCCTAGCGTCGCTGAGGTAGAACCAAAAATCTCAAATTGTTATAGGACATAACTTGAATTTCCACTCCATATCATTTATCACGTTCATAGAAACTTGAGTCATTATTTAAAACATTTCCATATCCCATTTAGAAGGATGTTGGATTGATCATGACCCTAGGTCTCCTTATTGGGATCTTCTGTGGCATCACCATATTTGGTCCATGTAAGTCATGATATTAAACAAAATACACTTTTCTCAATGATGTATGACCTTAAACTCTAGACTATGATGGTCTAAGTCAAAATACCTTAAAATAATTGAGAAATAGAAACAATACTGGTTAGGTCGATAACCTACAAAGGGAATCTTGAGAAAAATTCAATTCTTCTCTCTATAAACTCTTTATATTCAGAGTTTAGGAAAACATTAGGTCGCAAATATAAGTTATAAAGCTCATTTGGCCAAATTTGTAGCCCTAGTAAAAGCCAATATATGCTCTTTGGACCCCCTGGTCCAAGAAAGTTTTATAATAATAGTTTTTCACTTCTCTTCACTATAAGAATATAATCACCAGGTAGTGAAAATTATTTTAGGGTTCCCGAACACTTCATGAATATTACAAATTTCATAAACCACCTTCATGCCATTGATATCAAGATAACACTACCTCCCTATAATAAACATGTAACATGGACTTTTTCTATCGAACAGACCATCAGATCCTAAGAAGTCCCCCTTAAATCCAGAAGTTATTGCCTGGAACTCATAGAATAGTAGAGGCTTGATTGACTTGTACCCATCATTTTTATTTTTTGTAAAGTTCACCTATATTATCAAGGACCATGATTTACAATCCCTATATCAAACTATTCAAGAGGATTTGGCATTGTTGACATTGTTCCGCAGTGTTTTGTACCCTTTCTCAAGGCTGAAATGTGATACTTCATTCCCAAACCTTTGATGATCCAAACCTCATGATTAGAAACCACATGTTGTAGGGATATACCTTCACAATATAATTTCATAATTTCATTAGGGTTCCTGAACCCTTCTTGGAGAGCCTCCCTCCATACCCAACTTGATTATCTAGATGTTTGAGTCTTCATAAATCAATCATTGTCCTTAGAAATAAGTGGGGATAATCTTTACTTGTCCATGTTATCAATTCATAAGGGATTCAGCCCACAAACTAAAGGAATATCCTCCTTGTAAGATATGATCTTCAATCCTTCTGATCCTAGAAATATTGAGGCTAAACCTAACATCTAAAAGTGTTATGCTACATGCCCATCATGTCTACCCCGTACTATATTCACAGACTCAAACTTTTTTTTATGAGTTATATCACATATATTCCAAATATCCATGAGGAACTGGCATCCCTAGTATCTCTTACTCAACCCATATTACCACTATAAAACTTCCATATCCCTTGGAAAAGAGTGGATATCATCTTTTTTTCCATGTGGTCTATCCATATGGGGTTCAACACCCCAACTAAAGGCATATAATCGTTGCAAGAAAGGAACTCCAATCCATGTGAACCTAGAAAATACCATAGAGAAACTCATTACCCCAGAGTGTTTTGAGTCATACCGGGTATACTAACCCTATATTCTATAAGGTCTGATAGATAAGACCCAAAACTAAAAAGCAATAAATGTTCTGACCTTGAAGACCATAAACTACAAAGCGATATAAGGCCCATACTAGAAGTCCCTAAAGTACACAATGATAGAAGGTTTGATCTAGAAGACCCTAAACTAAACAACAATAAATGGTTCAAGATTGAAGTACCTAAATTAAAAAATTATATAAGTTATGACCTAGAAGATGCTAAACTACACATAGATAAAAGGTCCAAGCTCTAAGACCCTAAACTATGGCGTGATGGCTATTTAGTCTACAAAATATTGTAACCATGACATGGACTTAATACAATCAAGATGTTCTCAATAAGATAATAGGCTTTGAAAAAGAATGATAACTCTCCCTCCAGGACATGTACCCAACCTGAGAATTCGTTCTATAAATTATGTTATCTCAATATAATTGGAAAAGATCCCGAGATCAAGTCTTGTGAATGGGTCTCATGATTAGGACCCATGTAACAGTCTTTTGATGGATGTATACAATGGAAGAAAATATGGAGTTCTCTAGAGATGTTTTAACTGATGAAAAAATGGTGCAGTTCCCCCTATATATAGGCCTCTTCATAGACTAAAAAACATCAACCGATAGATCAAACATCACCCAAGATATTGATTCCTAACACTTCCAAAGACTCAATTGGTCATTTACTTTCGTCAGAACCAATCTCTTTTCCCTGAAGACTTATATACTGATGGGGGGAATTTTTTTATTCCAACCAATAGAGCATTGGTAAATTCACAATGAAATAAATATCTAAATATGGGTATTATTTTTCCTCTAAAAGAAAGGGTAGAAGAAGATGAACATGGACCTATTGATTGCAAGATCCTTCTAGGGACACACAATTTCATGACCATCACAAGTTCATAAAAATATTCCACATGCAGCACATAGCCTAAAGAAAATCCCAAAAATCCCCTTTAGATAAAGTCCCCTTTGGTCTTGTGAAATCTCTTCAGACAGCCCATGGAAATGCGGTGATAACCGAACGATCCTCGTATACCACATGGTTTGTCATTAAAGAAGTTCCTCACAAACCATCTAAAAATCATTTGAAAGTAGAAGGAATATTCCCAATAGATAGAGGCTTCTCACAGCCACAAGGATCACGTGATGCATCCCCAAAAACATGATAAAATTTCCTTGATATTACTCATAAAAACTCATAATACTACAAAAACATTGTAGAATAAATAAAAGGAAATAAAATATTGGAGACATGAGTTCTCATGATCACCGAATGACACGCAACATTCCCCTATAGATACAAAATAATCCATGAGACCCCAATGGCATGTCTTCCTTGCCTCAGGAGAGTCCACCAGAATTTCATTCCCATCATTAAAGGCATCGTCGGTATGTCCGAGTGACCTTGTGATCCCCCTTTTGTTACCTGAGGAAAAATATATAGATCTTTTCATAATGATTGTGTGTCTCTATAGTACCACTATTATTCATGTGATTTATAAATAAATAGAGTAATTATCCTTGATAATACTCATTAAAAATATCATAATCCCCAACCATTGTCACATAAAATGAAGGGAATAAAAGGGGAGAAGGTGGTAGCTCTCACAGTCATATCAGACATGCGATGTGCTAAGGATACCCATGAGGAAATCTAGAAATACTATTAAACAATCCAAACTGATCCCATGAAGACCCCTTGGTAATCCATCCTTTTCTTGTAGTAACATTCAGACAAGTCACTCATGGTCATGCGAAGTCCTTTCAATAGGAATTTTGTTCTCGTAAAGCCCCTTTGACATGCCAATATGACAAAATAGAGGTCCTATGGCATCTTCGCATGATCAAACGAGTCCTAATTAATTAGAAATGACCCAATAAAGTATGAATTGATAAATGGACTTACAGTTTCTAAAAATTAGGCAACACTCTCAGAAGCGGTCCACGGTAGAGAATCACGAAGACACGTGGTGTCACACCCCTTCACCGACTCCATACTGGATTCACACCAGATACACCTTTCAAATCAGAAAACAAACAAGGTGGAGAGGCCTATAAATTCCCCACCTCATCATGAAAAATGTCTTGTATGGGATGAGGTTGTAATCTACAAAGTTGAACTGCTACTATGCATGAAAGAGCCCTTAGAGTCTCATGTCAGTGCTAGAGTGGATTTCTCAAAGTGGCTAATCCTATTAATATAAAACATCTCATCAGGTAAGATCTAGGGGACCACCAGAGAAATCTTTCACCATGCATAAAGCACTTTGAAGGATCACATGTAGTTCATGCGAAGGACTTCTGTTGGGTGATGGGAAAAAACTCTTATGCACCTGCTAGATCATATGATAATTAATACAAGACAAAAAAATCAAATTTAAGGAATTCGAAAATGTAAAGTCTATAAAAAAGACTAAAAACAAGAAACATAAGATAAAAATAGATATTATGATATTTATGATCTTCGTATTAATCATCTAAGACACACGACAGCACCAAGACATGTCTCTTATATTTTATGGCACTCATTTGGTATACAAATTCAGATCATGAGAAGTCTCATGTACATGTCAATGCTAGTCATATAGAGCCCTAGTAATTCCTACCAAGTATCATCCATGTATCATTCAACCCTATGGTATTTACAACATATTCTTTTGATGCTCTTCAGACATGTCTCCCAATTCATATGGTGACACTAGTGTACATCAGTTGAGTCTCACAGTAGTATCCAGGCATGTCAACTAACTCTCTTGATTCCCTCTGAGGACACCATATGAGTCCCATGATTCCCTCTATACATGTCATCTAGAACATTAAACACCCTTCAAGGCATGTCACATTGACTCTCACGACACCCTCCATATGTGTTAGGCAGCTCTAATGATGACACTATTGTGCACCAATCATATCACACGGTACCCTCTTGACAAGCCAACCAAGTCTCATGATGACCTATAGACATGTAAACCAAGACTTGTGATGATCTCCAAGGCATATCATATTTACACTCAAAATGTCCTAAATGAATGTCATATATCTCTCATGATGACACCATGTCATGAAAATTGGATCTTGTGACACCCTCTATACATCATTCGAATTCAGGCAATGGATCCCTCAGCTAGTCGGCTAGGTCTCGCGATGCCTCCTGATATGTTAAGCAGATTACCAAATGATTTCAAGTGGATAATCGACACATAAGGGGCATACTAGGTCTTGATAACCTTACCCATCCTTGGTGTGTAATCCCCAACCACAAGGGAAACCTTAGTGTGTAATCCCTTACCAACTGAACTATGAGAACTCTAATTCTTGCATCAATCAAGATAGCTAGGATATCTTCCTGAGGAATGACCTACATATTTACTATCCTAAAGGGGTGATCCAAATACATAGACACCATATTCATTAGAAAATATATTCCTCGTCTATTATCCCTTATTTCCCACGCCGAGTATAGATCATGTGGGCTTAGAGAATTGCAATGATCATATCACTTGAATCATAAGTATTTATGAATACAATAGAAACACCATAGAATAAGCCTAAAATAGTATAATAATGTTATATATCTCGTATATAAAGGGATAAATCAGAGTGAAATCCCCTACTAACTGAACTATGATGACTCTGATTCATGCCATGATCAGGATATGTAACGAACAAAACTTTTATTAATGAAAATTACACTTGATCTGATTAAATGTATTATTATATAAAATGGTTATATAAAATATGAAATTCCTTGGTTTTACATTTTTGGATTTCAAAATACCTTTAAGAATTGTTATTGTTGCTAATATAGTCATTAAACAGTGATCACGTTATTAGTATAAATATAGGGCTTTACCAAATCCAATTTACTCACAAAAAGGAAGTGATGGCCTCATCCATTAGAATTTCTCCATAAAAGCTCATTTGTTGGAGCTCTAAAATTAGGTGGCATCACTGGGATTCACTATTGATCAAACCCAATATGAGATTCAACACGTTAATCATTAACGGAACCACCTATAAGAGAAGTGGAAGTTAACAGATATTACCACCCGAGCGATGTTATATGAGCCACGAAAAGAGTCTGTCACCATCGCACACCGTACCCTTAGGTCTTATGTGGATGGTATAAGGTGATATGTAACAAGACCCTATATCTATGATTTATTGCTTTATTTTTGGTAAAAATAATATACATTTATTTTATTGTTACATTGTGAATGGTTTTTAAAGCACAAATAAATTTTTTAGTTAATTTTAAATCTATGAATTAATGTATTTTTTGAATGAAATAATATTTTCATAAATTTTTTCTACTAAATAACTTTTTATTAAATATAAATGACCATATAATTTTTATTAATACAATTTTAATTTTTATTATGGTGTGAAAGATAATTTTGTCAAATCCCGTGAATTTTTTATATATATCGGTTTATATTTTAAAATAAAAAATTAAGATATTTAGAAAACTATTTACATAAAATAAATATTCTTTTTGTATACAGGACATCAAAATTATCTAACGGTAAATTTTTCATAATTTTCTGTGACAGTCTAATTTTTGTGTAAAAATTAAATACCATTTAAATAGAAAATGTGTTTTATGACATCATAATGACACAATAGTGGTATAATAAAATAATATAAATGGTGTGTTCGGTCAATAAATATTTTAACATTAAAATAATGTGATTTTATGTTTTTTTATTTATTTTAAAAATCCTTAGTGGACCCTCCAAGACTTATAAAACATTTTGATATTTTAAATTGATTTCCTTAAGAGTGTGACTCACCTCCACGAAATCAAGCCTAATATTTCAAGTTGTTGGGCCATTAGACTTATAAAATAATGATTTCCACTCACCTTTTCCAAAAACCATGGGAAAAACCATGGGAAAACCATGGGTTGGTTTGTGATTTTGATTAGTTTAATGTGTGGTGTCCAAAAGCTAAATAATAAAGAATTCTCTCTCCTTTCCAATATAAACCTACTCAATATCACATTCTTCTTTAGTCAAAGCATTTTGATCTTGAACAAAATTTTCCCTAATATTTCTAGAAGCCTCACAAGGTACCCTAATCTCCCAATAAGCCTCTCTAAAGCCTCTCCCAATTCTTTGGGATTACAATTCCAAGTAAAACATTTCTTCGTTTCTCATTTTCCCAAGTTTTTTTATGTTTTAGTACTCTTTTATGTTAAATTAAAAATCTAGGGGCATTATTTTGAACCTCCCCTATGCTTCTATCCTTATGTTTTAATTATTATATTCCCATTTCCCACTCATTAATTCCTCCCATGTACACCCGTTACCTTTCCGAAATTCCCTAAGGGACCCTCACATTCCTTCCTTATTTATGTCCAAGTTTCCTTATATTGTTATACCCTTCTATTTTAAATTAAAAATGTTGAGGTATGATTTTTAACCTCCCCAATACTTCCCTACTTATTTTTGAATGATGATATACCCCTTTATCTCTCATTAATGCCTCCCATGTACTCCTGTTACCATGTCTAAATTCCGTACAACATTTATCTCTCGTCATTTACATTCAAGAAATTCATATATATTATGCATCTCAATTCCATTAAATATGTTAGGATATTATGTTCCATGACCCCATTACTATCCATTTCATGTATAAATTATGAGATACCCCTTTCTCCTTCATCAACCCATTTTACGATTTCTATTTGGTTCCATTATATTACCAAAGTTACACCAAACCTTCTATGCCAAAATTATTGTGTCAGTGAATACAATACCCATTTCTCTATCATAGGTATTAAAATTTATGATTATGTACTTGTTGATTTAGTACTTTCATTTATTTATTCCACATATCTTATTCATATAATAAATTATTATGTTTAATAAATCCACATTGTATGATCCATGTGGCACACTTATGCTTGAAATGAAATGTTTATCAAGGGTGCACCCTGATAGCACTCCAATGCATTGGGTAAAAACTAGAATCATGATACGTCATGTTCAATGAGGGTTTACTCATTCTAATTCATGTTCAATGAGGGTTTTCTCAAACTCCATGTTCAATGCGCCTTGCATCATGCTAAAATCATGTTAAATGTTGTTGCCACGTTTCCATGTTATGATAATCTTGCTATATCATGACTTTATGTTCATGGTTCTATTCTGCTCCATTGATATGCCCGTTTCCTAGAATGTAATATTTTATTCAGGATTTTTCTTGTTTACTCCATTACTGGGCTTTATAGCTCACCATTTTCGTATGAATGTCCTCAGGTTATCCAAAGAAATTCTAAGTATGACAAAATGTTGTTGTCATGTAAAAGACGTTTTCAATAAAGATGTTGTGTTTTATGTTATAATTCGTTACTTAATGTTCCTAATCACCAAAGAAACTAGAAATATCAAACTTCTATGTTATATCAAGTGAAAATTTTATGTAATAAATAATGTTTAAGTTTGAAATAAAGATTGGGGTTGTTATATTTGGTATCAGAGGATAGGGTTAGTTATATTTGGATTAGGATTAGAAAACCCTAGTGAAATATTTAGTGATAAGACTAGGTAAAATAAAAAAATCCCTAAATTTTTGTGAGCATTGATTAAGTGGTTTATCAAGAAAATACATCCCTATCTAGATATGAGTAGGAAGAGGCTGATCTGGCACAAATGTATCTAGGGGTAAAACCCGAAAACACTGCTTTGGACTAGACTTGAATAGGAACTAGTGCAAAAAAATGGGTCTTGATACACTCTTCGTTATGATAATCTTGAGTTATATGATTTGGTAAATTCATAGGCAAATTATGAACCATTATTAAGGAAATTTAAAAAATAATTACCCTAAGAAATTATGTTAGGAAGTGGATCATGGATAACATATATTGAATCCTATAAATTCATAAGTTAAGGAAATAAATTTAATTTATAATTTACCCCTTTTTCATTGGATTCCCCTTTATGTGTTACCCCTAACTTTACTTTTATTCCCTAAAATGGTCGGTAATATGAGAACTCGGGCTAACAGCTGATGCAAAGATCAATGTGACGACTATTCTAATGAGATGCCCAATCTGATGGGAGTGGGAATCAAAAACATTGTTACAATACTCTATTAGTTAACTCATGTTTTGAAAAGAAACATGGGTCAAGAAGAATTTTTAACCCCCCATAAGAAAGAATAACTCACAATCGATAGATTCATGAGATAAAGGCCTTCTGCTTTTAATTTATCATATAATCCCTCAAATTATGAACAATGGATCAACTCCATTGAAATGATCTTCACCATACCTCAATGTTCTGAACAAGAGAAGGTTATTATGACTTCTTATCATATGGTGGGTGAATCTAGTCAATGGTGTACATTGATAAAAAATATGAAGCCTAAGAAAGATATCGAAGCATTCTAATAGAAGGATTTCCAAAAAAATGTTTTTTGTTAAATATTTTCCATGCACCCTCTGACATACGATGGAAAGGGACTTCCTTTCCCTTAAGAAAAAAGACGATGAATCCATTAGAGTTTATGAGTAAAACTTTGCAATGCTTTCATGATATGTTTCTAGCTTTTTCATTACCCCTGAATGCAAGGATGACCGCTTCTTTGGTAGGAAAAAACCTAGCCTACAGAAATCCCTAGAGATTTGTGACTTCGATATCCATGAGGAAATTATCTGATGTTCCCTCAAAGTTAAAATGGTGATCATAGAATCATAGGGGTATCAGGTGGATAAGAAGCATAATGTGTACATTAATTCGGGGGGTCCAATGGATAAATTCAATGGTGCTAATAAATTCCAGCACCCCACTTTCCAATGGTGTGGAAATAAGAACCCCAAATTTTTTTTGAAGAAGACGAGTAAATGATTTAGCTGTGAATGAGAAGGTCACTTAGATATTAATTGTTAGCAAGAAAAACCCGCTAATGTGATAGAGGAGAGGAATGGTCTGTGCGACCCTCATTGCATAGTTCATTACTTCAACTGCAAAAAAAACAGGGCACTTTTCAGACCATTTCCCTAATATAATGGTTTTCCGAGGAAACAAAAAACCTATAATGTATCAAGGGGGAGATTTATCCATTACTACTGCTAAAGCAAACCCTGACTAAAATGTGGTCACAGTTACACTTGTTATTCATTCAAGAAAATAGAATTTACTTTTTTATTCTAGTTGGACACATTATTTTATATCCCAATAGTTTAGAAGAACAATCCCAACATCACCATAAATCATGGAAGTATAGATTTCGGCGAGAACAAAAAATGGGGAAATCATTTAAACCCATGAATATAACTCTTCTTCTATCACAATTTGTGGATTAAACTTCCCTGAGAACCTTTTCATAATCTCTATCGTGTAATTTGATTCAATTATTTTCATGGATTGTCCTTCCATATATAGATCCAACATAAATTGTCATGAGAGGAAAATCACTCTTCATATGGAGAATCAACCCCCAATTATGTACACAAACAAGGAGGAGGATGAATCTTCTTTATCACCATCATCTCATGTGTGGATATTACTTCCCTATGATCATGCGTATATTTCTTAGATTATTGTGTCTAAGGAAGAAACCATCCTTAAAGACATGCCTATTGTGATGTAATTCACCAAAGTGTTCCCTGAGGAATTGTTTGGTCTTCCTCTTAAAAGATATGTTTAATTCTCTATTGATCTTATACCTAGGACATTTCTAATATCCAATACTCTGTATATAATCACTATTGAAGGGATTTAGGAGCCAAAGAAACAACTATAGTAGAATCTGGATAAAGGGTTTATACTCCCAACTAATTCACCATGGTGCGCACTAGTCCTCTTAGTCAACAAGATGGATAGGACAATGCGCCTTTGCATTGATTATCATGAGCTCAACAAAATCAAGACAAATAACAAGTATACTCTTCTAAGAATTGATGGATTATTAGATCATATACGTGGAGAAAAATAATTCTCCAAGGTGGATCTACGGTCGGGATATTTCCATGTAAGGGTGAAGAAGGAGGATCACCCCAAGACTGCTTTTTGTACAAGGTACGAGAACTATGAATTCATAGTAATTACTTTCAAACTCACTAATTCTCCATCTATCTTGATGGGCTTGATGAATATAGTATTTAAATATCACCTTAACAAATTTTTGGTAGAATTTATAGATGATATTATAATATACTCCAAAACCAAGGAGGGGCAGGAGGAGTATCTAAGCATTGTACTAGAGACCTTGCAAAAGGAGAAGATCTATGAAAAGTACATAAATTATGATTTTTGGTTGAATGAAGTCTCATTCTTGGGTAATATCATCACAAGAAATGGGATATATGTGGATCCCTCTAAAATAGCTACAATTGGGGGATTGCGGAGATCATCAGTGATAGATATCAGTAGATTCATGGGGTTAGCTGGATATTATCTTCGATTTGTGAGAAATTTCTCACGATTGTCAAACCCTTTTACCAAGATAACTCAGAAGGGAGTCAAGTTTTCTTATAGTGATGAATGTGAAGAGTGCTTCAAGGAGTTGAAAATGATGCATATCATTGTGCCCTTTATCACACTACTGACAAGTGGAGAACTTTTAATGGTATTTTGTGATGCTTTTAAGAAGGGACTGGGATGTGTGTTTATGAAAAATGACAAAGTCATTAAATATTTTTCTAAGAAATTTAATGTTCATTAGAAAAACTATACAACACATGATCTGGAGTTAGTTTTAGTAATCTTCAATTTAAAAATTTGTAAACATTACCTCTTTGGGGATAAGTGTTAAATATATACGGACTAAAAAAGCCTCATGTATATATTCACACAGAAAGAGTTGAATATGCTCCAATGAAGATGGTTAGATATGATCAAATACTATCACTGCTCAATCCATTAGAACCCTGGGAAAGTGAACACGGTGGTAGATTCTCCAAGTAGAATGGACCTAGAAATTCTATCATTAATTAGAATTTAAAATGATCCAATCTTCATAGATTTTATGAAGATGGATATGGGAATCATAAAGAAGGGACCATCACCAATCCTTTCACAAATTATTGATCAACTATCTATTTTGGAAAGGTTAAAGGATTATAAAATGGATGATGTGTGAATTCAGAAGAATGTGGAAACTATTAGAAAAGGGAAATCCTCAGAGGTCAATGTTAATGAAGAAGGAATTGTGAGATTTTGGACAAGACTATGTGTTCCATCAAATCTAAATTTAAAAAATGAACTTTTAGATGATGCACATATTTCTAATTTCTATATTAAACCATGAAACACAAATATGTATCGTGATATCTAAGTGTATTATTGGTGGGATAACATGAAGAAGGAGATCACTGAGTATACATCAATGTTCCTGGTATGTCATCAATTGAAGAATAAGAGGCATAAATCTAATGCAATAATTAAACCATTACCTGTACCAACAAGGAAATGGAGAAACATAACCATGGACTCTTTCACCAGAATTCTGAAGAAATCATAAGGAAAAAAATGATATATGGGTTTTTTTGGATTGTATTACAAAGACTACACACTTCATTGCAATTCAAGAGGATTTATCATTGGATCAATTGGGATCCATATATACCAGAGAAGTGGAATGGCTGCCTGGAGTACCACTATCTATTTTATCCGATCAAGATCCAAGATTCACCTATATGTTCTTGAAGAGTCTTAAACATGCTCTAAATACTATTATAACCTTCATTAAGGCTTATCATCCTCAAACTGATTAACAATTTAATCATACTATCCAAACACTTGAGGACATGCTGAGAGAATGCTCAATGGACTTCAAAGGAGGTTGGTATGAACATCTTCCTCTGGTTGAATTATCTTATAATAAAATTTCCCACTCAAGTATCCAAATGGATACATATGAAGCCCTTTATGGGAATAGGTGAATAACAATGGCATGTTGGGATGAATTTGGGGAGAGAAAACTCTTAGGTCCAGAAATGGTCAATGAAATGGTGGAGATGGTTAAGATCATCCTGTAACACATTAAAGCTATTCAGAGTCAACAAAAGAGCTATGTTGATAATAGTCTATGAGGCCTAGAGTTTGATTTTAGATACATGGTATTCCTTTTCATATCGTCATGGAAGAGATTTATGAGATTTGGTAAGAAGGAAAATCTTAGTCCAAGGTACATCGTCCCTTTTGAGATCCTTCATCGCATTAGAGCAGTGGCTTATCGACTAGCACTCCCACTGAACCTATCTCAAGTACAAAATGTATTCCATGTATCTCTCATGAGGAAGTACATTCCTTACCCATATCATGTACTAAATCCATAGGTGGAACCATTGAAGAATAACCTCTCCTATGAAGAGAATCCAATAAAGATCATATATTGTAGGGAAAAAGTTCTATGAAATAAGAAAATGTCCCTCGTGAAAGTGTTGTGGAAAAACTACACTTTTGAAGAAGAAATGTGGGAATCAGAGGAAGTGTGAGGTGGAGTTACCCACATCTTTTCATGTATGGGAAAAGAAAATTTTGAGGGAGAATTTTCTTAAGAGAGGGAGATTGTAACGACCCAAACTTTTATTAATAAAAATTTTTATTTATCTAATTAAATGTCTTATTATGGAAAATGGTAATATAAAATATTTACTTCCTTGGTTTTATGTTTTCAGATTTGAAAATACCATTACGAATTTCTTATAGTTGCTAATATAGCCTTTGAACACTGATCAAATGATTAGTATAAATATAAGGCTTTAATAGAACCAATTTACTCAGACAAAGGAAGTGATGTCCTCATCCAGTAAAATTTATCCATAAAAATCCCATTTTTCAGAGCTCAGAAAGGAGGTGGAATCACTGGGCTTCAATCTTGACCAATCTCAGGCTGGGATTCAATATGTTGAGATTGAATGCAATCTCCTATGGGAGAAGTTTAAGTTAATAAAGACTACCACTTGATTGATGTTATCCATGACACCCCAAGAGTTTGTCACCATCGCAAACCTTACCATTAGGTATTATGTGGGTGTTAAATGGGGATATGTAACAAGACCCTAGCACCATGATTGTGTGCTTTATGTTTTTTTTATAAAGAATATACATTTATTTTATTGTTACATTGTAAATGGTTTTTAAATAACAAATAATATTTTTAGTTAATTTTCAATCTATGAATTAATTTATTTTTTGAATTAAATAATATTTTAATAAAATATTGTTAATATATTAATTTTTATTAAATATAAATGATCATATATTTTTTATGAATACAATTGTAATTTTTATTAAGGATTGAAAGTTGTTTTTGTCAAATCCCATGAATTTTTTATAAATGTCATTTTTTATTTTAAAAGTAATAATTCAAATATTTATGAAACTATTTAGATAAAATAAATATTATTTTGGGATTCAGGATGTCAAAATTATCTAACTGTTAATTTTTCATAATTTTCTAAGGTAGTCAAATTTTTGTGAAAAAATTCAATATTTTTTAAATATATAATGTGTTTTATGGCATAATAATGACCCAATAGTCGTGTAATAAAATACTGTAAATTTTATTTTCGGCCGATATATATATTTATTTTAAAATAATGTGATTTTAGGTTTGTCTGATTTATTTTACAAAGCCTTAGTGGACCCTCCAAGACATACAAAAAATTTTAACAATTTAAAATTATTTCCTTGAGAGTGTGACTCACATCTACATAATAAAGCCTAATATTTTAATAATATAGGCCATTTGACTTATGAAAAAATGTTTTTCACTCCCCTTTTTCAAAAACCATGGGAAAAAACCATGTTTTGGTTGGTTATTTTGATTAGTTTAATGTGTGGTTTCCAAAACCTAAATAATAAAGAATTCCTTCTTCATTACTATATAAACCCACTCAATATCTCATTCCCCTTCACTAAAACCATTTTTAGCTCGACCAAACTCTTCCCTCCTATCTCTAGAATCCTACCAAGGCGCCCCAATCTCCCAAGAAGCTTCTCTCAAGCCTCTCTCAAGCCTTTGGGATTGCACTTCCAAATAAAGGATTTCTTTCTTTCTCATTTTTGTCCATGTTTCTTTATGTTGTTATACCCTTTTATTTTCAATTACAAATGTTGGGTTATGATTTCTAATATCCCTTATACTTCCTTCCTTATTTTTTAACGATGATATACCCATTTCTATCTCATTAATGTCTCCTATGTACACCTATTACCATGCCGAGATTCCGTAAGGGATCCTCACTTTCTTTCCTTCCTTATTTATGTACTAGTTTTCTTATATGTTTATGAAATTTAATTATCAATTAAAAATTCTGGGGTATGATTTCACACCTCCCCTATACTTTACTTCTTCTTTTTTAATGATGAGATACCCCTTTCTCTCTCATTAATTCTTCCCATGAACACCAATTACCATGCTGAAATTCAGTAAGGGACTTCTCTCTCCTCATTTACATTCAAGAAATTATTGTATATTATGCATAAAAATATCATTACATATGTTGGGATATTATGTTACATGACCCCCTTAATATTAATTAAATGTATAAATGATGATATACCCTTTTCTCTCTCATCAACCCATTTTATGATTTCTATTTGTCATTATTATACTACCAAAATTTCACCAAAATTTCCATGCAAAAATCATTGTTTAAGTGAATACCATACCCATTTCTCTATCATGGGGATTAACCTTTATGCACATGTACTTGTTCTCTGAGGACTTACATTTATGTATTCCACATATCTTATTCAGGGACTAAATTATGAGGTTTAATGAATCCATGTTGTATGATCTATGTGGCACACTTATGCATGAAATGAAATGTTCATAAAGGGTGTGCCTTAATAGAACTCCAATGAATTGGGTAAAGAATATTATCCTGATACGTAAAGTAAAATGAGGGTTTACTCATGATAATTCAAGTTCAATGATGTTTTACTCATTCTCTATGTGCAATGACCCTTGTCTCATGATAATATCATGTTACATGTTGTTGCCACAATGTTATGATAATCATGTTATATCATTCCTTTATGTTCATGTTTCTCTCGTGATCCATTTATATGAATATTGCCTAGAATGTACTATATTATTCATTTTATTCCTTGTTTAATCTCTTACTGGGATTTATAGCTCACCCATTTCTTATTCAAGTCCTCAGGTTATCCCATGCAATGTTATGTATGAAGGAATGTTGTTGTCGTGTAAAAGAAGTTTTCAATAATGATGTTGTGTTTTATGTTCTAAGTTGTTATGTAATGTTCTTAAGACCCAAAGACACTAGACTTATTGATCTTATATGTTGTATCAAGTGAAAAGTTTATGTAATAAATCTTATTTATGTGTGAAATAAATAGAATGGTTGTTATTGGATACATTGGATGCCTACTCATTTATTGAGTACTATATGAGGCATCTCAGGGGTTGTCTCAGTACAAAAACCCCATAACCATAAGCGATGAGTCAGATAACTCTCTACCCCTTCTTTCCCACATCGATTATTGATCATGTGGTCTTAGGGTATCTGATGGTCATCTTATCCTCATTAAAATTCTACACTAGCTAGGGAAATCCCAGTATATAAGCCACAATGAGTTCCATGACATAATCATTTCCCACATGAGGGTATATACATTGGGGACAATTACCCATGAAATTATTGAATTATGATATATTTTATTCACACAATAGCCAAGATACGCAGGATGTATCCTCAAGATTTGATCCCACATATTAGGTGCCCCAGTACCTTCACATATATCCCCTCTACATTATGTTAAAATACATTGATTTTAATAAACTACATGGGTTTTGATTCCTAAAATCACTAGGATACATAGGATGCCGCATAAAGGCACAATCCACTCCTCAGAATAAAAAACAACCTCCCTACATGCAGAGACATTTTCTGAATCAAATGGTCATAATGCTTTAGCATACAAATTCAGCTACACATAATACTGGGAAAGGGATGAATAAACTTAGATACATACATATGGATTCACTAACAAGACTCCCATTTTGTTTTTTCATCAATGATATTATCAATATTTTTTATATAAAGAGAGTAAACCTATAATAATTTTTTTAGGGTAACCAGTCTCGTATTGGGATTAGAAATAGATTCAAGATCATAACATAAATTAATAAGAGATTCCAAGAGTAGGAAATAATTCCTCTCAAAAGGGTGTGATGAGACCAACCAACTATCCCCTTGACTAATGTGATTACCCAAGAGTCGTTGAGCCTAAAAACCTATATGATAACTGTCCTTTCGAAATCATATTTATAACTAGATTCAAATGGTGGAACTATTGAAAGTTTCTAGGGAAGAATGAATGACTAGAACAATCCCATTCCATGATGGTCACCAAACGGTCCTGACCTAACAGATATGTGATGTGTTCATTTGTCATGTTAGTCTATATAAAGAGAATCAATAACATATAAGTATCCATAATATATTTATATACTCTATGTAACATGGTTTCAGGATATCCTAGTAAAATTTATTATATAAAAATATACACAGGTATATGATTTAGTGAGTGGAAAAAAGTATAGAGATACGTTTATTTGATGGAGATCACATCAACTCCATTTGAATCTTGGGTATCCCTAATTCTTTTCTAGAGGCCTCTCATTGCGTACATTTTTAAATTTGGGATTTAATATTTTATCAATGCTAAAAATATCTATACGGTCTCTCTTTATGGTTAACTAAATAGGGATTTATGTTTATAAAACTCCAAGGGCTATTAAAACTATTTTTTAGAGATTATCAAAATAGATTTTTTGCTGGATATTCAAAATGAATTTTATAAGATGTAATAAAAAATAACATTAATGATGACATTGTAAAATTTATTTATAAATATCTAAAAGTATTTTTGGATTTTTTTTTTCTAAGATATTATATATGATATTATATAATGTTATTTGACTCATTGTTTATAAGGATTTTGTGAAATTTGGAGATTGTTGGAGATATTCCATAGGATAATATAAAGTAGGTGATGTGTTTGGCTATATCATATTTTATAATTTGATTATATAGTAAGGTATGATATACATATTTCAAATAAAATACTATAATAAAATTGGTATATAATTGGTGTCAATATGATTATATCATATCACTACTTCCTAAGAGAGTTGTAGTGTATGATTTGGTTTCATAGTATGATAGTGTTGTGTAAATAATTTTATATTATTATTCACGTAAAACTCTATGATTGATGATGAATTAAAACATTAGGTGTAAATGTTTGGGTAATCTTCCACTAATGGTATTATTTTTTAGGTTTCATGTATGAAACACATGGGATAATTGGTGAATGAATTTATAATGTAAATTCAATTATGATCAAATGATTTGTCATAACCTTATGTTACTAATGCATTACATGTATTCTATGTAAAAAAAATTAAATGTGTGAAAGGATTAGGGAGCATCTATAATTCTTATACAATGGGTTCAAATCCTTTAGAATGGTGTTCTATCGAAGGATGTTTTTAATCTCAATTTTTTAGAATATATCGTCCACCTTAATTCTATGTGAGAGGTACTAGAATACCATGGGAGATTATGAGGATAAAATGAAATAATTTGGTGATTTAAATTGCATTAAAACTGGTCTATAGGGTATATTTTTGAAGGCCATATCCACGGTTTTTTGAAACAGTGGATATAGAGTTTTTAGTTCAAAATCTACAGCCACAGTTCTGTAAAACTATGGCTACAGAGTGTTTTTGTGAGGGATATAGCCACGATTTGTGTTAAACCATGGCTATAGGGTATTTTTCCTAGACCTATAGCCATTGTTTCTATAAAACCCTCGCTATAGTGTTTTTACAAAGGGTTATAACCACATTTTGGGTAAAACAATGGCGATAATGTTTTTTTCGAACGAATATAGCCACGGTTTGTGTAAAACCATGGATATAAGGTTTTTTGAGGTCTATAGCCACAGTTTTCCTAAAAATTGGATATATAGTGTTTTTATTATTTTCTATAGCCACAGTTACTCAAAATCATGGCTATAGGTCTCCCTCCCTTACACTGGAAAAAAAATTAACCTGTGAAAAAATAGAGGGAAGGGATATAGCCACCATTTACATGCTATATCCACAATTTTTAATTATATATATATATATCTCTAAAGTCATCTTTGGTGTATAATTAAGGTGGTAAGTGTACATAAAGGACGTGAAGAGAACAAATATGGTTTGGAGCTCATTATTTTTGGGCTATAGACACAATTTACAAGGGCTATACCCATGGTTAAAAATCGTAGCTACAGCCTTGTTACCATGATGGGAAACTATGGAAATAACTGTAGTGCCATGGTGGAAAGCTTTGTGGGATATAGCCATAGGTTTTAAGACCATGTCAAAAGATCTATTGTCATAATGGACAACTTTGACTATAGTCCAAGAAAATTTTGGCTATAGCTTTTAGCTATATCCATGCCAATACGTGCCATGCCAAATTGAAATCATGGATATAGATTATATTCAAAGTTTTGACCCCTATAGGCAAAGTTATTGACTATGGATATAGCCAAAATTTATACTTGTGTTAGGTTATCCTCTAGACACTAAACAGAGGAAATAATTCACTATCTACTTCTCAGGTATCTTCATCAAATGTGTGGATAAAGACAATATTGTCATACATTATTTGTGTAAGGTACATATTTTTATCATTTTATATTATACATGGTTTCACTTCCAATGCATATAGATATTAGGTTTTCAGTTTCTTAAATATTTGGTTCATTTAATAAGTGTTATTAAATCCTTAAAATCCTACCCATTTTCATCATTATTTACAATTAAACTTCATTTTATTTTTCTTTTATATTCGTTTTATGTTTCCTTGAAAATTCATGAAACATTATTATTCATTTTATTTTATTATACATTTAATTATTTGTTTGGGTTCTATTGCTAGTTGATTCATCTTATACCATTGGGATTTTATGTTTTTTTATTATTCGTTATGGTAATTACTTCCACATTTTTTATTATATGGATATTCAATTTGGGTTCTATGGTTTTTAGTAACTAGATATATGTTCTATACCCCATGTTTTAGGATTTCTCTATGTTCTTTGGTCATTGTATGCTTTTTGACCTCACTATATCCATGTTTTATACCCAAAAACCAATGATTTCTATCTCAATGTTTATTTATCACTACCCACACCTTGGATGTTTGAAATTTCTATTATGTTTAATTCATTTGACAATTATCATGATTCTTGCTTGAACCACTTGTTTTTATCGAAATCTTAATGCCTAGATTTATTTATTCCCTTTGGTGTTTCATTAATTTCTGGTTTTTTTTTTGGAGAGAGTGATATAGGACCCATTGAGAGACTATGATTATCTTTTTCAATTTAGGGTTTTCTATAAAGTCCCATCTATAGAGTTTCTATTACTGAATTTGCTGAATATATTTTTTTCTCATGAGTTACAAACCAAACTATTAATGACATTTGAAAATGTGTTCAATTTCATTAAGGATACATGTTTTCCACTAAAATATTTAATGGTTTAACTAAGCCTTGGAAAATGAGTATCAATTTTTTTAAGCATATTTCATCATCTTTTCAACTCCATTGTTTCACTCATTCATTAAAAAAGAATATTTTCCATACATGTTAATTAGGTTCAATAGAGTTATAAGTGTTTATTATAAGATATTTTATTATCATTAAATTCTCAATTCCTTTATTATATAGTTATATTACATTCCTTTTATAGTAAATATATGATTATTTGTATTCTTATCATGTATATTAGTCTAATTGGGTTTGAAATAAATGAATATTTTTCAGGTAAAATATTCTTTTTTTCTTTAAAAATTTAGAATATCTCAAACACTTCTATTAACAATTTATATGATTTCACTAATTATGTTATTTTGAATCTTTTTTTATTCATTATAAATAGTTTTATACTCTTAGACTGTATATTTAATTGTTTCATAAATTTTTTATGTTATGCTTCCAAAACTAGGGAAATGGTTTTCAAGACATTAATTTTTTTTATTTTCTATGTAATCCATGCCATGAAAAATATATTGTGTGTTTAATTTTATTATACTATATTAATTATATTCTATTCATTATGGTTTTAATCATGGTATGAGATTATGAAATATTTTTTTATTTTTTTATTAATTATTTTAGTATAGTTAATATAAATATTTTATTAGAATAGTGTTAAATAATAAGTATTTTTATTATAGGGTAAATACTTAAATAATATTGATAACAACCTAATATATGAAACTTATTTCTTAGCTAATAATTCTATTCATAAAGGCTAATGGATAAACATTAAAGTGAGTTTTTATGATTTTCCTAGTAAAGGGAAAAAACATTACATTGAGCACCTCTAAAGGATATGTAATATTCATTCTATCATTAATAATATCCCTTGGATAATACAGAAGATATTAAGCTAGATATAAAAGATTTTTTCCTTTCTTTCAAATGATAAATAAGCCACTACCTAATACATTTTTCATGAAATAGATGGTACTTAAAGAATTATATCACATGTGAATACTTCTGAGTACCTCTGTGAGAAACTCTAATGTATAAGATAATTATATTTGGGATGCACTAATCTAATATTTTTATCCATGGACAATAAATGTGTAATGTTTTGAAGAATATTATTCTTAAAAGTCACCTGACCAAAATCATATAAGATATTGTACTTTGATGATAAGAATATTAATTAATCTTTTTAATCATTTATACATGAGTTATTAGACACATTTTTTTCCATGTGAAAGTAATGTTTGAATATTTCAAATAAAATAATATTTTCTATTTGGTTGGCATGAACAAACTGGTAATGGGATAAAATGATCTACCAAGTGGCTTTCATCCATCAACCAAGGGAACAAAATAGTATGGGGAATGACCCATGAGCCTAGGAAGAGTCTGAAAATAGTCAACACGGAAGAATAATTTCTTAACTGAGGAACACATGAAATTCATTCATGAATTTTTTTAGGGAAAAAGAGATGGATATGATGAATTTGATTTAGACCGATGGTTGATGGTGGGGGGCTAATTTCTCACACAATCATTGATGTTGGGTCGTAATTTTAATTATTAATGGAAACTCCCAATTGTTCCCACATCAATAACTTGGTAAAAACCTTATTTACAAAGGAATGTGGTTAGTTGGGGTTTCAGACCCAATGACACATAGGTACTCACATTAGTCAAGAGGATGGGAGGTCATGATCATATCACCCTTTTGGGGGGACTTTTTTCCTACTCTGGGATGCTATTATATATTTAATAATTGTTCATGAATCTCTTACTAATTGTAATATGGGACCAATTACCCTAAAAATATGGCCATAGGTTAAACCATTTTATATAAAAAATAATGGGACCTCATTAGTGAATCCACCAATATGTATCTAAGCGTATTCATCTGTTTTCTAAAAATGATTGGTTCTTTATATGCTGAAGTCGCATAACCAAGAAATTCAAAAAAAATCCACGCATGGAAGTGTTTAATATTTATAAGAGAAAATTGATCCATTAAAATGTGTCCTATATAAGATATTTTTTACTGGAATCAAACCCCACGTAGTTCATTAAAGCCCATTAATTTTAATGTCATGTGTAAATGACATATTTTTGGGAACCTGGAACCGGGTTTTCAAGCTTGAGTATCTATGAGACATCTTTTGTATCTCAGTTTTGGCTAGAATCAGAGTTATCATAGTTCGTTTACACCCTTTTGACTAGACCCAGGTTATATTTCCTTATATGGAGGTAATAATATCATGACACTCATCTAGGATTACACACTGAGGTTTCCATGTACAGAGGAGATTCATGATGTGAAGGATATGGCCATTTTAACTCGGTAAGACCATGTGATCCACAATCAATGTGAGAAATAAGGGATAAAATTTAATCAGCCTCACTACATATAGATGTGGGAATTATGTAATATGATAGCCCACAGGATGTTTAATATAGATCTTGGGACTTTAGAATACATCACTTGTATCCTTGTTATAGCAAGAATCATAGTCATTGTATTTTAGTTTGACTCTTGATCCACTGATTGATGATGTAGAATGATCAACTCATGGTAATCATTAGGTCTTGATGGTTGAAATGTCGGAGACATGAAGGGACTTACATCGAAGTAGATTCATATTTGAGCTTGGGCCTTCAGAAGGCGCCATAGGTATCCTAGTCATTTCAAGAATCAAAGATCCAGTAGTTTAGTTGATTGGGGAATACACATTGTAGTTTCCCTTTGTAAATATATGGTCATTGAAATTTAATAATCCCAAGTGAGATATACTCAGTGTGTGAAACAAGGGATTGAAAATGACTAGCCTCACTATTTTTTGATGTCGAACATATGTTTTCATACAACCCTAATGATTTTTTTAATATGGATATTGAGCCTTAGGAAGGCCTCCTATGTATATTGGTATAGAAGGAATAAGATTCAATATAGTTCAATTGTTTTTTGCTTACACCATGATGTTTCCCTTTATTGAGGCAGAACAATATTTTCAAGCCATGGGATTCCATATTGAACTGGCTTGATTTTATTCCCAACAAACATTGATTATATGCTTGACATGATGTGGTTGTATTCTAGACATGTTAGAGGTTGTCTTCCTGGCATGTCCAAAGAAAATGGCATGATCTGGTTGACTTTTCTAAGGGACATCATATAATCTATATGGAATGTCGAAGGGTTGTCGCATGACCATGAAAGACTTGTCCAAAGGACATCGAAAGAGGTGACTGTATTATCCTGGAATCCATTGTATTATTTTGGCTGACATTCTTTGAGGGCGTTGCATGATCCAGCTGACTTTATCTGGTTTCATCATGAAAGATGATTGACACACGTAGAGGGAGTCACTAGAGCCAATGTGATATGTCTGAAGGTTTATTCATGATCCCAGATAACATGTATGTTGATCGCCATGAAATCCAACTAACATGTCTGAAGGACATCATGAGATTTAGTTAGTGTTACCATAGGATGAAGAGAAAGCAAATTGGCATTCCCTTGTTCTATCACGATATTCAGCTGACATGTACTGATGCTACCATATTATCAATGTGACATGTATGATGGGAAGTGGACGGTCAGGATGGTAGGCCTAGAGGGCTTTGTGAGGCATGGTTACATGCCCGTGGGAACCATGTGAATTTTTATGACCTATCCGGAAGACTTCCCATGATCCAAATAGTATATCAAAGGAGAGTTATGAGATCTAGGTGATATTTACTGGTGTTGTTGCATAACCTAAGTGGTTTTCTTGAAGCGTATAGTGACCCAGACTTAACTTACATGGATATTACATCATTTTATATGAATAATTAGTATATTACAAAAATAACGTCTTGAGGACTATAATAGTTTAGTGTCTCTAGAAATGTGGAAACATTATATTCTATCTTGTTGAAAGATATTTAACATCATTCTTAAAGATATTCCCATTTAGTACTCCTACTTAAGCTCATTCTTGATAACCTAGGGAATGGAAACATAATAAAGGGGTGATCTCAAATACACAATAAGGGTAAACATGGGGGATATGTAAGCATAACCGAGGCATAAGGGTATGATAACATGATCTTATTATTATAATATTATACCTTGGACATAAAAGATCATAATCAATGGTTGTGGCATAATGATTGGTATTTCATTAGACATAAATCATAATAGTGATAAATCATTTGAAATCAATCATAAACTATAAGAAAATATCATATAAGTGTGTCACTATTATAACTATAGAAAACCATTTCATATGTCAATGCTATCTACTAATACCATCAACTTAGTGGATTAGGACACACCTGTTTTCCCTTTTTGGATCAAGAAACACATGCTTACCATAGTTGATTTGGAGATACGTGTTTCCCAATGTGGATCAGAAAAAAACTATTTCCCATAGAGGATAAAGTCAATCGATATGTTTTACATCATTATCTCATGATATATACATCTTTATCAAATGCATTAGAGGTGGATATATTTCCCACCCATCTAATAATGGATTCATACATGCGTGTGTCATAAGATCATAAAAATCATATCATAACCCATGAAATGAAATGGGTATCACAAAAAGTAATCATATCATTACCTGTGGAAAAGAGATAGGTTTCATAATTATTTCATCAATGAATTACCCATGAAAATAAGAATTTTACAGAATAATATAACACATGAAAGTAAAATGGGTTTCATAAACATATAATCCATAAAATAGATATGATTTTCATAAATATATAACCCATGAAAGATAAATGGGTTTAGTAAAATCCTTCCATAAAAACATGAACCATTTAGAGAAATATTTTTAATGGAACCATTGGATAATTTCCCCATAAAATAATTATTAACACCAATGGCTGGCATATTAGATGGAAAATTATTTTTAAATATATTTTCAAAATCTTTCAGGAGGAATATATCAGTTCTTATTTGAGATATACCATTTAAAACAAAATCCATTTGAAAACCATTTTCTTTTCAAATAAACTTGAAAATTATAATTGAGGCTAAAAAAAATTTAAATCATTTTTCATTAAAAAATATAAAAGAATCTTGAAAATAATTAAAATAATTTTTAATCATAGAAACTTTTTGAAATCCCTTTTCTTTGAAAACCATTTTAAAATAAAAAAATCCATAATATTTAGAAAAAATTTTCTTTAAAAATATAATTTTAATCATACAAAGTATTCTTCATGGAAATGATGGGCATGACGATAGGTAAGTCTATGCAGACAAAAAATTCCTTTTTTCACCATAAAAGTTTTAAAAATTTCATTGATCAAAAAAAGACAAGAATATTCCTTTTAAATGAATTTTTTATAATTTTAATACATGGGTAAAAATGTTCATTAAACATCACAGGATAATATGAAAACATTATTTGAAAAAAAATTAGATAACATGATTTGAATGAACAAAAATATCTAACTAAAATTTGAAATAAAGTCATATTTTCATAAAACATTTAATTATCTTAAGTACAATGGAATGGAAAAAATGGTACCATTACTTGGATATAACATTTATAACCATAGGGTATGAAACATTCATGAGGATTCTTGAAAAATACCAAAAATTCACTCAAATTAAATTTTGATTTTATGATTTTAAAAATGATGTTTGTGTTAAAAATATGATTTAATATGGGTTCTCCATTAAAAGTAGGTAAAATCACTTATTAGAAAAATATAACTTTTTATTCATAAAATTGGATTTATTCTAATATATTACTTACCAAATTTATTTATGAGTATTAAAAATATGTATTGAATATATAATATATAAATTTAATTAAAACATTAGTCAAAAGTGGGTTGTTTAATTTATTGATATAACATAGTGTGTGTACATATAAAAATATTTTTCTTAGAAATGAAATTTATATATTTTCAAATAGTTTTTACATTAACTTATAGTAATAGATAACCAAAAAATTAATTTCAGGTATATGTTTAAATAAAAATTTCACAGTTTAGTTAATATTATTTGTAACTTCATTTTCAATGGTAAGGTGGTAGCTATAATAATATTTTAATAATATTATTAATAGTATATTTTAGTTTAGTAAAACTCATCCTTGTGTATAACACAAACTATTGAAGGAACTTGGTATTTTGTTTAACATAATAAAAACATAGTGTTGCATGTATCGTAAGCTAATTAAAGTGTTTCATGTAGAATAATCATAACTTGGAATTGTATATAATGCAAGGAAAAATTAGTGATTTTGTATAATAAAAGCTATATTCAGTGTTGTGTGAAATGAAAAATATCAAAAAAATAAAAATAATTCAAAAAATAAAAATTTAAAAAATATTTGGATGTTACATTATACCCCCATTAAAATTAATTATTCCTTTAATTTTTTTGGGTTATCATAGGTTTAATACCTAAAAGTTCCTTTCTTAGAAACCCACATCATAAAAATGAATACTGAAACATTATTTAAATAGGGAAATTTGGAACATAATAGTTACTCAAAGTAACCCATGAAATTGGATTCCGTAAAAGAGAACATAGTCTGAGAGTGAATATGTGATATACAAGAAAAACATAATTAATTTTGTAGATTGATAATGTTCATTGATCACCAGTTTTTTAATGATCAATGAAAGTTTAAGGGCCTCAAAAACAAAAATATATGATTACTTATAAGACCATAGGTTCAATATAAATAATTTTATTAGGATAAATATTTTTCAATATCCTTTTCCTAGATTTGAGGAATTATTTTACTATCTAAGAACATAAGTCAATATACTTACTCGATCTTATCCCTTTTCATATGAACAATATCACCCTTTGGTTTTTCCTTGATCAACTTCCACTTCAACTATTACTATAAGAAATTAAGGTGAATTTTTCATTATTGAAACATTATTAGATTATGAGATACATATTTAGAATTATAGGTCATTCCATCTATCTCTATCAAAAAAAATTAGTACATGTTATCCAATATGAATTAATCCTTATATGGTGAGATAATATCTTAAAACTATAAAACCACATATAAATATTAACATATACCATTCGACAAATGGTTAACCTTATAACCCTTCCAAAATATAATTCACCCCTTATTATTTCAAAAATTTATTATCTTATACCAAAAACATTTTCATTTGAAACTTGGGTCCATCATTGTACCAATACAATATCAAATCTTATTTAATTGTTCCATAATCCATGTATAGAGTCTTAATCACATGAAATTTTACTAGAGGATGAAAAAAAATATTTTCATTGGGATTATTCATGAAAAATCAAACATGAAACTACCCAAATTTAATGAGAGGATATGTATACCATAATTATAATAATTCAGTTCATCCATTATGATTACATAATTTTTACCTTTATCCTTCATATTAATAGATTTTTAATGTTGATCATCATCTATAACCTTTGGTTTTAATCACATTCTAGAATAATTCTCACACTACTTACATTTTAAATAGTGTATTGTGGGAGGTTCATTCTCTAGATATTTCTCTTTATTCTCTTTACCTTGTCAGTCATCCACTTTATGACCTTTATTTCCAAAATTAAAACAATTTGTACTTCCCCTAAGATAATTTCATCCATGTTTCCTCCTACACTTTGAACATAATATAAATCAAATATTATTCCCTCTATAGTTTTTAGGATTTTCTTTTAATTATTTCTTTATATTATTATAATAATCTTGATATTTATAGGAAAATTCAATCTCACTTTTTTTAAGAAGAGTATGAGGTAGGTATTTACTACAAAATATGTTCTTGGACTCATCCCAATCCATGGAGACAATTTTATCCTTTTGGCTAAGATTCTTGATAAAGATCCACCACGGATTCACTTCACCTTCAAAAAATATGTCCCAAACATAACTTTTTTTCAATCAAAAGAATGGTGAATGAAAACTATATTTTCATTTCTACATCTCCATTTCTATGCAACTATAGAATCAATCATCCCACTAAAACAAGGTGGATGTTTCCTTAAGAAGGATTCATCCCCCTTTGTTAATTTGGAAACTCATGTTGATTCATGTATTGATAAGTGTTTGTGTTCAAAGTAACGACATTTTTATCTCCATTTTCCATAACATTTATTTTCTCAGGAGGACCATCATTGAATTTTCCATTGAATTCCTCATTAACATGGTTCCTTTGGGTTCCAACCATCCACTAAAACCATAAATCATAGTTTTAAAAACACTTTTGATAGGTGAAAAACATATAATCATGAAAAATTACTTATCGGATATCTAAATCATGACACCTTGTTTTAAATCAATTTCACCTTATGCTTATTATTAGAGACATCCTTATTCAAATCCTTAGAAATATCCTTAGGGATCTCACTAAAGTTTTCTCATCCTAGTTTCTATAGGTTGACTAAACCTTTCCTTTAATACCAAATATAGTGAATTTGGCTTAACATACATGGATATTACCTCATTTTAGATGAATATTCTTCACATTAAAAAATTAATTACCCTAGGAATGCAATAGTTTAGTGTCTTTGGAAACATGAAAACATAATATTATAACTTAGTGAAATAACTTCAACATCTCCATTAAATATCTTCCCCTTTAATACTCCTACTTAAATCATTTATTCATGACTTGGGGAAAGGAAACATAATATATGGGTGAACATAAATGATCATTAAGGTAAAACAAGGGAGATATGTATGCACAACATGAGTATAAGGGTATGATAATGTGATCCTAACGTTAGAATATCATACCCTATATATCAAAGATCAAAAATCAAGTGTCATGGACTAAATATTGGTAGTTCATAATACAATAATCATAAGGGTGATAAATCATCACAAATAAATCATGAACCCTAAGCTCATATCATATAAGTGTGGCACCATTATAACTATATATAACCATTTCATGTTTCAAGGTTAACTACCAAGACTATCAACATAGCAGATTAGGACACACATATTCCCCCTTTCTAGATGAGGACACACTTATTCACCATATTTGATCAGGTCCTTTGACCTATTTCCCAACATTATCACATGAAATATAAATCGTTACCCAATGAATTTGGGGGATATATAGGGATTATTCATCTTTTAATGAATCCATAGATATTTTCATCGCAAGATTAGAAAAAGTCATAAGATAACCCATGGAATGAAATGGGTATCATAAACAAGTAATAATATCACAACTTATGGAAAAGATACGTGATTCATAATCATTTCATCAAAGCATAACCTGTTAATAGAAGTAGGTTTCATAAGCATATAACCCCTGAAATTAAAATGGGTTTAGAAAACAACTAATCTAGGAAAGAGAAATGGGTTTCCTAAAACTATAACCCATGAAATATAAAAAGTTCTCATAAAAATTATTCCATCAAAACATAAATATTTCAGATAAATAATATGAATGGAACCTTTTGATCATTTCCCTATAAAGGCATATGTAACACCAATAGATGACATCATAAATGTAAAATGATTTTGAAATATATTTTAAAAACATTTATTGAGGAAAATATATTTTCTTATTTGAGAAATAATTTTTAAAACATAAAACCCTTTGAAAACCATTTTATTTTTAAATAAACTTAAAAATATATAAAAGAGTTTAAAAAACATTTTTAAAACATTTTTCCCTAAAAAATTATAAAAGAATTTTGAAAACAATAAAAATATTTTTTAAAACATAAAACATTTTTGAAATCCTTTTTCATTGAAAACCACATTAAAAAAATATACAATATTAGGAAAAAAATTCATTAAAAATATACATCTAAAAATACAAATTAATCTTCAATGAAATTATTTTCATGATGGTGGGTAAGTCTATACATATCGAACATTACTTTTTCCACCATAAAAGTTTTAAAAAGTGCTTTGATTGAAAACTTATGAGAATACTACTTTTAAAATAATATTTTAAAAAAGTAATAAATGTAAAAATTCATTTAAATATCTTAGTATAATATCAAAACTTTTTTTAAAACATTTTAATAAAACTCAGTTTGGAAATAACACAGATTTCCAACCGAAAGGATAAATAATGTTGGATTTTTTAAAAAAAATATTAATTATATTAAGTAATAAAGAGTGGAATTAATTGTACCATTAAAAGGATATAACATGAATAAATAGAGGGAAATAAATTTCATGAGAGTTCATGAGATATGGATCATATGTTTTAATCAATTGAAGCATAATCATAAACAATCTCGATAAATGAGGAAATTATATCAGAAAATAGTTACCACTTTAGTAACATGGAATCATAATAAAATTTAAATAATAACATTAAATTGAGTTCGACATATCAGTAATAGAATTATATTCATTATATAACATGTAAAAGGTTGAATATACTCCCCATATAAAAATATAGGTCCATAACATGACATGTGTCTCAAAGAGGGAATATTTAGATAATATTACTTTTCAATTTTTGGTAATGTTTGGACCATAAACTACATGAAATAAATATCATAAAAGTGATATTTTAATACCCATAAATTAAATTAATGGTTATTATATAAATCACACAACAAAAATAATTGGTGAATAATACATAAGTCTCATAGAAATAAAAGTGAGAGGAGAAAATCCTTAACATAAGTCATGACTTTCTTCATATATGTTAAAACCTCATATATAATAAATATAAGAATTTTATACATATAACACATAAACCTATTATTATATATAATACCATATATTATTTTTTTATGTCTTTATATTAATTTTTTATTAACTACTCCATGTTAATGTTACGTTTTGCGTAATATCCACTTTGTTTTTCATAAATTGTTTAACTTGTTATTCTTGATACTTTTATTTTTTTGAGATAAGATAAGATATATTACTGATCAAGAAAACCATGCCTATAATGAAAATCAGGAAACGAGTCCACCCAAAAATGATCACCCCATGATTTCCCAAAATGATCCGAACAATGCGCTTCTATATTCCCCCCTTCCTTGATAAAAGAAAATTTTCATGCAGCAAAGACTTCGGTTAATGACCAGATCTTCTTAAAGATAAGTCCATATGGTTGAGATGCATCATCCTTCGAAGCTAGAGCATTCACCACTTCGAGGCAGTCAGATTCCATCAAAACGCCCGGCCAATTTTTTGAACAGGAAAAAATGATCCCATGGAGGATGGCAGAGGCCTCTGCCACCACAGGGCTCCATGGGAAAGGCACAGCTCGACAATAATCTTCCAAAATCTGGCCAAAACTATTATGAGCAATGAGTCCAATACCGACCCTGGAATTAGCAGAGATAGTAGCATCTGTATTGATCTTGAGGAAACCCTCAGGGGGGAGACCAACAAGGAACTGGTTGTCGAGCATTGCACAATGGAGGCAATGAATCATTATTCTTACAATATTTCATCCATTACCTAGACTTATCCACCCAAAGATGATCGTGGGTCACCTTTATTTAGAAAATGAGATCATTTAGTCGAGTCCACACAAACCAAGAAATTGTGCAGATCAACCCTACCACTCTCAGTTTAAGAGAAGCCACCCATTTAACCATATTTTGGACCAACCCAATTGAAAGATCAAAGAACAAACCAAAATCCGATTTCCATGCCTTCCACACCCCTTCCACCCCATGACAATAAAGAATTTCATGCAAAATGTATTCTACCTTCTAGAGGCACAACATACAGGTTTCATCCTTTACCAAATGTCATTGTACCAAAAAGTCACGGGTTTGGAGAACCCTAGAGTAGAACTGCCACTAAAAAATTTTCCCCTTAGGAGGGAAAGTGAGAAACCACATAATCTTCCATCGATAATCAGTAAAGGACTGAGCCACTCTTTGGACCCACAATTTGTAACCCGATTAGATAGAATATATTCCATGAGACTCCATGGTCCAGTAATGCTGGTCACTACCCATCCCTGGTGTGAGAGGAATACTTAGGATGAGCTGACAGTCAACCTCATTAAACTAGTTGTAAATCTTCCCGTGATCCCAGTCCACAAGTGAGTCATTGATCAGATCTCGTAACCTTGCATCTTCAAAACTAGAAAAAATATTCAAAGAGACCTTATGGTTAATTCCATTTTCCATCCATGATTCCTTCCAAACATGAATGTTATGCCTGTCAAAAATTCTCCAGATGCAGCCCATGTCAAGGATGGATTTTGCGCCCCAGATGCTTCTCCACAAAAAATTCAACCTTGGCCCCAACTGGGCATGCAAGAAGTCATAATGAGGGAAATATTTTGGTTGTAAAACCTTTGAGAATAGGGCATACGGATGGGAGAGGAGGTTCCATTATTTCTTTGATAGAAGAGCCTCATTAAACCATTTGAGATTCCTAAATCCAAGCCCCCCCCCCCCCCGAAATTTTGAAACGCACAGCTTCTCCCAAGACATCTAGTGTGAGTTATGTTTTCCCTCATAAGAGCCCCACCATAAATTGGCCAATTAGGAGTGGATCTTATTGACGAGAGTTTCCAGGAATTTAAAAAGTGACATAGCATATGAATGGATTGCTTGGGCCACTGACTTCATGAGAACATCCTTTCCCAGCTTGGAAATATTTTTACTAAACCAAAGACAAATCAGATTATCCACCCTGTCCACAATTGAGGCTAACACTTGTTTCTTTGACCTACCATTAAGGGTCAGAAGGCTAAGGTACTTAGGATGCTTCTCAACCAGTGTAAAACCACATATTCTCTACACCTACTCTCTATTTACTTGTGAGACACCTTTACTGAAAGATAACTCTGATTTTGAAGGATTAAGAAGTTTCCAGAATCCCTTTCGTACAGATTGATGATATGAAACGCTGAACTACATTCTTGTGCGGTAGCATGAGAAAATATAATGATATCATCTACCAAGAAAAGATGGTAGATAGGGGGAATTTCTACATAACTTAGCACCATGGATAATTCCTTGATCCTCCGCCTTCAAAAAAAGGTGAGAAAAACATCAGCCACCAGGATGAAGAGATAAGGTGATAGGGGATCCCCTTGTCTCAAACCTCTTGACGGTTTAATGCTTGCTGAAGGGGCCCCATTAATATTAATTCTATATGCGAGAGACATAACACAATTCATAATTTTATAAACCCATCTCATCCCAAATCCCATCTTAGAGAGAACAAGTTCAAGAAAAGTCCATTTAACTCTATCATAAGCTTTAATCATATCTAATTTTATTGCCATGATGACTCTCTTAGAAGAGGAACGAGTTTTCATAGATTGGAATACTTAAAAAGCGATGGTAGCATTATTAGTAATAGATCTCTGTGGAACAAAAGCACTTTGGTTATCAGAAACAGTTAATGAGAGGAAGTCCATATGTCTAGTTACCAAGATTTTGGAGAAAAGTTTTTAAACCACATTGCACAGACTGATTGGCCGAAACTCTGAGACTTTCTGAGGGCAATGAGTTTTTGGGTAAGGGTAATAAGAGTTTCATTAAGTGATTCAAGGGATGCTCTACCTACCCACACCTCCTTTATCAGGGCCACCACATCAGGTCCAACGATATACCAAAATCATTTAAAGAACAGAGCATAAAACCCATCAGGACTCGGGGCCTTGGTAGAGTGAATAATATGCAGAGCGCCAAAAACATCATCGTCATAGATATCTCTTTCAAATTGACGATTCATATCTTTCTTAACCAAATTTGGGATGCAGCTAGTCAGACCTGTAGGAGTGATGATTCTTTCTTCTTCATAGATTTTGTTGAAACAATTCAGGATGATGGAGTGAATATCCTTGATATCATGAATAGCTCTCCTGATGGGATCTTTTATATGCGCTATATGATTTAATATTCTCCAAGTAGATGCTCTGTGGTGAAAGTAGTTGGTATTTTGATCGCTATCTCTAATGTGAGACTCTCTTTCCTGAAGAAACCAGAAACTCTCCTTCTCCCTCAGCTCTGCATTAAGGTTCTTTTCCACAGTAGATATATTTTCAATAACTGGGGCATAACAAGGAGAAGAGTAGAGTCCCTTTAAGCGAGTCTCATCCTCATTAATGCGTCTGTCAAAATCTCGGAACCTCGCTGAGCTCCACTTCTATAAGCAATACACAGTATTGTAGATATTAGACATGATGCATAGATTTGATCCCTCCCATACCACTAGGACCACCTTTCCACAGTTGTTGTCTTGGAGCCACATACTTTCAAATCGAAATGTCCGCACAGGACTCCTCTGTTTCCCTTGAGAGATAATAGACAAGATGATTCGATAGTGGTTAGAAGAGACTGGGGGTAGGTGAACAATAGAGAAGGCATGAAAAAGAGAAGTCCACTCATCATTCCCAAAAAATCTATCCAACCTTTCCGCAAGAAGGTTCTCCATTGACCTACCCCCATCCAGGTGAACGGAGAGCCTGAAAACCTGAGGTCATGAAGAGAGTTCGACAAAAGGGAGTTCCTAAACACATCCATAGCAGCGCCACTCCTCACGCATCCCCATTCCTTTTCATGATGAAAAAGGACCTCGTTGAAATCCCCCCCCCCCCGATCCGAAGAGGGCGAGGTAAAGAGTTACACAGTTGATTCAAAAGGGCCCATGATTTGTGCTTATCATTCCCACCTGGCCACACATAGAAACCTACAAATGACCAAGTAGAAGACCTTGGGCTAGTAAATGTAACTGAAATGTGATTGCTTGAAAAATTAGAAATCTGGACCCCAAGATCCTCCTTCCACAAGAGGCATAGGCCACCCGAGTGTCCCTATCTTCCAATGGGAAGGACGTTTTTGAAACCAATCTTTGAACCCAACATGCCATCATCCTTGCAATACAACATAGTTTCGGATACAAAAACTATGCCAGGGTGATATTTGGAACTCCAGTGGCGGAGAACACATACCATTTGGCGATTTCCAAGCCCCTGACTGTTCCAGCAAAGGATTTTCATGGCCCTAGGCAGGGTTGGGACACTCCCACCACCACCTCTGCAACTTCGACCAACTGTCTGTCATCTGCTACTTTCCACCTCTTTGGTAGGATTTATGTCATCTGACAGGCCTCGGAACACCATTTATACTCATTGGCTTGTGTACCAAAATGCTCCACACCCCTATCCCCACAAAACACCCTTTTCCATGTCTGTTGTTTTATAGTGGCATTAAACTTTATCCCAATCATATCGTCTTTTTATAGAGAGGTAGAACCGGTCACAACATCATCTAAACTATAGACTGAATCTGGTGGGTAATCACAAAGATAGTGTACCCCTGGGCCTAGGTCTGGTGGTTCCTTGCAGTTTGAGTGTGGTCCGGCTATTGGAAATGGAATTTCCTTTAAAACAGTTGAGACCCGGCTTGAGGTACCCACCATATCCTACCCCTGACTTATTTTCTTTTCCTCGGGAACGATCAAGGTTGGTGTGATACACAAAGTCCTTCCTTCCACCTGTTGATCCACTTGAATTTCAGGAGAAAGATTCGGCAGCCGAAGCATGATGATATTAGTATGAGTTGTTTCATCCTACTTACTAAAATCCTTTGAAAGTTTTTCTTGGTCCTTTTGTTTTTCAAATTCAGAGATAAACATCATTCCAGAGGTTTTGGCACGAAGCCAGGGATCGTATTGAAAAATTACATTACCTTGTCCATCGTCATTCTTCACATCATAGTCCTTCTCTAAATGTATGAGGCACCAACAAAAGAAATAGAAAATATGAAGCTTTTCAAACTCAAAATAAATCCAGAGTTCAGATTCCTCCCATGCCAAAAACATGCCCCTCATAAGAGGATGTGCAACATCAACCGAAACTCTGATTCGCACAAAAGGACCCTAGTGAATTGGATCAGACCGGTACCATTCTAGAAAAGTACCAATGCACCCTCCAATCTTCCGTATAACACATTCAGTTCTACCATGAAACAGAATTCCTTCAATTCAAATCCAGAAATGTGAGCAAGACAAGTTAATTTTATGAATATTTTTTTCGCCTTTAAGGTCCTCCATAAGAATGAGCTAGTTGTCAAAGGACCATGGTCAACCATTGAGGACTTTTATTTTATATCTTTAATTACATAATTCAAAGACAAGAAGTCCCGCTCCCACTTCCCTTATAGCAACGCCATCCTCCAATATCCAGATATTTTGTAAATAATTTTTCATCACTCCCTGATTGAAGGGCCTATTTGTCAAAAACAATTCCTACAATAAGTACAGACATTCGCATTGAGAGAAACGCATCTTCACTCTTCCGTGTAGTAAATGTCGATCTTTCTTTATCAGTTAAAGATGGATTCCTCTAGTGATTCATTAAGTTTGACTTCATTTGACTTGTTAGGAATAAATCACACCACAATCACCTTCGTGCCCAGGCTACGTGATCACTGCCTTCCCTGATCCCACCCTTCATGAGAAAGCTCTTCCTGCAGGCACCATGCTAAAAAAACCCCAATACTGGCTCAACTTGCACAATCAACACTAGCTCACCCTACACGAACCAAAACTGGCTCACCCTGTGTGAACCAAAACATCACCCTGCGTGAACCAAAACCTGTGCGAACCAACACTGGCTCACCCTATGCGAAACAAAACATCCACCATGGGTTCTCCGCATCCTGAGGCCTTTGCAAATAGTTATCTTCACCAGATAGCCTCTTAGAGAGCCACCCTCTTCTCAGGTGAGCACAACCAATGTTTACCAATGGAAGTAGATCGGCCCACCACCCTATCGCAGACAACACCTCAGCACCAGGGAGCATTGCCTAGAACGCCATTCGCAAAAGAAAGTATGTAAATGAAATATATGTGTTTATATATATATATATTATCAATAAATTTTCATTATTAGTTCATATATATCATATAATTTCACTAAACCCATCCCTATTACATTCCATGTAATGTGTGAATGAATTACATCACTTTAAGGAGGTGGTAATCCACACATCCACAAATGAAGTTGTTTTACTTAAAAAAAATGGATAGCATGAAGGTATGTTTTATATAATAACTATATAAGAGTAAATACATCATATATATCATATAAAAATATATCGTTCATCATAGTTGCCAACCATGAGAGGTGGTAAATGAAAAATTAACAACATCATTTCATGAGGCGGTAGTTCGTCGTACACAAGAATGGAAAGTTCCTTACCCATTATATGTATGCATGTGTAAGTGTAGGTATAACCTATATAATAAAAATATCTAATAATATTTAGGATACTATGGTTACTATAAAATCATGTAATAAAAACTCTTAAGTGTGGAGAATTAAAATAAAAAAATAGTTTGAGGAACGATGTTATCTCTTCTCTAGGTAAATCATTTTGGTTTGGACCAATGGGATTCCTTGAATGGATTTTTTCCCAAAATAGAGGATTTTAGTATGAATATAGAGATTTTAAAATCCAATTTTATCGTCTTTTATATGAAAAAAAGGCTTGTGTGGTGTGAATAATAGGGAGTGTGGATTGTCTTTTTATAATGGAGGAGGAGTGACATTCTTGTAAATTTTTCAAAAGGGGATTCCACTCCCATTTTTCTTATATAAGGTGGCTCAAATAATGGTTAAAATTAAATAAAAGGGGTTATAGGGTCTAAATATGGACATAAAACGTATTTTGGACAAGTTTCTAGGTCATCATGGCCCTTTAATTTAAGGTTTAGTCCGCTATTAATGTAATTTTCTCTTAATCGTTGTAATTAATTTTAATTACATTCACTAATATTTTTGGTCAAAAACTATGTTCAAATAATTAGACATTATAAATTATTATTATTAAAAATAAATAATCCACTTTTATAAATTCCAATAACATATGTATAAATAATTAACTTAAATTTAATTCTGTAGACGGGAAGAAAAGCGGGTTTTTAATGTAAAAACGTTCAAAGGTTTTCTATGTTTTTTATATCCAATTTCAATTAGAAAATGATTCAAATGAACTAAATTAGTTTAATTGATATAGAATTTATCTAATTAAACAATAAAATAAATTAAAAATAATAATTTCTCACTATAAATAATTTATATGAAAAATCAGTTTGAATTAAAATTCAGTTTTTTCACTATTCATGCCAATGAACCTGTACAAGAATGGTATATGTTCATGAATGTCAGACAAGTTACCAAAGATAAAATATGGGTGGAGGAATATTTTTGGGTTAATATAGAATTATTGTATCGGTACTATATCGGATAATGTTGTAGGTACTATTTGGTACTCTAGCAGCAAGGACTATTCATCTAATTTGGGCTTTGAGCCACCGGTTTGGTCATATGAGTCCTTAAGGCCGTATAAATACTTATTCCTCCATGAATTGAATTATTGTGGTCCACCTAAATTATTTCTATACACCTCAATCACTTTGGGAAACCACACGTTCTTCGGGCCACAAGGCATGCTGAAGTAGATTCTATAAGGAAGAGGCTCCATAGGGAGATTCAGAGCATATAGCATTCACCAGAGTAGAGATATCCTGATTTGGAATAATGAGAGGGTATAGAAATTTCCATAAGTACTAGTCCTATGAATCTCTATATAGTAAATCAATATGAACAGCCATGCAAAGGTGGAGAGTTTGACATAATGATATAGAGGCTGGGGAGGGGAATTTCCAAGCAGGGTCTGGGATGATTCTGGCCTTGTGCCTCTTAAGACATTCAGGTTATGTAATGTGTCACTAAGCATATGTGCCAAGTAAGGGTTCCCCCAAAATACTTAAAATGGGGATTATCCAAAAATTAATAAAAATATAAGGCCTTCAGGCCATTCAGGTAGTGCTTTTTATAATTCATCAAAAATGAAACTTCTCATAAAAATACCAAAAATTCACCAAAAGTAAATTTTTATATTTTAATTCCAAAAAAATGAAGTTTATTTGGTAATATAAAAATTATAAATTTTTCAAAAATTATATTTAAAACGGTTTTTTCATTAAAAGGTGGTAAAATTACCTTTAATAAAAATACATCTCTTTATTCATAAAATTGGATTTATTTTTATCTTATACCTATCGAATATATTGGATGATTATCAAAAATATTTATTTAATATATAATATATAAATTTCATATAAAAAATTAATCAAAATTTGTTTTTTAATTTATTGATATAAAATTTTGTGTGTATATTGAAAAAAAAATTTCTCAAAAAAGTAATTTATTTATCTTTAAATAGTTCTTACATTCACCTCTACTAATTGATAACCTGAGGATTCATTTTATATACATGTGTAAATAATATTTTTAAAGTTTAGTTAATCTTATTCATAAATTATTTTCCAATGACAAGGTGGTATCTATAATAATATTTTAATAATAATATTAATAGTATATTGTAGTTCAGTAAAACTCATCCTTTCATCTACCATAATCTACTAAAGGGACTTAGTATTATGTGTAATATGAGACAAACATAGTTTTGTATGTACCACTTGCTAATTAATATATTGTGTGTATTTCATTATTAACTTGGTATTGTGTATAACACAAGACAAACATAGAGAATCCATATAACTAAATCTATATTCTGTGTTATTTGAAATGAAAAAAAATAAAAAAGATTTAATTAATTCAATAAATAATCATTCACAAAATCTCATAGTGTTATAAAGCACCCGAGGATTATAGTGTATGTTCTTTGCATAAGTATCTCCTATTTTTAGTCTTTATTCTATCCTTTTATTGTATATTCTTTAGATTTTTTCATCATTATCTTATTTTATGTCTTTCATGATCTTGTAGGTATGAGGGTTGTTCTCAATTTTACCTAGAAAACGTCATTTGTGTGATCTATGAGTGATCATGTGAAGTTCTTATGCACACTTCATGATCGCATTGATTGTTCTCCAGATCGTAACTGATGAAAAAAATTCTTCGTCATGTGATCATCCACTCCAAGAAATCTTCTCTAATGTCTTGGTGCGCCAGTGTGAGGTTCCAAGGAAAAGTTTGTGAATTTTTCATGTTGCGGTGGGGGATTTTATCAGCCTCTCGACTCGAATTATATTATTCTTTGTGTGGTTTTTATCACTCAAATCTAGGATGGAGTCAAATGAGGGATTTATTGCCATGAGTTATGAGAGATCATATTGTAGGTAATCTTAGGTTCATCATATGATTATTAGATACCATAATACCATTCCATCAATGCCTCATTTATTTTATTATATCCAATTAATGGTGTCTTACTGAATCATGAAGAAATCCCAAGGGTCTTCCATATTTTGAGGTCAATATGTCTAAGGGCCTTTACAAGATCAAAGAACCCATCAAATATCCTTTGTGTGATCATTGTAAACTTTTCTAATACCTTTCATGAGACAAGGATGGCCTATCAAGGTGCTTTAATGAGATAAATATGTCATGATGAAGGGATACTGAGAGGTATTACTGGCATTTAAAGGGGTCGTGTGAGACCATGATGGTGTGTCATATGATTTTTATGACCGCAAGAGGCTCCCTCTTTTTTCCCTTTTATTTCCTTGTTTATATTAAATTTTCTTTGTGGTTTCATGAGTTTTATTGAGTTCTATATAATAAAATCACTATCCTCATCAGGGATGTGTCATGGGACCAACAAAAGTTCCTATGGAGATGTATGATCATTTCATGGACAATTCCATCTATTTGTCCTTAGATTTGGAGAGGGAGGGTAAGCCCGTTCTTATGCATCTAAAACCTCTCACATGATGAGGGTGACATGTCTATAGGATATCTCATGATACAGTGTATATATCTCCATGGGATTTCATAGTATCTTGCAAATCTCCTGGGTAGTGTCACATGATTTTTACTATTACAAAGGGTCATGTTATTCCCCATTCTATTTTCTTTGTTTACATTAAAAAGTTTGAGTATCTCATGAGGTTGTGTGATTTTTGTAAAAGATAATAACTCTACACATCAGTGATATGTCATGTGACCAAAAACGAATCAATGTATATGAGTGAGTATTATCATGGAAAAACCCGTGTGTATTATTTTGAAGCTAAAAATGGAGCATGAGATCACTTGGACATGTTTGGGGGCCTTCACGTGGTGAAGGTGACATGCCAATAGGCTCTTTCAAGATAAGGAAGAAATGGTTTGTTAGGCATCCTCTGGTTGACAAGTCGCATGACCTAGGGTATCTTTTGTGTATTCTTACACATGATAATCTAGTTTCTGGGATGAATTCTCAAGAACAAGGAGGATTTATCAAATTGTATTTTCAGGATCTTCCATATGCTACACATTTCACATGACCATCCATATGAAAATCCATTGGTCATGTGATCGCGTATCTCATGGAGGATCACGTGATCCATATGATCTTGGCCACCTTATTCTTACTTTTTTTATGGGGAAAATAATAATAATATTCAGGTATTTCTTATTTTATAAATTTTATAATGTGAATTTATTAGGTTTCAACAAATTTCACTCTCAGTCATGATGTCTGTGAGGAGAAGGGCTTAGTTCTGAGGAATGTAAATGCCCACATGAGGCTTTGGCATTATTTCCAATTGGTTTCTTGAGATATACTTGGTCTTATGAAACATTTAGTATTCCATGGAATGATCCATAAATAGGAGAACAGAGAGGGGTTCATAAACATGATACCCCACTTCTTAGAGCACTTGCACGAACTTTTGTCACATGTTCTCATCAAAATACCATCCAATAAGAACTAATCCTAAGAGCACTTTGTGATAACTACTTCGCAATAATTTCTTTTCCCAAGAACCCATTTTAATCAACCGGAAATTAAATCTCAGTAATATCTTGAACCTTGGACATGGGGATGCACTGTAACAACTCAGAATTAAATTAATTAAGTTTTCATTCTTATAATTATTTCATATAGTATTAATAACAAAAATCACATAAACAACACAAAACAAACATTATAAATGAATAATTAATTAAATAAGAGGCTTTTTCAAAAATTATGGAACCTATACCAATAGAAAATTAACTTGCACTTTAGAATAGTAATATAACACTTATGAATAGTAAACTGAAAAATAGAATAATAACCTCACATATTAATGTATAAATAAACATTCAGTGTCTTATAAATGGAAATATTATGTACTTGTATCATAGTTTAAATAAATAAATATTTTAAAAATGCTGAATTAATTTTTTGAATTTTTGCTAAAATTTAAAAGATTATTTACATTTTTATAATTAATATAATTATTTAAAATAAAATTTATTATCATAAAATATATTCATAAATTAATATTTTTTATCTTAGGATTACAATATAATTTTATGATACCTTAATAAAATATTGAAAGTGTCATAAAATCATTTGTAATTTTAAAATTGATATTTTTTTAATAAATGGTGATTTTAGTTAAAAATTAAATTTCTAATATATAGAAAATTATTTTCATAAAATGTTGTGTTTTTTAATTTTACACTTTGAAAAATGGTTAGGGTGAATTTTTGGGATTTTTCTAAAATAATTAAATTTTTGTTGAATAGTGAAATATGGTAATTTATGGTATAAGATAAATACATGAATTATTAATTCATGGATGATGTTTGGATGGTGCCAGAACCATTGGTTCTAACTCACATGCACTATTTATTTTACTTAGTCACAAAAATCAATGTTATTTATAGTCTTGATACAAAATAATAAACAAATAAATAAAATAATCAAAAATCACCCCTCTTCTCCACTATAAATACCACCCCTCACCACATCTTCTATTAACTTCTATTAAGCCATTAATCATGTCCAATTTCTTTCCAATCCCTTTCCCAAGCCTCATCCCCATGTCTAAGAGGTTTCTTTCTCAAAAAAATACCAAAAGTAATTTTCTTAAGAAAGTCCTCAAGGAGAATAATTCATGAGGTAAAATCCTCTTTCACTCACTTTTTTTCACTTTCTTTTACTTTCGTATACTCTTCTAACATCCTCTATTAAAACATTAATGAAAACTAAATTATATTATATATACTATAATTTTATTATTTTAATTTAAATTCCACCACTAAATCACTTTCCTCTTCCTTTTATTCTAAAAATTAATATTTCATCCGTGAGGGGTTGTTTTATCGCCTTTAAAGAAGGAAAGTTTTCATTTTCCTTTAACGCCTTCATTACTAGTCATAAAACCATTATAATTGTTATTAAATATTGTAAAATGTATTTTATAGACCCTTTTATATGCTATATCAAACTTTAATACACCATAATTAATAATTAAACAAAACGAGTTTGTGAAGTTCGAAAAACCGCCAAAATAATCTAAATGATTATCACTAACATATTGTCTAAGGATTCAAACTTTCCCCAAATAACTAAATGAATTATTTAACCATTTAATCTTATGGATGTTTTTTAATAACATATAAAATCAATTATTGATATCTATTCTATTTTTACATGATAATTCATACATTTGTTCAGGTGAACCAATCATGAAAACCTAGGAAATGAACACTCCCAAATGAAGAAATTGAATCTTTTAACTTATCAAAATGGTCGTAAATGAATGTAATAAAATTATATGAAATCAAATATATATATATATATATATTTCGTAATTAATTATTTAATGTATTTAATTTTATTAGCCATGACTTCAAATCAAGTGCATAACCCTTTTGGACATAAGGTAAGGGATTCTTTATGAACCTCTATGTTTCCCTTTGGTATACACTTTATCTCTCTCTTTTACCCCATGTAATTATTCTTAATTTTTTTTAAACATTCTAAATTATATTTATATGTTCCAAAATCAGGTATCTAGATCATATTATCCTGCTTTATGGGTAAATATATGTTTTAAAAAAGGTTCCCCTCCTAATTATTCTTGATAAGCAAGCCTGATCAATAGGAATTTCCTAATTTCTTACCTATTTTCAAGTGTACTTCATATTCTATTTCAATACACCATTACTCTTCTAAAATTAACCATTTTATCATGAAAAACTATATTGGTTCATTTCTTGTTTTATGAAATCAAATATTCATTTTATTCTTTAAACTCTCTTTAATATTTTCTTTAAACCTCAATAAAATGATTCATTTCTGATATCTCTTAAACACTATTTTTATGTGTTTCACTTGATTTTTACATAACATGTATTGATCAATGCATATTTTACCTTATGAATATCCATTTATTATTCAAACCCATACCTTCATGGACCCCATTATGATATTCCCTTTTGTTTTACCATATGACATTATTATCATGCTCAATTCATTCAATGGGTAACCCTTATGCTTGATTCTACATGTGGAGCACATATGCATAAACATGTTATTATGTGTGCACCCAGATAGAATCCCAATGCATTGGATAATTTTTAGTCTCATGATATGTCACATTAGGACAAGTAGTAAACCAAATTATTTTATGGGACATTGTCCTCAATGTGCAATGGTCTTGGCAGTTTGCCTTGAATAATTTATATGTCATGTTGTGTGTTGTTGACACCTTCTTACTATTACTTGTTTACGTTTCCCCATTCCCTACATGTTATAGTTCCTTATGTTTGTTAATTTTCCATGAATTTTTATGCCATCATGTTATTCCTTATGTCCCATGTGATTAGATTTTTTCCTATGTTTATATCTTTACTGGTCTTTTTAACTCATCCATTTTGTTAGTGTATTCCCTAGGATATCCTACGAAGATATAGGATATCAATGTAATATAGAATATATTTATGGATGATTAAAATAAATATGTTTTATTCTATTTCCATGTTTTTATTTTTATGTACCTAATCATCCAAGGACACTAGATTTTACAATCCTAGGATTGTAATTTGATGGTTAATTATTCATAAAATGAAATAATAATATGAGAAAAATGATAGGGTCTCTATAGTTTGTATCAAAGCATGGTCTAGTAATTTTTTAGGATTATAAATAGAGTACATTAGTAATAACCCTATGTATAATTCTATCAACATGGATAACCTATATTCAAACTTAGGGTGTCATAAGTTATGATATACTTTTCATTTACAATTTTATCCTTTTATGTTAATTGTTTCCTTTTAATATGTTTATTAGGTAAGTATTCATGCCCCCTAATTGTACTTTTTTTCTCAATTAATGTATGTAAATAGAAGAACCCATGAAAATGATCAATTATATAGGAAATGTTATAATTTCCTTAATGATATTCCCAATATAATGAGAATAGGTGCACAAAACTTCATGACTGTACTTTCTCAACTAGATCAAGTTATGAATAATAGTTTTAATCATGTGGAACTACCTCCTTCTTATAATAAAGATAAAGTTGAGGTTGAATCCTTCATTAAGAAATTTTCTCATGTATTTAGTGGATCTCCTGATCCCATAATCATGGAAAAATGTATTAACTGCATTGAGAAGATATTTTGGGTCCTCCATTTCTCAGAAGAAGAAAATTTTGAGCTGGTAGTGTATTGTTTTGATGTGGAATCTGATTAGTCATGGACAATGATAAAGAACAAAATTTTAAAAGATGAAACAGATTACATGGAATGGTTAGATGTCAAGAAAATATTTTCTAGTAATTATTTTCCTCAAACCCTCCATCTTATGATAGAAAGGGTGTTCTTCAGATAGAAGCAAAAGGAAGATGAGTCTACTAAAGCATATAAGGAAAACATTCCAAGGATTGTACAATATGCCTCTATATTTTTCATGAACACTGAAAGAAAGTTTGATCGCTTATTTATTGTACTAAAGTAGATTTTATGAAAAGTTTTTATGATTCAAGACTTCAATGATTATGAGGATATTTTTTGGTGTGCCATTAAGGTTGAAATCGAGATCGGAGACTCAAAATGGCCTCATGGGCCCATTGAAAAAAAGTGGAAATGGAATTTAATATGGGTGGATCAGTAGATAAATCTCATAATGGGAAGAAGAACCAACATCTCACATATCAAAAGTGTAGTAATAAGCATCCTAGAAACTTATTTAAGGGAACAAAGAGATGCATCAAATGAAGTAGAGAGGAGAATATGGGTAATAATGATGAAGGGATATGAAGATTCCCACTAATATAGACATAGAAAGAAAATTTCATGTCAACAATCAACCTACAGTAAAATGTTTCAACTATAAGGAACATGGGAATTATTCAGTACATTTCCCCAAGCCAAGGTTTGTTGGATTCAATCAACAAAAAGAACCTCCAAGGAAATAAGGAAGGTCATATGCTACAACTACAACTGAGGTGGAACCTAAAAATGATGTCGGGATAGGTATGCTGGTTATTCGTTAAATAATATAGAATGTACTATTTTATTCTGGTTATACTCATTCTTTCATATCTTGAATAGTTTGAAGAACTATTCAAACACCACGTGAATATATAGAGGTTGAGTTATCTGTGAGAACATCAAATGGGAAAATTATTGAATCCAAAGTATATAACTCCTAACTGGTTAATTTTGTGGGCTAATCCTCCCATAAAATCTTGTATTACTTTATTTGGTGGATTTTGATGCTATATTGGTCATGGAATGTCTATATTTATACAAAGCTAACATTAACTATCGGGAAAGTGAGATCACTCTTTACATTCTAAAGAATCCTATAATTATTTATAAGTGTAAGGACTACTATGAATATCATTTTGAATCATTGTCTCAATTTTTGATATTACTACCTTATGAGAAAACATATATATATATATATATATATATCAAGTTATTTATACAAATGAGAGAATCATGTGTAAAGGCAGGCCCATTATGAGGGACTACACTGATGTGTTCCCTAAAGATTTGTTTAGACTACTTCCTGATCGAGATGTTGAGTTCTCAATAGAACAAATTCTTGGATCACTGCCTATATAAAAGGAATCTTATAGAATGTACACTATTGAGTTGGAATAACTAGACAATTAGTTATATGAGAATATATAGAAGGGTTTTATATGCCCGATTGCTTCACCTTAGGGTTTTTCAGTCCTCCTCGTCAAGAAGAAGGATGGATCAATGCACATATGTATTTATTATTAGGAGCTCAAAAAAATCACGATAAAGAACAAGTATCCCATTCCATGGATAGATTACTTTTTTGATCAACTATGTGGGGCCAAGTGTTTATCTAAGGTGGACCTTTAATATAGATATTACCAATTAAAAGTGAGCAAGGAAGATATTTCCAAGATTTCCTTTTGAATGAGGAATGGACACTATGACATCATAGTGATGCCATTCAGACTCACTAATTCTCCATAAATTTTCATGGATTTAATGAATAGAGTCTTTAGATATTACCTTAACAAATTTTCGGTAGTCATTATTGATGATATTCTGGTATACACCAAGATCAAGGAGGAAAATGAGGGTATTTGGATACTGTGTTAATGGCCTTGAAAAAAGAGAAACTCTATGAAAATTATAGTAAATGTGATTTTATATATAGAGGAAGTATCATTATTAAGAAACATAATAAATAGAAAGGGAATATCTATATACCCTTATAAGAAAAATGAAATTTAGGATTGTCCCAAGTCAATATTTTTAATGGAGGTCCGTATTTTCCTTGGTATAGCTAGGTATTACCGATGATTTGTGAAAAACTTATCAGGATTGTCAAACCCACTAACCAATATGACTCATAAGGGAGAAAATTTTGTTTAGACTAGTGAATGTGAAGAATCCATAAATGTGTTTAAAAATAGGCTTAACAATACACCATTTATCACACTACCGACAAGTGGGGAACTCTTGGTGGTCTATATAGATTCATTAAAGAAGGTATTAGGATATGTACTGATTAAAAATGATTTTGTTATATCATGCACCTCAAGGAAGTTGAAAATACATGAGAAAAAATATCTTATGCATGATATGGAGTTCTCAACTGTGATCTTTTCATTGAAAATATTATGGCATTATCTTTATGGGGATAACTGTGAGATATATAAAGATCATAGGAGAATCAAATATATATTCACCCATAATGAGATAAATATAAACCAACAAAGATGGTTATTTCTCATCAAATATTGTAACCACACAATGAACTACCATCATGGTATGGGAAATAAAGTGGTGGATTCTCTATGTATAAAGTATTATGAAATATTATAAATGATAAGAATTGAGAAGGATCCAATATTCTTATATTTGTAAAGGATGGACATGAGAATCATTATGTAAGGAAAATAATTAATCCTTTCTCAATTGATTTATCAACCATACCTCATGGAGAAAATAAATTATTCTTAATGAAATGATGTAGAAATTCAGAAGAGGGTGGAATCCATGTGAAACAGGAAATCCATAGAGTTCACAATTGGGGAGAGGGAGTTATGAAATTTGGGTCATGACTATGTGTACCATCCAATCCAGAGATAAAGAAAGATATTCTGAATGATACATATAGTTCAAACTTCTCTATTCACTCATGAATAATTAAGATTTATCGAGACCCTTAAGAGATATATTGGTGAAGAAATACGAAGTTGTAAATCACTAAATATACATCAATGTTCTTGGTATGTCCACAAGTGAAGGATTAAAGGAAAAATTTAAGGGGATGATGAAACCATTACCCATAGCAACACGGAAGTAGAAAAAATAACAATGGAATTTTTCCCTAGACTTCATAAGACATCCAAATGAACAAAGGCTATATGGGTGGTTCTGGATTTTATTAAAACTACATCTCACTTTATCAAAATTTGAGACTAATATTCACTCAATCAAATTTCATGGATTTACATCAAAATATTTGTAAGGATGCATCGAGCACCACTATCAATTGTATCTGATAAAGATCCAATATTCACCTCCAAGTTTTAAAAATTATCCAACATTCTCTAAAAATTAAACTAAACTTTAGTACGGATTATCATCCTCAAACAGTCGTCCAATATGAATAGACTATACGGACACTGAAAGACATGTTTAGATCTAGTTTGATGGACTTAAAGGGAGGATGCGACCAACATCTGCCTTTGTCTAAGTTCTCTTAGAACAATAGTTTCTACTTGAGCATCCAAATGGATCCATATGAATCCCGTTATGGGAAAATAAGTAGAACACCTCCATGTTGAGATGGAGTCAGTGAACATAAGCTGTTAGGACCTAAAATGGTCAAAGAAATGGTAGAAAAGGTGAAAAACATTCAGAATAACCTTTGTATAGCCTAAATTCAAAAGAAGATTTATGGAAACAATATTTTATAAGACCTAGAGTTTATGGTTGGATACATGGTATTCCTCGGCATATCTCCATAGAATAGGGTCATGAGATTTGGTAAGAAATGAAAGCTATGTCCTAGGTACATCATCCCCTCTAAGATTCTTGATTGTATTGGACATGTGGCCTATAGAATAGAAATTATACCAATAATGTCTCAAGTACATGATGTATTCCAAATATCCATCTTTAGGAAGTACATAATTTATTCCTAACAAGTAATGAGTCTATAGGTGCTACAGTTTGAAAGTGATCTCTCTTATAAGGAGCCACAAATGAAGATCTTGGATTGTAGAGATAATCTTCTATACAACAAGTCAACTCACTCAGTCAAAGAAATATGGAAGAATCATAAGTAAGAAGAGGAAACATGGTAACTTGAGGAATAAATGAAGGAGAACTACCTTAACCTATATTCCCCATAGTTTTTAAAATGAAATTTTGAGGCTGAAATTTAATAAGAAGGAAGAATGTAACAAATCTGAATTCTATCATTGCAATTTCCCTTCTTATAATTATTTCATATAGAATAAATAACATAAAATCAAATAAAAAAATAAAACAAACTTTATAAATTAATAATTAATGAAATAAGTGGATTTTTCAGAAATTAAGGAACTTATACCAATGGAATAGTAACTTGACCTTCGTAATAGTAATATAAATCTTATGAATAGTAAACTTAACAATAAAATAATTTCCTCACCTTTAAAATTATAAACATAATTTTTTTATCTTATAAATGGATATATATAATGTATTGGTATCATAGTTTATGTAAATAAATTATTTAAAAATGATAAATTAATTATTGGTATTTTTATTAAATGTAAATGTGTATTTACAATTTGATAATTTCTATAATTATTTAAAAGAAAATTTATTTTCATAAAATAGATTCATTAATTATTATTTTATGTCTTATTATTATAATATAATTTTATGAGACCTTAATTAATTTTATAAAGTGTCATGAAATCATTTATAATATTAATATTAGTATTTTTTCAAATAAATGATGACTTTAATTGAAAATTAAATTTCTTGTAATTAGAAAATTATTTTTAAAAAAAGAATTTCCTTTTTAAATTCTAAACCTTGAAAAAAATTTAAGGTTGAATTTATGGTATTTTTCTAAAATAGTTAAATTTTTAGTGAATATGGAAATACGTTAATTTATGGTATAAGCTAAATGAATGTATTTTTGAGTCCTGTATAATGTTTGGATGATGCAAGCACCATTGGTTCTAAGTCACATCCAATAGTTAATTTACATAGTAACACAACAGACACTATTCAAAGTCTTGATCCAAAATAATAAACAAATGAATAAAATAAACAAAAATCACCTCACTCCTCCACTATAAATACCACCCCCCCCCCCCCCCCACAACCACTTATCATCACAACTATTAAGACTATAATATAGAAAAATTTATACCAAATCCTCCTCCAAAGACTCTTCCCCTGGTCCTTTATTTTTTGGTCTCAAAAAAATACAAAACCCAATTTTTCTAAGGAGGTTCTTAAATAGAAGAATTCAAGAGGAAAAATCCTCTTTTCATTCCTTATTTTCTATTAACTTTATTTTATTTTATTATTCTCTCCTAAACTCTTATATAAAAACATTAATGATCACTATAGTATATTTTTATGTAATTAAATTTTATTTTTTTAATGGAAAATTTACCATCAATCCTCTTCTCTTCATCATTTTATTCTAAAAATGAATATATCATCCATGAGGTGTTGATTTATCGCCTTCGAGGATGAAAAGTTTTGATTTTTCCTTTACCACCTTGAAAGATATATATAAAACCATTATAATGGTTAGTAAATATTTTAAAATGTATTTGATAACCATTTTATGTTTTTAAACTAAATTTTATACACAATAATGTATAATGAAACAAAACTAGTTTGTGATGATCGAAGAACCACCAAAATAATCTAATTGATTATCACTAACATCTTATCTAATGATTAATCCTCACCCCAAATAAATGAATGAATTATTTAAACATTTTATTTTATGGGTGTTAATTGATAACATATAACATCAATTAAGTATATCTATTCTCATTTTATATGATCACTCGTACATTTAAACAAGTGAACCAATCATGAAAAACATGGAAATGAACACTCATGAATGAAGAAATTGAATCTTTTAAATCGTAAAAAATGTAATAAATGAATGTAATAAAATTATACTAAATAAAATACATGTATAAAAGTAAATAATTAATTAATTGATTGATTAAATTTGATTATCCATGATATTTTGATCAAGTGAGGAACACTTTTGGACATAAGGGAAGGGATTCTTTCTGAAACATCATTTTTTTTCTTTCAGGATATGCTTTCTATATATCTTTAACCAAATTTAATTATAATTTATTGTAATTAAATTCTTCTAAATTCTATGTATATGTCACATAATAAGGTATCTATAACATATCATCATTCTTTTATGGGTAAATACATGTTTTAAAAAGGTTCCCTTCTCAATTCTTTCTGATAAGCAAGCCCTATTAAAGGGAACTTCTCGAATTCTTACCCATTTTCAAATGCACTCCTTATTATGTTATAAAACACAATTATTATTCTAAAATAACCCATTTTATCTTTAAAAAATATTTTTGTTCATTTATATATTTATTAAATCAAATATGAATTTTCCACTTTAAACACTCTTTAATATTTTCCCTAAACCTCAATAAAATGCTTCATTTATAATGTCTCTTAAACACTATTTTTAGTTTTCACTTAATTTTTACATAAATTGTTATGATAGATTCCTATTTTACCATATTAATGTCCATTTATGATTCAAAACCATACTTTTATGGACTCCATTATGATATTCCCTTTTTTTTACCTTATGACATGATTATGAAACTCAATTATTTCCATGGGTAACCCTTATGTTTTGTTATTTATCTGGAACACATATGCATGAACATTTTATGATGGGTTCACCAAGATAGTGACACAATGCATTGGATAATATTTATTCTCAAGATATTTCAAGTTGGGATAGGGAGTGAACATGATTACTTTATGGGACTTTGTCTTCCGTGTGAAATACTCCTCTTAGTTAGCCTTGACACATGCTTATGTTATGTTGTGTGTTGTTTCCACATTCCTATGATTAAATTTTTTCCGGTCCCCATGATCTACATGTTATGCTTTCATTGGTTTATTTTTGTTCTATTACTTTTTATGTCATCATGTTATTCCTTCTAAGCCATGTGATCTTTATCATTATTATGTTTATATCTTTACTAGTATTTTTAGCTCATCCATATGTTCATGTATTCCCCAAGATATACTATATAGATGTTGGTACTCAATGGATGTTTTAATCTCTTTATGGATGATTAAAATAATGATATTTTATTATATTTCTATGTTTTTAGTTTAATATACCTAATTATGCAAATAAATTAGACTCTACAATCCTTGTATTGTAATTTGATGGTTAATTAAGCTTAAAATCAAATAATAATATGAATAAAAGGCTAGAGTCTCTATATGCACAGATTCTTAAGGAGGTTTCATGGGATCTGTTGGCTTGGTTGTGTGATCATTTGACTATTATTCATTTCGTGGGACCTTGTAAAGGTCACAGGATCATGCGTCTCTTGAGAGGTCATGTGGTTGCATGATGTTATGTAGGTTTATGTGGTTTGTGATACTTTCATGATCCATGCGATTCATGTGTCCTTTATGCAATTCAATAATCCCTTTGATGATTCAAGAGATGTGCATGATGATATTGATTTTATCCACTTCTATTAATAGGATTCTTTTCATCTATTTTACATATGGTAGTTACTTTTTTTCAGATGGATTCTAACTCTCTCCATAGTTTCTATCTTGCAGCTAATCAAAGGGACATTACTTCTAGAAACCACAATGTTGAACCTCCATACTATGTGTATTATGGTAATGAGGTTATAAAATGGATTCTTCCATTAAATCTCCAAAATTAGCTCTTATCACACTAGATTCCTCTATATATGTTTGGCTTGTTAGATGAGTTTTTCATTTTTCCTTTGGACTTCAATATGTCTTCTTTTCGAGTGTAAAATTATTTTAACTGTGTTCAGATGAAAATTTTCAAGGATTGCTAACTGGTCACAACTAAATCCCAAGGGTTGTCTTATAAGTTTTAATACTCTCCCTTGGGCCTAGAAGTCTTTGATATCTCTCATCATAAAATCAATCATAGTTATTTGAGTATTTTTTTCTCTTCTCAAAACAACGTGGGCTAAAGTTGGAGCTCAAAATGGGATCTATGTCTTTGTGGTAAATTTTTTGATGAATTGGTTTGGTCATTCTGGGTTATTCAAATCTTATTAGATTTTTATAAATAGTTATATGATTTCCATATTTATGAATTAGTGTGGATTTTCAAATTTTTTGGTTTATCTACTATCTAAACCTCATAAAAAATTGGGAATTCTATGGTGTCCTCGAACCAACTCATTCCATTTTCTCTACAGTGATATAGGAATCAATATCTGGGATATCTATCAACTAGATGGGATACCCCCTCTCAAAGAGATATACAATGAGTTTCATCATGCCGCAAATGTAGAAGTTGATGCTTTACAAACTATAGTCTTGGTAAGGGGCATGATCATCCTTATTAAGTAAAATAAAAATAATGGAGATGACCATATACACTCTTATATCTTTTAAATACTGAATCAACATTTTTCATTGTCACATTGGGGATACAATGACTACTATAAATCCCCATCGGTGACCTAGTTTGTATTAGGTCATTTTAGTAGAAGGTTCGTGATAATACTAGTTTGTAAGGATATCGAGTGAAGCTAATGATCTCTCCAAGCCTTAAGCTGATGACTACTAGAAGGTTCGTGATAATACTAGTTTGTATTAGGTCATTTTAGTATCCATGGATCATACTTTGTAAGGATATCGAGTGAAGCTAATGATCTCTCCAAGCCTTAGGCTGGTAGGATTTATGGTCGTTTTCTGGAATGAGTTGCTTTTATAATATGGGGATGTGTGTTCAGTAATCTGGGTTAGTGCACTGGTGATGATATCTCATCTAGAAGAAATAAAGTGACTTAATCTAGAAGTGACAACACTTTCACACCTTTATCAACACTTGGGTAATATTTTTCAAGGAAGCATACCCTATAGGTTCAGTGAGCATTTCTGGTTTTTATTTGGATGGATAGGGGAGCATTTACATTGCTATTATTACTAAAACACCTCCAAAATCATTGATTCCTTATCTTTTCCAATGTTACTGAACATATCTAGGGTTGGGTCCATGTCAACAGCCTCTAATGAGGTAACCTATGTGTTGATTATATCTGATATCATTGACTCCATCCCTTATCCTTCATCGAGTAGGCCAATCATTGATAATGGAAGCGGTTCTCTTAATGAAATTTCATATAAGATCCCACTTTGGGACAAGGTTCTTGTAGATGGGATGGATGAACTGATCTTCTGTGATGCATATACACCTTATTATTTCTCATCATTACGGCCACACCAAAAGGGTCTCCCCTATTCCTTCTGTAAACATGAAATGAGAGTGACACCCTGAGATCATCCTCCAATTTTGGATGATGTTAGAGTGTGAAGAGAGTGATACTGAGATCATTCTTCCATATGTCGATCCTCTTACAATTCTTGATCAGGATTATGCTCAGTATTGGGTATTAGCCTACTCGATAAATGTACTAAGTTGACTAGTTTTTCATGTAAAAACCATTTTCCTCCCTGACCCCTCTATTTGTAGCAATGATGGATCTAATTCAGGACTTAGTTAATTCATCATGGAAGCACCCCCATCCTAGAAATGACTATCCTAATAGCATGGTAACATATTTTGTGGAAATCAGTCCTATAGAATAAACAATTGGTAATACCTCTATTGAGGTATGATCATATGAATCTTCCACTCCCACCTCCTTGTTAGCTCAATTAATTTTTCCTCTTCTTGTCTTACCCACTCCATCAGTCACAAAATCTCATACATGTCATAGGATAATATGGTAGAAGATTCATTATTTTATCACTGAGACTTCTATAGAAGTGTTTTGGGACCATTAGGAATTCCTTAATAGGCTATTTGATGACTTTGGGTGTATGGATATGATCTCCAATCATTTAAGAAAATCATGAGACAAATTATCCTCATTCAGTAAAAAATTTCCACCAATGAGAGGGTCTTGTATGATCTTGACGATGAGGATCCCCTTATCGAATAGATAAATTAGGATTTGGAGACACTATGGTAGATTCACTAGTTAATATCTGATTTTCAAGCCTAGATGTTTTTATAGACCATGTAGATATAGACACAATAAGAAATCATAACTCACCTATGGTCTGACCTATCAGCATCATCATCCTTATTGCAAACCACTCAAAAAATACTTGATGAGCTGGATACTTTAATCAAGACATTCTGTCCTAGATCATAAGAAAGAGAGGTGGGGGTGAGAGGCACATTAGTATTTAATTAATTCTTCTCACCAGAGTCTTTCCAACTTGTCCAGCTTAGCCAATCGAATCTTATTATAGTTAGACCATTATCCTGCATTTTGTTTTTGATGAGATTCTTGGAGGGACTCAAAAATGTGTTGATTTCTCCAATTTCATTCTATCAATGAATGGATTTTCTAAACCATTCATATTTTTTAGTTTTTAATTCATTCATGAAGTTTATGACATTTTTCTATTCTAGTTTTACATGAATCACTAATGACACCCATAATTTTCATAAAATCAAGTACCCTTGAATGAATGGACTTGATTTTTATAAATATAACAGATTCTTCTTGATAAGTTCTCATTAATTCCCACCAATCATGAGACATTATTGATATATCTGCTCTATATGTCTTGTTATTACCTAATTTTTAGAATAATAATATGGGTAGAACATATTTCCTGGAGGGAGAATGATATATAGTTTTCCAAAGATGATATAATTTGGGTACCAAGGTGATATGGTGGGCCTTAAAATATTTTCCATTATTATAGTCCAAATTGTTGGTGTATTTTATTTAAGTGTTTTTTAACTTATACCAATTATCAATGTAGTTTTGGGTCTTTTACCTCAGACCTTCTATTGTTGTAGTCTAAGGTATTTTAGCCTAGACATTCTATCGTCATAGTTTAAGGTCATTTAGCTTAGACCTTATATCATTGTAGTTTAAGGTATTTTATCATGGACCATTTATCATTATAGTCTTGGTTTTATTAGCTCAGACCTTCTATTTTTATATTTTAGGATCTTTCGGATCAAACCTTATATCGTTGTAGTTTATGGTATTTTTGCTCGGACCATAGGATTTCATGTAGTTTAATGTCTTGCTATCAAGACATGATTTATGATCAAGGAATATGGTGTATACTATCCATGAATGACCCAAAGAACCCTGAAGTGTTGAGTTTTCTTGTAGTGTTTCCAAGGCTCACAAGTATTACAACTCCTTTCCTACAAAGAGGAGATGCTTCTAGTTGGTAGTTTAGAGCCCTTATGAATTTGTATAAATGTAAAAAAAATGATTCTACATACTTTTTTGAGGGTCATGAATGATTTATGAGAGTAATATTGGTCGAGGGTGAAATAAGAGGGACTCTAGGTCCACCTGGATAGTTATAATAAGGGTGATATAAGTCATAATCTCAAAAGTTTGAGTAAGTGAATATTGAATGGAGATGAAATATCGGGGATGACCCATAACACCCTAATATTCTAGGATCTCCCAGAGTGTTTCTAGGGCTCAGAAAGATTAAATCACATTTATTTCAAGTATGATACGGTTCTAGTTAGAAGGTAAAAGACCATATGTGTTGATATCATTATGAAGAAAATATGATCTCCACTCCTTTTTTAGGGCCGTGAAAGATTATCAGGACTCAAATATCCATAATATGAGTTTGGTTTTGGGAGAAAAAACTATCCAGGAAGGGTTCTGGAACCCTAGGATAGTTTATCTCTTAATTATGAAGATTTATCCCCACACCCTGTAGTTTCAAATCATGACGTTTGGGCCATAAAAGGTTTATAAATGGAGTGTCATATTTCCTCTTTGATAAAGGGTACATAACACAGTTATGTAATGTCATGAATTTTGAATACTCTTGTATAGTTTGGTATGGGGATAGTAAATCATGGTGAAATATGATCAGGTTAGGGGGATGATATGGGACAATCATATTGGGAATGTCCCATAACACAATAAGGTATTGATTTCATCCACTGTGACATCAGGTCATATAGGGATCTCAAATCCTTTTTTTATCATGATGCATTTGTTGATAACCATAGGCATATATGCATAGTCTAATAAAAGGACCCTTAAAACCAAGTATCATTTTCCAAGGGGCATGAATGTTTTATGGTGATATAAGGCTCTCAAATCATGAAATGTGATTTGTTGTAATTTTAATATCCATGAAGGGTTTGAGCACCGTAAAAGTTGTTTCATCACAAAAAACATATTATCATGTTGAGGAGATGTGATAAATCATTAATCTAACTTTTTCGTAAACCTTGGGGTCTATAGATATTATCTTGGATTTTACTTGGGCTATAAAGTAGGCTCTGTGGGATTTTATCCTTATATATTTACATTCTGATTATTTCCTAAACACTATATGAATAGTTTATTGAGAAAAAACTTGACTTTTCCTTGGGCCTCCCTTTGGGGGTTTTCAACCTGGCATGTTTTTTGTCTCTTTTTATAGAACTTCCAGTTCTTACGATTTGTACAATTATGGGTTAGAGTTAAAGGTTGAACAAATTTGACCAAAGTTCATGTAGTTTAAGGTCATGACACACATAGATCTAATATGGGGGATGTTACACAGGATCCTAACTAGGATACCCAGGGTCAAGAGTACCCCAACATCTTTCTGAGTGAGAGATGAAAATGTTATAAATCATTAATTGAGGTTCTTCGGTCATTATTAATGATACGGGTCAATCATACTGTAAATGTATCATGTTGAGTTTTTCCAAGGTGACTTAAAGGATCACAAGGATTGGAAGGAATTTTTTTCAGAGGGATGAATTATTTTTATAACCATAGGTGCATATGCAGGATTCATAGTCATACACACAGAGTCAAACAGAGGGTCCCTTAAATCCAGGTATCTTTATTCTATGGTTGATAGAATATTTTGGTAATTTGAGGCACTCAAATAATGAACTTTGATTTATGGATTGAGGTGATTAAAAGATAAATAAATTACCCCATACTCTAGTTAACCAAGGTCATGATCTTATGGTCCTTTGATAAGAGATGATGATGAGTGATGGTTTTCATACTTAAATGTTGTATAGTGAGGATGTATTTTCCATGATGTTTTATGGTCATGTATTAAGGATGTTTTCATTTTAGTTTAATGTCATGCAGTAAAGACATATTTCGTTTCTTGTTTTTTAACATCATATGGTAAGTACGTGGGAACCAATATGAAAAATTGGGAAATATATATTACATGTACAATGAGTTATAACATAGATCTAACTCATACATAGGAAAACTGGTCTAGTAAGGATCATCCCCAATGTAGTTATGCTATATTTTTTATTATTTGTTGTATTTGGGCCTAGTATTGGAGATCCAATCATCACTGCATGTCCTATAATGATAAGAATCAATATACATGTAGTTCTTGAATGGGAAACTCTCTACGCTGGTCTGACCAATATGAAGAGGTGGGAATTATTATCATTGATTATTGTAGACGGGATGGGTATTAGTGATCCATACATCACTATGTATCATTTGATGATAGGAATCAAGATAGACATAGTTCTTGAGTAAGCATGAAATTTGATGTCATGTGGATTGGATGTTGTCTTCCCAACTTGAAATAGGGTATTGCTACTAGACCCAAGGATGTAAATACGAGCATAATTCTGTATCCCATAGTAATAGAAATCAAGCCACATATAGTTCTTAAATGTAGTTATGGTAGGATATCAATCAGTAATGAAAGTGGTCCACATGGGTGAGGACCATAGGAATGTGCAACTTTATGTCATGTAAGGGAAACCAACTATTTAGTTTAACATCATGTGGTGATGACTCATGGTTTACCTTTTAAGGTATTTCATTTAGGAATATGATTAACCCATCTTGAGTTTTTATGACTTGTTCATATATGGAATCCCTTACTGAAATTCCTAAGCTCATGTGTGTTGTGCTCAGTGTGAGAAACAAGGAATGGAAAGGGTTCCTCTCACCATGCAAAAGAGATTAAGGATATGAAAGGGGTATTTTTTATCATGTAGTAGATAAATCAAGATATATGATAGAGGAATCCCTACATATGGCATTGAAATGAGAATCAATCCATGTGTAGTTCCATAAACCCATCTATTTTAATGTCGGGTGGTATGGACATCCTAGGTGAAGTTTAATTTATTGAGGTAAGGATGTGGGTCAGTCAATGTGAAAGGGAAGTAGAACTATTTTTGGGTGAAAAAATAGAGGTTCAGGCATCAATATGTATCCTTTGATGGAATTAATCAAGACACACATAGGTTTTAAAAGATGGTACTTCCTATGTGAATATGACTCTCACATGGGGATGGGAGAATTTAATCCCTCTTTTTCACAGATCTAGGTCATGTGTGATGAATTTTCAGTGAGATAGTGATTCCCATGAATTTTAAAATCATGCAGTGATGAAATCTATCATGCAGTTTAATTTCATGTGATATGGATGAGATCTTTATAGTTTAATTTCGTTTTTTCAGGATTTAAGATACTATATAGTTTAAGATCTCTCTACTAAGATGACTCTGTACAATTTAATGATATGTGGTTAGGACGTAGGCATTGAACAGTTTATTTTCTTGATGTTAGGACTTGAGATGTTGTGCAGTTTAACATCTTGTTACTAGGAAGACTATGTACAGATTAACATCATGTTGTAAAGATGTCGGCACTGTGTATTTTAAATTCTATCTTCTAGGATTGGAGATGTCATACATTTTAACTTCTTGCTTCTAGGTTGATGGGTTCCTGATGAATTCTATGCAATGTATTTCTTGACAAACCTCACATTGGTGGGGTTGTGACATGTTCCCCATCCATTATGTCTAGTGAGTAAGATCCATTGTGATAGACATAATGTATGATGTAAGTCCCTTATCATTTGGGTTACAGCTTCAGAGGATTCTTTCCTGGTATCATTGGGTTCTTGAGAGCCAGTACTAGTTCTTATTAGAGGAATGAATGGAGGAAATAATTTTTATTAATGGATCTTATGATCCAATTCTGATGGACTACACAGTTGTACAATGTAAGAAAACTATTCTCATCAAGCTGTTCAAATTCATCCAGCCAATTTTGAGATTTCTATTCATCAATGAGTTTTCCAAAAATGGATATTTAGGGTGAAGGTATCTATAATTATATGAGTATCACTTCATCAGTCTCGTACACCAATGAGTATGGAATTTCATGTACAGCAGTACGTGTGGTGGTAATATAGGCCCACAAAGCATGGAGGATCTTTCCAGGCCATGAATTCTTATCCTTTTTCACCATATTTTGTATTATATTTGAAATATTTTTATTGGATGCATATATCTATCAATGTTTCACTTCCTGATAGCGAGGTGATTGATTGGACTCTATATTGTACTCTAGGTACAATTTATTCAACTCTATAGAACATAATTTGGTGTTTTTTCCATCAATATTGTGTAGGGGCCACGAACCTTGTGATGATATGTGAATTTATGAAGTTGATGATATTATTCATCCTAAATTATTTGAGGGTTATTACCTTATCCCATTTGGAGAATAATTTTGTATCGGTAAAAATATACTTGAACTGCTTAGCTGTGGCTAGGAGATATAGCCTTAGTATATACATTCCCCAAATGGAATATAACCAAGAATATTTATCTATATATATAAATTTCATTAGAATATGGTTTAATTTTTCATGGATATGGTATGCATGATATTTCCTTTTGAATTATACAAAGTCCTCTATCATTGTTTTCTAGAGGTAACATGGCCTCCTGATTTGGTGGGAGACCCTGGTCCCATATTGATGACCATCGCAGAAGACATTATGGAATTCTTCCATGATGGTTTGGATATCTATTTATTCTATAAATATATGGAGGATTCTTTCAAATAGATTATTTTAGAGATATGTTTTATCATTTGGGTCTTTCTATAGGGTATAGTTCACTACATAGTGCTGAATCTATTCCTTCATGTCTCTGTCTGTCAGGAGATTCCCATTTTGGAGATAAATGATTATTTGATTCATCATTCTAGGGGTGGATATCATCTAATCATGCTCTGGGGTGGTGCTAACCTGATTGATTTTATCTATGTTGTATATGATTATCAATTAAACCATTCTTCAGTGCGTAATAAGAAAGATTTATTTCTTCTGATCAGGGTTTTCTAAGACTATGGCTATATTATCCAATGCGTCGGCATGAGTATTCTGTGATCAGGTAACATAATAAAATATATACTAAAAACGGATTTCTACCATTAGTACCAAGATGAAGCTAGTGAGAGGGTCTATTTCTTCCTTTTTTTTATGGAATATTCACTATTGATCTATTTTATCATTAGTTATGAATCTCATTTGATATTTTGGTAGAATATCTATAGTTGTTGGGATAATTCCAATATAGTGATGAGGGCTTGGTACTCAGCCTCATTATTTTTTTAGCCTTTTTATAGTGAGAAAGATTACGTAAAAGTTTTTTTTCTATAGAAATAAAAAAATCGTTAAGGAAACCTTATTAATTTTATGTTTTTATAACCTTTTATCAATAGGTCCTTGGGAGTCACCATCAAAATACATCTCCCATGTCTAAGGAGTGTCATGGGCATAGAATACCTCCTCATCTGGTATCTCAGTGTCCGGTGGTTTATTCTTCAGAGTAGGATGTTCTATGGTGAAAACAACTAGGTATTTCCCTTTCACCTCCTTCTGTGACACAATCAACATTTTATATTATTACAAAATGACTTCCCAAATGTACAAGAACCCAATAAACAAAGGACAAAAAATGATTCAATTGAGAGGACTAATAATAGAGACCAAACATAATTTGTGATTCTTTATGTAATTCCTTAGATTTTTCACTGTGAATATGGTTGCAAGGTAGTTCTTCTTGACATCCAAGTATCCGGTCTTGGTACATATTACTATTTGGATGAGGTAGTAGAGACTGTTCTCGCTACCCATGTTATTTTTCTATGTGAGAAGGGTTCCCATTGGGCATTCCATAGAGGACACATATAATGTGTGGAATTATTAATACTAGATGCATCATCACTAGTGGGTTTAGTATATACTTCTTGATAATTTCGAAGGATACTTATCAGTCCCTATCAAATTAGTAGTTGGTTCCCTTATTCATTATCCAGGTAAAGGGGAGAAATTTTCTGGGAATGTTGTCTATGAAATGCCAAATTTAAGAGAGGAAACCTTAGATCACCATCAGTTCATTGAAATTTCTTCGGGTGAAATTACTAAAACAGAACTACTCTATTCAAGGTCAACCTTAAAGTTATAGAGGCATACCACAAAGCCAAGGAACATCACTGATGTTACTCCAAAAGTTCATTTTAGTGGATTCATCTTCAGACTATGTAGTCATATATTTTAAAATATCAGTTGAATATCCATGAAGTGATCACATTGCTATCGATGTTTTTCCACCAGGTCATTGATAAAACATTCAGTTGTTCTTCCCAATAATGGCTTAATGATATGATCCATGGTGCGTTGATATGTAGATCTGGAATTCTTCAATCAAAATGGCATGAACTGATAACAAAATATCCCTTGGGGCACTCTGAATGAAGTGTATTTTTCATCTTCATGGTCCATATTTATCTTATTATATCCTAAATATCCATTAGTAGTGGAAAGATTTTGGAATCTAGCAGTTTCATAGATCAAGTGCTTTGTGATTCGTAATGGGAAATCATCCTTGGTCAAGTGTCGATTAAGGTCTCTGAAATCAATTTAGATTATAATATAAATATTAATTTTCTTGACATGGATGATGTTGGTGATCCATCATAGGTATTTACCTTTTTTAAAAATCTTTCCTTGATCAATTTGTCAACTTCCACCATTAAATTGGTGTAATAATATGGGTTCATCCTTCTGGATGTCTATGTGGAGACTCAATCATCATCAGGTAAGTCGAGATGGTGTGTATCCACATCTGGGATCAATTTGGGAAATTCTGTGTAAATCTAAGAGAAAACATATCTATGTTTCTCTATAAATATGACATATATCTCTTTCTACTCAAGAGGAATCACGACACTAATTAGTGTAGGCCTTAGGTCTCATTTTTTTCTCATATTTACCTTCATGAGCTCATCAATGGTGGTAGAGACACATTCCTCAAATGTAGGACGGTCACTTTTGAGGTCATCTTCTTCTTTTTCCACCTATGATTCTGTGGAGGAATTCTTAGATAGAGACAGTTATCTGGGGGAATTTATGTCACTTTTGAGTTGAGAGAGGCCATGAGAAGAGACATTATCATCCCCTAATGCCTATGTCATTGTGGAGAGATTTCAGAGAATATTTTCTTTTACACCTTCTTTATGGACATGAAGGGATTGGGCCTTTGAGACTAACTTTATCCCCACAACTAGATTTATGGGGAGAACATAGTTGTTGTTGAGCATACTCCATGGCTTTTTAGAGGAGGTCCCCAAGTTCGTTGGGGTGGTAACCTATATATCATCATCCACCATTGGTTTTCATTTTCCATTTTGTAGAAACCGAGTTTAGCATATATGCCTTCACATGTCTTGAAGGGGGAACTGTCACCATGTAGTATTCCAACCTTTTCATTGATGAGATATTTCAGACACTGATGAATTTCTTAAGTTACCACCATGTGGATATGAAAACAGTTCCTTTTGAGTATGAAATTGTATGCAGTGTCTTTCTGGAAAATTGTAAGCTCACTATGAGATGTGAGATCATCAAACTAAGCTTTGAGGTTGAGCTTCCTGAGAGGAATTTTCTAATTCTTATCATACCCTTCAATAGTTATATTTTTGGGAAATTTTTCTCCCCACCCCTATCCCAATTATCGTATCATTCGATCCAAGATAAGGTTGATACCATAACCATTTTCATTTAGAGACCCTAAAACATAGACACTATTGAGTCTTCCAAAAACATATAAGGCACTGATGTGCCATTGGATCACCTCTTTCAGATCCTGGTTAGTGAATGAGATGGTGAAATGGAATTCGTCGAACATTTTCTCCCTTCGATAGACCTCAATTGTAGAAACTTATGTCTTGAACTCTCTTAGTCTCTCAAGGGACTAAATTAGTTCCCCCTAACTTATTTTGAAAGATAGAGTGTATCCAGGATTGAGATCTTGTCTAGGAAAACCACCATCTATTTGGGAATGTTGTAATTTTTTTGAAGAGGTTATTTCATCATGTAGTGGGGTTTCTCCTTACTTTTTTGGTTCGAGAGTTGAGTCATTTGATATGGATATTCCTAGTTATTGTGAATAAGTTGAGAGGGAATCTACTTTTAGTGCAGTAGGTTTTTCTGAACATCCATGTCGTTGTGATGATCAGATAATTAGACCTCTTCTTGGAGGTCATGAAAGAAAACTGGGTGGGATGACCACTGGAGGGTCTGGAGACACCTCCATGTCTCTGTAGGGCATGTTGTAGTGCTTTCCCATGTGTCTCAGATGCATATATTTTCTCTTTAGGTACATGATCAAAATATTGGGTCTGGCCACACCAGTGTTGTCCCCTATATCCTCAGATCCACCGCATGTGGCCTCCTCTTCCTTTATTTTGTCTGGGGAAATCATACGTCTAGGTATATCCATCATAGATTAAGTTTTCTGTCAAGTGTATCACATTTACCAAACCAAATATGAGCTATTAATTCAATGACATGTCCATTTGGTGGGGTCATTCCCATGCTTCCTCTATTGTAGGGAAAAATCATCAAGATTCAGATCTTGAATTAGATCAAAATATGAATCCCCCTATTCTATTTCATCATTATTATAATGATCTCATCCACCTTATGAAGTCATATCTGATGCTAGCTCTCTAGTTGGAGGATTTTTTATGGGTCTATGCAACTATTCTCTTAGGGTGGCATGAGTTTGTTCAACTTTTTTTTGAGTTTTCCAATTCTTGAAAATCTTCCTATGCCTGGATGAAAATTTTTTCCAATCAAGCTCTTATTATAATTGGGAAATGACTATTGAGACCATGTACTCTGAGAATTTATCCAACTCCACCTGTCTGGAATCGACCATATCGTGAAGGACATCTTTTAAGATGAAGCAGTCTTGGATTTTATAACCCATCATTCTATAGAAAGGGAAGTAGTTAGAATGGTTGGTGAGATTGACCTCATTGTTCTTCCTAGTCTATAGTAGATTGAGTAGGTTATTATCCACGGATACCAAGAAATAACCAAGGACTTGTTTATTTAGTAAAAATTAGGGTTTATTCATATATTCCCCAAATCCCGAGTGACCCTGGATTCTCTATACTTATTTACAAAGGATATTTTGTGGTTTCTATCACTTAGTAGGAGGTGTTGGGAATTTTGGGACCTTGTTAGGTTCTTAGATGGTCATTTCTTCTAATTTGATAGTGATAGTTTTATATTCCATTATTTCAAGCCTTTTCCCTTGTGCTGAGGGCATGAGTTGAGATTTGGACTAGGATTACTGAATGGAATCTTCCAATCATTGTTCTATATCTATAAACTCATAGAAGCCACCTAGATACTTCATCAGGATTAAATTAATCTATAAATCATCATAGATATTTCCATAAAATATTTCTATTAATTTCTCTTCTAATAGAGGGATACTGAGAGAATAGGTTAATCCTTTACATATGGATATAAAGTCAGACACCATCTCATTTTTTCATTTCTTGTAGTTCTTTAGGTTTAAGATTTTCATTTTCCTCATGGTGGAGATAAACTGATAAAGTAATTGATGATGATAGTCTTCTCATATTACAACAGATTATGTTAGAATAATTTTGTACTAAAAATGGCTACCCATATCAGAGACTTTACAAAACACCTTAGCTTGGCCATCTCTTATTGTCTCAAGGGCCCATCATAGGACCACATCAAGATAAAAATTGAGTCATATGTTGTTTGGGGTCTCACAATTCAACAAAGGTAGAGAATTTAGGATTTTCAAAATTCATTGGGGGAAAAGTATCATCCACCTAGTCAGGATATGGCTCCCTTTTAGGCTGAACAGGTTTCCATCACCCTTCCATGGCATCCATTTGAGTATCTAGGGGCTCAATTACATTATGTAGCTCTAGGGGTACTAATTTTTGACACACATATCATCTATAGAGAGCGGTTAGGTTCAATGAGGTTTTCTACCTTAATATCTCATTGATTCTAAATTTTTTAGTAGACTAAATGATATCCCTCAAGAGGGAGATGTTGTAACTAAAATAGAGGGAAGTCGTGAAAATTTTCAACTTCCTCATTTATAAAAATCAGATTTCTAGATATAGGTCCAATATGATGCTTAGATTCCACACTTTCTAGTAGTTCGTATCTTTATAGATTAATTAGAGTAATATTTGGATCATCTTAATGAAGATACCCAATCAGAATATTTCCCCAAATTAGCTCCTCATTGAGTTATCGAAGCGTTTTTATCTCATTATTATATTTTGACAATTGTTCCTAAATGGACATCAAATTGATTATTTTAGGAAGTTATTGGGATTTATCCACACATTTAACTTTATCATTGACAGTTTTCTGACATAGAGGTGTTAACTTGATATTCAGAGGTTCTAGGTTTCAAAACCTCCTCACATTCTTAGTGTGTGCAGCCTCGGTTAGTGTATCCAGATCACCCTCCTCTTGGGGTTGGTTTTCTGTATTTTGGACATCTACATTTTATTATTGATCCATAATATCTATTGTGTTTCTAGTGACAACATTTACAGAGTTTTATCAGTAAATGGAGGTTGTTCCATTGCTTTCAATGCAACATGATGACTTTTCACTACCTTCATCAGGGTTGTTTCTTGAACTCTTTTCCATATTAGGATATTTTCTATTGCAACCCTATTTGGGTCTGACAGCCTTCATTGTATGATCCTCATGTATCGGCCCCTGAGTAATGGCATTGAGGGAGTTTCTATTCATGATATTCAAGTCAGACCCAAATAGAATTGGTTTATCTTATGGTAGGAGGAATATATGGGATGTTGGCCATTGATTTTTACCTCCCAGTCAGGAGAAGACAGGTTCTATCATTAGTGATGATGATGATGATGAAAAATACCCTTGATTTTTTTCTGGGAATTATTCAGAGACACAATTGGAATTGATTCATCTTTTTTTTTGGGATCCAATGATTCCATTCAGGGATTTTATGACTACTAGGATAGACATTGAGATATAAATTTTCCCAGCCCAGTGGGTTTGGATTAATTTGGAACTGCCATTGATATACCCTTGATTTCCGCATATGATAATGAATATGGTGATGGAAATTGAGATATAAATTCACTTAACCTAGTGGGATGTGGTTTATTTTAGTTGATGTTGATATGTTATAAATCCTCCTGATAATTTTTGATCTGATGGGTGGAGGTGGTAGTAGGTATTCCCACAGCCCTGTGGGCTGGTTTTTCTCCTAGATGGATGCTACGGTAGTAGATACTATGACCTGTTTTATGCAACGTATCTCTTCTCATGTAGGAACTGGGTGAAATGAAAGCCTTTCTTGGGACTTAGTTTCAACAGGATGCCACTAGGTTGATTACATCCATGGATTCATTATCTCAAATGCAATATTATTGAATTGAGGGGCCCCTTAAAAGCTATATGGGTTTTTCTCATATTTCATTCATGATGTCTTGGGACAGTTGATTTTGGAGAAATATATTGTAGTTACCAACTGGATTTCACATTACTCAATCCTTTGATTTTTTTTAGAGGCAATGAAATTACAGGATGTTGTATCTAAAGGGTTATATTGTTCTGAGGACTTAGTGAAGTGAAATGCTACATATTCCACCAATCCATGGATAAGTATGTATGGAGATGTTTTGGAAATCAGTTGGCATAGAGTTTTCACAATTCATATCAAAAAATAGTGTAGGTTTTTTTATGCTCTTCCACTCCTAGGTTCCAAGAAATGAAAAAGGATACCATATCTAAATGAAAACAATGTGTATTTATGATATAAAGGTGACAATCCTATCCTGGATAGGGGAAATTTATATACTTTAGTCACTAATGAGTTTCCCATGTATTTTGACCTTGATAAGGCATTCACTCCTTTTTTAGCTCATTTGGAACCTCACAGACAGAATTGGAAAGGGGCCAGAACATGGTGTGGAGGTTGTCTTAGGATATCTCTCACAATATATTAATGTTTTCCTCCTCTTTATCGGACTCATGTGGTTCCATCCGATCATACCACATAATATGATTCATGGGGTTTCCTACAGACCATAGTAGATTGCTTCGGGAAGTTGATGGAGAAATATATGTGGTTAACCCCGATGATTCGAGAAACCTTCTATATAAAGGAGTATTAGTTTTTGAAACCTCTCTATATAAAGGTATATGATAAAGGGAATGATTTCCATATCTATGGGATATGTCATTGTGGAGAGGTTTACCATAGAGGATTTCAAGAGTAGAGTCCATGTGGTCTATCTCTACACCACCACATAGAGAACTGTCATGGTAAATACCTTCTTCTTCTTTTCTTGAAGATTAGATGAACCAATGGGGTGTTGATAATTTGTCTCAAATAACCTCAAGGAAAATAAATTTTAAAATATTTAGGATATGATACTTATTCTTCATCTTGGTCAGAATATGAGGCCCTACCTTCTAGAATTATACAGGGATATGAGCTTGTTGTATGATAGTTTTTATAAATTGTTTATAACTTTCTAGTGTTGTAGGAGTATAATCCCACTATTGAGAAACCACTAAAGTATTTCAATGATCTTAATCATTATTTATAGGAATATAAGACATTCCCATGGCATGTTCCATTCTCAATTGGTGATCCTAGGTTGGAATGGGAGAGTGTTCCCAATTCTGAGCCAATGGAATATGTCACTAGTTTTTTGTGGTAGGGACATGAGCCCGCCCCGAGGCATGTGCCACTCTCACTTGGTGAACCCTGGTTGAAACAAGAATATGAGCCTGATATGAATAAACATTCCCCTATGTAATATTCCAATGTACCTCTATAATGGGAGAAGGGATATGAGCCTCCTATTGTATTGCCTTGAAAGGATGTCAACGCAGTCATTTGTTGATAGAAGTTGGAATATGTGCCTTCATTCCTTGTTCTGCTGGAATATTCTATGTAGATTTAATTTTAGGTATATGAGCCTATCTTGAGGCATGTTCCATCCTCACTTGGTGATCCCCAGTTGGGAACAGGATATGAGCCTGGTCCTAGGTCTTTGGATTGTGTCATTGGTCTTCTTAATTTGCAATATGAGCCTTTCCCAAGGTATATTCCCCTCTCACATAGTGATCCCCAGCTAGAATAGGGATATGATTCCAATCCTCATACTTTGGAATATGTCATCAGAACATTTTGATATTCATCTTCCCATGTCCTAAGGAATGTTCCTCTCTCACTTGGGGAGGCCTTGTTGGAATAGGAATATGATCTTGGTCTAATGCCTTATTCTTTTCTAGAATATGCAAATAATCCTCCTAGATGGTAAGAAGAATGTTTTCTTTCTCTATAAAAAACACTTATTCATAATTATCATAGTATTGAGATTCCTTGGTAGTAGGGATTGAAATATTTTCTAGTCCTTGTATCTTTACTAGTGATGGAATATACCGGTGGAGTTCTTCATTTGTTTCCAAGATGTAATGGAATTCTAGAAAAGTGTGTGTAGATATATAAGCTTACACAACATCCATCTCCAATATATACTAGAAGATATCAATGATTGAAGTGGGGATATAAGACCACTTACTTCCTCCTTGTTCCAATAGAATATGATAATTTTTTTATGCATGGGGGTAGGTATATGTTCCTTTCCCATGCCTGCTGTAGGAATATACTCGTAGACTTGCTCTGAGTGAGTATGGATATGATCCTTCTCTCTATTTTCTACCAAAATATATTGGTATATATCATTATTAGAAGTGTGGATATGATCCCACTCATGTTTATGCATATCCTTCCTTGATCTATGTCTCTTCCTTATTTCTCATTCATTACTATTAGAGGTGGTAGTGTGTTGAGTGGTACCCTCAGCTTGAGATTGATGGGTACCGGAGGGATAGTTTTGGGGATGGTGATAGATAGGAGAACTCCCCTCAATCCCCTTAACTAAAAGGAATTCATAGTTTAATACCTAGTACACCTTCATTAGATATGGAAGGAGGTGATTTTCATGATCTGGGGATAAGATCCCAAAGGAGTTGGTTTTGGCAACAAGGGCCCCTGGATTTACTATAACTTTCCTTGGATGATGCAGACTCATCATTTTCAGAACATAGAGACCCTTGCAGGAAGATTAAATGGTCAGGATTGTACTACATCAATGATATTCCAGGACCATTGTTTTCACTACCTAACATTGAATTTATCGGGTAGGTGAAGTCATTTTGTGACCTACATGGGTTGTAGCCATAACATATTTTCTAGAATAGTCATTGGATGAAGTCATTATCTCATATTGGGATGTTTTTTATGAGAGAAGTATCTTTAGTAATGTAAATAATAGGGAACTAGTTCACTGATTAGTTTAATATCATAGGAATGATGCATAATCAACCAAATATTCATAGTTAAAACACTTGTCCTTTTATTCTCGATCTGACCTTTCTTTTCACTTTGACTTGTCAAAGTGAGGATGGAATTATTTCATCTTGTTAGATTTGGTTCTATAGAACTAAATTCTATGTACTATATGATAACTTGTATTCATGGTTTTGAATATTAATTAAAAACTTATCACATCATGTTTTTTCTTCTGGGTAACATAGTACGTGATAATGTCCTAAGAGTAGTTATCTCACTGAAAGGTCATAGAAGTTCCCCGCTATAATGAAAACACGTAAGTTCTATAACACTATTTTTGAATAAGTGATCCATATATATAATATATAATTTTAGGGAAAAAAATTATATGAGCTATTTGTGGTGGAGGCTCAAAGGACATTGAGGCACATTCTCATGGTTTATGCCCATAGTAATATCTAGTAGAATATTATAAGAACAAGACCCGCCAGTAAGAAATCCACATTTATATGTGTCATTAGATGTTCTTATATATGGATGTACATATTAATACTCATACATTAATATTATTATTAATGGGTATTATGAGTAGCGTACTTATATTTATTTATGAAACCTGTAATGACAGATGTTCTCAGTGAGGTAGGATACATTGGATGTGTCATGAGTAATATTACATTAATGAATAATGTGAGAAAGGATTTTTCCCTTCACTTTTTTAATTGAAGTTGATATCTTTGGCCCTTTGATAGAGATGATATAGAATAAATAAATCCATAGCAATTCTCTTTTACATGAAACTTCATATTCTAGGATGTCAAAGAAAGAGACGTTGAGCACATAGGTTGATGGTACCAGCATGCAACCTCATTGATTTGAGATATTATGGTAAAGGGATTATATTACACTATAAGAATCTGTATAAGGTATCATGTTGTTGTGGCATTAACTTCTTTCTCCATGGTGTCCTTTAAATGTTTCAGGATACCAACTTTTGAATTCATGATACTTCACCTAATTCCACTGAGAAAGAGGCCTAGATTGTCACACACTAAGTGTATCCATAATCTTAGTTAAATAATATATTATTATTTATTATTTAACAAGTTGAATAAATTTTATTCACATACATGGTTTAATAATTATTCATGTATACTTTAGAGAATATATCCCCTCACTATTTATTCAATAGAATAAAATTTTAGAAAAATATTTAATAAAAATTTACTTCCAATTTAGTAAATAAAATATATATTTATTTATTGATTAATAATGCAGTAATATTTATCTAACAAATAAATTGTAATTGTTCAAGGCCCTATAAATATTTTGGGGGATTATAATACTGATTTTAAATGGTCTAGTAAGAAATAATAAATATTGAATATTATTTGATTAAATAATATGTAATTTAATTCAAAAGTTAGGAACATGTTTAGAAATAATATTACTATATTATTATTTGACATGGGGTTCCGTAGGGATTAAATAAATAATAATGGGAAATTTTGATACTATTTTATTTTAACCGTAGAATTATATAAACCAAATTATGTTATTTTCCCAATGAGCCAATTAATTTATTCTATTGTACCCAATGGATTTAGAGAATCCTATCAAGACCTAGAGATATCCTTTCTCTGATAACACTCTCAAGAACAGAGAGTGATATTCCTCTACCTCTCATTCTAATGTCAAGAGAGACAAAGGAGAATGATTTATAAGTGGTTCTCAAGGCTATAAATAGTGGATGACATAAGAACTATGATCAATCATGCCTACACCTGGATATTCATATGGGAATTCCTATATATTTTTGGAACGCATGTGGAACACCACTAGAGGGAATCTTCTTTAATTCCTACAATGAAACGATGGTACAATGAAAATCTATTTTTAGATTCATCAATGAAGAAAGAATTCCAAAAAAGGTAATCATTTACTTAATTAAATTAATTATAAATCTTTTGTGATGATCCTCCATCTAGTTTCAACATTCTATACCTTTTTTTGTTTTCATTGATTCAATTATTTGGATCATGATGTTCATCATCATATAGATCTTGGATTGATCAACAATCATGATAAAAATTAAAAGTTGGGAACGACCCATCACAAGCTTTCACTGTTACCAAAACCTAAATGTGGTATTAGATTGGTCACATAATTATTTAAAATTATTTAAATAACTTTTTCTGATTTATGCATTTGTAATTTAGTTTTTTAATTCATGTTTAATTGTTCTTTTAACCTAAAATGTGAGATCTTCTTCTTCCTCCTTTATTTTTCATAGATATATTCGATATGATTAATTTTATGAATAAAATAAAATTAAGGAACTCATCCATTTGTGGAAAGTTTTCTATACAGACAACACATGAGTAACCATCATATAATTAGAGTTAAACTTTGTGTGACTGTGTTCAATCCACCATGAGTTAATTTGGAAATAACTCAAACTGTGTTCATCAATGACACAAGGTGAATTTAATTTTACACCGCATGTTGACTAGGCCAGACTGGAATACATTCATCTGGAGTACACACCGTGTATCCCAGGAACAATGTGTCTAGTCCCTTTGAGTTATAAATGGTCTGTGTGTTTCATACATGGACTACCAAACTGGTGACCATGTAACTTCAAGTCCACGCACAATCTAGTCATTCTATACATCATGTACTCCATTTTTTGGGGCATAGTTTACACGTTGAGTGCCTAGGTGTGTGTCTCGGATATACGGTGAGAGATGTACAGACTGGGTATCTCCTTGTACACTCCTTTTACTTATACTAAATTACACATATTTAAAATTTATCTATTATAATATGTAAACCATAGCAACATGTGCTTGTGTGTGGTCATTAAGTTGATAGGAAATGAGATGTGATAGTTTTTAATATATATATATATATATTTGTGTGTGTGTGTGTGTTTAATTAATATCTGTATAATGTTTAGATCTACAAATCATGTATGAGTTACATTATAGTTATAACTCTTGGGGAATTAAAGCATAACATGTGACCAAAAAATAATTTAATTCACCTATTCATTAAGTTGATAGTACACGTCCTGAAAGTACGTGATAACTCAAGTGTACCATATGTCATAAGAGTAAATTGTATATGAGTATAATACATTTTGGGTAGATTCATACAGGTATTTACCATGTTACCTTCATGGTACATTTATGTACATAGTTAATTTTGAATAAATTTATTTGATTTGTTTAAAATTATGATGGATGATAATGTCAAGGAAATTTGAATGATAAATAAAGTAAAAGAATTGATTAATTACTGATAATAATTAATTGATTCGAGAACAAATTATCTTAAATACGAATGATTAGGAATTTAATTCTAGTTATATTAAATTTGTAATTCCTTTCATGCATGGGGATAATCAGGAGATTGAACATACCTTTGTATGAGACTGGTTTCATTTTATTTATTTTTAAATTAAATTATTGGCATGCATGCCTCCTCTCCTCTTATTATGTAGGGAATGTGGTCCCATGGTTTATTTAATATAAAACCTTGATTCCCTAGCCTACATTTGTGTAAAATCATATTTAATTAATGAGTATCACAAGATAGTGGTGGTGGTTCATGTTTGTAGTCAAGGTAAAACCAATATAACAGAGGTACATAGGTGGAAAGCCGGAAAGTTATAACATGGACCTTAATTGGTTCAAGTTGTTTTCCCCTAGGTCAATGATTAATTTATCACCCTCTAGATAAACTAACCATTATTAAAATATCATGATCATACCACTTTATTATTTTATTTCTATCAAGTTTCATTCATATTTCATTATGGATGTTTTTTCATGATCACATAAATTACTGAAATTAACAAGCATGAAATATTGAACTAAAATAAATTGACATATGTGTAAATATTATCTAATACATGGTTAATCAATTAAGTAAATCCACTTAATATTAACAATCTTGTGATAAAGATAATAATTATAAATTTATGAATAAATGGACAAAATCAATCAATAATATATATTAAGTTGGTACAAACATCCATTACTTCAATTAAAATTGAATCATAGTTCAAAGTTCTTGTCCAAAAAAATTTGGAGTTGTTTCAAGTATTGAGGAATTCAAAGTTAACTTTTTGGGTTGACTTAACATAGTCCACATCAAGGGTTGACTTCCAAATTAGAACTTACTGCAACTAAGAGAAAAAGGTTGAGGAAATATTATTTCATGATTTTGGGATTGGGGAGTCCACTCAGTGGATTAAAGAACTATGATTTAATGTTGTTAGAATTTGTAATGCCTGCCTAAATCCATTCAAGTTTCTTGAACACACAAAGTTGAGGTAATGAGAAGGTAAATAAGGATCATTCCCACTATAATTTCCAAGAAATAGAATATTATGAAGTCAATGGTGAGGTATATTGAGATTCGATAAAATAGTGGGAGATTAATAAATATAATAATTACATATTTGTGGTAATTTTATCAGATAAATCACTAAATATATTCTCATGTTATTTGTAGAAATAATAACAAAATGACATAAAATATACCATTTTTATCCATACTTGAGAAGGATATCCTTCCCACAGGTACAAATTCCTAGGAATAGTAAAGGTGACTACATGTAATCCTTCTCCATGAAAGAAAATTTTATGTGATGGAAGAACCTTTTCCTAAAACTCTTAGAAATGAGTCTAGTTATGAAGTGTTAAAACTCTAGGAGAAACATTTGAACGATTCCACAGATGCTCAATATTTCATGTTATCGTCCTTATCCAATGATATTTTAAAGAAACATCAGGACATGGATGTGTATAGTATGATGTCTCACCTTTGGGATCTATATAAAGAGAAGGAAAGACAAGAGAGATACGAGATCTCAAATTCTTTGTTTACAGCTAATATGAGAGATTTTTCACCAGTTGGGCCTCTTCTAGTCAAGGTTATTGGCTAGATTTAAATCTTAGATACCTTAGGGATTAAATTCTTCAATGAGTTGAAAACAGATCTCATACATTCATCATTCTCCCATGAACTTATCTAGTTTTATTATGAATTATAATAGAATAAATAATGAAAAGAGTATTTTGGAACTTCTTACTTTGATTCTCTAAGTGGATAAGGACATGGGGCATGATAAACTCATAGTCCTTATAGTGTAAAAGAAAAGAAAGAACAAGGAAAAGGTTACCAATATCTATAAACATTACAAATCTCTTGACCATAATCCTTACAAGAAGTGGAATATCCAAAGGTAGGGTAAGGAAAGGGAGGAATTATATTTTTCATGTGGCTATCCAAGCCACTAGAAGAGGAACTGCACCCAAAAGCAAAGGGAATCAAAATTTGAGTTCATTATTGAGAGTAATATTTCAATATATACACATTGGGTATTAGATATAGCTTGTGATGATCAAATATATATCAAAATTCATGAACCAAGTGGATTGGAAATATTTTTAGAGGATAGCTGGATCTGAGAGCTGCTAATGGTTCAAGTTTAGATTCCCTAGTGATTGATTACTACCACATTTCATTTCCAACAGGAATGATTTTTTTATAAGATTATTATTATGTACCTATGGTTACCAAGAACATAATTTCAGTATCATACCTAGATACAGATGTTTTTATTTTCATGTTTGAAAAAAAGTTGTTCCTTTTATAAATACAACATATTTTATGGTATGGAACATTTAAATAATGGTATTTATGAATTAAATTATGAAAAAAAAGTGTTGTAAATTGATAACAAATCAACTTCAGATGATTCATATAACACCCATATTTGGAATCACCGTTATGGTTATGTAAACTATAATTGTTTCACAAAGATCTATTAAGATGGTTATTTAGGATCTTTTTATCTAAAACCACATGAAATATGTCGTGCTTTTTTATACGAAAAAATGACTAAACCACCATTTGGTGAACATGATGAAAGTGCCAGAGAGCATCTAGAATTAGTACACACTGATGTATGTAGACCATTTCCAATTAAAACTACCGGTGGATATTCATACCTCATAATATTTAATGGTGAATTGAGTAGAGATGGGTACGTCTACATAATGTGGTATAAGTCTGAATCATTTGAAAAATTCTAATTATTCAAGAATAAAGTAGAGAATTAACTTTGATAAGAATATAAATAATATTATATTGAATTTAGGTGGTTAATATATTAACCAATATTTCATCAAATTTTTACGAGAGTTAGGGAATCTATCTAAAATCACTCTACCTTATAAACCATAGTGAAATGGGTTTAGTGGAAGGGGGAACAATATCTAATTAAACATGGTAAGATTGATCATGGTCATGAAGATCATACATTGTAATTTTTGGGATATGCATTAAAAATGGTGGCATACACATTAAACCTAGTTCCATATAAAGAGGAAATTTTAATTCCCTTTGATTTATAGAGTGTAAATAAACTTGTTTTTTCTCATACACATTTATGGGGTTGTGAGGGGTTTGTTAAATCTTTCTCAGGAAACAAAATAAAACCTTAGGGAACAAAGTTTATCTTTATAGGGTATCCTAAGGAAAGAAAAGAATACCACCTATGAAACCCCTTAGACAAGAAAGTGGCTATATCTAAAGAAATCATATTTCCAGAGAGGGAGAACATCCTTAAAAAGGATAGTGGGAGAAGGATTGACTTAAATGAAGTTGATTCTCATGATACACATGAGTTGGTATAGGAACTGATTCCATAAGTCCCCATAGAATAAGTAGTTCCTAAAACACAAGTACTGGGTAAGAGCACAAGAAAGGTAATAGAATAGGAGAGATATGGTTTTCTAGTCATTGATGATGGTGACTCATTATTTGTTTATAATTATGAACCTCTCTCTTATAAATTGGTAGTGGAGAGATCAGAAGGTATAAGATCGAAATAAAACATGAATTCTGAAATAGATTCCATATATCATAACCATGTTTGGGTTATAGTCGATCTACCAGTTGATGTAAATCCTATTTGGTTAAAATGGGTATTCAGGATAAAACTAGAAATGGAAGTTAAATTAAATACCTATAATTAAATTCTAGTGGATAAGGGTATAAAAAATGAATGGATTGACTATGATAAAATATTTTCACTTATTTTTATGTTTAAATCCATCAGAATTATACATTCTATAGTATCTTACCTTTACTATAAAATTTGGATAATGGATTTCAAAATTGCATTCCATAATGGGAAAATTTAGGAATAAGTCTATATGGAACAAATAGAAGGGTTTGTGACACCAGGTGATTCCAAACAAAAATTAATGCAACAGAGATCTATTTATGGATTAGAGAAAGCATTCTGGTTATGGAACATTTGATTATTTGAAGCCATAAAATAATTTGGTATCATTAAGAACAGATATGTGACATTTTTTTATAATAGGTTTAGTGTAAATGCAGTTGTTATCCTAGTAGTATATGTTTATACAATATTACTTTTTGGAAATGATATATCAGTCTTATAGTATGTGAAGGACTAATTAAACAAATTTTTCTCCATGAAGGACTTAGGTGAATAACCTTATATTCTAGGGAACAAGATCATTCATTATAGATCCAACAGGCTTTATGAACTAATTCAAAGTACATATGTTGACCAGATACAAAAGATAATTATTATGGAATAATCCAATAGGTAATTCATTCTAGTGTCTCATGGTTTACATCATTCTAAGAAAATGTGTCCTCAAACAGAACAAGATAAAGAGATAATGTGTATGAAACCATATGATTTAGCGATTGGATAAATCATCAATTCCATGTTATAAACATTAAATTATGTTACCTATGTATTAATCATGGTAGGAAAATATCAAGAAGATCCAAGAGAATGACATTGTTCCATTTTTAATGTTATCCTTATGTGTCTGAGAAAAAATATGGATGTGTTCCCCCTATATGGAAGAGATGATGAGTTATTCATTAGTGTTTATAATAATTATTGTTTCTTGATATATCATAATGATCTAAAGTCACAATCATGATTTGTTTTTTATCTCAATGGAGGAGTTGTGAATCGAAAGAGTTCAAAGCAGCTAGTTTTATCTGATTCTGATGTGGAGTCCAAGTATATAACAGCTTCTAATGCAGCCAAGGAAGATTTTTGATTCAGAAAAAATCTATGAGCTTGATGTATTACATACTAGTAACGACCTTATAACCTTGTGTTGTGATAATACAACATTGTTGGCTCCAGTAAAAGAGACACGGTCACACCAATAGAAATAGAATATACTCTGAAAGTATCACCAATTGAAAGATTTATATCATAGGGGTAAATTTTCTTTAATAATATTAACCATGGAAGATAACATGTTAGAACTTATGACTAAAGGCCTATCTCATCAGAAGCATGAGTATCATGTGAGATCTAGTGCACTGAAGTTTCCTAACAATTGTCTCTAGTGCATGTGGGAGTATGTTGGAGTTAGTACCCTAGAACCAACTTCTATTTAATTTATGATAACTTCAATTCATGATTTTAAATATTAATAAACTCTTTATCACATCATGATTGTTCTTCTACACAACATAGTATGTTATAATTTCCTAAGAGTATCTATTGCACTAAAATTTCATAGCAGTTCCCCACTATGATGAGAACCTAGAAGTTCTGCACTATTATTATTGAATAAATGTTCTATAGGAATATGATATCATTTTAGGGACACAAATGATATAGGCTATCATGGGTGGAGAATCATTGGAAATTTAAGCACCTTCTCATTATTTGAACCCTTGGAAATATCTAGTAAGATATTATGAGCAGACCTTCCAGTAGGAAAATCACATTTATATCTTGTTAGATATTTATATATGTGGAAATTTGTATTGATCATTAGACTTTAACATTATTTTTAATGAGTATTATGAGTCACTTACTTAGATTTATTGAAAAAAATTGTGATGAAAAATTTCCACAGTGAGGTAGGAAACATGACTAATATTGCATTAATAAATAATGTAAGAAATTATTTGTCCCTTTTCTTCTTTAATGGAAGTTGATATCTTAGTCCATTTAATGTAAATTACATAACCTAAATAAATACATTTCCATAGTGTTATATAGGTAATTACATATTCCTAGATGTTAAATAAAGAGACATTGAGCACATAGGTTGATAGTACCAGCATGCAACCTACTTTATTTGAGATATCGCATTAAGGAGATTATATTACAAAGTAACCGTTTGTATGAGGTATCATGTCATTAAGAAATTATCTTCTTTCTCTATCAGTGATGTGAAATGTTTCTATATGCTAGACCTGGACTTTAGGATACTTCACCTAATTCCACTAAGGCAGATGCCTAGAGGGTCACACACTATGTGTATCTAGAATCTCAGTTAAATAATATATTATTATTTAATATTCAAAAAGTTGATCAAATATTATTCTTGGATGTGGTTTAAAAAAATTTCATTTATTATTTATCACATATATCCCATCACTAGTTATTCAAAAGAATATAATGTGAGTGGAATATTTAATAAATATTTATTTTCTATTTAGTGAATATAATATTTATTTATTTATTAGTGAATAATACAATGATGTTTTTTTAATAAATAAATAGAAATTTTTCAAGTCCCGATAAATATTTTCAAGGAATGAAATACCAGGCTTAAATGTTCTGGTGAGAAATAATAAATATTGAATATTATTTTGTTAAATAATATTTAATTTAATTCTAAAGTTAAGTGGATGTTGATAAATAATAATATTATTATTATTATTTGACATGGGGTTCCATAGGGATAAAATAAATAATAAAGGGAACTTTTGAAATTATTTTTTTAAACCCTAAAAATATATATAACCAATTATGTTATTTTCTCACTGATCCAATTCATTTTTTTGGTTGTACACAATAGATTTGGTGAATCCCCTCAATCACTAAAGAACAATCATCTCTAAGACCACTCCCAAGAATGGAGATCTTTCTTCCTCCACTTCCAATTCTCATGTCAAGAAAGACCTAAGAGAATGATTTGGAAGCAATTCATGTGGTGATAAAAGGTGGATGATATAAGAACTATGATCTATCATACTAGAACCCAGTGATTTCAACCAGGATGCCCTGAGATTTGTGTAACACGTGTGGATCATTGATAGAGGGAATCTTATTTGAATCCTACAATGAAAAAAAGGTACAAAAGAGATCTATTATAAGATTCATCAATGAAGAAATAAATATAATAAATTTTCCTTAATTGATTAAATTAATTATATATAATATGTGATGATCCACCATCTAATTTTGGTGTTCAATCCCTTGTTTGTTTTCTTTGATTCAATTTTGTTGACCATGGCGTTCATCGTCATATAGCTCTCATATTGATCATCGATCATGAAAGAAATTTTAGTGTGGAATTACCCATTGTGTGCTTACACTATACCTAGAACCTACACATGGGATCCTCAATTATAGTGGATGGGTTGTAATATTTATCTCTATATTATCATCTTTATCTGTGTAGAATATTCTAGTAATGTGTTGAGATGTATGGAAAAATGGTAGTCCTTATATTTGAGTGTTTCACATCGGGGTCATTATTTTTTTTTGCAATGAAAATGAAAAACAAAATGTCCAAACACATGATTGATAGGTCATTATTTTATTTTAGAGATTCACATCGGGTTCATCATTTTTGTTTCGACAGAAATAGAGATTAATGAGGTGAATTTGATTTAGCCTGATATTTGATTATGGGGGTTTGATTTCATGAATAATCATTGATATATATTCACCATTTTCATTGTTAATGGAAAATCCAAATGGTTCCCACATCCATAACTGGGTATGAAACTTCTTTCCAAAGGCAGGTGGTTAGTTGGGTCTTGATACCCAATAAAGCTTAAGAAATCACATTGGTCGAGAGGATGGGAGGTCAATATCATCACACCCTTTTAGGGTGAATTTTTGCCTATGTCGGGACTCTATTATAGATTTAAGAAATGTTCATAAATCTCTTCCTAATCCCAAAATTGGACTGATGATTCTAACAGAAAGACCATAGGTTAAACCCTTTTATATGAAAAATATATGGATCTTATTACTGAATCTATTTGTATGTATCTATGGTTCTTCTTCCATTTCCTAGAAATGTGTAGCTGCTTATATGCTAAGGCTACATAATCAGGAACTTTGAAATTTTGTTCCATGCGAGGAGTTGGTTAATATTTCAAGGAGGGTATTGAGGCATTATGAGGAAACCTACGTATCTTGTTTATTATAGGAATAAAAACCCACATAGTTTGATAAATCCTATTCATCTTAACATCAGGTTAAAATTTCATATGTGTGGGACCTAGTTAATGGTTATTCAATCTTGACTCTTGAATATACATCCTATGTATCTCGATTGTATAGGAATTAGAGTTATCATTGTTTTTTTATTACCTTGAGAATGACCCCAATGTATATTCACTTATATGGAGGTAATCATATCATTCCACTAATCAGGGCTTACACACTGAGGTTTCCCTAGTTGGTGGAGATTCATGATACGAATGATATGACCATTTGAACTCCCTAAACCCACGTGATCCATGCTCAGTGTGAGAAACAAGATATTATAAGTAATCAGTCTCAATATATATGGATGAGGTACTTATGTACTGGGGAATCCCTTTGGTTGTTTAATATAGAGCTCAGGCCTTAAGAATGAGTCATAATTATCCTGGTTATAACAATAATCATAGTCATCATAGTTCATTTGGAATCTTAGTCTGATGATGGATGGGGTAGAATGATCAACTCATGAGAATGATTATGTCACTATGGTCAAAATTTCATAGACGTGAAGGGAATTCCACTGAAGTGGATGCCTATTTGAGATCACGCCTTAAGAAGGCATCCTACGTATCTCGATTATTATAGGAATCAAAGTTCCAATAGTTTATCTAACCAATATTTACACACTGAAATTTCCCTTTATGAATGATATGATCAATTCAATTTACACTTCTCACATGATCTATGATCAGTGTGGGAAGCATGGTATGGAAAATGACTTATCTCACTATTTATGGATGTGGTATATATGTGCGGGGACTACCCTACAATTGTTTTAATATGGATCTCGGGCATTAGGATAGCTTCCCATATATCCTATTTATAGAAGTAGTAATAGAAATTTTAGTTCAATTAGTCAGGGATTACACACCAAAATTTCTCTATATGAATTTTGGTAAAGGATATCAAGTCTTGGGATGCCCGTTTGACCTGGCTTGCTTATCTTCATGACATATTTTGATTGCCTACTTGACATTCCTTGATTTTATGCATTAAATTTCATAGGATGTCTACCTGACATGTCCAAAGACAATCTCAATATCTAGTTGAATTAAATGAGTTACATCACATAATCTGTATGGAATATATGAGGGTCAACATAGGACCAGAGATTACTTTTTCGGAGGACATAGAATGGCCCAACTAGCTTGTCTTGGAATCCAAAGCATGATCTTAGCTGACATGATTATAGGACATCGTATGATCCAATTAACTTACTCTGGTGTCATCACGAATGTCCGATGATGATCTTGGAGGGAATTGCGAATGTAAATGCGACATGTTTGGAGGGTGATGCATGATCCATGTTGACATATCTGGAGGGTGACATGAAATCCAACTGAAATGTCTGGAGGACATCATGAGATCTAGCTAGGATTCCTATAGAACGTTATGGGAATAAATTTTCATGCCCTAGTGTTGTCAAGAGACTCATCTAGCATGTACCAATGCCACTATAATATTAAGATGACATGTATGAGGGGCACTATAATGTCTGGATGGTGGGCATGTAGGTCTTCGCGAGACTTTGGGGACATGACCAGGGGCACAATGTGACATTATCTGACATTTATGGAGGACTTTGTATGATCCAAATAGTATACCAAAAGAGCATCATAAGATCAAGGCAAGATGTACTGATATTGTCAAGTGAAGTTTGTGGTTTACATGAAGTGCATGAGGATCGGTATGTATGTTCTTTCTATAATTCTCTAGTCTTTTAGTCTTTATTCCATCCTTTTATTGCATATTCCTTAGATTTTTTTAGTATTAGCTTGTTTTAAGTCTCGTTTGATATAGTGGGTATGTGGTATGTTCTTTTGGTGACTCGACAGAAGTCATTCACGTGATATATGAGTGGTCACATGAACTACCTATTCATACTACATGATCACTCCAGTTGTTCTCCAGATCTTACTGGATTGAAAAATTTATCAGTCACAAGATTAAATACTCTGTGAAATCAAACATAACACCTGGGTGCACCGGTGTAAGGCTCCAAGGAAATTTCTATACATTTTTCAAGTTAGGGTGGAGGATTTATAGGCCTCTCTACCCCAATTAAGTTCATCTATTTAGGGTGCATATTTTGAAAATCCATACTATAGTAGTTGGAGGGATTTGATGTCATGAGTATTATGGTATCCTTATGTAAGTCATTCTAGGGTTGTGGCAAGATTTTTAGAAACCATGAACCATCCCATCAACGCCACATTTATTAGATTATAAATAATTAATTATGTCTTCCCAAATCATGTGTACATGACGAGGGTCTTCTATATTGTCAGGTTGATATGTCCAAGGGACTTCATGAGATCAATATGCCTATCAAAAGGCCTTCACATGATCTTAGCAAACTTTTCTGGGACTTTTAATGAGGTAAGGATGGCCTTTCAGGGGGCTTGCACAAGACGAGGCCATCATGCCGAAGGAATTTTGTGAGGTCTTATTGGATTTTTAAGGGGTCTTAGGAGACGATATTGGTGTGTCTCATGAGTTTTATGACCTCAATACGCTCTTGATTTTTTCCATTTTATTCACTAGTTTATTTTAAAAGGACTTTGGGGTTTTGTGAGTATTACTAAGTGTTATATAAGGCAATCAATGTCCCCATCAATAATGTGTCACATGAACAATAAAAGTTATTCTGAAGATGCATTAGCATTTCATTGAAAATCCCATCTATTTTTTCTTGGATCCAAAGAGTGATCGTAGGTCTGATCAGACACAAATCCATTCATATAATGTTAATTTCATGTATGCAGACTCTTGTCTAATAAATAATGCATGTCTCCATGGGCATTAATGGTATCTTGAGAAGGAATTCATGTCTCTAAATAGACTTTTTGATTATTTTTGAAATTTCTCATCTTTTTCACTATGAAGATGAGTACGATGTAGTTCTTATTGACATCCATGTATCGGGTCTCAGTACATAGAATTTGTTGGTTCAGGTAGTAGAGAATATTCTCACTCCCCAAATAATTTTTCTATGTGAGAAGGGTGTCCATTGGGAATTCCATGGAGTCCACATATAATATGAGTGGAATTAATTCTACTTGAGGCATCATCACTGGTGGGTTTAGTAGATACTTCTTGATAATTTCAAAGGATTCTTGTCAGTCCCTATCAAATTAGTAGGTGGTTCTCTTATTCATTATCCATGTAAAGGGGAGAACATTTTCGGCCAAGTTTTCTATGAAAATCCATATTTAAGAGAGTTAACCTTAGATCCCCATCAGTTCTTTGAGATTTCTTGGGGTGAAACTACTAAAATAGAACTAGTCTTTTCAAGTTCAACCTAAAGTTGTGGAGAAATACCACAAATCCAAGGAACATCCCTGGTGTTACTCCAAAAGTTCATTTTAGTGGATTCATCTTCAGACTGTGTAGTCATAGATTTTAAAATATCAGTTGAATATCCATGAATTGATCACATTGCTATCGAGATTTTATCACTAGGTAATCGATAAAACATTCAGGTATTCTTCTCAATAATGGATTAAATATTTGATCCATGGTGCATTTATATGAAGCTATAGCATTATTTAATAAAAATGGAATGAACTGATAATAGAAGATCCCTTGGGGAACTCTGAATGAAGTTGATTTTTCATCTTTCGGGTCCATATTTATCTTATTTTATCCTGAATACCCATCCATGGAGGAATGTTCTTAGAATCTTTCAGTTGCATAGATCAAGATCTTTGTGATTAGTAATTGGAAATCATCCTTTTTTAAGTGTCGATTAAGGTCTCTGAAGTCGATGTAGATCCTAATATAAACATTATTTTTCTTGACATGGATGATGTTGGGAGATATCTTGGGTATTTCCCTTCTTGAAAAAAGATTTCTTTGATAAATCTTTCAACCTACACCTTTAAATTGGTGGAATGAGAGGGGTTCATCCTTCTGGATGTCTATGTAGAGCCTCAATTCTCATCAGGTAAGTCGAGATGGTGTGTAGCCACATCTGGATTCTATTCGGGAATTTCTATATAATTCTAAGAGAAAACATACCTATGTTTCTCTCTAAAAGTAATATATATCTCTTTATACTCAAGAGGAATCACAACACTAATTAATGTCGGACTTAGGTATTATTTTGTACCCATATTTACCTACCTAATCTCATCGATGGTGGTGGAGACACATTCTTCAAATGTAAGAGTGGAACTTTTGAGGTCATCGTCTTATTTTTTCACCTATGATTCTATGGAGTCATTCTTAGATAGAGAGATTATCTGGGAGAATTTAGGTCATTTTTGAGGTGAGAGAGGATATGAGAAGAGACACATTCTTCCCCTACTGCCTATACTATTGTAGAGAGATGCCATAGATGATTGTCATTTATGTTGTCTCTAGGGATAGAAAGGGATTAAGCCTTTGGTACCAATTCTATCACCGCAACTAGATTTATGGGGAGAACATAGTTGTTCTCGAGCACACTCTAAGAATTTCTAGGGGATATCCCAAAGTTCTTTGGTGTGGTAACCTATATATAATCATCCACCAATGGTTTTCTGCTTTCCATTTTGTATAAACTTGGTTTAGCATATGTGCCATCACATGTCTTAAAGGGGGTACTGTCACCATATAGTATCCCAACATTTGCATCGATGGGATATTTTAGATACAGATGAATTGTATAAGGTTCCACCATATAGAAGTGGAACTATGTATTTTCAAGTAGGATATTGTATGTGGTGTCTTTCTGGATAACCATAAGCTAATTGGGAGATATGAGATCCTCAAAATGAGATTTGAGATTAATCTTATAGAGACGGATTTTCTCGGGCTTATCATACCCTTGAATGGCCATCTTTGTGTGAGATATATCTCCTTATCCCTATCCCAAATGTCGTATCATTCATACCAAGATGAGTTTGGTACCAAAACTTTTTTCAATTAGATCCCCTAAAACATTGACATTGTTGAGTCTTCCAGAAACATATAGGGGCCTGATGTGCCATTGGATCACTGCATTCTAGTCCTGGTCAGTTAATTATATGGTGACATGGAATTATGTGGAAATAGTCTCCATTCAATAGACCTTAATTAGAGAAACTTATGTCTTTAACTCTCTTAGTCTCTTGATCGCTTCAATGAGTGCCTCCCTAACTTCTTTTGATAGATAGAGTGTATCCAAAATTGTGAGCTTGTCTAGGAAAACCACCAGTTGTTTGGGAATGTTTTAATTTTTTCTAGAGGTCATTTCTTCCCATGGTGGGGTTACTCTTTACTATGTGGTTCAAGAGTTGAGTCATTTGAGATGGATTTTCCTAGTAATTTTTCATAAGTTGAGAGGGAATCTACTTCTAGTGGGTTAGATCATTCCAAACACCCCCTTTTTTTAGATGATCAGATAATCACACCCCTTCTAGAATTTCATGCAAGAAAACTGGGTGAGATGACCACTAGAGGGTTTTGAGACACCTCCATGTCTCTAGTGGGATTGTTGGAGTTCTTTCCCTTGGGTCTCAGATGCATATATGCCCTCTTTATGGACATGAACAAAATATTGGGTCTGACCACACCAGTGTTGCCCCCTATATCCTCAACTCCACCACATGTCGCCTCCTATTCATTGGTTTGGTTTGGGGAACTTATACTCTAAGGTATATTCATCCTATAAGAAGGGTTGTTTCAAGTTTATTGCATTGAAAGAACCAAATATGAACTATTATTAAAATGATGGTTCCATTAGGTGGGGTGGTTCCCATGCTTCAAATATTGTACGAATGAAATATTCAAGATTTAGATCTTGAATTAAATCAAAATAAGACTCCCCTATTCTATTTCATCCTACTTCTAATGGTCGCATTCACCTTCTAAAGGTGTATCTTATGTTACCTCTCTAGCTGGAGTATTTTTTGTGGGTCTGCGCAACTTTTCTCTTAGTGTGGCATGAGTTCATTCAATTTTTTTTGAGTTATCCTATTCTTGATTATCTGCCTATGCTTAGAGGAAAATTTCTTCCAATCACCCTCTTATTCTGATTAGGAAATGATTATGAAATCCACCTACTCGGACGATTTATCCAAATCCACCTATTTGGAATCGACCATACCGTGAAGGGCATCTTTAATGATGAAGCAGACTTGGATTTTATGATCCATCCTTCTATAGAAAGGGAAGTAGTCAGAACGGTTGGTGAGGTTGACCTCATTGGGATTACTAGGATATAGTATCTTGAGTAGGATATTATCCATGGATACCAAGAAATAATCAGGGACTTGTTTATTTAGGAAGTATTTGGGTTTATTTATCTGTTCCTCACATCCTGAGTGACCCAGATTTCTCTATGCTTCTCTATGAGGGATATTTCATGGTTTCTATCACTCGATAGGAGGTGTTGAAAATTTTGGGACTTCACTAGGTTCTTAGATGGTCATTTCTTCTAATTTTATTGTGATAGTTTTAGATTCTAATATTTTTAGCCTTTTCCCTTGTGCTGAATGCATGAGTTTATATTTGGACTAGGTTTACTGAATTTAATCTTCAAATAATTTTTCTATTTTTATGAACTCATAGAATCCACCTAGATTCTTCATCAGTATCAAATTCATCTTTAAATATTCATGAATATTTTCATAAAAAAATTCTAGCAATTTCTTCTCTGAGAGAGGGATGCTTAGTGAATAGGTTAAAACTTTACATCTTGCTATAAAGTCAGACACCATCTCATTTTTTCATTTCTTGTAGTTATTCAGGTTGAATATTTTCATTTTCCTCATGGTGGAGCTAAATTGAAAAAGTAATTGATGATGAATGACTTCTCATCCTACAACAGATCATGCTAGAAGACTTTTTTACTAAAAATGGCCACCCCTATAAAAGTCTTTACAAAACACATTAGCTTGGTCATCTCTTATTGGTCTCAAGGGCCCATCATCGGACCACATCTAGATACAAAGTGTTTCAGATGTTGTTTGGGGGCGCACACACCATGAAAGGTAAATAATTTAGGATTTCAAAAATTCATTGGTGGAAAAGTATCATCCACCCACACAGGATATGGCTTCCTCTTCGGCTAAACAGGTGTGCATCACCCTTACATGGTTTCCAATTGAGTATCTAGGGGCTCAATTACATTATTTATCTCTAGGGGTACAACTTTATAATACACCTATCATCTATAGAAAGCTAGTGGGGTTTAATGAGGTGTTCTTCCTTCATCTCTCCTTGATTATCAATTTTCCTTAAGCCTAAATGATATCCCTTGAGAGGGAGATGTTGTCACCAAAATGAAGGGAAGTCATTATCATTTTCAAATTACTCATTTATAAAGATCATATTCATATATCCAGATCCAATATGATTCTTATATTCCACAATTTCAAGAAGTTCATCTCTTTACAAATGTATTAGAGGAGGAATATTTGTATCATCTTAAAGAAGACACCCAATGAGAATATTTTCCCTGATTAGCTCCTCATTGAGTTGTCAATGAATTTGTATATCATTCTCATATTTTTACAACTGTTCCTACATGGAAAGAACTTTGATTATTTTATGATGTCATTGGGCTGTATCCACACCTTCAAATTTATCATTTGAATTATTCCGACATAGGGGTGGCAACTTGATATTCAGATGTTCAAGGTATGAAAACCTCTTCTCATTCTTGGTGTGTGCTTCCTCGATTAGTGTATCCAGATCACCCACCACTTGGGGTTGATTTTCTATGTTGTGTCCATCTATATTTTATTCTAAATCCATAATATATGTTGTGCTTCTAGTGAAAAAATCAACAGAGGTGTATCTGTAAATGGTGATTGTTCCGTTACTTTCAATGAAACATGATGATTTTTCACTACCTTCATCAGGGTTGTTTCTCGAACCATTTTCCATGTTGGGATATTTTGGGTTGTGACTCTAGCAGGGTCTGATTTCCTTCATTGTATGATCCTCATGTATTGGCCCATGAGTAATGACATTGAGGGAGTTTTTAGTCATGATTGACAAATCAAACCCAAATAGAAGAGGTTTGTCTTATGGTAGGAGGAATAGATGGGATACTGACAATTGATTTCTACCTCCTAGTCGGGAGAAGATTGGTTCTCTCTTTGGTGATGATGATGATGATGAAAAAGGTCCCAGATTTTTGTGATGGGGATTATTTGGGGACATAATTGTAATTGATTCATCTGGTTTTTGAGGATCCAATAATTCTATTCGGGGATTTGATGATTACTAGAATAGATATTGAGATATAAGTTCAACCATCCAAGTGGGGTTGGGTTAATCATGAACTTCCATTGATATCCCCATGATTTCCTCATATGATAATGAACCTGGTGATGGAAATTGAGATATAAATTCACCCATCCTTGTGGGATGAGGTTTTTTAGCTGATGCTGATTTTCCATAAATCCTCCTGAGAATTGCCGATCTGATGGGTGGAGGTGGTGGTAGGTATTCTCCCAGCCCTGTGGGTTGGGTTTTCTCCTAGATGGATTCTACGACAGTAGCAACTATGACCTATTTTATGTGATGTAGTTCTGCTCATGGTGGATCTGGGTGAAATGACAACCTATCATGGGAGTTAGTTACTATAGGATTCCACCATGTCGATTACAACCATGGATTCATTAACTGAAATGCATTCATATTGCTTTGAGGGGGAACATCCAGAGATCCTTGGGATTTTATCTTCTTTTTATCATGATTTATGGAACTGTTGATGCTAGGGAATTATATTTTGGTGACCAAATGGATTAAAAATTACTCAATCCTTTTATTTTTCTAGAGGTAATGACATTACAGGATGTTGTATCTAAAGGGTTATGTTTTTATAAGGACATAGTGAAGTGAAATGTAACCTATTTCACCCATCCATGGATACATATTTCTGGAGATTCTTTGGAAATTAGTCAGTGGAGAGTTGTCACGATGCATATCCAAACAATCTGTAGGTGTTTTTAATGCTCTTCTACACTTGGGTTCCAAGAAATGAAAAAGGAGCCCATATCTAAATGAAAAAAAAAGTGTATTCATCATATAAAGGTGAAACTTATATCCTAGATAGGGAATATTTCTATCCTTTAGTAACTAATTTTTTTCTGATGTATTTTGACCTAGATAAGGCATTTACTCCTTTTCTAGCTCATCTGGGACCTCATAGTCATAATTGGATAGGGGCCAAAACATGGTGTGGAGGCTGTCTTAGGATAACTCTTTCCAAATATAAATGTTGTACTCATCTTTATCGGACTCAATTTCTTCCATTAGATTAGACCACATAAGATGATTCTTGGGGTTGCCTACTGACCAATGTATATTGCTATTGGAAGTTGATGGGGGAATATATGTGGTTGAACCCGATGTTTCTAGAAAATCTCTATACAAAGGAGTATTAGTTTTGTAAACCTATCTATATAAAGGTCTCTAAGAAACGTATTGATTTATTTATCCATGGGATATATCATTATGGAGAGTTTGACCATGGAGGATGTCATGAGTGGAGTCCATGTGGTCCATCTCTGCACTACCACATAGAAGACTATCATGGTAAATATCTTCTTCTTATTTTATTAAAGATTAGATTCACCTATGGGGTGTTGATAATGTCTCTTGAACAACCTCAGGGAAACTAAATTTGAGCATATTTAGGATATGATCCTCATTCTTTATATTGTTCATAATATGATGACCGACCTTCTAGAATTGTACAGGGATATGATCTTGTTGTGAGATGGTTTTTAGAACCTGTTTATAACCTTCTAGTGTTGTTGGATTATAATCCCACTACTGAGAAAATAATGGAGTATTTCAATGATCTTCCTCATTATTGATAGGAAGATAAGTAATTCCCAAGTAATTTTCCATTCTCAATTGGTGATCCTAGGTCGGAATGGGAGTATGAGCCCAATTCTGAGCCAATTGAATATGTTACTAGTTTTTTGTTGTAGGGACATGATCCCACCTCGAGGCATGTGCCACTCTCACTTGGTGAGACCTATTTGGAACAATAATATGAGCCTGATATTAATATACATTCTTCACTAGATTATTCCAATGTACCTCTATAATCAGATAAGGGATATGATCATACTCATGTATTTCCTCGAAAGGATTTTGGTGTAGTCGTTTGTTGATAGAAGTTGGAATATGTGCCTTCATTCCTTGATCTGCTGGAATTTTTAATATGGATTCACTTGTAGTAATATGAGTCTGCCCCGAGGCATGTTCCATCCTCACTTGGTGATCCCCAGTTAGGAAGGTGATTTGAGCTTGATCCTAGGCCTTTGGAGTATGTCACTGGTCTTCTTAATTCATCATATGAGCCTTTCTTGAGGTATGTTCCCCACTCACTTCGTGAGCCACAGCTATAATAGGGATATGAGTTTGATCCTCAAACTTTGGAATATGTCATCAGACATTTAAGACATCCATATAACCATGTACCAAGGAATGTACCTCTCTCACTTGGTGATCCCTTGTTGGAATGGGAATATGGTCTTGGTGCAATTCCACATCCTTTACTAGAATATGTCAATAATCCTCCTGGGTGGGAGAAATAATGAGTGCTTTCTCTATAGAAACCACTTTTTCATAATTACAAGAGTGTTGAGATTCCTTGGTAGTAGGGATATAAATATGTTATTGTACTTGTATCTTTACTGGTGATGGAATACGCTGGGGGAGTTCTTCATTTGTTTCCATGATGTAATGAATTTCTAGAAACATTTTTGTAGGGATATAAGCATGCACATATTCAATATCTACTATATACTGGATGATATCATTGATTCAAGTGGGAATATAAGACCGATTATTTATTCCTTGTTCCAATAGAATATGATGATTTATTTTATGCATAGGGTGTAGTTATTTGTTCCATCTCCATGCCTGTTGTAGGAATATGTTTTCAGTCATGTTCCGAGTGAGTAGGGATGTGATCCTTCCCACTGGTTACTACTAAAATATATTGTCTGACATAATCATTAAGAGTGTGGATATGATCTCACTCATGCTTATCCATAGACTTACTTGATCGATGTGTCTTCCTTGTTTCCCATGTATGGATATTAGAGGAGGTAGTGTGTTGAGTGGTACCCTCAGCAGGTGATTGATGGGTACTAGAGGGATAGCTCTGGTGATGGTGATTGACAGAAGCCCTCCCTAGAAACCCCTGAATTGAAAAGGAGTCCTAGTTAACTCCCTAGTCCCCCTTCATTAGATACTGAAGGTGGTTAGTTTCTTACTTCAGGGATAAGATCCCAAAGCAGTTGGTTTTGGAAACAAGGGCCGCTTGCTTCACTGCAACTTTCCTTGGATGATGCAGACTCATCATTTTCAGAACATGGAGACCCTTGCGGGAAGATTCAATGGTCACTATTGTACTAAGTCAATGATATTCCATGACCATTGTGTTTACTACCATACATTGAAGCTATCGGGTCAGTTATGTCATTTTGTGACCCGCATGGTTTCTATCCATATCTTATTTTCTAGAATAGTCATTGGATGAAGTAATTTTCTCAGATTGGGATGTTGTTGATGAGATAAGTATCTGTAGTTAGGAAACTAATAGGGAACTTGTTCACTGAATACTTAAATATCATAGGCATGATTCATGCTCAACCAGATATTCATGGTTAAAACACTTGTCCTTTTATTCTCTATTTGACATTTCTTTTCACTTTGAATTTTCAGAGTGATGATGGAATTATTTCGTTGTGTTAGAGTTGGTTACCTAGAACAAAATTCTATGTACTTTATGTTAACTTGTATTCATGGTTTTTAATATCAATTAATGACTTATCACATCAATTTTTTTCTTCTGGGTAACATAGTATGTGATAATGTCTTAAGAGTAATTCTCTAACTGAAAGGTCCTAGCAGGTCCCCACCATAATGAAAACCCATAAGTGCTATAACACTATTATTTTCTAAATGATCTACATATAGATGATATCATTTGAGGGAAACAAATTATATGGGATATTTGGGGTGGATACTCATAGTAATTTGAGGCCCATTCTCATGGTGTATACCCATATTAATATCTAGTAGAATGTTATGAGAACAACACCCACCAGTAGAAAATCTGCATTTATATGTGTCATTTGATGTTACAATCTATGGATGTGTATATTAATACTAAAAATTTAATATTATTATTAATGATTATTATGAGTTGTGTACTTAGTTGTATAAATGAAACCCATAACAACAGATGTTCTCAGTGAGGTAGGAAACGTTGGATGTGTCACGAGTAATATTATATTAATGAATAATGTAAAAATGGATTTTTTTCCTTCTCTTATTTAATGGATGTTGATATCTCAATCCTTTATATAGAGATGATATAGACTAAATAAATTCATAACAATGGTATTTTATAGGAAATTTCATATTCCAGGTGGTCAGAGAAAAAGGCTTCGAGCACATAGGTTGATGGCACCAGCATGAAACCTGGTTGATTTGATATATTATGGTAAAGGGATTATATTACACTGTAAGCATCCGTAAAAGGTATCATGACATTGTGGCATTAAGTTATTTTTCTTTGGGTTCCTTATCATGTTTCTAGATTCTATCCTTGGAATTTAGTTTGCTTCACCTAATTACACTAAGGAAGAGTCATAGAGGGTCACACACTAAGTGTATCTAGAATCTCAGTTAAATAATAAATTATTATTTATTATTTATCATGTTGAATAAATATTATTTAAAAATATGGTTTAATAATTATTCATGTATACCTGAGCACATATATCCATTCACTTGTTATTCAATAGAATATAATTATAGAAAAATATTTAACAAATATTTATTTCCTATTTAGTGAATAAAATATTTATTTATTTATTGGTGAATAATAAAGTAATATTTATTTAATAAATAAATTTTAATTATTCAAGGCCCAATAAATATTATCGTGGAATGGAGGACTGAGTTTAAAAGGTATGGTGAGAAATAATAAATATTTAATATTATTTGATTGAATATTATAATTTAATTCAAAATTTAAGCACATGTCAAGGAATAATATTATTATTATTATTATTTTACATGGGGTTCTATAGGGACTAATTAAATAATAAAAGGAAATTGTGCTACTATCTTATTTTAACCCTAGAATTATATAAACCCAATTATTTTATTTTCTCAGTGATCCAATCCATTTGTTTGGTTGTTCCCAATAGATGTTTATAATCCTATTAAGCCTTAGAGATATCCCTTCCCTAAGAACACTCTCAAGAAAAAAAGAGTGATAGTCCACTACCTCTCATTCTCAAGTCAAGAGAGATCCAAGAGAATGATTTGGAAATGGTTTTAAAGGAGGTCAATAGTAGATGACACAAGAACTATGATCTATCATGATTTCACCTGGATATTCCTATGTAAATTCCTAGAGATTTTTGGAACATGCGTGGATCCCCACTAAATGGAATCTTCTTTGATTCCTACAATGAAACGGCAGTACAATGAAAATTTGTTTTCAGATTCATCAATGAAGAAATAATTCAAACAAAGGTAATCATTTACTTGATTTAATTAATTAAAGATAATATGTGATGATCCTCCAACTAGTTTAATTATTCTATCCCTTTTTTTGTTTTCATTGATTCAATTCTTTGGATCATGATATTCATCGTCATATAGATCTTGGATTGATCATCAATAATGATAAAAAAGAAAAGTTGGGCATGACCCATCACACACTTTCACTATGCCCAGAACCTAAATGCAGTATCAGAGAGGTCACATAATTATTTTTAATTATTTAAATAATATTGATTGATTAATGCATTTTTAATTTAGTTTCTTAATTGATGTTTAATTTTTCTTTTAAACAGAATTATGAGTTCTTCTTATTCCTCCGTCATTTCTTATTGATCTAATTGATATGATTAATTTAATGAATAAAATAAAATTGAGGAACTCATCCATTAGAGGAAAGGTTTCTATATGTACAACACATGAGTAAACATCATATAATTGGAGTTAAACATCATGTGCCTATGTTCAATTCACCGTGAGTTAATTTTAAAATTACTCAAACCGTGTGCATTAATGACACATGGTGAATTTAATTTTACACTGGATGTTGACTCAGCCAGCCTAGAATACGTTCATCTGGAGTACACACCGTGTAGCCCACACACACAATGTATAGTCCCTTTGAGTCATAGATGGTCCGTGTGATTCATACATGGACTATCTAGCTGGTGACCATGTAACTCAAAGTCCACGCATAGTGTAGTCCTTCTATATATCATGTACTCCATTTTTTGAGGCATAGTTTACACATTGTGTGACTAGGTGTGTGTCTTAGATAGACAGTGAGAGATGTACACACTGTGTATCTCAATGTACACTCCTTGTACTTATACTAAATTACACAGATTTAAAATTTATCTACAATACTATGTAAACCTTGACAGCATGTGCTTGTGTGTGGTCATTAAGTTGATAGGAAATGAATTGTGATAGTTTTTAATGTATATATATATATATATATATAATTAATATCTGTGTAATGTTTAGATCTACATATCATGTATAAGTCATATTATATTTATTACTCTTGGGGAATTGTAGCATAACATGTGACCAAAAAATCATTTAATTCATGTATTCATTAAGTTTATAGTACATGTCATGAAAGTACGTGATATTTCAAGTGTACCATATGTCATAAGAGTAAATAGTATATAATTATAATACATTATGGGTAGATTCATACAGGTATTCACCATGTTACCTCCTTAGTACATTTATGTACACAATTAATTTTAAATAAATTTATTTAATTTGTTTAAAATTATGACGGATGATAATGTCAATTAATTTTGAATGATAATTAAAGTAAAAGAATTGATTAATTAATGATAATAATTCATTGATTCGAGAATGAATTATCTTAAATAATAATTATTAGAAATTGAATTCTAGTTTTATTAAATTTTTAATTCGTTACATGCATGTGGATGATCATGATATTTACCATACCTTTGTATAAGATTGGTTTCATTTTATTTATTATTAAATTTAATTATTGTCATGCATTCCTTATCTCCTCTTATTATGCAAGGAATGTATGTCCATAGTTTTTTTAGTGTAAACCCTTGTTTCCATCACCCGAATTTGTGGAAAATCATATTTAATTAATAAATATCCCAAGATAGTGGTGGTAGTTCATGTTTTTAGTCAAGGAAAAACCAATATAAGAGAGGTACATAGGTGTAAAGATGGAAAGTTAAAACATGGACCTTATTTGGTTCAAGGTGTTTTTCCCCTAGGTCAACGATTAGTTTATCACAATCTAGATAAACTAACCATTAGTAAAATATCATGATCATACCACTTTATTATTTTTTTCTATCAAGTTGCATGGATATTTCAATATGGATTTTTTTTCATGATCACATAAATTAATGAAATTAACAAGCATGCAATATTGAACTAAAATAAATTGACATATGCATAAATATTATTTAATTCAAGGTTAATCACTTAAGTAAATCCACTTAATTGTAAAAATCATTCGATGAAGATAATAATTGATAATTTAGGCCTAAAAGAATAAAATCAATCAATAGTATATATTAAGTTGTTGTAAACTTCCATTACATCAATTAAAAATGAATCATAGTTCATTGTTCTTGACCAGCCAAATTTGGGGTGGTTTCTATTATTGAGGAATCATAAGTTAAATGTTTTGGTAGACTTAACATAGTTCACATCAAGGGTTGAATACCAAATCAGGACTTACTATAACTGAAAGGAAAAGGTTGAGGAAATCCTATTTCATGATTTTAGGATTTGGGAGTCCACTCAGTGGATCAAGGAACTGTGATTTAATATAGTTGGAATTTTAATGCCTAACTAAAACCATTCATGTTTCTCGACCAAACAATGATGAAGTAATGAGAAGGTAAATAAGGATCATTACCAATATAATGTCCAAGAAATAGTATATTCTGATGTCAATGGTGGGGGATATTGAGATTTGATAAAATAGTAGGAGATTAATAAATATAATAATTATTTATTTGTATTAATTTTATCAGATAAATCCCTAAATATATTCTCATATTATTTGTAGAAATAATAATAAAATTACATAAAATATATCATTTTGATCCATACTTGATAAGGATATCCTTCCCATCGGTACAAATTTCCAAGAATAGTAAAGGTGACTACATGTAATCCTTCTCCATGAAATAAAATTATATGTGATGGAAGAACCATTTCTTAAAACTCCTAGAAGTGAGGCTAGTTATTAAGTTTTAATACTCTATGAGAAACATTTTAACGATTCCACAGATGCTCAATATTTCATGTTATCTTCCATGCTCAATAAGATTTTAATGCAACATGAGGACATGGATTTGTATAGATAAATTTAATTCTTAGATACCTTAAGGATTAAATTCCTGGATGAGTTGAATATATATCTTATAATTTCATAATTCCCCAAGAACTTATCTAGTTTTGTTATGAATTATAATATATGAAATAATGAGAAGAGCCTTTTGGAACTTCTTACTTTGATTCTCTAAGTTGATAAGGACATGGGGCATGATAAACTCATAGTCCTTAGGGAGTATATGAAAAGTAAGAACAAGGAAAATATGACCAATATCTATAAACAGTCCAAATCTCCCAACTATCATCCTTACAAAAAGTAGAAGATCCAAAGATAGGGTAAGTAAAGGGAGGCAGTATATTTTGCATGTGTCTAGCCAAGGAAATAGAAGAGGAACTTCACCGAAAGACAAGGGGAATATAAAGTTGAGTTCATTATTGAGAGTAATATTTCAATATCTACACATTGGGTATTAGATATAGCTTGTGCTGAACAAATCTATATCCAAATGCATGAACCAAGTGGATTAGAAATATTTCTAGATGATAGGTGGATATGAGAACTGCTAATGGTTCATGGATAGATTCTATATCCATTGATTACTAAAACTTTTCATTTCCAACAAGAATGTTTTTTGTTTTATAAGATTATTATTATATACTTATGGTTACCAAGAACATAATTTCAGTATCATACCTAGATACAGATTGTTTTATTTTCATTTTTGGAAAAAAATTTGTTCCTTTTATAAATACAACATATTTTACGGTATGGAACAATTAAATAATGGTCTTTATGAATTAAATTATGAAAACAAATTGTTGGAAATTTATAATAAATAAATTTCTCACAATTCATATGACACCCATATTTGGAATCACCATCATGGTTTTTTAAATAAGAACTGTTTAAAAAAGCTCTAGTAAGATTGTTATTTAGGCTCTTTTGATCTAAAACCACTTGAATGATGTCACTCTTTTTTATAATGAAAAAAAGACTAAACCGCCATTTGGTGAACATTATGTAAGGTCCAGAGAGAATCTAGGATTGGTACACACTGATGAATGTAGAACATTTACTATTAAAAATAGTGGTGGATATTCATACATCATAACATTTAATAGTGAATTAAGTAGAGATGGGTATGTCTACTTAATGAGTTATAAGTCTGAGGCATTTGAAAAATTCTAATAATACAAGAATGAAGTAGAGAATAATCTTGGTAAGAATATACATAAGATTCGATTGGATCGAGGTGGGGAATATCTTAACCAATATTTCATCGACTTTTTACGAGAGTTTGAGAATCAATCTCAAATCACTCCACCTTATACACCATAGTAAAATGGGGTTAGTGGAAGGAGGAACAATATCTTGTTAGACATGGTAAGGTTGATGATGGTCAGGTAGATTATACATTATACTTTTTGGGATATGCATTACAAATGGTGGCATACACATTTAACCTTATACCAACTAAGGATGAAAATTTAATTCCCTTTGAGTTATGGAGTGTAAATAAACTTCTTTTTCACATACACGTGTATAGGGTTGTAAGGGGTTTATTAAATCTTTCTCATGAAATAAAATAAAACCTTTGGGTACAAAGTGTATCTTTATAGGGTATCCTAAGGAAACAATGGAAAACTACCTATGAAGCCCCTTATACAAGAAAGTTACTATATCTAAAGAAATAATATTTCCTGAGAGGGAGAAGAAACTAAAAAAGGATAGTGGCAGAAATATTGACTTCAATGAAGTTGATTATCAAGATACAAATGAGTTGGTATTGGAACAGATTACATAATTCCCCATGGAAGAAGTAGTTCCTGAAACACAAGTACTGGGTAGAAGCATAAGAGAGGTAATAGAACCAGTTAGATATCTTTTTCTAGTAATTGAAGATGGTGAATAATTATTGGTTGATAATGATGAACCTCACTTCTATGAAGTGGTAGTGGAGAGCTCATTGGGTACAAGATGGAAAAAAACATGAATTCTGAAATAGATTCCATGTATCATAACCATGTTTGGGTTATAATCGATCCACCATTTGATGTAAATCCCATTTGGGGAAAATGGTTATTCAGGAGAAAACTTGATATAGAAGGTAATGTAAATACCAATAAAGAAATGATAGTGGATAAGGGTTTAAAAAACATCTATGTATTGACTATGATGAAATATTTTCACCAGTTTCTATGTTTAAATCCATAAAAATTAAACATTATATAGTAGCTTACCCTGACTATGAAATTTATAAAATTTATTTCCAAACTGAATTACTTAATGGGAATATTTAGGAATATATCTATATGGAATAGCAAGAATGTTTTGTGACTCCAGGTGATGCCAAAAATATTTTAGAGCTACAGAGATCGATTTATGGATTGGAGCAATCATCCTAGTCCTGGAACATTCGATTCGATGAAGCCATAAAATAATTTGGTATCATTATGAACCAATATGAGACATGTGTTTACAATTGGTTTAGTGTAAATGAAATTGTTATCCAAGTAATATATGTTTATTCAATGTTACTTATTGGAAATGACATACCAGTCTTACAATATTTTATGAACTGATTGAACAAATGTTTCTCCTTGAAGTACTTAGGTAAAGAAGCTTATATTCTAGGGATCAAGATCATTCATGATAGATCCAGTAGGATTCTTGAACTAATTCAAAGTATATATGTTGACCCGATAATAAAGATATTAAGTATAGAATAATATAATAGGTAATTCATTCTAGTGTCACATGGTTTACATCATTATAAGAAAATGTGTCCTCAGACACAACAATATAATGAGAGAATGATTATGATCCCATATGATTTAGAGATTGTATAAATCATGAATTCCATGTTATGAACTATACATGATGTTGCCTATGTATTTATCATGGTAGGAATATATCAAAAATATCCATGAGAACAACATTGGTTTTTTGTTAATGTTATCCTTAAGTTTCTATGAATAACTAAGGGTATGTTCTTTGTGTATGTAGGTGGTGATGAGTTATTCATTAGTGTTTATTCTAATTCTAGTTTCTAGATATATTATAATGATCTAAAGTCACAATCATGATATGTTTTTGTCTCAAAAGAGGAATTGTGAATAAGAAGAGTTCAAATCATCTTGTTTTAGCTGATTCTAATGTGGATTCCAAGTATATAGTAGCTTCGGATGCAGCCAAGTAAGTGGTTTTGATTCCAAAAAAATTTCTAGTAGCTTGATGTGGTACCTAGTAATAAAGGCCCAATCAAACTATATTATGGTTATTCTATATTGGTGGATCTTGAAAAGGAGTCACGGTCGCACCAATAGAAAAATAATATACTCTTAAAGTATCACCTCTTGATATATTTCTATCATTGGGGTGAATTTTCTGTATGAATATTAACCATGGAAAAAAAATGTAGGACCTTATGACTAAAGAACTATCTTAGTTGAAGAAAGAGTATCATGTGAGATCTATAGGGCTGAAGTTTCTTATCATTTGCCTCTAGTGAAAGTGGGAGTATGTTGGAGTTAGTTCCCTAGAAACAACTTCTATGTAATTTATGATAACTTTAATTCATGTTTTTAAATTTTACTAAACTCTTTATCACATCATGAATTTTCTTCTGCATAACATAGTATGTGATAATATCCTAAGAGTGTCTATTACACTAAAAGGTCATAGTAGTTCCCCACTATGATGAGAACCCATATGTGTTACAATAATATTCTTAAATAAATGTTCTATAGGCATATGATATCATTTTTGGGACACAAATGATATAGGATATCATGGGTGGAGACTCATAGAACATTTATGCGCCTTCTTATTATGTGAACCCTTGGTAATATTTCATAGGATTCCAGGAGGAGACCTGCAAGTAGACGTAACCATCTCGACTCAATTATTTGAATTTTTCAAATGACTCATAATTATGCCTCATTAAGTATACATACACATCTCTACTCAATTCACCATTAAATGTTATAAAGTATTAATATACACCACAATTTTTAATTGGAAATGGTATACATACATCAATGTATACCAATCCTAGATGATCTCTGGCCCTTTAATCATGTTCACTGAATGGTGGTTTAGTCATTTTTCTTTATAAACAAGTGTGACATCTTTCAAGTGGTTTTAGATTATAAGATCCTAAATAACCATCTTAATAGATCTTTTTCAAACACTTCTTTTTTACATAACCATAAAGGTGATTCCAAAGATGGGTGTTATATGAATCGTGTGAACTTGATTTGTTATAAATTTCCAACAATTTGTTTTCATAATTTAATTCATAAAGACCATTATTTTAATGTTCCATACCATAAAATATGTTTTCTTTATAAAATTAAAAACTTTTTTTCCAAACATGAAAATAAAACCATCTATATCTAGGTATGATACAGAAATTATGTTCTTGGTAACCATATATACATAATAATAATATTTTAAAAAAACATTCATGTTGGAAATGAAAGGTGGTAGTAATAAATGGCTAGGGCATCCATCCGTAAACCATTAACAGCTCTCAAATACTCTTATCTTTTAGAAATATTTCTAATCCACTTGGTTCATGCATTTGGATATCGATTTGATCAGCACAAGATATATCTGATACCCAATGTGTATATATTGATCTAAAGTCACAATCAAGATATTTTTTTTGTCTCAATGGAGGAGCTGTGAATAGGAATAGTTTAAATCATCTAGTTTTAGATGATTCTAATGCTGATTCAAATTATATAGCAGCTTCTGATGCATCCATGGAAGCTATTTTGATTCAAAAAAAAATCTAGGAGCTTGAGGTGGTACCTAGTAGTAAATACTCTATCACATTATATTATGATAATACTATATTGGTGGATCTTACAAAGGAGACATGGTCACATCAATAGAAAAGCATAAACTGTAAAAGTATAACCTCTAGATAGATTTAAATCAGAGGGGTGAATTTGTTGTAAGAATATTAACCAAGGAAGATAACATGTTAGACCCTATTACTAAAGGACTATCTCAAAATAAGAATAAGTATCATGTGAGATATAGTAGATAGAAGTTTCATAGTAGTTGTATCTAGTACAAGTGGGAGTCTATTGGATTTAGTGCCCTAGAACTAACTATTGTGTACTTTATGATAACTTTAATTCCTGGTTTTAAATATTAATAAAAGCTTTGTCACATAATGATTTTTCTTCTACATAACATAGTATGTGATAATATCCTAAGAGTATCTATTTCACTAAAAGGTCATAACAGTTCCCCTCTATGATTAGAACCCATAAGTCTTACAATGCTATTCTTGAATAAATTTTTTATCAGAATATGATATCATTTTAGGGACACAAATGATATAGGATATCATGGGTGGATACTCATATGACATTTAGGAACATTATCATTTTGTGCACCCTTGGTAATATCCAGTAGGTTATTATGAGTAGACCTTCTAGTTGGAAAATCACATTTATATATCATTGGAGATTCATATCTATGGACATTTTTATTGATCCATAGACATTAACCATATTATTAATGAGTATTATGAGTAATGTACTTAGATTTATTCACAAAAACTGTGATGAAAAATTTTCACAGTGAGGTAGGATACATGAGTAATATTACATTAATGAATAATGCAAGAAATGATTTGTCCCTTCTATTCTATAATGGAAGATGATATCTTGGTCCCTTTAATGGAAATGATATATCCTAAATAAATACATTTCCATAGTGTTATATTTTCAAGTTCATATTCTGAGATGTCAAATAAAGAGACATTGAGCACATAGGTTTATGGTACCAGCATGCAACCTGCTCGATTTGAGACATCATGATAAAGATATTATATTAAAATTTAAGCATCAATATGAGGTATCATGTCAATGAGAAATTATCTTCTTTCTCTATGGGAATCGTGACTTGATTCTATATGCTACCCCTGGACTTTAGGATACTTCACCTAATTCCACTAAGAAAGACCCCTAGAGGGTTACACACTATGTGTATCTGGAATCTCAGTTAAATAACATATTATTATTCAATATTTAAAAAGTTGAATAAATATTATTCTAGGATTTGGTTTAAAATTTATTCATTTATTCTTGATCACATATACCCCATCACCAGTTATTCAATATAATATAATGAGAGTGGAATATTTAATAAATATTTATTTTCTATTCGATAAATATAATATTTATTTATTTATTAGCAAATATTATAGTGATATGTATTTAAAAAATAAATATAAATTATTCAAGACCCGATAAATATTTTTGAGGAATGGAAGACTGAGTTTAAATGGTCTGTTGGGAAATAATAAATATTGAATACTATTTCATTAAATAATATTTAATTTAATTCTCAAGTTAAGTGCATGTCGATAAATAATAATAATATTATTATTATTTGACATGGGGTTCTGTAGGGATTAAATAAATAATAAAGCACACTTGTGATATTATTTTATTAAACCCTTACAATATATAAAGCCAATTATGTTATTTTCTCAGTGATCCAATATTTTTTTCGGTTTTACACAATAGATTTGGTGAATCCTCTCAATCCCTAGAGAACTATATTCTCTAAGAACACTCCAAAAAATAGAGAGCTTCTTTCCTCCAATTTCAATTCTCATGTCAATAGAGACCTAAGAAAATGATTTGGAAGTAGTTATTGTGGTGATCGAAGGAAGATAATGCAAGAACTAGGATCTATCATACTAGAACCAAGAGATTCCAACCACTATTCCCTAATATTTGTGTAAAACATGTGGATCATTTCTAGAGGGAATATTTGTTGAATCCTAAAATGAAAAAAAGGTACAAAAAAATCTATTTTTAGATAAATAAATTAATATTAAATATAATAAAGGTTATTCTTTAATTGATTAAATTAATTATATACAATATGTGATAATCCCCCATCAAATTTTGGTGTTCAATCTGTTGTAGGTTTTCTTTGATTCAATTTTGTCGATCATGGCATTCATCATCATATAGATCTCATATTAATCATTGATCTTGAAAAAAATAATATTTTGTCATGACCCATTGTATTCTTACACTATACCCAGAACATACACATGGTATCCCCACTTACAAAGGATCAATTATAAAATTTATCTCTAGATTATCAGCTTTATTTGTGCAGGATATTCTAGCAATGTGTCGAGACATATGGAAAACTGAAATTCCTTCTATTTTAGGGTTTTAAATCGGGATCATTATTTTTCATAGAAAATAATATGAAAAAATTGTCATACACATGATTGAAAAGTCATTATTTTATTTTATAGATTCACATCAATTTTAACATTTTTGTTTCGATGGAAAAGGTGAATAATGAGGTGAATTTGGTAAAGCCTGATAGTTGATTATGGGGGGTTTTATTTCATGCACAATCATTGATTTCTATTCACCATTTCATTTGTTAATGGAAAATGAAAATGGTTCCCATATTCATAACTTGGTATGAAACCTATTTCCAAAGGCAGGTGGTTAGTTGGGGCTTGAGACCCAATAATTCTTAAGAATTCACATTGGTTGAGAGGATGGGAGATCAAGCTCATCACACCTGTAACGACCCAATGCTTTTTATGGAAATTCCCTTCTTATAAATATGCCATAAAATCACATAATAATGAACTACTAAGTGATAAGTGACCTTTAAACATAATTTTATCACTTCTGTGTCTGGGATTTTTAAAATCTGATGTACATGGTTGTGTTCAAGATGTTTTTTGGAGTCTGATAAGAAATACTTAATTTTTTGGTGAATAGTAACCTACCCTAATGAATAGTAAGATAACCTTATGAATAGTGATATACCCAAATGAATAGTAAACTCACCTATGATAGTATAAAAATAATATTCAAGTTAAAAGTACAATATACCTATGTTTTATAATGAGTTCATACATGTTTTTAAATCTGGTTTTTGATAATAAATTATAATTATAATTAAATATTAAAATAATAATAATTAGAAAATTATTCTTGAAAAATGGACTTCATTTTTTGATTCTACACACTGAAAAATTGTTAAGGTGAATTTTTGAGATTTTTCTGAAATACTTGAATTTTTGATGAATAGTAAAATACGGTAATTTATCGTATATATACATTATAAGCTAAATAAACTATTCCTAGCATCATGGATGACGTCACAACCCATGGTTAGAATTCACATGACCCATTTACTATTCTTGGTCATGGAATACTTACTATTTTTTGTCTTGTGAAGAAATAATAAATTAAGGATTATAATATCATTAAATCCCTCCTCTCCTCCACTATAAAAACCCCCTTCACTCCCTCTTCTATCCACTCCTCTCAAGCTCCAAGCCTTCCCTAAATTCTACCCAAATCTATCCCCATGGTCCTCCCCCACATCAAAAAGCCCTCAAAATCCTCAAAATACCACAAACTCTCCCCTTAAGTGGTTCTTAAAGGAGGAAGTCTCAAGAGGTCATTAATAACAAGTGGAGAACACCACCGGGTTTAAGGTAAGGGATCCTCCCCTTTTCACTTTTAATCAATATTGTTCTGTATGCTATGTTATTTTTGTAATAAAATTTATGGGGTATGTTTATAAACATTCCCAATACTTCCATAATGTTTTATAAGTGATGATAAACCCCTTCTCTCTCTCATCAAGCCCTTTTAGGTACACCTGACACCATGCGGGTAAAATCGTAACGAATTCTACCCAAACCTTCTTCATTCTTTCAAGTTTCCTTATAATTATTTTTACCAAAATATATTTGTCTTTTATTTATATGTAGAACTTCAACATTCTGTTTATATGCTCCAAACACATGTTCTATGTTCCATCTCTCATTCTGTTTTGGGGATATACATGCTTTTAAGTGAATCTCTCCTCGATACTTCCCAATAAGCACACTCGTTTTAAAGGGACTTCCCAAACATTTACCCAATTTCTAGTGCAATATATCTTCTGTTTTAAGACACCATTATCTTTTTAAATTCTGTATTTTTGTTATGAAGACCATCTTGGTTAAATTCTGGTTTTATATAAAAGAATGTCCTCTTTTCTATTTGAAAAGCTCTAGAGTGTTTTCCTTAAAACCGCACAAAAATTTTTTAATGCTAATGTTTCTAAAATACATTTCTAATATTTTTTTCACTTCTATTTTTCACCAAAAGACATGTTATATGCCTATTTTACCCTATTAATGTCCATGTATGTTCTAATCCTTTCCTTTTATGGACACTTTCATGATACACCCATTGGATATGTTTTATGTCATGACTGTGGTACCCAATTATTTCCATGGGTACCGTTATGTTTGTGTATGTTTGATTATGTATGATTGTATATGTGATAATAATATTTATATGGCAATAAAATTCATAAAAAATTTGAGATGGGTGTGCCCAGATATCGCTCCAATGCATTGGGTAAGGTTAAGTCTCATGAGATGCAATGTGAAACGGGATTAGCGGTTAGCCTTGACCCGTACTGAAATGGGAAATGGGATTAGAGGTTAGACTTGACTCATACTAAAGAAATTTTTTATGATTCTGAAACGTTTATATGATTCCATGTTTATATTATCTCATGCTTATACTAAATTATTTTATAAGTTACATGCTTTCTATATCATTATGACATGTCTCCTAACTCATGTACTTGAGATGTATCTATATTTTCATTTCCTTGCTGGGATTTTTTGCTCATCCCTTTGTTCCTGTGTTCCCCAGGGTACCCTATGCAGATGTAAGGGCTCAAAGTAAGTTAGGATCTCATTATGGATATTAAATAAAGAAGTGTTTTTTAGCCCCATGTTTTGTGTTGTATGTACCTAGTATTCCAATACACTAGACTTAACAATCCTTGACTTGTACTCTGATGACGAGTTATGGTTAAAATCATGAAATGATATATGTAAAAGGCTTGGGTTTCTGTAACACCCTTTTAGGGTGAATTTTTTCCTATGTCGGGACTCTATTATTGATTTAAGATATGTTCATGAATCTCTTCCTATCCCAAAATGGGACCAGTGAACCTAATAGAATGACCATAGGTTAAACCCTTTTTTATGAAAAATATGGGGATCTTATTAGTGAATATATTTGTATGTATATAATGTTCTTCATCCATTTACTAGAAATTGGTAGCTAATTTTATATTGAAGTTGTATATTTGGTAACTTTTAAATATTCTTTGATGTGAGGAGTTGGTTAATATTACAAGGAGGGTATTGAGGCATTATAAGGTATCATATGTATCTTGTTTATTATAGGAATAAAAACCCACATAGTTTGTTAAAGCCTATGCAGTTTAACGTCAGGTGAAAAGGCTATATGTGTGGGACCTAGGCAATGGTTATTCAAACTCAAGTATTGAATATACATCCTATGTTTCTCGATTATATAGGATTCCGAGTTATAATTTTTCATTCATTCCCTTTGGAATGACCCCAAGGTATATTTACTTATATGGAGGTAATCATATCATGCCACTCATCGGGGCTTATGCACTGATGCTTCCCTAACTAGTGGAGATTCATGATATGAATTATATGACCATTGAAACTCCCTAAACCCATGTAATCCATGATCGGTGTGAGAAAAAAGATATAACAAGAAATTATTATCAATATATATGGATGAGGTACTTATGTACTGGGAAAGACATTGGGGTGTTTAATATAGAGCTCAGGCCTTAAAAATGCATCATACGTATCCTGATTATAGCAAGAATCATAGTCACCATAGTTCATTTGGCATCTTAGTCTGATGATGGATGGGATATAATAATCAAATCATGGGGATGATTACATCTCAATGGTCGAAATTTCATAGACATGAAGGGACTTACACCAAATTGGAGGCCTATTTGAGATCAGGCCTTAAGAAGGCATCCTACATATCTCGATTATTATTGGAATAAAATTTACAATAGTTTAGCTAACCTGGGATTACACACTATGGTTTCCCTTTATGAATGATATTATCAATTAAATTTCCTATTCCCACGTGATCTATACTTAGTGTGGGAAACAAGGTAGGGAAAATGACATATCTCACTATTTTTGGATGTGGGACTTATGTGTGTGGACTACCCTGCTAATGTTTTAATACTAATATTGGGTCTTAGGTAGTATTCCTATATATACAAGTTATATAAGATTAATAGTAATTAGAGTTCAAGTAGTTAGGGATTACACACTGACATTTCTCTATATGGATGCTAGAAAAGGTTATCATGTCATGGGATGTTCGTTTTACCTAGCTTTTTTATCTTCCTAACATATGTTGATTTCTTACTCAGCATTCCTTTATTTTATACATTAAATGTCATAGGATGTATACCTAAAATTTCAAAATAAAATCACAATATCTAGTTGACTTATATGAGTTACATCACATAATCTGTATGAAATGTATGAGGTTCGCGTAGGACCATAGATGACTTTTCCGGAGGACATTGAATGACCCAACTGGCTTATCCTGGAATCCATCACATGATCCTAGCTACATGATTACAAGACATCACATGATCCAATTGAATTTCTCTGGTTTCATCCTGAAAGTAGGATGATATGATTTGTGGGAATTGCAAAAGTAAATGTGACATGTTTGGAGGGTGATGCATGATCCATATTGACATATATAGAGGGTGCCGCAAAATCCAATTGACATGTCTAGAGGACATCATGAGATCTATCTAGGATTCATGTAGGACGTCACAAGAACAAATTGTAATGCCCTAATGCTATCTATATACTCATATGGCAATTACCAATGCCTCTATAAGATTAAGATGACATGTTTGAGGGGAACTATAAGGTCTTGATTGTGGGCCTATAGGTATTTGCGAGACATCAGGGACATGATCAGGGACACAATGTGACATTATATGACAATTATAAAGGACTTTTTATGATCTAAATAGTATAAAAAAGGAGCATCCTAAGTTTGAGGCAACATGTCTTGATGTTTTCAAGTGACCTGTGTGGTTTACATGGAGTGAATAAGGATCGGTATGTATATCATTTCTATAATTCTCTAGTATTTTAGTCTTTATTCCAACATTTTATTTCATATTCCTTAGATTTGTTCATTATTAGCTTGTTTTATGTCTCGTGTGATCTAGTAGGTATGTGGTATGTTCTTTAGGTGACTCACCAGAATTCATTCACGTGATCTATGAGTGATCACGTGAAGTGCCTATGCATATACATGATAACTCCGGTCGTTCTCCAGATCTTATCAGATGGAAAAATATCTCGGTCGCAAGATCAGCTACTATGGGAAATCCAACTTAATGTCTGGGTGCACTAGTGCAAGGTTCCATGGAAATATCTGTACATTTTTCAAGTTATGGTGGAGGATTTATAGGCCTCTCCTCCCCAATTAAGTGCCTCTTTTCATGGTGCGTATTTTGAAAATTCGTACTATAGTTGTTGGAGGTATTTGATGTCATGAGTTTCATGGTATCCTTATATAGTTCATTCTGGGGTGGCCAAATGATTTTTAGCCACCATAAACCATCCCATCAACACCACATTTATTAGATTATAAAAAATTAACAATGTATTCCCAAATCATGTGTACATTCTGAGGTTTGACTATACTTTTAGGTTGATATGTCCAAGGTCCTTCATGAGATCAATATTCATACCAAAAGGCCTTCACATGATATTAGGTGAATTGTCTGGGACTTTTCATGAGTTAAGGATGGCCTATAATGGGGCTTCAACAAGATGAGGCCATGATGTTGAATGGATTTTGTGAGGTCTTATTGGATTTTCAAGGGGTATTAGAAGACGATGTTGGTATGTCTCATGAGTTTTATGACCTCAATAGGCTCTCGATTTTTTCCCTTTTATTAACTTGTTTATTTTACAAGGAATTTGGGGTTTTGTGAGATTTATTAAGTGTTATATAAGACAATAAATCTACCCAAAAATAATGTCTCACATGAAAAATAAATGGTATTATAGAGATTCATCATCATTTCATGGACAATCCCATCTATTTTTTTCGAGCCAAAGAGTGAGTATATGTCCGATCAGACGCATATCCCTTCATGTAATGAAAGTTTCATGTTTGTGGGATCTTGTGAAATAAAGAATTCATGTAGCCATGGGAATTCATTGTATCTTGAGAACCACATAGGGTGTGTCGCATGATTTTTAAAATTGAAAGAGGATCCCTTCTTTCCCTTTTTTATTTTCTTTGTTTACGTTACAATGGTTGGGGATCTCAAGATTTTGAATGATTATTATCTAAGACAGTCACTCTACCAATAAGTGATGTGTAATGTGACTAAGAAAAGTTATCACAGAGATGCATTATCATTATCATGGAAAACCCATTTTGTTTGACTTTGGAGCCAATGTGGGAGAAGGAGATCACTTGGACATGTCTAAGGCCTTTCGCGTAGCTAATGTGACATGCCATCACACCACTACATGATAATGGGGACATGTCCCCAAGGAATTTCAAGGTATCTGAAACGTCCTGGGTGTGCTGTGTGATATTTACTAACATAATAGTCTCCTCTCTTTTGTATATTTTCCTCCTATTTACATGGATATTTTTGATCTTTTTTTAGGATTCTACTGGTTAACAAGTTGTGTGACTTTGGGAGGTTATCTGAATTATACTACATGATCAGCGAGTGTATGGTATTAATTTTCCAGAAAAAGTATCCTTTTTAAAATAGGATTTGAGAGATATTCTATAAGATATGAACTGTGATATACCATCAGCATAACCTTCTACAGGTCATGTTATCGCATGTCTCTTGTAGGTTCACATGAATCATGTGATCTTGGACACCTTCTTCTTCCTTTATTTTGCGAGGAAAATAATACCCATATTTTGGTACTTCTTCCTTGATGAATTTTTTGAATCACATTTGGATGATGACAACAATTCGTTACAGTATATCCTTTTCTACATATAAATAAACATCATATCATCTTTTTTAAATAGTTTATCTCCTAGAATATTTTATCATAGGTTTCTCCCTATAATTCATTTTATATATTTTAAAATATTAGAGTCAACTTCTTAATCCTTGTTTTTTACCTCATCCCCCCCCCCATTTTTCCTCTTATAAATGCTCATGATGGTGAGTATCTAACCCAAGGCTTGGTCCCAATAGAGGATTCATGGTGTTCAAAAGTCCCTACACTCTTATTTCATTTATGTTTTGCTTCTGTTGTGATGAGGTAGTGTATATGAGAGGGGATTATGTTTTTATTTTACACTCTCTATTAGTATTTCTCATGAACTCAATCCAATATCAGTAATATATTTCTCCCGCCCTTATCTTGGAAGACTCCTCACATTATGGATTTGAGGAAGATAAAGGATGAACAATGTGTGATGAGATCAGGTGAGGAGTAGTGGATTTTCTAGGACCATGACATATTCATCACTTAAAACTGTAGAGAATGTGAGACTTGGTGTACCAAGGAGATATATAAAAGGACACTAGGTCCAACAATTAATTTTGTGGTTATTGATCCATTATAGATCATCATCATATCTTAAACAATTTATAAGGATAGTAAAAGACTCGTGATATATAAACTTAAAGCTTACTCCTTCCCACTAACACATATATATTTTTAATTACTTTCATTTATTTTCATGGAAATTCAAAAAAACATAGAACCCCCATTTCCATTGGATTACATAAAACATAAAACACAAAAAATATAAATATTTTAATTAAAATGATTATTGGTTAGTATAGATCCTTAAGAGACAACCTATTGTTGAACCACTAGGCTTCTCCATTTGGAATTAAATTTCAATTGACACCCAAAACCTTCAAAAAGGATTTACATCAATCAGTTTTTACACCATTAATTAGGATCTAAGTCTAGCTATCATTATTTTTTCTTCTCATAGTAAATATTTTCTTTCTCTTTTATAAATCAAAAATGTTAAAAATGGATTCTATATTTGCTTCACCCTATACCATTAGTGGAACTATGTAGCTAATTTCAAGGAGGAATAGATAAGTGTGATTGTAACTCCCCGACCCTAGTTACCCAGAGTCGGAGCATTATTACATAAAATCGGCATGATCACAAGAGATCAGGTCTTGAAATATAGATTAGTTTAGTATCCTTGGAAGTACTAGATACATACATAAGTTTTACATTACATCAAGAAATTAAAAAAACAAAATTGTGTCTCCTTTGAACACACTCATATCCTTTATCTTATCCCTTCAATTCAGTCATAATATACTTCTTCACATCCTAGGAAAAAGAAAATATAAGAAAGGGGTGAGTTCAGATGCTCAATAAGGATTACAATATAGAGGAAAGTTTTATAAATAAGTATAAACATTTAAGGCAATGTATAAGACTAAAATACAATCCTTTTAAACATAAAATTCAGCATAATATGGAAAAGATAAATCAAATAATTCCATTGAATTATTCACATAGATATTTTACTAGTCCAGTAATCACATTTAATATCAATAGATAATTTCATAATGATGGAATGCATAATTCCAGACATCATAACCACATAGTCAAGGCCTCATTCTAAGACTACAAATAATATTTTTTCAAGGCCTTGTGTCAAGACACTATTTGTCTCATGAGACCTACCGATGCGTCATGGAGATATAGTAGGCTCCACCCATCACTTATGAAGTGCCCAGATCAGTGTGAATCACTGAGAGGGGGAGGGGGTGAATCAGTGATCCCTTAAAACTTATTACTAATTGATTCTTTATCAATTAAACCTCTATGGATGGTTAAAGCCTCGATCCACTCTTCTTGTATCTCTCACCTTTCCACGAATGATGCAGTAAATGTAAAGGCACTGGACACAAGGATTTACAAGGTTCGGCACCAAAGGCCTACATCCTTGCCATGCTCTCCCAGCATGGATTCTCCCATTATAATCGGTTAGTATTACAATGGTCGATACAGAGTCCCACTGTATCTCTCCTGAGTCCCACAGGAGGGTCTTTATACTGCTTCACACAGTGTTACCAGAGTCCCACTGGCCTGCTCCAGAATCCCACTGAAGACTTATTCTCCCTGAGTCCCACAGGGGTCTTCTCCTGGCTGCTCGAGTCACACGAGTAGCTCTTCTTCTTGTTCAGCTCTTCAAGTATCTTCAGCAGTCTGGGATAAAGACTGCTGGCCTTGCTCTGTACCTCTGATCACTTGTGATGATCAGGTCTTCTCGTATTGCTCAGGATTTATCTCCTTCTTCTGAGGATGACCTGGCTTCTCTCCAGCTACTGAATACTCAGACAATTGATTTCTTTAACTACAGTCTGGTCCAGTCTCAGTTCAACTCTACTTCATGCACTGAGTGCATGGCAATTCTGCATCCTCATGCACTGACTGCATGGCCTTCTCAAATTCTTCAAGAACCTTCAAGTCTTGGACAACTCAAATGCACACCGCCTGATTTAGCTCTGTTCACGTGCGCATGTGCATGCATGCATGCATGCACTTCCCCTTTCCTCTTCTTGGTGCAGTAGACCCACAAAGGGTGTAAACTATTTAAGCACACACCTTTCCACAATCTTCACACACTATATTCAAATTGTTCACACACTTAGAAGTGTGTTTTACTTTAGTGTGGAACTTCTTCTTCTTCTTATAATGTGTATACACTTTTAGTGCACACACTCGGTTCGACCTTGTTGATTTTGTTTGCACCCACTTTGTTCACTTTGCAAACGCAAGGTGCAAGCCTTGCCTTCCACTTCTTGCACACACTTAGCTACGGCCTCCCACTTTTTTTGTTAAGCACACACACAACTTAAGTGTGGTCTTCACTTGGTGCACACACAACACCCGTAGGTTCTTCTTCTTCACTTTGCACACAAGCACAAGTCTCGGGTCTTCTCTTTCTTTTATTCTTCTTTGCACACACCCAAGCCAAAGGCTACGACCTTCTTCTTCAAATACACAAACAACTGCCTCAAGAAAGCCGTGCAAGAGGGTGCGGCCAATTCTTCACTTCTTGTCCGCGCAAGCACAAGCCACAAGGGTGCAACCAGGCGCGCAAGTGCCACTGCCGCGCAAGTGTGCAAGGTGCAACACCGCGGGCACACAAGTGCAAGGGCACAAGCGGGCCGCACAAGTGCCTACCGCGCAGGGGGCGCGGTGCACAGAGGGGGCGCGCAAGTTGGCGCTGCCCTTCCTCCTTCCTGTCGCGCAAAGGATAGCGTGCAGGGGACTTCAGCCGCACAAATCTTTGCGCGGCGGCTTCTTCTTCATGAGGCAGAGGCACATGCGGGACTCCAAGTTTTCAATAAAAACTTCAGCAAGCATAATGAGAGCCTCGGCCTCTCTTTTTATAGGCAGAGAAACGCCTCAAATCTTCCGCGTGGGATAACTTCAATCCCGAAGATTTTGGATCTTTGAAATCTTTAAGAATCTTGATTTTACTCTCTATTTCACGCGGGCTCATTTATTTTTCATTTCCTCTACGTGCATGTGCATGCAAATGCATGTATACCTTCGTTTAAAAACAATCCACGCAAAGGCACGAACCCACACAAGGCCTCGCACCTTCGGTTTGCTTAGGCCTTCTTCGAAATTTTCCATACGTTGCATGCATGTATATTTTTATACATGAATATGTTTAGTGTGGCTAGACGAACTCCATGGACGTCTTAGATCCTTCAGAGGTGGCCGGGAACTCGAAAACCGGCCTCGGGTAGCCTCTGGTTCATCGGCAGCTTCGCGGGTGCCTCGGTCGAGCCTCGGTTAAGCTCAACGAAGGAGACGAGCTCTCGGCCGTCGGATGCGGTGATCAAAAAGGCTTCGACGGCTTGGATCAGATCGGGGGCGCGGCGGATTAGATGAGCGGCGCCGATCGTCCGCGAGATCAGATGAGCGGCTGGGATTTGCTCCCGGGAATTTTTGCGCGTCCCACATCGAAACGGCGCCCAGTTTTCTCGCGGCTTATCAACTAAGCGCTGTCGAGAAGCGCTCAGTTGAACTTCTCCCCTCCCGGTGCCGCCCCGCACCGGGTTCTCTCTGCGGGCGCGCTCAGCGCCCACTCTCTGCTCCTGCGGGCGCGCTCCTAGCGCCCACTATGCACACTCGGGTGCGCTCATGCGCCCCTGCCGCGCTCCTCCGGGCGTGCCCCAGACGCCTAGCGGGGTCTTGGGTGCGTCCTGCCGCCCTGGACTCACCCCACGGGTTCCCCCTTGGGCGTGGCGCCTTAGGCCCACATGTGCCTTGGGGTTGAACCCTCAAGGTGTCCACGGGCTGGCCAATTTTTTGGCAAAGTAAATGTAAAGACTTTGTTAAAAACAAAGTTCTCCTCCATATAAAACATGCCAAGTGCCACAACTCTTCATCTTCTCCCAAGCCATTCTTCTTCTCCTCCATTTGTCTTCTTCTTCTTAAGAATTCCTCCATTCATCCTCAACATTTATTTATCACTTAGGAATGGAAATTCTTGAAGGTTCTTCTTCATCAACCGAGCTCCTTAGTCAAATAGATTCTTCAACGTTCTTCATTGATCTAATCAGAGATCAATTGGATCATCTTCAATTCATCATGCACTAAGAAATAGTACATGGACTTCATTAGCACCACTTCATCCACTTAATGATTGTGGATAGACCATTTCATCTCCTCATGCATTGTGAAGACAATTCATGGACTTCAAACATTGGTGTGACTTTGTATCATCAGGATACAAGTTCTATGAATTTAAAGATCAGCTCAACAATCGTCAGATGTGACTAGAGAATGTTTCAACCACATCTCCTATGCCACTTAGTGAATCTCCTAAGTGACATGCATCTTAGTACTATGGCCATTCTCTATTCTTTACCAACACCATCACAACCTTTGTCATTCACATCTTGACATTCCTTGACTTCCATTCATTCCAAGACAACTTCATGCCTCATTGACAACAAATGCAACACAGTGCACTTCAATCTCCCCCTTTGTATTTGTTGTCAATACACTCCTTCAGTTCACCTAAATATTGGCACACATATTGACCCATTCATATGTGCTGAAGTTTTTATTGAAAACTTGGAGTCCCGCGTGTGCCTCTGCCTCGCGAAGAAGAAGCCGCCGCGCAAAGATTTGTGCGGCTGAAGTCCCCTACGCGCTATCCTTTGCGCGACAGGAAGGAGGAAGGGCAACGCCAACTTGCGCGCCCCCTCTGTGCACCGCGCCCCCTACGCGGTAGGCACTTGTGCGGCCCGCTTGTGCCCTTGCACTTGTGTGCCCGCGGTGTTGCACCTTGCACACTTGCGCGGCAGTGGCACTTGTGTGCCTGGTTGCACCCTTGTGGCTTGTGCTTGCGCGGACAAGAAGTGAAGAATTGGCCGCACCCTCTTGCATGGCTTGCTTGAGGCAGTTGTTTGTGCATTTGAAGAAGAAGGCCGTAGCCTTTGGCTTGGGTGTGTTCAAAGAAGAATAAAAGAAAGAGAAGACCCGAGACTTGTGCTTGTGTGCAAAGTGAAGAAGAAGAACCTACGGGTGTTGTGTGTGCACCAAGTAAAGACCACACTTAAGTTGTGTGTGTGCTTAACAAACAAAGTGAAAGGTCGTAGCCTTGTGTGTGTGCTAAGTGAACAAGAAGACCACAACTAAACCTAAGTTAGTGTGTGTCAAAGAAAGAAGAGGTCATAGCCAAGATTGTGTGTGCAAAGTGCAAATACACCCTACGGGCATTTATTGTGTGCAAGAAGAGGAAGGTCACTACAAGTGTATGCTAAGTGAAGAATTTGTGTGTGCAAATTAAAGAAGTGGCCGAACCTATGTGTATGCTCTAAGTGGAGTGAACACACATTGAAGAAGGAAGAAGTTGACCCACACTAAAGTATAACACACTTTTAGTGTGTGAACAATTTGAATATAGTGTGTGAAGATTGTGGAGAAGGTGTGTGCTATAATTGATTACACCCTTTGTGGGTCTACTGCACCAAGAAGAGGAAAGGAGAAGTGCATGCATGCATGCATGCACGTGCACACGTGAACAGAGCCAAATCAGTGGTGTGCATTTGAGTTGTCCAAGACCAGGAGTTCTTGAAGAGATTTGAGAAGTCGTGCAGTCAGTGCATGAGGAAGAAGAGATGCCATGAACTCAGTGCATGAAGTTGATGTGAACTGAGACTGGACCAGACTGAAGTTAAAAATATCAATTGTCTGAGTATTCAGTAGCTGGAGAGAAGCCAGGTCATCCTTAGAAGAAGGTGATAAAGCCTGAGCTAGACGAGAAGACCTGATCATCACAAGTGATCAGAGGTACCGAGCAAGGCCAGCAGCCTTTATCCCAGGCTGCTGAAGATACTTGAAGATCTGAACAAGAAGAAGAGCTACTCGTGTGACTCGAGGAGCCAGGAGAAGACCCTGTGGGACTCAGGGAGAAGAAGTCTTCAGTGGGATTCTGGAGCAGGCCAGTGGGACTCTGGTAACACTGTGGGACGCAGTATAAAGACCCTCCTGTGGGACTCAGGAGAGATACGGTGGGAAGCTGTATCGACCATTGTAATTCTAACAAGTTATAATGGGAGAATCCATGATGGGAGAGCATGGCAAGGATGTAGGCCTTTGGTGCCGAACCTTGTAAATCCTTGTGTCCTGTGCCTTTTCATTACTGCATCATTCGGGAAAGGTTGAGAGATACAAGAAGAGTGGATCGAGGCTTTAACCATCCATAGAGGTTTAATTGATTAAGAATCAATTAGTAAAAAGTTTTAAAGGATCACTGATTCACCCCCTCCCCCTCTCAGTGATTCACACTGATCTGAGAACTTCAATTGGTATCAGAGGGGAGGTTACCTCTAAAAGATCCAAGGGAGTCTTTATGAAGTGCAGATTTGAGGAAATGAGTGACCAGCCTCAAATGGAGATATCTGCCAAGACTCAGAAAAATAGAAAGAAGAAACAGGCCAAGATGATGAAGAAAGCCTGTCCTAGCTGTGATGAAGTTGGAACAATGAATGATCTTCAAAATGCACTCAAATATCTTCAGAAGACTGTCCCCAAGTAAGTGGCAATGTGTATTACTACTAGCATCCTTTATCTTCAAGAAGAAAAATTACAGCTAGAAGAAGAATCCAATGCAATGGAAGATCAATTGGAAAAAAGGGTTGGCATAACCAACACTCTCAGAAAGCTGGTAAATGCCAAAGATGAAACTGTTTCCCTTTGCAATGAAAGATATGAAGATACCTGTGAAGAATTGCAAAGGAGCTCTTCTGAGAAAGAAATATTTTTGATAATGATCAAATATGTTTTCCGTGCACTGGAAAAGAGACACAGAGTTTCAATGGTTGTCAAAGATGCTCAACTTAAAGACAAAGCAAAAAGGGTGAAGGAGCTTGACAATTCATTGCTTGAATTGAAGACAGTGCATGATGAGCAGATGAATCAGCTGAAAGAAAGTTGGTAAGGAAAGCTAAGAGCTGTTGAGGATGAGAAGAACTCCCTTAACATGAAGTGCTTAGAACTGGAGGTGATATTGAAACATCCGCAATCACCTAAAGCTGAATCCTCCCAGTCAGCTGGAAGAAGACATGTTGCTACTCAAGTATGCTTTGAGCAGGATGATTCTAAGAGAAAGATATCCTCTAATAAAAGTGCAACATCTTCTAGAAAGAAGGTACCATCCATACCATCTTGTACTGATGCTTCTAATTGTGTTTCCACAAAAAGTGCAGGATGGAAGAATAATTCCAAACAAATATGGATGAAGACAGTAAAGAAGCAGAGCTCTCCTGAAACAGCACAACAAGTCAAGAAAAGTACCCTACAATCAGAAGGACTGAAGAGGTCAAGATTCGTGGGACAATGCTGGTGTTGTAACAAGTATGGGCATTGTTCAAAGGATTGTTGGTACAATCCACTAAATGCCAAAGCACAGAGGAAGCCCATGCCAAGGGGGAGAAAGCCAGAAGGAAATAAGCAACATCCATAGTTCCAGAGACATCTGTTTACTGCTAACAGATTTGGATTACTTGATAACATCTGGGATGGTTGCAAAAGTGGTCAAAAGAATGATACATGTCAATCTCCAACTGTATCCAAAGCTGGAAAGAAGAAAAGATCACAGAACCTGGCTTAGAAAGAATCCTTGGGAAGCAATCATAAGAAAGTGGAAGAAGCTCCCAAGAAGGTGTTGAAAAAGGAAGAGAAGTCCTTGGAATTGAAATCCAAGAAGGGTGATGCATCCAGAAGGACCACCAAGAAATGCTTCTACTGTGGAAAGAAAGGACATATCATGGATCTTTGTAAAGAAGCCATGAAATTCAATATAAGCAGACTGGACTCAAACAGACAATCAATCCAGAAGAAGCAGAAGGGATTGGTTGAAAATAAGTTGCCTAAGAAAGGTAGCTTAACAGCATCAAAAGAACCATGTGGAATTTCCAAAACTGAGGCCTCACTTCCAAATGACTTGTTAGTCATATGGCCTAATCAGTTGCAACTTGCCAGAGAACTACAAAGAGCTGAAGATGAAGCTCTGGAAACTGCTAAAGCAAAAGGGAAACAGAAGATTTCACATGAAGAGGTTTTGAGAACCACACCAGCACAATCATCAATGAAGATCAAATGTGCAAGTGTGAAGACTGGTGAAAATGGGACATCTCGGTTGAGAGAATCTTCTCAACCTTGTTGTTCACATTGATGAACCAAGGAGGTTCCATCTTATTCCCTAATCACTTGTATTTACATGTGCTAACATTACAGGGAATTGAAGATGATGATCATTCTCAACTGGAGGATGGTTTGGATTGAATGGAGTGCACCCCTTGAGGGGGAGCCAATCTGAAGAAGATGGGATTCTGAGATTAATACCATCTTGAGAAAAGTGAAGGTATTCCAATCATACTTTCATCCCTTGTTTCTTAATTGAGTTTATCTTGTCAATTAAGGGGGAGTATGGATTGAAGACAAATGGATGAAAGGGGGAGATTTATCTTTGCACCTGAACTTTCTAATGAGTTTTGTGAAGTATGTGCAGGATTTAGCAAATTCATTGTTATATCTGAAAAAAAAAATCAAACCCCTAAGCATGATCTCACATGTGTAGAGAATTATGGACAACTTTGAATTCCTTGGTTATATCACTCTTGTTTTCTACACCGTGTTAGCCCAAGTAGACTTAGAGCTGATTTACTAAAGGTTCTTTGCTAAAGAGAACATGTGACATCATCCCTCTCTTAGTGATTTTTTTCAAGAAGATGCTATTCGAAGGGAGGAAGAGATATTTTTGAAAGTGAACCACACCACACCTTTGCATTTGATTGCCAATAAGGGGGAGAAATATTGGCACACATATTGACCCATTCATATGTGCTGAAGTTTTTATTGAAAACTTGGAGTCCCGCGTGTGCCTCTGCCTCGCGAAGAAGAAGCTGCCGCGCAAAGATTTGTGCGGCTGAAGTCCCCTGCGCGCTATCCTTTGCGCGACAGGAAGGAGGAAGGGCAGCGCCAACTTGCGCGCCCCCTCTGTGCACCGCGCCCCCTGCGCGGTAGGCACTTGTGCGGCCCGCTTGTGCCCTTGCACTTGTGTGCCCGCGGTGTTGCACCTTGCACACTTGCGCGGCAGTGGCACTTGCGCGCCTGGTTGCACCCTTGTGGCTTGTGCTTGCGCGGACAAGAAGTGAAGAATTGGCCGCACCCTCTTGCACGGCTTGCTTGAGGAAGTTGTTTGTGCATTTGAAGAAGAAGGCCGTAGCCTTTGGCTTGGGTGTGTGCAAAGAAGAATAAAAGAAAGAGAAGACCCGAGACTTGTGCTTGTGTGCAAAGTGAAGAAGAAGAACCTACGGGTGTTGTGTGTGCACCAAGTAAAGACCACACTTAAGTTGTGTGTGTGCTTAACAAACAAAGTGAAAGGCCGTAGCCTTGTGTGTGTGCTAAGTGAACAAGAAGACCACAACTAAACCTAAGTTAGTGTGTGTCAAAGAAAGAAGAGGTCATAGCCAAGATTGTGTGTGCAAAGTGCAAATACACCCTATGGGCATTTATTGTGTGCAAGAAGAGGAAGGTCACTACAAGTGTATGCTAAGTGAAGAATTTGTGTGTGCAAATTAAAGAAGTGGCTGAACCTATGTGTATGCTCTAAGTGGAGTGAACACACATTGAAGAAGGAAGAAGTTGACCCACACTAAAGTATAACACACTTTTAGTGTGTGAACAATTTGAATATAGTGTGTGAAGATTGTGGAGAAGGTGTGTGCTATAATTGATTACACCCTTTGTGGGTCTACTGCACCAAGAAGAGGAAAGGAGAAGTGCATGCATGCATGCATGCACGTGCACACGTGAACAGAGCCAAATCAGTGGTGTGCATTTGAGTTGTCCAAGACCAGGAGTTCTTGAAGAGATTTGAGAAGCCGTGCAGTCAGTGCATGAGGAAGAAGAGATGCCATGCACTCAGTGCATGAAGTTGATGTGAACTGAGACTGGACCAGACTGAAGTTAAAAATATCAATTGTCTGAGTATTCAGTAGCTGGAGAGAAGCCAGGTCATCCTTAGAAGAAGGTGATAAAGCCTGAGCTAGACGAGAAGACCTGATCATCACAAGTGATCAGAGGTACCGAGCAAGGCCAGCAGCCTTTATCCCAGGCTGCTGAAGATACTTGAAGAGCTGAACAAGAAGAAGAGCTACTCGTGTGACTCGATGAGCCAGGAGAAGACCCTGTGGGACTCAGGGAGAAGAAGTCTTCAGTGGGATTCTGGAGCAGGCCAGTGGGACTCTGGTAACACTGTGGGACGCAGTATAAAGACCCTCCTGTGGGACTCAGGAGAGATACGGTGGGAAGCTGTATCGACCATTGTAATTCTAACAAGTTATAATGGGAGAATCCATGATGGGAGAGCATGGCAAGGATGTAGGCCTTTGGTGCCGAACCTTGTAAATCCTTGTGTCCTGTGCCTTTTCATTACTGCATCATTCGGGAAAGGTTGAGAGATACAAGAAGAGTGGATCGATGCTTTAACCAGCCATAGAGGTTTAATTGATTAAGAATCAATTCGTAAAAAGTTTTAAAGGATCACTGATTCACCCCCTCCCCCTCTCAGTGATTCACACTGATCTGGGCACTTCAATTGGTATCAGAGGGGAGGTTACCTCTAAAAGATCCAAGGGAGTCTTTATGAAGTGCAGATTTGAGGAAATGAGTGACCAGCCTCAAATGGAGATATCTGCCAAGACTCAGAAAAATAGAAAGAAGAAACAGGCCAAGATGATGAAGAAAGCCTGTCCTAGCTGTGATGAAGTTGGAACAATGAATGATCTTCAAAATGCACTCAAATATCTTCAGAAGACTGTCCCCAAGGAAGTGGAAATGTGTATTACTACTGGCATCCTTGATCTTCAAGAAGAAAAATTACAGCTAGAAGAAGAAGCCAATGCAATGGAAGATCAATTGGAAAAAAGGGTTGGCATAACCAACACTCTCAGAAAGCTGGTAAATGCCAAAGATGAAACTGTTTCCCTTTGCAATGAAAGATATGAAGATACCTGTGAAGAATTGCAAAGGAGCTCTTCTGAGAAAGAAATATTTTTGATAATGATCAAATATGTTTTCCGTGCACTGGAAAAGAGACACAGAGTTTCAATGGTTGTCAAAGATGCTCAACTTAAAGACAAAGCAAAAAGGGTGAAGGAGCTTGACAATTCATTGCTTGAATTGAAGACAGTGCATGATGAGCAGATGAATCAGCTGAAAGAAAGTTGGTAAGGAAAGCTAAGAGCTGTTGAGGATGAGAAGAACTCCCTTAACATGAAGTGCTTAGAACTGGAGGTGATATTGAAACATCCGCAATCACCTAAAGCTGAATCCTCCCAGTCAGCTGGAAGAAGACATGTTGCTACTCAAGTATGCTTTGAGCAGGATGATTCTAAGAGAAAGACATCCTCTAATAAAAGTGCAACATCTTCTAGAAAGAAGGTACCATCCATACCATCTTGTACTGATGCTTCTAATTGTGTTTCCACAAAAAGTGCAGGATAGAAGAATAATTCCAAACAAATATGGATGAAGACAGTAAAGAAGCAGAGCTCTCCTGAAACAGCACAACAAGTCAAGAAAAGTACCCTACAATCAGAAGGACTGAAGAGGTCAAGATTCGTGGGACAATGCTGGTGTTGTAACAAGTATGGGCATTGTTCAAAGGATTGTTGGTACAATCCACTAAATGCCAAAGCACAGAGGAAGCCCATGCCAAGGGGGAGAAAGCCAGAAGGAAATAAGCAACATCCACAGGTCCAGAGACATCTGTTTACTACTAACAGATTTGGATTACTTGACAACATCTGGGATGGTTGCAAAAGTGGTCAAAAGAATGATACATGTCAATCTCCAACTGTATCCAAAGCTGGAAAGAAGAAAAGATCACAGAACCTGGCTCAGAAAGAATCCTTGGGAAGTAATCATAAGAAAGTGGAAGAAGCTCCCAAGAAGGTGTTGAAAAAGGAAGAGAAGTCCTTGGAATTGAAATCCAAGAAGGGTGATGCATCCAGAAGGACCACCAAGAAATGCTTCTACTGTGGAAAGAAAGGACATATCATGGATCTTTGTAAAGAAGCCATGAAATTCAATAGAAGCAGACTGGACTCAAACAGACAATCAATCCAGAAGAAGCAGAAGGGATTGGTTGAAAATAAGTTGCCTAAGAAAGGTAGCTTAACAGCATCAAAAGAACCATGTGGAATTTCCAAAACTGAGGCCTCACTTCCAAATGACTTGTTAGTCATATGGCCGAATCAGTTGCAACTTGCCAGAGAACTGCAAAGAGCTGAAGATGAAGCTCTGGAAACTGCTAAAGCAAAAGGGAAACAGAAGATTTCACATGAAGAGGTTTTGAGAACCACACCAGCACAATCATCAATGAAGATCAAATGTGCAAGTGTGAAGACTGGTGAAAATGGGACATCTCGGTTGAGAGAATCTTCTCAACCTTGTTGTTCACATTGATGAACCAAGGAGGTTCCATCTTATTCCCTAATCACTTGTATTTACATGTGCTAACATTACAGGGAATTGAAGATGATGATCATTCTCAACTGGAGGATGGTTTGGATTGAATGGAGTGCACCCCTTGAGGGGGAGCCAATCTGAAGAAGATGGGATTCTGAGATTAATACCATCTTGAGAAAAGTGAAGGTATTCCAATCATACTTTCATCCCTTGTTTCTTAATTGAGTTTATCTTGTCAATTAAGGGGGAGTATGGATTGAAGACAAATGGATGAAAGGGGGAGATTTATCTTTGCACCTGAACTTTCTAATGAGTTTTGTGAAGTATGTGCAGGATTTAGCAAATTCATTGTTATATCTGAAAAAAAAAATTCAAACCCCTAAGCATGATCTCACATGTGTAGAGAATTATGGACAACTTTGAATTCCTTGGTTATATCACTCTTGTTTTTTACACCGGGTTAGCCCAAGTAGACTTAGAGCTGATTTACTAAAGGTTCTTTGCTAAAGAGAACATGTGACATCATCCCTCTCTTAGTGATTTTTTTCAAGAAGATGCTATTCGAAGGGAGGAAGAGATATTTTTGAAAGTGAACCACACCACACCTTTGCATTTGATTGCCAATAAGGGGGAGAAATATTGGCACACATATTGACCCATTCATATGTGCTGAAGTTTTTATTGAAAACTTGGAGTCCCGCGTGTGCCTCTGCCTCGCGAAGAAGAAGCTGCCGCGCAAAGATTTGTGCGGCTGAAGTCCCCTGTGCGCTATCCTTTGCGCGACAGGAAGGAGGAAGGGCAGCGCCAACTTGCGCGCCCCCTCTGTGCACCGCGCCCCCTGCGCGGTAGGCACTTGTGCGGCCCGCTTGTGCCCTTGCACTTGTGTGCCCGCGGTGTTGCACCTTGCACACTTGCGCGGAAGTGGCACTTGCGCGCCTGGTTGCACCCTTGTGGCTTGTGCTTGCGCGGACAAGAAGTGAAGAATTGGCCGCACCCTCTTGCACGGCTTGCTTGAGGCAGTTGTTTGTGCATTTGAAGAAGAAGGCCGTAGCCTTTGGCTTGGGTGTGTGCAAAGAAGAATAAAAGAAAGAGAAGACCCGAGACTTGTGCTTGTGTGCAAAGTGAAGAAGAAGAACCTACGGGTGTTGTGTGTGCACCAAGTAAAGACCACACTTAAGTTGTGTGTGTGCTTAACAAACAAAGTGAAAGGCCATAGCCTTGTGTGTGTGCTAAGTGAACAAGAAGACCACAACTAAACCTAAGTTAGTGTGTGTCAAAGAAAGAAGAGGTCATAGCCAAGATTGTGTGTGCAAAGTGCAAATACACCCTACGGGCATTTATTGTGTGCAAGAAGAGGAAGGTCACTACAAGTGTATGCTAAGTGAAGAATTTGTGTGTGCAAATTAAAGAAGTGGCCGAACCTATGTGTATGCTCTAAGTGGAGTGAACACACATTGAAGAAGGAAGAAGTTGACCCACACTAAAGTATAACACACTTTTAGTGTGTGAACAATTTGAATATAGTGTGTGAAGATTGTGGAGAAGGTGTGTGCTATAATTGATTACACCCTTTGTGGGTCTACTGCACCAAGAAGAGGAAAGGAGAAGTGCATGCATGCATGCATGCACGTGCACACGTGAACAGAGCCAAATCAGTGGTGTGCATTTGAGTTGTCCATGACCAGGAGTTCTTGAAGAGATTTGAGAAGCCGTGCAGTCAGTGCATGAGGAAGAAGAGATGCCATGCACTCAGTGCATGAAGTTGATGTGAACTGAGACTGGACCAGACTGAAGTTAAAAATATCAATTGTCTGAGTATTCAGTAGCTGGAGAGAAGCCAGGTCATCCTTAGAAGAAGGTGATAAAGCCTGAGCTAGACGAGAAGACCTGATCATCACAAGTGATCAGAGGTACCGAGCAAGGCCAACAGCCTTTATCCCAGGCTGCTGAAGATACTTGAAGAGATGAACAAGAAGAATAGCTACTCGTGTGACTCGAGGAGCCAGGAGAAGACCCTGTGGGACTCAGGGAGAAGAAGTCTTCAGTGGGATTCTGGAGCAGGCCAGTGGGACTCTGGTAACACTGTGGGACGCAGTATAAAGACCCTCCTGTGGGACTCAGGAGAGATACGGTGGGAAGCTGTATCGACCATTGTAATTCTAACAAGTTATAATGGGAGAATCCATGCTGGGAGAGCATGGCAAGGATGTAGGCCTTTGGTGCCGAACCTTGTAAATCCTTGTGTCATGTGCCTTTTCATTACTGCATCATTCGGGAAAGGTTGAGAGATACAAGAAGAGTGGATCGAGGCTTTAACCAGCCATAGAGGTTTAATTGATTAAGAATCAATTAGTAAAAAGTTTTAAAGGATCACTGATTCACCCCCTCCCCCTCTCAGTGATTCACACTGATCTGGGCACTTCAACTTACAATGTCCAAATCATTCCTAAAATGAAAATATTGAAACATAACATAAACATTCGTATTAAAATGAGCATACGAAATTTTAATACTTTAACCATAAGGCATGAATGGTATAAAAATAACACGTCCATAGTCAAACATATCACAAAACCTTCAATAAAATATGGAATATTGTATCATAATAAATAAACTTCAAACAAGTTTAAAATCCATCAAAGGATGTTGAAATAGATGAAATCAAAACTATTTGAGGGAAATATCTCTTTCTAGTTTGCAATCATTTAAAAGTAATGTAATTATAAAATAAAACATTTATTTTCAAAATATTCTTATAATATTGTAAGGGAATCGTCTAATGTGTTATAGTGGTGGAAAATAGCCTCACCTTCCGTATAAGTTAAAAAACATTCTTTCCTTAATTTGTCGAAAAGGTTATAAAGTACCTTGTTCGGAAAGCGATGGAAAGATTCCTTTCAAAAAAAATTATAAAAATTAAAATGATGGTATAAATTAATTTAACCCATAGTCTAGTAAATATTATAAAAGTTTTGAAATACATTTTTAAGAAACATGGATGTGGATGATAAAGAGGTCCCAGTAGATACTTACATATAAACAACCTTGAATAATAAAGAGACTATAAAATTAAACCTTAACTTGTACTTTTCCTTGATTGATGGTACGTTAACCTCCTGAATAGTAGTTAAATCATTGTTGTGAAATTATACTCAAACCACATACATAAATATGATATCACATAATATCTTCTAATATTTCTTTGTTAATAATATTCGTGTAGTATCATTTTTTTGGTGTTAACTGATTCGTTTTCCTTTATATGTTTTGTTACACAAGTCATATTTGTTATGGATGGGATGTATTTGATTAATATATAGAATTATATTAAGTTTTTAAAAATTATTTTTAATCATAAAATGAAAATTATTATTTAATGATTATTATGGGGAATTAATCTCATCGTGTTCGAGGAGATGGTAATCCGTACGTACGCACGAGCGGTAACATCATTCTATTGATGGTGAAATTGTATGAAACTGGATATTATATCATATATAAAGAATCATTAACATGTTATATTTTTTATTTACATCAATTATACTCATTATGATACCCATCCAAATAGTGAAGTGTTGAATAATAAACTACACCACGGCATGGAGACGGTAAGTCGTACGTACTCATGTATGGTGACTTTGTCATTCATAGGATGGATAGAATAATGAATATTGTTGTACCATATTTATAATAACATTATATTAAGTATAAGGTACTGGAGTTATTAATTTTGAATGGAAACAATAAATAAATAGTAAGTGGAAGAGGAGAAGAACTTTGAAAGAGGTGATGAAATGTTTACCTCTTCTTCGGGTGCTTCCATTTGATTTGATCAAAAGGGATCCTTAGGTTGTATTATGATAAATATAAAGCCTCTAGTTTTAATTGAGGGTAGTTTTAAGAATATTTTAGCAGTTTTTTGCCGAGCCAAATGGATTCTGAGGTGTTATTTTGAGATAAGAGGAAGTACCATTTTATAAGAGAGGTGGGGTCACTTTAGAAAAAGCTTTAAATATTAATTTATTATACACTCATATTCGGTTTATAATGGCTCCAAAATGATTTATTTCTTGGATAAGGTGGGTATGAGTCGAAAAACTATCAACCAATAGGTTATAAGAAGGTTTAGGTCACCATATTAACCTTATATTTTAGACTTAACTCTTAGTTAAATATTTTAAATTTTACATGTATTCTTGTATTATTATAATAAATGATTAATAAACGTACTATAAAATATCCAAGAGAACCCCAAGTGGTTAATTATTGACATATATAACCTTATGTAGGTACTTTTTCCTAATCGTATATTTTTAATAATATTATATCAATTAATAATATAATTTTTTTTAAAAAAACTCATTTATGTTCATTTTGACACTATTTATTATTTGGTTTTTGTGAAAGTTATAATAAATTTATAAATTCAACAAATATTTATTCAATCAACCCTAATATGTCATATTAACCTATAAAATTCTTGGAATACATCAAAAGTATCAATTCAAAATTATATTAATATTTATAATGTCAATATTTTAATCGTTCAATAATATGGTAATTACTACATCATCATTATGTCATAAATAAATTTAATTATTTAATGTCTAAAAATATTAAATAAAATACCATTATGTAGGAAATATATTTATATTTATAATTAAAATTTTTAGTCGGATTTACCTTATGTATAACCTTGTATTAAAAATGTTTTAGTTATTATACTTTGAATTTAACAATTTTAACTCTTCTTTAAATAAAATAATAATAAATGTCCTAATATAATACAGGTGGACCAAAAGGATCATATTTTATTAATAAGGTTGATTCTGGTTGAAATACACTTATCCAATAGAATTATGACTTTTTTTAGGATAAATATAATATCATTTTTACCTTTAATTATCATATTTACTTTTAACTATGGAAAATAAAACTCAAAAGTTACTACTCACAAAAAATTATTTTCATCCTATTGAACCACATTTTACTTACCGATGTCAACTGTGTCTCTCGAATTGTCAAAATTAAATTCACAAATGTGGTTGAATTATGTTTTATGAAAATTTTCAAATGTTCCTAGAAGGTTATTAAAAGGCGTTAAAAAATCAATAAAATTTTATACATCCTATCTTATTATAAAATGGATCCAATGAAATACATTGAACTAATATAGGTATTATGTATCTATTTTTACTTTAAAAAAAATCTAAATAAAAATAATTATTATTTTAATAAAATTTAGTTTTAAAAAATAACATAATGTTTGCACTATTCATCAAAAATTAAAAGTTCTCATAAAAATACCTAAAATTCACCCTAAGCTAATTTTGATATTCTGAATCCAAAACTGAACTCCATTTTGAAAAATAAAATTTATAAAATTTTAAAAAGTGTGTATTATAATTCATAACATGTAGTTTGATTGGTTATGGTGTGCTGGAACTCGAAGTTTCATACAACGCAAGATATTTCATTATTCGAAGAGAAGAGGATTGTGGAAGAATGGGGTGTTACGTTCTTCCCTCCTTCAAATAATTTCATCCTCAAAATTTCTAGAATATTGCTGCATAAAAAGTTTTGGGTGGTTCATCATAATAGGTTCCTTGGGTTCCCACATTTCCTCTTCCATCTTATGGTTTCTCCATAGAACTTTTACCAGACGAGTTGTCTGGTTTCTCAACACCTGTTCTCTGGTATCAAGAATCTTGAGAGGCTCTTCACAATAATACGGATCGGGTTATAGTTCTATTTAATCATAGGTGAGTACATGCGTTGGGTCAGGAATTTATTTTCTCAATAGTGATATGTGGAACACATCATGGACTTTAGAAAGACTTGGAGGCATTTCTAAACGATAAGATACAACTCCAATTCTTTCAAGATTTTTGAACGGTCTAATGTACCTGGAAATTAATTTACCCTTCTTACTGAATCGTACAACACCCTTCCATGGGGATACCTTCAATAAATCATGATCATCTACTTTAAATTCCAAATCCTTCCTTCGGTTATCGGCATATATCTTTTTCCTACTTTGATCTGCTTTGATGTCGGTTTCGATAATCTTAACCTTTTCCATTATTTCATCAATAAGTTTTGGGCCTATGAGTTTTATTTCACCAACATCATCCCAACAATTTAGTTTGCGACATCTCTTTCCATATAATTCTTAATATGGTGCCATCTGAATACTTTAATGGAAGCTATTGTTATAGTATAATTCTTCTAGAGGTAAATATTGATCCCATGTACCTTGAAAGTCAAGTGAGAAAGATCTCAACATGTCTTCTAAAGTTTGAATAGTCTATTTTGATTGTCCATCAGTTTGAGGGTGGTAGGAAGTTCTCAAACGAAGTTCAGTATCCATGGACTTCTGAAACTTTTTCCAGATTCCTAATGTAAAATTGGGATCATGATCAGAATAAATCGATATGGGTACTCTATGAAGTCTTAAAACATCATTAATATATAGTCTTGCTAAATGTTAAAATGGTAAATCTTCTCTTGTTGAATTAAAATGTGTTGTCTTGGTAAGACGATAAAAAATGACACATATTGCATCATTTATTATATGAGTCTTTGGTATCCCCATGAAAAAGTCCATTGTAATATCATCCAATTTCTAATAAGGTATGGGAAGAGGTTGCAAGACTCTTCCAAGATGTTGTCTTCCAGCCTTAACCATTTTACAAACCATACATCTTGATATATAATCAGAAATCTCCCTCTTCATGTTGTCCCACCAAAAATGATCCTTAAAATCTCTATACATATTAGTGCTACCAGTGTGTATAGAGAAATTGGATCTATGAGCATCATCCAACAATTCCTTTTTTAGATCAGGTATGTCAGGAACACAAAGTCTTTTCCCAAATTTCAAAATCACATCTTCATATACGATGTCGATCAATATCCCATCATTCACAGCTTTAATTTTCTTTTGAAACTCTTCATCATAAGTCTGAGAACTTTTTATCTTTTATGGTAAAGATGTTTTGGAAACCATTTGAAAAAGTATTGATTTTTCACCTTCCATGATTATTCTCATATCCATATTTACTATATCCATGAACATAGGATCCCTTTCAACTCTCATTTTGTTCAAAACTTCATGATCCTTTTTTCTCAAAGTATATGCCACCTTTTTTACCTTCCCTGGGTGGTAGTGTATACTGAAATAATAATCCATGAGTAGTTCAAGCCATCATTTTTTCCACATCTTGAGTTCTTTCTGTGAGAAAATATACATCAATATCTTGTGATCATTATATATCTCACATTTTTCACCATAGAGATTGTGTCTCCATATCTTCAAAGAAACTATTACAACTGATAACTCAAGATCCTGAGTGGGATAGTTTTGTTCATTAATGTTTTTCTATCATGATGCATAGGTAATAAATCTAACATTCTGCATAACGACACAACCAAGTTCTTTCATTGAAGCATCACTATAAATAACAAACCCATCATTACCCGATGGTAGAGTCAAGATAGGATCATTGACTAATATTCTCTTCAATTATTCAAAACATTATCCACAATATTTTTTCCAAACAAATTTAACCCCTTTACATGTGATCTTGGTTAATGGGTTATCCAATCAGTCAAAATTCTGGATGAAGTGCCAATAATAATCTGCTAAACCAATAAAACATCTTACCTCAGTTATATTCGCCAATGCTGGACATTCTTGGATTTCCTTTGTCTTTGAAGGATCAATAGAGATTCCATCATTTGAGACAATATATATAAGAATAGAAATCTCATGAATCCAGAATTCATAGTTTCTAAACTTCCCATATATTTCATTTATTCTATGTGTTTTTAAAATAGTGATCAAGTGATTTTCCTAATATTCATAGATATTTTAGTATACCAAGATATCATCAATAAATACCACTTAAAATTCATTAAGATATTCCTTGACAACTCTATTCATTAGATCCATGAACAAAGAGGGTGAATTAGTCAGTCAAAAAGTCATTACAGTAAACTCGTAATGCCCATACCTGGTACGAAATACTGTCTTAGGAATGTCTTCCTTCTTCACACACAACTGATGATATCTTGATCGAAAGTCAATATTTAAAAAATATTGATCTCCATGAAGTTGGTAGAACAAATAATCAATGCGAGGTACGGGATAATTGTTCTTTATTATTATATCATTGATATCCCTGTACTCACTACACAAACTCATAGATCCATCTTTCTTCTTAACAATAAGAACATGGGATCCCCATGGGGAAACATTGGGGTGAATAAATCAATTATTACACAATTCCTCTAATTTTTTCTTTAGTTCCACTAATTCCACAATGTTCATTCTATAAGGGGTCTCGATATGGGCCTTGATCAAGGAATTAAATCAATGGAAAACTCAATTTTTTGTTCTGGAGGATGTCTAGGTAAATCCTCTAGAAATACATAAACATATTTTTTCACAATAGGTTAGTCTTATATTTGAACATTACTTTCCTATCCCATAGTTATTTCATTCTCTTACTCCCCAATAATTGAATTTAGTAGAGCTACTAGGGGTGGATCTAGAAAAGAATCATATAGTGACAATTCTTCTCTAAAGATAAGGTACTCCTTATCATCATCTAAAATTATAACCTCCTTCTTCTTAAAATAAATTTTCACATCATGGTAAAAAAGCCAATCGATACCATGGATTATATCAAATTCAATCCTGGTTATGACAATGAGATCAGTAGATAAAGCACATTTATATGCCCTAACGAGAAATTATTCAAAAAAATTGTTGCAATGATACGTCCCTTAGGAGTTTTGACTAAAAATTTCCTTGTTAAATCAAATTGGAAATATCTAATTTTCTTAACAAACTGGGAAGATATGAAATGATGTGATGATCTAGAATCAAATAAATCATTTTCTAAATTAGAGGAAACCATTAAATTACCTGCCACAACATCATTTGGAGCTTCAGCCTCAGCAGTAGTTATCGCATAAGCTTGGCCTTTCTCTCTTTTCCTTTTCCGAGGTATGTTTCTTTGGCACTTAGGACATTCATTTCCATAATTCCCCATTTCTATACAATTGTAGCTTTCAAAATTGACAGCCTCTTTCTTTCCCATGAAATCATGACCTTGGTGGGATTTTTCACCACACTTATAACAGACTCTCATTCCCTTTAGTCAAGTACCGGGGTGTTTCTTCCCACATTTACTGTAGGATAGAAATTCAACTTTTCCCTTATTCTACATATTTCCATTTCCACAGTGTTCATTAGATCTCTTCTTCTCTTTCTTTGCTTTAAATTCATAAGACTTAGAGAATTTCTTTTCTGCCTTGATATCACATGAGATAATATCTTCGTACAATGAGAAGGATTATGAGACTAATTCTTAATGGAGAAATGGTTGTAACCCATAAATTAAATGATCAATATTACTCTTTGGGTTACATATGTAATATGTTACATGCATTTATACCCTTGTAAACTTAGACTCGTACTTTGTGACATTCTCATCTTCCTTTTGCCTCAGACTCAGAAATTGTCTTTCCATATCTGCTCAATGGTCATGACGAAATTATTTTTCTATGAAAAGTTCTTTAAACACCCTTCATTCCATATTTGATACTTATTCATCCTCCTTTGTGTTTTGAATTAATTTCTACCATTTATCTTCATCTCCCATGAGGCGATAAACTACCATGAAAACTTTTTTCCTTTCTCTACTCCCCAAAGCATGAAATATTTTCTCTAAGGAACATATCCATTGCTCAACTACAAATGGATTTTTAGTCCCATTTAATGTTAGTGGTTTTTTCCTCATGAAGCGGTCTAACATTGATCCTTCACATTATGGATCAAGGTGCTTCATATGGGTAAGGTTATTTTTCATAACCTGAGTGAGTTGTTCGAGTATGGTTATAAGTTGTTTAATACCGGTTTCATCACCATCTCAACTATAATTATCTTTAGAAGGATGGAAATCCATATATGGATTACAGGTGTAGATACAGTTTCCATTCCTTCCACTAGGAGCCATTTCTAAATAATGGCATGCACTAGATTACTTTATGAATCGTAATACATAATTCCAAACTAGTAAAATACCTAACATAAATTGAACAGTTTATGAATATAATCCATAATCATAAAAATATGTTTTCTTTGAGGAGGTATTTACTCATAAATCCTTCATAATGGTTTATAAATAAAATGTGAATTATCCTATGCATATCCCTTGGGAGTGTCATAACCAAGAGGGTAGCAAGGCCTGTTGTCGCGTACTACGATACCCCAGGTCAAGTCCGAAACTCCTTGTCGGAGTTTTCACTCCTAGGTACATATGTTCCAGAGATGCCTCTACCTGCTCGTATCCATACAGTGATGTATTTCTTTGAAAATACATAAAATCTCTACATTACCATAATTATAGGATGTTATTCTATACTAATCCTCAAATTCTATCATAGGTTAATGTTCTCTAATTAGAGTTTTTCTAAATCTAATTTCTAAGGTTTGTACTAAACTACTTTTGATACCAACTATAACACCCCGAACCTAGTTACCTAGAGTCAGTGCATTATTACATAACATTGGAATGATCACAAGACATCAAGTCTTGAAAGACTAATTAGTTTTGTAGCCTTGGAGTTACTAGATACATACATAAGTATTACATTACCTCGTGAAATAAAAAACAAAATTGTGTCCCCTTTGAACACACTCATATCCCTTAGCCTATCCCTACAGGTATATCATAATATACTTATTAACATCCTAAGAAAAATAAAACATAAGAAAGGGGTGAAATCAGATGCTCATTAAGGATAAAAATATATTAGAAACATTCATAAATAAGTATAAAAATTTAAATAAATGTATAAGACTAAAACACAATCCTTTTAAACATAAAATTCCTCAAAATATGGAAAAGATATATCAAATAATGTCATTTTCTTATTCACATTGATATTATACTAGTTGAATAATCACATGTAATATCAATAGCTAATTTCATAATGATGGAATGCATAATGTCAGACATCATAACAACATAGTCAAGGCCTCGTGCCAAGACTACAAATAAGATTTTGTCAATGCCTTGTTCCAAGACACTAGCTTGTCTCATGAGTCCTACTAATGCATCAAGAAGCAATTGTATGCTCCACCCATCACTCAATAAGTCCAAATCATTCCTCATATGAAAAGGATGAAAGATAACATAAACATTTGTATTAAAACTATCATATTAAATGTTAATACTTTAACCATAAACGTTATTTTTAATCATAAAATTAAAATTATTCTTGAATGATTACAACGGGGAATGAATCTCATCTTATCCGTGGAGACGGTAATCCGTACGTATGCACGAGCAACAATATCATTCTATTGATGGTGAAATAATATGTAATTAGATGGTATATCATATATAAAGAATAATTATCATGTTATATTTATTATTTACATAAATTATTCCTATTATTATACCCATACAAATAATGAAGTGTTGAATAACAAACTACACCACGACGTGGAGACGGTAAGCCGTACTTACGCACACATGGTGACTTTGTCATTCATATAATGGATAGAATAATTAATATGGTTATAACATATTTATAATAACATAATAGTAATTATAAGGTACTGTATTTATTATTGAGGTATGGAATCAACAAAGAAAGAGGAATTGGAATAAGAAAAGAACTTTGAAAGTTGTGATGAAATTATTACCTCTTCTTCAGGTGATTCCTTTCAATTTGATCAAAAGGGCTCCTTAGGTTGGATAATAATCAAAGTAAGTAATATAGGTTTATGTGAGGGTAGTTGGGAAGATATTTGAGTAGGTTTTGGCCAAGCCAAATGGCTTTGGTAGTGTGATTTTGATGGAACGGGAAGTAGCCTTTTATAAGAGAGGTGAGGGTCACTTTAGGAAAAGCTTGAAATATTAATTTATTATACAATCATATTAGTTTTAAAATGGATCCAAAAAGATTTATTTCAATAATAAGGAGGTTTTGGGTCGAAAAACTCTCGACCAATATGTTTTATAAAGGTTTAGGTCACCATATTAACCATATCTTTTAGATTTAAGTCTTAGTTAAATTGTTTACCTTTTACCATGTTTTCTTGTATTATTATAATAAATGGTTAATAAACATACTATAAAAATCCAATAGAACCCCAAGTGGTTTATTATTTATATATAAAACCTTATCTAGGTCCTTTGGTCAGACATTATATTTTTAATAATATTATATCAATTAATAATATAGTATTTTTTAAAAAGTCATTTATGTCAATTTTGACACTATTTTGTATTTGCTTTTTGTAAAAGTCATAGAAACTTTATCACTTCAAAAAAAATTATTTAAGAAATGATAACATGTCATATTAACCTATAAAATTCTTACAGTACATCAAAATTCTCAATTTAAAATTATATTAATATTTATAAAATCAATTTTTTATTCTTTCAATTATAAGGTAATTACTCCATCATCATTGTTTCATAAATAAATTTAATTATTTAATGTATAAAAATTATAAATAAAATACCATTATTTAGGAAATATTTTTTTATTTATAATTAATATTTATAGTTGAATTTATCTTATGTATAACATTATATTAAAAATGTTTTAGTTATTAAACATTGAAATTAACACTTTTAACTATTCTTTAAATAAAATAATAATAAATATCCTAATCTAATCCAAGTAGACCAAAAAAATAATATTTTATTCTCAAGGTTGATTTTGGTCAACATAAACTTATACAATAGAATTAGGACATGTGTTAGGGTAGCTATAATATCATTTTTTCCTTTAATTACCCTATTTACTTTTAACCATGGTAAATAAAATTCAAAAGTTACGATTCACCAAAAATTATTTTCATCCTATTGAACCATATTTTATGAAATTATATCAATCGTGTCTCTCATATTTCTGAAATTAAATTCACATAAGTGGTAAAATTATGTTTTATGCAAATTCTCAAATGTGCCTAGAAGGTGGGTAAAAGTCGTTAAAAATTCAATAAAATTTTATACATCTAATATTATTATAAAATGACTCCAATTAATTAAATTGAACTAATATAGGTATTACGTATATATTTTTACTTTAAAATAAAACAAAATAAAAATAATAATTATTTAAATAAAATTTGGTTTTAAATAATAATGTAGTATTTTCTACTATTTATCAAAAATTTAAACTTCTCAGATAAATACCAAAAATTACCCTAAGATAATTTTGATATTATGAATCTAAAAATGAAGTCCATTTTGAAAAAAAATTTATAAAATTTCAAAAAGTTGGTATTAATATTCATAAGGACTAGTTTTATTGGTTTTGGTATGCTAGAACTCAAAGTTTCATAGAACGCAAGCTATTGCATTATTCAAATAAATGCATATTGTGGATGATTGGGGTGTTATAGTGAAAATAAAAATTTCTAGATGAGAGGTTAAGGGATATCATTGAGGATCACAAGGAGTATCCAAACAAAAATTTCTAGAATCCTTGTCCAAGGAACTTACTGATCTCAAGGACTAAATCATAGAGTTTCACCATCATTTGATCATGGCATAAGAAGATCTTATACTTACAACAATTAAATAAACTAAAATAGTGGTGGAAGAAAAATTTCATATCCCATATCTTGCATGCATTCTAATACTTCTCCCATTGGAATTAAAAGGTATGATAGATCTTATGGTATCACCACTGAAGGGTGTAAATGTTACCCTTGATTCTATAATTTTTTTATTTTTCTTTACTACCATTTAATTATCAGTACCTTAATGATTTCAATACATAATAATTTAATACACAACTTTCCTTAGAGATTGAAGAATAATAATAAGAACCTATCCTTAAGGAAAATATAGTGTGGATGTTTGAAGAAAAAACCACCCAATATGTGGTGGTTGTAGAGGAATGAAACCCAGATCAAAAAAATAAATCATCATATTCCTCTATAATTTAATGATTAACCAAAAGGGTATGAAAAAATAACAAAGATAGCCCCTTTCCCTATCCCCATATCACTTTACATTCACTATTTTTTATCATATTTTGAGGGTGGGAACTATTTTATTTGATCTAAGTTTTTTCCACTCTCTATTCTGACTTAAATTTTATAAGAGGAAACAAATATAGTGTTTTATATCATATAAAACCCAAACACATTAATATTATAGATAATAAACTTATACTACCCAACTGAATGTAGTATAAATCTATTACCCACATAGGGGTTTGAACCATTAAATATATTCTTTATCTCTTTTTTGTTTTAATTTTGTTTTGAATAAATTGTATCATATTTATTTGTTTTTATTTTATAGGATAAATAAATTCGCATTACGATCTTATCACATTCCACTAGAAAAAAAAACAAAAAATTTTTATCTCCACATCCCATTATTTTCATTTAAACATATTGTGATTTTTGTCTTAAAAAGGGGATTTAATTTCAATTATTAGTGATTTAAAACTGCGGTAGGATTTTTTTGTATTTTTTTCTACTTTATTTTTTTTTATTTTTATAAATGGTAATGAAAAATTTCTCTACTTGAATACATATTATACTCAATTTTTATAGGATCTATGGTTCACTTTAGGAAAAATAAATTTTCAATCTTGAAAATTTGAAAATTAACTTTAATTGAAAAATGATTTCAGTGAATGATAATTTACAAACATGAACTAAATAAATTAACTTGAATTTTGTTTAATTTTATCCTTATTAAAAGTGACACCTCAGGGATCTACCTTAAATATAAATTATTTAGAACATCTGAACTGGATTAAAATGAGTATGTAGGATCAAAACAAATGTTACTTAATGTTTACAAATAATTTTTTTTGTGTGAAAAATAAAATCCATTAATAAATTGTTATATTGATTTGTAAGATAGTTATCTAGAATTTTCTTATATTCCTAGGATATAACAAATAGCCTCAGGAGATTTAAAAAAAATTAATTACTGATTTTAAATTTCCCCAAACCCTCCAATAAGTGATTTCTACAATACATGTCTTGAAAAAAAAATGTGATTAATTTTTTTGTTATTAAGAAATGTAAGAAATGGTGAATATTGTAGTCAAATAAATAAGGTACAAATGAAATATAAAATTTTTATTTAAGATGCATCAAGGAAGTGTAAAACTGAGATTTGAATAAGGAGCATGAATAAAATGGAATTTACAAGGGGATTCTAAATTAATATTGAGATATACTTAAATCATTATCAATTAACATTAATTAGTCAAGGATTTGATATGATAAATTGTATTAAAAGTGAATGTTATTATTTATATTTTTCACTTGAAGAAAATAAATAATTCGTGTGTGGGAGAATCTATTAATCTATAATTTTATATATATTTAATAAATATTTTATTATAGTTAATATAAATATTATATCATAATGTCATAAATTAGTATGTATTTATATTACAGGTTAAATAATAATATTAATATGAAAACAACCTAAATTTGAATTTTATTGCTTAAATATTGAAGGTTGAACTTTAAATAGGGTTTTTTATGATTTTTTGATTTAATAACAGTATAATATACACAAAGAGGTGTGATGAATTAGGGTGTATATTACTTTTTTAATTTTTAATATCTTTCTTTTGTGTTAGATATATTAGTATAAATCTATTAGTATTCATTCTTGTACAAAAATTTGAATGTAGAAAATTAATAACGGATACTCTAAGGAGTATATTCTGACATTGTGTTTACATATCGGGTGGTAACATTATCCACTGTAGATGTAACAATAGTTAATGAAGTATGAAATTTTGATCTAAAGATTAATTCCTCTTCTTGATTTTCCACATGATGCTTTAAGTAAATAGTTTACAAAGTAAATACAGCACATATATTTCTTATAATATTTTTTAAAAACATAATATGAAAACATATCTAGTGAGGGTGTTATTTATATGATATTTTTTCTTCTTCAACTCTAGATATTTATGTGTATCTACATTTTTTCTTCTTCTAAATCTACACGTATTCTCATTATAGATGTTTTTATAGAAATAATAACAACTCATCACTACCTCTTATTCTCCATTTATTCTCCAATTTTTCTCCAAAGGATTGTTTTAGAAATTTTTTATATGAAATATTCATGAAATATAAAATGATATTATATTTAATTTGTTCTTATTAATTGAAATATAATTTCTATATTTTGAATATATAAATTCAATGACATAAGCAAAAAAGTAATAATCCTTCTAAATACTCCATAATTCTTGCAATCTTATTCATAAATCATAGTTTTCACTTATCCATAAAATCCATGAGTTCCCACCTTTCTTGACTATATTATTAATTAGGTATTTTATTAATAATATTTACATTCATACAGATGCACAAAATAATGAAACTTGTTTGTGTTGATTCAATAAGGTTTCCTCATGACTTTTCTATTCCTCTATGTTTTGAAAATCACAAACACTTTATCATAAGGGAAAAAAATTCTAAAGGATTATTTTCATAAGGAAACATTCTCTTATCTAAAGAAATATTTATCCCCATTAATGTTTTCATTGTTTATTTTATAGTATCTCTAAATTATGATCATTTTATTACTAAGGAAAAAATTTGATTTCATATATAAAAAATCAGAATCCTATAAATCATTCAATGTAGACTATTCTGTTTTTAGGTTCCGAATTCCTTGAATTTAGGTTCATAATTCTAGGAATTTAGGTTTCGAATTCTCTAAATTCAGGTTCTGAATTCTCTGAATTCAGTTTTTTAATTCCTTATTTTTAGTTTCCTAATTCTCTGAGTTCATGTTAAAAATTAATCAGAATTGAAACTCTGAATTCATTAGAATTTAGATACCAAATTCATTGAAATTCAGACTCCATAAATTATAGAATTCAGATTCCTAATTCTTTGTAAAAAATAATCCAAATATCCATGTCTTATAGACTCTGAATGTTTATTTTATTATACTCTAAACATTATCTTTTCCTAGACTCTAAAAAATAAATTTGGTTGAACAACGTCATTTTTCCTTACACTTATTTTGAAACGATGTCTTACAATCTGTTTCTAACTAACCTTTTTTTAAGTGAAACATGTACAGGTCCCTCTGATATTCAAGGAAAAATGTGACCATTGGAGGACAGAACCAAATATTGGAGAAGTACATATAAATAGGTGCTCATTTTAACGAAATCACAATTGTTCCAACACTCTAGATATTTTATGCTGCTGAAGTGATTTCTAGAGGGAGATACTCTCATTCTTTGTGCAGTTCTGAAAATCCTGTTCATATTGATTAGTCTGACTCTGATTGTTTCCGATTACAATAGAGGGATTATAGAGATAAGAATACAAAGGTTTTTACTACAATAAAGTTTGAGGACTTCCAGGGGTATGAAGATAGAGGTGTTGACTACCTTAAAGTTTAAGGGCTTGTGGGGATAGCAAGACAGATTCTAGTTTTCAAATCAAGGGCTTACCCTAGTGTCGGTAAGTCAAAATTTCATGAAACTATAAATCAAGGTACCTTTATCCAATTTTGTTGGATACCTTACTCTTTGGGTTAAGATATTTAATACTTGTTACTTGTTTTGTTTCGATTTTATTTTCATTGTATTTTGATAAAGAAAGAAAGTATAACTTTCTTATACTTTGTCTTTCTTTTCTATACTCTGATAAATAAGATTATATATGCTTTAAGGTAGAATCTTTAACTAAGTAAACATTCCTCAAGTTTCATTTTTGGAACCATGTTTCCATAACCTAGAAATATTTTTTAGTAGAAGTAAAAAGAGGATTTTTGAATTTAAATTGTTTAACTTTTTTAATCATATTTTTCCTTACAGTTAAAAATTAAAGTTTTTAAACATACAATTAACCCTCCCCCCCCCCTATTTTAATTGAGCATCTACATCACTTTTTAGATCATACAATTAATAATAGAAAAGAATATCAAATTAATATTGATAAGATTTTTGGAACTCTTCTTCAACATGATACAAGAATGAAAAGAGATGTTAATATGAATAAGAAGAATAATATCAATGGAATGATGGCATTTAATACTACTAAATCCAAGACTCCTAAAAGGGTTACAAGATCCAAGTCTAAGAAAGTCTCTGTGTTATCTAAATTTAGTGAAAGTGAACATTCTAATAATGAGATAGCTAATCTTGCTCGAAGGATAAACAAGATAGTTGTAAAAAAGTCTTTCAATGTAGATATAAGAAGAAATAAAGAAAATACAAGAATTACACGAAAGTCACTTTTTATGAATGCAAAAGAGAAGGGTATATAAGACCAGATTGTCCTATGATTAAGAAAAAGGATAAAACAGGGAAAACATTTTAATAGGAATAGAAAAAAAAGTAATACAAGTCTAAAGATAATAATGTTTTGAAATCCAATGACACCTATAGTTCTAGTGGAGGTGACTCTTTAGATAAATCCTCAGTGTATGAATCTGCTGATAAGAAGAATCTTGGTCTGCTAGACAAACTACCCATTTAAAATCAGTTTCTAATAAACAAGGTACACAATGCTGAATCTATCACTAATGTATCCTTGAATGAAAATTATATTGATGATAAATACTATAAATCATCATATGATGAGTCTTCCTCATCGTAATATAATACATTACCTTCTTATGAATAAGTTCCATGATTTTCTAAACTTATTGAGAATGAAAATTATAAAATAATTAAAAAGCTTGATCAGGAAAATTCTAGATTATCTATTTTAACCAAATAAGTATTAGATCTTTCTAAAGATCTTTATAAGAAAACTTTTGATTTAAAATTTACTTCCAAAAATCATGATGAAGTTAATTCTAAGAAGGATAAACACTCTATGTATCTTTAAAATGTAATTTCTAGGAAAAAAAATTTAGAGACTAACCCTATCTTTAAAACTAACAACCGTGAGGAAAAAAACTTGGTCACTAAACTAAAGTCTAAAATATTTTCCTTTAGAAAATGTCAGGAAAACTTTACCTCTGGTAAGGAATATTTTAATAATATGTTTTCTCAAATTTTTCCTTTATGGAATCGTTCTGGTTTTGGTTATACCCACTCAAACTAGATTTTTAGTAATAACTATTTTGTTTCCCAAAGTGTTCAATTTTTTACTAAATTTCAGTGTGGTAGAAATTGGGAGAAAAATTGTTCTTTAAAAAAACATTAGGTTTTCATAATTATTTTTTTTCTAAGAATATTGGATTCCTAAAATCTTTCTTTCTGAAATTTCTGGAACCAAGAAAGTTTGGATTCCAAAAATCTAACTCTTTTATTTTCATGAAAACAAAGACAGTACCAATATCAATATGTTCTACATGGATAGTGGATATTCCTATCATATGAATGGTAACAAAAACTTCTTTGAAAATATTATCAAGATGAAAGGAGGAAAATTAACTTTCAAAGATAATGTTCAGGGAGAAATTGTTGGTATAGGTAACATTGTTCTTCTTGGAGAAACTTTAATTTAAAATGTATTATTTTCACAGATCATAAGCACAACCTCATTATCATAAGTAAATTATGTGATGAAGTTTACCTTGTGAATTTTAGGAATAAAAAATTCTTAGTACACAATTCTAAGGAATATTTTATTCATTCTACCCACATGAAAGAGAATGTATACACACAAAAATTAGAAGACCTTAAGAGCCAATATCTTCCAAACCTTAGTGAAATAGAATATCAATCTTGGTTATGGAATAGAAGTTTAGGACACTGTAACCTTAGGAACCAATGCAAACTCTCAAAGAAAACACTTGTTAAGGATCTTCCAAATCCTAGATTTGATTCTTCAAAATATTTTGATCCTTGCCAATTTGGAAAGAAACATAAATCTAGTTTTAAATCTATTAGTGAATTCTCAAATTCTAATTCATTACAATTAGTTCATATGGATCTTTTATATTTAATAAAAGCTAGAATCATTGGTGGATAATATTATGTATTTGTCTTAGTTGATGATTACACTAGATTTATGTGAGTCTATTTTCTAGAAAAGATGTCTGAAGCCTTTTCTTATTTCAAAATTTTTAGAGCCCAATTTACAAATGATAAAAACCTAACATTAATAACTATTCATAGTGATCAAGGAAAAGAATTTAAAAATTCATATTTTGAAACTTTTTGTAGTAGAAAAGGAATTACTCATAACTTCTCAGCTCTAAGAACCCCTCAACAGAATGATTTTTTTAAAGAAGAAATTGAATTCTTCAAGTGATAACTAGAACCATGTTGAGTGAATATTCTATATCAAAACACTTTTGGGCTGAAGCTGTAAGTACTACTTTCTATACTATAAATCCAGTTTTGATTAGAATTTTTCTTAATAAAACCCCTTATGAATTGTAGAATGGTAGAAAACCTATACTTTCCTACTTCAAAGTATTTGGTTGAAAAGTATCCATTCTGAATAATAAATATAATTTACATAAATTCTCACCCAAATCTGATGAAATAATTTTACTAGGATACTCTAAAACTTCTAATTATTATTGATTTTTTAATAAAAATACTTGAATTGTTGAAGAAACAGTTCATGTTAAATTTGAGGAAACTGATCCTTTTGTTTTTAAACAACCTCAAACTACACCTTCATATGTGTTTTCAAAAACTGATTATCAACCCTAGATAGAAGATCCTTCTGATAAGGAAAATGTTCAAGAAAATATTTCTTAACAATTTACCCAAGAATATTTCCTACCATATGTTGATGAACAAGTATTAAAAAACCCAAATCAGTTGTTTCTTAGCAATTATCCTAGTGAGGGTATAATTGGTGATGTAAATCAACCTATAAGGACTAAAAGTTCCTTATGAAATGAAGTAGAACATCTTTCATTTGTTTCCCAATTAGAACCAAAAAGCACTGATGAAGCATTAAGTGATGATGATTGGATAAAATCTATGCAGGATGAGCTAAATGAATTCAAAAGGAACAAAGTTTGGACCTTGGTTGAAAGACCTAAGGAAACATCTATAATTGGAGTAAAATGGGTCTTTAGAAATAAGTGTGATGAAAATGGAATCATTTTGAGAAAAAAAATCTAGATTAGTTGCTAAAGGATATAATCAACAAGAAGGAATAGACTATGATGAAAACTATTCTCTAGTATCTAGACTTGAATCTATTCATATTTTACTTTCCTTTACATCATTCTTTAATTTCAAACTATTTCAAATGGATGTAAAATGTGTTTTTCTTAATGGATATGTTCAAGAGAAAGTTTAAGTTGAACAACCTCCTTTTTTTTAAGATACAAAATATCTTGAATGTGTTTTTAAACTTACCAAAGCTTTATATAGAATTAAAAAATACCCTAGAGCCTGGTATGATAGACTTATTGGATTTTTGTTACAAAACAACTACGTTAAGGGAACTGTTGATCCAACTCTTTTTATAAATAATGATAAGAAAAAGGTTTTGATTATTCAAAGTTATGTTGATGACATTATATTTGGTTCAACTATGAAACCTTTAACTAATTCATTTCTGAATTAAATGAAATATGTGTTTTAAATGAATATGATGCTTGAGTTAAAAGTTTTCCTAGGTTTTTGAATTTCTCCAAAACCAGAAGGAACTTATATATCTCAACATAATTATATTAAATATATTCTTAAAAAAAGTATGGATATGATAACACTAAGAGTATAAGAACTCCCATTTGTACCTCAAATTATATTCATCTTGATGAAGCTAGGAAACCAGTATATGAAAAATAATTTAGAGGTATGATAGGATGTCTGCTATACTTGACAGCTAGTCATCCATACATAATGTTTTCAGTATGCTTATATACAAGATATCAATCCAATCTTACAAAATCTAATTTAAAAGTAGTGAAAATAATTTTTCTCTATTTAAATGGAACCATGGATTTAGGACCCTTTTATACTTTTGGAAATGATTTTGTTTTATATAGTTTTTCAGATGCTGGCTATGGTGGGTATAGAATGGATAGGAAAAGTACATTCAGAAATTTTCATTTCATAGTAGATTCATTAGTTTCTTTGTCATAAAGAATTCAATACTCAGTAGAAATTTCCACTACGAAAGATGAATATGTAGCAGCTAGAAATTGTTGTGCCCAAGTGTTGTAGATGCAACACACACTCACAGACTATGGAAAGAGTTTTACCAAAACAAAAATATTGTGTGATAACACTAGTTCCATTTCCCTAGGCAAAAACCCTGAACATCACTCTCATGGAAAACACATAGATATTAGGCATCACTTTCTTAGGTATCACACACTTAAAGGAGATATCATTCTTTAATTTATCAAAACACAATATCAACTTGCAGATATTTTCACAAAATTGTTACCAACGGATAGATTTGTATACATTAAACAGAAGTCAGGAATTATAATTATAAGGTAATATTTCATATTAATTTTTTTTTGAAACCTATCTCCTCATAGTAATAAACTAATTTTCATAGGGGGTACATTTTCTTGTTTAACCAAAAAAGCAATTTTACCAAATTTTTTTTGTAAGAAAATATTTCTTCATAACAAATTTTTTTTCCGTAATCAAATTTTTCGTTTTCAAAATTTTTCATATTCATATTTTTTTGTAATTAAATTTTTCGTAATCAAAATTTTTGTAATCAAAAAATTTTGTAATCAAATTCCCTTTTAAAATTTTGGAATCCAAAATTCTTCTTTCTTAAGGAATGTTTCTGGAATCTAATGTTCTTCAAGAAGAATTTTCCTCATTACTGATATTTTTTTCTAGAAATCTGGAAGGTATGATTCCTTTCTTTAAACTTATTAATCAAATTTTTTACTTATTGGTATTTTCATATTGTTTAATAAAAAATTTTATATTGTTTAAGAAATGTTTTTGGATTCACTTTCCTTAAATATGAATTTTTATCTTAAAAACTTCAAAAGATCGGAACCTATTAAAATCCTTCTTCGGATTTTATCACAATCATTAGATCAGATCAATCTTATCTCAACGGTTAGATATATTTGGAAATATGAACCATCATCTCAAACACCTATATAAATCCCCCTGTTGATGCTTGTATCACATCGATTATCAAGATTTGTTGTGCTGAATCTCTGCTGCTTTACTTAAGGCTCATTCTGAGTTTTCTTAGTTTCCCAAATCTGAATGTATTTGGAACTATCCCTGCATAAGAAAATTTTTTCTCTAAATTAAATATGTTAATGGAAGATCTACAGGGAAAGGTTAGTTGATCTAAAGTTATTTTCCAAATATCACAACTGGAATTTTACACTTTACAAATGGTTCACAACCATTGGTAAAGGCCTGAAAAATGTTGGTATATAGTATACCAACGGTTCCTTCAACCATGGCCAAGTAAGCCATGAAAATAGGCTTATACCAACAGTTCTATGAAAATTGTTGGTATAGGTGTCAAAATAGAAGGTATACCAATGGTTTTCTATAAACCATTGGCATATGTGTGTTAAAGTATAACATATACCAATGGTTTGTGAAACTATTGGCATATGTGTGTTTCACTTATACCAATGGTTTTCACCTGTAGGTATAGAGGGGATATGGAAAGCCATAAGGCTATACCAATGGTTTTGTTATAACCGTTTGTATAAACCTATACCAACGGTTATAACAAAACCATTGGTATAGTTATATTATAGAATCTATTCCAACGGTTTTGAAAATCATTGGTATACATTTTCTCAACTCCACAGCAGCAGGCCCCTCTCCCCTCTCCAGACCTATAATAACACAGCTTCACAGCAACACACCTCCCCCTCTCTAGTCCTGCAACAACACCAATACAAATTCCCCATCCAAAGTATTCATAATTTAGAATTCATTCCAGAATATAGAAATTTATAAATTCCAATGCAATAACACCCATAAGATAAAAATCCTACATGTTATAGGAAATGAAATAACACCCATAAGAGTATTCCAAATTTATAATTCATTCCTCACTCAAACCAAAACACCAACACACATAAGAGTATTCAAAATTTATAATTCATTCCTCACTCAAACGACAACACCAATAAACACAAGAGAAAAAAACTACATGTTATAGGAAGCACATGGGATGTTTAGTCATGGTCTTGGCTTGAGTATCTCAAAACCAATAGAAAAACTTGGGTAGGGTAGACAAGGATCTTGATACCCATACGATAGACAATGGTAGTGGTCATGTTCTTAGATCTAAGATGAGTTATAGGAAGCACATGGGATTTTTATATACCTCTAATGATTATGTATCCATGTATAAATGGTTCCTAATGTGTTAGTGGGAAACATTGTCCAATCTCGACATATGATATGGGTTACCGAAATAGCTACATGTTTTTCAAAGACTTTTCAATTAGAATAAGGGGGTATGTGGCTAATTGTAATTTTCTCTCCTGGGTGTGATGTGAGATGAGTTCCCATTTTGGGTAGTGGGTATGAATATTCAATTAAGTCTTTGGTATTGGGTTCCCAAAGGGACTTTGGTTTGGTCTGCAAACCCACTGTTTGAGGATGGGATTGAGGTGATCCATGGGGCTATGGTGTCACCATATGTATTCCTCGCCATTGGGGTATTTTTATGAGACTTTGAAACTTATTTTTCAAGAATCTATGTGTAGCCTTGTTGACCAATTTTTTATATGGTATGCTTGAGTGTTCATAGGTTTCATATAAAATAACTATATGATATTTATTTTTTTATGTCATTTTATAGAATGAACGACCCATGATTGAAAATTATAACATGATTTTTGGTGCATGTTCATGATGGGATGTCGAGACTCATTCCTAATATAATTCATGATTTTATATATATACTATGACCCATTGTGTTTCAATCAATGCCTTGTGAATATTTTCTTCTAATAACATATGAACAATAGACTAAATTTTATTTTTTATCCCTTAATTTCGAGAATCTATGTGTAGCCTTGTGAAGATTTTCCTTATGCCGGTTATTGTTTTCACTTAAAATGTTTTCCATTTCAAACAAAAGTGAGACACTTTGAGTGATACCAGTCACACCATGCCTTGGAATGAGGTGGGGTTTACTCTTACCCATCACAAATGAACCATGGATCATTTTGATAAAGTATCAACACAATCCGAATGCGTTTGGTCGGTTTTCCAAATGCCAATTGTTGTTTTCACTTAAAATCATATCCATTTCAAACAAAAGTGAGACACTATGAGTGGTACCCATCACACTGTGCCTTGTATTGAGGCAAGGTTGTCTCAAACACATCACAAATGACCCATGTATCATTTTCCTAAAGTATTAACACAATCTAAATGCGTTTGATTAGTTTTCCTTATACCAGTTGTTGATTTCACTTAAAATGATGTCCATTTCAAATAAAAGAGAGACACTTTGAGTGATAATAGTCACACCGTGACTCGGATTGAGGCAGGGTTTTCTTGTACACATCAAAAATGACCCATGGATCGTTGTGATAAAGTATCAACACAATTAGAATATGTTTGGTTGGTTTTCCGTATATCAGTTGTTTTGACTTAAAATGTTGTCCATTTTAAACACAAGTGAGACATTTTTAGTGGTACCAGCCACACCTTGCCTCATATTGAGGTGGAGTTGAATCTTACACATCACAAATGACCCATGGATTGTTTTCATAAATTATCAACACAATCTAAATGTGTTTGGTCGGTTTTCCGTATGCCATTTGTGGTTTTCACTTAAAATGTTGTACATTTCAAAAAAAAAGTGAGATACTTTGAGTGATACCGGTCAAAAAATGCCTCATATTCAGATGTGGTTGACTCATACCCTTCAAAAATGATACATGGATAGTTTTCAGAAAGTATCAACATAATCCGAATGCATTTGGTCAGTTTTCTGTATGCCAATTTTTGTTTTCACTTAAAATCTCGTCTATTTCAAATAAAAGTGAGACACTTTGAGTGGTACCGGCAACACCGTTCTGTGAAAACCACGCATCCAAATGATGTGTCATCTCATGATACCCCTCAAGAATAATAATTATGGTGATTTGTGTGATTTCAAGTCATTCTGATGTCATTCGGCATTCATTTGACCGTTAAATGCATGTTCTGTCCATTTACGACACGCGGAGTGCGTTTTCGGCCACTACGGTCACACAAAACCTCTGATTGATGTGAAATCTAGCCGACCATTTCAAAGATCATCCAAACTTTGTTTTTTTCCTATTTCATGTCATTCCGAGGTCGTTCAGCATGTTTTGACCACCCCATGCACGCTTTTCAAACACGCCAAACACCTAAAAAACACATATTCTACCATTCCACGCAAACCGTGCATCTGAATGACGTGTCGTCTTTTTGTACAACTAAAGAATAATAATTAGGGTGTTTCCATGTGATTTCAAGTCATTATGATATCATTTTCTAGGTATTTGACTGTAAAACACATGTTTTGGCCATTTACGACACACGGAGTTTGTTTTCGACCACCGCGGTCACCTGACACCTCCAATTGACGTACCATCTACCTAACTATTTCAAAATTCACCCACCCTTTGTTTTTGTCCAATTTCATGTTATTTTGAGGTCGTTTCGCTACTTTTGACCACCCCACGCACGCTTTTCAAGTGCACAAAACACCTAAAAAACAAATATTATTCCATTTCGCGCAAACCGTGTGTCTGAATGACATGTCGTCTTTTCGTACACCTCAAGAATAATAATTAGGGTGTTTTCATGTGATTTCAAGTCATTATGATGTTGTTTGGTATGTATTTGAGCATTAAACACATGTTTTGGCCATTTACGGCACGCAGAGTGCATTTTTAGCCACCGTGGTCATACGATACCTCTGATTGACGTGTCATCTGGCCGACCATTTCACAATTCACTCATCATTTGTTTTCGTCCGATTTCATGGAATTCCAAAGACATTTGGACAATTTTCACCACCCCATGCATGCTTTTCAATTGTTCCAAACACATAAAAAACACATATTCATCTGTTCCACACAAATTGCATGTCTGATTGACGGTATGTCTCTTTGTACACCTAAAGAATAAAAATTAGGGTCTTTTTTTGTGATTCCAAGTCATTATGATGTTGTTTGGTTTGAATTTGAGCGTTAAACGCATGTTTTGTCTATTTACGACATGCAGAGTGCGTTTTTGGACACCTCAGTCACATAACACCTCTGATTGATGTTCCGTCTGGCCGAACATTTCAAAATTCACCCACCCTTTGTTTTCGTTTGATCGTATGGCATTCCAAGGTCGTTTGGCCAGTTTTGACCATCCCACACATGCTTTTCAAGCATGCCAAACACCTAAAAACACATATTCAGTTGTGCCATAAAAACCTCATGTCTAAATGACATGTCGTCTCCTTGTACACCTCACAAATAAAAATTAGGGTTTTTTTATGTGATTTCAAGTCATTCTGATGTCGTTCGGTATGCATTTGACCATTAAACACATGTTTTGTCCATTTACGATACGCGGAGTGAATTTTCAGCCATAGTGGTCACATGACACCTATGAATGATGTGTCATCTGACTAAACATTTCACAATTCACACACCCTTTGTTTCCGTCCGATTTCATGGCATTCTGAGGTCGTTCGGCATGTTTTGACCACCCCACGCACGCTTTTCAAGCATGTCAGACACCTAAAAAACACATATTCAGTCATGTCATGAAAACCCTACATTCTAATGACATGTAGTCTTTTCATACACATCATGAATAATAATTAGGGTGTTTTGTGTGATTTCAAGTCATTCTGATGTCGTTGGGTATGTATTTGACTATAAAACACATGTTTTGGCCATTTACGACACACGAAGTGCATTTTCAGCCACCACGGTCACAAGACACCTTTGATTGATGTGTCATCTAGTTGACCATTTTAAAATTCACCCAACCTTTTTTCTCATCCAATTTCATGGCATTTCGAGGTCGTTCGGCCAGTTTTGACCACCCCACGCATGCTTTTCAAGCATGACAAACATGTAAAAAACAGTTATTCAGCTGTGACACGCAAACAACATGTCCGAATGACATTTTGTATCCTTGTAAACCTCACGTATAATAATTAGGGTGTTTTTGTGTGATTTATAGTCATTCTGATGTTGTTCGGCATGCATTTGACCGTTAAACGCATGTTTTGGCCATTTACAACACGTGGAGTGCATTTTTTGCCACCGCGGTCACCCGATACCTCCGATTGATGTGACGTCTAGCCGACCATTTTACAATTCACCCACCCTTTGTTTTCGTCCAATTTCATGGCATTCCGAGGTCGTTCGGCCAGTTTTGACCACCCCACGCACGCTTTTCAAGCACACCAAATACCTAAAAACACATATTCAGCTATTCCGTGCAAATCGCATGTCTGAATTATGTGTCATCTCCTCATACACCTCACGAATGACCCATCGATCATTGCGTTAAATTATCAAGGCAATCCGAATATGTTTGGTCGGTTTTCAGTATTCCAGTTGTTTTTATTTAAAATGGTGTCTATTTTAAACACAAGAGAGACATTTGGAGTGATACCAGCCACAACGTGCCTTGGATTAATGTGGGGTTGTCTTTTACACATCTCAAATGGTCATTGGATCATTTTCCTAAAGTATCAACACAATCCAAATACGTTTGGTCAGTTTTTCATATGTCAGTTGTTGTTTTCACTTAAAATGTTGCCCATTTCAAACCAAAGTGAGTCACTTTGAGTGATACCGGCCACACCGTGTCTCAGATTGAAGAGGAGTTGACTCTTACCTGTCACAAATGACCAATGTATCATTTTCCTAAAGTATCAACACAATTCGAATGTGTTTGATTGGTTTTTTGTATGCCAGTTTTTATTTTCACTTTAAATCCTATCCATTTCAAATAAAAGTGATACACTTTGATTGGTACGAGCCACACCATGCCTCAGAAAGCACCCCATCCCCTAAGATAGCCCCCCTCACCCTGGACAGCCCCCCACCCCCCAGACAGCCCCCCCCCCCCCCACCCCGAACAACCCCCCACCCCTCAGACATCCCCACCTCACCCCGGGTGGCCCCCCCAACCACCGGACAGCGCCCCCACCCCCCGGACAGCCCCCCTCCCACCCCCCCGCCCTGGATATCCCCCACCTCAGATAGCCCCCACCCCTGGAAAGCCCCCTCACACCCCGGGCAGCCCCCCGCACCACCCAGACAGCCCAACCACCCCCCAGATATCCCCCCCCCCCAACCCGGACATCCCCCACCCCCTAGAAAGACATCCCCCCCGACCCCCTGGACATCCCCCCCTCACCCTGGACAGCCCCCACCCCCCAGACAGCCCCCACCACCCAACACCCCCCCCCTCCACCTCAGACACCCCCACCCCTGGAAAGCCCCACCACCACCCGGACAACACCCTGCACCACCCAGACATCCTCCTGCACCACCCGGATAGCCAAAACAACCCCCAGAACCCCCCCCCCCAACCTAGACATCCCCCCCGGACAGCCCCCCTAACCTCAGAAAGCACCCCCCCCCCCCCCCCCGAGCCCCAGAAAGCCCCCCAACCCCCCGAACTGCCCACTTCCACCCCCAGAAATCTCCCACCCCCCGGATATCCCCCCGCACCACACAAACAGCCTCCACACCACCCATACCCCCCCCCCCTCAACCCATACATCCCCCCAACCCCCGGACAACACCCCCCCCCCCCGACCCCCCGGACAGCCCCCCACACCCCGGACAGCCCCCCCCCCCACCCTAAACATTCCTCTCTCACAGCGAACCCCCCCCCCCCAACCCCTGGATATCCCCCCTCCCTCGCAGAAATCCCCCCCCCCCACACCTCAGACATCCCTCCCTTCCACCTCGAAAAGCGCCCACCCTCGGAAAGCTCCCCCACCCCCAGACAGCTCCCTGCAGCCCCCGGACAGCCCCCCTGCACCACCCAGACAACCCAACCACCCCCTGGATATCCCCCCTCAACCCGGACATCTCCCCCACCCCCCCCCCCCCCGAACCCCTGGACAGCCCCCCCCCCCACCCTAACAGCCCCCCTCCCACCCCGGACAGCCTCCCAACACCCTGACAACCTCCCCCCCCCCCACCCCCACCCCTGGCCGGACAGCTCCCCCACCCCCCGGACAACCCCCACCCCCTGTAGATCCCCCTGCACCACCCGGACAGCCCCCCCCCTACCCCGGACACCGCCCTCAACCCGGACAGCCCCCCCCCCCCCTCACGCCGGATATCCCCCAACCCCCCAGACATCCCCCCTCACCCCGGACATCCCCCCAACCCCCCCACCACGGACAACCCCCCACCCCCCAGATATCCCCCCTCACCCCCCCAAACAGCCTCTCACATCCCCCCACCCCTCTTTCTAAGAGTGTTCATTGACATTTCACAAATTCAATCATTTGAAACTACTTAAAAAACATTAAATAGTTCAACTCATTTCATTCAAATCAATTTATTTCATTATTTAAATAAAAAACCAAGGTAAAGTCTCAATTTCACTAATTAATTCTTTAAATATTATTTGAAAATAAATCTAAACAGTCAAGGAATTGAATAATTCATAAAAAGTTGAAAGATGTCAAAATTATAATCATAAAATTCTTGACTTGTTCTCAATGAGAATAGGATTAAATAATATTTCACAAGGAATTTCAAGGAAAACATTCATAAGAACTTTGTTAAAAATTAATAGACACATATAAATGAATTCGCAAGTAACAATTAATTCTAAGATAAAGAAAAAACATAAAAACACATAGTTATAAAATATGTAATCCAACCACAACGAATCTAAAATGTTTCACCTCCGATGGAGGGTTAAATTTTTAATTAATTAAATGGATCTGATGGAATGGTGAAAATCTAGGTTAAATCAAAATAGAAAAAAAAATATACACATCCAAATCAAAACAAAAAACTAAAATATTAAATGAGTAAAAATAACAGTAAGGTAAAACTTAAAAAATTTAAGTGCAGAAGAAAATAAAATACCTGATTTGAGATGGATCTGATAGAGATTTAGCAGTTCGTATGGGGGAAGTCGAGCGAGGATGGCATGCTGCTGCTGCACATTCTGTTCTGTTCGCAAATGAGGAGGGGCTTCAAATTAGGGAAAACTTTTCCCAATGGTTTTTAAAAACCGTTGGGAAAGAGTTCCTATCCCATTGGTTTGTATAGAACCATTGGTGAAATCCCCTAAAAATAATCTTTTACCAACGGTTCTATAGAACCGTTGGTAAAGCCTCCTACAACCAAGATTTTCTCAACGGTTCTCTAGAACCATTGGTAAAGGCTCCTAAAAATAGGAATATACCAACAGTTTTGTTAAACCATTGGTATAGCCTCACTTTCCAAATGATTTTTTTAAACCATTGGCATAAAAGTGTTGGGAAAACATCCATTTCCAGTAATTTATGATTCTCTTATTTCAAAAAATATCAAGTTGAATGGTTGGGAGAGTCTGCGTGTATCAAAACCAAACGGACAGGATCCGATGTATCCATAGTTGCTGGTATAATTTTATGAAATCATAAGCTTTTTTGTTCAAGATCAAAAAAATAATTTTTCTTCAAGAATTATAGGAAAAATATTCTATTTCGTTCATTATAGAAACTAATATCATTAGTATTCCTTATGAGGGAGAATCTGAATTTTTCACCCACAAGCTACCGGATATTTTAGGAAGTTTTGATAAGGAGAAGTCTATAGATTTACTTGGGTTTTTAGGGGTAAAGATATCAAAGATCAACCATATTTCTATAAATTTTTAGATTCTGGAGTTATGGGTTCAGGGGTTTATCTTTTCAAGAAAAGGGGATAAGGACACCTGGAAGAAAAGTGACATTTATATTCTAGATTTTCTGGTAAACCTCGAGAAGATTAACATTGTGCAATATATCTTACTTACATTTTCAAATATCAAGAATGGAACTGTCAAGTCTTAGATTATTTTGTATCCGGATATTCTTTCCATGCTTATAGTTCTTTGTGTAGATTCATACAAAATTCCTTGTATCTCTAAGCCATGAAATGTCAAAGTTATTTTTCTTAGTGATGATACCTTGAGAAGGATGAAGGTTTGATTCAATAGTAAATCCAGAGAATTCTCTGATTTATCTAAATCTAAAATCAAAGCTTTATCAAAGAAACTGGAATTGGCTGAGACTTCCAAGAAAGGGGAGAAAAATATAAAGGTGAAGGAAAAAAAGTGAAAGAAAAAACTCCTACAGATCAAGAAACCCAATCCGCACCTCCAACACCTAAGAAGAAAAAGACCTATCTAAATGAAGTGGTTTTCAAGTAGAGAGAATATAATAAGAATAGGAATGAATGGGAGCCTAGTTTTGGCTTGGACCCTACTAAAGATAAATCCTTAAATATTAAGGCTACTGATTAGCATGAGAAATAAGAAAAACTAAAGAACAATAAGAAGAACAATATTTCAGAGGGTGAAATAATTCAAGATCTTCTTCAAGACACTGATAAAGCCTCTAAGTCCAGTTACTGGAATCGTTTCTTCAAGAATCTCTTCCACTAACTCCGGTAAATAAAATGGTAATTCCAGAACCATAAGAAGATAAATAAAATTTGCAGGAAGAGGAATTCGAAGAAGAATAAGAAGAAGATAAATAAGGGGATGACACTAATGATGTTATAATGAAAGTAGAGCTTTATCACGAGAAAGAGAGTCCTGAGAAATTTTTTATCTGGACTTCTCAAGCCAAATATTCAAAACTTTCTACCCCATGAAAAGAAAAATAGGGTAATGAATAAATAAATAAACCAACTGAAGAAGATAGTATAAATCATGAATTGGTTCAACAATATAACCTTTTGAAAGATGCCAAGAAAAAAAATGTTAAGGAAGAAAAAGTAGTTCATCTATCAGATAGTGAAAAATAATCTCTAAGAGCAGCGGATATCATTATGAGAACTGATAATGGAAAACAAATTTTTGTTGATACACTGAGGAAAGTTGTGGTGGCAAAGAAAGATTTTGGTGGTTCGTGAAAGAGAAAATATTAATAGATAGATAAATAATCCTCACCGACTAAAGAATTTGATTTGGAATCATCCCCTCCTAGACAAGAATTTGTAGTCCAATCACTGAAGAAGTTGGTTGATAACATTCCTTTATTTCTAATTATATACTCAAGGTGACAAATCCTTTAGCACTCATTTAATCAGAAATCGGATTCTGTTTCCATGCTTATGGATAAGTTCGTCAGGATTAAGGCTGATTCCAAATATTTATTTATTGGGTATAAAGCTAACAAGAGGTCATGTAAGGAAATTAAAAAGTGGTAAAGGAAGACAAATGAAGATCTGAGAATATTTGATGACATTAAAGACAATGTGAAGGATTCTTTTCATACCAAATATTTCAATATCAAACACCTTACATCATGTTTTGATGAGAATATCAATCCTGAAAAAATAGTTCTGAAGCAGGAAGTCAATGACCCTAATCAGAATAGTAATTCAATTGTAATGAATTTGAATAGGTAAAGGGATCTCAAAATAGATTTTGAGGAAAAGATCATAAAAACGAAAAGATTTTGAAGACTTAGGCAGAAATTCTTAAGGCTCAGAAAGAAAATATCATTATTCTGGAGAATAAAAATGGGGACCAGGAACAGTTACTCAAGCTCATTGAAGAATATCATAAGTACTTTAAGAAGTTAAAACCTATTGGGAAGATGTTAATTTTGATGGATAAAGAAGTATTATTTTTCCCAATCTGATCTTTTGTTGTATTTTATTCCTTGTACAAATTCTTTCAATTATAATGAAATTTTTTATTGTCCATTATGAGTTTTTTGTATAGTACTAATATTTCAAGAATTTTTTTTTCCATTCCCAATATTACTTTTTTAATATCACAAAGGGAGAGAAAGGAATGATAAAAATAATAGTAAGTAAAGAAGAGAATTCTCTATGTAAGGGGGATTCTATCTAAGGGGGAGTTTTATATAAGAATATATCTTTATTCAAGAAAAATAAAAATCTATTTAAGGAAGTAAATAATATGATCATTAGATATTTCAAAACCTAAGGGGGGTTATTAGTATTCATTATGATTCATAATTAAAGGGAGATAAGTTTTATTTTTAAGTTCATAAAGAAAAATTCTAAGTCCTTATATTCATTTTTGTAATGATGTTTGTGCTTTCCAAAAAGGGAGATATTGTTGAGTCAATAAGGTTTATTTATGACTTTTCCATTCCTCTATGTTTTCAAAATCACAAACACTCTATCATAAGGCAAATATTTTTTTCCTAAGGATTTTTTTATTAAGGAAAATTTCCCTTCTCTAAGGAAATTTTTATCCTTTCCTATGTTTTCATTGTTCATTTTATAGTCTATCTAAATCCAACTCATTTGATTACTAAGGAAAAATTTGATTTCATATCTAAAAACTCAGAATCCTATAAATCGTTGAATATAGAGTATTATGTTTTCAGGTTAGGAATTATCTGAATTTAGGTTCCGAATTCTCTAAATTCAGGTTTCGAATTCTTTGAATCCGGGTTCTGAATTCTCTGAATTCATGTTCCAAATTCTCTGAATTTAGGATCTGAATTCTCTGAATTCAGGTTTTAAATTATCTCAATTCGGGTTCCAAATTCGCTATTTTTTGGATCCAAATTCTCTAAATTTAGGTTCCTAATTCATCAGAATTCAGACTCCAAATTCATTAGAATTTAGATACCTAATTCATTGAAATTAAGACTCCGAAAACTAGAGAATTTATATTTTGAATTCTTTTTAAAATAGAATACGAATATCCATGTCTTATAGAATCTAAATGTTTATTTGATTATACTGGGAACATTATCTTTTCCTAGAATCTGAAAAATAAATTTGGTTAAACAACTTCATTTTTCCTTACACGTATTTTGAAATAATGTCATACAATCTGTTTTCAACTAACCGTTGTTCGAGTGACACATGTACAGGTCCCTCTAAGATTCAAGGAAAAATGTGATCATTGGGGGAGGGATTCTACTATTGGATAAGTATGTATAAATAGGAGATCATTTGAACAAGATCACAACTATTCCATTACTCTAGAGATTACATGCTGATGAAGTGATTTCTAGAGAGAGATACTTTCATGCTTTGTGCAGTTCTAAACATCTTGTTCAGATTTCTTAGTAAGACTCCGATTGTTTCTGAGTACAATAGAGGGATTCCAGGTAAAAGAAGATATAGGTGTCAACTAACTTAAAGATCTAGGACTTCTATATATAGGAAGACAGAGGTGTTGACTACCTTAATGTTTAAGGGATTTTGGGGATAGCATAACAGATTCTGATATTCCAATCGAGGGCTTACCCTGGTGTGGGTAAGACAAACATTATTTTATAAATCAAGGTACCTTTATCCAAGGTTGTTGGATACCCTAGTCTTTGGGTTAAAAGATTTCATACTTGTTACTTGTTTTGTTTCAAGTTTATTTCCATTGTATTTTGATAATGAAATAAAGTATAACTTTTTTTATACATTCTCATTCTTTTAGGTACTCTGATAAATAAGATTATACACGCTTTAAGGTATAATATTTACCTAAGTAAACATTTCTCATGTTTCAATTCTCGAACCATATTTCCGGAACCTAGAAAGTTTGTTTAGTTGAACTAAAAGAGGCTTTGTTAATTTACTTTGTTTAACTTTGTTAAACATAGTTATCCTTAATGTTAAAAAAAAAGTTTTTAAGCTTAAAATTCACCCCCCCCCCCTCTTTTAATTGAGAATCTACATCACTTTTTCGATCATACAGGTTGCAGTGTGATTTTAATCAATCTCTAAATCAGCATAATACCTATATTTTAAATTGCCAATAAAATCACATCATAATCCTCTTTTAATATTGTAAAAATATTTCTTCATCATGATATTATCACTAAAACCATGATCTGAAATTGGCTGGTGTCAAAAGTAATAACTCATCTATAATATCTTTAAATTTTTCCTTCTCTAAAAACAACAAATGGAATGAACCTTACATGTTTCCTTGGAAATATTACACACCACAAGGTACCTCAAAACTGAAATTTTTCATTAATGCATAACAATTATAATTTTAAGTAATATTTTGTACCTTTTTTCCTTTTCTATAAAATATTTTTGAAAAAAAAACTCATAGGAGATAAGTTTTAAAAAATCTCATAATTTATATAAACTGAAGTCTTATGAAATTCAAGAAGTTTTATAGACTATTAACAAAGTCTTACTAAAACAAGAAAAAGTATTAAACAAATCCAAAAGACTTAAGAAATAAACCATGTAAAATTAAATCATACACGACTTAAAAAAATACAAAAAATTATTAAATATGATTAAAATCATTTAAAAATATTTATTTTCTTCTAAATATCCTTATTAATTAAAGATAAAGTCTTATGAAAATAGTGAAGCTCTGTTCCTTTATCAAAATTTGATTTGAATAAAAGTATTATTAAATGAGAAAAGTATTATGCACTTACTGAAACTTCTTAACATGGGTGATTATAATAATTATAGAGTTAAATAATTTCTTACATAGATAAGGAAAATATAATTTTCCAAACATCATGTCCACCCAAAATCCTACAAACTAAAGAAGACATCTGCCTTTATCCTTTTTTTTTATTCTATAGTTACCCTAATCAATAAAAAATCCCAATTGAAAACAAATATAAAAATATATTTTTTTTGTTATAATATTCTCCCCCTTTGGATTTTGTTATTAGTTATTCCATATTCCCATTATTGTATTCTTTCTCACTTTATATATTTACTCTCTCGTTACATCCATTATTCCCCTTTGATAATAAATTTTAACAGAGGTCTCCTCTTTTTATATCAGGTCACAATTAAGTCTTCAACTAGGCTTCTAAAAAAAGAACCATCAACCATGTATCTTGTAAAAACTGAGTTAATAATGGTTATAATAATCAAGAGACAAACAATAATGTCTGAAATTTCATCCATATTATTTAGATGAATCCTTTAATATTTTTCAATAAATCCCCATGGATGGTATCCCCCCCTTCCTTCTCAAATTCAAAAAATATATGCACCTATACTAATAATAGATTATAACCAAATAAATAATTAAATACAGTAGGAGAGGGGAACTTATCAAACCTCCATGTGTAGAAAAAGGTGGTTAAACACTAATTTTGAACCTATGTATCTCAAATTATGGTGAAACCAAGGGATTTTCCATGATATCTGCTACTTATCGATAAGTCAAACATACTACTGGTACTGGGGAGCCCAATAGAAGATGGTGGGATGAGGATTTAAAATTTTCATCATCATAGTGTTGTAACTTTTCCATATATAGAATTATGAACCTCGGTACATGTTTGAGGATCTCACGTGAATATTTCAAAGAATAAAAATTTAAAATGAATGGTTACCTCATGAAAATCGGTGGCGCATTCAACTACAGATCATCGTTAGTGATCGTTGCTCAAATGATCTAAGGAAGTTCACCTCTAGATCATCCACACGCACTTCAATATTCTTTATATTAGGATGTCATCAATTTTTCAGTGCTATTATGGAGCTTCAGTAATTCCTTCAATTTAATGAGGATCACCTCAATCTTGTTCCTTTAAATCTTGAAGGAAAGAAAAGCTCTAATTCTTAATAGGAACATTGTATCTCTTGGATGAGGTAAGAGTAGATATAAGCTATCACTCCATTAGAATGAATTATATTTGAAATTAGAGTATCTCCTCTATATATGTAGTGGATTTCCAAATACCTGGTAAGGGTTCCCTAGTGTAACGTCCCCCAATCTGACACTCTCTCACATGGCTACAACAGGATGGTTATGGGACCTCAAGCGCACCTCCCCATACACCATACGCTATCGACTAGAATTGGTGGTCTGATATGTATATTAGGGAGACTATACCCTCTGGTTATAGAGTTACAAAATAAGTGAATAATCATATAAAATAAATATCAAAGTAGTGTAAAAAATGGAAACAATACGATACCATATAAAAACCAAAAAATAATATCCAACTGAATAATAAAATAAATAATAAATCTATAATCTAATGATAAGATGAAATTTAACTAAATTTCATGATATAAATAACAAAAATAAAATACTATAAGGCTCAAATTAAGACTCAAAATACCCAACCTCGAGCCCCATGTTGGTACCATCTCTAATCTCTAGCTTATCTAGAAAACAACAATCAAAAGTAGGGTCTCATGCCCTTGTCAAATCCAACTTTTATGTAATCTAATCAGTTTCCAAATGGTAGGTTGTGTGAGTATAAGTAAGTGGTTTGACACCCCTATGTCTAAATTTAACCAGTGTAATAATAATTTCATGAAATAATTCAATAAATAGGTGAATTAAATTAATTAAAAAATTAATTTAATACCATGTTAACCTGCTTCAGCACCATGTTAAAATATCTCTGAGAATGTCTCACGACCACGTCAACCCTAACCATTTAACAATGTTAAAACATAACCTTCTTCATCTCCATGTAGGAGTATCTCTGAACATGTCTTACAACCATGCCAACGATTACCATATATCCATGGTATAAATCACACAATTCTAGGTGAAGACCTCTATATAAGAATTTTGAAATTAATCATGGCCATGCATGATGTATAAGCATTGTATCATGTATCAGTGATGAAAACGATGTATACAAATTACAAAATTTATCAAGTAAAAACTCAGAATATAAGAATTTCATCATGAGTCACTAAACATAGCCTACTATATAAGCATTACCCCATAAATCACTAGGCATAGCCCTCTATATAAGCATTAAATCATGAATCACTGGGATTATCCTCCAATATAATAATTACAGCATGTATATCACAATATCACATTATAAATCTCAATAGATAATGATGAAAATTACCATTTATATTTTAATTAAACATTTTATTTATAATTTGGTCAAAACCCAATAACATTCCAGTCATTTAAATAATTAACCCAATCCAAGGTGAATCTATATCAAAAATCACCCAAAACTCATGTCACGAATAAAATAATTCAATCCATTAATCAATTCATTTATAATAATTGTTTTTCTCACCCAAACGGTATCCATAAGCCAGGTCATAAATAATTTTATACAATGGGATTACAAAGAATAATCCAATTCATCATTTAATTAATTTAAGTGAATGTTATGTTGGAGAAATTAAATTATTTTATATGATTTTTAATTTAGCAGACCATAGGGTTATGGTTTAGTCTCCCTACCTTAAACTAGTGATTAACGCAGAACTTCCAAATATTAACGCCAAAGAGGAAGAAGGTGTATAATATCATGAGAAGAAAATGGATCAAATTAGATCATGATTAACATCAAACCCAAATGTGGTCCAAATGTTCCATCACCCTAACGGAGAACAATGGAAGAGGAAGGTAAAACAAAATCCAATAGCCTACCAAGGATCGATCACACAAATGGGGTTTCTGGATAGGAGTAGATGCTTCCAAAATCACTTTTGGAACCTTATAGGGATAGGAGGATGCAATTTCACTTGGGTAAAAATAAAAAACAGCCACACAAAACTTTTAAAACTATTTCTCAGGATATTACATGGTATGTAACTCTTTTACATATCGGGTATTTATTTTTAGATGGATATGCTGAAAAACCCATCAGCTTGTCAAAATTTTAATTTTCCAAAACATTAAATGAGATGAATTTTCTACATGATGTGTAACTGCTTCATGCATTGTACTAGTTTCATGATTTATATTTAGTTGAAGTTACATGTTGTGTAACCTATAAATGGCATGTAAATTCTTTTGAGACCATTTTCAGTATATGTTCCATAAAAAGGACTTGAAACACCTCCAAATATTGTAAAATAATATAAAACCCTCATAAATCCATTTATCATATTTATACCTAGACTCCAATAATTCAAACAAACATAAATCCCTGAAATTTAGGTCATTTTACCCCAATGATGGATCTCCATATCTAAACAAGACTCAGTCACCAAGGCTTAAAGATAATGGAAAACATAACAAAGGGTATTTAATGTAAAAACTCAAAGAGGGACATACCTAGAAAAAGATGATATCTTACCACCTCCCCACCATATAACAACCCATCCTAGAGCTTCTCCAAGAATAATTATGGGGTCTCACTGAAATATTCTATGAACTGTGCTCACATATATGTTTCCCTCACCCAGGTATCCCCCGAAACATGCCCATACTGCCACTGTACTCGAACCAAAGGAATCACCATACCCCAAAGATACTACTCACAACAGTTCAAAAATTGTATTGAATGATCCTAAAAGGACATATTATCACTAAGCTTGATATCTTAAACATTAACCACATGATAAGGGAGAGGATAATATCACTTCATATGAAACACATGAAACACATCATGCATTGAACTGTAGCATCATGGAAGGAAAAATAGGTATTCCACTCAACCAACTCAATCCACTATCTCAAATGGACTATAAAACCTTAGTGATTGCTTTCCCTATTTTTTGATATGATGTTCCCCCAACCTAGGTGACTCCTGAAGGAAAACATGATGACCAAACTCAATCTTTATAAGTCATATCCAACGGTTAGTGTATGATTTTTCCTACACTTTATGGTCACTAACCACCTCCTTATCAATTGAACCTTCTCAGATGTATTCTGCACGAGACTAGACCCAACAAGTGCTAAATCACCCACCTCCAACTAAAAATGATTCAAACGACATGGTGTTATATATAAATCCTATAAAGGTTCCATCTAGATTGAATCGTAGAAGCTTTTATTTTTTTTTAATTACATTAATTTTATATGTTTCTCCCATGAACCATTAAAATATAAAATACAGGATCATAACATATCCTCTAGAATGTAAATAGTATGCTTAGATTAACCATTAGTCTAAGGATGATAGGTTATACTAAAAAGAAACTATAATCTCAGAGCCTTCTGAAGACCCTACTAGAATCATGATGTGAAACAAGTATCTCTGTCCAAAACAATACTCATCACAACATTGTGTATCTAAACTATCTATCACATGTAAATACTACACAAATAATAAACTATGAATGTCTCTGTAATAATCAAGGATTGGGAAACCTTCAATAGTTAATCCACAATCACCCAAAAATCATCATTATTATGGTTTTTCCTGTGTAATCTTGTCACAAAATCCATATTTACATCATCCCATTTCCACTCAAGAATGGTAAAAGTTTTCAAAATCCCACATATCATCTTATTCTCAAATTTCACCTGCTAAAAACTGAAACATCATTCCATAAATCTAGGTACTTCTTTATTCTTTATTGACCACCAGTACTATCTACAGAGATCACGATACATCTTTTTCAATCCAAGATGTACCTACCATGTAGAAGCATGAAAATATCTCATCAACTACTTATGAAAACCTGTAGGAACACATACTTGGTCATAAGTAAGAGTTAAATTATCACTACCAAGAGATCATCCTGATGGTGTCTCCACGCCATATAATTCACGTCTAAAAACTAAACCCTCTAGATAATATATCTTCGCAATAATTATCTATTCCAAAATAATGGGTATAACCGATGTTGAAGTCGTTATTTATCATCCTTGAGACTGTTGAACATCTAGATACATGTCTTAAAAGAGTTCCATTATCTTTGACTCATTACAATACTCCCACACTAACTATGTTTTCATCTTTTGACTCACTGCATCAGAAACAATTTTCCCCTTGCCTGGTGTATAATCCAACTCAAAGTTGAAAGACTATAGATAATCAACCTACCTCCTCTACCAATGGTTTAAGTCCTACTGAGAAAAGATGGACCTGAGGCTCTTGTGGTCCATGTATACCACAAACTTCTCACACATGAGATAATTCCTCAAGAATATCGGGGAATTTACCACTACTTCCAACTCCAAATCATGAGTATAGTAATTCCTCTCATGTGGTATTAGCTGTCTAGAGCTATATGTAACCACCTGATCCTATTACATCAGAACTTATTTGAGTCCAACTCTAGATTCATCATTGTACATGGTATATAACTTTCTCATCACAAGTAAATTGAGGATATGTGTTGTGGTCATCTTGCCATTTCAGCTCCTGAAAACCTCTCTCACAAGCATCTAACCAAACAAACATCAATCGTTTTTTGGTCATCCCTAACATTAGTTCTCCCAAACAAGAGAAACCTTGGATAATTTGTTGATAATAATCGGTAAAACCTATAAATATTTCAATATCGATTACATTTTTGGATTTCTCCCATGATACCACAGCGACAACCTTCCCCAAGTCCACTAACATTTTTTCCTATGAGATGACATGGCCTAATATGTTCACGTAATCCATCCAACAACTACATTTGGTTATATTGGTATAAATTTGATGCTCTCTCAAATTTTATCTGGATGATTTCAAGATGATGGGTATTATCTTTTGATAACTGAAAGTACAATAAGATATCATTGATAATAACCACAAAAAATTATCCATAAAATGAGGAAATATCTAATACATCAAGCCCTTTAATACCTCCAATGCATTAGTCAACCCAAATAGTGTCACTAAGAACTTGTGAAATCCATACCAACTCTTAATAGAAGTATGAGGTATGTTTGATGGTCTCACACTACACAAATGGTATCATGATCTAAGATAAATCTTGGAGAAGATCTTAGAACCTCTCAGATGTTCAAAGATATCATTGATGCATGGAAGAGGATATCAATTCATGACCATCATCTGGTTCAATCTCTGATATTCCACACATAATCCCAACAACCCCTCATCCATATTGGTGAAAAGAACTAGAAAACCCCATGGATACATACTAGGCTATATAGAACCCTTAGTTTCCAAATAATACAACTAATATTTAAAATTTTCTAGATCTTCTGGTTCCATTCTATATAGTGGGATAGAAATTATCTTCTCCCCCAACACTAACTTGATCGTGAACTCAATATATTTCTCAGGTGTTAAGCCATATAAATCATCAGGAAATACATCCTGAAAATATTCTACCAATGGTGGAAAATAATCCTACTTAACTCCACTATTTTTTATCAAGACCATCTATCTGAACCATGAGACAATCCGATCTGTGCTAAATTGGTCCTTCACAACCAGCCTAAATATCCCACTCACCCTATTGAAAATAGCTGCCTACTTTTAAAGATAGAAAGGCATATATCATCCTATAATATTCTATATGAGTCTGGTATAGAACTATCCAACCCATGACAATATTAAAATAAAATCCTATCATTTCAAATTTAAATTGTTTCGAAAATAAATATTAACCACCAATATCTGTAAAAAATTCCTTAAAACATTTGATATTCTATGACTGCACTCTCAATAGTGTGTTTATGTTTAAATCTCCATCCAATCGTTCCACATCCAAGACCAAATAGTGTGCAAAATGAGAAGATAAAAAACGAATTTGATTATCTTTTATCAAAAAAATGCATGAAAGGGTAGATGATACAAGAATCGCACCTCTAACTGTAGGTGATCCTACATTCACACTATCCAGATTAGTATTCATAATGTGTAGCTAACCATCGACTCTGCTCTGGGATACATCCTGAATCCCCTGATATATTACCTCTACCTAGTACTATTGTTCCTGCACTGGGGTACCACATATACTACCTCAACTAGAAAATCCTATGGAACTCCATCTATGTATCTGTTGAGGTGTGGTTGATTCCTTACTAGAATCTTGTACCTATCCTAATACTATTTAATTTATTTACTATATAATTTCCCAAAATTTTATATATTGTTGACCCATTCTTTTTGAAGTACAACACTCCAAAGAAGTGTATGGATATTGAGTCCGTTTTTGATCCATATTGAAAAATTAATATCCCTACAATAGAACATGATCTTGAGATGGATTCATATTTAACTAAATACTCTGACTATTGTTTCCTTAAAGAAAACTATCATAACAGCACTTCTTTCCACCATAATAAGATCTCAAAGTTCTCACTACTGAAATAGCCTGGCTGGTGCTCAGGGTCTCTATCATATTTACTTACTTCATGAGTTCCTAATTCATCTATTCTATATACCCACTCTGATGAAACACATTCTACTAATATCTAATATCATATATAAGACCATCCTAAAATCAACTCTCCCTATATATCTCATCAGTAGCTAAAGATTTCGCAAAGCACTTCAAGTTGGTGAAACGAGTACTAACATACTATCCTATGTCAGGTTCATGAACTCGTGATCTTTCTCATACCATAATGTATCTAGATATAAATGGTTCAGTAACTTAATCTCAAATTCCTTCGATGATATCTCATCATTCTTCCCATATTTCTCCGGAATATACCACCAACGCTTGGTTGGTCCATGAATCATATATGCAGCATGATTCACTCGATTATCGATGGATAACTCATGAAGCTTAAAGATCATATAGACTGACATGATATGGAACTTGACTACTCAGGGGACTCCCTATTTAGTAAACATAAGTAGATTCTATAGATTTAACTCTCTTGCAAACTCAAACATTTAAGGCATGATATGAATAATTTCCCTTTCATGGATTATATGACCCTCTAGAAGTTGTCACGAACCATAACATCCATCAGATGATCCAGAGCTATAAAAATCTACAGTATAGCTGTGTTTGGTGTGTGTTTATTTCTAATCTATTGAAACACAAATTGAAGAATATTAGGAGGAATTTTCTCTACAAGAAAAACACACTCTTTAGAATACTAGATATAACAACAAGGTCAACCTCAACATGTGACAACAACAGTGAACCACTTACTCATAGTCTCTATAAACATGGATTGAAATTATTTTATTTTGAAATAATAGTTCATATTGTTCCATTTTGAATATATAACATGTGTATCATAAAACAATTCTTATAGGAAATTATATAAAACATGCAATAAATATGAATCTATCATGAAAAATGCATGTCGATATATACCTACACGCCTATCATGATTTATAAATACTCATCTCACATCATACTGAGATATAAGTAAAAATATAAAGAGCTAATGAAATCATGAAATAATAACCTCATTCAATGTGTGAATCACCCAGGGTGAAATAAAATAAACTATAACAAGAAAAACTCATAAATATCAGTCCATCTATGGACACTCTGATTTTCCCATATAGATGGGTTAGCTGCTCTCACGAACAATATCATTACCATGACCCAAAACATCTTATTATACTTTATACCTTTCCTAAATACTAAATAAATAAAAAATAAACATGGTATTCTCTAATACCACTTCATAACGTCCCCTGATCTTCCCCTCTCACATGGCTGAAATAGGTTCGTTAATGGACCTCAAGTACACCTCCCCATACACTAGAGGCTTCTAACTAGTACCAGGGGTGTGATAAGTATAGTGGGGAAACTATACCCCTTGGTTACATAGTTACAACATAGAACAATAATTATATATCAATAAATATTAGAGTACATGAAATAATGGAAACAATACAATATAGTAGAAAAACGAAAAAATAAATGCTAAAAAAATAATCCATAAATAATAAAAATAATAATGTGATCATTGTATGAAATTTTATTAAATGTCAATATATAATTAATAAAAATAAATGAATAGAAGACTCAAATAAAGATTGAAAATTCTCAGGACTCAAGCCCCGTGTTGGTCTTATCTCCAAACTCTGTCACATTCATCAAACAACAATAAACATCAAGGCCCCTTTCCCTTGTCAAATCTTACATCTAAGTAATCTTCTTCAGTACCAAATGGTGTCATGAATAGCGTGTCAATATAACTCAACAGGTCTCCACCACCATATATAAACATAACTAGTCTTACAATAATTTCATGAAAAAAATGCAATAAATAGGTGTATTAATTAATTAAACAACTAAATTAATAACACATCAGCCTACTTCAACACCATTTTAGAAGATATTTGAGCATTCCTCAAATATATGTCAACCCTAACCATATTACCATAGTAAAATATAACATTTTTCAGCTCCATGTCATAATTAATCTGAGCATGCCTCACAACCATGCCAACCCTAATTATATATCCATGGTATAAATCACACAAATCTATGACAAGCCCAATATGTAAGCATTTAAATGATAAATCAAGGCCATTCCCAATTTATAAGCATTAGAACATGTATCATGGCTGAACCTGGTGTACAAGAATTATATCATGTATCCGGGCCAACCCTGGAATATAAGTATTTATGCATATGTCACTGGGCATATCCTACTATATAATCATTACAACATGAATCACTAGCCATAACCTGCTATATATGCATTACATCATTAATAACTAGGTATATACCGCTATATAAGCATTACAGCATGGATATCACAATATCACATTATAAATCCCAATGGTTAAAGATGAAAATTACCATTTATCTTTCAATTAGAAATTTTTTTATCATTTGATCATAAACTAATAACATTCCAATCATTTCAATAATAATCACAAGCCATGTTGAATCTATATAAAGTAATCAACCAAAAATCATTCAATGATAAACAAACTTCAAGACATTAATCAATTAATTTATAATTAAGTGTTCGCTCACCCTAACGGTAGCCATAAGCCTAGTCATAAACAATTGGACCCAAAGGGATTCCAAAGAATAACACAGTTCATCATTTAATTAATTTAGTCATAGTATATTTTGGTGCAATTGTAATATTTCACATACTTTGAAATTTAACAGAGCATAGGGTTAATGTTTAGACCCCCTACCTTAAATTGGTGATTAACACAACACTTCCAAAGAGTAATGCCAATTAGGAAGAAGGAGTAGAAGATAGTGAGATGAAACCTAGATCAAATTAGATCACGAATAACATTAAACCCAAATTTGGTCCAAATTTTCCACCACCCAAACATAGAATAATGCAAACTGGAAATTAAAATCTAAAGACCTACTATGGATCGATCACATAAATGGGATGTTATGATAGGAATAAATGCTTCCAAAATCACTTGGGGAACCTTCTATGTCTGGTAGGATACAACTACACATGGTTGAAAAGAAAAATCAGCCTCATGTCACTTGTAAAACTGTAAATCGAGATATTACATGGTTTATAACTCTATTGTGCATCGTGTGTTTCTTTTTAGAGGGATACTATGAAGAACCCATCACCTAAGTTGAGTTTTATTTTTTTTGAACATTAAATGAAGTGAATTATCTACACAACATATAACTAATCCAAACCCTATACTGGTTTCATGACATATTTCTAGTGGATGTTACACATTGTATAACTTGTACATGTCATGTAAATGCTCTATGGACTATTTTCAGTCCAATTTCCACAAAAAGGAATTGAACTACCTACAAATAATGGAAAACCCTCTTAAACTCATTTAAAATATCTATACCCAGAATACATTAATACTAAAAAACATATACCCATGAACATTAGTTTATTTTTTCTTAAAAATGATCTCCGTCTCCGAACAAGACTAATCCACCAAGGCTTAAAGATAAATGAAAACACTATGAAATTCCTTTAATAAAAAAAATCCAAGTGGGATGTACCTATAAATAGATAGGATCTTACACCCAACCCTTGTATTTCCAATTCCCACTAAATAAGAAATAAATTACATGTCATGAAGAACTAACTACATCATATATGTCATTTATATTTTATCAACTTCTTGTATTATATAATAAGTATATTACATGATTAAACCATGCCATTAACCCAACTCCTAATTACCACTAATATGAAAGGAAAATTGAATGTTAAAATAATATTAATTCATGTCATATTTTTCCATGTATTAACTCAATACCTTGAGAATAATTTTAATAAATAAATTCAAACCAATTATTCTATACTATAATAATAATTTATTTATTTATTCATTGATGATTGATAATAATTAGAAAACTTTGGGACCTCGTGATAGGGATTGTAATGACCAGGTCTCTAATAGCCCATATCTTTTTCCTTGATTTATTACATTGGCATAAGATATAAGGAATCTCATCCCAAAGGACTGTATAGTTATGTATTCATGTTAAACTATATACATACATTAAATTAACATTACATTTTAAAACATAAAAATAAAAAAAATAATTTCATTGAGTCTTCCATTATTCTCCCTTTATGTAACCCTACACATCATTCATAATATTCTTAATGGAATACTAGGGGAAAATAAAACATATGAAAGGGGTGATCTCAAATAATTAGTAAGGTTAAGAATACAATGGAATCTATTAGTAAATATGGAATAAACAATATGCCATGTTAAATAATAGAAATACATGCCATTTAAATAATCTCGTGATCTAGAAAACATAACCATAGATATTATAATAGTCAAATAATCACATGGAATATCAATAAATAATTTTATAATGAGAGAATTCATAATTTCATACATTATAAACATACCTTCAAGTATTTGGCTAAGACACCATGCAAAAATGGATATGGCCATATCCAATACCCAAACTAGTTTGTATCATGAGACCTAACGTTGCATCGAGGGGATATATAGAGACACTACTATCACTTACTAAGTCCAATAAATTCCTAAAATTAAATTTTTGATACATCATAAACATATAAATCTATATCTAAACTATTATACACAATGTAAATAACTTTCATTAAGTATACATAATCAGAAACCATTCAGAGTAATATATTGAATGGTGGGAAAAGAGTTTATCCCTACTCAAACTAATCAATAAACATTTAATAAAATATTTTATATAGTATCATAAGAGATAAACCTCCATGAATTAAAATATTAAACAACATATTATAAGATAGATAAATATATTTTAAATGATATCATTTAAAAAAAATGAGGAAAATAATCTGTAAACATTCTAAAGTGTCTCATACCACATTGAAACATTTGAATCATAACCCTCATGATGGTATAAAATTAAATGAAACTTATAATATCATGATAGTAAGGATATTCATGCTATAACATGTAAAACATTGTGTATATAAACCTCATAGAATAATATAGGTGTATAACATAACAAATGTCTTAAAAAAGGAAAATTGTGATAAAAATCCATTATCGCTTTGGTAATTTAAAACCCAAAACACCATGAAAGAAAGATGCTCAAATGGATATATAAATCCCCATAAATTTAAGGATAAGAAACTAAAAATGAATTCATGGGAAGTATATATAAAGCACAAACAAAATAAGTGGATAATATGAAATAAGCCTTATAGAAGTAAAAGTGAGACTTGAAATCACCTTATAATGTTTGTATCGTTGAGGTGAGAATTTTTCAATGGGGTAATTATGTGTAACAACTATATATCTACACTTCTATAAGTGGGAATATAACATAATGAAATAAAAAGTGGATTATAAACATAATATTGTCATAATATAATCAACTAAGTATATGTATAACCTAATGAATTTAAATTGAGTTAATAAACATCTTACCACTAGTAATCAGTCAAATTGTATGCTCTATAAAAGTAATAATTAAAAAATGAAACCTTAAATACCATGATGATAATGACATTATGTGTAATGACCTAGGTATTTATAGAATAATATTTTTTCCTTTCTATTAATATTTATGAATAAGATATTAATTTTAATTTAAAGGGGATTATTTTTTCGATAGCGTACTCGACACGCAACAATGGGTTTCTCCAAAATCTTACGTTTCACACAATATTGAGTTATATCAAAAAGAAATATAATTATATTATTATTATTTTAAATATTAGTTAATTCCTAGTAGTTGGAAGAGAGGGAATGAATAGTTTCAACTAAATTTTTAAATATGGTTTACAGATGTTTAAATAATAATTATTTTGTTACAAAATTTATTATAAATGGAAATAAAAACCAATTTAATATAAAGGATGTGTTTTTATGAAAAAATATTTAAAAAAGAATAATTGTGCTTATAAAATCATATCAATATTTATGGATTTTTATTTAATTAAAAATATAGATTATATATTCAATTTAATATTTTTAATTCATCTTATATGTTTTCTAGATATGATATAAGAAAAAAATTCAATTTGTCAGATAAAAGAAGTATTTTTCTAAAAATGCAATTTTACCGCCTTTTGATGGAGATCCATTTTTAAATTTAGTTTTTGACACTTTTATATGTTCTATTTGAGAAACTAAAATTATTATTTATAATTGGGACAAAAAAATTACTTTGGATTAAATTTTGGTACTTTTCTGATAAAGTTCGTTTTTTAATGAATAGTAAAAAAAATACTATATTTTAATTCTAAACTGCCTTTTCATATAATTTATTTATATAGTTAGATTTTCCTTTAAATTTTTTTTAAAGTATAAATGGAATATATTTTTATCATTTAATACAATGATGTTCATTATAAGTGTTTTCACATTTTAATTGGACATAAAAACAAATCAATCTTTTTGTAGTCTTAACTTCTTAAAAACATGCTTTTTGGTTTTGAAAATGGGAATTAATTTAAAATTAATTAAAACAAATTCAGTGTTTTGAATTTGGAAAAATGGATTCCATATTTTGAATTAGATGGTCCAAATTTTTTAAATAGTCACCTTTTATTTTTGGACATTAGTAACAGTAACTTCAAAAATTATTTTATTTACTATGGTTAATGGGTAAATCTAGTAAATAAAGGTAAAAAATAATATTATAATAAAATAAAACTACCCTAAAATATGGCCTAATACTATTGGATGAGATTTTTTAGACCCTGGTCATCCTTGGGCAGATTTTGGGACCTCATGGATTCACTTGGGAGTGATAATGACTTGTTATATTGATTAATTTAAAGTAAAGAGAAATATAACATAAACATGTATGTTTTACTAAAAAAAATTATATGGTGTTATATAATTTATATCATTGAATATAAATAATAATTAGAAATATAAAATTATTTCTTTCATCATGATATTTTATTTATAATTTTTATACAGTAAATAAATAAATTTAATTATGATACAATGATGATGTAGTGATTTCTTCATTAATGAAATATTAAAATAAATGATATTATAAATATTAAAATAAATGTAATTTGATAATTTTTATGCCATACAAGAATTTTATGGATTAAATTTACATATTATATTTGATTTAATTGGTTTTTTTAAGTAACCAAGTTATTATGACTTTAAAAAAATCAATTACTTGATAGTGTCAAAATTGACATAAATGAATTTTTAAAACAAATGATATTTTATTAAATGATACAATAGTCCTAAATATATAATATTAGTAAATTTAATTATATACTATTAAAATTTTCATTACTGGTCCACTTATGGTTCTCTTGAAATTTTATAGTATCTATAGTAACCATAAATTATGAAAATACAATAAGACACGGTTAGAGTTAATGTTTTTAAGTAAGGGTTAAATCTAAAATATATGGTTACATTTGTGACCTAGACTTCTCTAAAACATTTTAGTTGAGAAATTTTAGACCCAAAAAATCATATATTTTAAATAAATGACTTTGGGACCATTTGAAACCGAAAATCATTTTATAATAAAATAATATTTCAATACCTTCCTAAAGTGACCCTCCTCTCTCTTATAAAATGCCATCATCTCTACCAATTTAATCACACCTATCAAGCCTCTTAGATCATATAAATTCTACTAAAAGAATCTCCCAACATCAATCCATTCCTCTTATAATTCTTACCTTGTGCATAAGGAAAATCAAGAAAGCATTTTGGCTCAAATCCAAAAAAGTTACCCGATTTAGAGGTATCGTCTTCTCTCAAGTTCTTTTCCTTTATTTTCCTTATTCACTCTCAATGATATTACTATTCTTTGAGTAAATAAAAACGCCAATATCATAAATATACTAGGATTATTTTATTATAAAAATTCAAACATCACTTACACACACCTCCATCTAATGGATATGAACATATTGCTTCTATGTACAGTGAACTTCTGCCTCACGAAATAATGATTGTTGAATTTTCCCCTACCACTTATCATGGTGAAAATTATGATGGTACTGTATTTATATATGAAATATATTACGTTTATATTCTCTCTATTATTTTGTATTTTTCATTTATATCATATATTCATGCTTTCCTTAATGTGTAAATGTGATAATTTATTTGAGGAAGTGCGGACTACCGCCCCCTCAAAGTGATATGACTCGTTCAATCCATACATGGAACATATAAAGGATGGAATTAATGAAATTATTTAACATATATAAAAAATATATTATAATTTATTTATAGTATAAATATTTATCATTTAGTTTTCATTCCTTCAAAAATGAAAGGGAAATTAAAGTAGCATTTGTTTGTACGTACGGTTTACCGTCTCCACAAACGGTGTATTTCATTTATTATGACCAAATGTTATGGACAATTATAAATACATATATAATGGATATAAATACATATATAATGGATATATAATATATTTAAATCACTAATATGATTCTGGAGATAATGGAAATTTAACCACATGGACAATTTGTAATTATAACAAGTTCATTTTTTACTCAAGTACTGAACATCGACAAAAAGACAGATATGAACTTGAATAATCATATGATTGTTATAGCAAGGTAATAAATGATATAAAAGGAATAATAAATTGAAAACTGTTCTAAATAAAGTATAAATTAACCTATTTTTATTATTCGAGAATATAAATAACAGACGAGATAAGTCAGACTCAAGGTAAGGGAACTTCTTAACCCAATTTCCATTCCTTGGGTTAATCTTCTACTTCTTGATTATTCTGTGCTATGATTATGTGAGAAATAAATTTTTATATCATATCTTGTATTTCTACATTATTTGTATGTATTTATAATGAATACACATAATTGGTCTATTTTATTAAAAAATGATCTGTTAAAGGGACTTCGTCTCAATATCCTTCCATTGAGGCATATTTGGCTTTATCCATGACCATAATTTATATGGTGTATAATTATACCATTTTTATTTTAATTTAATTCAATGGTTTTTAGAAGGAATCTTTTTCTATGAGGTGTTTTACTAAACAAAAAAAGAGAATGTTTCTTTTTAATTTATGTGGCGACAACAACATTTCTACCGATGCGAGCATTATATGATATTTGGCTTCCTTAACAAAATGTAATATTTTTAAAAGGAAAATAAATACAGTAAACTCTATTCATGTATTTTGGTATTGAAAATGGTTTTTAGAAAGAATTTATCATATAACTATCTTGAAATGTTATATAATTATTGGAATGTGGAAATGTTATCTTTACTTTATGCTTATTTTATGTGTTATGACTATGTTATGGTTCTTGAGATTGTTTACGTATACGGGTGGTTCCGTGATAAACCGAGGTTGTGTGACCCAGAGATAGCTCTCTAATTCATTGGGTAACGTGATGGAGGTAAACTTTAATGTTTCTACTAATAGATTTAGGGAATATACTGTGATGGGCATTCCAAATATAACTCCCTATGTAGCTGTGAAAGCTACAATGTAAGTATGTTATGGATGCCACAAGTTACCTTTATGATTTCTGATTTATATGTGTTATTCATAAATCTTATTATTTCATGAGTTATGTTAAATATATTATGTTTTATGATTGAAAAGTATTATTTCTTTTATTTTTATTTATTCATGGACTAATGTTTTTTTCCGTATTTTATATCCCTAACAGAGATTTTTATGCTCATCCCATGTTTTTGAAATGTTTTTTACAAGGTATAAAGAAGGGTAAGAGAAAGGTAGAATTCAAGAAGAATTTTATCAAGAAAATAATTATTTTTTATTTATTTATTTTTATTATTGTGGAAAAATTGGATAAATTAGAAGTGTATACTTTGTAATTTTTAAGATATAATGTAATAGTTATGGCCTAATTCTCTAAAACTCTAAACCTAAAAATATCCTTAATGTTGAACTCTTCACTTAACTCAGGATTATGTAATGTTTAATAATGGGGCCTTATAGTTATTAGTAGAGGAAAGTTTTATAAAACTTTAGGGATTATGTGTTTTCATTAAACACATGGTTAGTCTCTATGTCTATTCTTTTAGTTAACTCATTATTTTATAACTTTTTCAGATCAAGGAAAGTTGATTACAAATGGAATGAGGAGGATCTCAAACAACATTTGTTTCTCGTCCTAATGACTTGCTTATAATAATTATTAAAAATTCTTGTTCAGATGATTCTGACACTTTTTCTAATATACATCTCACTTACTGGCAGTTCTTTAAGATATCTAACACCTCCATTATACCTCGATACCATCATGGATCATGGGTTATATTTAATCAAATAATTTTTTCTCAATATTATCATATTTTCAAGAAAGTTAAATATTATAAACGTATTTTAAAATATTTTACCTTATCAAAATATTTTGAAGAATATTATGATTATGAAAAATTTTCTGAAGAAGAAGACCCATGCGTAACCTATTTATATTTGGTTTTAACATAGAGTCTTTCAAAACATACTTATGGTATTTTAAAAGGACCATTTATTGAAAGTTTTAACTCAAACATGGTCTGAAGTTTTTATAAAAATCTTGTTTTATTAGATGTTTTTAATTTATGTGTCATACATGATTATTTACCAAAACTATTTTTCTATGAACACCCATATGACCCAAGTTGTACAAGGTGTTTTTGGATAAAGGAAGAAAATGATTTTGATGAATCTCTAAATCATTGTTGCAATGCATTGACCTACTTCCAACATGAACAAGATTAAGATTAAACCAAGTGGACACCATGATAAAGGTATGATGTTATTTATATTTGGAATAGTTTTACTTTATTTTATGGAGCTGAAAAAAATGTCAATATATATAAGACTTCATGAATTATGATGGTGATGTCATTATGAGTTGGGATGAAAATGAGATTTATAAGAAAATCATTAATGTTAAAACATGTTGGGGGTATTCTTATGTTTTATAAAAAGGTATAACCCACATAATGGGTAAAAACCCATCACGTCTGGAAAAGATGTGGGAATCAAACCCAAACCAAAGGGTGACAAGGGCGCATCTTCTACCACTAGCCTACGTAAAACCCTGGGTTAGTAAGACGTATTCTATTTATTTAAATGATTTTATGGATCATGAATAATTTGATTTTGAGAACTTATGTTCAATCAAATGGATATTATTACTACAATAAAATTATTTGGAGATTAAGTGATAAATGTTATTTTGGAAGATTTTCTCACTTTTGGGAACACTTTATTCATAATGAAGAATAGAATACTATGGGATATTATCTGAGGAGTAATGGTTTATTTTTCTTTTGGAATAATCTATGTTTTTATTTATGGAAATGACTAACCTATATTATAGAATATGTGATTAGGGTAATTACTTTTCATTATGAGAAATTAAGAGTAGTCGATGTTATTTGGCGATAACTATTATTATTTATCGTGGAAGACTATGTGATCAAATTCTTCTGAGTACTGGGTTTCAATATTAGTTTGGATTATATTGAATAATTTTAAGGAAAATTTTGTATTGAATGGTCTTTGTTGAAATTTGGTTATTTTTTGTTGAATTTTAGAGATTATGAGTAGTATTTATTATTATAAAGGATTATACTTTTTTGGTATTATCTGATCTCGTACTAACCATTTTGGTTTTTGTTAATGTTTAAAATAGTATGAATATATATTTAATGATTTTTAGATTATGTTATTCTCTAGAAGATTATTCTAGTGCTTCACGTGTGACCAAGTCATCTTGAATACTCATCATTTGGAAAAAGATGAGTTTATGGTAGAAAATTATTAAATGATGAAACTTTTCTTGACAAGTAAGTACGGTTCCTTAAGTTTTAGTCAAACTCATTAATAAATTCCACAAATTTATAAAAAAGACATTAAAACAAAAACTTTTTTTGTTTACTTTTCCTACCCGGGAATCAAATATTGTTTAACTCCTCAAAAGTTTGTGGTTTTTATATTGTTCACTTTCTCGTGATAATGTTTTCTATCACTCTCCATCAGAACATGATGGTAAGTTTCTCTTCAATATCTATGTTTTACTATATGGAACCCTAGTATGTGTTATCTCAAGTAAGCATTGTACGTATCTTTCATTCTTTTAAACTGATATATTTGGTGACACTTTTTTCTATGTGGTATTTTTAATGATGCTACCAAGCCAAATTTTAAAATTTTAAGGACACAATTTCAAATAGGGGGAAGGATGTAAGGACCTGGGTATTTATAGAATAATATTTTTTCTTTTATATTAATATTTATGAATAAGATATTAATTTTACATTAAATGGGGTTCTTTTTCCAATAGCGTACACGACATGCAACAACAGGTTTCTCAGAAATCTTATGTTGCACACAACATTGAGTTATACCAAAAAATAATACAATATTATTATTATTATTTTAAATAGTAGGTAATGCCTAGCCATTGGAATAGAGGGAATGAATAGTGTAAATTTTATTTCAAATATGGTTTACACAAGTTTAAATAATGATTCATTGGTTACAAAATTTATTATAAATGGAAATAAAAACCAATTGAATATAAAGGATGTGTTTTTATGAAAAAATATTTAAAAAGATAATAATTATGTTTATAAAATCATATCACTCTTTATGTATTTTTATTTAAGGAAAAATATATGTTAAATATTGAATGTAATATTTTAAATTCATCTTATATTTTTTCTACATATGATATAAGAATAAATTCAATTTTTAAGATAAAAGATGTATTTTTCTAAAAATGTAGTTTTAATGCCTTTTGATGGAGATCCCTTTATAAATTTATTTTTTGACACATTTATATGTTCTATTTGAAAAAATAAAATTCTTCTTTAGAAGTGGGACATAAAAATTTACATTGATTTAAATTTTGGTAATTTTATGATAAAGATTATTTTATAATGAATAGTGAAAAATACATAATTTTAATTCAAAACAGCCTTTTCATCTAAATTATTTATATAGTTAGATTTTTATTTTAATTGGTTTTTAAGTATAAATGGAATATATTTTTATCATTTAATCCAATTATGTTAATTGAAGTAATTTCAGATTTTAATTTGACATAAACACATGTCAATCTTTTTGTAGTTTTTACTTCTTAAAAACACGCTTTTTTGTTTTGACAACGAGAATTAATTTTAAATTAATTACTTCAACTTCGGGGTTTTGAATTTGAAAAAATGGATTCCATATTTTGAACCACAAGGTCCAAATTTTTTAAATAGGTACTGTTTTTTGGACATTGTGAATAGTAACTTTAATAATCATTTTATTTACTATGGTTAAAGGGTAAATCTGGTAAATACGGGTAAAGAATAATATTATAATAATATTAAACTACTCTACCACATGTCATAATCCTATTGGACAAGATATGTCTGACCATGGGAATCATTGGGTAGATTTTTGGACCTCATGGATTCTCTCGGGGGTTATAATGACATGTTATATTAATTAATTTAAAGTAAAGAGAAATATAACATAAACATGTATATTTTACTAAAAAAATTCTATGGGTAATATAATTGATCTATTCTAATATAAATAATAATTTTAAATCTAAAAAAATTTCCTACATCATGATATTTTATTTATAATTTTTAAACATTAAATAAATAAATTTAATTATGACACAATGATGATGAGGTGATTGGTTCATTAATTAAATATTAAATTAATGATATTATAAATATAAAAATAAATTTAATTTGATTATTTTTATTCCATCCATGAATTTTATGGATGAAATTGACATATTATCTTTTATTTAATTTCATTGGTTTGAAGGAACGAGGTTTTAATAACTTTAACAATAATCAAATACTTGATAGTGTCAAAATTGACATAAATGAATTTTTAAAACAAATACAATTTTATTAATTGATAAAATAGTCCTAAAAATCTAAGATTCTGCCAAATGACGTATATAATGTTACAAAATTTTATTAATGATCCACTTATGGTTCTATTTAAATTTTATAATAACTATAATAACCATAAATTATAAAAATTCAAAAAGACATGTTAAGAGTTAATGTTTTTAACTTGACATAAACACATGTCAATCTTTTGGTAGTTTTTACTTCTTAAAAACAAATTTTTTGGTTTTGACAACAGAAATTAATTTAAAATTAATTATATCAACTTTGTTGTTTTGAATTTGGAAAAATGGATTAAATATTTTGAATCAGATGGCCCAAATTGTTTAAATAGGTGCAATTTATTTTTGGACATTATGAATAGTAACTTTATAAATTATTTTATTTATCATGGTTAAAGGGTAAATCTATTAAATAAGAGTAAAAATAATATTATAATAATATAAAACTATCCTAACATATGTCTGAATCCTATTGGATGATATTTTTCCAACCATGGTCTTCCTTGGGTTGATTTTGGGACCCCATGTATCCACTTGGGAGTGATAATGACATGATATATTAAGTAATTTAACGTAAAGATAAATATAGCATAAACATGTATTTTTTACTAAAACAATTTTTATATGGGTTTATATGATTTACATCAAAGTCTATAAAAAATAATTGAAAATCTAAAAATATTTTATACATCATGATATTTTATTTATAATTTTATACATTAAATAAATAAATTTAATTATGACACAGTGGTGATACAATGGTTGCATCACTAATGAAATATTCAAAAAAATGATATTATAAATATTAAAATAAATGTAATTTGATAATTTTTATGCCATCCATGAATTTTATGGAAGATATTGACATATTATATTTGATTTAATGCCTTTTTTTAAGGAAGAAAGTTTTTATTACTTTAACAAAAATCAATTACTTAATAGTGTCAAAATTTACATAAATGAACTTTTAAAACAAATACTATTTCATCAAATGATATAACAGTCCTAAAAATCTAAGATTATTAAAAATGACTTATTTAATGTTACCAATGTCATAAATTATCCAATTATGGTTCTCTTGGAGTTTTATTGTAACTAAAGTAACAATAAATTATAAAAATACAAGAAGACATGGTAAGAGTTAATGTTTTTTACTAAGGGTTAAAGAAAAAATATATGGTTAAATTTGTGACCTAGACTAGTATAAAACCTATTGTATGAGAGTTTTTCAACTCAAAATAATGTTATATTTGAAATAAATGACTTTGGTACCATTTAAAATCGAAAATAATTTTATAAGAAAATAATATTTCTATACCTTCCTAAAGTGGACCTCCCCCATTATAAAAGGCCATCACCTCTACCCATTTACTCACACCTCTAAAGTATCTTGGATCATCAAAAATATTGTCAATTAATCTCCCAAAATCCATCCATTCCACCTATAAGTCTTACCTTGGTCAGAAAACAATTCTAGAAATCCTTTTGGCTTAAATCAAAAGAAGTTACATGATTTAGAGGTAACATCTTCTCTCAAGTTCCTTTCCTTTATTTTCATTATAACTCTCTATGATAATATTATTCTACTATTAAATAATAAAAATAGTATCCTAAATATACTATTATGTATTTATGACAAGGATTTTAACTACACTTACACACAGCTCCATCTAATGGATACGAACATACTGTTTCTGTGTACGGCGAACTACTGCCTCACGAAACGATGATTGTTCAATATTCCCCTACCACCTATAATGGTGTCCATTATGATGGAACTGTATTTATATATGATATATATTATATTTATATTGTATATATTATTTTATATTTTCATTTACAGAATATATTTATGCTTTCCATAATGTGTAAATACGATAATTTCATTTGAGGAAGTGTTGACTACCGCCCCCTCAAAGTGATATGACTCCTTCAAACCATACATGGAATGTATAAAGGATGGATTTAATGAACTTATGTAAAATATATAACATATATATTATACTGTATTTATAATATTCTTATTTATGTTTTATTTTTCATTCCATTAAATATGAAAAGGAAATGAAAGTAGTATTCATGCGTACGTACGGCTTACTGTCTCCATGAACGGTGCATTTAATTTCTTATATCCAAATGTTTTGTACTATTATAAATATATATATAATGGATATAAATATATATATACTGTATATATATGATATTTAAATCATTAATATGATTCCATAGATATTGTACTTTTTACCACATGAACAATTTGTAATTATAAAAAGGTAATTTTTTTACTCAAGTACCGAACATCGACAAAATGACCGATATGAGATTGAATAATTATATGATTGTTATAGTAAGTAAATAAGTGATATAAAATGAATAATAAATTTAAAAATGTTTTGAATCAAGTATAAATTAACATAAGTTTATTATTTAGGAATATAAATAAGGAATGAGACAAGTTGGACACAAGGTAATGGAACTGCTTAACCCAGTTTCCATTCTTTGGGTTAATCTTCTACATCTTGATTATGTCGTGATATGATTATGTGAGAAATAAATTTTTATATACTATATTTTATTTATAAATTATTTTTTTATTTATAATTAATACACATAATCGATCAATTTTATTAACAAAATGGTCTTTTTAAAGGACTTTGTCTCAATCTCTTTCCATTGAGGCATATTTTGGTTTATTAAAATACTTATTCTATATGGTGTATAATTGTACCATTTTAATTTTAATTTAATTTAATTGTTTTTAAAAGAAATATTTTTCTACGATGTGTTTTACTAAATGAAAAAAAGGAATTTTTCTTTTTAACGTACGCGGTGACAATGACCATTTCTTCACTACGATCATTATTTGATATTTGGCTTATTTAACAAGATGTAATTTTTTTAAATGGAAAATAAATACCATATACCATTTTAATTTATTTTGGTATTGAAAATGGTTTTAAGAAATCATTGATTATGTTAATATCTTTAAATGTTATATTATTATTGTAATGTAGAAATGTTATCATTCCTTTATACTTGTTTTATGTGTTATGATTATATGATGGTTCTTGGGAATTGTTTAAATATATGGGTGGTTCCATGATAAACCCTAGGCAAGTGAGCCCAAGAAAGCTCTCCAATTATTTTGGTAATGTGACAGAGGTAAACGTTAATTTTTCTCCTAAGAGATTTAGAAATATACTGTGATAGGTATTCCAAATGTAACTCCCTATGTATCTCTGAAATCTATAATGTAAGTATGTTACAGATGGCACAAGTTAACTTTATGATTTATGATTTATATGTGTAATTCATAAATCCTATGATTTCATGAGGTATGTTAAAGACCTTATGTTTTATGATTTAAAAGTATGATTTCATTGATTTGTATGTATTCATGGACTAATGTTTTCTTTCATTATTTTATATCCTTTACTGAGATTTTTATGCTCATCCCATGTTTTTGAAATGTTTTTCATAGGGTATAAGGAAAGGTAGGATAAAGGAATAATTCAAGAATATTTTTATCAAGAAAATAATTCTTATTTTATTTAATCAGTTTTATTATTGTGAAAACAATTGGATAGATTATAAGTGTCTACTATGTAATTTTTAAGATGTAATGTAATAGTTATGGCCTAATTATATAAAACTATAAACCTGTAAAGATCTTCAATTTCAAGATCTTGAATTAACACAATATTATGTAATTCTTATGGTTGGGGCCTTATAGTTGGTATCATAGGAAATGTTTATACATCTTTAGGGATTATGAGTTTCTATTAAACCCATGGTTAGTCTCTATATATATTATTTTAGTTATATCTTGTTTTATAACTTTTTAATATAAAGGAATGTTGTTTACAAATGGAAGGAGGAGGATCTCAAACAACATTCCAATCTCTTCCTGATTAATTAATCGCAATAATTATTTCAATATAATGCTTGGATTATTGTGAAACTTTTTCTAATATACAACTCACTTGCATGTAGTTGTTTGAGATATCAAACACCTCCAATATACTTAGATTCCATTGTGTATCATGGGTTGTATTAAATCAAATCCTATTTTCTCAATATTCTCATATATTCAAGACAGGTAAATATAATTAAGGTATTTTCAAATATTTTACCTTATCACAATATTTTTGAACTATATTATGATTTTGAAAAATATTATGAAGAAGGAGACCCTTGCGCAACCTATTTATATTTTCTTTTAACATATATTCTTTTAACACATATTTAGGTATTTTAAATGGACCATTTATTAAATATTTTAACTCAAATTTGGTCTAACTTTTTTATACAAATCATTTTTTAAGATGTTTTGAATTGTTATGTCATATATAATTATTTTCCAAAACCATTTTTCTATGAACACCCATATGACCCAAGTTGTACAAGGCATATTTGGATAAATAAATAAGATTATTTGGAATAATCTCTAAATCATTATTGCAATGCATGGACCTTCTACCTACGTGAACAAGATAACGATGAAACTAAGTAGACACCATGATCAAGGTATGATGTTATTTCTATTGGGAATAGTTTTAATTTATTATATGGTGGTGAAAAAAATTAAATATGTATAAGACTTCATAAATTAGGATGCTAAATTCATTATAAGTTTGGATGAAAATGAGAGGTATAAGAAAACCATTAATGTTAAAACATGTTGGGGTTATTCTTGAGTTTTATAAAAAGGGAAAACCTATAAGATGGGTGAAAACCCATCACGTCTGGCAAGGTCATGGGAATTGAACCCACAATTAAGGGAACACAAGGCACATCTCCTACCACTAGCCTACGTGAAGCCCTTGGTTAGTAAGACTTATTCATTTATTTTCTCTTCCATATCCATGGTTTCTTACATATAACCCTAGTATGTGTTATCTTGGGTGACCTTTGTAGTTCTATTTCTTTATTTTAAAGTGATAGTTTTATTGACTCTTTTTCTGATATGAGATTTTTAATGTTGTTACCAAGCCAAATTTTGGAATTTCAAGGATGTAATTTCCAAAAGGGGGGAAGGGTGTAATGACCCAGGTGTTTATAGAATTATATTTTTTCTTTTCTATTAATATTAGTTAATAAGATATTAATTTTACATTGAAGGGGATTCTTTCTCTGATAGCATACTCATCATACAACAACAGGTTTCTCTTAAATATTATATTACACACAACATTGAGTTATACCAATAAATAATACATTTTTATTATTATTATTATTATTATTATTATTATTATTATTATTTTAAATAGTAGATAACATCAAGATGTTGGAATGGAGGAAATGAATATTGTCAACTAAATTTTGAAATATGGTTTACACGTGTTTAAATAATGATTATTTGGTTACCAAATTTATTAGAAATGAAAATAAAAACCAATTGAATATAAAGGATGTGTTTTTATGAAAACTTATTTAAAAAGAGAATAATTGTGTTTATAAAATCATATCACTCTTTATGGATTTTTATTTAATGAAAAATATGTGTTATATATTCAATTTAATGTTTTAAATTTATATTATATGTTTTCTAGAAATGATATAAAAACGAATTCAATTTTTTAGATAAAAAAAGTATTTTTCTAAAAATGGAGTTTTACAGCCTTTTGAGGGCGATCCCTTTTTAAATTTAGTTTTTTACACTTTTATTTATTATATATGAAAAAATAAAATTCTTATTTATAAGAGGGACATCAAAATTTAATTTGGATGATTTTTTGGTAATTTTCTGATAAAGTTCATTTTTTAATGAATAGTGAAAAAATACTGCATTTCAATTCAAAACTGCCTTTTTATATAATTTGATTATATAGTTATTTTATACTTTTACTTGGTTTTAAAGTATAAATAGAATATATTTTTATAATTTAATCCAATTATATACATTGTAATTAGTTTCACATTTTACTTGGACATAAACACATTTCAATATTTTCGTATTTTTTACTTCTTAAAAACACACTTTTTTGGTTTTGACAATGGGAATTAATTTTAAATTAATTACTGCAACTTATTTGTTTTGAATTTGGAAAATTTGATTCCATATTTTGAATCATACGGTCCAAATTTTATAAATAGGTACCTTTTATTTTTTGACATTATGAATAGTAACTTCAATATTTATTTTATTTACCATAGTTAAAGTGTATATCTGTTAAATAAGGGAAAAATAATATTATAATAATATAAAACTACCCTAAAACATGTCCTAATTATATTCGATGAGATATTTCCAACCATGGTCATCCTTGGGTCAATTTTGGGATCCCATGGATCCACCTGAAAGTGATAATGATGTGTTATATTAGTTAATTTAAAGTAAAGAGAAATATAGCATAAACATGTATGTTTTACTAAAACCATTTTTATATGGGGTTATATAATTTATCTCTTAGACTATAAATAATAATTGGAAAGATAAAAATAATTCATACATCATGATATTTTATTTATACTTTTTATACATTATATAAATATATTTAATTATGACACAATGATGATGTAGGGATTGCATCATTATTGAGAGATTCAAATAAATGATATTATAAATATTAAAATAAATTTAATTTGATTATTTTTATGCAATTCACAAATTTTATGGATTATATTGACATATTATCTTTGAGATAAGTATTTTTTTAATGAACCAATATTTTATGACAATAACAAAAATCAATTACTTAATAGTATCAAAAATTGAAAAAGTGAATTTTTAAACAAAATACTATTTTTTTAAATGATATAACCGTCCTAAAATTATATGTTTCGGAAAAATTGATTATATAATGTTTAAAATTCCATAAATTATCCACTTATTTTTTTCTTCTCATTTTATAGTAACTATAGTAACCATAAATTATGAAAATGCAAGAAGACATGGTAAGAGTTAATGTTTTTAACTAAGGGTTAAAGCGACAAGATATAGTTAAATTTTTGACATAGACTTGTCTAAAACCTACTGAATGAGAGGTTTTAGACCTAAAAAATATTATCTTTTAAATAAATTACATTGGAACAATTTGAAACCGAAAATCATTTTATAATAAAATATTATTTCAATACCTTTCTAAATTTCCCCTCTTCCCTCTTATAAAAGGTCATCACCTCTACCCATTTTCTCACACCTATCAAGCCCCTTGGATCATCAAAATTCATCCCAAATAAGCTCCAAACATCCCTCCCTTCCTCCTATAAGCGTTACACTGGGAAGAAGAAAATTCAATAAAGCCTTTTGGCTCAAATCATTAGAAGTTACCCGATTTAGAGGTAACGTCTTCTCTCAAGTTCATTTACTTCATTTTAATTCTTCACTATCTATTTTCTTATTATTATTTGATTACATAAAAACAAAAGTATTAAAAATATAAAAGGATGTTTTTATGATAATGATTCAAACTGCACCTACAGACACATTCATTTAATGGATACTAACATACTGTTTCTGTGTACGGAAAACTTCTGCCTCACGAAACGATGATTGTTCAATTTTCACCTACCACCTATCATGGTTGAAATTATGGTGTAACTATAATTACATATTATATAAATTATATTTATACTGTATCTTTGATTCTTTATTTTTCATTTACATCATATATTTATGCTTTCCATAATATGTAAATACGATAATTTCATTTGAGGAAGTGAAAACTACCGCCCCCTCAAAGTGATCTGACTCGTTCAAGCCATACATGGAATGTATAAATGATGGAATTAATGAACTTATGTAACATATATAAAATATATAACATACTGTATTTATAATATACCTATGTATCAAATATTTTTCATTCCTCTAAATATTAAAATGAAATGAAAGTAGCATTCATGCGTACGTACGGCTTACCGTCTCCATGAACGGTGCATTTCATTTCTTATCTCCAAATATTATGGACTATTCTAAATATATATATAATGGATATAAATACATATATACTGGATATATATTATATTTAAATCATGAATATTATTCTGGAGATAATGGACTTTTGACCACATGGACAATTTGTAATTATAACAAGTTTACTTTTGACTCAAGTACCGAACATCGACAAAACGACTGATATGAACTTGAATAATTTTATGATTGTTATAGAAAGGTAATAAGTGATATAAAAGGAATAATAAACCTGAAAAAATTTTATTAATCAAGTATAAATTAAATTATTTTTATTATTCAAAAATATAAAGAACGAACAAGACAAGTCAGACTCGAGGTAAAGGAACTTCTTAACCCAATTTGAATTCTTTGGGTTAATTATCTATTTCCTGATTATGTAGTACTATGATTATGTGAGAAAGAAATTTTGATATAATTTATTGTATTTAAACTTTCTTTATGTTTATTTATAATGAATACACATAATCAATCTATTTTATTAACAAAATGGTCTTTTAAGGGACTTCGTCTCAATCTTCTTCCATTGACGCATATTTTTTTATACACGAACTTATTTTATATGGTGTATAAGTATACCATTTGTCTTTAAATTTAATTAAATTGATTTAAAAAGTAATATTTTTATACAATTCATTTTACTAAAAAACAAAAAGGAATGTTTCTTTTTAACATACGTGGTGACAACGACCTTTCCGCCACTGTGAGCATTATTTGATATTTGATTTCCTTAACAAGTTGTAATGTTTTTAAAAGGAAAATAAATACCATATACCATTTTCATGAATTTTTTTATTGAAAATGGTTTTTATAAATCATGTATTATTTCATTATCTTGAAATGTTATATTATGATTGCAATGTGGAAATTTTATCTTTCCTTTATGATTGTTTTATGTGTTATGATTATGTTATGGTTCGTGGGTATTGTTTATGTATATGGGTGGTTCCATGATAAATTGAGGTATGGTGATCCCAAGATATCTCTCAAATGTATTATATTACGTGAAGGAGGTAAACTTTAATGTTTCTCCTAAGAGATTTAAGTAATATACTGTTATGGTTATTCCATACGTAACTCCCTATGTAGCTGTGAAAGAAAAAATATAAGTATGTTATGGATTCTATAAGTTAACTTTATGATCTATAATTTATATGTGTTATTAATAAATATTATTATTTCACGAGTTATTTTAAATATCTTAGGTTTTATGATTGAAAATTATTATTTCTTTGATTTGTATGTATTCATGGACTATTGTTTTTTTCCCTTATTTTATATCCCTTACTGAACTCTTTATGCTCATCCAAAGTTTTTGAAATTTCTTTCACAGGGTATAACGAAGGGTAAGAGAAATGAATAATTCAAGAAGATTTTTTTCAAGAAAATAATTATTTTTTTATTTAAGGAGTTTTATTACTGTGAAAAAAAATGGATATAGTAGAAGTGTCTGTTTTGTAATTTTTAAGATGTAATGTAATAAGTATGGGATAATTCTTTAAAACTCTAAACCTAAAAAGCTATTATTTTTAGAACTCTTAACTTAACTCAATATTATGTTATTTTTAAGGTTGGGAAATTATATTATGTCAAAGGGAACTATTCATACATGACATACATGAAATTAGAGGTGAAAAATACATAAATCTCATAGAAGTAAAAGTAAGATGAGAAATCATTACCACGCACTTCCTTTTGGTTGTACATAATTTAAAATATCATATAAATTGGGAACAATTCGAATATACAGGAACAGTTTTAGAAAAATAGAATCCCCTTACAATCATAAATACATAAGAACAATAAAAATACCATTATAAAATATAATAACAAGGGACTAAAACAAAATTGAATACAATAATCATAAATGAATAAACTATTTTAAACATTTATGCAGTTGTTTAATAAAATTCCCCTTATTTTATGAATACATGGTAGTTGTAGAAATCTCAAGTCAGTTCTTCCCAATAGCTGGAACAAAATTATACAGAGGTTCGTAAGGAAATACAGACTGGTTCACTAGAGTGTCCTCCTTTCTCCCTCTCTGAGTGAAACATGGTCTTATACACAGGTAACCAAACATCCAAAAACAACACAAATAAAAGTAGTGTGAACATCCTTATTCAACATCGCAGGCCCTTATATACCCATATATCAAACACCCCAAAAAAATTAAGCAAAACCTGATCAGTGTGAACTATAAAATCCTATATTCCCTTAAAATATAACCCTAATTCATACCTAATAGAATACGTGGGAGCATAAACCAAAATAAAATTAAAAACAAATATTCTATAGCTTTGTCAATTTCTAGAAATTCGACTCACCATCGCCAAAAGGGATCTGTAGGACGAAGATTCCACTAGCAAGACGACCCATAAATCCATAATGGGTCATCGATGTGAGTTAAAGGCTGCCAAACTACTGGAGGGGTGTTTCCTTCTTCACACGTGACCTCTCCCGAGTCACAAAAAATCCAAAAAAAATCCACACACTGGGTGATTCTTGACAACCATTAGTGGAGTGCTGACTCCGAGATTTTATGCTGCCATTGAGGTTTTCTTGGGTGCAGATCTGGGTCTTAATTCGGTGATCCCCCCCCCCCCTGATCTCCATATCTATATATACATTGATGGTTGATTTCGGTTCTTCATCTTTTTCTATTGACTCTTTGGTTCAATTCTCTAGGATCCTCACTGGCACAGCGGTTTCCTTGATCAATTTCTGCCATTTTCTCGACTCCGGTCTACTTCCCATGATTTCTCGGCCGTTATTTTCGGGTGGCTGCATAGGGTTGGACACACGAAGGTTGCGATCATGAAGGGGTTGTTCACATGAAGGAGGTGTTCGCTAAAGGTTTTTTCACAAATGGATTGTTCACGCGCAGCATGCTGTTCGCTTTGGGTGTGCTCGTGAAGGAGGTGTCCGCAAAGAGTACTATGGGAGAAGATTCTAGTTTTCGAAGGGGGTTTTTCTCGAAGGGGGGCTTTCGCGAAGGGGGTGTTCACTCAGGGTGTTAGCGTGAAGAAAGTTTCGCGTAGGTTGTGAGCGCGAAGGGCCACATAGGGAGTGATTGCAAAGGAAGAGCAACGCAGGGTGAGTGGAGGCTGCGGTGCATGGCAGCTGTGGGAATGGTTTGAAGATGGGTGTGGGTCGCGGAAAACTAGAGCATGTTTCTTATAGTGTCACTTTTTCTTGGTTTTAGGTGGACTTGACCCGCAGTGGGAGTGGGATTTGAAGTATTTTGAGGAGGTTTGGGCGGGATCACGGTGTGTGTCTAGGTGGTTCACGACTTGGCATTGGTTCACCAAAGGTGTTGGTTTGCGATCCGAAGGTGGTTCATGTTCTGGCGTGGGTCCGAGAAGGCGCTTGTCCGTGAAGGTACAGGTGTGTGGCAGATCAAAGTGTGGTGACTCTTGAGGGGTGCCTGGGGATAAGTCTGACTCGCAGCCTAGGGACGAAGGGGTTTTGGTGATAAGGGGAGTTCTCAGTTTCAGTGAAATGGATCCGGACCTAATAAATCACTTTTGAAACCTCTCCTTAACTGATAAAGAAAAATTGGTAATTGCTACACGGATGATTGAAGATGTGTTTCTCTCACAACGATTGTCCTTGATTATTATTGGAAAATTTCTAGAAAAAAAGGTCCTTCAATCAAGGAGTGCTAAAAAATACTCTGCAAAATATCTGGCGATTGGAGGACGGTGTTGCTATAAGATAAGTGGAATCAGGACTCTTAGTATTTGAATTATTTAATGAAGGAGATAAATTAAAAGTCCTCAAATGTCGACCATGGTCCTTTGACAACCAAATCACACTCATGGACGACCTTAATGGTGAAGAAAATTTTCATTCACTTAATCTATCTTTCTCACCTTTATGGATTCAAATTAGAGGAATCCCCTTTCATGGTAGAATAGAACGTGTTATGAGTGAGATTGGAGGATGCATCGGTTCATATATGGAATGGGACCGGTCTGATAAAATTCACTCGGGACCTTTTGTGTGAATCAGTGATTCTATGGATGTTTCACATCCTCTTATGAGGGGAATGTTTTTGACAATTAAGGACTCTGACATCTGGATTTATTTTGAGTTTGAAAGGCTTCTTATTTTATGAATATTTTTTGGGTTCCTCAGACACATAGAAAAGGCATGTGTGGCGAAGAAGGAGGATGTATAGGGAAATGTTATTTTTCAATAAGTTCCCTATCTCTATGCAAAAACCTCTAGGGTGGATTTTATTTCCAATGTTGAAAAGCAACAGGACTGCGACAAACTAGCGAAGGCTCGTAATAAGTAGGTTGAACTAACTCATACTAATATAATCATGCTTGGTCTGCCAAATATTTTTTCCGATAGTCATATGGTTCAACGGGTGGAAGTAAGGAATTTGGACTGGACACAGATCTCGATCGAGCTGAGGGAACAACACATGAGTCAGGGGTAGGGGTCGACTACCCCCCTGAAGCCAGACCACAACTATTTTGAGGGCCATTTCCCACCCATCTTCTAGTATGCATCCAAACTACAAGGATCCACCATACCTAGGCACAGAGGTACAAATGATATGAAACAACCCACCAGACCCGGTTTCCAATTCAGATGATGTTTCTCCTAGTGCTACCCGTCAGGTAGTAGATGACATGACGGGGACCATGTTGACAGGTACTATTTAACATCGGATGTGGAAAAGAATGATTAGTGGGGATAAGGGTGTGGATCCCCCCATTTCATAGCCCATGGACCATAAACGATGCTTAGAGGCATCTCAGATGACTGAGAGCCTACAAAAGTGGTGGAAAGTGGCAGATGACGGGTGGGTAGTCGAAGTTTCAAAGGCAGTGGCGGGTGTGTCCCAGCCCCACCTAGGGCAATGAAAATATTATTCTAGAACTATCAGGGGCTTGAAAATCCCCGAACGGTTCACATTCTCCATCACTGGAGTTCCAAATTTTACCCTGACATAGTTTTTGTATCCAAAACTATGTTGGATATCAAGAATGTGGGCCTTATGGTCCGGAATATTGCGTTCAAAAACATCTTACCCATTGGAAGACAGGGACACTCATGTGGAAATTTCCTCTTGTGGAAGGAGGACATTGGGGTCAAGATCTCTAATTACTCAAGTAACCACATTTCTGTGATAGTTGCTGGCCCAAGGGATCCTCCTTGGTCGATTTTTGGGTACTACAGGTGGCTAGATGGGTAGTATAAACATAGATCATGGGACATTTTTAAGTGATTGTGGGACTCCCTCCATAGACCTCTTCTGATGGGGGGGGTATTTTAATGAGGTCAAGTCTCCCCATGAAAAATAAGGGGGGAGTGTGAGAAGTGGTGCTGCGATGAATGATTTTAGGATGTATCTTGTTTCAAACTCTATTCATGACCTCGGGTTTTCTACCTATCCATTTACCTGTCCATGGGGTAGGTCAATGGAGAACCACCTTGCAGAAAGGTTAGACAGGTTTGTTGGGAATGATGAGTGGACCTCTCTTTTCCATGCCTTCTCTATTGTCCACCTGCCCCCCGTCTCCTCTGACCACTACCCAATCATGTTGTCAACAGTCTCACAAGGGCAACAGAGGGGACATGAGCAAACCTTTTGCTTTGAAATTATGTGGCTCCAAGATAGTGACTGTGAAAAGGTGGTTCAAGTGGCTTGGGAGGGATCAAATTGGTTCATTATTTCCAACTTCTGCATTGTTGTGTCTCACCTTTAGAAGTGGATCTCATCTAGGTTAGGTAACTTTGACCGACATATTAAGGAAACGGAGAATCAATTAAAGTGACTCCACTCATATCCTTTTTATGATGCTCTCCTTAGAAACATCTCTATAGAAAAAAATAATCTTAATTCAGTTCTGAGGGAGAAAGAGAGTTGTTGGTTAATTTGGGCACGGGGGGGCCATATAAGAGAGGGTGATCAGAACACCAACTTTTTCACCAAAAAGTGTCTTCGAGGTGAAGGAAGAATCATATTTCTCATCTGGAGGACCCCACTAGAAGAGTTGCGCATGACATAAATGACATTCACTTCATTGTCCTGAACTTTTTCAGAAACCTCTATTCAGCAGAAAGTATTAGCACTCCCTCATGCCAGATTGTATGCATCCCAAAGTTGGTTATAGAAGACATGAATTGGTACCTGGAAATCGATTTTTATGATGGGGAAGTTCTTGGGGCCCTGCATCTTATTCACTCTACCAAGGCACCGGGGCCTGATGGGTTTCATGCTCTGTTCTTTAAACACTTTTGGAATATAGTGGGGCCCGATGTGGTGGCCCTAATGAAGGAGGTGTAGGATGGAAGAGCCTCTCTTGAACCCCTGAATGAAACTCTAATTACTCTTATCCCTAAATCCCAGTTCCCTCAGAAAATCTCGGAGTTTCGGCCAATCATCCTGTGTAATGTCATTTACAAAATTTTCTCCAAAATCATGGGGGCTAGAATTAGGAATTTTCTCCCACTACTTGTCTCAGATAACCAAAGTGCTTTCATTCCAAATATATCTATTATGGAAAATGCTTCCATTGCCTTAAAATTATTCCACTCTATGAAAACTCGCTCCTCATCCAAGTGTGGCATCATGGAAATGAAACTAGATATGATGAAATCTTTTGACAGAGTTGAATGGAATTTTCTTGAACTTGTTCTATCCAGGTTGGGCTTTGGGGTGAAATGGATCTCTAATGTCATGATGTGTTTTACGTTTTTCTCCTACAGAATCAATATTAATGGGATCCCTTCAGCGAGCTTTAAACCATCAAGAGGCTTGAGACAAGGGGACCCCCTATCACCTTACCTCTTCGTTCTTATGATAGATGTCTTTTATCATCTCATACTGAAGGCGGCTGATCAAGGAGATATACATGGTGATATGGTATGTAGAAATGGCCCCCCTATCTCTCATCTCTTCTTTGCAGATGATATCCTCCTTTTCATGTGTGCTACCTCGCAAGAATGCAGTACAGTGCTGAATATCATCAATCTATACGAAAAGGCCTCTGGGTAACATCTTAATGCTTCGAAATCAGAGTTATCTTTTAGTATCGGCATCTTATAAGCTAAGAGAGAGGATTTGCAGTTAATGTGTGGGTTTCTACTGGTGGATAAGCAACCTAAGTACCTTGGCCTCCCAAACCTAGTGGGTAGGTCAAAGAAACAAGTTTTTGGCATGATTGTGGATATGGTGGATAATCTAATTTTTCTTTGGTCTAGTAGGCATATTTCTAAGGAGGGAAAGAAAGTTCTCGTGAAGTCAGTGTCCCAAGAAATCCCTTATTATGCTATGTTGCTGTTTAAATTCCCATAAACTCTCATTGATCAAATCCACTCCCAGTTGGCCAATTTTTGGTGGTCTCCCATGAGGGCAAACATAATTCCCATTGGATGTCTTGGGAGAAGCTGTGTGTTTCAAAATTCCATTGCGGCCTCAGCTTCCGAAATCTCAAATGGTTTAATGAGGCTCTTTTGGTGAATAAAGGATGGCTCCTTCTTTCCCACCCAAATTCCATGTTCTCAAAGGTGATGCAAGATAAGTACTTCCCTCATTCTGACTTCATGCATTCCCATCTGGGGCCACGACCAAGTTTTATGTGGAGGAGCATTTGGGGAGCAAAATATCTCATTGATTTGGGTTGAGTGTGAAGACTTGCTGATGGGAATAATGTTAACATTTGGAATGATCCATGGCTGGAAGATGGTGTCAATCATAAGGTTTCCTCGTTGGTTGTTCTTGGATTCAAAGATGAAATGGTACGTGACATGCTCGATGAATCGCTTGAGGAGTGGGATCGAGAGAAGCTTTGTTGCTGGTTTAATGAGGTGGATCTTCATCTCATCTTGAGTATCCCTCTCACACTAGGAATGGGTATTAAACAGATTTGCTGGATTGGGGAACCTCATGGGAGATATTCTATTTGTTTGGGTTACAAAATGAGGGTTCAAGGTTTGGCCCAAGTCTTTACCAATAATCGGTGGAAGTGCCTCTGGTCCCTCACCATTCCCCCAGAAGTGAAATCTGTTTGGTGGAAGGTCTATGTTGGGGTTCTTCCAACCCATGACTTTCTGGTGCAGTAAAATTTGGATGAGGACGAAACTTGTCCTTTGTGCCTCCATTAAGTGGAATCCCCTCTGCATGCATTTCTTTACTATAAGGCGGTGTGAGGGGTGTGGAAGGTTTAGAGGCATAATTTTGGTATTTTCTTTGATCCTTAAATTGGTTTGGTCCAAAACCTTACTAAATGGGTGTCTTATCTAGAACCGACAGTGGTAGGGATGATATGCACAATTCCTTGGTTGGTTTGAAATCGACAGAATGAATGCATTTTCCAGATGAAGGTGACCCCTGATCACCTATGGGTGGATATATCTTTGAATTGGATGAATGGTTGGATGAAAAGTTATGTGAGGCATTCTTTGATCCACACTCGATGAGCATATCCTTTTTGGTCTCCCCCTGAGGGTTTATTCAAGATTAATATAGATGTTGTTGTCTCTACTAATTCAAGGGTCGGTATTGGACTCATTTCTCATAACAGTTTTGGCCAGATTGTGGAAGCTCAGTGTAGGGAAGTGCCTAACTTATGGAGCCCTGTTGTGGCAGAGGCCTCGGCCATCCTCCAGGGGATTCTTTTTTCCCATTCAAAATTTTGTCCCAGGATTCTGGTGGAATCTGACTGCCATGAAGTGGTGAACACTCTCTCAACAAAAGATGAGGATTCCTAGCCTTATGGCCTCATCTTTAGGAAGATATGGTCCCTGACTGATGGATTCGATGCATGCAAATTTTATTTCATCAAAAGATATGGTAATGTGAAGGCCCAATGTTTTGGCTCATCTTGGGAAACATTGGGGTGATCATTATTGGGTGAACTCATTCCCTGATTATCTTTGTAATCCTGGTTTCCTTGATCAGTAATTTAACTTTTCTTCAAAAAAACTCAAACCCGTTTTCCTCTTAAATAATTATTCATTTTTATTTTTTAATTATTATAATCAATCAATGTTTTTAACTTATTATATATTTATTCATATCTATTATATTTCATTAACCTTATTATCTGTTACTATTATAAATATATATACATATACCAATATTAATTATTTTTCACTTAAAATAATCAAATATATTATTATTATTTCTACTTAAAAATAATATAATTATACACTTCATCCAGTAACTTTTATTATGGATAAAAATTTATGATAAAATGTAATGTGTCAAAAAAATACATCGCACAAATTGTTTTATACTTAAGTAAGATGATTAATATAATTATTTCTGTTGTAAAATAATTAATCAATTATAAAACTTTAATAAAGTATTTTGTTTTATTACAAAATAAATAATATAGAATTCAACAAACATTATGTTTTATATAATCTTATGTGTATATTCAAAAACAAAAAAATAGTTATTATAAAAAGTTTATGATATTTTCACTGAAATAATAAATTTTAAAATTTTAAATTACATTTTGTGTGAATGAAATTCTATTGCACTTGAATTTAAAATAGAACTTTGAAACCCATTATTAAATTTATTCATCATAAATGTTTAGTTTTAAATTAAATATCCATTGAGATTGAAAATGTACATATATGTATTTAAATATATTATTATTGTTATTATTATATTTTTTTAATATATGTTTATTAGTCACAAAATTCCTGTACATAAATTTTAAATAAATATTTATAGAATAATCCTCAATAAAATGTAAAAAACATATATTAACTAATGTATTCATCATTTATTCTAATTCAGTAAAACTTTTCTACACACAAAAATATATTTTATTATGAACCATAGTTGTATATGTGTATATATTAATTAATTCTCTTATCTTTTAAAAAATAATATTTATCCTAAAATTGATGGAATTAATTAATATTGTACTCAAAACATTAATTTAAAAGTGAAAATATTATATTTACTAAAAATCAGGTAGTTACATATCCTAAGTGATGTCTAGACGAATTTTTGGTAACTACAACAACATTTCAATGATAATACTATATAGGGTTGAATCTACTAAATTCCCATTTTTTGTGCTTTCCAATCTTGGTTACAATTATAATAGAGGTTTTCATTGGTTTTGAATCATGCATTTTGAACTTCTAAAGTAGATCAATTGTATTTTTAGCTTATGAGATCAAAGTGTATCACTCCTTTTAAATCAATTATAGTCCATGAAAATAAGTGATATCACAAATCATTGACATTTTAAATTCTAAATTCATCTGATTAAAAAACATATCTACCGATTTATCTTTACATATCTCAAATATTATATCATCCACATTGACTATCACCATAAGTTACTCTTCCTTAGATATATTTAGATAGATGATTCAATCCACACCACCACTTTTAAATTATATTTTCTTTATTTATGAATAAAGTAAATCATTACATGAACATGGTTCTTCTTTTAGACCATAAATATTCTTTTTAAATCTTCACACATTGTTTTCATCATTTCTAATAAATAATCCCACTAGCTTATCAATATAAACTTCCTCCTTTATCACACCATTCAAAAATAATTGTTTTACCACCATTTGAAAATTTTTAAAACCTCTCTAAATTTCCACAACTGAGATGATCTAGAGTGAGTCAAGTAAAGATATTAGTGAAAAGGTTCCTTGAATAACCATAATTTATATTTCATTATACACTTTACATAACATATGATTATTATTTCAAAACTTATTACCATGTTTATCAAAAAAAATCTAATAGCCCACTTTGTTACAATCTTATTGTGGTGTCTGGGTCTCTTCACAAGCTTTTATGTCTAGTTCATGATAATCTAGTCTAGTTACTCATTCATATATCTAACAAAAATTCATCCATCATAACTTCTTAAAATTATGTTGGCTCTAAATTTGATAATAAAGAATCACGTTATACTATCCTAATTTGTGTCTAAGCTAGTATAGATTTATCACAAAATTTATTCTATTGATAAAATTTAATCCTTTCATTTCTTCTTAAAGGTGTAGGATAACTATCTTTAGTAGTTTTTTCCTCCTCTAATTCATCCTTAAAATATTCATCTCTTGAATTAATTTATACAAACTTATATTTTTTACCAATCATATCAACATCTTCCAAGTCTCTACCAAAGTTATATATCTAAAAATTATCTACTTCTCTCTCCTCAAAAACCATGACAACATTAATTTATATAACATTATTAATACTTTGGTTGAAACAATTGAATAATTTTATCTTTGTTGATTATCCTAATAACACTCATTCATCTACCATTTCACCATATTTTACTTCATTTCAATATTTATTCCAAATATAACATTTTATTCCAAAAACAAGGAAGTGATTCAATGATGTATTCCTTCTATGCCACATCTCAAAGGGGGTTAGTTCTTCTCTAGGTCTTAGAAATTCCATATTGTGAGTATAAACTAAAACTTTATCCTCCTCCTAATAATGGTGAGGGACACCACTTTCAATAACTAGCATTTATCCATGTTTTTAAAATTTTATTTCATCATTTAACAACCCCATTTTACTAAGGAGTTTTTAGTGAATATACCTTATGTTTAATACCATGTTTTTTTAGGTATGGATTTCATTTAATAAATGTGTACAATGTTCTATTCTATGATCATATAATTTTAATCGTATGACCAGCTTAAATTTAATATCTTCTCTAGTAACACTCCATCCACTCCATAACCTCTTTTTTACTCTGAATGAACATTATGCAATCCCTTCTACTATAATAATCAAAAAAATAATGAACTAAATCTTTCAATGATTTCTAGGGTGATTCGTATGTCCAAAAACATTGGTAAGAACTCAGTCAAGTAAATTGGACACTCTATTATTATTTTACTAATATGTGTTAAGTATCACATTCCCCCTAATGAAGCATCAAAAATCATTACTCAATAACACTTCAAGTTAGGTATGTCCACTACTAACTTTATCTTTGATAGATTTTTTATACTCTTCTAATGAATATTTCCCAGATTCTAGGACCCCAAACATTTTTATACTTCAATCATAATAAAGTATGTGTTATCTTTTCAATGCACTTTGTAATGGTTTAAAATTTCCTTCATCCATAAATTAGTGTGATATTGGATTTTATTTTGATCAACCTTCCTTTCCTATCAAAAAAAAATTCATTCCAAAATTCACAAAGTTGATTCATGCTCAAGATGTTTTTTAGTAAACCATTCACATATAGAAATTTAAAACTCTATAGTTCATCATATTACAACATGATCTTTCCACTTCCTTAAATCTTAAGATAACCTTCATTAATAAAATAGATAGTTTCATTGAATATCCTTTAATTTTGTTAATATTTTCATATTTCAAGTCATATAAGATGAACACCTTGTATCAAGAATCGAAGTACCATTAATATTTTTATATTTGAGTGAAACAACAAATTTATTTTTATTTTCTATCATCCTATCTTACTTTAAAGAGATACCCAATCGAGTTGATGTGTTGGATGAAACTTATTTTCCTGATTTAGTGAAATCCATATCAGCATATTCATCTTCTTCTTCAATGAAATATTATCTTTCTTCATGGGAATAAAATTAGGTTTCCTACCATTAAGTTGTCATTGATTTCTATCACAACTATTCCTACTTCTTCCATTCTTATAGTTAATGGATTTAAAAATAAAGAAATATAATTTATATTAATATCCATAAAAGGAATTTATTCTTTCTATTGAAGGATATGGATTCATTTTTCATAAGCTATTTCCACAAGATTTTCCATTTAAATATATCTTGGCCTCTCTATAGTAGGAAATGTTATGACTAAGGAATCCATAAAAATGCCACTTCATAAGTGGAAATATCTATCCTTCATAACCTCTCTAAATTTTGAACAATTATTCAAGAGACTTGGTTGGTGATAATTTTGTGATGGATTAGTACAATATCTCACCTCCTACTATCCTTTATACAAGTCTATTGAAGCATTTATTATAGATACTCCAACATTAAAACCAATCTTATAATTTACCTTTTTAGGAATAGTTGTTGTGTAGTCCCCTAATTTCTTAGAATCACAACCAACTCCCCAATTTCATTTATTCTTTGGTTTTTTATCAAGAATCTACTCAAAACTTTTTGAACTTGTTCTTATTCTCTATAAGAGTTCTTTATCTAATAATTTCCCAAAATCTATCTTCATTATTGGACCAACTTTATTCGTTTACTATTCATGTTTTATTATCAAGGTAGTGACTTCTTTATCAAGGGATGCAGCCCACTTTTCATTTTCATATAAACAAGCATTAAGGCAATAAATTTCCTTAACCAACTCTTCAATATTTAGTTTTAGCACTATTACGAATCTTGTTCTTTATTAACTGGATGAAAGATCTTCTAACTCATTATGTAGTTAGTATATCTCATCCTCAAGATGATACATATATTCTAAGGATTCTTTTAACAACACACGACATTTTTATTTTTATTTCCTTGAAAATAAATATTCTCAAGACCCCCCCCACCCCCACCTCATTTTCTACCTTGATATCTATAACACCATCATTTTCATTAAAATTTTCTATCTCATATTTTTCTTTTTCAATTGTGATTTTCATGGAATCTTTTATATATGATTTAAATTCAGTTTTTTCTTCTTCTATGTAATATTTATAATATGTGACATACCAGACTCGGTTTCCATGTAACTTGTGCCCAGAACCCAGTTGGTCACATGACCCCTGACACATCTCCCCATAAGCCAGTTGCTATCTAAACTGCATGGGTTTAACGGTAAATCAGTGGGGAGACTATACCCCCATGTTATAGAACACAGTGGATGGAAGATAAATAAGTAGTAGTGGAAGCATAAAAAACAAACATATAATGTGAACTACTGAAGAATAACAGATACATCAAAAGACTATGTAATATAATAAAATCCATGCAGGAAGTGTCTGATATAGATATACATGCTTGACATGATAATACAAAATGGGAATAGGAAAGAGGATGTAGGAATACAAGTACAAGATTAAAAATTAAAAAAAAATCCTGAAGATGCTCTATAGTATCTCGATCCTAGGACCAATCCTCTGATCTTAAACTTAGCCTAAGAAAAAGAGTCACATCTAGATGAGGGGTCTTTTCCCCTATCCATACCTACAGTTAAAAAGTCTGCTTGGGTGCCAATGGTGGCCTGAGTAGGGTGTGAGATAAATATCATTAGGCCACCACCAATGGTGTCTATGTGTAATCTGAGTGGCAATCATATGTAAATAGTGTGCAGTTAACAGCATGAAGGTAAATAAAAACATAACAAACAATTACCCTCCCATTCATGTTCCTAAGGGAAACTTTATGGGTTTACCTACTTGTAGCTCAATTTTGGCATGTCTGATCAAGTCACAATGTATACATTTATATAACTCACACAGGGGTCATCATGCCTCTTATCTGTACATTTATAAGTCTATCCCAAATTTTATCATGCCTTTTTCCACATAGATATATATATCACTGGCACGAAGATCGGGATGCCTTCCTCCATTAAGAGATATGCACAACTTGCATGAAGTTCAGTATGTCTTTTTCTATAAAGAAATATACATAATTTTCATGGATTTTATCATTACCCATTCCCATATATTCAGATTATCTCTTAATTATAGAAAATACATAAGCATTTAAAATATATAATGTAAGGAAAACCATCCTACATCATCTAAAATTAAAGAATCAAACCAATTATGAAATGACTTTAAAAATAATTCAAGTCAGCAGAAAACAATTCTATTTGAGAAAAATCATTTAAAGGAATTAATACATGCCATACTAGGAAACCTATACGGTCAACCATTCCATTTTCCTAACATGTAAATTCCATTTACAAGGCCTCAAGTCAAAGGTAAAATCCATATCAAATAGTCATCTGGTCAAATAGAAAATTCCATGCCTAAGAGTTCTAAACTCCCATGGGGGTTTCTTGGGGTAATGAAAATACACATGGAACAATGGCCAAATAAAATTAAAACCATGTTGGAGAATATGAACTATAGTTTTACAGTTTAGGAAAATTAACCTAATATGGGAAATTTGGGTGGAACACCCCTTGGGAGTCCATATAAAGAAAGGTTAATATCTATACCCCTAATCATTAGTCAATTAACCTATGTCATCACACTATAGTTAATTATACATGAAGGAATCAACCCAACACAGAAGCTCAGCAAAGGTCGGCCCACGACATATGAGATTAAATATAAAATAAACAAAACTCAAAAGGAAAACTATGTGACCACCTACCTTAGTGTAACACCCCAATTTTTTAAAAAATAAATGAAATGCATGAAACATTGTTTTAAGTATAAATTTATAACTAGCCTTTAAACATAATTTTTCTTCTTCTATATTTTGAATTTCGAAAAAACTGTCATCTAAAATTATGTTCAGTAAGTTATTTAGAGTCTAATGGAACCAACTTGTTTTTTTGGTGAATAGTAACATACCCTTATGAATAGTAATATGAACCTAATGAATAGTAAATTTTACTATTATTTTAGTTTCTTAAGGATTTAATATAATGACATCTTGGTTAATTTTTAATGTGATATAAAAGTAGTTATAGAATTAAAATTGTAAATTTTTAAATTAAGTATGATTTTATTTAAAAATTAAATTAAAAATGTTTAGAAAATTATTTTCAAAAAATAAAGTTCATTTTTTAATTCCACATGTCGCAAAATGGTTAGGGTGAATTTTTGGGATTTTTCTGAAAAATCTTGAATTTTTTATGAATAGTGAAATACGGTAAAATACTATATATTCAAATTATCAGTTAAATACATTATTTATGACATCATAAGTGATGTAAGACAACATGGTTAGAACTAAAATTCCATTATTACTATTTGGGGTCACATTAATTATGATTATTCATAGTCATGAGAAAAAATATTATAATAATGATTAAAATAATGCTAAATACCTCCTCTCCTCCAATATAAATACCACCCTCGTTATCCTCTTACTCCCACACCTCTAAAGCCTTTTACCTTACCTATGTTCTACTTAAAAATCCTCCCAAGACTCTTATCCATGTTCTAGAGCTTCTGGTCTCACCAGAAGTCCAAAACTAAAGGCCTAAAGAAGGATCTCAAGGAGAATAGATCACGAGGTAAACATCCTCTTTTGTTTTCTTTATTTTCTTTAATTTTTTGTTATTATTTTTAATTTCTATTTGATTATGTTAGGATATGTCATTACATATCCCCCTTAATTTATATATTATGTAATAATGATTATATACCCATTTTCTCTCATCAAAATATTTTTGGAAATTTTAAGTGACGCTAATAGGATGCCAAATTTTCATAAGAGATTTCTCATCTTTTCTTTTATTTTAAGATTCCCTTATTTTATTTTTATTTCATCACCTCCCCTTACCCAATAAGAATTAATGATCTATTATCTTAAATATTCTATATTTCATCATGTTTATGTAATACTCACCATTAAATTTCTTCTTCTCTCCCACTTATTCGAGAGATTTAAACACCATTTGTGATGTGTGGATTTACCAAAATTGTGGACAATGTAATTTCATTTTCTTTTACTTATTTCAAGGTTGGTCATGAAACCATTTTCATTTTTGAACCAGATTTTAATTTATTTATTATATCATATATATTTATATGGAATCATTTTGTACAAATGTGATTAATTTATAATACAAAATGAGTACATTACGATCGAAGAATCGCCAAAATGACCTAAACAAATATCAATAATGTTTTAACTTGTGAATAATCATCATTTAAAATTTAAAAATGATAAATGGTATAATTTATGGTTATTGAAATATTTAAATACCATTCCATTCTAATTCTAGAGTTTCACTCCCAATTGACAGGAATATCCATCATGAATCGATCATGGAAACCATGTAAAGAACGCACAAAAAACAATGTGAATAACAAAATATTACTAATAAATTTATCGAATGATGTTATAAAATGATCATATAAGGTGTTATAAACATTAATATGTTCCATTAATATATTAATAACACTCTTTTAACCATTATACAGGATGATTAAACACATTTAAGTTTAGAAGAACTCGAGATAAGGTAATTCTTAACCCAATTTCCATTCTTTGGGTTAACCTTATTATTTATTAATTATGTGGTATTAAGACTATTGGTGTGATGATTTTTTTTTATATATTATGTTTAACTATGTGTATTTATATTTTATACACATACCCATTACATTCTGTTAATTATCACTCTAATTATATTTTAAGGGACTTTCTTTTTAAAATCCTTTTAAAACTCTCATTAATAAATTTTAAAAGGGTTGTTTTTTATATGTATATGGCATGATTTATTTCTTATGATTTTCAAGATACTTTATTACCATGATATGTTCCTTATAAATTATTTTTGTTGGTTTGAGCCCATGATAGCTCAATATATGTTGGGTTGTTCCCATTATAGCTCATGATATGACGGGTGAGCCCCATTATAGCTCTCTAATGCATTGGGTACTCCATAGATGGAAGTTGTAAAAAAGTTTATTCCATGTGTAAGGGTGAATATAATAGTGATAGGGTAAATATGTCCCAAGGAAACTACATTATGTTTCTATGCATATGTGTTTCTATGATTATGGGTTTTATTGGTTTTTATGTTATCACTTGACTAAAAATTTATTTATTTATATCCCTTTATGAGTTTTACACTCATCACAAGTTTTTAAAAAAAAAATCATAGGATATAAGGATGTGTAACAGAAAGAATGGAGTCATGGTGTTTGATATAGAGTTTTTTTAAAGAAATCATGTTTTATGTTTCAATGTTTTATATTTTGAAAAAATGGATACTATTTTAGTAGTATCCTCTTGTATGAATGTGTTAATTCATGTATGTATGATATCATAATTCTTTATAACTCTAAACCCAAAAATATCCTCAATGTGTAATCATTTATGGTCTTCTTTAAAATTAAAGATTAAGTAACGTTTTAAGGTCGGGTCCTTATAGTTTTATCAAAGCATGGTTTAGATAACTTTGGGGGTTAGGATGATGTTAATAGAATACCATAAATGAATTTTACTCAATGATTAATTTTAAATGTTATAGAATTTAAATATTACCATGTTGCTTCGAATACGATATGTTTGTTCAAAATGGTTTTCCACAGAAGAAACGGGGAAACTGAAGTAGGAACCCACCAAGAGCCTGATGTTTGTCTGAATTTACTGTCTGAAATGATGGGAATCAGAACCGAGCTATTTATGATAGCAATGGCTCGTTGACTCAAGAAATAAATTGGGGTTTTATACATTCTAGATATCAACATGAGATACCACAAACAAATATGTATTTTGTGGAGCATTTTATAAGGCAACATCCTCCATCATTCAATGGAACCACAGATCCAGTGATAGTATAAGGATGGATTAATGCTCTAGAAAATATATTTGATGTCATGGGATGTTTGCAACATCAAAAGTTAATACTATACATTTATCATTTGGAAGGTGAATCTGATCATTGTTGGTCTCTGGTTAATAATACGAGAGAAATAGATTATCTTCATAGTCTGGACTGGGATGATTTTAAGAGTGTTTTTCTCGAAAAATATTTTTTCAAAACTGATCGACTCAGAATGGAGAAACAATTCTTGGAAATATAGCTGAAATATGATGATTCTATGGAAAAATATGAATCCAATTTTACAAGATTGGTTATGTACATACTATATTTTACTTGGGATTTTTAAAGTAAAATTAATAGATTTTACTCTTGTTTGAACCAATTTTTGTGAAGAGATTTAGCTTCACGAGAGTTTAAAATCAATGATAAGCTTGTTCTTTGTGCTAAAAAAGTTAAGATGGAGTTTTCTAATACATATGTGGATCTTTATGACAAGAATAAGAAGCAGTCATGTTGGAAAGAAATGGGTAAGAACTCCTCAATGAAGTCTGGAGGTAAGAAAATCAATTTCCCTTATTGTGAAAAGTGTGGTAGAAGGAATCTAGGTGAATGTCTTGTAAATTCTGGGAAATTATACCGATGTGGAATGTTTGGAAACATGTCTCATGAGTGCAAGGAAAATGGTCTGAAAATTAATGAGAAGATGACGGTGATATGCTTTAACTATAAGAAATTTGATCATTTTGTTAATGTTTGTCTGAAGCTAGTTACTCAAGTGGGGAATCAATAAGATTGGAAGAAGAAGGGTTTGGTAAAATCTTTTTCAACCACATAAAAATATTTTGAGCTATCAAATGTGGTTGTATCAGGTACATTTCTTGTTATTACAGATTTCACAAATGTGGTGTTTAATTCAGGCTCTACACATTTCTTCATTCTTGAGAAATTTTCAAAAAAATTGGGAATTCAACCTCATGAAATGAAACTAGATATCATGGTAAAAACACCTGGAGGAAATATTTTGGAAAAAAGAAATTATAAGAATATTATTATCCTTGTCTATGGAAAGAGTTTACCTAAAAACCTTGTTTTTTTCTTGTAGTATAGTTTGATGTTATTTTAGGTATGGACTGGCTTTCTTTTTTATCATGATATAATAGATTGCATAGAAAAAGAAGTTGTTTTCAGAAATAATTTCATTTTGTGTACAATAATGAACCGATACCATTAATTATATATCAGAAATCTAAGAAACTAATAAAATAATTAAATGAATGTTATCTTTCTTATATTTTTGAAGATAAGGGAACTATCTAGATTAATGATGTACAAGTGGTAAACAAATACTTGGATGTTTTTACTAATGTTATTCCTGGTTTTATTCCTAATCGATATGTTGAGTTTACTATTGAATTAGTTCTTGATTCTAATCTAATTTATAAATCCCATTATCGAATGGACCAAATGAAACTTCTAGAATTAAAAAGTCAGTTGCAGGAATTATTATATAAAGGTTTCATCTGACCTAGAGCTTCACCATGGGGGCTCTTATCTTTTTTTAAGAAAAAATATGGTTCAATGAGACTTTTCATCTATTATAGATCCTTGAATAACATTACTATTAAAAACAAGTATCATTTTTCTCATATTCATGATTTGTTTGATCATCTCCAAGGAGTGCAGTATTTTTTGATGGTTGACATGAGGTCAGGGTACCATCAGTTTAAAGTAAAGGATAAAGATGTCCCGAAGACTACGTTCCATACTAGATATGGTCATTGTGAATTTGTAGTTATTCCTTTTGAGTTAACAAATTCCCCTATTGTATTCATGGATCTTATGAACAGAATATTTCATGAGTTTTTGGATAAGTTTGCAATTGTGATTGTTGGTGACATTCTGGAATATTTTAGAAGTAAATAGGGGCATTAAAAACATCTAAGGATTGTTTTAAAAACCTTAAAAGAAAAGAAAGTATGTGGAAAATTCTGAAACTGTGTGTTTTGGTTGAAACAACTTTATTTTCTTAGGAACATTGTAAATAAGAATGGAATAACAATTGATCCTGTCAAAACAAAAGTGGTTTATGAATGTCCAAGACCTAAAAATGTTATAGATATTTTTAGTTTTATTGGATTAATAGGTTATTTCCATGATTTTGATAAAAAAATTGCATGGTTATCTTTTCCACTATCTAAGATAACACAAAAGGGGTAAATTTTGTTTGGACATAAGAATGTGATGTTTGTTTTCAGGAACTGAATAAGAGATTGGGGAATTCTTAATTTTTAGCCTTGCCTTTCTGAAATGGTGAGTCTATCATCTTATTGATGCTTCATTGAAGGGACTTGGTTGTGTTTTGATGCAGAATGATCAAGTAATTTCTTATGATTCTAGAAAAATAAAACCTCATTAGTTAAATTATCCCACACATTATTTTCAATTGGAAGCTGTGGTTTTTTATTTGAAAATTTGGAGGCATCATTTATACAGAGCCAAATTTCAAATATATACTGACCATAAAAGTCCGAATTATATATTAACTTAGAAGGAATTAAAAAATGAAGAGAATTTGGATTGAACTGATAAAGGATTATGATTTCATGATCAATTAATATCCTGGAAAAGGAAACAATGTGGAAGATTCCTTGAGTCAAAAATATCATGATTCATCAACCATGTTACATTTAGACCATGATATATTGATTAATTATTTGATTAATTTTGGATTAGAAGTTGTGAGTGTAGGGAATACATCTGTTTTGTTTCTAGTTTCAGTGCAGTCATCATTATCAGACGGAATTAAACTATTGTAGAAGGAAGACTGTGAGCTACAAGAAAAAGATATAATTGGTAAAAATGGGTATGTTTCTAAAATTTAGCCTTGATAAAGATTGTGTTTTTTGATTTGGAAAAGGTATTTTATTCCTTGTGATTCCCAATTAAATAAATATTTGTTGTGTGAAGCTAATTGTTATCCATTTTCAGCTCATCTTGGAAGTACTAAGATGTACAGAGAACTTTGGGAGTATTACTGGTGGGATGGAATGAAAAAGGATATTGCAGAATTTAATGTGAAATGTTTTTCATGTCAACAGGTTAAATAAGAGAGGTAGTTACCGAAGGGGATGCTCCATCCCTTTATATTTCTAGAGTAGAAATGCGAAAAATATATCCATGGACTTCATGGTGGGACTACCTAAGACTTCTTGAGGTAACAATGAGATTTGGGTTTTTGTTGATCAGATGAAAAAATCTGAACATTTCCTTCTTATTCGAGGTACAATGTCGTTGGATCACCTTTCTAAATTGTACCTCAAATATATTGTCAGGTTACATGGAGTTCCTCTTTCTATTATATCTAATCGGGATCCCAGGTTCACTTATAACTTTTGGAAGGGGCTTCCGAATGTCGTTGGGAATAGAATTAAATTTCAGTACAACTTTTCATCCTCAATCAGATGGGCAGTTAGAATGAACGATTCAGACTTTGGAGGATATGATTTGATCTTGTTCAATGGACTACCAAGGATGTTTGGATCAACATCTTTCTTTATTTGAGTTTTATTATAATAAAAATTTTCATTCCAATATATAGATGGAACCTTTTGAGTCATTATATGGGAAGTGGTGTCAAAATACAACTTTTTGGGATGATGTTGGGGAAAAGAAGTTGATGGGACCATAATTAGTATAGGAAGTGGCTGAGAAGGTGAATATGATCCAGTAGCACATTAGGATAGCTCAAAGTAGGCAGAAAAGTTATGCAGATAAAAGAAGGAAAGCCTTCTCTTTTGAGTTAGGTGACCATGTTTTCCTTCAAATCTATCCTTGGAAAAGTGTGATGCATTTTGGTAAGAAAGGAAAGCTAGGTCTGTGATTCATTGGTCCTTTAGAAATATTAGAGAAAGTTGGACTAGTTGCATACTGAGTAGATTTGCCTCTAATTTTATCTTAGGTACATAATTTTTTTCATGTTTCAATGTTGAGAAAGTATCTGCCAAATTCATCACATGTCGTGAGCCTAGAAGTAGTTTAACTAGAAGAGAACCTTTATTATGTAGAGAGGCCAGTTTAGATTATTTATCATAGGGAACCAATATTTAATAATAATTTAATTTACCAGGTAAATATTTTTTGGGGAAACCACATGGTTTAAGAAGCAACATGGGAATATGAAAATGTTATGAGGGAATAGTACTATCACTTTTTTAATGAGTAAATAAAATTATGAGGATGCAATTTCTAGAAGGTGAGGATAAGGTAACACCCCAAGGTTTTAAAAAAATTAAATGCATGAAACTTTGTTTTAAGTGGATTTTTATAACTAGCCTTTAAACATAATTCTTCTACTTCTATGTTTTGAATTTCGAAAAAAACAGTCATCTCCAATTGTGTTCAGTAAGTTATTTGGAGTCTAATGGAACCAACTTGTTTTTTTTGTGAATAGTAACTTACCCTTATGAATAGTAATATGAATAGTAATATTACCCTAATTAATAATAAATTGTATTATTATTTTACTTTCTCAAGACTTTAAGATAATTACATCTTTGTTAAATTTTCAATGTGATATAAAAGCAGTTATAGAATTAAAATTGTTAATTTTGGAATTAAGTATGATTTTATTTAAAAATTAAATTAATAGTATTTAGAAAATTATTTTCAATAAAAGGAGTTCATTTTTTAATTCTACACATCAAAAAATAGTTAGGGTGAATTTTTGGTATTTTTTTGAATTTCTTGATTTTTTGATGAATAGTGAAATACGGTAAACTGTCGTATATTCAAATTGTCAATTAAATACACCATTTATGACATAATAAGTAATTTAAGATTACTTAGTTAAAACTAACATTACATTATTACTATTTGGGGTCACATTAATTATTATTATTCATAATCTTGAGAAAAAATATTATAATAATGATAAAAATAATTTTAAATACCTCCTCTCCTCCACTATAAATACCACCCTCATTCTATTCTTCCCCCCAAACCTCTCAAGCCTTGAGCCTTACCTAATTTCTACCCTATAATCCTCCCAAGATTCTTTCTCACGTACTAGAGCTTCTGGTCTCACCAAAAGTACAAAACCAATGTCCTTAAGAAGGATCTCAAGGAGAAGAGATCAAGAGGTAAACATCCTCTTTTGTTTTCTTTATTTTCATTCATTTTATGTTATTCTTTTTAATTTCCTTTCTCTTATGTTTGGATATATCATTTAATATCCCCATTACTTTTCATATTATGTAATAATTATGATATGACCCTTTTCTATCATCAAAATAGTTTGTGGAATTTTAAGCGACGCGGTTATGCTACCAAATTTTCGTAGGGGATTTCTCAACCTTTATTTTATTTCGATATTCCCTTCATTTATTTTTATTTTCTCATATACTCTTACCCAATAGGAATGAATGATCCAATATATTACATGTTTTTTATTTCATCAAGTTTATGGAATAATCACCATTACATTTCTTCTCCTCTCACACTTATTCAAGAGATTAAAACATCGTCTGTGATGTGTCAATTTACCGACATCGTGGAAGATGTGATTTCAATTTCTTTTACTTATTTCAAGGCTGGTCATGAAACCATTTTTAAAGTTGAACCATATTATTATTTATTTATTATATTTTATATAAGGTTTTGGAATTATTTTGTACACATGTGATTAATTTATAATACAAAACGAGTTCATTACAATCAAAGAATCGCCAAAATGACCTAAACAAATATCAATAATGTTTTAACTTATAAATAATCCTTGTTTCATAATTTAAAATTATAAATGTTATAATTTATGGTTCTGGAAATATTTAAATACCATTCCATTCAAATTCTATAGTTCCACTCCCAATCGACAAGAATATCCATCCGGAACTGATCATGGAAACAATGTAAAGAACGCACCTGAAACAATATATATAACCAAATATTACAAATAATAATATGTTTCATCAAGATATTAATAAAACTATTTTAACCATTATATAGAAGGTTTAAACACATTTTATTTAATAAGAAACCAAGGTAAAGGATTTCTTAACCCAGTTTCCATTCTTTGGGTTAACATTATTCTTTATTCATTATGTGGTATTATGATTATTGGTGTAATGATTTTTTTTGTTTATATTATGTTTCACTATGTGTATGTATATTTTATACATATATCCATTTCATTCTATTAATTCTCACTCTAATTATATTTTAAGGGACATTCTTTTTAAAATCCTTTTAAAGCTCTCTATAATAAACTTCCAAAGGATTTTTTTATATGTATATGACATCAGTGGTTTCTTATGATTTTCAAGATGATTTATTACAATGATTTGTTTGTTGGACATTATTTATGTTGGGTTGATCCCCTGATATCTCAATATATGTTGGGTGGATCCCATTATAGATCAAGATATGATGGGTGATCCCGATTACAGCTCCCCAATGCATTGGGAACGCCAGAGATGGAAGTTGACCAATAGGTTATTCCATGTGTAAGGGTTAATGTAAGGGTGATATGGTAAATATGTCCCAATGAAACTACATGATTTTTCTATGCATAAGTGTTTCAATGATTAGGGTTTTTATTTGATTTTATGTTACCACTGGACTAACGCATTCTTTCTTTATATCCCTTACTGAGCTTTATACTCATAACATGTTTTTAAAATGTTTTTCACGGGATATAAGGATATGTAAGAGAAATAAGGAATACATGATGTTTGATATGGATTTTTGTTAAAGAAATCATGTTTTAAGTTTTAATGTTTTGTATTTAAAAAAAATGGATACTATTTTAGTAGTATCCTCTTGTATGAATTTGGTATGTCATGTATGTAAGATATCCTAATTATTTAAAACTCTAACCCCAAAAAGAACCACAATGTGTAATATTGTATGGACTTGTGTAAAATTCAAGATTATTTAACGTTTTAATGTTGGGTCCTCATACTTAGGGTCATAGATGATGCCTCACTGAGTATCAAAATCATATTCAGAGCAGGTTGGAGTAGATATTAGTTTCATTCCAAAGCCCTAAAAATAGGGTGAATGAGCATGCATCTAAAGAGCACAACAGATAGTGAAATTTAGAAAGTATGGAGGATTATGAAGGGTTAGCATTACCTTGGCCTTTCTGATTCTTCTGACAGATCGAGAAAAAGTCATGGAATGAAGAATTTTCAAGTGATTGAAGAGGAGGAGGGCCTGAGAGTTCAAGGAGGTTAGTACTGTTAGGTCAAAAAATTCTATGAAAAAGACACAAGAGGGGGTGAATTGTGTCCTTTTAAAAATTTCACAATTCTTTCGATTCACATAAATAGTAGATAGTGTTGTAGATGTTTTTGTATAAGAGTGTGTGTAGCGAAAAAATAGAAAACAGAGCACAAAAATGTATAGTGGTTTGGGGAATGAAGTTCCCCTAGTCCACTCCACCAATCACCGTCTCTGCGGGCTTGGGGAATTTCACTAGTTAGGTCCTCTTCTCATAGGACCAATCCACAACTGAGTGCAAGAAGTTTCCACCCATATAAACAAGGCTAAAAATAGAGGTTTCTGGTTATTTAAATAGAGAACTGAAATATCCACAGCTTAGAATGAGAAGCTGATACTCCACCACAACTAAAACCAAGCAGCTGATACTCAAAATGATCAATAGAGATTGATTTGATAAAACAATTTAAACTACAATGTTGTAGAAGAATACAACTGACAGAAGAAGGATCTTCAACTTCATAAGAATAATAATATTTGAAATATGTCTGAAGAGATCTAGTTTCTAAAGAGATATTTTATTTTAAGAATATCAAAAAAAAATAGAGCATCACGCTTCTAGGACTGATTGTGAATATCTTAAAAATGTAGTCCTTTTTTCTTAGATGCTTGATCGTTGTAGCACTTTAAATTAATTTTCACAATAAAATATGAACAATAAAAACTGTCAACACAACCAAGAGATATTCATATGGTGTTATAGAAAACATATAATTTAAAAAGATATATATATATATATATATATACATATAAATATAATGACATATCTCGAATCAATATTTCATATCCCCAAAAGACCCCTGATAAATTAAAAGAATTCAAATTTAAAAAAATGCATCTCATATTCGTCATAACTTCCCTTAATAATATGATAGAAAATCTCTACTATAAGTGTCTATTTAAATCATTTAATATGAGATTTGAATCAGTCAGAATCAAGCTTTAAATCACCCTAATATTCCAAAAATACTGTTACAAAAAACTCTAATAAAATCACAAATTAAAATCTCTGGTGTTGAAAATTCAAACGTAAGGTTCCTTCAATAAACTAAAAAATACCAAATTTATGGTTTAACTATATATCTTTCATCCTTTGAACATAAGGTTGACAATATATGGTTTTTCACAAAATTAAGGTTGATGATCTCTATGTTTTCTTCTCAATCTTAGGGTTCCATACTTACATAGGGTTCTTTAACCATACTTTTTCTCCTTGACAAATGTAAAGTTTCATTCAAATGTAATGTTCTTTATCTATACATTTCTTCCAAGATAAGGTTGATATACCATATATGCTAATCCTTTACCATATGATTTAATAAAAATGTAGGGTATATTCCATACATTATATTCTTTAGTTTAGTGAATGTACAGTGTTTCAAGAAAATGATAAACCGTGAACAATATTTCCAAAATATGCTTAACAGCATTCCAAACACTTAAACGAATATTTTTCATGAATAAATAATTGAGTATTATTCAAAAATAAGAATTATAATGAATATAAATTTCCAGAAATAAACTTAAAATAAGATCATTAGTAAAATAGACAAGGGTATTTGTTAGAATAAAAATCAATAATATTTATATATTATTATTGAGACAATATATTCCCAATAATCTCCCTATTTTTTATGATCACAAAACCCAAAAATTCAAAATATAAATGTAGTAACATAATTTATAATTCTCTAAACATAGAGTGAATTAAATTTGATTTTAGAGAATTATTTCGATAAAACAAATGTTTGTGTTTATCCAAATTTCTCCCCAAATATTCCAAAATTTAAAAAGAAATGTTGAAATGTTGTTTTTACCAAAATTTATCCCACTTTTTGTGAGATCAAATAGAATGTAAAAAATATATTAAAACACTTTTAATGTTAGATAGATTAGTAAGTAAATTGTATAGTGAACTTATAAAGATAATGTAGACTGAATATTTTTCTATTAGACAAAAATATAAATGAATATAAAAATAATATATAGAAAAATAGAAATGAAGAAAATTTCATTAATTAGAAAATATACAAATACACCAAGGATGTGGCTTAGAAACAGAATAGTCACATGTTAGAATGAGGATAAAAGGTTGGTTTGGGTACAAAATAATTTGGCAGGAGTTGGATCATTTAAGCTTCTAATGATTTTGAGCAGCTTCAAACAAATCCTTCAATTCAGCCATCTGCAACCGTAATTTCATAATCAAACTATCTCCCATATGCATTATAAGAAGTCTGAAATAATGATTAACTTGAAAATCCTCAAAAATATTGACTTTAATAAAGTCCTTTAATCTCTCGTCGTGATTCATAAATTTTTCTAGATTCTTTATAAATTGATTCAGTATCAGTCTGATAGCAGGTTCACTCTAAGTCAGTTGATCAACAAGAAATTTCTAATTGTCCAATAAAACTGACATAGGAGAATTGTTACATTGAAGGTCTTAAATATAAGCATTCATGTTTTCCATAATAGATGTAATGGCTTAATATCTTCTAATCAAATTTGGACTGTTAATAGGGTTAGAATTATATATACTGTTATGATTCACTGAACTTTTCACCGATTCAAATTGACTTCCCAAGTACCACTTCAAATCTTCAAAATATGTCTTCGAAACAGCTTCAGATCTGATCATCCCAATCTCATTTAACATATATCTCTTAAAGGAATCAAAATACCTTCTATAAATAGTATTATCATTAAGTTATTGGATCTTTTTCTTCAAAATTTCAAGCTCTTTCCATAGAGTCCCATTTACTTCCTGAGACTTGTTAAATTTAATCACAATTTCATCAAATTGATGAGACAATGAATCAGATGTCCCTTCATCTACATTTAGTGTCTCTTCAAAAAATAGGCAAATAATTTTCCCTGATATCTCCATATATTTTTCATTTGAAAATTATTGATTGTCAAGTACTTCAGTCTTATCTCAAGAAACATGATCTGATTGTTCCATAGTTTTATTCACAACCATATTTGTAACATTAGTTACTTATTTCTGTACAAATTATTATTCTTAAGTATCTTCTTTTGGAATAGTTTCTTCTTGAATATTCACTTCATCTTGAATATTCACTTGTACTTGATCACTGATCAGAGGTACAATCAGAAGCTCTCTATCTTGACTATCCACTGGAATTTATTCTTCAATAAGCGGTTCGTATAAATGAACTTAGTAGGTTTCTTATCCAGAATCCAAAACAAGTTCTTCAAATTGTTAAGAATATCTACTTCTTGGTTTCATAACAAGTACCTATTGACTTTTTCCTTCCTCAACTTCCTTTACTTTGGTATAAATCATAAGAATCCTCTGAGTCAGTTGAGAAATTTCATATGTTCTAGATTCAACTACACCCTCCTTTCAAACAGCTCCTTTCTCCCCCTGAGCAAAATATCCTGAGATCTTTTCTTCTTCTACACCAACTGGTAAAATATTTCCTTTCATTGTACTCTGGATTAATCCTAATTTCTATAGAGTTTCAGCATTTAAAACATTGCTATGATGACACTTAATCCTCGAATCTACTAATAAAGTCATATCCCTTTTAAACAAAATTCTAGATATTATTCTTCCATATGGATAGATATTCATCTTATTATCCAATTTAAGGAAATAGTGGAAATACCTAAACATATATCGCATAAAATTCATCTTATTATCAATTAGAAATAAAAACATGAAGTACATATCAGGGTATAAAATTTTCTCTATCTCTTCCATACTTGGTGCAATATAGTTATGAATGAACTTAGCCCAGATCTTATGATCTTCCTCAACATCCTTAACAAACATTTTTCTTATATTTGTTGAGTTAAATAGAAAATACATAATTTCATTGGAAGAATGATTCTTTTCCCTAACCTATTGAATATCGAAGTGAAAAACTCATTCATGAGGGCAGTCTAAAGTTTACAAAACTTCAGTTAATGAAATCAAAAAATCCTTTCCTTCAATACTTAATAGAATCATATCCTCAGAATCACCAAAAATAAACATTACACTCTTATAAAAAATAGTTTAGTTCTACCTTATAGAGAAATTTTGAATTGATGTAATTGAAAGGAATCTCCAGCCCTTGAAATTCCAATGCCTATTTTTGGAGAACGTTCATCTAATATAACCAATCAAAATCAACTACTTTTCCTTGAAGTATTTTTCTTCTTGTAACACATTTTTTCTTTGAATCACTTTTATCTCCTTCTTAAACATTATTGGTTTTCTTTATTTCAAAAAATCTGAAAGTATAAGGTTTTAGGGTTCTAGGGTTTGGAAGGAAAAAACAAGGGTTTTAGTTTAGATGAAAAGATTTTGGTAAAAAAGGGTTTGGAAGACGAAGGGTTTCTGATAGGTGACACATATCCTTGTTTCCCAAGTCACAAAATAATTATAAAAAAAATTAATTATTATGTAGTGTAAATAGGTTTAAGATTAAATAAGATAACTAAAATATATTAAGATAAAAATATGAAAAATAAATTAGTTTTATAGTAATAAATATAAAAATAATGTCGAGTAAAATAAAATAAAATTAAATAACTTATTTAAAAATTAAATAAACCTATCCCCCCTTAATAAAATAAAAACTTACATTGGTAAGTGGTTTAGTAAAAATATCATGTAATTGATATTTATTGTTAACAAATTCTAAAGATATATCTTTTTTAAGAACATTATCTCTTATAAAATGATGTATAATATCAATATGCTTAGTTATAGAATGAATTATGGGATTTTTTGAAATATTTATATCACTTGTATTATCACATAAGATAGATGTACTATTTAAATTAAGTCAAAAGTCCATTAGTGTTTTTTTCATCTACAACACTTGCACACAACAATTTTCTGCAGATACATATTCTGCTTCGGCTATTAATAAGGAAACTAAGTGTTTTTTCTTACTTGACCATGACAATATCTATTTTCCTAATAAGTTATAGGTTCTTGAAGTACTTTTTCTATCTAATCTACAACCTCCAAAATCTGCATCTAAATATGATAATAAATTAAATTTAGAAGTTTTTGGATAAATAATATATTGTAAAATAGGTCCTTTAAAATATCTTAAAATCCTTTTGACAGCAATAAGATGTGATTCTTTAGAATTTGTTTAAAATATGGCACATAAACATAATGAAAACATAATATTTGGCCTACTATCACTAAGATATAATAAACTACCAATCATAGCTCTATACAACTTGTTGTCCACTGGTTTTCCAGCTTCATCCAAAATATGTTTAATATTAGTACCCATGGGAGTTGAATATTTTTTGTAGTTCTCAAGACCAAATTTTTTCAATAAATTAGTAATATATTTTCTTTGGTTTAATAAATTTCCATAATCTTTTTGATAAATTTGAATCCCTAAAAAGAAATTTAATTCTCCCATCATGTTCGTCTCAAATTCTTTTTTCATGAGTTATGAAAAATCATTACAACGTTTTTTATTTGTTATTCCAAAAAAACATCATCAACATAGATTTGAACTAATAATAAATTAGAACAAACTATTTTCTTAAAAAGGTTTGGATATTCCAAACCAACAATAAATCCATTTTTCAAAATAAAAGTACTTAATCTTTCATACCAAACTCAAGGTTCTTTCTTAAAGCCATAGAGAACTTTATTATGTTAAAAAACAAAATATGGTTTTTGAGAACTTTCAAAACCATGAGGTTGTTCAACCTAAACTTATTTCGTTAAATAAACATTTAAAAAGGAATATTTGACATCAATATGATATAATATAAAATTCATATGAAATTTATAAGCTAAAATGATTCCAATATAATCTAATTAAGATAAATGAGAAAAGGGTTCATCATAATATATAATTTCTTCTTGATTATATCCTTTAGCTACTAATGTAGCTTTATTTCTAGTTATAGTCTCTTGATCATATTGTTTATTTCTAAATACCCATTTTGTTCATATAACTAGATAATTTGATGGTATTTTAACTAATTCCCAAACATTATTTCTTTTAAACTGGTTCAATTTTTCTCTCATTGTTGACAAACAACTTTCATCTTATAAGGATTCTTCAAAATATTTAGGTTCAAGTTGTGATATAAAGGCAGAGAATTAAACTAAGTTTCCAATATTTCTTGTAGCCCTTATTCCTATGTCTAGATCTCCTATAAAAGTTTCTAAAGGATGATTATTTAGGGTTATAGACTGTCTAGGAAGAACACTTTTCAGTTCATTAGTATCATGTTCTTCTGAACTAAACTAAATTTTATTTTCAAACTGATTTTTCAGGTTTTCAAGTCTCATGTTATCAGAAGAGTCGGTAGATTGATCAGTTTGATCTTTGTCTTTGTTAAAAGGGTCAGTTTCATCAAAATTCACATGAAATGATTCTTCAAACAATTCTTAACTTTTTATTAAATACTATATAATCTTTAGAAGTTGCAGAATATCCTAAGAATATTCCTTCATCAACTTTTGGATCGAACTTACCAAGATTATCATTGGTGTTCAGGATATACACCATGAATCCAAAAACTTTAAAGTACTTTACCTTAGGATTTTTGTTATTTCAATGTTCATAAGGTTTCTTTTTGAAAATAGGCCAAATTAAAACTCTATTTATTATGTAAAAGGCTGTGCTTATAGCTTCTGCCTATAAATATGTATGAATACTGTATACATTTAGCATAGTCCTAGCCATTTATTGAATAGTTATATTCCTTATTTCAATAATTTCATGTTGTTTGATGTGTTCTTGGTGTAGAAAAGTTGTGTTTAATAACCATGTTTGATAAAAAGAAATTTAATTCTTGATTATCAAACTCCCTACCATGATCACTTCTTAACGAAATTATTTTAAGACCTTTCCCATTTTGAAATATTTTGCAATAAATTTCAAAACAGTAAAATCTTCATTTTTTAGTTTTAGAAAATAGACCCAGGTGAATCTAGAATAATCATAAACTAAAACATATACATATAATTTTATAGATAAAATTTATACTCTATATGGCCCAAAAATATCCATGTGGATAAGTTCTATGGGCTTTGATTTAGCAATTTTGTTAACAGATTTGAAGGAAGATTTGTGTTGCTTGCCAATCTAGTATGCATCACAGAATATATCACTGTCAAATTTGAGACTAGGTAAATATGAAACTAATTGTTTCTTAGATAATTTATGTTAATAATAAATATTTCAATGACCAAGTCTTCTATTAAAAATCCAAGATTCATTTATTTTAGTAGTTAACCAAATCACTTTCTGTTTACACAATGAATTTAAGTCCAAGGTGTAGACATTATCTATTCTGGGTGCTCTAAATGTAAGAAAATGATCTATAAATACAAAATAAGAATTTTTATAAAAATTAACAAAGTATCCATCATCACAGAGTTGAGATATACTTATCTGGTTATGATTCAATCCTTGTGCATACATTACTTTATTGATTTAGATAACATTTTGATTTCCAACTATTACAAGTCCAATTATCTTTATTTTTTCATTGTCACTGAAGGTGACTATACCTCCATCAATTTATGTCAATGTATTGAAGTTCTATGGATTTACACTCATGTTTCTGGAGCATCCACTTTCCATATACCATATAGATTTTCCTTTTCTATGACCTGTTTCCTACAAAGACAGTTTAAAAAACAATTGGTACCCATATCTTTTTTGGTCCATCAGTGTTAGCTAACAAAGATTTAAGAATCCAAATATACTTTGTTTTTTCATTATTTATTTCATTTAAATTAGATGAATCTTTTGAAATAAAATCTCATTTAATATCACTTATTTGAGGATTTCTCAAATAAATGTTTTTGTTGTATATCCTTCTAATCCACAAAAATGACAAATAGAAGATTTTGTATTGGGAACAAATTAATTATTATATAGTTTGGATTTTTCCCATTTACTGCCTATACCAAATATTTTCTTTCGAATGAATTTTTTTCCAAGAATTTCATTTATAATATTTTATTCTTTTGAAAATAAGAGTGCATCACTTTTATAAGTTTCTACTTCATATTGTAATTTTTTAATCTTATTTTCATGATCAGTACAGTTTATAGTATCTGATATAAATTTCTCAACTAACTCTTGATGTTGTTTAAGTAAAGTATCCCTTTATCATAAACTTTCATTGTGAATATTGTTTAAAGATTTTTGTTTCACTAATAGATATCCATATGTTTCTTCTATCATAGTAGAGTAGGCAGTAATTTTATCATTTGAGTAACTAGAATTAGAATGTGATGAATAGTAGGGTTGTACCTTCTCGTCTTTAGACATAAAGCACATATTAGCTTTCAGATTTGATTCTTGATGAGATTTTGGAGTCTTCATAAATACTCTAAGTATCCTTTATAGGTATTTTGTTTTTGTTTTCATAGTCAACATTTTTATGAAACTTCTTTTCTATCTTTCTCTTTTTACTTTTTAATTGAGGACAGTCAGGTCTTATATGACCCAAATTTTTTCATTCATAGAATCTAACTTCCCTTGACTCTTTATCATGCTTTTTGAAGGTTTTTCTAAATCCTCCCTTCTTCCTATAAAAATTGCTAAACTTTCTGGCTAATTGAGCCAACTCTATTTCAGAATTAGATGAGTCTGTATTTCTTTCTTCTCTGACATCTTGTTTCATTTTTCTATTCTGATTTTGAGATGTAACCTTTAAAGCAATGTTATACTTTTTCACTTAGAATTTTTGATCTTCAAATTCATATTTATTTTTATCTTCATACATCATTAGAGTTCCAATAAATTCTCTCATTGTCATATTCTTTATAGGTGTTGATTACCGGATTACATCTGAAACTCCATTCCATGGATTGGGAAATACTCTCAGTACTTTCATTGCTTGATCAGCTTGTTTGATAGGCTCACATAAGGATGTAATGTTGTTTATAATTTCTATGATCCTTCCATTCATTTTTGTAATAGTTTCTCCATCAAACATTTTAAATGTATTGAATTTCAACATTTTTGTTGCATACCTCATCAATATTACATTGTCAGTACCATCATAAAAAACTAAAATTTTCTACCATATTTCATAAGATGTAGAGAATTTTGATACGTGGTTAAATTCATCTATTCCAATACCACAGATGATAGTGTTCATAGCTTTATAATTCATGTCCTAGTCAGCCTCTATAGTAGAATTCCAAGATTTGGGTTTTTAAGGAATTTTGTAAGGACTAACAATCTTTTAGTATACTTTAAATCAAAGATTTTTCAAATAGATTATCATACGTGATTTATCACCTCTATATTTTTCACCATTGAAATATGGTGTGTGAACCATTGAAATTCCTTCTTTGATATTCCCTATTGATCTTTATCTGGAGATTTAATTATATATTGATAGAACTAAATAAATTCTGTTGAGCCCAACCTCTGATAAAAAATTTTAGGTCAGAAAGTCTATGAAGAAGAAAAAAGAGGGGTGAATTGTGTCTTTTTAAAAAATTTACAATTCTATTGATTCACATTAACAGTAGATAGATGCGGAAGCGTTTTTGTATAAGAGTATATGCAGTGGAAAAATAGAAAACATGGCACAACAATTTATAGTGGTTTGGGGAATGAAGATACCCTAGTCCACTCCACCAATCACTGTCTTTGTGGGTTTGGTGAATTTCACTAGTCAGGTCCTTTTCTTATAAGACTGAACCACAACTGAGTGCGGACAGTTTTCTCCCTTACAAAAAAATCTAAAAACAAAGCCTTCTGGTTCATTAAACAGAGAACCGAAATATCCACAACTTAGCATGATAATATGATACTCCACCATGACTGAAACCGAGCAACCGATAATCAAAATAATCAATAGGGATTAATCTGATAAAATGGTTTAAACTTCACAGTTTCAGTAGAAAGTAAATGATAAAATATGGATCTTCAACTTTAGAGTAATAATAATCTTTTAAATATGTCTAAAGAGATACCATTTCACAAGAAATATTTGATTTCAAAAACAGTAAAAAAACAGAGCATCGTGTTTCTAGGATTGAACATGTATATCTCTAAAATGTAGTCCTTGTTTATGAGATGCTTGATGGTTGTGGCACTGTAAATTAATTTTCACAAGAAAACTTGAATAATAAAAAATTTCAACACAACCAAGAGATCTCAATATTGTGTTATAAAAAACATCCAATCTAGTAATATATATATAAAGTTATATCTTGTATCAAGATTTCAGATCCACAAAAGAGTCCTGATAAATTGAGAGATTTCAAATTCAAAATAATACAGCTCAAAGTCATCATAACATCCCTTAAGAAAATGATAGAAAATATCCATTATAAATGGATCTTTAAATATTTTAATACAGTCTTTGAATCATTTAGAATCAATATTTAAATAGCCCTGATATTTTGAAGACTGTTACAGAAAACTCCGATAAAGTTGTAAATTCAAATATCTAGTGTTGAAAATTCAAATGTAATTTTCCTTAAAAAATGAAAAAAACCCCAACATAGGGTTAAAATACATTGTTTTCATACTTTGAATATAAGGTTGAAAACATAAGGTTATTTACAAAATAAATTTTGATGATCAATATGTTTACTTCTCAAATGTAGGGTTCCATACTTACATAGTGTTCTTTAACCATACTTTTTCTCCTTGAAAAACGTAAGCTTTCATTCAAACATAATGTTATTTATCCATATTTTCCTTCCAATGTAAGGTAGATAAAACATACATGCTTATCCTTTATCATAAAATTTAATAAAAACATAGGTTATATTCCTTGTGTTACATTCTTAAGCATAGGGAATGAACAATGTTTCCAGAAAAGGACAAACCATGAACAGTATTTCCAAAATACTCTTAAGATCATTCCGAACACTTTAAGGAATATTTATTATGAATAATATTTGAATATTATTCAAAAATAATAATTATAAAGAATATAAATTTCTTGAAATACACTTAAAATAAGATCATTAGTAAAACAAAAAAGGGTATTTGTGATCGTCAAAATCAATAATATTTATAGATTATGGTTGAGACAATACATGCCCAAAAATTACATGGGTTATATACACAGGAAGGAGAATAAAATAAAGAAATTATAACTTAAATTAGGGAGGGGGAAATGGTCATTTTTTCCTAAAAATTTTCTCTCACAGTTTTTACACGTGGTTTTCCAAACATTGTGCATGATTTTTTCCCTTATTGCAATTCGGAATGGTCCCTACACACAATTTTCCAAATCATGCAAAAACTATGTGTGAAGGAACTATAACCCTCTACAGCAGAACATACGATCATGCGCCAGGGTGGTACAGTTGCAGATAAACTGTGCGGCCTAGTCTGTTTTCCCTCTTTCAGTGCTCTGGACTCTGGATGAGCCTTGGATGCCCTTGTGACCTCCTTATCTTGTCTATAATACTTCATTAAGACAATTTCAAGATATCCAAAAGAAAAATTAATGATTATTACCTTGGTCAAATATTCGGGTTGTTACAACCTCCCCTACTTATAGAAGCTTGTCCCTAAGTTGTCATTCTGAGGGTAAAGAGGTACTGTCAGAAAAGAGTTCCAGCCACTGAGATCGTACATCATCCTCCCACTCCTAGGTCTCATCCTATACCCATCCATGATTCCATAGCACCCGTATAAGATGGACATAATTTCATTGGAGTGTCTTCATGCACCGATAAAAAATAAGTATTGGATACTCCTCAAAGGAAGCATCCATATCCATCTCAATCTCATTAGGCTAAAAGATGTGGGATGGGTATGGATAGTATTGATGAATCTGAGATACATGAATGACATCATGCATGGACCAGTATCTCTGAGGAAGTTTCAACTAGTAATCCACTAGAATGATTCACTTGACAACTTTAAAGGGTCCAATGGACCTCTGTGTTTTCTTACATTGCTTCCGTATACACCTATTCCCCAACCTAGGTGAGACATTCAAGAAAATACAATCTCCAACCTAAAACTCCAGAGGTCACCGATGATTGTTAGCATAATAATATTGTCTACACTGAGCTATCAACATATTCCTCCTGGTCAACTGGACCTACTATGAATTCTCCTACACGAGACAAGTCCTAATAATAGCTACATCCCCTGCCTCTAACCAGCATAGAGGCAAGTGAAAAGGCCTACCATAAAAGGTTTCATAGGGATCAATCTCAATGGTACCTTGGAAGCCATTTTTATAAGAAAACTCACTGAGGGGAGTGTGTTTCTCCCAAGAACCTCCAAATTCAAGAACACATGCATGATGAAAATCCTAATGTACCTAAATTATACACTCCATATGTCCATCTATCAGAGGGTGATATGTCATGCTCAATAGTACCTACATACCCAAGGACTTCTGCAACCCTTTCCAGAACTGTGACATGAAATGAGTGTATTTTTTATAAATAATATAATGATATTCTCCATGTATATGTACCAACTCCTTGACATAAATTCTTCTTAGATCAGCTACCGAAAAGGCCTCTCACACTGGTAATAAGTGTGAAACCTTCATCATATGATCAAGACAACCCATACTGCATCGTTCCCATGAGTGGATCTATGTAGTCTGGTTACAAATTCCATCAAAACATCATCCCATTTCCACTCATGAATGGAAAACATCATAAGAATCCCTACTTGACACTGATATTCCACCTTCACCTTTTGAGAGGTGGAGCATCATGTAACGAAACCAACTATCTTAAGTTACATGTTGGTCCACCAATATGGGCGTCGTAAATCTTGATACATTTTGTTCATACCGCGGTGAACCTCCCATTATGAGGAATGGAAATCCCTCGTCATCTCCTCTCTGATGTCTTCTATGACTCATACACACCCACATAGCAAAAGAGTTTCATCTATATCAATTTTCCAACCCAATGTTGCATTAGATACACTTTCTCATAGTAAAAGGCCTTCATGATAAAGACAGTTGTCTTGACCTTACTAGTTCCAAAATAGTATACATCACCATTAAGGATGAGAGAATAATCTGACCACAATCCTACTAAACCTCAACATTCATCTCCGAGAATAAGTCCATAATCTTCCATTTGTCACTAAACTCATGAAATGATTTTTTATGAGTCATTTCACTTAGAGCATCATCTACTAAATTCCATTTACCTGGAGTATAGGAAATTTTGAAATCAAACAATTGTAGGTACTCGACCCACCTACGCTGCCTGAGATTTAGATCTCATTGAGTGGAGATTTATTTGAGCCTCTTGTGGTCTGTGAACACCATGAAATGATCTCAAAATAAATATTCTCTCCAAAATTTCAAGGAATGAACAAAAAAAGAGATCTTGAGGTTTTGTATTTGGTATTTCTTCTCGTGAGGCCTCAACTGATGGGAACTATACACAATAACTCGCTCATCCTACATCAAAACAACTCCAAGGCTAATACCTGATGCATCACAGTAGACTATATAAGCCCTTCATAGATCTGATAGAATCAGTATTGGAACTGAAGTAATTCTTCCCTTCAACTTCTGAAAGGATACTGCACAAGATGTTGACCATTCTAATTTCACACCCTTCTTAGTCAAGCCCATAAGTGGTGCTTCAAGGTGTGAGAAATTACTAATGAAATTTATTTACTATCCAAAAATCCACAAGAAACTCCAAATATCAAATACATTCTTGGGATGTTCCCAATAAACCAAATCCCTCCCTTACTCTGGGTCAATAGAAACTCATGGCTCTGATATGATATGACCTAGGAAGTAAACATTATTGATCCAGAAGTGGAATTTACTAAGTTTAGAATAGAGATGATGCTATCTCGGTGTATTTAGAATGATCTCAAGATGAGTTTCATGGTTTTCTCTAGGGATATAATACACCAAGATATATTCTATGAAGACAACCATAAATGAATCTAGATATAGGTGGAAGACCCGGTTCATAGGAGCCATGAAGATAGTAGGTGCGTTCGTGAGTCTGAATGACAAAACCAGGTACTTGTAGAGACCGTACCTACTCCTAAAAGTTGTGATATGTATGTATTAAGTCCTGACATGCACCTAATGATATACTAACCTCAAATATATCTTTGAAAACACCTTTTATCTTTAGAGCTGATAAAAGAGTTCATCTATTCTATAAAAATGCTATCGATTCTTGATAGTCAGCTGATTGAACCAACGGTAATCCACGCAAAGCCTAGGGGTACTATCTGACTTCTTGGAAAAGAGGATAGGTGAATCCCAAGGATAACTATTGGGGTGTATAAAACCTTTCACTTCTAGATCCTCCAACTGATTCTTAGGTTCCATAATCTCCTCAAGTTCCATCCTATTAAGAGGAATGGTCATATGTGCTACTCTTGGCACAAGATCAATAGTAAACTCTACCTCTCACACTTAAGGTAGACCAAAGAAGTCATCAGGAAAAATATATCTAAAATTCTCCACTACCAGAGGGAATATAGAGGGTTTAAACCCCTGGTCATCAAGGTATGGACTAGAAATTTGTGTCGTAAAACTACCCATCCTCTAATGCTTGGGTCCAGCTCATGTCACACTAACATACCATTCTCTCTTATGTATATGTGCAATGCCCTCTAGTGATGTAAATGTCACCCTATGATGATAGAAGTAAATATGGTATCTATCGGGAAATAACCAATACATACCAACGATTACATCGAAACCCATCATGTTGAAAAACTTATAGGTTCCATTCAAAGAGGCAATCGCCTATCTCAAGGGGACAGTTTGGACAATGGAGAACACCCTCTGAATAGATACCTAAGGGTGTATCTAGCATCATTACACCATAAAATAACTCAACATCGAGTCCCAGACTCTTAGTGATAGCCTCAGATATAAAAGAGTGATAAGAGCATGTATGAAACAAACTAGATACTAAAGTGGAGGATACTAGAATAGTACCTCGTACTATAGAAGGTCTGACACTCTACTCCTGAAACGTAGACTGGACTGCATATAACTGGACTATACCATGGTCCTGATCCACTGTCTGTCTACCTTGGACAAGGATGCTCTACTGGCACTGAGGATCATAAGCCTGGTTTCCTCTACCTCTACCACCACCATGGCCTGATCGATCGGTGGTATTCCAGCTTCTTGACTACCGTGATCCTACTTACCTCATTCCTGGATGAGGAGTAGGTGTGTATCCATTATTACTGGTAACCTTTGGATAAACCTTGCAGAAACGGTGGATATGGAACACCCTACCACAATCTCTTCACTCTAATGGATTTTGTATATACCGCCTCTTATAATTTTCTAGCACCCCGCACTGGTGGATGATAGGAGAACTGCCCATGAAAGGATCCTAACCACCGCTACCTCTGTGAGATTTCTCAAAATTTCACTTTCACCTAGAAGAAGATCCATTATAAACCTTAGGTGTAGAACTACCATGGATTGAATTTGTAGTATCTATCATATTATGCTCTGTAATTAGGGACTGGTTGACGATTTCAGAAATAGTTTTCAACCAAAACACATTTACTTGTGATCAGATGTTGTAACACATCCCAGCCTTAAATTTCCTAGTATCCATCCGATCATCAGCAACTAAAGAAGGAGAAAAACATTTCATCTTATTGAAACAATATGAATAATACATAACTAACATGGTCCTCTGATGAAGATTCACAAACACTCTAGATATTTCATCCCTAAGAGTCTGGGGAAATAAGTAGTCATAGAAGACATTCTGAAAATCATCCCAAACCATCTCTCTATTTTGGTCTGCTTAGGTGATGACATCCCATAATCTCTTCCCTTAATTACATATCATGTAAGCATCTAGTTTTACCCACCACTCTGGAGGAATCTCTAGGTGCTCAAAGATAGAAAGATCACCTTAATCCAAGAATTCTTAGAAAGTGGTCCTCCATCCCCTGAGAAGGTAGTAGGATGTTTCTTCTAAAACTCACATGTCAACTCTACCATGATCAGGGCAAGTCACACTCCACCTTTCATATCCTGCATCATACGCAAGAATCTCTCTCAAAACTGGGTGTCGGCGCCCAGCTCAGGTATAGGAGGAAGAACCCCCGATGGCTCTACTGGAAGGATAACTGGCGGCTCAGGACCCACCGCCTTTGTAACATGATATTCACCAGCTTCAGTGTGCTTGACTTAAGGATTTCATGGCAGCATGATGCTACAATAACAGATGAACATCTAATAAGGGATTTAATCAATTTAGAGGATTGTGTTTAACAAACTAGTAAAGGTACTAAATCCTTATGATAAGAATGAACACACCTCTCTTACTGCTTCTAAATCCATGGATAGACATTATAATAGACCATAATAGGTCATAAGAATGGTAAAATACCCACTACCCACAACTAAGGTCAAGTTCGGGTCAAATTTCATTTTCCATCACATAAGTGTCTATACACATTACGAGTCAAAATATGAAACTCACTCGGATGTCATTTAAATTTTAAATTGTTCCTATATATGTGACTATATCATTCCTCAAATGGTTGAGCTAGTTGGAATGTCATTTTCTAATCCATAAGGACCCAAACACCTCATGAACCGAAGAGTGTCACCAACTAAACTCACACTATATAACTATACAAATTATGAAGAAAGGTGTCAACATAATTGTATATATGTAAAAAAACAAAAATATGAAACAAGAAATTCTTGCTGGAATTTTAAACATGACATGGAAAGATTCATGACCTATTCATAATGTTCCTATCATGATGCATGTTCTAACACTTAACCCTCATTTAATCAGGTCAAACAATGAAATCACAATTCCAATATCATCAATATCAATGACATCACAAAACATGTGAATCACACAACAACGAAAGGATATAAATAGTAATAGTATAATCAATAACAGTAATAATTCAAGAAACATGGCATGTACCTCGTACATGGGTTCATGATGCCCAAGCATAGCTTGTGACCAAGTCCCAAGCATTCCCAATATCCAATCTATTATCTCCAATTATTAAATCAAGAAAATAAATCCCCTCTAATGCCACTTTTTGATGTCCTAGAACCGGCTGCCATGCAACTCATGCCCCGAGCTTAGTTGGCTACATGACCCCTGACCCATCTCCCCAAAAGTCAGGGGTTGCTGACTAGCAGTGAGGGTGTAAGGGTGAATCATCGAGGAGACTATACCCCCATGTTAGAGTACACATCATATGAAATAGAAATAAGTAGTATAGGAAGCATAAAAAAAAACATACAAATAAACTAAAAAAACAAAGAAAAATAGATATAGCAGAATGCTAAGTAAGAGAAAAAAATCCACATAGGCAGTGTCTGATACAAATATTCATGCATGGAAAGGTAATAAAAATAGAAATAGGAACCCGGAAGTAGGAATATAAGTAAAAGATACAAAACAATCAAAATTTGGAAGCTTCTCCATAGCATCTCGAGCCTAATCCCAATCCCCTTCTCCTAAACTTTGTCTAAGAAAAATTGTTACATCACGACCAGGGGTGTTTTCCCATATCCATACCTATAGGAAAACAGTCTTCTCTGTTTCCCAAGACGACCTGAGTAGGGTGTGTGATAAATCTCAATAGGCCACCACCAACAGTGTCTATGTGTAATCTGAGTTGAACTCATAAGTAAATAGTGTGAATATAACATCAGGAAAGTAAAGAAAAACAAAAAAAACAATTACCCACTTGTTCAGGTTTCTAAGGGACATCTAATGGGCCTACCTAATTTGACTCAATGTTGGCATGTCTTCTCAAGTCACAATGTATAAATTTATATAACTGGAATAAGGATTATCATGCCTCTTATCCATAATTTTATAAGTCTAACCAAAAGTTCAACATTCCTTTTTCCTTATATAGATATATATCACTAGCATGATGTTCAGCATGCCTTCTCCCATTAAGAGATATTCACAACCAACACGAATTTTAGCAAGCCTTCATCCATAAAAAAAATATACATGATTGGCACAGAGTATATCATGCCTCACACCCATATATTCACATTATCTCTCAAGAATAGAAAATACATAAGCATTTACAATATATAATGTAATAAAACCATCCTATATCATCTAAAATTAAACAAAAAATCCAATTATGAAATTCCTTTGTTAATAAGTCAGGTCAAGGGTAAAGACGTGGAATCCCTTGAAACTATTCCATTTGATCCAAATCATTTAAAGGGATTGATCCATATCATCCGAGAAAACCTATATGGTCAACCATTCTATTTTCCTAACATGGAAATTCCATTTACAAGGGCTCAAGTCAAAGGAAAAATACATATAAAATAGTAATAGGATAAAATTGACAATTTAATGCCTAATAGGTCCAAAAACCCATGGGGTTTCTTGGGGTAAGGAAAATAAACATGTAAAAATAGCTAAATCAAATTAAAACCAATCTAAGGAACATGAACCATTGTTTGACATTTTGGGAAAATTGACCTAAAATGGCCAATTTGGGTGGAACACCTCTTGAGAGTTCATATAAATAATGAGTAGTCTCTAAACACCTAATTATGAGTCAATTAACCTATTTCATCACACTGGGGTCAATTAGACATGAATTAATCAACCCAACAAAGGTTCTCGACAAAGGTCGACCCACAACACAATGAGATTAAATATTAAATGACCAAAAATCAAAAAGAAAACTATGTGACCACCGGCCTTAGGGTTGTATATGAAGCCACACTGAGTATCGACCTCAAATTTGGAGTAGGTTGGAGTAGTTCTGAGTTTCATCCCAAATCCCTAAAAATAGGGTGAATTAGCCTTCATCTAAATAGCAAAAGATATGGTGAAATTTATCCAGGAAGGAGGAGCACGCAGGGTTAGCCATACCTTGGCCAATCAGATGATTCTAATTGATCAAGAAATGGTCACTCGAGGAAGGAGTTTCAGGTTATTAAAGAGGAGGATGTATTGATATATCAAGGAGGGTATTATATGGGTCTTTCCACTGGAAGGATAAGAAAATAAAGAAATTATAACTCAAATAATGGATGGGGGAAATCGGATTTTACCCTAAAAATTGGCTTGCACGATTTTTGCACAAGGTTTGGAAAACCGTACGAAAGGTTCTTCCCCAACCTACAAGTCTGCATAGTCCCGACGCATGGTTTTCCAAACCATTCATGGATTCCCTATAACCCTCTATAGTAGGACACATGGTCGTTCTCTTAGGGTGCACAGTTTCATTCAAATTGTATGGCCCATTCTATTTTCCCTTTTTTGGTACTCTGTGATCTAGATGAGCATCGGACACACCTGTGACATCCTTATCTTGATTATAAGAATTCATTAGGACCATTTCAAAATATCCAAAATAAAACTATTGATCTATACATTGGTCAAGGAGTTTGGTTGTTACAAATGTTTCTCTTTCTTGACCACAAGGCTCTTTCTTTGAAAATTATTCATATAATAACATCAATGTTTGATGTATCTTTTAGGGGAAAATTTTATTTACAAACTATGTATGGATTCCACCTAACTTTACACACCATAAAATCTATTATGAAACCTTCCTACAATGTATCCAAACATTCCACATATAAAACATAACAAGTGTAGCCTACCTTAAAATATACCCTTTCCTATTTTGAACATTCATTCCACTAATAAATTCATCACCAAAATCGTATTCTTCGTCTCCATATTTATTGATATTAAACTTCAACATAGATTTGAATTCTCTTTCTTTGTAATATTGATATTTTTGTCTTTTTATCTAAACACACATATCATTGGCTACCAAACTACTATGTAATACATCCATGATAGTTCAACCATGTTTATTTCTTCAATAGTAGATACTTTTGGGTTTTTAAGAGGTAGAAACCATCTTAATATTTACTTTATAAACTTCAAATCCATTATTTCTTCAATAAGTCCTTAGATTTCTTGAAACACCTCTATAATGAAATTGAAAAACCGATCAATATTTTTATCTATATACATATTAAAATAATAAAACATATTATACAAAGAATGAATCTTTGAATCCTTCACATTGTTAACCCCTTAATAAATGTTAGAAAACTTTTTCTAAAAATATTTAGCATTTATGAAACTCATCTCCTTCATATGGATCTATTTTTTCAGAGCACTAGACAAGGCATCCCAATATTTAGCATTCAAATAAAGTATGTTTATCTATCCTTCAGTCATTAATAAATATACTAAATCATTCAACAATATACCATGTTTATAAATAGATAATAAATCAATTCCTTGTGACATTAGGCGATATCTAATCTTATTCTTCCAGATTTTTTAGTTTCTATTATCAAATAAGGGGACTCCCTTATCATTAATTTTGTTCTACAAAACAACCATTTCTTTATAATATATTCATTTCTTGTAACCTCAGCTATAATAAAACTTTTTATAAACACAATACAATACACCGTAAGAGGGGGATAAATTAGGGTGTGTATTTTATTATCAACTTTAAAGATCTTACTCTTGTGTTAACAAGAGTAGAAAAAATTTGTTAGTTATAATTAATATACACAAAATTTGAATGTGGAAAAATTAAATTCAAGGACATAGTATTTTACTTGGTTTTTTTATAAGGGATAATCAAGGATAGTACATTGAATGTGTGTCAACATACCAAGAGGTAACATTATACACTATAGATATTACAAGTGTTTGGTGAGGGTGAACTATCAATCATAAGAGTACTTTCTCTTTTTGAATTCTTTCACACTGCTTTGAGTCAAGGATTTAAAAATTGAATGAAACACATAGGTTAGTTATATATATTTTAGAACATAATATTAACACTAATCCAACATGAGTGCTATAATAATCCTTCTTTCATCTTCTTCAACTCCATCTCTTTAAGTTTATATCATTTTTTTATTCTTAATAATATTCACATCTTCCATTTATATAGGTTCTAATTAACATATTTTATAAATCCTTCTCTCATATTCTTCTTCTATATTTATTCCCTGAGTTCACTATTTTCCTATATTTATAATAAGGAAATTTTTTGAAAACCATAGTAACATTTTTATCATTTTTTTTCTAATTCAATTCATAATAATTTTCATATTTTTAATATGGAAGTCTTATTAATAAGTACCAATTATCCCTCCTTTATAATATTAAAAATTCTAAAAATATTACTCATAAATCATATTCCTCAGTTATCATTACAGTATTTGAGTTTCCTTATTATTTCTTGACCAAATTATTAAATACTTATTATGATAAATAATATTTTCAAGCATATATAAATATAGCATTAAGACATTGAGCCATGGTTTGAGTCTAGTCATGAGATGAATCAGCACAGTCTAGTGATTTTAAATTACTAACAAAATCACAACATAATTTATTTTTAATATCTTTATAATATTTATTCATCTAAAAATGATCATTATAATCAGGATCTTTAATTGGATGAACACACAAATAATAACTCAAATACACTGTATTCAACCTGATCCTTCAACAAAAATAATGAAGTTAATTTACCTTATGAATTTCCTAAAAAGTGTTATGCACCAATTTTCACCTCAACACTACCATTTTATACAAATTAATGACTATTAAAAATATCCAAATTAAAACTTACATTTTTCTCCCTTTACCATGAAGTCCTTATGTAAAACAAATTACACACAAGAGGAAGTCTTATGAAATCAATTAAATATTATGAACTAAAGTCATATGAAATTAAATAATTCTTAATAACTCTAAAAAATAATTATGATATCTAGATAATGTATTATGAAAATAGATAAATTCTTACAAAAATCTAAAATCCTGGTGAAATCCACCAAGTCTTAAAAAATCAGATAAATATTATAAAATCTTACCAAAAGCCTTAAAAAAGAATATATGTATTAAAAATTTAACATTTTCCTCATAAAATTCATAGGAAGATTAGATAAAGTCTTACACATATATATAAGCTTCATTATATTGTCATAAATTGAGTACACTAAAGGTATTACAAAATGTGATAAGTCTTATGAACACATGGAAACTTTTAGGTTTCACTAATTCTAAAAATTCCATAATTAAAGAAAAACAAAAACACATAAGGAAACTTTTATGATTTATTAAATTTCAACCCTAAACAATGTATTATGTAATCAAGGGGACAAAGGTAATTAAATGATTTAAAAATTCCAAAATTACTTCAATTAACAATGAATCTCAATTGACTAAAAATCTAATAATAAAATATTTGGTTCCAAAACTTTTCTAGATAAAATTAACAAAGTTGTATATTAAGCCTCTAATAGATACATAACATTCATTTTCAACTTTTTAATCTCCATTAGATGATACATAAGATATTAAGTTAGATATATAAGATGTTTTCCTTTTTCATAGAGGATAAATAAGCAGTCACATAAGATATTTCCTATAAAATAGACAATATGTAAGGAATTATATCAAAGGAGAGATATCCTGAGTACATTTATGAGAAAACTATGATATATAAGATAATTATAATGGGGATGCTCTCACATAATATTTTATCCATGAACAATGAATTTTTTAGTCTTTTTAATAGATAATGTATGAAATTATTCCATCCCAGCCCACATATGACATTTTACATGTGCAAGAAGAAGAGTCCAACCATCTACTCAATTCTACCCAATCCTTCATTTTCATATATTATCGCATGGTTTCCATTCATGTACAAATATATAAGGGAATATTTTCTAGTTGGTTTTCATTTAAATATATGTAAAGTGATCAAATAAGATTCTACATGGATTTTATCCATCAACCTAGGGTAATGAGTGATTATAGAGAATAACCAAAGAGCTAAATAATAGTATATAAATAATAAAATTGAAATAATAATCTACTCAACCTTGGAAAATGTGACATGTCAAAAACCAACCCAAATACCTCAGTACACCGAGATTTGATCCAACATTGAATACCCTAAAGGGTGTTCCCAATTCCCATGGACTGGGATACTAGTGCTAGGTAATCAATAAATTTTTATAGGGAATAATTTTTTCCCCATAAAGAAGTATAAATATAGGATAACATTAGATAAACCAATGAATAATTAGTATTCCAAAAAATCTTCATGGATAAAATACCACAAACAGATAGATAAAAATCTAAATATGATACATCATCTAATAAAATGACACAGTAACTATCAAATCTAAATAATAGAATCTCCATGAAACCAGTGGAACATAGTTTAACATGTAGTGGCCCAAATAATTATGAATAAAATTACCTTTCTTTTAATGTCTTATGGATATAGAAATTATTTTCACTTATTTATTATTTTTATTTTTGGGTTTAAATTACCGTTAAGTATTGTTACTGTTGATAACATAGTCATTGAATAGTAATCACACAACTGATATAAATATAAGGTTTTGAAAAATACTTTCAACACAGACAAAGGAGAGGATGGCCTCATCCAGTAGACTTGGGCCATATGAATCTCATTTGTCAGATCTTAAGAAGGAGGTAGCATCATTAAGCTTCTCTCTTAACCAAAACCAATCAAAGATTCAATATGTTAATCTTGAATAGAATCTCTTATGAAAGAAGTTTAAGTTAATAGAGATTACCACCTGGATGATGTTATTAGAGCAGCCCCAAGAGTCTGTCACCATTGCACACCTTACACTTAGGTCTTATGAGAGTGTTATAAGGGGTCATGTGATAATTAATTAGTTACTTATTGTATAATCCCATTTTATAAAAAATTATTATTCCATCAATTCCTTTATGAGAATAGTCTTCCTTAAAAGAATGATAAATTTGATAAATTGAGTTTTTTGGGTAAAAAGGGTAATTTTTAGAAATATATATATTAATATATTAAAATAATTATTTACAAAAAAAATCTTATAAATTATGATTATATCAATTCTTTATCTGTAAATGATTAGGTAATATGTTTGATAAGAGTTATATTTTTTATAAGATAAAATGGAAAGTGTATTTTTAAAGAATTTATTTTAAGTAATTAATGAATTTTTGAATTAATTAATATTTTAATAAAGTATTATTATAAAATTAATTTTATTAATAATAAAAGATTATATAATTTTTATGAAGTCAAATGTAATTTTTATTACGGTTTGAAAACTATCTTTGTCAAAACCCTTGAATTTTCAACAAATGTCGGTTTTTATTTTAAAAGTAAAAAATTTAAATATTTATAAAATTATTTAGATAAAATGAAAAATATTTTTGAAATCATGATGTTGAAATTATCTAATGGTGAATTTTTCATAATTTTCTGAGATAATCGATTTTTTGAGTAAAAATTAAATACCATATAAATAAATATGTGTTTTATGACAACATAATGTCCCCAAAAATGATGTAATAAATAATATAATGGGTATTATCGGCCCAATATATGTTTTACCATTAAAATAGAGATTTTATATTTGTTTTACTTATTTTATAAAGCCTTAGTGAATCTTCCAAAATGTATAATATATTTTATGATTTTAAAATGATTTCCTTGAGAGTGTGACTCACCTCCACATAAGAAATCCTAATAGTTTAATATGTTCAGCCATTGGACTTATAAAAAAAATTCACTCATATTTGGAAAAAGCTGTGGGAAAAACCATGGGTTGGTTTGTGGTTTTGAATATTTTAATGTGTAGTGTCTGAAACCTAAATAATAGAGAATTCCCTCTCATTTTCTATATAAACCCACCCAATATCCCATTACTCTTCACTCAAACCATTTGGATCTTGAATAAAATCTGCACCATACTCTCTATAATCATTGAAAGGTTCTCCAATCTCCTAGTATGCCTCTATCAAGCCTCTTCTATGCCTTGGGGATCACATATCCAAGTAAGGCATTCCTTCCTTTCTCATTTATTTCCAAGTTTCTTTATGTTGTTATACCCTTTTATTTTCAATTAAAACTGTTGGGGTATGATTTATCACCTCCCCCATAATTCCATACTTATGTTTTAATTATGATATACCCCTTTATCTCTCATTAATTCCTTCTGTGTACACCGGTTACCATGCAAATATTTCGTAAGCAATTTCTCTCTTCTTATTACCATTCAAGCATTTCTTCTATATTATGCATCTAAATTCCATTTCATATGTTGGGACATTATGTTCCATGATTAAATTACTTATATCTCATTTATAAATGAATATAGACCCCTTTATCTATCATAAACCCAATTTATGAATCTCCATATAATGTCGTTATGCAATCGAAATTGCACCGTGATTTTCCAAGCCAAAACCATCTTGTAGTGAATACCATACCAAGTTCTCTATAAAGGGTATTCATCTTTATAAACATGTACTTATTGAATGGTAATTACATGTATTTATTCAAAATTCTTTTATCATGGAAAAAATGATGATGTTGAATGAATCCATGTTATACGATCTTTGTGGAACACTTAAGCATGAAATTGAAATGAATATGAAGGGTTCACCCTAACAGCGATCCAATGCATTGAGTAATGTTTAGTATCATGATACATCATGTTGGGACATGGGTTTACCTGATTTCTTTTATGTCATTTTTTCACCATGTTAGGATAGGGGTTTATGTGATTTGCTTATGTTAATGATGCAATGTTTTAAGTTGTTTCCACATTTCCATGTTATGATAATCATACTATATCATTCCTTTATGTTCATGTTTATATTGTGGTCCATTGATATTCCCAATTCCAAGAATTTTTTTTATTATTCATGTTACACATTATTTACTCCCTTACTGGGCTTTATATCTCACCCTTTTCATATGTATGTCCTCAGGTTATCCAATGCAATGCTAAGTATGAGGGAATGTTGTGGTCATCTAAAAGATGTTTTCAATAAAGATGTTGTGTTTTATGTCTTAAGTAGTCATGTAATGTTCCTAATACCCAAATAAACTATACCTATAGATCTTATGGGTTTTATTAAGTTCATGTTTATGTAATAAAGCATGTTTAAATGTGTAATAAAGATAAGGGTTGTTATAGTTGGTATCAGAGGATAAGTTTAGTTATTTTTGGGATTAAGGTTGTAAAACTCTAGTGAAATACAAAGGGATAAGACTTAGTATAAGAAAATAATCCCTAAATTTTGGTGAGTATATAGTAATTGGTTTATCAATAAAATACATCCCTGTATGGATGAAAAAACTTAGAGGTGGCTTTGGCACATATGTATCTAGTGGTAAAACTCGAACAGACCACATTGAGCTAGACTCAAATGGGAACCGGTGCATGAAAACGGGTCTTGTTTCACTCTTGGTTCGACACTCCTGGGTGATATGAATTGGTAAATTTATAATTTTAGTATGAACCATTATTAATGTTGAAAAAAAATCCCATAATAATATATGTTAGGAACTAGATCATGGATAACTTATATTCAAGCCTATAAATTCATAAGTTAAGGAGATAAATATAATTTATAAGTTATCCCTTTTTTCATTGGATACCACTATTTTTGTTTAATATTTTAAAATAATTACCCCTAATTTCCCTTTTATTCTATCCAATGTCCAGTAATAGGATGACTCGGGCAATCAACCGATGCGAAGATCAATTCGATGACTGTTCTAGTGAGATGCCCAATCTGATGGGAGCAGGAATCGCAAAATTTTTCATGACAATCTATAAGTTAAATAAATTATTTAATAGAACCATTGGTCAAGAGGAACCTCCAACCCCCTAATAAATAAAAAATTGTAGTCGAGAGCTTCATGATACAAAGACCTCCTACCTTCAGTGGATCAACTCCATTGAGAAGATCTTCCCCATCCTTCAATGTTCTAAAAAATAGAAGGTGCTTATGGATGGTTATCATATGGAGGGTGCAGAAGATCAATGGTGTACATTGATAAAAAAAATAAGAAACCTGAAAAATATATTGAGGTGTTAGAATGGAAGGATTTCTAGAAAATGTATTTTTATAAATATTTTACCTAAACCATCGATATTAAGATGGAAAGTTATTTCCTTTCACTCAATAAAAATGATGATTAATCTATTGGGGTGTATGAGTAAAACTTTACCAGACTTGTAAAATATGCCTCTGGTTTTTTCATTACCCCTAAATGCAAGGTTGACCACTTATTTGGCGGGAAAAACCTATCCTACGAAAAGCCCTGATAATCCGCGACTTTGAAAGCTATTAGAATATTGTTCGATGAGCCATCAAAGATGAGACGGAGATCAAATAATTTATGGGGTATCATAAGGATAAGAAGAAGAAATTGGACTTTAATTCTGATGATCTAATGGAAAAGACCAATTATGCTAATAAATTCCATCATCCCACTTTCCAAAGGTGCGGGATGAAGAACCCTGGAAATTTCCTAAAGGGGACAAGGAAATGCTTTAGGTGTGGAAGAGAAGGTCACCTGGATAATGATTGCCTACAGAAGAAACCCGCTAATGTGGTAGAGGAAAGTAATGATTTGGTAGACCCTAAAAACATTATTCATTGTTATAACTGAAAGGCACTAGGGCACTTTCCAAACCAGTTCTCTAATCCAAGGGTAATTGGAGGCAACCAATAACCTCCAAGGAAGAAAGGGTGAGACTTTTCCATTACTACCACCGAAGTGAATCCCAAAAATGAAGTGGTTATATGTATTCTAGTTATTCATTCAATAATAGAAAACATAATTTTTTATTCTGGTTCTACACATTATTTTATATCCTGAAATTTTAGTAGAACAATCTAAACACCACCACAAATCATCAAAGTAGAGATGTTGGTGATAATAGAAAATGAAGAAATTATTGCATCCTATGAATGTAACTTATCCCTTATCGGAATTTGTGTTGAACTTCCCAAAGAACCTCTTTATACTCCATCTGGTGAAATTTTATGTAATTCATGGAATGGATTGCATTTCCCTATATAAAGCCAACATAAATTGTCAGGTGAGGGAAATCACTTTCCATATGGTGAATCAACCCCCTATTCTGGACAAGTGCAAGGAGGATGATGAATATTATTAAAACCATCATCCGAAGCATGGATATTACTTCCCTATGATAATTTGTATCTTTCTCAGATGATTTATTCTATAGAAGCAACTCTCCTTGAAGGCATGCCTGTTGTAAGGGAATTCGTTGATGTGTTTCTTGAGGAATTGCCTTGTCTTCCTCCAATAAGAGATGTTGAATTCTCGATTTATATTATACCTAGGGCATTTCCAATATCTAAGACTCCATATAGAATGTTTTTTATAGAGCTTGAGGAGTTAATGAAATAACTATAGAAGAATCTGGATAAAGGGGTTATACACCCATGTGTTTCACCATGGGGTACACCAGTCTTCTTCGTCAAGAAGAAGGATGGGTAAATGTGCCTTTGCATTGATTATCGTAAGATCAAAAAAATCACAATAAAGAAAAAGTATCCTTTTACATGAATTTAAGAATTGTTTGATCATCTATATGAAGCACAATAATTCTCCAAGGTGGTTCTTCAGTCAGGATATTACCAAGTAAGGGTGAAAAAGGAGGATATCCCCAATACTACTTTTGTACAAGGTATGGGAACTATGAATTCATAGTAATTCCTTTTGAACTCACTAATTCTACAGAAATATTCATGGACTTGATTAATTGATTATTTATAGATTTCCTCAACAAATATTTGGTAGTCTTTATTGATGATATTCTAATATACTCCAAAACCAAGGAGGAGCATGAGGAGTATCTATGCATTATACTAAAGACCTTGCAAAAGGAGAAGCTATATGAAAAGTATATCAAGTGTGAGTTCTGGTTGAAGGAAGTCTCATTCTTGGGTCATATCATCACAAGAAAAGGGATATCTGTGGATCCTTCCAAAAAAAATCAATTGAGGGATGGACAAGGATGATATTTGTGATAGATATTTGTAGCTTCCTGATGTTATATGGATATTATCTCTGATTTTTGAGAAATTTCTCATGATTATCAAACCCTATTACCAAGATAACTTGGAAGGGAGTTATGTTTTCTTGGAATGATAAATGTGAAGAAAGCTTTATGGATTTGAATAAGAATCTTATTAATGCCCATATACTCACACTACCCACAAGTTGGGAACTTTCGTAATCTTCAGTGATGCTTCAAAGAGGGGAATGGGCTATGTGTTAATGAAGAATGAAAAAGATATCATATATGACTCAAGATAGTTAAAAATTCATGAGAAAAACTATCCCACGTATGATATCTATTTGGAAGATATGATATTTGCGTTGAATATATGGAGACATTATCTATTGGGGGGAAAACATGAAATATATACAGATCACAAAATTCTCAAATATATATTCACACAGAATGAGTTGAACATTCACCAATGAAGATGGTTAGAGCTCATAAAGGATTACAACTGCTCGATTTATTACCACCCTGAGAAAGAGAACAAGGTGGAAGATGCTCTAAGTAGAAAGGACCCATCAATTCTATCATTGATGAGAATTGAAATGGATCCAATCTTCTTAGATTTTATGAAGATGTACATGGGATTAATAAAGAAGGGAACATCATCAATCTTTTCACAAGTGATTGCTCAACCACCTCTCTTGGAAAGGTTAAAGGATGCTCAAATAGATGATGTGAATATTACAAAGAAAGTGGAAACTATTAGAAAATGGAAATCCTCAAAGTTCAATGTTAATGAAGAAGGAATTGTGAGATTTGGTTCAAGACTATGTGTTCCCTAAAATTCAGAGTTAAATAAATAAATTTTGGATGATTCAAATAGTTTGAATTTCTACATCCACCTAGGAAACACAAATATGTATTGGGATATATGAGATCTTTATTGGTGGGATAAAATGATGAAGGAGATCATCGAATATACGTTAAAGTGCATGATATGTCAGTAAGTGATGGCTAAGAGGCATAAGTCTAGGGGTGTGATGTAACCATTACCCATACCATCATAGAAATGGGAGAACATCATCATGGACTCTGTCACCATACTTTTGAAGAAATCCAAAGAAAACAATGCTAACTGGGTTTTTGTAGATCACCTTACAATGAATGCACACTTCATTAAAATTCATGAGGATTTATCATTGGATCAACTGACATGGATATACATCAGATAATTGGTAAGGCTACATGGTGTGCCACTATTGACTGTATCAAATCGAGATCCAAGATTCACCTCTATGTTCTGGAAGATTCTCTAACATCCTCTGAATACTGAGATAAAATTCAGTATGGCTTATCATCCTCAAACCGATGTCTAATCTGATTGGACTATTCAAACACTTTAGGACATTTTTATAGTATGCTCAATGGACTTAAAAGGATGATGGGATCAAAATCTTCCTCTGGTTGAGTTCTCTTACAATAACAGCTGTCACTCAAGAATCCAAATGGATCCTTATTAAGCCTTTTATGGTAAGAGGTGAAGAACACCAACATGTTGGCATGAAGTTGGGGAGTGAAAACTTCCAGGTTTATAAATGTTCAAACAAATGGTGGAGAGGCTTAAGACCATCCAGCAGCACATCAAAGCTGCTCAGAGTCGACAAAAGAGTTATGATAACAACCATCAACAAGACCTAGAAGTTTGATGTTGGAGATATGGTTTTCCTCCATATATCTCCAAGTAAGAGATTGATTACTTTTGGGAAGAAGGGAAATCTTAGTACAAGGTACATCATCCCTTTTGAGATCCTTGATCGCATCAGATCAGTGGTCTATTGACTAGCACTCCCACCGAACCTATCTCAAGTACATGATGTATTCCATGTATCACTTTTTTGGGAGTACATACCTGACCCATCACATGTACTCAATCCAAATGTGGTATCATTGGAGAACTACCTCTCTTATGAAGGGAAGCCAATGAAGATCTTAGATCATAGGGAAAGAGTTCTACAAAATAAGACAATTCCCCTCGTCAAAGTGTTGTGGAGAAACAAAAATTTTGAATAAGCAACATGGGAATCAAAGGAAGTGATGAGGCAGAGTTACCCACATCTATTTTAGTGTGAGAAAAGAAAATTTTGAGGGAGAAATTTCTTAAGGGTGGAAAGTTGTAATGACCCAAAAATTTATGAATAAAATTACCTTTCTTTTAATGTTTTATGGATATAGAAAACATGTACAGTTTATTATTATTATTATTATTACTGGGTTTAAATTACTGTTAATTATCATTTCCGTTGATAATATATCCATTGAATGGTGATCACACAACTGATATAAATATGATTTTAAAAACAATAAATTCAACATAAAAAAAGTATAGGATGACCTCATCCAGTAGACTCAGGTCGTGCAAAGCGCATTTTTCAAAGCTTGGGAAGGAGGTAGTGTCACCATGCTTCACTCTTGACCAAGCCCAAGCCGATCTTCAACATGTTAAGATTGAATGAAAACTTTAATGGGAGAAGTTCAAGTTAATAGATATTACTACCCAAACGAAGTTATTTGAACCGCCTCAAGAGTCTGTCACCATTGCACACCTTAACCTTAGGTCTTATACGGGTGTTATAAGGGGTTATGTATTAAGGAATTATTTACTTATTGTGTAATAAATTTTTTTAAATAAAATTATTATTTCATAAATTCCTTTATGAGAATAGTATTTCTTAAAAGAATGATAAATTTGATAAGTTGGGTTTTTGGGGAAAAATGTTAATTTTGAGAAATATATAAATTATTATATTAAACTAATGTTTGGTAAAAAAAATTCTTATAAATGATGATTATATCATTTATTTATCAATAAATGATTAGGTAATCAGTTTGATAAGAGTTATAATTTTTATACGATAAAACAGAAAGTGTATTTTTAAAGAATTTAATTTAAGGAATTAATGATTTTTTGAATTAATTAATGTTTTAATAAAATATTACTATAAATTTACTTTTATGAATGATAAATTAGTATATAATTTTTATGAATCTAGATGTAATTTTTACTAAGGTTTGAAAACTGTTTTTTGTTAAAACCCGTGAATTTTCAATAAATGCTGGTTTTAATTTTAAAAGTGAAAATTCACATATTTAGAAAATTATTTAGATAAAATGAATATTATCCCATGGTGAATTTTTTAAAATTTTCTAAGATAATCACCTTTTTGGGTAAAAATTAAATACCATATAAATAAATATGTGTTTTATGACTTCATAATGATCCCAAAATGTTATAATAAATAAAATAATGGGTATTAATGGCCCAATATATGTTTTACCATTAAAATAACTTTATTTTATATTTTTTTTTACTTATTTTATAAATTCTTAGTGAATCCTCCAAAATGTATAATATATTTTATGATTTTAAAATGATTTCCTCAAGTGTGTGAGTCACCTCCGCATAAGAAAGACCAATATTTTAATATGTTCAGACATTAGACTTATAAAATAATGTTTCCCAATCCTATTAGGCCGAAACCATGGGAAAAAACCATGGTATGGTTTGTGTTTTTGAATATTTTATTATGTAGTGTCCAAAACCTAAATAATAAAGAATTCCCTCTCATTTACTATATAAACCTACCCAGCCAACCATTACTCTTAACTCAAACCATTTGTATCTCAATCAAACTATGACCCATACTCTTTATAATACCCCAAGTCACCCCAAGATCTCAATAATCCTATCTCAATCCTCTCACAATCCTTTTGGATCACACATCCAAGTAAGGAATTCCTTCCGTTCTCATTTTTCCAAGCTTATTTATGTTGTTATAGCCTTTTATTTTCAATTAAAAATGTTGGGGTATGATTTATTACCTCCCCTATACTTCCCTACTTATTTTTTAAGGATTATAGTCCCATTTATCTCTCATTATTTTTTTCATGTACACCTGTTACCATGACAAAATTTTGTAAGGGATTTCTCTCTTCTTATTTTCATTCAAGCATTTATTCTATATTATGCATCTAATTTTCATTTCATATGTTGGGATATTATGTTAAATGATTCCCTTACTATATATTTTATGTATAAATGATTAGAGACCCATTTATCTCTCATCAACTTAATTTATAAATCTCTATATAATGTCGTTATGCTACCGAAATTGCACCATAATTTTTCAAGTCAAAATCATCATGTAGTGAATACCATACCCATTTCTTTATCAAGGATATTAAACTTTATTCACATATAATTATTTAATTGTACATACATGTATTTATTCCACATTCTTCTATCATAAAAAATGATGATGTTGAATGAATCAAAGTTATATGATATATGTGGCACACTTAAGCATGAGATTGAAATGAATATGAAGAGTGAACATTGATGTCACTCCAATGAATTGGGTAATGTTTAGTATCATGATACTTCATGTTGGGACAGGGGTTTACCTAATTAAATTTAGAAAAAAATTCCACCATGTTGGGATAGGGGTTTACCTGATTCTATTATGTTAATGATGCAGTGTTTTAAGTTGTTGCCACATTTCCCCATCATGGTAATCGTGATATATCATTCATTTATGTTCATGTTTCTCTTGTTCCCCATTGATATTCATATTTCCTAACATGTATTTTATTATTCATGTTATGCCTTATTTACTCCCTTACTTGGCTTTATAGCTCACCCTTTTCTTATGTATGTCCTCAGGTTATCCCATAAAATGCTAAGTACAAGGGAATGTGGTAGTCTTGTAAAATAAGTTTTCAATAAAGATGTTGTATTTTATGTCATAAGTTGTCATGTAATGTTTCTATGACCCAAATACACTAGACATCTCTATATTCTCAGTTTTATTAAGTGAAAGTTTATATAATAAATCATGTTTAAATGTGTAACAAAGATCAGGGTTGTTATTCAACCTATCAATAACACCACACATAGTCTCACTAGTCACTCACACCCACCACCTCTAAGTGGTTATCTACCTTTATCTAGACCTAGCATAACATAATCAGAAAATTCCCAAAATAAAACTTATTGTGTGATAAAAATATCTCAGTAGGATATCACAAAACTTTCCATAAGAAATTCCACAATAATAAAGCATTTATGAAACAATTTTAAAAAATAAGGTATGGAAATAATTTTAACATTTATAGTAAAATAAGATCTTAAATAAAATAGATAGAAGGTATATCAAAAATAATCCTGAGTGAACATTTTCAAAAAATAGAAAGACACAAATAAAGCAGTCAAATGAAACAATGGCATGTAATAATCAAATCAAAGAAAATCAATATGGTTATATACTCTAGGTTTCATTAGACTCTAGCTCTAGAATCCTTTCACTACTCAATCAATAAAACATGGCCTATTTTGTATGAGCACATCCCTATAGATCGGGCCATCAGGATATAATCAATAAACACCCCATCAAATAAATTTATTCCAAAGTCAGTTAAGTTATATTTGTCACAGTTAATCTTTTACTAGTGGGTTAGATTCCTAGAGTTATTGTTCTAATTAACCACTAACTAATCAGTCTCATATGTGCTATCAATCAATAAAAAAATCAATCAATAATAGTAAAATCATTTATTTCAATTAAATTCATTATTTATGGTTCAAATACCCAATTTCTAGTTCATAATTCCATTTCAATTTCAAAACCAAATCATATTTTTTTTCAAGTTTGTAGATTTCAAAATAATCCTTCATTTAATTCCCTTTTCTTTCATTAATAAACATTAATTCATTTTATCAAATAACTTTTTAATTGAAGTCATTTTTCTCAAAATACACTCAATACTTTCAAATCCATTGAAATAGGGGTTCTATTTCACAAATATATTCCTTGAAGTCAAGCATTAAGTCTTATCAATTTAAGGTTCAGAAATTAATTGAAAATACATTTCAAATGAAGAAAGCAATAAATGTTTCACATGTAGGTAAAATCTTTATGTATCCACCTATCTTTAATCAAAAAATAAATCAATCACTTGAAATGAGAACCACCAATGGAGAGACATAGGTGATGAAGATCAAGGAATATTCCCAAAAATTAAAATAGATCAAATAAAAGTTATAGTCCATCAATAATAATAGTATTAACCGCACTAAAATATGGGGTTAATGGAAGAAATAAGAATCTAGATCAAGGATATTACATTTACTCTAGGGGGGTCATTCACAGCCATATGTAATCTGATCAAAGAAGAAAAGGGTTTATAGAGAAAAATCCCTCTCTATAGAGCCTCCAAATAACCAAATGGTTAAATTAGTTTTTATTGAGAGGAGTTTTTTATTTTATATGGGGGTTAGGGCCCTTAATTAAAAGTTTTTGGGGAATAAAAATCTCATCACAGGGTTTCTTGGGTTAGGTTTCATTGTTAGAAAAAATAGTACACCTAACCATGTTCCCTCACTAGGATTATAGAGAGAGTTTCATGGTTTTTATACATAGTTAGAAAAAATATGTATCAACTATGCACCCCATAATAGGATACTAGAAATATGGTTCACGATTTAGCCAAAAAGTTTCAAAAACATACACTCCACACTATCTCGTACTACACAATTTTAGGGGGAGGTCATGCAGTTTGATCTAACCATATTCCTCTTATAGAACCTCATAAGAAAGACCATAGTTTCTTGGTCCAACCCATATTGTTTTCCCTAACTACATTCCAACTAATCATAACCATAGTAACATCCAAAAAATTCTAAAAGTATCAAAAAATGACTTGAAACAAGATCCAAACAAAGGTCAATAATAAATTAATAAAACTAACCGAAATTTGGTAATGGGGTGTCACAATATACCCACCATAAATTATTTCTTCCCCTATAAATCCAATCAAGATGATTTTATATCAAAGAGATAAGGTTACTTCTCTCTCATTAGTTTCTCGTGCTCCTACGTATCATGTGACTTATAATAATGCTTCTAAAGAACTCTAGATATAGGTATGGAATTCCACTACAAACCCTCATCTAATAATAAACAATACTATTTGGATACTTATTAATGGATAAATCAGGTTCTACATAATGGGCCTCCAAACTCAAGACATGAGATGGGTTACAAAAATACTTTCTGAGTTAGGACAACTGAAAAATGTTTTGAATCATTATCAATAGAGGTGGTAAATCAAAACAGGTAAGTTTGAAATCTTGGAATCATTTCACTCATAAGTAACCATACATGATTTCCTATGTGGCCTCAATCACACCTCCACATATTCTAGAGTCTGCAGACTAGCATCAAGGGTGTATGATGGTACGGCAGAGAGACTATACCCTCATGATCAAAGTGGTGTAGTGGTAAATTATAGATAAATCATGAAATAGTGGAAATGAATAAATAAGATATGGAAGAAAAATAATCCATCCAAATAATATAAACTGAATAAAAAACATTCATTTTCATATACAAAAATGATGATGACATGATGTTATACAAATGGGGAGAAAGTATATGGTAAAATACATGCAATACAAAAATAAAAACTATCCAAAAATGATCTCCACTAGAATCATTAGCACTATCTTAGTCTTATTCTCCCATACCCAATCCATGTATAGAAAAAATCAATTATCCATAGTTGGGTGCTTCATATTGTCCCTACCTTCATTCATGAAGTACACATGGGTACCAATCATCATCTTAAACAGGGTGTGAGTAAAACACAATAGTCCACCACCAATGGTGTCTATAACTAATTCAGTCTATGAATATATAATGATTCATTATAAAAGTAATAATAAAAATGAGTGAATGTAATAAACCTAAATCCCATGTTGGTTTGAGATCCCCATGTGACAATCATTTGATACTACCTACATCACTGTAATCTAGAATGTATTTGAGAAGTTATCATTATATAATATAAGCTCAGGACCCAAGAAACATAACCAAATAATTCTTGCATAATTATAATAATATAAGGAACCAATAAGTCTCCTAACATTTAAAACTTAACATAAAAAATTAAACCAAGGCATTGATGAATATAAAGCATTGATTGAATCCAAGTGTGTTCTTTAACATGGAAAATGTATCATTGAATCACTTAGCATCATGATCCTGTCTAGAGAATTACACATAAGGAATCCAGGTATCACTGAAGGTATAATATAAACCCATCACCTTATGATCACATCCAAGGCATTCTGAAATTCGAACCCAAGAATCACCCAAGGCATGGTATAAATGCATTTTCTCTTTTTGAATATGTCCAAGGTATCCCCTTTAAGAACCCAAGTATCACCCATAGAAAATAATATAATCTAATCATCCATGTGAGCCTATCTAAGTAATTATGAATTAGAACCCAAGTATCAACTACAATATAATAAAATTAATATAAATTATATGTTAGTGTACGTTCCATACATTAAATTATTTAACTCAAATTGATCATTTCATTTATTGAAAACAAGTTAACCCTCTCAAGTGGTTTAATTAAACAATAAGGGAAGGTAGTCTATGTATATAATCCACATACACACCCTTAGAGTTGGTTCAAGTCTAGATAAGAAACCATTAGTAATTTAATTCGAATAAAAAATATTTCCAGTTCAAGTGATAAAAGATTATTTAATTAATTCCACATTTAATAGGTGACACATAGAAAGTCCATTAATTGGAACAAAAGTGCATCATATAATCAACTATACATTTAGGTGAAAGTACTAGACCACCAAACTTATATGGTTAGACGACTCCTTGTCTAGTATTGACCTCTGATTCCAGCTAGAATGTTATTAATAGAACAAACTAGAAAAAACCTTAAAAATAGGTAATATTATCCTTCATGATGATTATAAAAAATGCATTGAGATAAACTGAAGAAATAAGTAATCAAATTCTAATAATTATTGAGAGGGATACAATGTGATGAATAGTTCCTAAACTAGGCATTGGGTGGATGATCAATCACAATTCCTATGTGAGGAAAGGATGATATATATACACTTTTATTTTATTTTTTTGAATGGGAGATGAAAGGAAGGAAAAATGGTTAACCATTTTTAGGTAAAAAGGTAACTCCCTCTTTTTTAATAAGTCTACAATAAATATGGTGTGAATGGTGTATTTACAACCTAAATTCCACTTTCATGGGGTATGACTAGACATACAGGGTTATTTTGATTATAACTTACGATTTAAATTATCAATTTATGTTTTAAATTGACATTTATGGTGTAAATTACCCATAAATGGGTTTTATTAAACTAATGGAGTCTTCTTAGGATTACTTACAATGTAAATTATCAATTTATGTCATAAATTTGTCTTGTAGACAGACTCTCCTCCACTTGTGGTTGATCAATACAAATTGAAAAAGGAACTATTTTACAAGGTTCAAACCAAACAAAAAATACTCAAGAATAACATACCTATAAAAAGATAGTATCTTATAAACTCCCCTCCTTAAAATAACATGTCTCCAAGTTTCCCTTATAATGGTGGTTGAACATCATATGAGAATTAATTTGGACACTAAGAAAGTATATCAGCCTCTCTCTCCCATATCTCATCTTGTACACAACCATACAACCATAGAACCAAAACCAACAGAAATAACCTACTCCAAAGAGCCTTCATGATCTAGAAAACAATATGAATGGGATAAACCTCAACAGACACAGCTTCCTCTAACTAAATATCCTCATGATTAAAATTTTGAGACGAGTCTGAATGGTAATGGAAAAGATGAGAAACATGGAAGATGTAATGAGTGGACTGGTACTTCTAAGTAAGATCTATCTGATAGGATATCAGCTAGAATATCTCCAATATCTCAAAATAACCAATAAATCCAGGTTCCATATTCCCTTGTTTTTGAATATTCCAATTCCCCAATCTATGTCAAATAAGAAAAAAGACCAGATCCCCCACCTCAAACTTTAGAGGTCAGTGGAGATAATCATTATATGATTTCTACCTAGATAATGTTTTCTCCATATTATTTCCTATAATTTTTATCTTCTATGACGTCTCTTTCATGAGATGTGGTCCTATTAGTGCTTCCTCCCCTGCCTTTAACCCACATACAGGTGATCGATATGACCTACCATAAAGATCATCACAAGGAGACACCTGTATAGTCTCATGAGGGATTTTATTATAGGAGAACACTTTTAGAGGTATTTTTTCTCCCAATAACCTCCAAATTTAAAGATTCATGCTATAATAATATCCTCTAATACTTTTATATTATGATCAGATTGACCAACAATCTAAGGGTGATAGGTTATACTCAGTAGAACCTATAAACCCTGATATTTCTATAACCACTTCTAGAAACATGATGTAAAATAATAATTACTATCTGGTATGATGGTATTTGGAAAAAAATTAAGATGTATAATATCTTGAATATAAATTATTTCTATTTTTTACACTAAAACGTTCTCCTTGAAAAGTAGGAAGTGGGTGGCCTTCTTCAGCCTATCCATAATCACCCATAAAGCATCATTGCCTCGAGGGTATTTTTGTAATACCATAAAAATCCATACTGATTTTATCCCATTTACACTCATGAATGGGTAAATAATATAAGATGTCAAAAATTCACTGGTGTTCCAAATTTAGCTGCTGATAGGTGGAACACTGAGAAACAAACCCTTATCTCTGAATTTTTATCCCATGCCACCAATATTAGTGGCATATATCATGAAACATATTAGTAAATTCATGATGTAATTCCCATTTGGAGGCATGATATTCTAACATCAATTCCTCCTAAACATCTCTAGGAAAATTGATTCATCCATGAATACATATAATCTTATCCATTTCGACCACCCAACCAGGTGGTGGTTCTCGACTTGATATGTTTTCCCTTATGACTAAGAACTTGGGATCTAAAATTTGTCTCAACTTCACTTGATCCAAAAATTGAATAAGTTACCATTAGATATTCTATTAAAAGATTCCCAAAATTATTCTGAATCTAAAAATTCATATAAAAAATGATCCATCAACTTTCATTCACTATAATCCTCTTGAACCACTCATTTCAATATCTATCGACTTAGATCATTAGCCACTATAATGCCTTTCCTAGGCATATAAGAAACCTAAAAATTGAATAATTAAGTTATTAAACCCTTATTCACTATAATAGGTTTAAATTTTGATGTGTGAATATTTATTTTATACCTTTATGGTTCATTTATACAAAAAAAACATTCCCCCAACAAATGATGTCTCAAAAAAATCAAGGCATGCACAACTACTGCTAGCTTGAGATCATGCATTGGGTAATTATGGTCGTGGAGTCTCAAAAGATGATACCAATATTCCATGAATCAATCCCTTTGAATTAAAACAACTCCTATATTGATGTCTGATACATCATTAAAAAGAGTATAACATCTTCTAGGCTCAAGGAAAATTAGGATCGGTATTGAGCTTAGCCTTCCTTTCAACTCCAGAAATCGCTTATCATAATATTTACACTAAGTATACTAACCACCCTTATTTTTCAAGGACATTACATGTGAATCAAGGAATTATAAATTATAAATAAAATTCATATAGTAACCATATATTTCCAAGATACACTAAATATCAAAGATGTTGTTGGGATTCTCCCAGGAAACCATGACTCTCACCTTATATGGATCCACTGATACTCCTTCCTCTTATAAAATGTGACCAATGATTTCAAAATTATCAATAAAAAAATATTTTGGGAGATTATAATATATCTTATTCTCTGTTAGTGTACACAATTTGATATTGAAATAAAGTTCCCTCCTGGCCTCGAAGCGGCTTCTCCTTTCTCTCTCGTGGTGACTAGGGTTTCTTCTCCATTCTCACGCTCCTCCCCTATCTGGCCATCTCGTCCTAGTTCTCCTATCTTTGAATTATCTCATCAAATAGGTCAGCTCAGTGCGTCGATGTCGTCGTGTGTGCAACCTGGCCGACAGGGCTCAGTTTGTGCGGAGGTGACTTCTTTTCATTGAGGTTGATGACGGGTCTGGAGTGGCCTCAGGAGGGGGGTGGAGTTTGTTCCTTGTTTTATTTGCATTGTTTTTTAGTTTTGAATGATCTCTCTTGGCAGTTTCCGCTTGAAGCTGGAAGTGCTTGGGTTTATCTCACCGCCGCCTCATCCCTATGGTGGATCTTCGTCGGATTCCTTGGGTGTGCTTTGCGGCGATCTTGTGGTTCTTCCTTCTTGTTGTGGCGATACACTTTGGGATTCTATGACACCACTGGTCTGATCCATGGGAATAATACCGAATTGCAACGATTGTCACGTTGTTCACCTACACACTCTACGGAGCATTCAACGGTTTGATCTCGGTTGTGAGTTGTTGTCCTGTGGTGGTTTCTCAGCATGTGGAGGTTGTCACCTGATTTGTGGCGGCTGAGTACTTTTAGGGTCTGTGAGGGTTTCCCTCAGTGGTTGAGGTGGTTGCAGTGGGGTTTTCCTTGTTTTATTTTCATGTATTTGTTTGATTTTTGTTGTGAAATGGTGAATCCATCTGGTTTCAATGGTTTTTGGGATGGAGGCCCTATTATTTGTGCTGGTGGTTGTTGATGGTGGAAATGATGAGGAACACTGGTGAATGTGGTGTGCGGTTGTTGGATCGACATTTATGGTGTTGACAGTGAAGCGGTGTGAGGAATTTTGTTCGGATTCCTGTGTTCTGAGAAGGTTCGTGACGACGGTGGCTGGACCAAATAGTGGCGGCGGCATGCTCCGACGACAGGTCCACCGTCGTCCTGCTATGAATGGTGGTGCATGGTGATATTTCTTGTCTTGTCTACGGTATGATTGGAGGTGAAGTTGTATTTCTCATTGACACGCTCTTTGAGGTGGTTGTGCAGCTCAAGGTGGACACGTGGTTCATGTTTTTTTAGAATTTTGAATTTCTGAAGTTGTTTTTCTTTTGGATGATTTTTTGTTTGGTTGTGAGGTTACCGGTTATCCTAAACTGGCTTTATGAAAATAAAAAAATATATTTCCAGGTCAGGTACACAATTTGATATCAAGGTTTTTGGTATTATTTTTTTGAGCTTGTGAGTATGCCAATATGTCTCCCACAAAAAAACCACAATTGAATCCAAGTACGGGTGGATAACAAAATTTATCAAATCCATGAAAACTACTAGCATTTTTGTGAGACCAAACAACATTACCCAATAATCATACAATAAATATTGAATATAGAATTTTTTAGTGGTTTATTTTTGGATAAAACACACACCAGATGATAGACCAAAATCAAATCATTATTTTATAAAAAAAAAGCTCCTCAAAACTATTCAAAGAGATCATATATATGAGGTAGTGGATACCGATTATTAACCATAATATGATTCAACCTATGGTAATCCAAACATAATATGAGGATCCCATCCACCTTCTTGGAAAAAAGGATAGGTAAACCCCAAGGTGAAGTATCGGGTCATATAAACCCATTGGATTCTAGGTCCTCTAACTATCTCTTGAGTTCTTGAAGATCTGTATGATCTATTTCGAAGGGAGGAATAGATACTAGTGATTATCCTAGAACATGATCAATCATAAACACTACCTATATTTGTAGTTGTATTCTATAAAATTTATCATGGAATGCATCCTTGAGATGATCCACCCCTATAAGGAAGTATATCTAATATAATCCTTTATAATTAGAAAATGATTAGTAATTTATCCTAAAACCCCACCCAGCATATGTTTCCTAGGTCCATCTTAACTCACATGGACATCCAATTATCCTATATAAATATAGTTACCAACCTCATTAGATTCAAAATAAAACCTTTGATGATAATAATAAATATGGTCATAATAGGGCACTATCCAATACATCCTAATAATTATATCAAATCCTATAATTTTAAGGATGAAAATGTTCCATAAGAAATGATAATAACCAATATCAAGGAGAAAATCTTCATATTGGAATAAACTCTTTGATCATACTCCCAAAAGAGTATCAAGATTAATTACTTCACAAAATTACTAAATTTCTAGCCTAATAATTTCCATAATTGATATAGATATAAAAGAATATGAACCACCTATGTCAAATAAAAAAGTTACTAAATTAAAGGATACCAAAGTAATACATTACATTTTTGATGGCCCAAAACTCTACTCCTCAGGTGTTGGATGTAATATAGATATATGGCATGATCTTCAGTCCTAAGATAAAACCTGACTACCTAGAGTAGGTACACTCTATTGGGGATAAATATCAGAGGTATGGCTTCCTTAGGCTCATCCACCTACTCAGCTTGAACAGCCTATATTTCCCTAGCTCTCTACCTAATGTGGAGCTACTGATCCCTCTCCAGCACATGGATCTAGTTCAGACCCTCTCTCAGTGACTAGTAGAGAAAGTTTCCTACAAAAATGTTGAATATAACCCATCATTCTTCAAGCCTGATACACCACTAGGTTCTTAATACACTGGGGATTGATGTGTATCACCCCACCACACAAACAACATATGACATGGGTTCTTAAGGGAACACATTGAATATTTATTCCCCCATATGAAATCTCAAATTGATGATTTTTATCTTTGGATGAACTATCACCATGTCTAGGAACTGAACCACTATTCCCCACACCCTTATCTTCCATTGGAATCTACATAGTGATGAGGTCTAGGTTCAATATATCAAAAATGGTAGTAAACCAAAAATACATTCACCTATGATTGGACGGAATATACAAGCCCATCCTCGAACCATCTCACTCTCAATATCTCTTCCCCAACAAGAGTTAGGGTGAAGTGTTGAAGATCGATTAAACAAGATGAATAGTCTATGAAATATGTAACGCCCCGACCCCAGTTACCTAGATTCGGTGCATTATTACATAACATTGGCATGATAACAAGAAAGATTAAATCTCGAAAGACTGATTGGTTTAGTAGCCTTGGAAATACTAGATACATTCATAAAGTTTTACATTACATCATAAAAAAAACATCTTGTCTTCATATCCCCTCATACTATCCCTGTAGGTCATTCATAAATTACTTCTTCATAATCCTGGGAAAAATAAAACATTGAAAGGGGTGAGCTCAGATTCTCAGTAAGGATAACATTATAGTAGAAGCTTTCATAGATAAGCATAAAAACTTAAGTCAGTTTATAACTAAAACAAAATCCTTTTAAACATTAACTTCAGCATAAAATGGTAAAGATAAAATAAAATAATTCCATTTACTTACTCACATGGATATTCTACTAGTCGAATGATCACATACAATATCAATAACCACTTTCATAATGATGGAATGCATAATGTTGGACTATCATAACCACATAGCCAAGGCCTCGTGCCAAGACTACAAATAAGATTTTTCAAAGACCTTGTGTCAAGACACTAGTTTGTCTCATGAGACCTACCGATGCATAGAGGAGATATAGCGGGATCCACCCGTCACTTATTAAGTCCAATGCATTCCTCATATTAACAAGTTTAAACATAACATAAACCTTCGTATTAAAACTAGAATACGAAATGTCAATACTTTAACCACAAACCATGAATGGTATAAAAATAGCACATCCACAGTCAAACATAACTCATTCGATACAATATGGAAGATTGTATTGTATCACATTAACCTCAATCAAGAATAATGAAGGATATTTACATAGATGAAAACAATCATCAAAACTATTTGAGAGAAATATCTCCCTTTTTCTTGAAATCATTTAAAAGTAACACTATTTGTCAAGAAGCCATTTAAAAATATATTTTTGAATCAAAGTGTCCCATACCACTTTGAAACTTTTAAAAGGAGTTTTAATTTTAAAACTTTAATGTCCATATAAATAAATCCTTAAAACAATTTTTAAAACATGGACATTAATGAGCAAGATTTAGAAGAATAAGTCTTTAAAACATTTAAAAATGGTATTTTAGTTAGAGTTTCTAACCAAAAGAGAGACACTTGAATACAAATAATTGAGGTAATCAAAACATTGTAATATCATGAGAATAAAAGGATTCATGATATACTATGTCAAAGTACATTATATACACCACATAAAAGTGATTTGGTGTATAACAACAAAGAAGTCTCAATGGAATGTAAATTGAGATGAAATATCTCATAAAGGTCGTATCCTTAGATTAAGGATAAATAAACGACATAGTTATGTGTGAAAAATATAAATACACTAAATATTATTGGATATTCAGTGTAAAACAATCAAAGGACATTCACACATATTCTTGTAAAAACAACACCAATTAATTGGATGTTTATCTCAACAAATCGAGATTGAGTAAAAATTACTCTTATCAAGTTCATACCGATGACCTGATAATTTATCAATGGAGTGATTATGTGTATAAAAAGTATATCCACAGAAAGGGTAGTGGAATTTATGACATAATCAAATTAATAGAGATTCTACACATAATTTGGAGTAAAATAATCAATGAAGTATGCATAAAGCTGAATGAGTGGAAATTGAAATTTCAAATTCCCTTATCGATTAGGTAACTTATGAAACATACACCCATGAAATAAGGATCATACAATGATGATGTAAATACCCATAAATTAAATTATATTACACAATTAATACAATCATGGGCAGTACACATACACCACATGCAATAAATAAGTGGGGAACAATGGAATTCTTACGAAACTAAGAGTGAGATAAGAAACCCCTTACCTTGTACTTTTCCTTGGTTGGGGGTAGTTTAACCTCATGTATAATGTTTAAATAATTGTTATTAAATTATTCATGAATCATATACATTAATATGATATCACATATGATCTTTTAACATTGCTTTGTTAACAATATCTTAGAATTATCGTCGTTTCGGGTGTTAACTTACTCGTTTTCTTTTATATGTTTTGTTAGGTAGGCCATGTTTTTCAAGGATAGGTTGTATCTTATTCATATACAGAATGATATCAAGTCATTAAAAATTATTTTTAAATCATCAAATTATAATTATACTTGAATGGATACGATAGAGAATGAATCTCATCGCGTTCGTGGAGACGGTAGTCCGTACGTATGCACGAGAGACAATATCATTCTTTTGATATTAAAATAATATATAATTGGATGGTATATCATATATAAAGAATAATTATCATGTTATATTTATTATTTACATGAATTACACATCATTATTATACCCATCCAAATAATAATTTATTGAATAACAATTACACCACAACGTGGAGACGGTAAGTTGTACGTACGCACGTATGGTGACATGTTATTCAAAGGGTGGATAGAATACTGAATATGGTTGTACCATATTTATAATAATATTACAGTATATAGGAGATACTGGATTAATTATTTTATAATAAAAATAACAAAGAAAGAAGAAGTGGAAGAAGAAAGGAACTTGAAAAAAGGTGGTGAAATCATTACCTCTTCTTCGGGTTCTTCCTTTTGATTTGATCAAAAGGGCTCCTTAGGTTGGATTTCTGATCCAAATAAGGCCTCTAGGTTGAGGGAAGTTTATAGAGTATATGGTCAGGGTTTTGTCGAACCAAAAGGTTTTGAAGGTGTGATGTAATGAGAAGGGGGAGTTCCCTTTTATAAGAGGGGTGAGGGCACCTTTGGAAAAGCTGGAAATATTATTTTATAATAAATTAATATTCGGTTAATAATGGCTCCAAAGTAGATTATTTAAAGTTTAAGGTGGGTATGGGTCGAAAACCACTCAAACAATAGAATTTAGACAGGTTTGGGTCATTATATTAACCTTATCTTTAAGTATTAACTCTTAGTTAATTAGTTTCACTTTTACAATGTCTCTTTTTATTTTTATATTATATGGTTAATAAACTTACTATATACATCCAAGAGACCCCCAAGTGGTCCATTAATGATACAACTATCATGATATCAGTATCTTGGCTGAACCTTAGATTTTTAGGAATTTAATATCAATTAATAATATAATATTTGTTTTAAAAACTCTTTTATGTCAATTTTGACACTATTCAATAATTGATTTTTGTAAAACTCATAACAGAATGATTACTTAGAAAAAAGTTAATTAACTCAATCCTAACGTGTCATATTAACCTAGAAAATTAGTTTAATTTATAAAAAGTCTCAAATTATATTTATTTGGGTATTTATAATATCAATTATTCTAATTTTTCACTATTATGGTAATTACTGCATCACCATTGTGTCATAAATAAATTAAATTATTTAATGTCTAAAAATTATAAATAAAATATAATTATGTAGGAAATATTTTTATATTTCTAATGAATATTTATAGTCTAAAATCCAACATAAATAACCCTATGTAACAATTTTTTTTCTAAAATATATATGCTTGTGTCATTTTTGTATTCATTTTAACTTAATTAAAATAAAGTGTCCCTATCACTTACAAGTGGATCCATGGGGTCCCAAAATCAACCCAAAGATGCCCATGGTCGGCCATTTATCAACAAATAGGGTTAAGACATGTTTTAGGGTAATTTAGTATTATTATAATATTATTTTTTTAACCCTTTTTTACCAGATTTACCCTTTAACCATGGTAAATAAAATATTTACCGAAGTAATTATTCGAAATGTCTAAAAATAAAAGTTGCCTATTTACACAATTTAAACATCCTGATTCAAAATATGGAATCCAATTTTCCAAATTCAAAACATAGAAGTGGCGGAAATTAATTTAAAATTAATTCTCGTTGTAAAAACAAAAAGTGTGTTTTTTAGAGATAATAACTATCAAAAGATTGGCACTTGTTTATGTTTGGTTTAATTGTGAAATTATGTCCAATTACAAACATTGAATTAAATGGTAAAAATATATTCTAAATATACTTTAAAACCACTCAAATTCATAATTTATCAATATTAATTATTTCGATTAAAAAGTTGTTTTAATTAAAATTTAGTAATTTTCACTATTCATCAAAATATGAAAGTTATCCTAAATGTACCAAAATTTCACCCTAGGCTAATTTCGATATTACGAATCAAAAAATGAAGTCCATTTTGAGAAATAGAATTTATAAAATTTCAAAAATTAGGTATTATTATTCATAACGGCTAGTTTGATTGGTTGTGGTGTGTTAGAATCTCGAAGTTGCGTACAATGCACGTCATTGCATTATTCAAAAGGAAACGTACAGTGGAAGCTTGAGGTGTTAAATTCTCCCCTCCTTCAACAAATTGCGTCCTCGCAAATTTTTTTAAAATTGGGTTTTAGAATATAATGGAAAGTCCCACATCAGAAAAATAGTCAATAAAACTATCACTTTAAAAGAAAGGAAGAAAGGTATAAGGGTCACCCAAGATAACTCATACTAGGATTACATGTAGGAAAACATGGATATGGACGATAAAATATGTTTTTAGTTCTGATTGAGTGGGATAGAAAACATGATCTGGAGAAAGTTAACAATAATAAAATCACAAACTTGTGTTGGGACAAACGGTCCTTAGTCTCCCAATAGGAAAAGTAAACGAACAACATTTTTTTTTTGTTTTAAGTTACATTACACAAGGACAAGGAACTCATTTATGATATTGACTAAGAACATAAAGAGATATACTTACTTTTTAAGTAGAGTTTCATTCTTTAATAACTTTTTACCACTAACTCATTCTTTTTGAACAATGAGTATTCTAGAAGACTTGGTCACAATGGAAGAGCTAGAATAAACTTCTATAGAAATATATGATCCACGTAGGATAAACTATATATTTACCTTGTCTTTATAGATTAAACAAAACCAAAATGGTTAGTACAAGATCTAATGATACCCCAAAAGGATATTCCTTGAGAGAAATAAACACTAATCCTAATTTCCAAAATTAAACCAACAATACCCCAAAGTTAAATAAATATCATTCAATAATCAATTGTACTTAAAATCCTTCAATATAATCCAAACTAATATTGAAACTCAAAACTTATAAGAATGTAGTCTTCCACGTTAAATTGTATCTCCAAATGAAATTAACTACTCTTAAAGTCACATACTTAAAATTAATTAACCTAATCATTTCCATAAACAACCCAAATCACTATAAATCCATAATAAAAACATAGACAAAAATCCACCATTACTCCTCAAATGAAATCAAATACTATTCTATTTTCCTTGGGCATATAGTGTTCACAAAAAAGCGAACAACTTCCAAAATAACGTCTATCACTTAATCACCAAATCATTTTCCTATACCAAGGGTATTTATTTAATAAGACATAAGAACCCAAATCAACTTATTATTGATCAATAAAATCATTTAACTAAAAATAATTAGTCACACTATCTATGGACTTCACGTACTCCAGTGGTAGGAAATAAATCCTAATCGCACTTTGGTTTTGGGTTCGATTCCCACAGCTTTGTCCGACGCGATGGGTTGTCACACGGTCTACGTGTTGTCCTTTTTCAAAAACTATATTTTATAATATTACCAAAATGAGATAAATTCCTCAAAATACCATAACATAATTTAAACACAAATGTTATATCATACCTTTCATTTTCATCCCAAATTATAATAACTTATAATTCTCTCAAACCCCAATGATCATATAAAACCAAATGGTTATTTAAACCTATATCCACAACAGAAGAGATAATTCTTCCTCAAATATCATTCTCACATGGAAAACTGCGGGGTTACAAATACAAGAGAAAATTATTCCAAAGTAAACCCATCAACAAGGAGCACTAATACTTTTTAAACATTTCTCCAACCATTTATTTCCACATAGCTTCTTATTTTACTAAGAAAATATCCTATAGAATAGGGCATTCACTCAGGTAATGGCCTGGTCCCCTACATTTACGGAAAATGACTGCAAATGGACTCTTGGGACCATTTTTATCTTCTTACATAGTACTCTTCATTCTTCTTCGGCAATTCTTCACTGTATGTCCTTCCTTCCTACATGTAAAGCATTTCTTTTTCCCATTGAGACACTTTCCTGGGTGTCTCCTTCCACATTTCCTGCATGATGGAAATTGAGGATTCCTTTCTCCATGGTCTCCACTGCTGGAGCTCTTATCATTCATCACCTTTCTCTTCTTTTTTGAGCCCGAGAATTGGTTAATATATATATATTGTTGATCATATTTTTGCAAAATTGATTTGGCATAAAGACGATATCTTTTACGCCTATCAACATTCCATTTTGTTGCTCATTACCACCATCGTTCCCACCTTGTACATCATTCTCAAAGTCACTGGGACTTCCTTAGAATCCAGCCATTGACTAAAACCAGAAATCATTATGTGAGTAACAGTAGTCATGAAATCATTTAGAGATTAACATGTCACCATATTCTCAATTTGAAACACATTAGGATTAACCAAGGTCATTTACTCTCATATTATACATTTAATACTTCAAATCGGTTAGTAAAGAAAATGTAAATTATCCTAAGCATATCCCCCGGGAGTGTCATAACCAAGAGTACAGCAAGGCCCGTTGTTGTGCACCAGTTCCCGTACAAGTCTAGCTCAAAGCGATGTTTTCGGGTTTTACCCCTAGGTACATATGTTCCAGAGCTGCCTCTACCTGCTCGTATCCAGATAGGGATGTATTGCTTAGAAAACTCAGAAAATCTCTACAATACCAAAATTTTATAAAGTCCTTCTATACTAATCCTCAAAGTTCATCTTAGGTCTACGTGCTCTAATCAGAGTTTATCTAAATCAAGCTCCCAAGGTTTGTACTAAACTTCCTCTGATACCAACTGTAACACCCCAACCCTAGTTACCCAGAGTCATTGCATTATTACATAACATTGGTATGATCACAAGAAAGATTAAATCTCGAAAGACCAATTGATTTAGTAGCCTTTGAAATACTAGATACATTCATAAAGTTTTACATTACATCATAAAAAACATCTTGTCTTCATATCCCCTCATACTATCCCAGCAGGTCATTCATAAATTACTTCTTTATAATCCTAGGAAAAATAAAACATTGAAAGGGGTGAGATCAGATGCTCAGTAAGGATAACATTATATCATAAGCTTTCATAGATAAGCATAAACACTTAAGGCAGTTCATAACTAAAACAAAATCCTTTTAAACTTGAACTTCATCATAAAATGGCAAAGATAAAATAAAATAATGCCATTTAATTACTCACATGGATATTCTACTAGTCGAATGATCACATGCAATATCAATAACCACTTTCATAATGATGGAATTCATAATGCGAGACTATCATAACCACATAGCCAAGGCCTCGTGCCAAGACTAAAAATAAGATTTTTCCAAGGCCTTGTGCCAAGACACTAGTTTGTCTCATTAGACCTACCTATGTATCGAGGAGCTATAGAGGGATCCACCCGTCACTTATTAAGTCTAATGCATTCATCATATGAACAGGTTTAAACATAACATAAACATTCGTATTAAAACTAGCATACAAAATGTCAATACTTTAACCACAAACCATGAATGGTATAAAAATAGCACATCCACAGTCAAAAATAACTCATTCAATAAAATATGGAAGATTTTATTGTATCATATTAACCTCAATCAAGAATAATGAAGGATATTGACAAAGATAAAAATAATCATCAAAACTATTTGAGAGAAATATCCCCCTTTTTCTTGAAATCATTTAAAAGTAACACTATTTGTCAAGAATCCATTTAAAAATAGATTTTTGAATAAAAGTTTCCCATACAACTTTGAAACTTTTAAAAGGAGTTTTAATTTTAAAACTTTAATTTCCATATAAAAAAAACCTTAAAACAATTTTTAAAACATGGACATTAATGAGCAAGATTTAGAATAATAATTCTTTAAAACATTTAAAAATGGTATTTTAGTTAGAGTTTCTAACCAAAAGAGAGACACTTCAATACAAATAATTGAGGTAATCAAAACATTTTAATATCATGAGAATAAATGGATTCATGATATACTATGTCAAAGTACATTATATACACCACATAAAAGTGATTTGGTGTATAACAACAAAGAAGTCTCAATTGAATGTAAATTGAGATGAAATCTCTCATAAAGGCCATATCCTTAAATTAAGGATAAATCAATGACATAGTTATGTGTGACAAATATAAATACACTAAATATGATTGGATATTCAGTGTAAAAAAATCAAAGGACATTCACACATATTCTTGTAAAAAAACACCAATGAATTGGATGTTTATCTCAACAAATCGAGATTGAGTAAAAATTACTCTTATCAAGTTTATACCGATGACCTGATAATTTATAAATGGAGTGATTATGTGTATCAAAAGTATATCCACAGAAAGGTTAGTGTAATTTATGACATAATCAAATGAATAGATATTCTACACATAATATTGGAGTAAAATAATCAATGAAGTATGTGTAAAGTCGAATGAGTGGAAATTGAAATTTCAAATTCCCTTATCGATTAGGTAACATATGAAACATAAACCTATGAAAGAATGATCATAAAATGATGATTTAAATACCCATAAATTAAATTATATTACACAATTAATACAATCATGGTCAGTACACATACACCACATGCAATAAATAAGTGGTGAACAATGGAATTCTTACGAAACTAAGAGTGAGATAAGAAACCCCTTACCTTGTACTTTTCCATGGTTGGGGGTAGGTTAAACTCCTGTATAATGATGAAATAATTGTTATTAAATTATTCATGAATCATATACACTAATATGATATCATATATGATCTTTTAACATTTCTTTGTTAATAATATCTTAGAATTATTTCAGGTGTTAACTTACTCGTTTTCTTTTATATGTTTTGTTACGTAAGCCATGTTTGTCATGGATAGGTTGTATATTATTCATATATAGAATGATATAATGTACTTAAACATTATTTTTAAATCATCAAATGATAATTATACTTGAATGGATACGATAGAGAATGAATCTCATCGCGTTCGTGGAGACGGTAGTCCGTACGTACGCACGAGCGACAATATCATTATTTTGATATTAAAATAATATAGAATTGGATGGTATATCATATATATACAGAATAATTATCATGTTATATTTATTATTTACATGAATTACACATCATTATTATACCCATCCAAATAATAATTTATTGAATAACAATTACTCCACAACGTGGAGATGGTAAGCCGTACGTATGCACGTATGGTGACATGTTATTCAAAGGGTGGATAGAATACAGAATATGGTTGTACCATATTTATAATAATATTACAGTGTATAGTAGATACTGGATTAATTATTTTAGAATAGAAATAACAAAGAAAGAATAAGTGGAAGAAGAAAGGAACTTGAAAAAGGGTGGTGAAATCATTACCTCTTCTTCGGGTTCTTCCTTTTGATTTGATCAAAAGGGCTCCTTAGGTTAAATTTCTGATCAAACTAAGGCCTATATGTTGTATTGAGGGAAGTTTATAGAGTATTTGGGCAGGGTTTGGCCGAACCAAAAGGCTTTTAAGGTGTTAAGTAATGATAAGGGGGAGTGCCCGTTTATAAGAGGGGTGAGGGGCACCTTTGGAAAAGCTAGAAATATTATTTTATAATAAATTTATATTCGGTTTATAATGGCTCCAAAGTGGATTATTTAACTTTTAAGGTGTTTATGGGTCTAAAACCACTCAACCAATATAATTTAGACAGGTTTGGGTCATTATATTAACCTTATCTTTAAGTATTAACTCTCAGTTAATTAGTTTCACTTTTACAATGTCTCTTTGTATTTTTATATTATATGGTTAATAAACATACTATATACAATCAAGAGACCCCCAAGTAGTCCATTAATGATACACCTATCATTATATAAGTCTCTTTTCCTAACCTTATATTTTTATAAATTTAATATCAATTAATAATATAATATTTGTTTTAAAAACTCTTTTATGTCAATTTTGACACTATTCAATAATTGATTTTAGTAAAAATCATAACTGAATTATTACTTAGAAAAAAGTTAATTAAATAAATCCTAACATGTCATATTAACCTAGATAAATATTTTAATTCATAAAAAGTCTAAAATTATATTTATTTGGGTATTTATAATATCAATTATTCTAATTTTTCACTATTATGGTAATTACTGCATCACCATTGTGTCATAAATAAATTAAATTATTTAATTTCTAAAAATTATAAATAAAATATCATTATGTATGAAATATTTTTAGAGTTCTAATGAATATTTATAGTCTAAAATCCAACATATATAACCCTATGTAACAATTGTTTTTCTAAAAGATATATGCTTGTGTCATTTTTGTATTCATTTTAACTTAATTAAAATAAAGTGTCCCTATCACTTACAAGTGGATCCATGGGCTCCCAAAATCGACCCAAAGATGACCATGGTCGGACATGTATCAACCAATAGGGTTAATACACTTTTTAGGGTAATTTAGTATTATTATAATATTATTTGTTTAACCCTTTTTTACCAGATTTACCCTTTAACCATGGTAAATAAAATATTTACCGAAGTAATTATTCAAAATGTCTAAAAATAAAAGTTACCTATTTAAAAAAATTAAACATCCTGATTCCAAATATGGAATCCAATTTTCCAAATTCAAAACACAGAAGTGGCAGAAATTAATTTAAAATTAATTCCCATTGTTAAAATAAAAAGCGTGTTTTTAAGAGATTATAACTATCAAAAGATTGGCACTTGTTTATGTCTGGTTTAATTGTGAAATTTTGTCCAATGACAAATATTGAATTAAATGGTAAAAATATATTATAAATATAATTAAAACCACTCAAATAAATAATTTATCAATATTAATTATTTCGATTAAAAGGTTGTTTTTAATTAAAATTTAGTAATTTTCACTATTCATCAAAATATGAAAGTTATCCGAAAATAACCAAAATTTCACCCTAGGCTAATTTCGATATTCCGAATCCAAAAATGAAGTCCATTTTGAGAAATAGAATTTATAAAATTTCAAAAATTAGGTATTACTATTCATAACGGCTAGTTTGATTAGTTGTGGTGTATTAGAATCTCAAAGTTGCGTACAATGCACGTCATTGCATTATTCAAAGGGAAACGTACAGAGGAAGATTGGGGTGTTACATTCTCTCCTCCTTCAATAAATTACATCCTCGCATTTTTTTTTAAATTGGGTTTGAGAATATAATGGAAAGTCCCACATCGGAAAAAGAGTCAATAAAACTATCACTTTAAAAGAAAGGAAGAGAGGTATAAGGGTCACCCAAGATAACTCATACTGGGATTACATGTAGGAAAACATGGATATGGATGATTAACTATATGTTTAGTTCTGATGGAGAGGGATAGAAAACATGATCCGGAGAAAGTTAACAATCATAAAATCACAAACTTGTGTTGGGACAAACGGTCCTTAGTCTCCCAGTAGGAAAAGTAAACGAACAACATTTTTTTTGTTTTAAGTTACATTACACAAGGACAAGGAACTCATTTATGATATTGACTAAGAACATAAAGAGATATACTTACATTTTAAGTATAGTTTCATTATTTAATAAATTTTTACCACTAACTCATTCTTTTTGAACAATGAGTATTCTAGAAGACTTGGTCACAATGGAAGAGCTAGAATAAACTTCTATAGAAATACATGATCCACGTAGGAAAAACTATATATTTACCTTGTCTTTAGAGATTAATCAAAACCAAAATGGTTAGTGCAAGATCTAATGATCCCCCAAAAGGATATTCCTTGAGAGAAATAAACACTAATCTTAATTTCCAAAATTAAACGAACAATACCCCAAAGTTAAATAAATACCATTCAATAATCAATTGCCCTTAAAATCCTTCAATATAATCCAAACTAATATTGAAACTCAAAACTTATAAGAATGTAGTCTTCCACGTTAAATTGTATCTCCAAATGACATTAATTACTCTTAAAGTCACATACTTAAAATTAATTAACCTAATCATTTCCATAAACAACCCAAATCACTATAAATCCATAATAAAAACATAGATAAAAATCCATCATTACTCCTCAAATGAAATCCCATATTATTCTATTTTCCTTGGGCATATAGTGTTCACAACAAAGCGAACAACTTCCAAAATAACATATATCACTTAATCACCAAATCATTTTCCTATACCAAGGGTATTCATTTAATAAGACATAAGAACCCAAATCAACTTATTATTGATCAATAAAATCATTTAACTAAAAATAATTAGTCACGCTATTCAGGGACTTCATGTAGTCCAGTGGTAGGCAATAAATCCCATTCGCACTTTGGTTGTGGGATCGATTCCCACAGCTTTGTCTGATGTGACCGGTTGGCACACGGTCTACGTTTTGTCCTTTTTCAAAAACTATATTTTATAATATTACCAAAATGAGATAAATTTTTCAAAATACCATAACATAATTTAACCAAAAATGTTATATCATACCTTGAATTTTCATCCCAAATTATAATAACTTATAATTCTCTCAAACCCCAATGATCATATAAAACCAAATGGTTATTTATACCTATATCCACAAGAGAAGAGATAATTCTTCCTCAAATATCATTCTCACATGGCAAACTGCAGGGTTACAAATACAAGAAAAAACTATTCCAAAGTAAACCCATCAACAAGGAGCACTAATACTTTTTAAACATTTCTCCAACCATTTATTTCCACATAGCTTCTTCTATGACCAAGAAAATATCCTATAGAGTAGGGCATTCACTCGGGTAATGGCCAGGTCCCCTACATTTACGTCAAATGACTATAAATGGACTCTTGGGACCATTTTTATCTTCTTCCATAGTACTCTTCATTATTCTTCAGCAATTCTTCACTTTATGTCCTTCCTTCCCGCATGTAAAGCATTTCTTTGTCCCATTGAGACGCTTTCCTGGGTGTCTCCTTCCACATTTCCCGCATGATGTAAATTGAGGATTCCTTTCTCCATGGTCTCCACTATTGGAGCTCTTATCATTCATCACCTTTCTCTTCTTTTTTGAGTCCGAGAATTGGTTAATATATATATTGTTGATCATATTTTTGGAAAATTTATTTGGCATAAAGACGATATCTTTTACGCATATCAACATTCCATTTTGTTGCTCATTGCCACCACCGTTCCCACCTTGTACATCATTCTCAAAGTCACTGAGACTTCCTTGGAATCCAGCCATTGACTAAAACCAGAAATCATTGTGTGAGTAACAGTAGTCATAAAATCATTTAGAGATTAACATGTCACCATATTCTCAATTTGAAACACATTAGGATTAACCAATGTCATTTACTCTCATATTATACATTTAATACTTCAAATCGGTTAGTAAAGAAAATGTAAATTATCCTAAGCATATCCCCTGAGAGTGTCGTAACCAAGAGTGTAGGAAGGCCCGTTATCATGCACCAGTTCCTGTTCGAGTCTAGCTCAAAGTGATGTTTTCGGGTTTTACCCCTAGCTACATCTGTGCCAGAGCCGCCTCTACCTGCTCGTATCCAGACAGGGATGTATTTCTTGAAAAACTCACAAAATCTCTACAATACCAAAATTCTAGTAATTTCTTCCAAACTAATCCTCAAAGTACATCTTAGGTCTACGTGCTCTAATCAGAGTTTATCTAAATCTAGCTCCCAAGGTTTGCACTAAACATCCTCTGTTACCAACTGTAAAGCCCCGACCCCAGTTACCCAGAGTCGGTGCATTATTACATAACATTGGCATGATCACAAGAAAGATTAAATCTAGAAAGACTGATTGGTTTAGTAGCCTTAGAAATACTAGATACATTCATAAATTTTTACATTACATCATAAAAAAACATCTTGTCTTCATATCCCCTCATACTATCCTTGCAGGTCATTCATAAATTACTTCTTCATAATCCTGGGAAAAATAAAACATTGAAAGGGGTGAGCTCAGATGCTCAGTAAGGATAACATTATAGCAGAAGCATTCATAGATAAGCATAAACACTTAAGGCAGTTTATAACTAAAACAAAAGCCTTTTAAACTTCAACTTCAGCATAAAATGGAAAAGATAAAATAAAATAATTCCATTTAATTACTGACATGGATATTATAATAGTCGAATGATCACATGCAATATCAATAACCACTTTCATAATGATGGAATGCATAATGTCAGACTATCATAACCACATAGTCAAGGCCTCGTGCCAAGACTACAAATAAGATTTTGCCAAGGCCTTGTGCCAAGACACTATTTGGTCTCATGAGACCTACCGATGCATCGAGGAGCTATATCGGGATCCACCCTTCACTTATTAAGTCTAATTCATTACTCATATGAATTGGTTTAAACATAACATAAACATTCGTATTAAAACTAGCATACGAAATGTCAATACTTTAACCACAAACCATGAATGGTATAAAAATAGCACATCCACAGTCAAACATAACTCATTCGATGCAATATGGAAGATTGTATTGTATCACATTAACCTCAATCAAGAATAATGAAGGATATTGACATAGATGAAAATAATCATCAAAACTATTTGAGAGAAATATCCCCCTTTTTCTTGAAATCATTTAAAAGTAACACTATTTGTCCAGAAGAAATTTAAAAATAGATTTTTGAATAAAAGTGTCCCATACCACTTTGAAACTTTTAAAAGGAGTTTTAATTTTAAAACTTTAATTTCCATATAAATAAATCCTTAAAACAATTTTTAAAACATGGACATTAATGAGAAAGATTTAGAAGAATAATTTTTTAAAACATTTAAAAATGGTATTTTAGTTAGAGTTTCTAACCAAAAGAGAGACACTTCAATACAAATAATTAAGGTAATCAAAACATTGTAATATCATGAGAATAAATGGATTCATGATATACTATGTCAAAGTACATTATATACACCACATAAAAGTGATTTGGTGTATAACAACAAAGAAGTCTCAATGGAATGTAAATTGAGATGAAATCTCTAATAAAGGCCGTATCCTTAGATTATGGATAAATCAATGACATAGTTATGTGTGACAAATATAAATACACTAAATATGATTGTATATTCAGTGTAAAACAATCAAAGTACATTCACACATATTCTTGTAAAAACAACACCATTGAATTGGATGTTTATCTCAACAAATCGAGATTGAGTAAAAATTACTCTTATCAAGTTCATACCGATGACCTCATAATTTATCAATGGAGTGATTATGTGTATCAAAAGTATATCCACAAAAAGGGTAGTGGAATTTATGACATAAGAAAATGAATATAGATTCTACACGTAATCTTGGAGTAAAATAATCAATGAAGTATGTGTAAATCCGAATGAGTGGAAATTGAAATTTCAAATTCCCTTATCGATTAGGTAACTTATGAAACATTCACCCATGAAAGAAGTATCATAAAATAATGATGTAAATACCCATAAATTAAATTATATTATACAATTAATACAATCATGGTCAGTACACATACACCACATGCAATAAATAAGTGGTGAACAATGGAATTCTTATGAAACTAAGAGTGAGATAAAAAACCTCTTACCTTGTAATTTTCCTTGGTTAGGGGTAGGTTAACCTCCTGTATAATGTTTAAATAATTGTTATTAAATTATTCATGAATCATATATACTAATATGATATCATATATGATCTTTTAACTTTGCTTTGTTAATAATATCTTAGAATTATCGTCGTTTCGGGTGTTAACTTACTCGTTTTCTTTTATATGTTTTGTTATGTAAGCCATGTTTTTCATGGATAGGTTGTATATTATTAATATCCAGAATGATATCATGTCCTTAAACGTTATTTTTAAATCATCAAATGATAATTATACTTGAATGGATACGATAGAGAATGAATCTCATCGCGTTCGTGGAAACGGTAATCCGTACGTACGCACGAGTGACAATATCATTCTTTTGATATTAAAATAATATATAATTGGATGGTATATCATATATATAGAATAATTATCATGTTATATTTATTATTTACATGAATTAGACATCATTATTATACCCATCCAAATAATAATTTATTTAATAACAATTACACCACAACGTGGAGACGGTAAGCCGTACGTACGCATGTATGGTGACATGTTATTCCAAGGGTGGATAGAATACTGAATATGTTTGTACCATATTTATAATAATATTAAAGTATATAGGAGATACTGGATTCATTTTTTTATAATAGAAATAACAAATAAAGAAGAAGTGGAAGAAGAAAGGAACTTGAAAAAGGGTGGTGAAATCATTACCTCTTCTTCAGGTTCTTCATTTTTATTTGATAAAAAGGGCTCCTTAGGTTGGATTTCTGATCAAACTAAGGCCTCTAGGTTGTATTGAGGGAACTTGAGAGAGTATTTGGGCATTATTTGGCCTAACCAAAAGGCTTTGAAGGTGTAAAGTAATGATAATGGGGAGTGCCCTTTTATAAGAGGGGTGAGGGGAACCTTTGGAAAAGATAAAATATTATTTTATAATAAATTCATATTCGGTTTCTAATGGCTCCAAAGTAGATTATTTAAAGTTTAAGGTGGGTATGGGTTTCAAAACACTAAACCAATAGAATTTAGACAGGTTTGGGTCATTATATTAACCTTATCTTTAAGTATTAACTCTTAGTTAATTAGTTTCACTTTTACAATGTCTCTTTGTATTTTTAAATTATATGGTTAATAAACTTACTATATACATCCAAGAAACACCCAAGTGGTCCATTAATGATACACATATCATGATATAAGTCTCTTGTCCGAACCTTAGATTTTTATGAATTTAATATCAATTAATAATATAATATTTGTTTTAAAAACTCTTTTATGTCAATTTTGACACTATTTAATAATTGATTTTTGTAAAACTCATAAAAGAATTATTACATCACAAAAAGTTAATTAAATCAATACTAACACGTCATATTAACCTAGAAAATTAGTTTAATTCATAAAAAGTCTCAAATTATATTTATTTGGGTATTTATAATATCAATTATTCTAATTTTTCACTATTATGGTAATTACTCCATCACCATTGTGTCATAAATAAAATAAATTATTTAAGGTCTAAAAATTATAAATAAAATATCATTATGTAGGAAATCTTTTTATATTTCTAATTAATATTTATAGTCTAAATCCAACATATATAACTCTATTTAACAATTGTTTTTATAAAGGATATATGCTTGTGTCATTTTTGTATTCATTTTAACTTAATTAAAATAAAGTGTCCCTATCACTTACAAGTGGATTCATGGGGTCCCAAAATCGACCCAAAGATTCCCATGGTCGGCCATGTATCAACCAATAGGGTTGAGACACGTTTTAGGGTAATTTAGTATTATTATAATATTATTTTTTTTAAAACTTGTTTACTAGATTTACCCTTTAACCATGGTAAATAAAATATTTACCGAAGTAATTATTCAAAATGTGTAAAAATAAAAGTTGCCTATTTACACAATTTAAAAATCCTGATTCCAAATATGGAATCCAATTTTCCAAATTCAAAACACAGAAGTGGCAGAAATTAATTTAAAATTAATTCCCATTGTTAAAACAAAAAGCGTGTTTCTAAGAGATAATAACTATCAAAAGATTGGCACTTGTTTATGTCTGGTTTAATTGTGAAATTATGTCCAATGAAAAACATTGAATTAAATTGTAAAAATATATTCTAAATATACTTTAAAACCACTCAAATTCATAATTTATCAATATTAATTATTTCGATTAAAAAGTTGTTTTTAATTAAAATTTAGTAATTTTCACTATTCATCAAAATATGAAAGTTATCCGAAAAGTACCAAAATTTCACCCTAGGCTAATTCGATATTCCGAATCCAAAAATAAAGTCCATTTTGAGAAATAGAAATTATAAAATTTCAAAAATTAGGTATTATTGTTCATAACAGCTAGTTTGATTGGTTGTGGTGTGTTAGAATCTCGAAGTTGCGTACAATGCACGCCATTGCATTATTCAAAGAGAAACGTACAGTGGAAGCTTGTGGTGTTACATTCACCCCTCCTTCAATAAATTGTGTCCTCACAATTTTTTTTAAAATTGGGCTTGAGAATATAATGGAAAGTCCCACATCGGAAAAAGAGTCAATAAAACTATCACTTTAAAAGAAAGGAAGAGAGGTATAAGGGTCACCCAAGATAACCCATACTAGGATTCCATGTAGGAAAACATGGATATGGAAGATAAACTATGTGCTCAGTTCTGATAGAGAGGGATAGAAAACATGATCAGGAGAAAGTTAACAATAAGAAAATCACAATCTTGTGTTGGGACAAACGGTCCTTAGTCTCCCAGTAGGAAAAGTAAACGAACAATATTTTTTTTGTTTTAAGTTACATTACACAAGGACGAGGAACTAATTTATGATATTGACAAAGAACATAAAGAGATATACTTACATTTTAAGTATAGTTTCATTCTTTAATAACTTTTTACCACTAACGCATTATTTTTGAACAATGAGTATTCTAGAAGACTTGGTCACAATGGAAGAGCTAGAATAAACTTCTATAGAAATACATGATCCACGTAGGATAAACTATATATTTACCTTGTCTTTAGAGATTAATCAAAACCAAAATGGTTAGTACAAGATCTAATGATCCCCCAAAAGGATATTCCTTGAGAGAAATAAACACTAATCTTAATTTCCAAAATTAAACCAACAATACCCAAAAGTTAAATAAATACCATTCAATAATCAATTGTCCTTAAAATCATTCAATATAATCCAAACTAATATTGAAACTCAAAACTTATAAGAATGTTGTCTTCCATGTTAAATTGTATCTCCAAATGACATTAATTACTCTTAAAGTAATATACTTAAAATTAATTAACCAAATCATTTCCATAAACAACCCAAATCACTATAAATCCATAATAAAAACATAGATAAAAATCCACCATTACTCCTCAAATTAAATCCCATACTATTCTTTTTTCCTTGGGCATCTAGTGTTCACAACAAAGTGAACAACTTACAAAATAACATCTATCACATAATCACCAAATCATTTTCCCATACCAAGGATATTCATTTAATAAGACATAAGAACCCATATAAACTTATTATTGATCAATAAAATCATTTAACTAAAAATAATTAGTCACGCTATCCAGGGACTTCACGTAGTCCAGTGGTAGGCGATAAATCCCAATCACACTTTGGTTGTGGGTTCTATTTCCACAGCTTTGTCCAACGCGACAGGTTGTCACACGGTCTACGTGTTGTCCTTTTTCAAAAACTATATTTTATAATATTACCAAAATGAGATAAATTCCTCAAAATACCATAACATAATTTAACCACAAATGTTATATCATACCTTTCATTTTCATCCCAAATTATAATAACTTATAAATCTCTCAAACCCCAATGATAATATAAAACCAAATGGTTTTTTATACCTATATCCACAAGATAAGAGATAATTCTTTCTCAAATATCATTCTTACATGGAAAACTGCAGGGTTACAAATACAAGAGAAAATTATTCCAAAGTAAACCCATCAACAAGGAGCACTAATACTTTTAAACATTTCTCCAACCATTTATTTCCACATAGCTTCTTCTTTGACCAAGAAAATATCCTATAGAATAGGGCATTCACTCGGGTAATGGCCAGGTCCCCTACATTTATGGAAAATGACTGTAAATGGACTCTTGGGACCATTTTTATCTTCTTCCATAGTACTCTTCATTCTTCTTCGGCAATTCCTCACTTTATTTCCTTCCTTCCCGCATGTAAAGCATTTCTTTGTCCCATTGATACACTTTCCTGGGTGTCTCCTTCCACATTTCCTACATTATGGAAATTGAGGATTCCTTTCTCCATGGTCTCCACTGCTGGAGCTCTTATCATTCATCACCTTTATCTTCTTTTTTGAGTCCGAGAATTTGTTAATATATATATATATATTGTTGATCATATTTTTGGAAAATTGATTTGGCATAAATACGATATATTTTACGCCTATCAACATTCCATTTTGTTACTCATTTCCACCACCGTTCCCACCTTGTACATCATTCTCAAAGTCACTGGGACTTCCTTGGAATCAAACCATTGACTAAAACCAGAAATCATTGTATGAGTAAGAGTAGTCATAAAATCATTTAGAGATTAACATGTCACTATATTCTCAATTTGAAACACATTAGGATTAACCAAGGTCATTTACTCTCATATTATACATTTAATACTTCAAATCGGTTAGTAAAGAAAATGTAAATTATCCTGAGCATATCCCCCGGGAGTGTCGTAACCAAGAGTGCAGCAAGGCCCGTTGTCATGCACCAGTTCCAGTTTGAGTCTAGCTCAAAGCAATGTTTTCGGGTTTTACCCCTAGGTACATTTGTGCCAGAGCCACCTCTACCTGCTCGTATCCAGACAGGGATGTATTTCTTGGAAAACTCACAAAATCTCTGCAATACCAAAATTCTAGGAAGTTCTTCTATACTAATCCTCAAAGATCATCCTAGGTCTACGTGCTATAAGGAGAGTTTATCTAAATCTAGCTCCCAAGTTTGTACTAAACTTCCTCTGATACCAACTGTAACGCCCCGACCCCAGTTACCCAGAGTTGGTGCATTATTACATAACATTGGAATGATCACAAGAAAGATTAAATCTCGAAAGACCAATTGGTTTAGTAGCCTTGGAAATACTAGATACTTTCATAAAGTTTTGCATTACATCATAAAAAATCATCTTGCCTTCATATCCCCTCATACTATCCCTATAGGTCATTCATAAATTACTTCTTCATAATCCTGGGAAAAATAAAACATTGAAAGGGGTGAGCTCAGATTCTCAGTAAGTATAACATTATATCAGAAGCTTTCATAGATAAGCATAAACACTTAAGGCAGTTTATAACTAAAACAAAAGCCTTTTAAACTTGAACTTCAGCATAAAATGGCAAAGATAAAATAAAATAATGCCATTTAATTACTCACATGGATATTATACTAGTCTAATGATCACATGCAATATCAATAACCACTTTCATAATGATGGAATGCATAGTGCCAGACTATCATAACCACATAGTCAAGGCCTCGTACCAAGACTACAAATAAGATTTTTCCAAGGCCTTGTGACAAGACACTAGTTTGTCTCATGAGACCTACCGATTCATCGAGGAGCTATAGCGGGCTCCGCCCATTACTTATTAAGTCCAATGCATTCCTCATATGAACAGGTTTAAACATAACATAAACATTTGTATTAAAACTAGCATACGAAATGTCAATACTTTAACCACAAACCATGAATGGTATAAAAATAGTACATCCACAGTCAAACATAACTCATTCGATACAATATGAAAGATTGTGTTGTATCACATTAACCTCAATCAAGAATAATTAAGGATATTGACATAGATGAAAATAATCATCAAAACAATTTGAGAGAAATATCCCCCTTTTTCTTGAAATTATTTAAAAGTAACACTATTTGTCAAGAAGCCATTTAAAAATAGATTTTTGAATCAAAGTGTCCCATACCACTTTGAAAATTTTAAAAGGAGTTTTAATTTTAAAACTTTAATTTCCATATAAATAAATCCTTAAAACAATTTTTAAAACATGGACATTAATGAGCAAGATTTAGAAGAATAAGTCTTTAAAACATTTAAAAATGGTATTTTAGTTAGAGTTTCTAACCAAAAGAGAGACACTTGAATACAAATAATTGAGGTAATAAAAACAATGTAATATCATGAGAATAAATGGATTAATGATATACTATGTAAAAGTACATTATATACACCACATAAAAGTGATTTGGGGTATAATAACAAATAAGTATTAATGGAATGTAAATTGAGATGAAATCTCTCATAAAGGTCTTATCCTTAGATTAAGGATAAATCAATGACATAGTTATGTGTGAAAAATATAAATACACTAAATATTATTGGATATTTAGTGTAAAAAAATCAAAAGACATTCACACATATTCTAGTAAAAACAACACCAATGAATTGGATGTTTATCTCAACAAATCAAGATTGAGTAAAAATTACTCTTATCAAGTTCATACCGATGACCTGATAATTTATCAATGGAATGATTATGTGTATCAAAAGTATATCCACATAAAGGGTAGTGGAATTTATGACATAATCAAATTAATAGAGATTCTACACATAATCTTGGAGTAAAATAATCAATGAAGTATGCGTAAAGCCGAATGAGTGGAAATTGAAATTTCAAATTCCCTTATCGATTAGGTAACTTATGAAACATACACCCATGAAATAAGGATCATACAATGATGATTTAAATACCCATAAATTAAAGTATATTACACAATTAATACAATCATGGTCAGTACACATACACCACATGCAATAAATAAGTGGTGAATAATAGAATTATTACGAAACTAAGAGTGAGATAAAAAACCCCTTACCTTGTAATTTTTCTTGGTTGGGGGTAGCTTAACCTCCTGTATAATGTTCAAATAATTTTTATTAAATTATTCATTAATAATATACACTAATATGATATCATATATGATCTTTCAACATTGTTTTGTTAATAATATCTTAAAATTATTATCGTTTCAGGTGTTAACTTACTCGTTTTCTTTTATATGTTTTGTTACGTAAGCCATGTTTTTCATGGATAGGTTGTATCTTATTCATATCCAGAATGATATAAAGTCCTTAAACATTATTTTTAAATCATTAAATGATAATTATACTTGAATGGATATGATAGAGAATGAATCTCATCGCATTCGTGGAGACGGTAGTCTGTACGTACGCACGAGCGACAATATCATTCTTTTGATATTAAAATAATATATAATTGGATGGTATATCATATATACAGAATAATTATCATGTTATATTTATTATTTACATGAATTACACATCATTATTATACCCATCCAAATAATAATTTATTGAATAACAATTACACCACAACGTGGAGATGGTAAGTCGTATGTACGTACGTATAGTGACATGTTATTCAAAGGGTGGATAGAATACTGAATATGGTTGTACCATATTTATAATAATATTACAGTATATAGGAGATTCTGGATTCATTATTTTATAATAGAAATAACAAATAAAGAAGAAGTGGAAGAAAAAAGGAACTTGAAAAAAGGTGGTGAAATCATTACATCTTCTTTGGGTTCTTCCTTTTGATTTGATCAAAAGGGCTCCTTAAGTTGGATTTATGATACAACTAAGGCCTCTAGGTTGTATTTAGGTAAGTTGAGAGAGTATTTGGACAGGTTTTGGGGGAACCAAAAGGCTTTGAAGGTGTGAAGTAATGAGAAGGGGGGTGCCCTTTTATAAGAGGGGTGAGGGGCACCTTTGAAAAAGCTAGAAATATTATTTTATAATAAATTTATATTCGGTTTCTAATGGCTCAAAAGTGTATTATTTAAATTTTAATGTGGTTATGGGTCTAAAACCACTCAACCAATATAATTTAGACAGGGTTGGGTCATTATATTAACCTTATCTTTAAGTATTAACTCTTAGTTAATTAGTTTCACTTTTACAATGTCTCTTTGTATTTTTATATTATATGGTTAATAAACTTACTATATACATCCAAGAGACCCCCAAGTGGTCCATTAATGATACAACTATCATGATATAAGTCTCTTGGCCGAACCTTAGATTTTTAGGAATTTAATATCAATTAATAATATAATAGTTTTTAAAAAAACTCTTTTATGTCAATTTTGACACTATTCAATAATTTATTTTTTTAAAAATCATAACAGAATTATTACTTCAAAAAAAGTTACTTAAATCAATAATAACAACTCATATTAACCTATAAAATTAGTTTAATTCATCAAAAGTTTCAAATTATATTTATTTGAGTATTTATAATATCAATTATTCTAATTTTTCACTATTATGGTAATTACTGCATCACCATTGTGTCATAACTAAATTAAATTATTTAATGTCTAAAAATTATAAATAAAATATAATTATGTATAAAATCTTTTTATCTTTATAATGAATATTTATAGTCTAAAATCCAACATATATAACCCTATGTAACAATTGTTTTTCTAAAAGATATATGCTTGTGTCATTTTTGTATTCATTTTAACTTAATTAAAATAAAGTGTCCCTATCACTTACAAGTGGATCCATGGGGTCCCAAAATCAACCCAAAGATTCCCATGGTCGGAAATGTATCAACCAATAGGGTTAAGACACGTTTTAGGGTAATTTATTATTATTATAATATTATTTTTTTAACCCTTTTTTACCAGATTTACCCTTTAGCCATGGTAAATAAAATATTTACCGAAGTAATTATTCAAAATGTCTAAAAATAAAAGTTACCTATTTTCACAATTTAAACATCCTGATTTCAAATATGGAATCAAATTTTCCAAATTCAAAACACATAAGTGTCAGAAATTAATTTAAAATTAATTCCCGTTATTAAAACAAAAAAGCGTGTTTTTAAGAGATTATAACTATCAAAAGATTGGCACTTGTTTATGTCTGGTTTAATTGTGAAATTATGTCCAATGACAAACATTGAATTAAATTTTAAAAATATATTCTAAATATACTTTAAAAACACTCAAATTCATAATTTATCAATATTAATTATTTCGATTAAAAAAGTTGTTTTTAATTAGAATTTAGTAATTTTCACTATTCATCAAAATATGAAAGTTATCTGAAAAGTACCAAAATTTCACCCTAGGCTAATTTCGATATTCCGAATCCAAAAATGAAGTCCATTTTGAGAAATAGAATTTATAAAATTTCAAAAATTAGGTATTACTATTCATAACGGCTAGTTTGATTGGTTGTGGTGTGTTAGAATCTCGAAGTTGTGTACAATGCACGCCATTGCATTATTCAAAGGGAAACGTACAGTGGAAGCTTGGGGTATTACAAAATACATATTTCATTAACACAGGTGCATAAACTCACTATAACATTCTACTATTAGTTTTTCTAGAAAAAATTATTCATACAAGGCTATCTAGAATTCCCTTAAGATCGTCTCCTGATGCTAACCATCCTTATTTGTAACATCCCAAAAATGATTCATAGATCAAAAAAGAATATAAAATACAAAATTTACCTTCCTTTCTAGAGGAATATATATATTATTGAAAATTGATAGAATGACCTCTATCCATAAAAAAAAGTACCTCGGGGGCCACCATACCACGAGAAATAAGGTGGATGTTGCTGTTGAAATTCTCTAGTCATGTTTGACATAGTCATTATAGGTCATAGAACTCATTTTATAGATTTCACTAACCATAGAACACCCTCTCAAAACTAAGAATCGGTCCCTATATCAGGAATAGTAGGAGGTTCAATAGGTATAACTACTAAAGTTAATACTAGTGGTGCAATTCCTACCACCTCTAGAGCATAGTCATCAACATCCTCTTGGTATTCATCCAGAGGCCATTATAGAGGCATAAATCTACAATGCCAAAAACACATATCAAAACAATGTGTAGAGATAAAAGGATCACTAATAATAAAAGTGATAGGTACAAGACTTCACTATTCAAGAGGGAACTCAAAATATAGATAGAAATAGTACAAGTTCAGTGCCTTGCCTTTTAAGAAGACACTAACCCCAAAATCAACTACTAAGTCTAGTGAAAGGGAGAAAAATCAACCTTTTAATCATATGGTTCAATTATATGGAATTCCAATTCCATGTTATAGAGGGAACTCTCTTTATGTTTAAATTTTAATCCTCAATTAATGGAAGAAATTTCCTTTAAGACTTTAAAATTTTTAATTTCATATAAACCCAAGTTCAGTTAAATTTATATTCCATTCTTGAGATATAAAATCCTATGCTTTATATGTTGTAATTATAATTTCATGTAACTGTAACTAGAATTATAATCTATATCTAGTCTCATGACCTAAAATTCCATATATAGTGGTTTACTTATATGGGTAACCATTCCAAGTTTATTAAGGCCCATACACTTTATAAATTGTAATTGGCATCGATTTATCCTAAACCACTAACATTTCATCTCATACAACCAATGTTAAATGTCATGAACATGTCATAATTAGTAAGGTAAGGTGACACGATCAAGCTATATTGGAAAAAAACTTTTTAGGTTGATGTATAAAATTTAATTATCCAATTATTTATCCCTATATGAAATATTAGTCAAATAACAAATATAATAATCAAGGAATTCCATCATGCTACATAAAATTCACAAAATAAAGTAAACATGGAATGATATATTCATGGAATATAAATCTTCATGTTCCTATAATGATGCATGACACAATAATTCCTATACATAGTGGGAGAAGGGTAAAATTATATAATAATATGAAGCATCATAAATCATTTTAATCACCCAATGGAAAAATCAGAACAACTATAAAATGGGAAATACAGAATAGCAATCCAATCCTAGTTAACTTGGAGTTTTCTATGTGAGTGGGTTTAAAATTCCTTATACTTTGTATATTAATCCCAAATAGTAACACAAGGAATATAAAAAGGGTTATTATACCACTTTTTTAGGTCATATACCTAATTCACTCATTAGTAACTAGACTTGTTTGTCTATAAGGCCTCAGGATCACCTCCTCATACACCAGAGGCATATGACTAGTAGTGAGGGTCTATGATGGTATGGTGGGGAGACTATACCTTCATGATAAGATTTGAGTATTGGTAATTGATAGATAAATAACTCAATAAAATAAATTAATAAATAATAAGTGGAAGAATAATAAACCATTCAAACAATATAAAATGAATAATAAACTATCAGTTTCATATATAAAAATGATGATTTCATGATACTATAAAAAAAGAGGAGCAGGTATATAGTATAATACAAGTTATAAAAATTTAAAAAATACCCAAAATATAATATCCCCTATAATAATTATCGCTATCTCAATCCTCATCTCTCATACCCCATCATAGTATAGAAAAATTAAGCATCTATAATTAGTCACTTCCACTTGTCCCTACCTACATCCCTGATGTCATCACAGGTACCAATTGGTAGCCCAAATAGGGTGTGAGTAAAACTTAGTAGGTAAATACCAATTATTTACATAACTAATATAATCTATGAATATATAATGTATAATTTTTTAGGTAATAATAAAAGTAGTGAATGGAATAAACCTAAAACCCATGTCCTTTTGGGTTCCCTATGGGTCACCTATCCGATACAACTTACTTCAGCCTACGTTGGAATGTATTTGAGTATATTTCATTATGTAATATAAGATTGGGACCTAATACACTTAATAAGGATATACATTCATAATGATAATACTATAAGGGTTCAAAAATCCTCATGGAATTTAATATGTAGTAGAAAAAAGTAAAAAAAAGCCATTCATGCATCTAAAGCATTATCTAAATCCATGTGTGTTATTGAACTTGGAAGACATGTAAATGAATCCTTTGGAATTCTAATACTATATAGGAAATTATAAATATGGAATATAGGTATTTCTCATTGTATACTATGAAACCATTTCTATATGACCACTTCCAAGTAATTTTTAAATTAGAATCCAAGTATAACCCAAGGCATTCTATAAATGAATTTTCCATTTTTGACCCTTCCAATTCATCCCTTTTAATAATTTTTATATCACCTATGAAAAATAATATAATCTCATTAACCACGAGATATTTTCTAAGGAATTATAAATCATAACCCAAGTATCACCCATATTATAGTAAAATTAATAAAAAGTACATGTTAGTGTCCATGGAATACATCAACTTATTTAACTAAAATTGACCATTTCATTTATAGGAAACAAGATAACCCACATAAAATGGTTTAATTACACCAAAAATAAAAATGTTCTTGAAGTATAATCCACATGCACACCCTGAATGGTGACTCAAGTCAAGGTAGAAAACCATTTGTGATGCAATTCAGGTAAAATATCTTTCGAGTTCAAGGTGATGGTAGTTTATTTAATTAATTTTAAATTTAATAGGAGATACATGGATAGTTCAGTTCATAACATAATGACGCATAATCTAATCAAGAATAATTTTATGGAAAATTACTAGACCGTGAACTTTAGGTGGGTAGATGATTCGTCATCTAGTATCAACCTATAATTTGGTCTAGAATGAGAGAAATCAAAGAAACTAGAAAAACAGCCTGAATATAGGGAATATTACCCTATATAAAGTGATTCTAAAATACAAAGAGATAAACTAAGGAAAGAAAATAGTGGAGTCTAAGGATTTATATTAGGGATCCAACATGATGAATGGCGCTTGAATCAGATGTCAGATGGAGGAGAAATCAAAATTCTCGGGTGAGGGAAGAAGTAAAGCTCTACACTACCACTACTATTTGTGAATGATAGAATAAAGGAAGGAAGAAAGGATGTATTTTTTATGTTTAAATAGTAAAATCCCCTTTTTCTAATATTCCAATGGAAATTAAAGCATGAATTTGGGATTTAAAAGATAAATTTCTATTTAGCGGGGTTTTCTCAGACCAATAGGGTCTTCCTAAGTATAAAGTATGGTTTAAATTAACAATTTACAATGTAAATTTTCATTTACATCACAAATTGACATTTTTTAGTGTTTTATCAGACTTAGAGGGTCTACCTAGGATTACTTATGGTGTAAATTTAAAATTTACACCATCAATTTTTCCTAAAGATAGACTATCTTCCACTTGCTAAAAATCCACCCAAAACGCTAGAAGAACCATTTTTTATGGTCCAAACTAAAAAATAGAACCCAAAAACTAAAGTATGATGTACCTAAAAAAATGGGACCATACCATATTCCACCCTTCCAATCTTCTCAACAACCAAAAATGGTCCCACATATCTTGATGTTAGATTTCCCTATATTTTAATCCTTTGGCGACCCAACCAAGGTGAAACTCTCAAACGATCTTGGTCACCGACTGAAAATTATAAAGGGAATTTATGAACATTAGTATAAGATATATACCATATTTTAGCATTATCCATTCTATGATGAATCAATTGAATATTTTTTGTCATCTCTTATACCAAAATAGGACCAACAAGGGGAGTTTCACCAATCTCTAACCAACTCAAAATAGATTTAAAAGGTCTACCATACAATTCCTCAAAGGGTTCTATCTTTATGTAATATTAGTAATTTTTCTTATAAAACAACTACACTAGTCCCAAATATCTATCCCAATCTCCACAAAAGTTTATAATGAAAGTATGGATCATTTCTTCAAGAATCACTATAGCTCATTTTGTCAATCCAATTATCTATGGAATATATGTCATGATCAAACTATCTTATGATCCCATCACCTCCCAGAGTCCTCTATAAAAAATAAGTGAAAAATAGATATATATTAGAAACTACAGAATATGTAACTCTATGAAGTATAAAAATCTCACATACATATAGACTCTCCAAGTCCTCCACTTTGGCTGTATCGCTAATGGGGATAAATTGAGCTGATTTGATTAGCTGTTCGATCGCTACCCATATCACATTCATCCATTGATGTGTACTTTTCAACTAGAAAATGAAATCCAGAGAAATATTATCTTACTTCCATATCAGCATAGGAATTGTATGGATAAAACACAAAGGTTTCTAGTTCTCAACCTCAACTTGATGATAGTTATAACAGTAAGAAACAAAATTAGTGATATCTCATTTTATCCCTAGCCTCTATAATTGTCATTGTATATCATAGAACATATTTTTCAACCTAGGGTGCTCCTCCAACTAGGAATTATAGGAATCCCCCATCACATATTATCTCATAGTAAAAGGTAAAAAATACCTACTTTTGAATCATAGGATACCCTCAATATTCAATGACTAGTTGATGATGGTATCCCTATCATAAAGAGAGCCCCTAATTCCATAGAACTCATCATCAAGATACTAATCATAAATAATCATCTCAATAAGAGAGTATTTCAAATAAATACTTTTCAAAACAATATTGGTATCGTCCTCCCAAACTCCCAAATGTATTTGATTAAATAAATCCATTAAGTTTCACTCTTCTGATGAAAATTTCATGACCTTGGTAGAAAATTTCCGGCTTAAAGCATCAGCAACAACCTTACACTTACCAAGGGTATAGAAAAGTTCAAAACCAAAATATTATAGGTATTCCACCCATCACCTCTAGTATAGATTAAAATATTTTGGTGATAAAATATAACTTAGGCTTTTGTGTTCAGAATAAATGGTAAACCTTTCTCTAAAAAGGTAATACTGTGAACTCTTAAGATCATGCGTCATAACTGAAAGTTCAAGATCATGATTAGGATAATTATTCGCATGTGTCCTAATTTTTTGGGAACCATAGGCCACAATGTGATCACCTTTCATGATAATGCATCCCAAACTCAAACCAGATGTGTCAAAAAATACTACATAACATTGCACATCCTCTAGAATAATCAATATTCGGGTAGAAGTTAGAAGTCACTTCAACTCATCAAATGAATTCTTAAATTTTGAATCCCATAGGAACTTTACTTCTTTCCAAGTGATATAATTAAATATAGAATAAAACTTTTAGAAATATTTAATAAACCAACAGTAATACCCATCCAAGCCCAAGAAGCTCTAAATCTCTAAAAAAATGTGCAATTTCTCCCATGCCATGACATCCTTCAATTTCTTAGGTTAAAATCAAATTCCATTTTCTAAGATTACATTCCCTAAGAACATCACTTCAAAAATATTGAAATTATATTTTGAAAATTTGGTGAAAATTTGGTGATCTCCCAAAATTTATACAACTACTCTCAAATGATACACCTGCTTCATTATACTTAGGGTGAATAAAAATTTCATCCATAAATAACACAAAAAATAAATTGAGATAATCAAGTAATATCCTTTTTATCAACTCCATGAAATTTATGTAGTATTTTTTGGACCAAAAGAAAAAACAAGGTACTCATAATGGTTATACAGACTCCAAAATCCATTCCTAAGGATATCATACTCTTTGATTCTAAGATAGTGATACATATAATGAATTTAAATCATCAAATACCACTTCAACTATTTCTACTGATCAAATAAATTATCAATTTCTAGAAATAGATACTTATTTTTTATCATAAATCAATTGATCTTTTAGTAATCAATGCACAGGTGAATGTTTCCATCAGCCATATTTATAAAAATCATAAGTGTCACCCAAGGTGAAAAGCTCAAGATAATGAATCCTTTATCCAAAAAACCATAAAATAGGGTATTTAACTCCTTAAATTTAGCTGGTTATGTATGGTAAGATGGAATTGAGATAGGTTGGGTACTTGGTTTTATGTCAATAGAAAAATCTACCTCCCTTTTTGGTGGCAGACTATAAATGCTAGATGGGAACACATCAGGAAACTCAATGACTACTGGAGGAATATCACTACTCAAAAAAACCTGCTTTAGATCAACATAATACATAGATATAATCCTTCCCAAATCTGGAATAGGTGGTCTAGATCTACTCAACCTTGGGTCGTTTTATCCCTAGAAAAAATGGAACACCCCATCAGGGCCAGTAAATGAGAAGCATCAAAGATAGCATTCAATCTAGACTTTATGAGTAATTATTCAATCCATTCTGAGAATAAAATCCAATGGTTTCATTTCGAGAACCTGAAAATTCTAGATGGTCTAGATCTATGATAAAGAGAAATCATAAGAGGGTAATTAGAGACCCTACTCTCTATTCATTCCGAGAGGCATGGTAATATCCATAACATAATACATATGATCCATATAAAGGTTTGAAATATTAACAATGAAAGTATATGTGAAAGAATGATATTTACTGCTATCAAATAGAATAGTCACTAAAGATTAATCTATAGTGATGATACCTCTCACTATTATTGAAACTGCAATAACTTCCTCTAGAGAATATTCAACTGTATAAAGAAGCTTTATTCCCGATGCATATAGATAGAACCCCTTAGTTCATGAATAATATTACTTAAACATAGTACCTTTAAGTTATTATGATCCCATGACACTAATAAAATACATGATAGAAATTATACAAGTGGCCTAAGAGACTTTATGAACCACAAATAATTGGCGCCTTAGTATAAACAGGCATCAAATTTTAGATATTTCCGCATTGAAAGCAAGGCAATGGGCCCTTTCCATACATATCATAAAGTCTGGATGATTTATGTTGTTGTGATCCCCCATGATACTCATCTTGATTTATTTTTAAGGACCTAATAGAACATTCACTAAGATAAAAATAAACTCTTATCAACCCTAACATACCAACCAAGTCAAGATCAATCATCAATGCTCTATCCAGTACATCCATATAAGAGGTGAGATTCAATATAAAAACCCGATATCGAATATCATATTGAAGACCCATATTTAATCTTTGATCCTTCAGCTTCTCATTTGATACTACATCAAGATAAAAGTGAACAATTTCATCAAAATAGTTTTCATACTGAGTTATGGTTACTTTCCTTGTAATAGGCTAAGAAAATATATAGATTTCATCAAAACCATTGATTCTAGGTAGAATTACTCCATAAAAATATCTATGAAGTCTTTCCATACCAATAATTCATGTTTCTTCATTGTAACCATTGAATCCCAACACATCCTACTGGGCACTTCAAACTTGGAGGTATAACATTTTACCTTTATTATATCTAGAATTTCTAAGAAATCAAAAATCATCTCAATATTTTTTAACTAATCCTATGCCTATTGAGGATCATTCAATGCCTGGAATGCTTGTGGTTTCTATCAAATAAACTTTTGATCATGATCTCTAGTTTCATCCCTCCGAGGTCCCACTACTAAATCATGAATAGATATGGGTGCAACTACCCATCCTTGATCATGGATAGCATACACACTTATCTTAATAACGTTTTGATCAACTAGAGTGATCACTTCCTATAGTTCACCAATATCCTCATCCTGAGGTCTTTTCACATGTATTCTAAGGGAAACATCATTAAGAAACATGAAATAAATAGAAGGATAATCAAATCATTAAATCAATCAACAGATATAGGAATAAAAATTACATCAGATATAATAAAATTTTATGGGATTTCAGAATACTAAGATTAGTTTTAGAGAAATAATAGTATCCAATCAATTTATTCCTCAAATATTCTTTTTTCAAACACCCATGGTGACTCAAGGCACTCTATAAGGATAACTAACCAATAAATTTCTCATAAACTACCCTTTATGTCCCGAAAATCCTACCTCTTATCTACCAGGACATTCTAGAATACATACTGACCTTAAGGAAAGACACTCAGCCAATATTTGATACCAATTTTTCATGGACCAACCTAAATACCCTTGTACACCAATACCCAATTCATTACTGACATGGTCTAAAGGGTATTCCTAATCCCCATGAGTTGAGGACTAGCACTAGTGAAACAATAAATGGTCAAATAGAGTAATTTCACCAAAAGAATAGCAAATCAATATAGGACATTGGAAGATAAACCAAAAAAACAATCTTTATGCCAAAAAAAACTTTATAGAGAAAACACAAAAATAATATTAATAAAGATCCCAACATGATATATAATCTAATAAAATGACAAAATAAAAATAAAATCTAAATCCTATAATCTCAGTGTAATGAGTGGATCATATCCCCACTTGTCACCAACATCACCCAAGGTCCCACTAGTCAAGCACACCAACCACCTCCAAGTTGCGCTTTCCATTTACTAAGACCTTGAATAACATAATCCTCAAAATTATTAAGGTAATGGTATGGTGTGAGAAAAATAGTCCAGTAGGATACCACCAAAAGTTACATAAGAAATAACAATACAATAAACCATTTATGATACAAGTTAAATAAAAATAAGGTAAGAAATTAATTTTCATGTTTATAGTAAAATAAGATCTTAGATCAAAGAGATGGAAGGTATATCAAAAATAGTCTTAAATGAAAATTTTATTAAAATATAAATACATTAATAAATATGTTTAATAAAACATTATCATATAATAACTAAATCAAAGTAATGGACCATGGTCATATGCCATGAGGTTTGTTAGTTTATGACTCTATAATACTTGTACTACTCAATAAATCAAAGATGTATTATTATTTGTTTTAATATCCCAAATTCACATTCCGGCATGATATAATCAATCAACACAACATTTGAAAAAATAATTCCTTAATTCTATTTAGTTATAGTTTTTAACCTCAATCAATTTCTAGGGGTTTAAAACCCCAGCGTTCTTTTCCTGGTCACCCACCAACTACTTAGGCTCGCATGTTATATTAATTAATAAATAAATAAAACATGGTAAAATAATTCACTTTAAACCAATTCATTATTAATAATTAAAATGACCAATTTATAGTTTAAAATTTTATTTTAATTTCAAAACCAAATAATAGTTTTTTTCAAGATCGTTCCTTTCAAAATAATTTTTCATTAAAAACCCATTTCTTTTAAGAATAATCATAAATTAATTTAATAAAATTAATTTTATATTTCATCAATATTTTCAAAAATATCCATCTAATACTTTAAAATCCTTTGAAATATGTGTTTTATTTTACAAATACATGAATTTTGAAATCAAGCATCAAATCTTCTCAATTCAATGTTTAGAAATAAATTAAAAATAAATTTCAAATGAAGTAAACAATAAAGATTCAAATGTTGGGATAAGTCTTACTGAACCACCTACCTTTAATCACATGATCAATCTATCACCTGAAATGGGAACCACCTATGGAGAGTAAAAGGTAAGGAAGTTCAAGAAATAATCCATAGAATTAAAATTAATCAAATAAAAGTTACAATACATCAATAGAAAGAGGATTAACATCTCTAAAATAAGGTGATAGAGGAATAAAGAATAATTTAGGTCAAAAAGATTACACTTACTAGAGATGGGTGAATCTCATCCACTGACACTTCAGTGTGAAATAAAGGGTGGAAAGATCCAAAATACTCACTAGTGATCCTTCACAAGACAAAGGGTTTAATTTTGTTTGATTAAAAGATGTTTGGAGTTTATAATGAGGTTTTTGTATCCTTAATTAAATATTTTAAAGGACTAAAATTATTTTTAATTGTTTTCTTGGGTTAGGTTGATTGGTTAGAAAAAACCATGCACACAATCATGCACCATCACTAGAATTATTGAGAGAGTCACATGGTTTGGCATCATAGTTAGACAAACCAAGTGCTAACCATGTGCCCTCCATTTTACCAAGTTACATAATTTTTGGGGGAGTTCATAATTTTTTATCTAACTATATGCCCCATCCATAAACTTATAACAAGGCACATAGTTTCTTGGGCTGACACAAATTGTTTTCCCTAGCTGCATGCCAAACATGCACAGCCCCAAAAAATTATAAAAGATTTCCAAAATCCTGTAAAAATGACCCAAAATAAGATCCAACCAAAGTAAAATCAAAATAGGGAATAAAAGTACCTAAAATTTGGTAATATAATGGTACATGACATTTATCCATGCATGAGATGATCTCTTTTACTACTTATAAATAAACTTCATATCTTCCTTTGTAAAAATTTATGCTTATTTTAAATTTTACCATTTTTATCCCTATAATTCATTTTCTACATTTTAATATAATAGTAACCTCTTATTATTCTTCCTCGTTTATTTTTCTAATTTTCTCTCTTAGTTCCTTTTCCCAATACACATAATGGTGATTATCTAACTTGAGGCTATATATTGGGGAGAGATTTCATGGTACTCTGATGTCCCCATACTCTCATTTATTTTAGGTTTTGGTTCTTTTTTGTTAAGGAATTAGTATTTCAATGGATTTTGAGGTAATTTTATACTCTCCATTAGTTTTTCACATGGCCACATTCCAATTTCAACTCAATATTTCTCCCTTAATACTCTATATCAACTCTTTATATGATGTATTTTATGAGGTCTAGGAATAAATAATGTATGATTTCATTGGGTAGAGAGTGGTGGAATGTCTAAAAATATAACATATTCATCACTTAAAACCACAGATGAGGTGAGACTTGGTGTAACTAAGAGATCTTCAAAATTATACTAAGTCACACAATTTTAGTTGATTTTAGTGATCCTTTAATGATATTTATTAGATCATCATTGAATCTTAATCAACCTATATAGACAATGAAGGACTTTTTCAAGACAAACCTCGGGTTTTCTCCATTCTCAATAACACTTATACAGATTTTTACTTTCATTCATTTGTTTACATAAACCTTTCCACTTCACATAAACCCCTTATTTCAATTATTTTCCTTAAAACATCAAAAACTAAAAATATAAATAAGTTAATTAAAATGATGAGTTATTATAAAATATCCTTAAGAGGAAACCGTTGGTTCTCCCACCAGGCTACTCTATTAGGAATTAAACTATTATTTACACTCAAACCCTTCCACATGGTATGGAATATACTAATAATATATAATTTTTCACCTTCTATAGGCCTCACTACCTCAACTATAACCATTTTGGTGATTTATTATTAATATATGATACTACTTTTAGAAATAAATTATTTTCTATTTTTTAGTTTTTCTTTGTTTATTATTTTTTTTTCTCCACTTCCTTGTGTCACTAGATCTTTGTGATGACTATATTAATGAATAACACTCATTCACATGCCCTTACTTGGAACACTCATCATAATATTTATAATTATTTCTTTTTTTTATTTGATATTTGATATTTGATGGAATGTTTTTTTGTCCTCTACTATAGTATATAGATAGATATAACCCCCTGATTGATGTCTTGTATCTTTATTTTTTAGGGTTTTTCAAGTAGTATTGATTATTTTTATTAAACTGGAAAAAATAGAGAAATTTAATTTAAATATTTTATTATTCATTCAAAATCTTTTTTTTCTTGATTACAAGGAGATCAACCTATGGTTACCTAATCCTTATAGATATCCATTAATTTTTCATTGTGAACAAGAGTTGTGAGGGTATTCAACTACATAGATGCACCTAGAAAGATTTCAATTTTTATTGACCTCGCTGGAAGTGTAACCATGTTCTTCGTAAGTAGAACTCATCTTTATATTCACATTTTAACTTCTCTTCTTTCAATTTTTACATAAATAATTATTTATAATCAGGTTTTTAGTCTATGTGTATCATGTGAGTGTATGATTTGGGAGTATATATTATTTCATAAAGCTATATTTCATCACTTGTTCTTATAATAAAAAGAACTTCATATTATATATTTCTCTAGTTTTCTTCTTATTCATTTATTATCATTATTATTCTTTATTTTACATTTTATTCCTTCTTTTAATTCTTTCATAATAAATAAATTTTTATTATAGTGTTACTATCAAGTATTTAGGTCTAAAAGTTACCAAAGTACAAAATACTTACATTCTTTACTATTTCACATTATTGTTTCCATAAACTATTAATATTATAATTGTTGTTTCTATCATTTATTTACTAATTTTTTTTAATTTTTATATCAAAGTTTCATTTTCATATTATACATTCTAATTTATTATTTTCTTGTTTTTAAAGTGTTATAATAAATAATGAGAATGTATACCATTGCATGTGATACCTCATATATAACTAATGAAACCTACCACCACAATTGGTATCAAAGTTAATTAATATACTGTAATGGATTCCATGAAATTCAAAATTGGAAATTTTAATAATCTGAATGATTTCAATTTCAGGGTGTATTAAAATAAATTTTATTTTTTTCAATGAGGACTTATCAATGCTCTTATTGGTTATATGAAATAAATCATTTATATTTTTACTATTGTAAAAAGTTACTCTTCTTATATTGATATCTTCTCTGGTAATATGGAAAAACATGTTATTGCTTTTTGTTTTCATTAGGCAATAATAACTTTCTTGAAGTTATTACTGCTAGGATTGAGTTTATTGAAGTTTGTGAGAGATTGTAAATACTAAGAATGATTAATGAGGATATTTTTTTGGATACAGTTTAGTTTTTTATGTTTTTATATTTTGAATATTGAAATACCTCACATTATTATCAAACTTTATAACTTTATAGTCTGATAATTTTATTAATGGATGATTATAACATCTCACAACTTTGTTAATTTTTTATTTATTATTTAAGTTTATTTGAAACTATATTAAAAAATAAATAAAAATTCATATTCTTATTTTTAAATACATTACTTGTTTTTAAATTCATACACTTGTTCTTAAAGTTATATGATTGTTCTTAAAGTCACAATCTTGTTTTTAAAGTTATATTCTTGTTATAAAAGTCAAATGATATAGTATTTAAAGTCTTAAGAAATTTTTTAAAATAATAAAATATGTTTCAATGTCTTATGAAATTTTTTAAAGCCATGAAAATTTTTTAAAAATCTTTGGAAATGATTTTTGGAAAAGTATAGAGTCTTTTGTTTTAAAATCCATATGATTTTAATTGGAAGTCAAATTTTTTTGCTAAATTCTTTTGAACTTATATATTTAATTTTATTTTATTCATTTAACATTAAAGTTTCTTGTTTTCATTATCTTTTTGATGAATCTATCTCAACCGTATAACTTGAACTTTATGAGATCAACCATACATAATTTTCTAGACTTTATCAAAATAAACCTTATGGGATAAAATGAACTTTTTGAAGTTCTATATATTATTTTCTATACGTATTTTGATTTTATCATTTTTTTATGATTTCACTGATATATTTGTTTTTGAATAAATTTTTTTATCTAATGAACATATTAAAAGTTATTTTAAAGTGTTTAATATAATGATTATATTTTTTTATATTTTTCTATATCTATGAATGTTTTTGGAAAGATATTTTAATTTAAAATTTTATAGAAGGAAACTATGCCATGATATTTTTGGGATACCTTGAACAATTAATATAGAGTATATTTTCAAGTTTTTCAACATTCATTTTATGAATCAGGAAACTTTTATGTATTTATTTTTCATCCAATGAAGAATTATGGGAAAAAATAACTCTCATTTATATGAAATAATTATATAGATAAATATGGTATTGATATTATTATTGTTTGGAATTATTATAACCATTGTATGGTTTTGTATAGTTGTTAAAAACATGTAGACTCTTATTTAGATGGAACCAAAATATTAATGGGGACTGACCATGAATACTACGAACACTTTCATACACTACAACACAAAATGAAATGAATTTATCTATCTCATGTGAACATTTTTTCAAAATATTGAACAATAATAAAGGAAGAGCACAAAAAATATAATCATTTCTTCTATAGAGAGACAAACTATTATACTACTCAATAACTAGTTTATGTACTTCAACCACTCTTCATCTACTTTTACTATATGTTTTCTTTGAGTTTATTATTAATTCCTTCTATTATTCACTTGTGTTTAAACATTTTGGGTTTATGATTTTGCCTTACAAAATATTATTCTAATTGTTGGGTTTTGACACCTGGATTCATAAAGTTAGTTTAAGTTATACATCCTTCAAAATATATGTTCTTGGTTGTGACTATGAAACAAAAATTCAATGATATAATGGTTTGTGAATCCCTTTAAAAATTTATGTTTTCTATGGGCTTGTGCCACCACTAGAAAAAGAAGGTTTTGATAAGGTTGTGACTCCACATTAAAATGTAGGCCTAATTTGTTCATAAAATACCTCTCAAGGAGTATAGAGGTGTGAAGAGTAGATATAGGTCATATTTTATCCAAACTACTATAAAAATTTCTTTTGTTTACTATTTTAATTTTTCACTTATTACACATATACATGATAATTTTAATTAACTCTGATTTACTCTTTAAAATTAAAAACATATTCTATTCACCCCATCTTGAACATCATCTATTTTTATTGGGGCATAACATTTGGTATCAGATATATACCCTTCTAATTGTTGAGATTTATTTTTTATCCCAATACCACATTTTTATGTGATAATTAGTTCTTTTGGATATATTATTATTACTAACCATATTTTAGAATTAACCTTCTAAGGGAAACAACTTAATATGATAGTAACTGGTTTAAATGAATGATGGATTCCTAGGAAACCACCACCCTTTCATGGTGTAGACTATGACCACTAAAAAATCAAATATAAACCTATCTTAAAAAACTCAATATTGACCATTGGACTATAATGGTAAAACCACATAGTTTATTATATTTTAAACCTAACTCTCTTATTAGAAGCATTTTTTTAAATATTTTGCAATTATAAAGTTATTAATATCTTATATTTTGTTATTAATATAAATGTTTTAGTTATATTTTTTATTGTAAGTATTATCATGAAATATTGATAATTTTTCAATTTAATTACCTTGGTTCAAATAATTTGATTAGAAAATACTTGGATTGCTTCAGGTTGAATATCAATATTTCAACATGGGTGAAGATTAAATAGTCAACCAAATTTATCATAGGTTTACTAGAAGTATTAATAGAATAAATTCTCTTCAAGAAACATTAGAAAATTAGGTATGTTTTGAAAGAGTTTTTAGTTCTCTACCCAAGAAGTGTCATTCTAAGAAGGTTTCCATTAATGAAATAATAATATTTCAAAGAATAGAACCCAGATAAACTCATTGGTTCACCAATTCAATATTAATTGGATTTAAATAATATTTATAAAGAGGATATTGTATATTTCACTCTCTTAGGTATTTTTAAATAATCACAAAAACATTTTTGTGTTTTTAATAGTTTATTTTATTAAGTTTTAGTATCTATATTTTATAAAAAAATCATGGAGGATTCTAACCAATATAAGTCCTCAAGATGAGTAAGGATTCTATTTTTGGAGCACCCCTCATGTAGGTTCCAGTGGCTATCTGGGAACTACAAGATGGGTGGTGGTACCTAGAAAGAACATATGTTATATCCAGTTTCCACCTGATGGTTAGTGTCACCCCTCGGCTACCCAATAGCACCAATAAAGGTTTTAATTTTAGCCATTAAGGTGTCCCCCACATGAATTAATTAACAATATAACAACCCTATTCAACCTAAAATAGTTTCAAAATGATCTTAAATCCAAGAGAGGCTATAAATACTCCCTAAGGGTTTATAAAAGGCTATGGTTACTTTGAGAATCATTCTTTATCTCATTTTACATCATTTTATCATTATTAATCTCTCTTACTCTCTTATCTCTCTTTAACCTATTATTTTCCTTTTGTAATATTGTTTTTTGGATAGATATTTCACTTAATTAGTATTATGCATATAAAGTATCTTATTTTTCCATTTTTCAAGTGTTCACTACCATTGAGTGTGGGGGGTATTGGTTTACACTTCTATTAAATTGTGGGAGATTTTTGTTTCTAGACACAATAATTAAAAGGATAGTTTTTCTTTAGGATTATTAATTTCAACCATTAAAAACCAAGGACCTATTTATTATAACAAGTTTCCTTTCTTTAATCACTAAAACTAATGGGGTTGGGTTTCTTGTTATAACCATTAAAAATAAATTTTTAAACTAAAACATCTCAAATATACATGATAGTAGGATACATTGGTATCCCTTAGGGGATTTTTGTTTAACTCCTTTATCAATTTTTCCTTGTATTTATTTTTATTTCCACTTTACTATTTTATTTATTTAATTACATCCTCTCATAATTATCAATCTTGTTATTAAATCTTATTTTTTCTATAATTTTTTCAACTTGATTAAAAAAATAATTTCTAAAAACTATTAAAAGTAAATTCACCTCCCACTTTTTATATCAAATATAACCAATACTTGGTAACAAAGTTAGTTTGAATTTCAAAACCATAAATAGTTTAAAGGATATATTATCTAAAAATGGAATCTACATAAAATTTCTGAGGTTCTCCAAAAAGAAATTCTATTTGTATAGCCTCATATTTTGATGGAAGTACTATGGTTATTGGAAAAAAATATTTCAACTTTTATTAAAAGAATAGGATATAAAGTTTGGATAATTATTATTCACGGATATACCCCCACCAAATTATCAAAAGATAAATAGACCTCTAATGATATAGAGGCATTTGATCTTGATGGTGAATTAATAATTTCTATATATTGAGGGTCTTATAGAAATGAACTTAAAAGAGTTTCTATGTATAAAAGGACTCATAAAATTTGTAAATTATTATAGATTACCCATGAGGGTACCAATAAAGTAACAAATATTATATATGTACAACCAATATTTTGAAACATTTAGTATTCATCTTAATTTCTATAACTAAAATTTTACCCATTTCACTCATGTTTTTAATGGAATGAAAATTTAGGTAATGATATTTCAATGAATATTTTTATAAATAATTTCCTTTGAGACTTTCCTAATTCTTGGGTACCCAAATTTATAGTAATACGAGAATTAAATAACATGAAAAATATGTCAGTTGAAGAACTAATAGTGCCCCACATGACCTATGTGATTGTAATTACAAGAAAATTGGATAAAGTATCCAAGGAGTTCAGGGATAAGAAGTCCATTTCCTTTAAATACAATAATGATTAATCTTCTATGAATGAATAGTAGATTCATCATCTTTCCAAGAAGATGAAAAAATTACTTAGGGCATATCACCTTGACAAGAAGGGAAAGAAACAAAAATTAGAAGTAATATTATATGATTGTAATAAAATGGGTCACATAAAGCCAGAGTTTCCAAAAAAGAACTAAAATTAGAAAAATGAAAACAAAAGGTAATTCAAGGTATCAATATAGAGTATTGGTGATGAATCCATATCTTCATTAGACTCAAGTTATGTAAGCCCCAAGTGCCTCATGGAAGACATTGAGGTAAGACAAGAGGTAAATTATTCTACTTATTCATTCTAATATAGCCATTTAAATTATGAATATTTAATATATGAAAGGAATCAAACACAAGAAGTATTTTTTAAACTCTCCTATAATTTCAAATAGAATAAGAAGAAATTAAATCTTGTGGTTAATGAAAAATATCTTCTATTTAATGAAAATGATAAAATAAATGAGGTAAGTGAAAAGACTAAATAATTTCTTCCAAAAAATTATGAAAATCAAAATATAATATATTAATTATTGTTGAAATAAAATTAATATTTGGAAAAGGGTGTAGATAAAGATAAAGGAAAACAAATTCTAAAAGACCAACCCAATGTTAAAAAATTAGAAAATAAAATAATAGTTGAATAAAATGTTCTTGAAAATTTCACAAAAGGTGAAAATTTTGAATTTTATTTGGGTTTCCCAATGGAATTTGAATGGTATATATGGTTTTGGTTTTTAAAATAATGAAATCACCTCAAAAAATTATGTCGCTTTTGTAAAAGGGTTTTCTCAATATAAAATTTTCAATTATTTCTAGAAAACTTGGCATCTCATTTATGAATGTGATTGTAAAACTTCTCAATTTAGAAGGCTTAAATCTAACAATTTTTCTTCAAATTTTTATTTTATAAAATCTACTTCAAATTAGTTTTAGGTTCCAAAATCCCTTTTGGAAACTATTTGTGGACTGTGATTTTTGGCACCAAAATATTTACTCTCATAAATTGTCTTGTAGTAAACAAATCCCCCAAAAATAATTACTAATAAGATACATGGTATATACATAGTAAGTGATCTAGGAATATATTTTGGTAATACATCATGTTCAGCCACCATGAGTAAATTTATGGTGGCCATGATACCTTTGGTGACAACTCAAGGAGTAATATCATCAGTATAGGTATAATTGGATTTTAAATATCTTGTTTTATTAGTTATATTTTATATGTTAAAGGTTTTAAAAATAGTTTTATTATAATTTTTCAAATTATGTGATAGTGGTTTTAAAGTTTCATTTGAAAATTATGGTCAATTTTTTTTGATTATCATAGAAATCGTTTATGTTCAGAATCAAGTTTTAAAAATGTTTATGTTATTTATTTGAAATACCTTAAAAAAATTTAAATGTTCAAGTGTCTATGATAGTTATTAAAGTGTATGAAATATAAAACTATTTCATTATAGAACACACTCACTAATAAAACAAAACTAAAAACAATTAGTTTGAGATTTACCAAAATTTCATTTCAAAAATGAGCTAGTGTCTAAACTATACCAACTTGGTAAACAAGACAAGTCTTAATTTAAATATAAAAAGAAATTTTTGACTACTAAGTCCCTTGAAGTAATATACATTGATTTTTTTGGAATAAACCAAATTTTTAATATAGTATGAAACTCTTACTCATTTATTACTATCAATGATTATACAAGATTTACTTATGTTTATTTTTAAGCACATAAAATTGAGGATAATAATGTTTTCCTTAAATATTAAAAGAAATTTTAGAATAAAAAAGGGTATAAAATCATTTTAAATCATATTTATCATGAGGGAGAATTTTAAAATAAGTATTTTTTTTATTTTTATGTTTCACTTGGTTACCATCGTTCCTTTTCCACCCCTTGAACTCCCCTTAAAAACTGGGTTGTTGAAAGGTAGAATTGAACTTTTCAATAAATTTCTTGAAATATCCTTAATGAATTAAATATACCAAAATATTTTTGTGCCAAGGAAGTAAATACCTCATGTTATACCATTAACCATGAACTTATAATACTAATTCATAAAAATAAACCTTATAAGATTTAAAAGGTAAATTACCTAAGGATGGTTATTTTAAAGTATTTGGTTGTATAAGATTTATTCTTAATACCAAATATAATATAGGTAAATTTAACAGTAAATCACATGAGGGAAAATTTCCTAAGTCTTCCAACTCAAGTAAATTGTTTTGGGTTTCCAATAAAAAACCCAAAACTAAAAAAGTGTCAACTCATGTCAAAGTTGATAATAATTTTACCAATCCTCATCCTAAAATTGAAGATGTTATTTTGAAATTAAATGTTCCCTAACCTAAAAACTAGATTGAAGTTGAAAAATAATATATCCACTTTCCTAAGACATGGGTTAAATATGAAGACCAACCTCTTGAAAATTTAATTAGTGATTTGTTAGTCGGTTCTCATAATAGGAGGTTCATTTTAAATGAAGTAGAACATCATATTTTTTTGTCACACCTAGATCTTAAAAATCTGTATGATTTCATTAATGATGAAAATTAGATTCTTTCCATGAAAGATGAATTAAATAAATTTACCTGAAATAATTTTTGGACTCTTTTGGAAAGGACCAATGATCATCTTGTTATTGGAACCAAATGGGTATTTAGAAATAAATTATATGAATAGGTTAACATGATATATAAAAGATCTGACTTGTATCTAAATTCTATAAACAAGAGGATGCTATGGATTATAGTGAGAACATTACCCCATTCACCATGATACAATCTATATTGATCTTATTTTCATTCACATATAATTTAAATTTTAAACTTTTTAAAATGGATTTTAAAAGTTTATTTTTAAATGGTTTTATTTCTAAAAAGTTATTTGTGGAACAACCAAACAGTTTTGAGGATCCAAAATTTTTTTATTATTTTTTCAATTTGACCAAATCACTTTATTAATTAAAACAAACACCTTGGGCTTGGTTTGAATGGTTGAATAAATTTATATTAAAAAATGGTTTTTAAATGTATAAAGCATATTCAAGCATTTTTTTAAAATTTATTTCAAATGATCTTTTGATTATTCAAATTTTTTTTGGTGGTTTCATTTTTGGTAAATTAGAGATTCTATTTTCAATGAATTTTAGGATTTAATGATTAATTAATTTTAAATAAGTTTCAAAGGAGAACACAAAATTTTCCATGATTTTAAAATTTCATGAAATTTTGATATAGCTTTTATTATCCAAAGAAAATACACTATGATATTTTAAATAATTTTGGCATGGATCAAGTTAAGTATATTATCACTCTAATGTGCAAATATGATAAGCTTATGTTGGGTAAATCCAGTAAATTGGTGGACAATAAGCTTCATATAGGTATGATTAGGAGTCTTCTCTATCTTACCGCAACCCAATTGGACATCATGTTTAGTGTATGAATTTGTTCCCATTTTCAATCCAATATAAAAAAATACCATTTAAAATAAATCAAAAGAATTTTTTTAGTATTTGAATAGAAAAAAAAATTCTAGTTTTATCAAAAAGACACATATTTTGAAATTTTATGTTTTTATGATGAATGTTTTTGTGGTTTCCAACTATATAGGAAAACTAAAAGTATTAATTTCCACCTATATTTAAAATACCTTGTCTCATGGTGTAGTATGAATATAAATTTAGTTAATATTTCTATGTTAGAAGATAAATATATTTCCATGGGATGTTTTTGCACCCAAATAATTTGGATGAAACATAGACATATTGATTATATCTTAAATTATGATCCCGGAAAAATTAAATGTAAAAAAACAAGTGAGATTTATATTTATAAAAAACCAATTCAACACTCTCACACAAATCACACTGACCTTAGGCAACATTTTGATAGAGACCATTTCAAAAGGGGATATCATTCAAGATTTTATTTTTACTAATCATTAATTATCTGATATCTTCACAAAATCCCTTACAATTGATTTTTTTGATTTTATAGATGGGGTTTAGAAATGGTATTATTGTGATTCATGCATTTTACTTTCACAAATAGAAATGTTTTTCCTTTATTTATAAACTTGATCATTATTGAGTTATATGATTTTATTTAAATATTGAATTGCTTTATTTATTTCTATAACCCTCTTAGGTAAAATTTTGTTTTTATATCCATTTAACTCTTGATTTATTTGTTTTAGTGGACTAATTTATAATTGTAAAAGTATGTATCTTTTTAGGGGGATCAAACCATTTAAAACCAAGAAGTTCCAAGAGAGAGACTCACTTTTAAATTTAATTTTGGATTTTTTTTTAAAAAAGATACATCTTTAATATAAGGCATATGAGTTGTACAGTTTTTCATTTTCAATGTACTATTATCAAATCTTGAAATCTTTTTGTTTTGAAATATGTTTTTTAAATGATATTTTAGGGAAATATCAGTTATCTATTCCCAAATAAATAATTATTTTTACTCTCTAAAAATAAAATTGATTGTCGTTATAATAAAACTCAAAAATAATTTTTTGTACATTAACATTTATTTTACTGAGCCTTGTCTATAATCTTAATGATGATTTAAAAGGGGGATATGAATTTGGTGATATTTACGGTATATTTTATAAATTTTTTGATTATAAAGTTTTTTTATATATTTAAACATAGAAAAAAAAATTGTTCAAAACCTTTTTTCATTTTGATAATCATAAATTTGAGAATATTTTTACATTTTCATTTAAATGTACATAGATTTAGTATGAAAGGAAAATTGGGAGAAATTATTTAAAATGAAATCATTCCAAAAAAATTAAATATAAATCATTTTTATTTAAAAAAATTCTTGAATGAATTTCATTATGAAAATTTGATATTAATTTTAATTGTGTTCATATAGAATTTATTATTCCTACCTTTTTATTATTAATTGATTAAGTGTTTATGATCATCAAAAAGGTGGGTAATGTTGTATATATCACTCTCTTAGGTGTTTTTTAATGAATAAAAACACACAACTATGTTTCTGGTAGTTTATTTTGATGAAATTAAATATTTATATTTCAGAAAAAATGTAAGAATGATCCAAACTAATTAAAGGACTCAAGAGGAGAAAGGGGATATTTTTAGAGGACCCACATGTAGGTTATAGTAGATACCCCATGAGAACCACTAGATGGCCAATTGTATAAGGATATAACATCTATTATTTCCAAGTTCTACTAGTGATCTCGTGGGGTCCAGATAGAATAATGGTTCTACTTAGGTACCACCAGACAAATTCGAATTATAATCATTAGAGGTAGCCCCACATGCCTTAATTCACCTTGTAACGACTCTATTCAACCCAAACCACTTTTAATGTGATCTTACATCCATGAGAGAACATAAATACACCCCCAAGGGTTCTTATAAGTTTTTTGTTACTTAGAAAGTCATTCATGATCTCATTTTTCTTCATTTTCTCATTCTCAAGCTGTCTGGATCTCCTCTCTCCATTTCACCTATTATTTTCCAACTGTATTATTTTTGTGGGATAGATATTGGGATTTATTGTGATTTCACAAAGAAGTTATCTCCTTTTTATCTTTTTTGGTTCCTCACCACCATTGAGATTGATGTGGATTGGTTCACACTTCAATTAAAGTATTGGGGAGTTGGGTTTCCTTCCATAACCACTAAAAGTATAGTAATGCTTTAGGTTTCTTGGTACCAACCATTAAAAACCAATTATCTACTTATTTTAATATGTTTCCTTGATAAAACTGTTAAAAAGGGGTTGGGTTTCAATATATAACAATTAAAAGGAAATTATTAAACTAAAACCTCTCGAGGATAATTAAAGGGGAGTTATAAAAATCTCTTAGGGGATTATTTCCAAACCCCTTTATCAATTATGCCTTATATTTATTTTTTCTACTCCACTATCTTATTTATTTAATTAATTAAACTCATAATTACCACTCTTATTCTCAAAAATTATTATTTCTAAAAAAATTATATTTTGTTTTTAATTTCTGAAAATTAATAAAAGGAAAATCACCCCCTTATTCCCATCTAAAAAATGAACAATAGAGGATAATTCAAATAGAAAATGGGTAGATTTTAAATATATTAAAATTATTTATTCTAAAACTTTTAATTCTAAAATTATAGATAGTAAAAAAATAATATATGGATCAACTTGTTTCTAGTGTTTATAAATGGATAAAAAAGGATGGTTTCAAAAAATAATCTATAAGGAACACCCAGAAGGTTCATCACAAAGGTGAAGGGAAAGGTAATTCTAACATAAATCATAATACATAAAATGATATTTATTTTGAGTGATGAAATAAATAGAATATTAAACTAAACTTCCAAATATATAAAATTATAAATAATTATAAGAAGTAAAAAAGGAAATAATAAAGTCCCTAACTTCAAACTGGAGTTATGTCGAAGAATTTGATTCTAGTGAAGAGTCGAAAATGAAAAAGAATTTGATTTATTTTTATTTATAAAATAATTAAATGTGGTTTTTGATTTTGGTTTTTATCTTGGACGTACTGATGACGATTCTAATTTTTACAAACCAATTATTGATATATTAAATAGGGAGATTTATAGATTAATAAGAGATTTTTTATATAGTTTGGTCTATATAATGAACTCAAGTGTAATAATAAGAATATCATTGTGGAAAAAATATATTTTACATAAAATGAAAATTTTAAGAATACTACTTTGAGTTATAATGAAAAAAATTTATGAAGAACTAACATATACTCAGATGTTTAATGAAAATGAAATGTAAGTGATTAAATAAAAATAAATATGGTATTAAATATGATTAGATATTTCCATAGATATATAATAATTGTTTTGTGAAATGTTTAAATTTAAATTTTTCTACTACTATTTTTTTTGAAGCATAATGAAACAAAACTATGATAATGAATGTTCATCCAAATTTAAAAAATATTTAGGATTTAATATGACTCAAATTTATAAATCCTTATTTCTAGAGTACCTTATACAAATTTTTTAACATATGTTTGGGTACCTAAAAAATGTTTTCCTAATCCTATTGGACCCAAAGTAGATTTGGTAACAAATCTGTCTACTAATATATTTTTTTAGAAAAATGAATTGGATGTATCAAAATTAATTTATGCTACATGGAAAGTGTATTCTCTATAACCATATACCCATTAAAATTTATTTCCTATAAAAATGTGATGGAGTAAATATTATTTTTAGGGATAATTCAAAAGGAAAAATAAAAGGTTTTGAGGAAGTTGGTATTTTTAGATATATTATTATCTATAAAGTTTTATATATTAATAGGTTACAATATAACTTAGTAAGTATATCTAAACTATGAGATTGTGGTATGAATTTTGAATTTAAAAATGTTCAATGTTTTGTTTTTAATAATGATTCTTTATTATTTTATACTAAACACATAGAAAATATTTATATTGTTAATTTTTTTGAACTAAGATTTTAATATAGAGAGAATTTCAATGTTATAAAAATGATAGTTTACTTTGGAATTGATAACTTGGACATGTTATATTTAGACTATTATATAATTTTTTGAGAATGAAAATGTTATATGACTAAATAATTTGAAGAAATAGAGGTTCCATGTGTGTGACTCTTGTATAAATGGTTACCAATATAAAACTTCTTTCATAAAATTAATCTGATATGTTTTGAATGAACTTTATAGTTACTGTATCATGACATTTTTTATTCTATTGAAATTATTTTTCTTAGAGGAATGAAATTTACTTTAGTTATTATATATGATTTTAATAGATTTTCTTGGTTATACTTTATTTCTCATAAATGTGAAACTCTAGATAAGTTTTTTACTTTTTTAATTCATTAAAAAATCAATAATATTTCATGATTATTTCTATTCATAGTGATAAAGGAGTTGAATTTCAAAAATTTAGAATTTAATAATTTTTTTCAAAATAATAGTTATATGTATAATTTTTCAACATCTATAAATCCTTATAAAAATGGAGTTATTTGATGATATAATTGAACTCTAATTAAAATGGATATAATTATGTTAATTGAATATAATTTTCCTGAAAATTTTTGCGATGAATATATTTTTACTGATAATTATATTTTTAACTAAATTCTTATTAGACCTGTTTTAAAAAAAACTACTTTATGAATTACAAAAAGGTGAGAAACCTAAAGTTAGATAATTTAATGTATTTTTATGTAAATTTTGATTCTTAATACTAAATATAATTTTAATAAGTTTGATAAAAAAATTTATGAAGAAGTTTTCTTATGTTATTCAAATGTAAGAAAATATTTTATAGTTTTTAATAAGTGAAGTACTATTATTGAAGAATATATTCATGTTAAATTTGATTAAAATTATGTGAGATATAGTTCTTATTTATATAACTTAGAAGGAGAATATAAAGAATTTAATTTTTAGTGAAGATAAACCTCAATATAATGTGTACATTAAGGGGGAGGACACTCCTTCTCAATCTAATCCTAGTTATTGGAAAACTATTATAGATCAATCTACTGAAAATATCATTCATAATATTGTTTCTGGAATTAAAAATAAGAAATAAATTTTAAATTTTTATGAAAATTTTTTTTTTATTTACTATTTTTTACATAATTTTATTAATGTTTTTTTATAAGATATTAATTTAATTATTTCTATTGAAGAAGAACATAACAATTTTTTTATAAATAAGGTCTATACATAAGTTGAAAAACTTAAAGATTAATATATTTTTGGAATTAAATGAATTATTAAAAATAAATTGAATGAATCTGGAAAAACCATAAAGAATAAGAAAATATTAGTCACATAAGGTTATTCTCAATAAGAAGGAATTTATTTTGATGAGTATTTTACACCCGCTACTATAATTGAATAAATTATATTTTATAATATTTTTATTCATTTAAATTTTTTAAATTGTATCAAATGGAAGTTAAAAGTTATTTCGTAAATGATGCTATTTTTTGTAGAAGTTTATGTAATCAAACACTGGGTTTTTAACAGGAAAATTTTTCTAACCATGTTTTTAGATTATCAAAATTTGTATATGGTATTAATCAAGATCATAGATCTTGTTATGAAAAAAAATATTCATTTTTATTGAATAAATATTTTAATAAAGTTAAATTTGATACTATTTTTTTATTATTAAGATTTTAAGATAAATTTTAATTATTCAAATTTATGTTGGTGATACTATTATAGGCTATTTATTGACTAATAAATTTTACATGAGTCTTAGGGGAGAATTAATATTCTTTAGGGGATTTTAAATTTATCAAATAAAAAATGGGGTATTTTTTAATAAATCTAAGTATGAAAATGATTTAGTTAAAATATTTGGTCTTCATTTTTATAAAACGTTTATAACCCCTATAAGTACAAGTCATAAATTAGATTTATATGAATCTAGAAAATCTATTGATGTTAAACTAATTGGAGGAATTATTACTAATATGATTTATTTAAATACTTCTAGAACAAATATTATGTTTTATTTTTGTATGTGTGATATATTTATGGATAACCCCAAAGAATCTCACTTAAAGGATATTAAAATAATTATTAGATATATTAAAGGGACTATAAATTCTAGATTTTTTTTATTCTGGATAGAATTGTTTTGATTTTTATAGTTATTATAATTCAGATTTTAGAGGTTGTATGATTTATATAATGATTACTTCAAGTATATTTTATTTTCATTGTAAAATTTTAATTTCATGGATCTAAAAGAAATATTTATCAGTTGCTTTATCAAAAATTGAATAAAAATATATAGTTGTTTCTAATTATTATGTTTAATGGTTGGGATTAAAAAACATTATCATAATTTAATATTTATTTTAATATGATCCATATTAATTGAGATAACACATATGCTATTTTTATTTTTAAGGACGCTTTATAACATTCTAATTCTAAACACATATATATTAGATTTAATTTTATTACAAATTGTGTTAATAAATGTGATATTATTTTATAATTTATTTCAACTAAAAAAATTATATATTTATTAAACCCTTGGATACATTAATTTTGACAAAAATAAATTTTGAACTTAGTATGATGGATATTTTGTTTTATTTAGTGAGTATTTAACTACAGATAACTACTTTTTTAGACTGATCTGCTACACTAAATTTGTTTTTAAACACATATTTATAATAATGAAGTTTTATTCTTTGTTTTCTACTAATCTTGTGATATGGTAACTCTACTTTACATATTTCACTATTCATTTATTGGGGGGATCATAAAATTTTCATTTTTTTTGAAAATTATTTTTATTAAAATCTATTTTAAACATGTAAAATTATACTAGTTTGAATCTATTTTTTTACTTTAAGATGCTTATTTTATTTTATTTTTATTATTGTGTAATAATGATAAAAAAATAATATATTTATTCATTTATGTTTGAAGTATAAAATTTTTATTTTTATAATTTGAGCATCACTTATTAATTTTTTTAAGATAAATGGGGAGAGTGTTTTTAAACTATTTACCCATTTTCATTTTGTTATGTTGCACTAAATTAAAACAAAAAATGAATAAAGTGTCAATATTTTAACCTTTTTTATTAATTTTAAAAATGGGTAAGGTTTTTTGTAAAATCTTTTTCGGTTTTTTAATTATCAAAAAAGGGATATTTTTAGTGTTAGTATTGATTTTATTGATTTTTAGGGAATATTGTTAGTGCTTACTATGATTGATGGGGTGATTGTTAGTGTTGAAGTTTAGTTGATGTTTTTTTATGTTTTGAATATTACAATACCTCACATTATTATAATATTTTAAAACATCATATTTTTTTAATTTTATAAATAGATAATTATAATTTCTCAGAGCATTGTTAATATTTTTTATTTTTTATGTTAATTTAAAATAGCTTCTTTTTAAAAAAAGATGATTTCATATGTTTGTTTTTAAAAGACATTCACTTTTTCTTGAATTTATATACTTATTCTTAATGTCATAAACTTTTTCTTAAAGTAAAATTCTTGTTCTTAAAATTTTCATCTTACTCTTGAAGTATTATAATATGGTATTTAAATTATAATGAAATATTTCAGTCTTATAAAATTTTTCAAAGTCTCAGAAAAAATTAAATCCATAATTTTTTTTGAAATTCATATGAAATTAGTTCTTGTAAAATTATTCCATTTTCAATGTCAAACAATTTTAACAAAAATTCATATGTTTTCAAAGAAATCTTGTGAACTTCCATATTTTGTTTTATTCTATTCATTAAACCTTATGGATACATGTTTTTATTAACCTTATGATGAGTTTGTCTCAACCATAGGACCTAAAATTTATGATCCCAATCTTATGATATTTTCTAAACAATACAAAAATTAACCTTACGAGTTAAAATAAACATTATTAAGATATATAAATTATTTTTATATGTATTTAAATTTTCTATTTTTTTATTTTTTTATGGTTTTAATGATTTATTTAATTATGTTGTTATTTATATCTAATGGCCATATTCAGATTGATTTTTAAGAGTTTAATAAAATGTTTATATTTTTTTATATTTTATCTATCTACTACATGTTTTTGGAAATATATTTGAATTTTAATGTTTTTAGAAGGAAAAAAAGTTGTCAGATTTATGGGATACCTTGAACAATTAATATGTAGGATATTTAGATGTTGTTCAATGTTCATTTTAGGAATCGATAAACTTTCAAGTGGTTCATTATCATTTACTTGATATTTATGGGAACAACTAACTCTCTTCGGAGTGATAAAAATGGAGTTGACTTTGGTATTAATATTATTATTGATTTTAATTATTCCAACCTTTGTATAGTTATGTATAGTTGTTTTAGACTTTAAATTTTTTATTTAAATGTAAATGAAGTTGTATTGGGGTAACATCAAGAATATTGAGAACATTGTTAAAAATTGTGACATGAAAAGAAAAAAAAATCTCATCATATGTGAAAAAATTTTAAAACTAATAAATTAATCTCAATGAAGAACACAATCTGTATAATATTTACTATATTGGAGGGAGAGAGTTCTCCACTATTCAATAACTATTTTTTATACTTAATTCATTCTTCATCGACTTCTATTATCTTGTTTTTTTATTATGCCCTTAATTATTTGTATTCTTTACTTATAATTAAATGTTTCTGGTTTATGTTTTTCCCCAACAAAATCATTATTCTTATTTTCAGGTTTTGAATCTTGGATTCATAAATTCGTATTAGGTTATACCTCTTTCAAAATTTAGTTTCTTAGTTATGACTTCGGGATAAAAATTTAGTGTTGTAATGGTTTGTGACTCTCCTTTAAAAGTCATATTGTCTATGTGATTGTTCCTCTATAAGAAAAGGTAGGTCATAATAGAGTTGACCATCCAAATTAAAGTCCAATTAGTGCATACCATACCTCTCCAGGAGTATATAGTTGTGAAGAGTATATGTAGGATAACATTGATCAAAAATACAATAAAATCATTTATGTTATTTTCTTTAATTTTATATTCTATATTCATGTGCATGATAATTTTAAATAACATAGATATAATATTAAAATTTAAAAGGTTGTTCTATTCACCACCCCCTATAAACCATCAACCATCTTAACTAGGACCTTACAAAAGTTTCTTATGATTTGATTGGTACTTTTATATAGTTGAAACTTAAACACTTATATATGACTAAATAATTAGTTAGTATTTTGTATAAAAAGGTGAGACTATACATATTTAAAATGTGAAACATAAATTAAATCCATGCTCATGTAGAAAAATTTAATAAAATTTTGCTTGATTTTCCTAATATTGAGGTTAAGGTATGATATAAATGATATATTATAATCATGTTGACTTTATTGGATAATTTATACAATGGTTGATGTGATGTTATGATATAGTTAGATGTGTACTAAAAGGTATATGAATGTGGTTCATATCTATATCTTGAAGATATATTTCCACTAACATATCCTTAAATATATTCTTGAGGATATGTTTCAAAACTTTCCTTAACAAGATGATAGAGTGTACATTCTTGAAAAAATAGTGTGATATGCATGCGATGTATATCATTACACTATGGTATTCCTAGCATATCAGGGGATTTGAGTGAATGTATTTTGAAACATCTTCCCTGCATTATTTAATTGGATATGAATTAAATATTTTAATTATTTATGGTATGACATAACAATTGAAATATAAAAATGATAACACACTTCAATTGGAAGTAATGTATGGTATCATTCATTGACTCCTGATATTGTTGATCCTCTTTATTTAATATAGATCATAGAGAATGACCTATAAAATTGAAGTATTTATTTTTGATGGTTTTATTTTTTTATTTTATACAAGCTAGTCGATACTATCTACACTTATGAATATCTATTTATCGCTATATGAAGGTGGTATAACCCCTTTGGTTATTTAGAGTCATCTCATTATGAATGAGTATCCTTATTTCTGTTTAATACCCTCATAGGAAGAATTCATTTGGGTACTTCTTTAGTGATCTCCATCAGTATTACAATATTAAAGAGTAAAATATAGAGTTCATTGTGATATATATATTCTAGATATGTTCTTATTTGTTTGTAATATTGATATTGTAAAAGATTAATCGAAAATTACTTAGGTTTTCTTCTAATTCCATGTTCATATGAAGAGTATTCAAACCCCATTTGTGGTATTAGGGCCTTATTCTATAATGGTTCAATGTGTTTCATTTACTGTTCAGTAAAGAATATGTTCATCATAACATAACTGAAGCATCCTGACTGATATTATATTAAATGACAATGTAATATGAGGTTTATATATTAATGTTATGTTTTGAGATAAAATAACGTGAGGTGATACTATATTATAATATCTTATGCATTAACATAATCTCAAGAGAGACACTAAAGATATGATTAAATCATAGCATATCCTATACTAGAACATAAAATTATATTATTTGGTAACATAGTATTCACTCTAGGAACAAGATATTACATTATATGATAAAAAAATCTCAAGATATTCCCTCATGTTATGATTATTTGATAATATTATTGAACTAAGGATTCATCATTATTTTTTATAAATAACATTATATGAAGTTTAAGGGGACAAAAATATAGTATCATAAATTGACTACATAACATTAAAATATGAGAGAATGTAATTCTCAGTACTCTGATTAACATTATGTTATAATTCAATATAGTTTAGGTCATTTCCTTGGAAATGTGATAAGAGTTAACATATTATCAATTGATGATTTAAAATAAAAATTATTTAATTTAGTATTTTGGTTTATTATGGTTATAGTTTATAAATTTTATATAAATAATAAGTGTTAAGAATTTAAAAAATTAACTACGAAATATTCATATTTTTGTCTCATATTTTGTAAAACTATTAAAGTATTTATTTATTTATTTATTACTTTAGAATATACAAGATTATAAAACCTTTATAGAATATAAATATTGTGTGCACTAAATTTATATGATAAATTGAATCCTATAAATTTTTAACCCTTGTATTATATACTAGAAATGAAAATATAATATTTAGTTTTCATATACCTTGACCTTGGTTTGTAATTGAAGTTATTTTCTTGAATTTATTAATTAGACATAGTTTCTACATTTTAGGTTTTAGAATTATTTTAAATTGGATTCTATCATGAGTAAATTATCCCTAGGTAGATGTATTTTATATCATACTACTTACTATCCTCGAGTTATATTCTTTTTTTATAAAGGTGGGGTTTGGATCTATATGGATTTAAGTTTAATCATGTGAATATTTTCAATATCATATAGTTCCAAACTTTTACATGAATCGTTCATGTAATATATTTATAGGATGAATTTGGATATGTATTAATATATTTGACTTCTATATTTGGGTGAGTAACATATATTGTGGGTTTTTTTAAGAGTTACCCAATAATGTGGCATGAACACATTGATTTTGTGGATGGTATGGGAATTAGAAATCTAAATAATTAGAATCATGCATGCAAAAAGTCATAGATATTTACAAATAATGGTTTTATAAAATTAAATGGTTATGAATTTAATATAAATATAATATATATTAAGTCATTAAGGCTTTTAAAAAAACCCTTCAAATATTAAGTTTGATATTCTATCCAAATTAGTAAAAGATAATACCTTAGTAAAATGATCGGTTAGTTTCATGATAAAGTAGTGTGCCCATGTATTATATTTTGTAAGTTGTAGTGGTTGTGGTTAATACTAAGGGTTAGGTAACCACATTCAATCAATAGCTTTGAGTGAAATTTAGCTGGGAAACCCCAAGGGTTATGATACTAGAGGAATAGAGTTGAGTATCATCTATATGATGTATATAGACAATGAGTTGTCCAATAAACTACCCAATAAATAAAATTGTTGCAATTTTCATGATTGTATACCTAAATAATTAAAGTGATAAAGAACATACCAAAGTGAGGCCATTGCTTAGTGAAATATGGATTTTAGATCACTAAATGGACATGATGCATGAGGACATCATTTTTATTGGGAGTAATTTCATTAAAAGTCGATGATAAAAAGATATAAAACATTATACTCACTTATAGATTTATCTTTCTTGAATATTATGGAACACTTCATGATAATAATATTGGTATTTCTTATTTTTATGACCTATATAAAAGTTAAATATTGGTATCTAGTTTTGATAAGTGATAATTAAGACAATAATTCTAATAATTTGAATGTGAGTGTTATATTAATAAATTTCTCTAACTAGTAATCATAGGATTGAATATTTTGTGGGCATCATAGATTTCTGTATATAAACACAGACTCAGAAATAATAGTGAATCGATAAAAAGATAAGTATATTTACCTATTGGTAATAGAGAAAGAGTTACTATATTAGATGTAATCCCTTATGATCTAAGTCTACCTAGTGGATTAGTCCTATAATCAGAGAACTATTATCATGTTCCTAACATAAATAGAAATTTTATGTTTGTATCTTGTTTTAATAAGATAGGAATTTTATTCACTATTAAGAACAAGAGTTTTTTTATATATTAGAGTTTAATAGTTCTTGTCATTTTCAATATTTTTAATGGTTTATACATTATATATATGGATAATCCAATTTAAAATATTCAAAATAATATGGTTAGGGTTGATACTAGTCTCACTAATCATTGGAATTATTTCTTTAGACATAAAGATGATAAATGAATTCAAACACTCCATAGAGATATATAGTGGAAACCATTAAATTATTAATATTTTGATTCTTGGGAATCTTTTTTATTAAAAAAATGACCAAATAACATTTTATTATAAAGGATAAAGGTCTAGTTGATTATTTTATATTATAAAAAGTAATGTAAACAAAATAATGTGCTCTGAAGAAAGTGATAGTTTTAGGTACTATGTTACCTTTATTGATGAATTTAGTCAGTATGGTTATGTGTTTTTAATGAGGCACAAGTATGAAACATCTGAAATGTTTAAATAGTTTCAGAATGAAGTATATAATCAACTAGGTAATAGTATTAGGATTCTCTAATTGAATCGAGTTGTTGAATAACTGAACTAGGAATTTACTGATCATCTGAGATGTTAAGGAATTATTACATTTCTCATTACACCTAGAACACAATAGTGGAATAGTGTATCTGATAGGAGGAATAATTCATTTTCTGATCAATTATGAATTAGTGTTACCTTTTTATTATATTCCAGGATTATGATCTAGAGACTGCTGCATTATTAATTATCATTATTCTATCTAAAGTAATCATAATTACACCATATGAGATATAGACTATGAAATACCCAATTATGTATTTTATAAATATTTTGGGTTTTTGATGCACTAATTAGACGATTTTATTCTAATAAAATAATCACTAATTTAGAAAAAAAATATTTACTGGTTATCCCTAGGAAATAAATAGATATTATTTATATCATCCTACTGAACACAAATATTTTATGGATTGAGATAATATTTTTTGAGAAGGATCATATGAATCAAGTATTAAGTGGGAGAAAAGTTGAAATTTGAGAAGTTTATGACCAAAAAATTGGAATTTTTCCTAAGATATAGGATGAGTTAGTTCCATAAAGAGTTATAGAACAAGAAAAAACTCAAGTTATAAAATAACCTCAAAGGTTTAGTAGGATTAATTAGGAACCCAATACATATAGATTTATCATGGAAAGTTATGCTAAAGTTTTACAGACCCAAAGATTTACATACGTGGACATTACATTACTTTTGTAGAATACTTAATACATAACAAAAATAAACACCGAAGGGCTGTAATAGTTTATTATCTTTGGAAACTCAGAACATAATCTTCTAATCGTGGTGAAAGATCTTCAACATCTCCCATATTGATCTTACCCTTTTGTTTTCTCACCTAAAACATTTCTTTGTATCCTTAGGAAAAAAAACATATAAAGGGTGAGCTCAAATGCTCCGTAAGGGTAAGCATGGAGAAAATAAAACAAACCATATACATTTGAACATAAAAACATGAACATAATGTTTAAACATCGAAATCTTGACAAATGACATAAAACATGGCAGTATGTAAGGCATAGATCATAATGGAACATCAATCATAGTAAAATAACTTGGAAATAAAACATATAATTGTGTAAAAACATTAATCACATGATATTATTTCCATATTAGCCAAGGCATTGCTGCCAAGACCATCTTAGTGGACAATGTCCCTTTCTAAATCGAGTTCACTCCTCGTTCCAGTCTTGTAACATTGAACTGGATTAACTTATCATTTCAAACATGTCTATCTCATGAGATATAAATCATTACCCAATTCATTGGAGGTAGATATAGGTCCCACCCATCTCATAATGAAATCATTCTTACTTGTGCCACAAAATAAACATAAATCATTCATCATAACCCAAAGAATAAAATGGGTTTCATAAACATCATCCTCTCATAATATAATCCATATAAAACAAATGGATATCATTACATCATAAGGAATTTAAAATAATTTAAATCATATAAAAATTATACTTGAAACATACACATATGAAATAATTTCAACTTAGATGGAAAATGGTTTTGATAAAACACTTGAAATGAATTCTTGAGGAAAATATCCTTTCTTCTTCAAAATAATTTTCTTTTCACAAAATGCCATTAAATTTTAAAATGAAAGGATTTTTTTGAAAATAATCATGAAATATTGTAGATTAAGATTCATTAAAATAAGGCTTTATGAAACCGTAAAAATCCGTTCATGCTGTATAAGTTAAAAAACATTCCCCTTGTACTTTTGTCGGAAAAGTCAAAAAAGTTCCTCGTATAGTAAACAAAAGAAATATTCATTCCATAACACAAAGTAAAAGTAAAATGGGGGTAAACATGACATTAAATATAAATTTAATAATATTAAACACTTTATTAAAAACCTTTTATGTACATGGATGAAAAATATTACCCCAGTAAATACTTACGTATAAGAAATCTTGGATAAAAATGAGATTGCAAAATTATCCCTTACCATAGGTCCGATATACTTCGTACGTATCAAAACCACTTGTATAATGATTTAAATAATTTCATTTACTTATTAAAGAATCATATTCACTGTTATTATATCATATATGGTTCACTTATGACTTTATATTACTTGTTCTTTTGTAAATTCCATGTTAAAGCAGTGTTTTGGGTAAAATCGTTTTATTTATCGTACGTGTTTGGACTTGTTGTTCTTGGTATTATTATTACATATATCATGATTTACTTACTTAAATAATTTAAATAATGATTTATATATCATATATATTCAGTATATATATATAATAGATAGATGAATGAAATGAAATACACCGTTCATGGAGACGGTAGGCCATATGTACGTATGAACGCTGTTTTCCTTCCCTTATTGACTTGAATGGAAGTAAGGAGATGACATATATATATATATGCATAAATTAAGTAGATTAATTATGTAATATATTTCATTATTATGTATTATATATACTTTATAATCATTCTTGAATGGTTAACATGGAGAATGAATCTCATCGCGTCGTGGAGACGGCAATCCGTACGTACGCCCAAGCGATGATATTGTTCCCATAATTATTGAATGGAATTGGAGTGGATGATAAAATACCTCAGAATCATTAAGATGTTATAATAACCATATATAGTTATTCTTTACACCATTATACCCATCCAAGTAAGGTGGTGGTGGAAAAACCAATTACACCACGGTGTGGAGATGGTATTTTGTACGTACGCATGCGCGGTGATTTCATTTTCCGTAGGATGGATAGAAGGTGAAATGGGATTGTTTAATATTTATAATAACTTATCAGTATATTATTGATACTTATTTTATTACTTTATAATGAAACAACTAAATAATAATAAGTTTAAGAAGAAAGAAAACGTGAAATAATCGATAGAAGAGATTACCTCTTCCTCGACGCACCTCCTTTAAACTTCTTCTTAGGGAACTAGAGTTGGTCTTTTGATAAGACCAGAACCTCTATGATATAACTATATAGGTTGATAAGAGTAATATTTAGGGGTTTCCTGAGCTTCAAGGCTCAAAAGGGTGTGAAGAGAAGAGGGAAGGGGTGCCCTTTTTATAAGGGAGGAGAGGGGCACCTTAGGAAAACTTAAAATATTATTTTTTAATAATGCCATATTCAGTTTTTTAATAGCTCCAAATTGATTTATTTCGAATCTAAGGTGGGGATGGGTCTAAATACTCTCAACCAATAGGTTTTAGACAAGTTTAGGTTACTATTTTAACCTTATCATTTATATTTAAATCTAAGTTAATTAATTTAACTTTTACGGTGTCTTTTTGCTTTCTTACACTATATGTTTAATAAACTTACTATAACAAGACAAACAAACCTCAAGTGGTTCATTATTAATATATATATATATATATCCTTATCAAAGTCATTTGTCTGAACCATATATTTTTAGGAATAAAATAAAAATTAATAATATAATATTTGTTTTAAAAACTATTTTTTGTCAATTTTGACTCTATTTGGTACTTGATTTTTGTAAAAATCATAACAGAATTATTAGTTCGAAAAAAGTTAATTAAATCAATAATAACATGTCATATTAACCGAGAAAATTAGTGGAATTCATAAAAAGTCTCATATTACATTTATTTGGGAATTTATAAAATCAATTATGTTAATAGTTCATTAATAAGGTAATTATTGCATCATCATTTTTTCATAAATAAATTAAATTCAATAAAGTATAAAAATTATAAATAAAATACCATTATGTAGGAAATATTTTTATCTTTCTAATGAATATTTATAGTCGAATTTATCTTATGTATAACCCTATATTAAAAAAAATTAGTTATTAAATGTTGATTTTAACTGTTTTAACTCCTCTTTAAATAAAATAATAATAAATGTACTAATCTAATACAAGTGGACCTAAAGGGTAATATTTTATTCCTAAGGTTTTTTTTTGGTCGAACTAAACTTATCCAATAAAATTATAACCTGTGTTAGGGTAATAATAATATCATTTTTACCCTTAATTGCCCTATTTACTTTTAAACATGGTAAATAAAAGTAAAAGGTTACTATTCCCCAAAAATTATTTTTATCTTATTGAACCACATTTTACTCCTTTATATTAACTATGTCTCTTTGATTTTCGAAATTCCACTCAATAAAGCGTTAAAATTAAGTTTTATGTAAATTTTCAAACTCTCGTATGAGGTGGGTAAAAGACGGTGAAAAGTTCAATAAAATTTTTATATGTCTAAAATTATTATAAAATGACTCCAATGAATTAAATTGAAATTATATCGGTATTATGTATCAATTTTGACCTAAAATAAATTTAAATAAAATAAATAATTATTTATATAAAAAGTCAGTTTTTTAAATAGTAACCCAGTGTTTTCACTATTCATCAAAAATTGAAAGTATTCAGAAAAATACCCAAAATTCACCCTAGGATAATTTTGATATTTCGAATCCAAAAATTAAATCCATTTTGAAAAATAAAATTTCAAAAGGTGGGTATTACTATTCATAACAGCTAGTTTATATAATATATCGTTGTTTAGTGAAACTCGGTATTGCTTACAACATATTCTATCGTGGAAGGTCATGATTGCGTGTAATGAAAGCCAAGTCAAGGATGCGTGTAGTGCAAGCACCTTTTGTTGTAGTGTATAACACAAGACATCAATGAAATTAAAAAGATCATTTTTCATAAAATCTCGGGGTGTTACATTCTACCCCCCTTAAAATGAATTTCTCCTTCGAAATTCGTCGGGGTTATAAATGTTTTACTACACGAAAGTTTTAATAGAAACCCATATCGTAAAAAGTAATACCAAAACTTATCTTTAAAAACTAAGGTATGAAACATAACGGTTACCCGAATTAACTAATCACTGGGTTTCCACATAGGAGAACATACGTGAAAATATGGATATGGAAGAGAAATCTAACCATCAAGTTCTGATGGAGAGTGGTAGAGAAAATGGCTATGAAAAATCCAACAATCACAAAGCCATAAATTTGTGATGATCTAAGTTACCATCTAATTAATCCGATATAAGGGCACTAGGACAACATTTTTGGTATCCAAGATCATTTCCCTAAATTTGAAGAAATTTGAATTAGAAGAAATACTTTCTTGATTTTGGTACAATCCCACCATTGGTTGTTTCATAGACAATTTCCACTTAATCTCTTAAATAAATAAAGTTGAATTTTTCATTCGTAAAGTGTTAGTAGATCATGTGATAGAATGATGGGTCATTCTATCTGTCTCAAACCAAAGGATAGAAAAAGTTATCAAAAATGCATAAGTCCATCTATAGTGAGATTAATCATATATGGTTCCTAAAAAGGACTTATACTTCATATATCATACTGATTAATATAATAAAACTAGTTTTTACTAACCAGGGACTTCCTGTAGGCCAATGGTAGGTGATAAAGTCTTGTCGCACTTCAGTTGTGGGTTCGATTCCCATAGCCTTGTCTGACGCGATGGGTTATCGCTCGTCCTGCAGGTTGTCCCTTTTTCTAAAACTGCATTATTATAACATTCCTACAATAATATCAAAAAATATTTCTAGACTTAAACAACACTATATTATGCCTAACTTAATTCATTCCAATATTTAGTCTTATCCAAAATACTTCTGTCCAAGCTCATAGTATAAAGAAAACGATTACTTGAAATGTCACATAACAATCACGTGAATACCATAATTTATCCCTCATATAAGATATATCTTGTTGGTCATATTCCAAACATGTGAATACCTTTATCATGTATTCTCTTGCAACATGAATTACCATAGAACCTTAGTTCAAAACATGAATGTTGTCAAAATTTGTCTCTTTCCACATTCCCAAATCCTAAAATTTCTTTATACTCAAACCATGATATCACTTTTTCTTTATATTAGTCATGAGCTCTTGAATACTATCAAACATATTATTTTCTCTTTATCCCTTCATTATGCGCATATCATCTACTTTCCAAAAATATTTCAATCACTTTTCATGGTTACTGATGCCATATTCTTATGGAAAACCATAATTGACCAATATATATGTATTCCAATATACCATAAAAGTACCTCAACAACATTATTCTTGAATACCAATACATAAACACTTCAAACCATCCTCTTCAATGATTGTCATGGAATAATTCCTTCCTTGATTCAGAAGTAACCTCTTAGGTCAGGGCATTGAGTTGGGTAGTGCCCATGTTCTCCATAGATAAGACATTGAACTCCATAACAGTTAGTCACTCTATGACCCTTCTCTCCACACAGATAACATCTTCCCCTCCATTTTATGTATTCATCAAGGTTCTTATTCCCTTCTTTATAAATCTCAATCTTCCTTTATCTATGCTCCTCAACATGCGAACATGCATAAAATTCCATATTCCTCTTATTTGATGAATTGGGAATACCTCTAAAGTTTACCTTGTTAACCATATATCACGATGACTAATTCAGAAAAATCACAAAACCTTTCTTTCTAGGCATTACAAAATTTCTTTTCTCATAGTCACCGATTTTTCCATTGAATTAAATGTTGACCCAATTCCTTCTGGTTCCCTCCATTGACAAAAACCAAAATCCATGGTGTAAGAAACAGTTAAAATAATGAGGAACCATGTAATAATAAAAATTTACTTATGGGATGCCAAACTTATCACACATTATTTAATACATGACACCTTAGGTTCACCCTAGGTTATTCATGATCGTCAACTTAATTCTAAGACTGTAACCTATAGTTATACTAAACCTTAGGGACATCCCTAGACATACCTTAGAAATATCTCTAGGGATCTCACTAAAGTTATCGTATCCTAGTTTCCAAAGGTTGACTAAACCGAACCTCTGATACCAACTGTAGAGACCCAAATCTAGAAATACATGGACATTACATTAATTTTTTGGAATACTTAATAAATAACAAAAACAAACACTAATGGACAGTAATAGTTTAGTGTCTTTGGAAACTCAGAACATAATCTTCTAATCGTGGTGAAAGATCTTGAACATCTCCCATAAAGATATTCCCCTTTTCTTTTCTTACCTAAAACCTTTCTTTATATCCTTGGGAAAAGAAAACATATAAAGGGTGAGCTAAAATGCTCAGTAAGGGTAAGCATAGAGAAAATAAAAAAACCATATACATTTGAACATAAAAACATGAACATAATGTTTAAACATCGAAATCATGAGCAATGACATAAAACATGGCAGTACATAAGGCATAGATCATAATGGAACATCAATCATGATAAAATATCTTAGAAATAAAACTTTTAATTGTGTAACAACATTAATCAAATGATATGATTTCCATATTAGCCAAGGCATTGCGGCCAAGACCATCTTAGTGGACAATGTCCCTTTCTGAATCAAGTTCACTCCTCGTTCCAGTCCTGTAACACTGAACCGGATTAACTTATTGTTTCAGTCATGTCTATATCATAAGATATAAATATTTACCCAATGCATTGGAGGGAGATATAGGTCCCACACATCTCATAATTAAATCATTCTTACATGTTCCACAAAATAAAGATAAATCATTCATCATAACCCAAAGAATAAAATGGGTTTCATAAACATCATCCCATCATAACATAATCCATATAAAAAAATGGATATAATTGAATCATAAGAAATGTGAAATCATGTAAATAATATATACATTATACTTGAAACATACACATATGAAATAATGTCAACTTAGATGGAAAATGGTTTTGATAAAACACTTGAAATGAATTCTTGAGGAAAATATCCTTTCTTCTTCAAAATCATTTTCTTTTCACAAAATGTCATTCAATTTTAAAATGAAAGGATTTTTTAAAAAATAATCATGAAATCTTATAGATTAAGCTTCATTAAAATAAGGCTTTATGAAACCGTAAAAATCCATTCATGTCGTATAAGTTAAAAAAACATTCTCCTCGTACTTTTGTCGGAAAAGTAAAAAAAGTTCCTTGTATGGTAAACAAAAGAAAGATTCATTCCATAACACAAAGTAAAAGTAAAAGAGGGGTAAACATGACATTAAACATATATGTAATAATATTAAACACTTTATGGAAAACATTTTATAGACATGGATGAAAAATATTACCCCAGTAAATACTTACGTATAAGAAATCTTGGATAAAAATGAGATTGCAAAATTATCCCTTACCTTAGGTCTGATATGCTTCATACGTATCTGAACCTCCTGTATAATAATTTAAATAATGTCATTTACTTATTACAGAATCATATTCATTGTTATTATATCATATATGGTTCACTTATGACGTTATATTACCCATTCCTTTGTAAATTCCATGTTAAAGCAGCGTTTTGGGTAAAATCGTTTTGTTTATCATACGTGTTTGGACTTGTTGTTATTGATATTATTATTACATATATCATTATTTACTTAATTAAAGAATGTAAATCATGATTTATATATCATATATATTTAGTATATATATATATATAATAGATAGATGAATGAAATGAAATACATCGTTCATGGAGACGGTAGGTCGTACGTACGCATGAATGATTTTTTACTTCCCTTATTGACTTTAATGGAAGTAAGTAGATGACATATATATATATATACATAAATTCAGTAGCTTCATTATGTCATATATTTCATTATTATTCATTATATATACTTTATAATCATTCTTGACTGGTTAACATGGAGAATGAATCTCATCGCGTCGTGGAGACGGTAATCCGTACGTACGCACGAGCGATGATATCATTCCCATAATTATTGAATGTAATTGGAGTGGATGATATAATACCTCATAATCAGTATGATGTTATAATAACCATATATAGTTATTCTTTACACCATTATACCCATCCAAGTAAGGTGGTGGTGGAAAACTGATTACACCACGGTGTAGAGACAGTATTTTGTACCTTCGCACGTGCGGTGATTTCATTTTCCGTAGATAAAGCTTCATGAAAATAAGGCTTTATGAAACCGTAAAAATCTGTTCATTCCTTATAAGTTAAAAAAACATTCTCTTCATACTTTTGTCGGAAAAGTCAAAAACTTTCCTCGTATGGTAAACAAAAGAAAGATTCATTCCATAACACAAAGTAAAATTAAAAGAGGGGTAAACATGAAATTAAACATACATGTAAGAAAATTAAACACTTTATGAAAAACATTTTATGGACATGGATGAAAAATATTACCCCAGTAAATACTTATATATAAGCAATCTTGGATAAAAATGAGATTGAAAAATTATCCCTTACCTTAGGTTTGATATGATTCGTATGTATCAGAACATCCTGTATAATGATTTAACTAATGTCATTTACTTATTATAGAATAATATTCATTGTTATTATATCATATATGGTTCACTTATGACTTTATATTACCCATTCTTTTGTAAATTCCTTGTTAAAGCAGCGTTTTGGGTAAAATCCTTTTATTTATCGTACGTGTTTGGACATGTTGTTCTTGATATTATTATTAAATATATCCATATTTACTTACTTAAAGAATTTAAATCATGATTTATATATCATATATATTCAGTATATATATATATATATAATAGATATATGAATGAAATGAAATACACCGTTCCTTGAGACGGTAGGTCGTACGTACGCATGAACGTTGTTTTCCATCCCTTATTGACTTGAATGGAAGTAAGTAGATGACATATATATATATATATATTAATTAGATTAATTATGTCATATATTTAATTATTATTCATTATATATACTTTATAATCATTCTTGAATGGTTAACATGGAGAATGAATCTCATCGCGTCGTGGAGACGGTAATCCGTACGTACGCACGAGTGATGATATCGTTCCCATAATTATTGAATGGAATTGGAGTGGATGATATAATACCTCTGAATCAGTATGATGTTATAATAACCATATATAGTTATTATTTACACCATTATACCCATCCAAGTAAGGTGGTGGTGGAAAAACTGATTACACCACGACGTGGAGACGGTATTCCGTACGTACGCACGTGCGGTGATTTTGTTTTCCGTAGGACGGATAGAATGTGAAATGGGGTTGTTTCATATTTATAATAATATATAAGTATATTAGTGGTACTGATGTTATTACTTTATAATGAAACAACTAAACAAGAAGATGTTGAAGAACAAAGAAAACTTGAAAGAATCGGTAAAAGAGATTACCTCTTCCTCGACGCACCTCCTTTAAACTTATTCTTAGGGCACTAGAGTTGGTCTTTTGAGAATACCAGAACCTCTATGATATAAATATAGAGGTTTAGAAGAGTAATTTTTAGGGTTTGGTTGATCTTAACAGCTCAAAATGGTGTGAAGAGAAGAGGGAAGGGGTGCCCTTTTTATAAGGGAGGAGAGGGGCACCTTAGGAAAATTTAAAATATTATTTTCTAATAAAGTCATATTTGGTTTTTTAATAGCTCCAACTTGATTTATTTAGAATATAAGGTTGGTATGGGTCTAAATCCTTTCAACCAATATGTTTTAGACAAGTTTAGGTTACTATTTTAACCTTATCATTTAGATTTAACAATAAGTTAAATAATTTAACTTTTACGATGTCTTTTTTTCTTACACTATATGGTTAATAAACTTACTATAACAAGACAAAAGAACCCCAAGTTGTTCATTATTAATATATATATCCTTATCTAAGTAATTCGGCCAAACCTTATATTTTTAGGAATAAAATAACAATTAATCATATAATATTTGTTTTAAAAACTATTTTATGTCAATTTTGAAACTATTTGGTACTTGGTTTTTTAAAAACTCATAAAAGCATGATTAGTTCAAAAAAAGTTAATTAAATAAATAATAACATGTAATAATAACCTATAAAATTATTTTAATGCATAAAAAGTCTCAAATTACATTTATATTTGTATTTATAACATCAATTATGTTAATATTTCATTAATAAGGTAATTACTGCATCATCATTGTGTCATAAATAAATTAAATTATTTAATGTATAAAAATTATAAATAAAATACCATTATTTAGGAAATATTTTTATCTTTCTAATGAATATTTATAGTTGAATTTATCTTATGTATAACCCTATATTAAAAATGTTTTAGTTATTAAACTTTGATTTTAACTGTTTTATCTCTTCTTTAAATAAAATAATAATAAATGTTCTAATCTAATCCAAGTGGACCTAAAGGGTAATATTTTATTCCTAAGGATGTTTTTGGTTGAACTACACTTATCCAATAAAATTATGACATGTTTTAGGGTAATAATAATATCATATTTACCCTTAATTACCCTATTTACTTTTAACCGTGGTAAATAAATGTAAAAAGTTACTATTCACCAAAAATTATTTTTATCTTATTGAACCACATTTTACTCCTTGATATTAACCATGACTCTATGATTTTTGAAATTCCACTCATAGAAGCGGTAAAATTAAGTTTTATGTAAATTTTCAAACTCTCCTAGGAGGTGGGTAAAAGACGGTGAAAAGTTCAATAAATTTTTTTTATGTCTAAAATTATTATAAAATTACTCCAATGAATTAAATTGAACTTATATAGGTATTATGTATCAATTATGACCTAAAATAAATTTAAATAAAATAAATAATTATTTATATAAAATTTCGGTTTTTTAAATAGTAACCCAGTGTTTTCACTATTCATCAAAAATTGAAAGTTTTCATAAAAATACCAAAAATTCACACTAGGATAATTGCGAAATTTCGAATCCAAAAATGAAGTCCATTTTGAAAAATAAAATTTCAACACGTGGGTATTACTATTCATAACAGCTAGTTTATGTAACATATTGTTGTTTAGTGAAACTCGGTATTGCGTACAACATACGCTATCGTGGAAGGTCGCGATTGTGTGTAATGCAAGCCAAGTTAGGGATGTGTGTAGTGCAAGCTCCTTTTGGTGTAGTGTACAACACAAGACATCAATGAAATTAAAAAGATCATTCTTCATAAAATCTCAGGGTGTTACAAAAGTAATTTTCATAGGAGAAGAACATCTAGGTTCTAGGTGCAATTGAAGTTCCTGTATGGCATGGCCAACTTAGTTTTTTAGTCTTAATTTATGAATAATCATTGTTGTACATGAAGAATTATGTCATAACCAATAGATTTAAATCACATATTAATTAACATAAATTATATAACCAGAATAGGAGGGACTTCACGTATAATTTATAATTAATTTATGAGTAAATCTAGAATTACCTAAATGTTCAATTAATTCTTCATTTATGATCTGGTTGACTCTATCTCATCATACCATCACTGTGCTACTGGATCCAAGTACAGAATCCCTCTAGCATAGATCCACATGTGCACCACAATCTATGAACAATACTATAGAATATTTGGGTTCAATAATGGTTATAACACTGTAATATTTTATAAAATATTTATCTTCAATTAATTTGATTTCTTCTATAGCTTGTGTTACACACAACCCCGAGTTTAAATAAACCATGATATAATATTAAAATATTATTATGTGACTATTATAACCTAGCCATTAAATTGGTGAGTATGAATAGAATAAAAAACTTTATGAGATATATAAAAAATATTACTCAAAACAAATGTATTTATAAATTATTAGGAAATAATAATTCAATTTTTAGAAAAGTAATATTATTCTTCAAAAATAGATGTCCTTCAAAATGATTTATATTTATTTTTATGAGAAAATATTAGATTCAAATTTTCAAAATTTTAAAAAAATTATTTCTTAAAACAAACTATTTTTTGGAAATAATCATATCAAAATAATCTTAGGGTGATTTTTTGGGATTTTATTGAAAAGAAAGATTTTCCAGTGAATAGTGAACAATACTAATTTGTTATTTAAAGCTATATTTTTATTTCGAGAATGTAAAACACTTCCATTTTTTATTAAAATGGATTAAAAATAACATCTGATATATTATATTATAAATAATACAATTAAGTTTATTAGAATCAATTTTATGACTAAATTTGGTGTAAAAACATTTTATACTTAAAAATGAATTTTTCTATAAAACATATTATGCGCACAATGTGTTTTTTATATTAAAATTTTAAATTGATCAATATTGGTTAATTATTTTAATTAAATGTATATATCATATAATCGATAAAAAAAATTAAAATTCATTTAATATTTTTCAAAGAATTACACAAAAATAAATCTTGTTCTATGATTAAAGATGTATTTTTTTCTAAAATTTTGTTTTTGATGAATTTCGTGCACTTATATTAAAATTAATTTGTTACACTTATAATTAATTAATTTGATAAAATTTATTCTATATTTTGAATCATGAGGTTCAAATTTGGTACATAAATCTTCTTTTAATTTCGACTAATATGAATAGTAACCGCAGTAAAATTTATCACCTCGGTATAGTGTAAATCAAGTTAATCTAGGTTAAAACTAAGTTAAAAGGACCTAGTTTTACTATCTAGTTTTTTTTATGAATGGGATTCTGAACATAACACCTTATTATCGAAATTTATATTTTTAATGAACACTTGTCCATGAAAATTATTTACATATTATTTAAATCAAATAAAGATACATAATGGAACTCTATTTGTTTTTAATATATCTTATGTGTCAACATAGGGAAAAAAAGTATGTTATGAATAAATATAAGTGTATATTTTAAGATTAATGAAATTAATTTCATGATATAAATTTATTTTTTATTTTTAATAATTATATAATGAACTTAATTTCTTATGCAATACCGATGCAGTATTTCTCCATTTAATAAATAAAATAATGACTGATTTTAAAAATATTAAAAGTGATATAATTTGAATTATTTAATGTGACCTGTGAATTTTATATATTTATATAACATATTAGGGATGTGTGAAATAATTATATTCTAATTCTAATTTTTGGATGATGAATTTAAAGTTAAATTAAATGAATAGTACCAAAATTAACAATAATGTGGTTTTTTCAAAATAATATTTTATAAAATTATTTAAAAATCATAAAAATATTTAAATACAAAAAAATGGATATTATATTGTTTATAATTTCATAAATTATAGTTTATGGGCCAATTTTTACCGTATATTTAAAAATTACAACCCTTTATTATTGAAAAAATATGCTACCTTAGTTAAAATTAAAATTGGTTAACTATAGGTTAATAAAAGTGATAAGGTTTTAAATGAAAACCAATATTGTATAAATTATATTTTTTGATGGTATTAAAACCCTATCCTACCTTATATTCAAATAAATTTACATTTTTAGTCATTTTTATTGAGAATTTATTTATTATAATTTAATCTTTTGAGGAATTATAAAAGTGCATCTCACCTCAATTATTGAAGGTCACATTCCTCCATCACTTCTTTACACCACATTGAGAATTCTAGATCATTGAGACTCTAAAAATTTCTATTATACACTTCCCTAAAAACATTTTATATTTTATATTCTTCCCAAAAGATCATCCCTATAGCCCTTTAGAGGAGATCTAAAGGAGTCATTTCAAAGAAGTGGTAATCACTTTACTCGATCACTTTATTTTCTACCCTTATTTACCTCCCCTAAGTCTATGTTATTTATAGAAAAATAATAACCTAATTATAAAAAATACTCTTAAATATCATTATAATTATTAATACACCATTATACATCCATTTTTTATCAAACAAGAAGTGAAAGTACTGCTCGTGCGTACATACAGCTTATCGTCTCCACGTAGAGATTCAATTAATTTTCCAAAACCATATTTAATAGATGGGAAATATGATGGGTTTAATATTTATATATGATATTTATGACATAATGTCACGAACCAACCCTAGGTCGAACCTGAACCAGTCACCCGAGCCGGTCCGCGACATGGCCTGAATAACATTATCGATCCCCACGGTCTGGAAACTAGTGCCAGGCATCGAAACCTAATATCTAGGAATGATTTGTCCCAAAATGATAAATAAATAACCAAGAATAAATAGAATAATAAAACTGAACTGGAGTAGTATAAAAAAAATAAAAAAATAAATGAGACAACTCAACATACCTCTACGTGACCTTCCAGGTCACCTCCCAACCAAAGGTCAACCTTGCTCCAATAATGAGAAACTCCAAGAAGAAAACCTGAGAGAAATTAACCTACAACTGAAATGATAAAATAGGTGTGAGAATTAAAAATACTCAATAGGGATTCCAAAAGTGAACCATGGAATCCATGCATTTTCCATTTCCAAAACAGACTAATAACACTAGTTTTAACTACAGTTATAAAAATAAGGTTTTCATATATACAATTCATTTTGAAAAATAATAATCACAATTTCATTGCCATTATAATTCAAAAAAGGAAAATAAATAAATAGGGTTGCACACAAACATTTCTAAATAACTACTTTGAAATCCTTTTCAAAAACCAACCATACGTACAAAGTTTTTCCAATAAAACACCAAAACCAAGTTCAAGGGTATGATTACACACACAGCAAGGGAAATAGTACAAATAGTACTCGTATCAAAGGATCATGAAAACCCTAGGAACTAGGAGGAAGACCATAAAATACTATACATGTGACTCATCTTGAAGGCATGCCTACTCTCGATAACATCATAACACCCAAACGCCCAGTGTTTCCCTACCTGGCCTAACCGAGGGGCACAATCCCCTAGCAGAGCAAAGTCCATACAAAGGGCCACTAGCGAGTGTGTAGTCTAAACTAATGCAGGAATTGTTCTTAGTAAACCTCCTTCCTATTCTAAGTTTATGTGCTATGTTCACAAAGAGGTGTTCCACACATTCGAACAACAAGCCATACATATATAACTAATCATGTGACACAATCTGGTACCACCCCAACCACCTCAAGATTAGTCTCATGCCTTAAAATAAATATTATCAAAAGAAGGCACATACCAAGGACCATATTGTCTCATAATCAATCGACAAGGCAAGAGACCTAACTAAAAAGGGGTTTTCCAATATACCATTTCAAAGATTCCAAATGGGCCTTTCAATTTAACTCATTCAACCATTTACCAAAACATTTAGAAATGATTCCAAAACAGTAATAAATGTCCTTTCTTACAAACATGGTCATACAGACCAAAACATGCCAATATTCTTTCAAGAAAATATGCATTTACCAAAACACGCTTTTACCAAAACATACCAAATGGGATCAGTTCCACTTTACCAAAACATGCATTTACCACAACACGTATTTACAAAAACATTCCAAAACAATAAACATTTATGAACTATTTTCAAAACAACATTAAACACCAAAAGATGTTTCAAACATAATGGTCAAACTATAAAGAACCCATTAAAACTCATGTTTTCAAAAACACTTAAAGAAACACTTTATAAGACCTCATTTAAAATTCTCCTTAGAAACCACTCAAGGGGGATAACTTTATTTGAAAATTTAAAATCCATTTAGGAAAAAAAAGAAGCTTTGGAAAAAAGTGCAAATGAACCCTTAAGAAAATATAACCAAGCACACACCCAAATACCTCACATTTTTCAAGCGAACAGTTTTCATTTCCAAACTCACAATAAATCATATTCACTATGTCTTTTAAAAACACTAAAGTGATGGAAACTTTATAAAATTAACCAAAAAATTTCTCAAAAATTACACGAACAAGACAAAAAATTTATTAAAAATTCAAATAACAGAGAAAATGATTTATAAATGGTTTTATAACAAATCAAATAGTTTATTAAAAATTTTATAAACAGATCAAAAAATTTACAAAAAATAGAAAACACTATAACAAACTATTTTTAACAAAACCAACTAACTTGAAAAGACTATATAATATCAACCAATTAATTTGAAAGGGCGAGAATCAAGTAAAAGAATTGACTAAAAACACGCAATAATTATATGGACTTATTCAAAAAGGAAAATGTAGATTATCCTACCTCAAATCAAGCGTAGGTGCAACAACGCTTCCACAGACAGACGAACAATGCCTCAAAGACAAAACTCACACCCTAGATAATAATAAAAATGAACTAAACACAACTCGTGGTATTAGGATTCAGTCAAAAAAATAAAAACACCATATATTAAAGAAGTAAAAATATATAAAAAAATACCAGATCAAGGGGTATGTTGTTGCGGCGAGGCCGACGCAAGGAGGGGGAAGCCTTACCGGAGCACGGAAGGTCGTATACCGAAAGTTCAAGAGGCCAGAATAGCAAGAGGAGGTCTGGTTGAGTGTAGTGATGCAAGGTCGGGACCTATAGGGAAGACGGGAGCCAGCCAGAACCAAGTGGGGAGCAGTCGGAGGTAAGGGAGTGGGTCTGTCCAGCACTGGTGTTAATGACGATGGTCAGCTACAGCATGAGGGCAAGGCCAAGAGTCGGGGCTGGGAATAAAGGCCGGTGTAGAGGGAAAAGTGTCTGGGGCGAGCGCGGAGGTCTGGAGGCACTGCTACTGTCAGAGTAGAGGGTGAGGCTGGGGGAGGTGAGGTTGGTGCAGCGAGGTCAGCGGAGTCCGAGTCAAGGAAGATAGGGGGTAGTCAACAGGAGTGGGGGAGAACGGAGGAGTAGGAGGCCAGCGCGCAGGTGGCTGGAGGTGACCAGGCCAGTGTGAGGGAGCCTAGTTGTGGAGGGGTGTAGGAGGACTGGCAAGGTTTGTGGCCGAAGTGTGGGAGAGCGATGGTCAGTATGCGGAGGGCGAGGGACGAGGGTGGCGGAGCGAGCGCGGGGGAGTGAGGGTGGAGAGGTTGAAGGCGAAGGTAAGGGATGAGTGTGGTGGAGTGAGTGCAGGGGAGTGAGGACCTAGGCACACTGTACCGGAGATAGGCGAGGGGCAGCACTCTACCGGAAACTAGGGAGAAACGATGTGACACGCAGCGGATGGGGGAAAATGGGGGGTGATCGGGTAGCTAGGGGCTTCCATTTTTTTCTTCATTTTATAATAATAATAATAATAATAATAATAATAATAATAATACAATTATAATAATAATAATACAAATAATAATAAAAATAATCATCATCATCATCATATAACAATTTTAATATAAATAATAACAATTACAATTAAATTACAATTTATTAATAATTATATTAATAGAAAATTTTAAATAATAAAAATATTATTAACCATTATTAATAAAAACATTATTATCTACACTATAACTTATTATTATTATGTTTTAAATGTTTTACTTATTTTATTTGTGAAAAACGTTATATCTTTCGAGTGATAGACATCTGCATGGAACCTGAGTCGATCCCGCGGCTACCACTCATTGTGCGGTGACCACACATGGGTCCAAAACTCGCTAAAAATATTAAACATCAAAAAATTTAGACATGCGATCAACCCGCACCTCGAAGAGGTTGACCGAAGACATGAAATAATAAAATAAAAATAAATTAAAAAGTCATGGTGTGACGATTCTCCCCACCACATACACTTTCTTCCCCCAAAAAGTCACCCATCCGAACAATAAACAAAACAAGAATCCATGCTCGATTGAAACCAAAAGAAACCACCACACAAGAGAATGAGATAACATGTGATGGTTCTCCCCACCATAAGAACTCAACTTGTGTGGAAATTCAACACCCAAACATACACCTTGGGAAGGGAGAGCTTACATGGAAACTCCCAACTGATCCAAACCAACTTCTATAGCACGAGCTAAAAAACACCTCCACTGAAACTTCGAACTCTCTAAACCAGCCAAAAACCACGAATACTATAGAAAAACCTTCAAGCATAACTTAACCCAAATAGTGAAACCGGGCATAACCAAAAACATAAATTCTTCCACAGGCACTTACCTCCCCAAATGAACACAACTAAACCAAGATTTACCCAATCAAGGGTTGAACACAATTTTAAGAAAAACGCATGATTCATAAAACCGTAATCAGAAACATGAAACTATTTGGATTACAATAGAACAAGTCCATCATAACTTCATGACAAAACTATTAACTTACAACAATTTCAAAACTTTCACAGCAGAAAAACAAAAACAAAAAGACTTTAAATGTTCTAATTCCAAAATGAAACACAAAACCCAAACTGAGGCTTCACACCCCCCAGCAACTCATAAATGTGTGTGAGCTTCACCTCAATACCTATGGCTAGGTATATAATGGCTGAAGTATCTCTTGCATCACAGTCAGGCACTATAATTACTCTGGTCACAGTGTCTTCCTCAGGCGATGCTTCCTCCAAAACTTTTCTAGATGACCCAGACCCCTGCAATGATGACACGTCTTCAGAGGGATGTGACATGACTGCTTCATGTGTCCAAACCGGACACATTGGTTGAACACTATTGAATAGTCCGATGAACTGGAAGCCAGAACCACTGCAGATGAATCTTTAGAAACAGGTCCCTCTAGTACACCCTACTCACCAAATAGCGAACCTTCACGAGCAACTAGATACGTTGGATTTTTGACCATCTGTGCTTCAAAGACCAACTCAGATAAGCCTCATACACCATCTTTTCAAAACGATGGTCCTTAGATAAGATAACCCACTCCTTGATCTCCAGACAAAGACACCCTATGAAAAGAGAAGCCTTCATCAAATCTTGCAACAATAACTCCAGATAAAAGGAAACAAGTTCCTTGAAATGGTCAACAAAGTCTTCGCCGTCAGTTGTCCTTGTTGAATACACATGAGTTATTTCCTTTTCTTCATCTTCACCTCTTCATGTATGAACCATCGGATGAAGACGTATTTAAAGATATGTTATTTCATCCCAACTTGCATTTACGGCGTGGCAAACAACTCTCATTCGTCCAGAGCTGGACCTTCGAATAGACCCAACACAACACGCAATCTGAAAGCTTCAGGAGTTCCCAATACCCTGAATATGTGTTCGACTGCTTCAATCTACTCTGTTGCCTCTAATGGAGCCTAATCACCATGAAGGATAGGCAATGTCCAAGGAGGATCAAAAACTGGGCATGACTTATCCAAAACCTTGGGACCTTTTTGGGTATCATTTTCTAAACAACATATAAAACACATATCCAAAAAAAATATCAATACAAAGCAACATCATTGAAAACGCCATAATCCAAAAACAATTAGCTCAAAAAAAATACAAACACAACCCAAAATTTCCTTTTCCTTTTAGGTTTCAAAACCTCTTTCTTTCAAGGCCACTTTCCAAATACCAAAGCCACATTTCAAATGAGATTCAATTTTCAAAATCAATTCCCCTTTTTAAAATCACTTTTATAAAAATAAGGCCAAGACTTTAATTCTATATATACACCCCAGTAATCCCATGAATCATTTAACATGTCCTCCTATGCTTCCATCCATACGCACCAACATTCACTTCTCATTCATTCCCTCACATGTGCAAACGTTCATAAAGAGTACCCAAGGTTTCACCCAAACCATTTTACTACCCATTCCAAGCAAACACCATATTTTTAGACCAAGATCTCTCAGTTTTAAAACCCCTTTCAAGAATTGAAATCCATTTAAAATAAATCATTCCCATTTCAAAAACCCTTTTCCATTTCCAAAAGTGCACTTAAACCAATCAGAACCAAGACGACACTCAACTTGCATCAAACTACCAGAGTGAGGGACTAGTAGTCTTGCTTAACCTTGAAACATGGTAGTGGGATATGCCCCAAGCAATCTTCAACAACTAGGAGGAACATAAACCATGTACTCGGACTCCACATGGGTCACTAAATCATGTGAAATCATGATGTAACATTGTCTTCCTCCGCTATCATCCTCAATCTAAAACAAACCAGAACAAGATAGTGACTCAATATCCGAACTACCCCTGGCGACTCAATGTTCGGAACAGGTGAGGGTTCATGACGTCCTTCCCGTACCTAACTCTCAATTCCTGACAGTCATAATCTCAATCTATCAGACACACCAAATAAGAAGGGCCTCCTATAATACCATTTTTTCATGAACCAACCCTAGGTCATCCCTGAACTGGTCACCCGAACAGGTCTGCGACATGGCCCAAAGGACCTTCCCGATCCCCACGGGCTGGCAACTTGTGTCGGGCATAAAAACCTAATCACCAAGAACTATTTTTCCTAAAAAGACAAATAAATAAATAAGAATAAACAAAATAATTAAACTAAACTTGATCAGTGAAAAAAAATAAACGGGATAACTCAACATACCTTCATGTGACCTTCCAGGTAGCCTTCAAACCAAAGTCTAGCCTTGCTCCAATAATGAGAAACTCATCCAAGAAAACCTAAGCAAAAGAAAACTACAATTGAAATGATAAAATAGGTGTGAGCATTAAAAATGCTCAGTAGGGATGCCAAAAGTGAGCCTTGGAATCCATGCATTTTTACTTTCCAAAATAGACCAATAACACTAGTTTGAACTATAGTCATAAAAATAAGGTTTTCATATATACAATTCATTTTGAAAACTAGAAATCACATTTCTATTTCCCTTATAATTCAAAAACAAATAAAAGAAATAAAGAGGGGAGCACACAAACTTTTCTAAACCTCTATATTGAAATCCCTTTCAAAAACCAACCATACGTACAAAGTTTTTCCAAGAAAACACCAAAACCAAGTTCAAGGATATGATTCCACACATAGAAAGGGAAATGGTACAAATAGTGCTCATAAAAAAGGATCATGGAAAACCTAGGAACTCAGAGGAAGACCAGAACATACTATAAATTTAACTCATCCTGAAGGCATGCCTACTAATGATGACATCATAATGCCCAAATGCTTGGTGTTTCCCAACCAGACCTAACCAAGGGGCCCAATCCCCTAACAGAGCAAAGTCTGTACTAAGGCCCAATAGAAAGTTCATAGTATAAACTAGTACAATAATAATTCTCATTAAACCCCCTTATTATTCTATGTTTTTGTGTTATGTTCACAAAGAGTTGTTCCACACATTAAAACAACAATCCATACATATATAACCAAGCACATGACACAATCTGGCACCACCCTAACCAACTCAAGATTAGTATCATGCATTAAAATAAATATTATCCAAAGGAGGCCCATACTGAGGACCCTCTTGTCTCGTGATAAATCGATGAGGCAAGAGACCTAACCAAATAGGGGTTTTCCAACATACCTTTTCAAAGATGCCAAACGTGCCATTAGATTTACCTCATTAAACCATTTACCAAAACATTTAGAAATGTTTCCAAAACAGTAATAAATTTTATTTCTTACAAACATGGTCAGACTGACCAAAACATGCCAATATTCTTTCACGAAAACATGCATTTACCAAAACATGCATTTTTCAAAACATGCCAAATAGGCTCAGGTCCACTTTACCAAAACAAGAATTTACCAAAACACGCATTTACCAAAACATTCCAAAACAATAAATATTTATGAACCATTTTCAAAATAACATTAAACACAAAATCATGTTTCAAACCAAATGGTCAAACCCTAAAGAACCCATTAAAATCATGTTTTCCAAAACACTTTATAACACCTCATTTAAAATTCTCCTTAGAAACCACTCAAGGGGACTAACGTTATTTGAAAATTTAAAATTCATTTAGGAAAAACAAGAAACTTTATAAAACATGTCAAATGGACCCTTAACCAGATATAACCAAGAACACACCCAAATACCTCACATTTTTTCAAGCGAACAGTTTTCTATCCCAAACTCACACCAAATCATATTCACTATGTCTTTCAAAAAATCTAAAGTGATTGAAACTTTATAAAACAAACCAAACAATTTATCAAAAATTACACGAACAAGACAAACAGTTTATAAACAATTCAAATAATCAACCAAATAATTTATAAATGATTTTATAACAAATAAAATAGTTTATTAAAAAAATTATAAAGAGATCAAACAAATTACAAAAACTATAAAACATTATAACAAACTATTTTTAACAAAACCAACTAACTTGAAAACACTATAGCATATCAACCAATTAATGAGAAAGGGTGTGAATCAAGTAAAAGAATTAATTAAAAACAAATAATCATTATATGGAATTATATGGAAAGTAAAATTTAGATTTTCCTACCTCAAATCAAGCGCAGATGCAACAATGCTTCCGCAGAAATATAAAAAATGCCCTACATACCAAACTCACACCCTATACAATAAGAAAAATGAACGAAAAATAACTCATGGTATTAGAATTCAACTAAAACAAATAAAAACACCATGGATGAAAAGAATAAAAAAATAATTAAATATACCAGATCAGGGGGTATGCTAGTGCGGAGAGGCCGATGCAAGGAGGGGGGAAGCCTTGCCGAAGCATGGAAGGTCAGAGGCTGAAAGGGCAGGAGGAAGAAACTTTAGGAGGTGGACTAGTCGTGTGCAACAATGCGAGGTCAGGACCTTTAGGGAGGATGGGAGCTAACCAGAGCTGAGAGAGGAGTATCCAGAGGTAAGGTTAAGGGCTTGGCCGGCACTGGGGTCGATGGCGACGGTCAGCTGAAGCATGCGGGTGAGGCTGAGAGTCAGACTAGGAGGGAGGGGGGCTAGCTAACCTACTAGAGCGTGCTGGTGAGGGAGGGGACACAAGGAAAGTTAGAGGTTGGGGCTGGGGATGAATGCTGGTGTGGAGGGCAAGGCGGATGGGTTGAGCATGGAGGGACGGAGGCGCGACTGCTTATAGAGTGGAGGGAGAGGATGGGGAGGCGAGTCTGGTGCAGAGAGGTCAGTGGGGTCCAAATCAAGGAGAGTAGGTGGTAGTCAGCTGGATCGGGGGTGACTGTAGTAGAAGGAGGCTAGTGCGCAGGTGGCCGGAGGTGGCCTGGCTAGCGCACGTGAGCCTAGATTTGGAGGGATGGAGGCGGCCTGGCTAAGTTGGTCAATGGAGCATGGTAGGGAGATGGTCGATAAGTAGATGGCGAGGGAAAAGGGTGGCGGAGCGAGCGTGGGGGAGTGAGGGTGGCAAGGTCAAAGGCAGAGGCAAGGGATGACGGTGGCGGAGTGAGCCCGGGGGAGAGAGGACCTAGGCACGCCGACCTGCGAGATTGCGGGAGAGAGGTGAGGGGCGGCACTACGTAAGCAACCATGGAGAAACCAGGAATCGTGCAACGGATGGAAGAAAAAGTGTGGGTGATCGAGTAGCTAGGGTTTTCCATTTTTTTCATTTTATTATATTGATAATAATAATAATAATAATAATACAATAATAATAATAATAATAAATAATAATAATAATCAAATTACAATTTGAATATAAATAATAATAATTAAAATTAAATTATAATTTATTAATAATTATATCAATAGATAATTTAAAATAATAAAAAAAATATTAACCATTCTTAATAATAAAATTATTATCTACACCATAAAATATTATTATTATTATTACTTTTTAAATGTTTTACTTATGTAATTTGCATAAAAATTATTTCTTTCAAGCGATAGACACCTGCACGGAACCTGAGCCGATCGTGCGGCTACCGATCACCATGTAGTGACCACGTATGGGTCCGAAACCCACTAAAAATATTAAACATCAAAAAATTTAGACCCGCGCTCAACCCTCACATAGACGAGGTTGACCGAAGCCATGGAATAATAAAATAAAAATAAATTAAAAAGTCAGGGTGTGAAACATAATAATACTTATATAATGATAATATAATTACTACCTTCTAACCATCAAAATTGTCGTAAAATGATAATGTCATTCGTGTATACATATAGACTATCACCTCCACAAAGTGATGTGATTAGTTTTAAATTTCCATTTTACGTGAATTTTAATAAGTATATATTTAATGAATATATATGATATATATATATATATATATTAATGGTGAATTATTATTTACCTTTATTTCATTACATTAGTTAAAAAATGGAAACAACATTCATGTGTACGTACGACCTACTGTCTCCATGAACAACGTAATTCATTTTTTAATCACTAATTTTTATGAATGATTATAAATATGTATATAAAAAATGTATATGATTTTTTTACCATTATTAAAATTATTTAAATGATGGAACCATGATCAAAGTATCAATATCTGGACTACTGAATCGAAACATGCTTGGAAAACGAAGCAGTTATCACCCAGAACAATGATTTTAATTAAAAATTTATTATTAAACAGGTAATAACATGTCATAAATAAATCATGAATGGTATAATAGTTATAAATATGGTTACATAAAACATTTATAATATATCCATATTTATTATATATCAATCTTGAACTTTAATGAGGAAAGGAGAGACTTAAGGTAAAGGATTTATGTTTCAATCTTATTTTAATTTGGATTATTTATACTTGAATTTAGGTTGATGAAATTATTTTTTCCTTATATAATGAAATGCTTTCATTTTATTCTCCTCAAGTTAATTCTTGAGATTACATGTTTTCATTTCTTTCCTCTCTTTAATTATTTAATATATCGTAAGAGTTTTTTAAGGAAAATCAACTTTAAATTTCTCTTTGGTCTGAAATCATTTTTATTGCATATGGACATTTTCAAAAAAACAATTTCAAGAATGATTTTCATATTATATTATTATTTTTTAAATAATTTTTTACCCTTTATTGACATTTTATAAAATAAATACTGGGAATATTCTTGACATTTTCAGAACTAGGTACTTTTTGAATTTTTTAAAAAAAACAATGTGAAAGGAATATTTATTAACATATATGAAATGAATGAAATTACCCATCGGAATAAACCCTAAATGTTTTTAATATTATTTTTCATTTTTACAAGGTTATTTTCAAATAAAATTGTTACTTTATTAAATTTTTTGTATTTAGATTTTGAAAATCGATTTTTAAATTTGAAATGTTATTTTACTCAAGATGGTTTTAATAATATTTTAATGGTATCTCTATTCACCAATGAAAATAAATATTCATTATACTTATGATTTACTAGGGTTAAGATCCATATATACCATACTTATAATTTATTTTTATATATTATGTTTATGATGAAAAAATTTATGAAACTTGTTTCAATGGGTTATGTTATGATGAAAATTTTATAAAACCCATTTTTTCCTAGGTTTTGATATGATGAATGTTTTATGATCTTGTGGAACACATATGTATGGTTTGAATTATTTTATGGATGAGACCTATATATTCCTCCAATTAATTTGTTAAAATATTATATCTCATGATATAGTTACTGGAAAAAAGTCGAAGTTCATGGTATGTTATAGGAAACAAGTTGATGTGCTTGATCCACATTGGGAAACAGATGTTGATGCCTGATTTGATGGTCTCGATAGTAAAACTAGACATATAAAATGGTTTCTATACTTATGATGCTTCCAAAAACATCTATTATATGAACTTATGGTTCATGATTGAGTTATTATCTGTTATCATTCTTATGATTCATGTATTCTGAAATGATAATTTTTTATGCCATAACTCATGTTTATGATCTATGATAGATTGGGTATGAACTTTTTAAGTTATTTTCATTATATCATACTATTATTCTTATATTATTATTAAATATTATCATAGATTGATATATCCCATATTTACCCTAAATTATAATCTGATCTCACCCTTTTCTTATTCTTCTTTTACCCGTGTTATGAAGAAAGGTATTAAATATGATATGTCTAAGAAGGGTGCTATTTATTAAGAAATAAGTGGGAGACAATGTAGATATTTTATGAAAGAGTTTCTTATATTTCCATTTATTCAAATATACTAGAACTAAATGATTATGTATTGGATATAAATCTGAAATAAATATTAACCTATTGATATGAAATATTTATGTATGAAAAGATCAAGTTGTTATAGTTGGTATCAGAGAAGGGTTTAGTTAACATTTAGAAATTAGGATGAGAAAAAATTAGTAACAAACCTATGGTTAAGTTTATTTATAGGATATAATCCTAATTTTTTTGGTAATGTTCATGAATTAACTTGATTAAAACCATGGTGTCATAAAATAATTTGTCAAATTTTAGAAATCCTTTAAATGATCTTTCATGATTATGTGATTTTCCACTATTATTATTTTTACTCACACTATGAGTTTTGTTTTTATTTAATGGATGTAACCTGAGGTAATGTATTTAATGTTGAATGTGACTATCAATGGAATTAATATCCTTATGAGAAACCAATTGAAATAAGAGATGTAAAGTCAAACCTTGTGAATATTCCTAATCATCTATCTCTTTACATGATTAAAAATCTAAAATTTGGTGATTTTCCAAAAAAAATATAAGAGAAATATGGAGTTACCTAAATATTCTAGAGGAAAGAAGATTCATCTTCTAACATGTCTAGAATTTTAGAATAAACAATCAAATGAATGTCTCATATAAAAGTGAATATTTTTTTAATGTGGAGAAGAAGAAACAAAATCAAGCAATTACTGAGGAAAAATGAAAAGTTAGGTTAATGAAATAGATGACAATAATGGTATCCTTAAGGTATCCTTGATGTTTAAATGTTTTAAATATATAAAGTATGAAAATTATGAAAATATATGTACTAAGGGGAAATATATAGAGTAGAATCAGTAAGTTTTTTTGAGTAATGGTTTTACAGATGATGATAAAGAGACTATAAATGATGTATGAATGGTATGGGATATTTTAACTTTATTTCATATGTTAAAATTAATAATCATGATTAAATTGATTTTGATGAATATTAATACATGATTCATATTTCATATTTTTGGAAATAAGTATTGGGGAATATGTGATTAGGCCTAGTTAATTGTATAAGAAGGAAGTTGGATGATATAAGGGTTTATATATTTGGATTAAATTATTATGTTTTATTAGTGTTTTATGAATGATATTATGGTTATAAAATATCATGAAACATATAATGATTTTTTTCAGTAGTTTTTTTTAAGGATTTGAAAACATATTTTTAATAGTACTAATAACTGTGAAAAGTGATATTTTTTAAGAACATAATATTTATGGAATGTTAAACATTAATATGTGTCTATTGTAGAGTTAATAATTTTTATTTTGGATAAATATGTGATTCAAATTGATAATATCGATAACCTTGAAATTTATTAGTTGATAATAGAGTGGTTTAGAACATCTTGGATTATTTTTATTGAATCTTTATATTTATGTAATATATTTAATAGTTTTTTATCATATTTGAGGAATAATAACTGTGTTAATTTTTGGAAACATGTATTATTTCATGTGATATAAACTTAAAGGTTATAGATACCATCATGGGATTATATGTTTAATGTTTATTATAATTTAAATGGAATCAACACCCCATTTTTAATGTTTTAAGTGATTATATTTTTAGGTGATTTGAAAATTTTATTAGGTTTTAGAAAGAATACTCTATTGAGGTTTAAATAACTATTTTTGTTGCTATATGATTTTATGTTAAGTTAATTATTGTGTATTAGATTGTGGGATATAGATAATATTTATGGTTAAAAAGTGATTCATTAAAAATGTGATATTTTTAAGGATATTTATAGTCAATTTAAGGATTATATTTTAGGTTATTATCAAAATTTGATTCAATAATATTTTGGTGAATTTCAATGTATTATAAGATCATGTCATGATTTATCATGTTGATTAATGATATTTTGGGAGATTTATCTTTGGGTTGAGGTTTAACAAGTGATTTATTATGAAAGGATATTTGGGCCGAATGAAATTAAATTTTTGAATATGTAATTTTAAGGTTATGAAATTGCCTATGATTTTTAAACATTCATTAATTTTAAGGTTATTAAGGTAATATGGGATGTAGAGATATTTATTGAAATGATTTAAGTGGAACCATTGTTGTTATTATAGAAAATATTAGAGTTAAATATATTATTTCAAGGTTTATTAATTTTGATAATTAACTTGTGCTAACCATTTTTTGTTTTGTTTAATTCCTAAATATATGAGTAATTTATTTGTATACTTTTTTGATTCGTTAAAAGTTAATTTTAGTGCTTCAAGATGGAAAAAAATCATCTCGTATACTCATTGGTTAGAGCAACAGATGAGATTATGGTGGAAATTTATTAAATGATGAAATTATAATTGTAATGCAAGTATATTTCCTTATGATATTAGTCAACATGATAAATTAATGCCTCAACTTTAGAAAAATTATCTTAATTCAAAAATTGTTTCCTATAACCTTCAATTATGATGAATTGATGTTCTTTTAACCCCTCACTGATTCAATGTTTTTTGGTTGCTAATTTTCTTCTAAAATTGTTCTCTATTACTCTTTATCTGTCCTTGGGTGTTATTTTTATCATTCATGTCGATATTTTCACTTCCCATTAATGTTTTCCTATTTTTAAGCCTAGTTTTGTGGTGACTTTAATACTTCCCTTTCCCTTTTTTTAATGAATATTTTTATTAACCCCTTTTATGATTTGGGTTTTCAACAAAGAAATTTTAAAATATCAAATGATTAATTACCAAGAACATGATAAAATTTTGATGAAAAATTTTATTAAATGGGATGATAATGTAACACCTAGATATTTTAGAAAATATTTCTCATTAATTAGTTTTATTTCTTTGATATATTGTGTTACAAGCAACACTGAGTTTAAACAAACTACGATATATTATTAAAATATTATTATGTGACCACTATAACCTAGACGTTAAATTGGTGGGTATGAATATAATTCAATGTATTATAATATATATATATAAATTATACTAAATATAAATATATTTATTAATTATTAGGAAATAATCATTCAATTTTAAGCAAATATATATTATGCTTAAAAAATGGATTTCCATTAAAAAATAATTTTACTACTTTTTGTGAGAAAATATTTTATTTAATTTTTAAACTTTAAAAAAATATTTCATAAAACTAAAATATTTTTTTAATCATAATATAAAAATAATATTAGGGTAAATTTTTTATATTTTTCTAAAAATATTTATTTTCCAGTGAAAAATGAAAAATACTAATTTTTTATTTAAAACTATATTTTTATTTCAAGCATATAAAAATTTCCATTTTGTTTTAAAATGGTTAAAAAGTGAAATTATATCTATTATATTTTAAATATTTCATTTAAGTTAGTTATAATCAATTTTATTTATGAATTTGGTGTAAAAACATATTATATGTAAAATTGTATTTTTCTAAAAAACTGTTTTTATGATCACGCTGTGTTTTTTATCCAAATAGGTTAAATTGACCATAATTGTTGAATTATTTTAATGATATATATATATAATATTCAATAAAATTTGTTAACAGTTATTTTATATTTTTCCAAGCATGAGATAAGAATAAATCCAGTTTTATGCTAAAAGATATATTTTTTGTACAAAGAATCTTTTGATTCATTTTGTGAAATTACATTAGAATTAATTTATTCCAATTTCATATAATTATTTTGATAAAATGGATTATATATGTGAAATATAAGGGTTCAAATTTGACAAATATTCCCCTTTTATTTTTTAACAATATGAATAGTAACTGTGGTGAAAATTATCACCACTGTAAAAGGTAAATCTTGTTAATTTGGGTTAAAACCTAGTGAAAAGGCTATAATTTTACATATTAATTCTTATTGGTTGAATTAAATTTGACCCTTAATATCATATTATTTAAATTAAGTTGTTTAATGGAAACTTAACCATGAAAATTACTTATATGTTAGTAAAATTAGAGAATGTTATAAAATGTCACTCTCTGTGATTTTAATAACGCTCATGCGTCCTCATAGGAATAAAAGAAAGTTATGAATGAATATAAGTGTATATATTGAGATTAATAAAATTATTATAAAGGTATAATTTTAATTTTTAGTAATTATATAATGAACTTAATTTCTTAGAAACACTAATCCATTATTTCTCCATTTAATAAAAAATATAATAAATGATTTTAAAAATATTAAAATTGATATAATTTGAATGATTCAATGAGAACCATGATTTTTATAGATTTTTTAGAAATTTTATTGAGTTGTGAGATAATTATATTTGAATTTCTCCTTTTATTGATGAATGTAAAGTTAAATTAAATGAATAGTATCTAAATTGAAAATAAAGATATTTTATCAAAATAATATTTTCATAAATTATTTTAAAATCATAAATATTTTTAACTAAGAAAAAATGTATATTATATGGTTAAATTTCATAAATTGTTCATTTATGGTAAAATTTTCACCTTATATGTAAAAATTACAACCCTTTAATGTTAAAAAATGGGTTATCATAGTTAAAATTAGAATTAGTTAACTATGGGTTAATCAAAATGATAAGATTTGAAATGGCAAAAAAACCTATCTAAATTTAAGTTATTGATGGTATTAAAACACTATAAAACCTTATATTCAAATATCTAGACATTTGGAATCATTTTCCTTGAAAATGGGTTTATTATAATTTACTATTTTATGAAATTCCAAAAGTACCCCTCACCTCAATTTCAAAAAGGGAACCTCCTCGGTTAATTATTTACACCAATTTTAGCCTTCTATCTTAACCAAATACTATGAAATTATACTATAAATTTCACTATACACATTTTATTTTTGTTTTTATTCTCATAATACCTACCCAATATCACTTTATAGGATATTTAAAGGATCTGTTTCAAAGAAGAGGTAATCACTTTATCCGATCACTTTCTTTTCTTCTCTTATTTAAAAACTCTAAATTTATGGTATTTACTATAAAATAAAAATAATAATCCTAAATATGATTAAATATGATTATAATTATTAAAACACCATTATAAACTCTCTTACCCATCAAATGGTAAGTGAAAGTATTTCTCATGTATACATACAACTTATCATCTCCACGTAGAGATAAAATTTATTTTTCATTGAAATATTTTATGGATGGAATATATGATGGTTTTAATGTTTATATATGATATTTATGACATAATTAAACTTTTAGAATTATAATATAATTTATTCCTTCTTACCATTCAAACTCTTGTAAAACATTAATGTCGTTCATGCGTACGTGTGGACTACTACCTCCACGAAGCGATGTGATTCATTTTTCATTTCTATTTGACTTTAATGGTAATAAGGATATGTTTAATGAATATATATGATATATATAAAAAAATAAATATTTTTTAAAGGATATTTATTATTTACCTAAATTTCATTTCATCAGTTGAAAAATGGAAATGACATTATTACGAACATACGGCCTACCGTCTCCATGAATGGTGTAATTAATTTTTTTTGTCTCCAATTTTTATTAATGATTATAAATATGAATATAATGAATATATATGATATTTATACCATTATAAATATTATTTGAATTATGTAACCATGATCAAAGTATCAAGACAGGGACTTTTGAACCAAAACATGCTTGGGAAATGAAGTAGGTATCCTCTAGAACAATGATTTTAATAACAAAATTATTAATAAATAGGTGGTAATATGGAATAAATAAATAATAAAATGTATGATAGAAATGAATATAGTTATTTAATACAAGTATAATATACCCAAATTTATTATACAGTATTTTTGAAAGTGAATGAGGGAAGGTTAGACTTGAGGTAAGGGATTTATGTTTCAATCCTATTTTAATTGAGATTGATTATAATTGAATTTACATTCAAGAAATTATATGATCCTTATATGATAAATACATTTAATTTTATTATATTCTGGTTATTTCTTAATATTATATTTTTTCCTTTCATTTTACTCACTTTAATTATTTAAGAGATCAAAAGAGTGTTTTTAAGGAAATTTTACTTTAATTCTCTCCTCGGTCTAAAATAATTTTTCTTCCATATTAATAATTTATAAAAAAGTTTTCAATAATTATTTTTATATTATACTATGATTTTTTAAAGACATTTTTTCCTTTGTTTTATTTTTACAAAAGAAAAATACAAGGAATCTTTTTATCATTTTCTGAAAAAGGTACTTTTTGACTTTTTACAAAAAAAATGTGAAACGAATGTTTTTTTAAAATTATAAAACATGAATAAAATTTAATTCCATCATGAAAATAGTTTCTTTATTATGTGTTCAGTTTTTAGATTTTGAAAAGTAATTTTAAATTTGAATGTGTGTTTATTTAATAAGTATTTAATGATCTTTTAATGGTATGCTTGTTCAACAATGAAAACAGCCCTTGATTCAACTTATTATATACTATGGTTAAGATCAAAATATACCATACTTATTCTTTCTCTATATGTATTATGATTATGATGAAAATAAATTATGAGACATGTTTTCATAGGTTATGTTATGATGAATTATTTATGAAACCCATTTTTTATGGGTTTTGATATGATGAATGTTTTATGAGATTGACGAAAACATATGTATGGTTTCCATTATGTGGTGGGTGGGACCTATATATATCTCTAATTCATTGGGAAAATTAATATATCTCATGAGATAGTTATAGGAAACAAGTTCAAGTGCTAGGTCTATTATGGGAAATAAGTCGATGTGTTTCATCCACTATGGGATTAATTTATTGATTCATGATATGATGGTCTTGGTAATAGAATTTAAAATACAAAATTATTTCTTTACTTATGAATTTTTCACACACATTTATTACATGAACTTGTGGTTTATGATTGAGTTTTAGTGAGTTCTCAATCTTATTATTCATTTCTTATGAATTGATAATGTTTTATGCTATAAATCATGTTTATGATTCATGAAATATTGGGTATAAACTTCATATTTTATGTTCTTGATCTCATATGCTTATTCTTATATTATTATTTAATATGATTCTATATTATATCTACCATATTTACCATTAATAATCACTTGAAATCACTTTTTTCTTATGTTTCCCTTCCCCAGGTTATGAAAAGAGGTATTAAGTATGATATATCTAAGAAGTTTTCTAGTTATAAATAGATAAGTGGGAGATGATATAGATATATTATTTACTAGTTTTTTATGTTTCCAAGATTCAAAATATAACAGACCTAAATGATTTTGGAATGGATAGAAATGTTATGTAATGATTATTCACCTATTAAAATTTAATATCTATGTACAAAAATATCAGGAAATTATATTGATCAATAATGATCTATTACATCGTTTATGATTTATCACAACATAATTTTTCAATTAGGATAAAGAAATTTTAATTTTCTTGTGATGATCCATGTCATTATGGGTTTTTAAAATCAAGGGAAACTTGAACTTTTAATCCTAAAAGTGTTTTAGGGGAAAATGGTAAGTTATCCTCTAAGATGATATCAAATAATTTTTTGAACCACTCCATTGGTTCCCAAATAGTGTTTTTCCCTAGGATATGAGTTTATGGAAATATGAATCATTCAATTTTTTGAGAAATATTTAATATTTAATTAATTAAATATTAATCTACTCATACATGTTTGTTTGGTGATATATTTTAAATTAAGTGTCAAATTGATATTTTTTTCTCTGTGGTTGAATCCAAGATGTGGTTTTTTTCTAATATATTCATAACCTTATATATGGTGGTGGGGTAGGTCCCCTTTTATTTTCCGTTTTCTTTTTTTATTAAATTATTTTTATTTCCTTTTTCCTTTTTTTCCTTTTCTTTTCCCATTTATCCCCTTTGTATTCTCACATAAATCCACGTGGGATCCTATATTGTGCAACTGATAGAGGGAGATGGAGATGGAGGAGGAGGTTCCACTAATTGAGCTCTTTTGGAGGTATATTAAGGCTTAGTGGTTGCGTGGCATGGATCCAATGAAAAGATTTGATGATTTCCTCCCAGTGGTATATTAATGTTACATTTTATGTCACAAATACCCATTGATTATTTATTTTTAAGTTTTAAAGACTTAAATTGTTTTTTAGGGACCCTTTGTGGGTTGATCTATGGATTTTGGTGGGAATAAGTGGTTTTTGGGAAATTCAGGGGCTTTCTATTTGGGAAAACCCATATACACTGTGCATGGTACAGATAAGACATGTGTGTTATTCCTATTTAGGGAAGATAATTTTTTAGAATTTCACCACTATGTAATTTAAGTACATTAGATATTTTATTTAAAAGATATATACCTATGTATATGGCTGAGTACATGGGTAGATGGAGTTTTTGGAAGTATACATCATATACTCTTGATACACAACATGTAGTGGGACATGGTCATGTGGTTATGCAAAGACACTCTATATAAGGTGTACATGGAAATTTATTAGTACACAAGAAACCCCCATTTATGTTCTAACCATGTAGTAGTACACTGGAATACCCTAGGTGTGCCCTGACTAGGTAGAAGAGCATGGCTAGGTGCACATTTGAGATTACACGCCATGTGCTCGGAAGTACACACAGTTAACTTTCTCCAAAAATGGACTTTGGATGTTTTGTGGCCCTAAGTTATAATTGGACTTATGATTAGTATATTAGGAGAATATTTCCTTCTATATCATGATGGTGAAATTATTTTAGCGTTTAAAGGCCTTTTGGATGGTGTTTTGTACTAAGAGAGTTTGGTAGGAGGATTTCCTTGAGGTTTGGTTTTAGAATCATACTGGGGGTTTGGTTGTGAGTTGTGGGGCCCTATAAAGGTTATGATCTTGATGATTTTTATATATTGAGTGTTTCAAGGAGATATTTTAAAGGATATTTATATGGATTCCAAAATACGGGATCATGCAGTATCTCTGAGAAGATCTTGGTTTTTTCTTAAGTGTCGGGACCCAATGCTTGAGGTTAGAGTAGTTGAGTTTTAGAACTTGGTTTGAGTACTAGATATGTCGAATTCATTATTATTTATTGATTTTTTTGGTATGGAAGTTACAGAAGAGTATTGTTCAACTATTAAGATGAGTCTCAGGGACTCTTGAGGATGCTCTTGTAGTATGGTTTCTGATCAAGTGACTGATAATTATCACAGCCATCTATTGAGAATTCCCTATGTTTCATGGTGTTTCTTTGGTTTTCCACCTAGGTAAGTTGGTTGTCATGGATAGTTTGTTTTCTAAGAAGTAAATATGAGATTTTATTTCTTGGTATTTTCCCTGAGGTTTGTATTGTGCTAAGGATCCATTTTAGGGTTCTATTTTGAGTTGTTCATGAGAACTGTTGAGATTCCATTATAGGTGTGATTTTATTTTGGATACCCTTTGGTTTCATCATTTATTTATGATTAGTTCGAGTCCACTGAGGTCCATTTTGTATGTTTCTACACTAGGTGTGACCTGTGATTTTGGATGCACTTGAGTAACCCCTTGTATGGTATCCTACTCTTATTATGTCCTTTTGTCCATTTGAGGATCTTTTGGAAGGGTGTTCCCCATGTTATTTGGGTACCATAGGGGATTCCCTAGTTTAATTTCACCTAATGTTGTACCCCATGGTCCATGGGAACCTTGATTTTTGGTTTATCCCTAAGGTGGTTCATTGAGAACCCTTGGTGACTGTTCTATTTGTTGGATGTTGAGATCTATAGTGTTGAGGGAGGCCCCATGACTTGTTGGAAAATAGTGGATTAGAAATACTAGTTCATCTATTTTGATGGTGGGTTTGAGGTTAGATCATACCACATTCAGTTAGCCTTTGGTCATGGTGTTTGAGGTAGTTTCTACTTAGGACTTTGGTTTGAGGAGGAGGCCCTTGGGATATCTTTGATCGAGTGTGTCCCTAAGTGCTGAGCAGGTTCTATCCTTTTTAGGCTATTTTTGGTTAGAAGGGATTAGGGAGATAATTGATAGTATATATGGGTTTACCCCTCTAGTTTATTTTTCACCATGAGTAGAGGTTATATGTCATGGATGTCATGGTCTTCCATTTTCTTAAGTGGGTTCCCTGGGATAGTGTATCTATCAGGGCCATGGGTGGATGGGCACCCCTGGGACAATGCACATGTCGGTCCCATAATGATGTTTTCCCCTAGAAAAGTGTATAATATCAAGCCCTTGTTTAGTTCCTAATTTGTTATAAATGACTTTTAGGACATAATGGTTTCTTAGATGTGTGCAATAGAGATCTGTCTCTAGTTCGATCATGTCATTGGAGTCATAGAACTTGGTATATGTTCTTTGTCATGTGGATGCATATGGTTACACCCTAGGGTCCAAAATTATTTTTATTTCATTTAGATATCTTATATTTATTATATTGATTTGGTGGATGCATTGGTTTTCATGTGGTAGGTTGATCCACGTGTTGTAAATCATATAGCATAGACTAGAGTAGGGGAAGATTTATCATGGGTGTCACGCTAGAACCTGAGGTTGGATATTTTCTCTATTTTTTTCCCCCATTTTGTTATTTTATAATATATTTTCTTCAATATGTTATTATTCTTCATATATAATGGTAATGTCATGTGTTCATGAACTTGTTATGACAACATATTATGTGTTCACTTTTGGGGTGGCCTATTGAGATTTTTTCTCACTCCCTATATGTACATCTCATTGTACATGAAGACCTAATTTCTACATTTAGTTTAGAGCATAGGTTTCATAGTGGATGGGGATAAGGACCAGTGTTGCTGGATCGAGTAGAGATACTCATGTGGAGCCTTAGGATCAGGTTGATGTAGCTCAAGTGTTGTGGAGATTGGGTATGTGGTTTGGCTCTATGTTGGTAGTAAATCATGATGTATTTATTTTTAGTTTTATTATATTGTATATGTGTTTGGCCCAATGTGTGACTATTTGATTTATATTTTTTTTGTTTTGAGTTTTAATGATTGTATATTGTTTTCAATTTATTATATCATGCCTTTATTATATTTTGTTTATTATTCATACTCTGATGTTTATCCTTGTAGATGTTTTGGTTATTTATGCTATTATTTCACTGTGATGAGAGGGTATTGTCCCCCCCCTCCCCCCCCCCCCCGCCATTGTTTCTTTTAGACCTTATATGCTAGTTGGTATCCTTTGGAATATGGGGAGATGCACTTGGGGCCTTGTGGTGAGCTAGATCAGGTGACGTGTCAGGTCAACCCTGACTGGTTCGTTATAAAATGGCAGAAAAGTTTTTTGGTTTTATGATTTTGGGAGTTGATAAAAAGTTGTTATAAGAATTATTCAGAAGTTATAAAGGATATAGGATAGGTCTTTCATGAACACATATTCTGATATGAAGTCCATGTTGATAGGGCATGGGATTTCTATTCTTGGATTCTATTTTTACAGTTTCATGATTTCACCTAGTGTAATTCCCTTGTGTTTTTGGATTTATAATTATTATGTTTTTTAGCTCTTAGACCATGGAAAATATACCAATATTCATTCATCATTATAGGTATTTAAATTTGGTTCCTTAGAACCAACTTGTGTATGTACTTTTATTACCATTACATGTATACCATTTGATATATATATATATATATATATGTGTGTGTGTGTGTTTATCTTACCATAAAAGTAGTGATACTTATGAGAACACTATATTTATTGTAATTTACATATATTACTTATCATATCAAAAGTTTATATCAGTTCCTAGACTATAATTAGAAACCATAGATACTATGAAAGTAATCTTAAATTTTTTTTCCTATAGTCTAGATATATCACACTAACTATACACAATTGATTTCTATCTATCAGGTGTTGGGGGATCAAAGGAATCGAGACTTATTCTCATGTAGTTCACATATAGTGATCTCTATTTTGTGAGATAGTGATGGAATCCCCGCTAATAAGAACACTATATATTTGGAGTTTCATTGGTTTTTCCTATCTACAAACATGTGTATTGGTCTCCTGACTTGAGATCATTATCAATGCGTGTCATTTGATCGCATACTTTGATGCAAAGAAAAAGACATGAAAATAAATTTTAAGTGAGGTAGCATGTTTTGGGTACATCATTGGTGGCATAGAATTGGTTGATTAATTAATAAAAAATTTATTGCTTCTGATTTGAGGAAGTAATATCTCGGGACTAGTTGATCAGGATGGTAGTACCTTATTTAAATCCATGGCCATGGTATTTGAAGGTAAATATATATAATAAGATCAAAAAATAATAAATAAAGAAAAGGATGATAACACAAGTGTGTGTACTTCTTTATGAGATATCTTATGACAAAGATATTATATTACAAAGTAAGTTTTCATAAGATGGTTGTAATTTCTATGACTATTACTTATCTCTTTAGGGGCCTTGATGGGTTTCTAGACTCCAATCTAAGTCTTTGAATATTATTCACTACTATCAAGATAAGGTATTACAGGGACACACACAATAGCGCATTAAATATTCTACCTATTCTAGTGAATAGGTTTATAGTATATAGTGTTATCTACCATGAGGTCTGATAGTTATCCATGATTTATCGATCACTAATAAATAAATAAATTCATTTTTTAGTATATAATAATTATGTTGAATTTATTTATTAAAATTATTTATGATTTTTTAAATAAATACTTGGAATAATATTATATGAATAAATATTATTTTCATATTCAAGGATATTAGCGTGAATTACGAGTCGTGTAAATGAATTAGGTTTATCACATAATATATTATATATATATTACAAGTATGTGGAGAAATATAAATAATATTTATGACACAGTTAGTTCATCATAATTATTTATTTATTACATATTTAGTGGAAATTAAATATACATGGATCGGGGAACCCTAACCGAATATTTTATGCATCCACTATATAAGTAGATGAGGAGATCATTTATGATGTGTAGTTCATTCCAATGGATTGATAGATCCTATCTTCTTCCATATCCTTGAGAGGGAAATTCTCTACCCGACTAAGAAATCCAATAATTTCTTCACGGATCAAAGGCATGGTGTTGAGGTTATCAACGTGACATCGAAGGAATCATCTAAGTTTTACGCTAGCACCCAAAATTCAATGATTAGTGTATGTGTGGACTCTTCAAGCATGTGTGGAGGATGTAGAGGGTTTTAACTTATAATCCTTAGTAAAATGGTCACTGGTGAAGAGTTTTAGTTGAATTCACTTCAAATTAAATGAGGTATCCATTTATTTAATTTTATGATTTTAAATATTCATGTCGGATCCTTAGACATCTATCGAGGATCAAATTTCCTGAGATGAAAAAGTTACACCACTTTGATGATGAAAATTTTAAAATCCCCAGCCCACCATCTTCTACTGCACTCCCCTTTACCATAATTGGTATCATATGGATCATGTAAATTTTATAATCTAAGAAAAAAATAATTTTCCTTCAATTAAGTAGAGATCTTTAAATCAGTCCCAACAGAATAGACCATGCATCGATTCGATTTCAGATGACCGAGTTATGGCCATCTAAACTTTTTGGTATAGATTAAAAAAATGGTTGTTTCTGGTTGAAAATTAAAAGAACAATATATATATATATATATATATATATTTGTGTGTGTGTTTTTGTGTGTTTGTGTTTGTGTTTAAATTTTTTGGGTGATCCAGTTCTGACGCAGTTCCAGTCGAAACAAATTTTCTATTGATAGATTTGAATGCTTCTTATGGAATCTTTGTCAATTATTTTTTTATTAGATTAAAAAATGTCATTTCATAGTATTTTTGACAATTGAGTGTTGTGTTGGTTTTCTATAGAAACAAAATTCTACATCCACTTTTTAATAACCCTATGTTTAGGATTTTAGAATAAAATATATATTTTATTAAATGGGCGGCTTCTAAAGGAAGCCACCGACTATGGTCCCCCCTCTTGCTTGGATTATCTAGAAATTTGGTCACATCCTCACCCTTCTTGGAATATGAAAAAATACAGTGCCTCCCTCTCAACCCTTGGATCATACCGCCTTATCCCTCTCTAATCAGTTCTCCTCCCTGGCTCAGCGTGAGCATGCTGCCCCAGCATCATCCTCTGACCTCGTCAGACCACTATCAACATTGCCTCTTGGAACAACCATCGATTGATCATACACACACCGCTACATTCATTGTGGTTCCCTATCATTATCATACCCAACATCCCTAGGTGTTTTAAACTATAGTAAGATCTATTTCCATTTATGAACCCCATCGACTCATGGTTCACCTCTCCCGATCTCATGATCATTGACAGTGCCATCCATGACCAATCCTTCCAGTGATCCACCTTCCCCTCACTGATCCTGGTCATGGACTCCACCTCCTAGGTATGCATAAAATCTAGACATACCTATCACTGAATGGATTCCCTATGGTGTGAGGTAAACTTGTTTCCCTCCCTTCTTTGATGTGCGAAGGTCCAGATCCAATTCCCACATATTCCCTTTGTCCTGTTGGACCTGATCAGCCCCGCAATGGGCCTGGTTAGGTATTCTTAACCCAGAATGGGTTAGGTAAGGTCTGTATGGCCCAAAAAATCCCAATATGGGGTATGTGAGGCTCGAAATTTTCTTATTTTGTTTCTTCCCAACCCGTAATGGGTTTTGGTGGGGTTTCTGGGTCTCAGAAAAAAATTAATTCAACCAAAAATTTATTTATCAATTTATTTGATTAAAAATAATAATAATTGTATTATTTAAAATAATTATTTTAATTTGGGTATTAAATGAAATTAACAGATTAATTTAATTTTTGTAATAGAAATTAGATTACTATTTTGAATGAAGAATATAAATAATTTTAATTGTATAATTCGTATAATTTATTTTTAAGCTCTCGAATTTAAATGTATTAAAAATTAGATTTATCACACATTTACTTTTCGTACCGACTCGTCTTGAGTAATTGACTAATCCTATGTATTTTTTTATATTTTAGTTAATTATTTATTATGTGCGGTGATTATAATAAGTATTTATTTATATGATGGTTTGTACATATTCTTCTTTTCTTTCAGTATTTATAAGGTTCTGTGAGTCCTATTTATTTTTTATATATTTCACTCCTAATACCCCTCACCTGCAAGAGATTATAATTGTATTTCTTTGATGATGAAGAAGTTAGACGTGGACCATGATAATATGAGGTACTACCCAAGACTACATGTGGACACACTGGACCAAAGATGAGTTACATCATTATTCAAGACCCGAATCATGTATGATTTCCCTAGGTTGGGATTTGTCCATTAAGTTTAAATAGATCAAACATTATTAGATTCTCAAGACCAGTTGAGTAATTAATTTATTTTTTGAATTTTTTATTATTTTATGTATTTTCATGTTTGTGAGAAAATATAAAATAATAAAAAATAAAATGCCTAAAGACACAATGAATATATTCTATTAAATTCATGTTCAGTTGTGAGATATAAAACATAGTATAAAAAAATTAATATAAAATAATTAAATTAATCAAAAATATTAAAAACCCCTCAAATAAATATTAAGTCATAATACATCTTCTTTCATTTGAATTTGAATAAAATCATGTGTATGTTGTGCTCTTCATACAAATTTGATAGTTCCTTCTACTACTATGGATTTATTATGAGGATTATGGGTTTAAATTTATTGATGTTGGAACCAAAGTATTATCCAAATCTAGATTGTTGCAACTTTAGAGGAAATCATTGAGTAAATAATTTTTACAGTTTTAGAAGTTGTGACTTCCCTCAACAGATTAAGGATCTTCAATTTAATTTAGTTGTATAGTTAAACACATACCTTAAACTCTCTTAGTAGTGGAAAATCCAAATCTTTAAGACTATTAGGAGAGGTTTCCAGGATCCTTACCACTTGAATACTCAAGAAATAGAGTTCTGAATCTAATAGTGAGGGATATTGAGGTTATATAAAACAGTGGGAGTCATATAATGATTTAATAATTAATTAATAAAAATATCTAAAAAAAGAAAATCATGATAAAGTATTAACGGCTATGTTTTTGTTATAGATAGAAATTTAAATCACCAACAACTCTAGTATATTATCACTGTGATCAATATTGGGTAAATAAAATATATTGAATGGCCATAAATTTTAGGAGTGGTATAGTAACTTGTACATAGTATTACACCAATAATGGAAGCTTTATGTGATGGAATCCTCAATTCCAATTGACCCCCCTTAGTTAGAAAGCAAGTTAGATGAATATAAATATAAAATCTACGTAGATGATGCATTATATCTATAATGAATCATGTTTTCATATATATCCAGTCAATTTTAGAAAATTCATGAGTATAAATATTCCTATAAGATGCTAACTCATCTCCAATAATTACCTGATGATAAATAATAGAAAGAATGATATGAGATATCCAGTGCACTGTATAGGTGCAGGTTAGTAGAAGGGAATCAAGCAGCACCTCATATACTCAATATGGTTGTTTACATTGAGATATATGAATCCCTTGGATTAAAACTGAACCGATAATGTGAAACTGTTCTCATTCTTGCCTCTTTACTTCTTAACTTTTATTTTTAATTATAATATTAATAACATGAAAAATTCACTTCTAAATCTTTTGGGTTTAGTTCACCAAGATGAAAATGATATGAAGAATACCAATTGTTCAATCCTTATGGTGAACAAGAGTCCGAATGGTAAGTCTAAGGAATCTAAGGCTAAATCCAAGTTGAAGACACCTATGCACCATCCATCCAAAATTCCAATGATATAGAGGGAAGGAAATGAGTATGAGGCTATCTTATTTTCATGTGGAAGGAAAGGAAAATGGAAGAAGAATTATAGAGATGGGAAGAAGAAGAAAGGAAATTCTTCTACTTTAGTTATTTTTCTAATTTAATGAAATCTATCATTATTTATACTATGGTTATGGGATATGGAATATGGCTCACATGTTTATATTCATATATAGGAACCAAGTGGATTCAAGAATATTATAAAAGTGAAAGTGTGTCTCAAGGATTCAAATAGTGTTAGTCTAACATCCTTATAAGTGGTAGATTATCACTTAACTTTTCTTAGTGGTTTGGTTCTTATATTGAATATTTTTTATTATGTACCTTTAGTAACTTGAATCAAAATCTCAGTGTCCAACATGTTCACTATGGGATTTTATTTAAAATTTTGAAATAAAATTTTTCTATTTTATAAGGATATCATATTTCATGGTATAAAACGTCTTAACAATGTATTATATATACTTGAACTTGAAAAGCCTATAATAGAAATCAATGAAAAAACTAGTGAACATGACTCATATGACACCCACCTATGGAACTTAGTTATTGTTTATGTAAATGATACATTTTTATAGGAATTACATAAAAGGGGGTATTTAGACTTAACTGAGTTAAAATATATGGATGTATTTCACACCTGTTTACAAGGTAAAATGACCAAACAACCCTTCTCTAGAAAGGGAGAAAGTGCCACTTAATTACTCAAATTGATTCATACTGGCATATTTTTTTTGTTTCCAGTAGAGTAAAGGGATGGGTTTTCATTCATAATTTTTTTACTAATGAATATATTAGTTATGGCTATATCCACTAAATGAGATATAAGTTAGATTTCATTCATGTGTTTAAGTAATATTAGCATGAAGTATAAAAATATATTGGTATGAAAATTAAGAAACTTCAATTAGACTGAAGTGGAGTGTATCTTAACCAAACATTCATTGATCACTTAAAGGATTGTGGGATAGTATCCCAACTCACTCCTCATTATACACTATAGTGGAATGGGGTTAGTGAAAGGAGGAATTGAACCCTTCTAGACAAGGTCAGATCAATGATGATTTATAAAACTCTTCAATATCCTTTTGGGGATATGCCTTGAAAAAATATCATATACTCTTAATTGAGTATCAACTAAAGAGAAATATGGGATTTTATATGAGTTATTTTGTAGAAATAAACCCAATCTGTCACACTTATGTGTATGGGGATGTGAGAATTTTTGCAAGACTATACCTAATGAAAAATTAGTACCCTGAAGCACGAAGGGTTTATTAATAGGATATACTAAAGAAACCAAAGGATATCACCTATATAACCCTTAATATATAAAAGTGATTGTAAAAATAAAATCCATATTATAGAAATTGAACACATTTATATTGGTAATAGTAGGAGAAATATTTAAATAAATAAAGTTAATGCTCTAGGTGCACCAGATTTGGTACAAGAACAATCTCCACAAGATACAGTGAGAGATGTAGATGTTCTCGATACACAAGTACTTCATAGGTCAACTTGAGAGGTTAGATAACTAGAGTGTTGTGGTTTTATTTTCACTGATTCAGGTTCACATTACTCCTTGAGGATGATGAACCTCTAACCTACAAGGAAGTAGGGGAAGGTAATGATGCTAGTAAATGGAAATATGCCATGAATTCTTAGATTAATTCCATGTATTAAAATCAAATATGGATTTCGTTATACCATCCAGCTAATGTAAAACACATTGTGTGAAAATGGGTATTCAAGAAAAATATATACATAGATGTTATGTTCAACACCTATAAGGAAATATTGGTTGTCAAGGTTTTTAAGAAACATCAAGTAATAGACTATAATAAAACCTTCTCATCGGTAGAAATGATAAAATACATAAAAAATATTGCTTGAAATAGTATCCTTCCATGATAATGGTATTTAGAAAGTTAATGTCAACACTACTTTTCTAAATGTGAAGTTGATCAAAGATGTCTATATGACTCATCCTAAAGGGTTTATTAAGTTAAATAATTCCACAAAAGTGTACAATATATATAGATCCATTTATGAGTTGTAGTAGACATCACAATCAGGGGATATTTGTTTTGATAAGGCTATAATAGAATTTGGTTTTTTCAAAAATTAAAGTGATCCTTATGTCTTTAAGGAAGTATAATAGGAATGATATAATTTTTCGAGTATTAAATGTTGATTAAATATTAATTATGGGAAAAAAATTGAAATTATTACATTTAGTAAAGACTTTTTAAAATGAATCCTTATCCCTGAAAGACTTAGGTGAAGTAGCCTAAATTATATGGCTCAAGATCTATCGAGATATATCATAGAGGATTATTAGGGTAATTCAAAGTACATATATTGACAAGTTACTTAAAAGGTACAATAAGGAACAATCCAAGAGAGGGTTTTTTATCATGTCACATGGTATCAATCTCTCCAAGAAAATGTCATAAAAAAAACAAGATGATATTGAAATAATCAATAGAATACCTTATGCCTTGACAGTGGGATCTATCATGTATTCCATACTCTATACAAGTTTTGATGTTTCCTTTACTTTAATCGTGGTGGGAATATATCAAGATAATCTTGGAGAACTTCATTGGGTAGATTTCAAAACTATCCTGAAGTAATTGAGGTATAAAAAAGAAATGTTCTTGGTGTATGGATGAGATAAGGAATTATTAGTGATATGATACACTAATTATAATTTCCATATAGATCATGATGATCTAAAATCACATTCAGACCATGTATTTTTTCTGAATTATGGGGTAGTGAGCTGGATAAGCTTGAAGAAACCTATGGTTGTTGATTATACATAATAATCTGAGTATATCATCTATTACAATGAGGATAAGGAAGAATTGTAGATATTTATCTTTGTCTCATACATTGGTCTTGTTCCTAGAATTGTAAACCATGTTCTAGTTTATTGTTATAATATCATAGGAGTGGTGCTTTCCAAGTATCCTAGGTCACATTAGAGGAAAAAGAATATACTTCATAAGTTTTATCTCTTGAGGGATTTTACTCAAATATGTATAGTAATAGTTATAAAATTATTCATATAGGATAACGTGTAAGACCCACTAACTAAATCCATATCTCAGTAGAAGCATAATTCTTATGTGAGAGCTAGTGGTTTGAGACTTGTTAGTAGTTGGCTCTAGTGCAAGTGGGAGTTTTGAATTTTTTCTACCTAGACTCAACTTATTTGTGTATTTTGATTACCTTTACATTTATATAGTTTTTTATATGTGTTTTTTATCTTAACTTAATAGTGATGATACTTCTATGACCACTATATTTATGGTAATTTTCTTTGATTACATGTCATATAAAAATGTTATAGAAGATACTAGGATATAATGAGAACCTAGAGATATTCTAATAGTAATATTAAATTTATGTCCTATATTCTAGATGCATCATACTAATTGGACACATTTTTTTTTCTGACTATCAGATGTTGAGGGCTCATAAGCATTGAGACTTCTTCTTTTGAAGTTCACACTTGGTGATCTCTAGTAGATGAGATCATGAGGATTTACCCACCAATAGTAACACAACATTTTTAGGGTGTCATTGGTTGTTCCTATCTATGAACATGTAGTCTCCTAAAATTATATCATTATCAATGTGTTATATTTTATCATGTACTTTGATGCGATGAAAAAACCATTCCAATGAAGACGTGGAGAGGTAAATTGTTTTGGGTGCATCATTGGTGGTATTGCATTAAATGAATGATCAAGATAAAAAAATTCACTTATGAGTTGAGGAACTAATATCTCAATATTATTTGATCAGGATGGTAGTACCTTTAGTAGATCTATGTCCATTATAGTAGAAGGTAAATTGGTCCAGTTATATCAACAAATAATAAATAAAGGAAAATATGATGACACAATTGGGCATCCTACTTTATGATATATCTTATTATAAAGAGATTATATTACATGGTACATGTTCATGGGACGTTTTTCGTTCATATGATTATTCCTTGTCTCTTTAGGGGCCTTGATAGGTTGGGATACATTTCTCTTGGTTTGTGAATATTATTCTCTACTATTGAGATAAGGTCCTAGAGGGTCATATGCAATATCATATTCAATATTCTTCCTTATTATAGTGAATATGTGTATAGGGAATAGTGGGCCCCACCATGGGGTCCGAGAGTTGTCCAAGATTTATCGATAACCAATAAATAAATAAATTCATTATTTTTGTGTATATAATAATTGAGTGGAATTTATTTATTAAAATTATGTATAAGTGTTTAAGTAAATACATGGAATAATATTTCATTAGAAAATATTATTTTAATATTCAAGGTTCATTTAATGTTAGTGGGAATTATAAGTCAAGTTAATGAATCGGGTTTATCATGTAATATATTTAATATATATTACATGTATGTGATAAAATATAAATAATATTTTTGACATATTTAGTTCGTTATAAATATTTATTTATTACTTATTTAGAGGATGTTAAATATACGAGGGTCAGGGAACCCTAACTGGGTATTTTAGAAATCCACTATATAAGCATATGAGGATATCATTTCTGATGTGCAGTTTATTCAAATGGATTGAGATCTTCTCTCTCTTATCATATTTTAGAGAGAGAAAGGATATATCCTAGCGAGTGATCCAAGAATGCATTCTTGTATCATAAGTATGGGATCAAGGAGATATTCCTGACATCAAAGGAATCATCGACGCTCCACTCTAGCACCTGGAATTCAATGATCAGTGTATGTGGGGACTATTTAACAATTTTTGGATAAACTAGAGGGGTTTTAGTTTGTATCATTCATACAATGGTTTCCAAAAATTATCTGTAGTAAAACATGTGTCAAATTAAATGAGTTAACCTTTTATTTAATTTTTTGATTTGAAATATTCATGTGATATACTTAAATATCTATTGGGGATCGGATCGTTAGAGTTGATGAATTTATATCTCTCTGGTAACGAAAAATTTAAAATCCATGACCCATAGTATTTTTCTTTATTCCCCAATACCTTCACTAGGCTTGTAAGATTTACATGACATGTGAATTGCTGTGATTTTTTACTAACAATTGATGTTAGGTTGTTTGAAGTGTCAGTACCTACTCATATAGTGTTTTCTCATATATGTACTTGGTGGAATTATACTCAATTTAATCACATGTATATATTTTCTTCTGATGATAGGTCATGTGGATCATGTGGTTAGAGGTTTCTCAGTTTTGGATATGTAGTCCCTTCATCAAGGGATACATGGAAATCCTTTTGGGTCAGTGTGGGCACTGAGTTCCATGTTGGTGTCTTGATGATGGAAAAGATTTAAAAGAGATATTTGGTTAAGTATTGAGTTTCCCTGATGTGGTGGATCCCTTGAAGACCTAGGTTCATGTTTCTCAGGAGGGAGATTTTTTTCCCATGTTTTTTCTATCAGGTATTGTGGTTGGGCCTATGAACCTTTGATCATTGATTAATTTGGTGGGCAAGGTTATTCTTCCATGGTGGGTCTTCTAAGGTCTGTTATTTTTAGGATTTGGTTAGGCATGAGGATGAATAGTTCTTGGGAAGTGGATAATTGGGAGTACTCCCTATCTCATGGTTGGATTGAGGGTGAAGGTTCGGTTGGTTTCCTATCCCTAGTCATTTTGGTTGTGCATTGGGTAGCACAGAGAGAGTGTGGTTATATTCTTCTGGATTTGAAACAATATCCATATGGAGGGTGTTTGTGTGGTTGATCATGGTATAAGGGATATACCACTTTTTTGAAAATGGATTTCAAGGGTTATCTAGTTTTTTGGAACTGACCTACACGGGGAGCACGATCAATAGTTTTAGGTGTGTTAACCTAGTTGTGTTAGGGCTTGTCCTTCATGAGAATGAGTCATGTTTCTCTTTTGGGAGTGATTTAAGGAAATACTTATGGTGGGTAGCGCACTATAGGATGTTGTAGTTCATGAGCCTCATTATAAGTGGCATGATGATCATGGAGGTTGTGTGTTTTCATTCTGGTGATAAGGTGTGAGCGAGTTTCCCATATCTATCTATTATGTTCACTGATGGAAATAGCATGGGTCATTTGGATTGTTGTTTGGGACATGAGGTGACCATAAGGATAAAACTATGGTGGGGATAATCAGGTCATTCATGGTATAATTTATCTCATTTAGGGATAGAGTTATAGATGTTGTAATATCATTCATTATATGGTCAATATAGCATCATTAGACAAGTTATTAGGTGGGGGAATGGCTTTTATTAACCATAAAGGAATCTTGAGGGTGAGAATCATTTGTGGTGGGGAGTTTGTGATGATCTTATTTGTCAAGGTTTGTTAAAATCATGGGGAATTTAAACATTTTTTTCTTTTAAGTGTATTAGGGATGGAATAGTAATTTCTCCTATAAGTTGATCTTGGATAATATTTTAAACCAATGGTCCCAGAATATGGTGTTTACCCTAGGAAAGGAGTTTGATGTAAATTAAAATAGTTCAAATTTTCATAGAATAATTAATACTTAATTAATTAAATATTAATTTATTTGAGTGTTCTACTTTGATGATATATTTTAAATAAATCTTAAAATTTTGATTCCAAATTCATGGTTGAGTTTGGGATTGGTGAGTTCCTATGAGAGGAAAAACCTTATGTTGGGTGTTAGGTTCGAGCAACCTTTTTTTCTTTATTTTTTTTCATTTTTCCATTTTTTTCCAATTTATCTCATTTGGATTCTTGTGTATGCATCCATGGGATCCTATGACACATTTTTGAGATAGGGATATGGGGAGGGAAGAGGAGGCACCACCTGAGGAGCTCATTTAAAGGTAGACCAATGGTCAGTGGGTGTTTGGCACAGATCCATTATGAAGCTTTGGTAGTTTCCACTCAGTGGTATATCTGTTTTAGGTTTTATGCTGAAAATATCTATAGCATATATTTTTTAAGTTTTAATGATTTAAATGGGTTGTTGGGGACCTTGTGGGGTTTGATCTGTGGATCTAGGAAAAAATTAGGGGTTTTGAGGGGATTCATGGGCTTTTGGTTTAGGAAAACCCATGTACACTGCATGTGGTTCAGGGATCACATGTCACATGTTCTACCTATTTGGGAAAGATATGTTTTTAGAAGTACACATCATAAAATTTAAGTAAATACCATGTAGTAGTATATATAAATATACATGATCATATGTTCGAGTACATATAAGGATAAAGTTTAGGGAATTACATGTTGTATGCTCTAGGTAAATGTAGTGTAGTGGGACATGGACATATGGCCATGTACTCAGGAAGACACCTAGTGTGAGGGAAACATGGACATGTAATAGTATATAGGTAGACCTTATCTATGCCCTGGCTGTGTAGTAGTATATAGTAATACCTTGGGTGTGCTCTAGCCATGCAGAAGTACATGTCCAGGTGTACATTTGAGAGTAAACTCTATGTACTCTGAAGTACACACCATATACATTGATGTACACACCATGTACTTTTTCCAACAAGGTGGAATTGGGTGTTTTGTACCCCAAAGTCATAATTGGATTTTTGAGTATTCCATTCTATGTTTTTTTCCATGTAGATCAAGATCTTGGAATCCTTTTGGAATTTAGAGTCCTTCGGTATATTGTTTTAAAATGAGAGATTTTGATAGGAGGATTTATTCATGGTTTGGATTCAAAATCCTCTTGGGGGTTGGGTTGTGAGTTGTGATTCCTGTGTGAGGGTTGTGAGATTGGTGATTGTCCTTGATGAAGTTTTTCATGGAATTCTATTAGAGGTTCTTTGGATGGTTTCCATAATATTGGATTATTTTCTATCTCTAAGGAGATCTTGGTTTTTGCTTATGTGTTAGGATCAGTTGATTGAGGTTTGACCAGTTTAGGTTTAGCTCTTAGTTTTGTAGACTAGATATGATGGAGATTTTTTGATGGGTTGAAGTCATGGGATGAAAATTATAGTTGGGTTTAATTGATTTATTGAGATGATTATGAGGGACTCTATAGAATTCCCTTATGTGCTAGTTTCTAGTCAAGCGATCGGTTATTTCCCTAGTCAGCTGTTGAGAATTTCCCTATGGAATAGTGTTTATTTGGATGGCCTCTTGGATTAGTGGGTTCCCATGGATGGATTGTTTATCAGGAAGTCCGGATGAGGTTTTATTAAGTTTGATTTTCCCTAAGGGTTGGATTTTTCTAAAGATCCCTCATATGTTCTTATTTTTGAGGTGTTCATGAGGACCATTGAGATTCCCTTATATGAATGCTTTATAGATGGATTCCCTTTGAGAAAGTTATTGATCAAGGATCAATTTGAGGCCACTAAGATCCTTTTGGGATGTTTCTGCACTGGGTATGACCTATTATTTTAGATGAGCTAGAGGAACCCCTCATATGGTGTCCTTCTCTTATTTTGGAATTTGTTTCATTTGAGGATATTTTTTATGGGTTTGGCCTGATAATTTGGGTACAACATAAGAGTCCCTAGTCAAAAATCACCATATGTTGTGACCCTGATGTCCACGGGATCCCTTTTTTTTTCTATGTGGTGGGTTGTTAAGACCCTATGGTGGTTGTTCTGTTACTTATATGTTGAGATCTAGGGTGATGAGAGATTCCTCATGCTTTATTGTTTTAATGTTGATTGGCACTTTTAGTTTAGCTGTTTGGATGGTGGGTTCAAGGTTAGATCATCCTAAATTTGGTTGGCCTTTGGTTGTGGTGTTTGAAGCAGCTTATGCTTAGGATTTTGGTTTGAGGGGGATATCCTTAGAATATCTTGGATCGATTATTATCCATGAGTGTTGATCTATTTCTCTCCTCTATTGGAAATTTGTGGTTAAATAGGATTGGGATGCTAATGGATGATCTAGATAGGTTCACCCCTCTAGTTGATTATTCACCCTATCTAGAGGTTATATGTCTAGATGCAAAGTTCTCTTAGTTTCTTGAGTGGGTTTCTTTGGATAGTGTATATATATATGTACCATGGGTAGATGGGTTCCCCTACGATAGTGCACGTTTTGATCCAATGATGAGGTGTTCCCTTGGGATAATGTATACTATCGGGACCGCTTTTAGATAGAGATTTTTTCTAAAGGACTTTCATGGAATGTTGGTTGCTCAAACATGTTGAGTGGAGATATTTCTCTAGTTTGATCATTCCTATAGTTAATTGGGTTTTGTCCTGTAGGACTTTGGAATATTCATGAGAATATTCCTAAATCCAAGCGCTAGCCGGTGTAGGAATCTAAGGCCTAGATAGCCTTATCATAGTGATGTTAAATATATTAAATTTATTTTATCATTATTGAACAGTATTGTTTAAAACATGAGTAACTCCCGAGCGAGGTCTTATATTAGATTTCTAATAATATAGTTGAGTTTATAATTTCATGTTTACCCTAGGTATGACATAAACTTTTTTGGTTTTAGGTGTCATTTCGGAGTCCTGTTGGAGGGCCGCGTGTTGGCATGGAGTTAAATGGAGGATATTGGTTTAATAAAAATTATACTAATATCCATTCTCCCCCACAACCTTGGTTCACATGATAGGAGGACCCAAATCCCCTCCCTTATCCCCCTTTGGTGAAAGACAACCTAAGGCCTAGATTATGGAAATAAAGAATTATTGATCTCCTATCTTGACAAAGATCACTCCCAGATAGTACAACAATAGCTCCTCAGCACAGATTTTCCCTCGAAGCTTCAAAATTTAACCCTCGAGGTATTTAGTTTGATTTTTATGTCTCGATCCCCCTTTTAATGAATCATTTTAATGTTTTAGAGCCCTTATATTCTTTCTAGGGACCCTTTGTGGGTCGATCAGTGTGTTTTGGTGTGAATGGGAGTGATCGGGGCTACTCGTAGGGAAAATATCAAAAACAAATCTCATCTACATGGTGTGTAAACTATTCTTACACTCTGTTTGTTCTTCCCATTTTGGGAAAATGGACTTTTGGGGTCTACACATTGTGTACTGAGTGTTACATTCCATGTAGTGACCCCATGCTATGTGGCATAGGTAAAAGGCTAGGGAAGACATGTGAACATACATGGATGTGTTTTTGCACACAACCAGAGTACATAGACATGGGGTGAAAGACACAGGTTTTGATAAAACCACATGGCCATGTGACCATTTACCCTGAACACGCCATGTAGTATGGGATGAATGGAATTTAAGGGACACTGATGGTTGGTCCATGTGGAGGAGAAATGTGGCAATGGGCCGGGTGAAGCGTTAAATGGTGTGTACCATATCAACACATTGTGTACTCATACATGGGTTGGAAAAGCAACTATAAAGGATACATAGCCAGGTTATCAGGTGGGCTCACACTCCGTGTGAACCTTTTCACATTGTGTACTCCTTGTGGATATTCTTGAGATCATTTACCTCTCATATATCCTCCTTCATAGATCTAATTTAGGCCTGTGAGTAGCCTATCCTGAGCGGTTTTACATATAGAACACGATGGTGGCCTCAATTTGGGCATAAGAGTTATGGTGTGTGAGAGAAGTTTTTTGGGTCACCTAGATTAGTGAATCTAACCGAAAGGGTTAAATGGGACCTTATATCAATGAATCCTTGATAGGTAGGGTTGATAGAGTCCCCCAGGTCCTTCTATTAGTGAATCCTTGATCAGTAGGGTTTAGTGGGTCCCCTTGGTCCTGTTAGCAATGTTTAGACCGGCAGGGTTGAGTGAGTCCCCCTAGTCCATTCATTATGAGGGTTTTGGTATCATGTCCTTTTCATTGGATTGTGAAACCTCTTCAGCTACTTGTGTCTGTGAAACGTGGGTGTGATCCCACTTTTTGGAGTAATATTTCTCAATCTTCTTCGATTATAGACTCAACAGATTTGGAGAATGAGTCTCCAAAAGAGGCCCAGTGGATCCCCACGTCCCTTCAGGTTTCCCTAGTCGTGTTCATGGTTTTAGTGTGACCAATATTTACCTAGGATATGATTATTTATCTAGGAGGTTGTTCCTACATGGGATGGAGCCCCATAGATCCCTGGATGCAGACCCTCTATCTATGTATCGATATCTGATCTTTTGTTTTATCTACTATGACATTTTCTGAGGAGAATTTTGTGGAATCGGCGTGACCAACTCTACACGGGCATTGATCCTATGTTAAGTGAGATTTGGGTTGTTTTATGATACCCCTCCCTATGTTTGAGGTTCTAGATAGGGTTTTTAGTTTCCCCCAATAGACCTTGGGTAGTATCCTCTAACTAAGGTTTGGTTTTTGACTTGGTCATTGGGTGAATTATTACATGGCATTGTCCTTCAAGTGTTCCCTCATGGATTGGTACCATGAGGGTTGGTATGGTTGTTCCATTAGTTCATAATCTCCTATATGAGTGACATCTCTCAGTTGAGCATTATCTGGGAAGGTGAGGTTGGATCATTAGATTCAAGCGATCGATTCTTGTCCCCACTCATTCTTCATTCCACCAGGGATGGTTATGCTCTTGGTATGTGTTCTTAGAGTCACAATTCTAACTTTGGGCCTTGAGTAGGAGCATGTTGTTGTCTATGAGGTCATAACCTCGTGATATGATTGCAAAGTATTACTTTGGATCTCTAGTTGGTTATCGTGGACAGTCTATGGTCATTACCATGAGACTTTGGTTATTGTTGTGAGTATATCTGGGTATGTTCTAGGAGTCCTTGTGGTACATGTCATTTCTTTGAAATGCTATGGGTGTTGAGATGAATATTCCATGTATACCTAAGGATGGTTTGAGATGAATTTTCTCTCTCTATTGGTTTCTCTCTAGTTGGGTTGAGTTAACTAATTCCTATCAGTTGCTCCCTTTTGGGGTTTGGGTTTTTGGGGTGCCCACCGAGTTTTCTTATACTCACTCCTTCATTGGATTTTCCCACATGTGTTGTGAATTTTTTAGTCAAATGGTCCTTCAATGGAGTTCTAGTAGGACCCAGATTAGGAAGACCATAGTTGATGGACTTACCAAGTTTTTCACCAGAACATGGGTGTTGAGCTTACCGATGGGAGTTTTGATAGCGATCTCCTTCATTTGATAAGAATGGATGATTGTGAAGTTTTATTTTGCTGGGCATGTATTTTTTCCTCTTTTACTTAAATTTTAATCTTCTTTTGGATATATGTATGCATTATTTTTATATTTATTCTTTTATATGCATCTACACTATTTTATATTGGTTTGTGTGTGTGTGTGTACAGGTACCATAGGATAAGGCCTCCCATGTGTGTGATAACCTACTCAGTGATCATCGCCCGCCCTTAGCCTATTGGAGGAAAGATCGGGGAGTCGTGAATCAAGCCCCATTAGGTTGGGTCATGACAGAGTTTTATCAGAGGAGGTTTCACTTTGGAACTTCAGTCTTGATCTTTGTTTGGGTTGTATAACGATATTCCTAGGGGGGTCTGAGTTTATCTTTCAGGCCAGAGACTCTAGGGTTGGTACAGGCGGCCAACGTATCCATTCACTAGGACTCTAATAACATACCCTCTGAATAGGTATATTCGTACATAGGTCATAGAGAAATAATGGTACATGCATCATATAGTACTAGGTTTTGGGTTTTTCTTGTCCTTCTTGAGTCATCTCTCCAAATATACTCTTTAACTATGGTGTGTATTGAATTTGTTTTAGGATGTTTCCATGAAGACAGTCATCTAGGTTCCCAAAATTGATTTGGGGTATGGCCTAGTGAGTGATGAGGTCACCTTGAAGGGTCCTGGTCATGAGATAGGTTCTTCTCCGGTTGTACAGCTGGTGGATCTACCACTCATCGAGAAGCACATTGACCCACCTCCAAGAGTTTAGGTGGATGCATCCTATCATACTGATCCATGGATGAATCTCACAGTGTTGGATGGAAATTATCTAGGTTCACATGTGTGACATGATATTTAGAGATAGAGTTTTCCTAAGTTCTAGTTTGAGCAAGACCCACAGTTAGCACACATGAAACGTAGGAGGAACCGTTGTTTTCAAAGGCATACCCATGCCCAGGCTTAGGATTCTTACTAGGGTTTTGATCAGCAGCAGGAGAGGCACTACTATGCTTGAGACGGTCAGTGACATCTTGCGATAGATTTTCTGATCCTTCATGTTGCTAAGGGAGAGTCGGTCTATGGGCCACCTTGGCATTGGCATCAGTTTCAGCTAGATTCACTTAGTAGATGGGAACTCAGAGCTTGAGAATTCAGAGGTGGATAGAGGTTTGATCTATTTCCACCACCACCACCCCCAGGTGATATAAGGCTTAGGGGGATAGTGGACAAGGACTTGGGTGGTTGCAAGTGTTCTAGGGTTTTTAACTATAGGATCTATAAAAATAGAGTTATTTTATGTGTCCTTTATAATTTCTGCAGTATGATTAATAGATATTGTTAGGAGGTACTCTTTCCTTTCCTCTTTTTACTGGAGGTTTTTTTCAGGGTCACGTGGGGTTTCATTAAGACCCTGTGTCAGTGTTTCTCTTTGTCACTTTGAATTCATGATGAAGAGGGATCCTTCCCCCACCAAGATTTATTTTTTGATTTGATCTAAAATTGTGCAGGTGAGTCATTGCCACCCAAAGAGGATAGTATCAAGGTGTGGTGGATGATTTCCTTAAACTCAGCCATTTGGATCATTTGTTTGAGGACAGTTTGTAGTTAGATTACCCAGTAAGAGCTAGAGTGAGAATTTGGGTAGGAATTTTTTATTCATTAAGTACCCTCACATGTTCATCATCGATTTGTATGTGGGACACTCGAGTAGGTTGTGGTGTGGTTAGTCATGGATTCAAATTAACAGGAAGGATGGATACTTCCCCCACTAAGATTCATCCTTGAGATGCGGTCAAAACTTTTTGAGTGAGTCAGTACCACCTAAAGCGGATAGTGTCGAGGTTTATAGGATGATTTCCTTTGACCTGTGAGTTCGAGGTCAGTTTTGTGTATTTTTGTTGGTTTTTTAAGGGCTTTTAAGACCCAATGTGTATTCTTGGGAAACCCTATTTGTTCTCCAGGTTGGAGAGTCCTTTTTCCTTATGGGGTTGAGGTTTTGATGTGAGGTATCTCATTAAGGGATATCCAATGGATTTATTCTTGATGGAATATCCTTTATATTGGTATTATATTCATATTCCATGTTTTGGAATGGGAACCATCCATTGGGAGAGATAGGGTGATTAGGTGGTCTTTTTCCATTGGGTTGTGTGGTTAGATTTTGGTGTTTTCCACCTATCTCATCCAAGGAAACATTTATTGTTTTTTTTATGATATTTAATTTGTGAGATTAGATATTGTGTATTTGTACCTTAACATTACCCTAAGTGCATTCTTGTGGGAAGCATGGGAACCCTTAGTGTTCTTTGCGGTGGTTTTGCAGTGTTTTGATTCCTCTTGGAGCGTGTTTGTTGAAGAAAAAATAACCACTTGTGAGATCGCTGGCATTGGAGTCCTATTTGGGATTTTAGGTCCTTTACCATGTTCCTAGGTTTTCTCTTTTGGAGGAAAAAAAGCCTTAAGGTGGAGAGTATTTAGATACTTGGGATTTGGCCTGTAAGAAATTGAAATATTCTTAAGAATATTCCTAAAGCTAGTTGTTGAGCCGACACAGGAATATAAGGCCCAAAGAGACTCATAATGGTGATATTAATAATATTAAATATATTTTATCATGGTTTCATAGTATTTATTAAAACATGAGAACCACTTTAATGGGGTCTTGGATCTTATTTTTGAGACTGCAGTTGATTTTAGAACATCATTTTTACCCTATGTGTGACATAAACATTTTCAGTGCCAGGTTTCGGTTGAGAGGAATGTTGGCAGGGCACGTGTTGGTGGGGAGTTAAATATAGGATATTTGTGGAATAAAAATTAATAAAATATCCATTCTCCCCCACCCCTTGGTGTGTACGATAGTAGGATTCAAATCCCAACCCTTATCCCCCTTTATAGATGGACTACTTGAGTCCCAAATCAAGTAAATGAAGCATTGTCGATCTCTGATCTTGATGGCGATCATTCCCAGATTGTGCAGTAGTAACTCCCAAGTGTGTATCTGACCTTAATTCTTCAGTGTTTCACCCTTGAGGTAGTAGGTTTGAGTTTTAAATCCTGATCATCCTTTTGATGAATTTTTTAAGGTTTTAGTGCCCTTATATGCTTGTTAGGGGCCCCTCATGGGTTGATCTGTGTGTTTCAGGGTGAATGGGGGTGTTCTGGGATACCCATAGGTAAAATCCCAACGGATTATCCTCCACATGGCGTGTAAACTTGTCCTACACACCGTTTGTTATTCCCATTCAGCGAAGATGAACTTTTGGGGTCTACACATCATGTATTGGGTGTTACATGTCGTGTAGTGACCCCATGTCGCGTGGATGAGCTAAACAGCTAGGGAAGTCATGTGGACATACATGACCATGTAAAAGTACATAGACATGGGGTTCCAGGCACAGGTTTGGGTAAAACCACATGATCAAGTGGTTTTTACATGCCATGTATTATGGGTTGCACGGTGTGTAAGGGACGCCACTGGTTTATTCTTATGAAGGATAAACATGTCCATGGGCCAATTGAAGTGGAACATAGTGTGTACTATCTCAACACACTGTGTACTCCTACATGGGTTGGAAAACCATGTATAAAGGATATATGGATAGGTGATCGAGTAGTCTCACATGCCATGTGGTGCATTTGCATGCCATGTATTCCTTGAGTATCTTATTTAGATATTATTCCTCTCATATTTCCTTCTTCATATCTCAGATTTAGGCTTACAAGTTTCCTATCCTGAGTGGTTTTCCACATAAAATGTGATGGTGGCCTCAGTTTGGTCCTAGGATTTAAAGTTTTCAGGTGGTATTTTGTGGGTCACTTTGGTTAACAACGTCAACCGATAGGGTTGAGTGATTCCCCTTGATCCTTCTATCAGTGACTCCTTGACTAGTAGGGTTGAGTGAGTCATCTGGTCCTTCTGCCAGTGACTCATTAATCGGCATAGTTGAGTGGGTCCCCCTGGTCTTACTATCAACATTTAAACTGGTAGGCTTGAGTGAGCCCCCATTATTATTTTATTATTAGGGTTTCAATATCATGTCCTCTTTTTTGGATTATGACCTCTCTTCATCTACTTTAATACATGTAGTGTCTGTGTGATCCCAGTTTTTTGAGTGAGTTGTCTCAATCCACTTTGACTATAGACTCAGTAGATTTGGATCATGAGTCACCCCGAGAGTCCCAGCATGATCCTCACTTCCATTTGTGTTTCCCTGGTAGGGTTCTTAGTGTCGTCTTGACAAATATCTTCCTGGGAGATGATCCTATATCCAGAAGGTTGTTCTAGTAAGGGAAATATCCCCAAAGACCGTAGACGTAGAACCTATATCTGTGTATCGAGATAAGATAATTCCTTATGAGATCTACCATGAAATTTTCCCATGCGTAGTTTGTGGATTCAGCATGACCAACTCTACAGAGGCATTCATCTTCTTCTATGAGAGTTGTTCTAGAGTTGGGTTCTTGTGTGATACCCCCCCTCTATTTTATGTTCCATCTCGTGTTTTTAGTATCCCCCAGCAGACCCTTGGGGGGATCCCCTACCTGAGGTTTGGTGTTTGACTTGGTCATTGGGTGACTTCTTCTATGGAATTTTTCATCAAGCGTTCCCTCATAGATAGGTACCATGAGTTTTGGAACGGTTGTGTCACTAATTCGTTCTCTCTCATTTGAGTGACATCTCTTGATTGAGATCCATCTAGGATGTTGAGGTTGGATCATCATCTTTGAGTTGTCGATGCTTATCCCATCTCATTATATGTGGAATTAGGGGTGGATAAGCTCTTGGTATGTGTTCTTATAGGTGGAATTATACCTTTGTGGCTTGATTAAGATCATTTTTCTATCTATGTGGTATATACCTCATGAGAAAGTTGTGAGTGTTATGTTGGATCTCTAGTTGGTTATCATGGATAGTCTATGGTCGAGACCATGAGACTTGGTTTATTATTGTGAGTATATATGGGTATGTTCTAGTATTACCCATGGTATGTGTTGTCTCTTTGACATTCTAGGGGTGTTTATATGACTAGGTCATGTATAGATGAGGATGGCTCGAGATGGAGTTTCTCTCTCAATTGGGTTCCCTATGGTTGGGTCAAGTTAACTAATTACTATGAGTTAATCCCTTTTGGGTTTGGTTTTTTGGGGAACCTTCTGAGTTTTATTATACTCACCCATGCATGGTATTTTCTCACATATGTTTTGTCTTTTGCAGACCACAGGTCCTTCGATAGAGTCCTAGTAGGACCCGGAGCAGGCAGAGCCCAATAGCTAGACTTACCATGGCTTTCACTAGAGCTTGGCCATAGAGTATATCAGTGATCATTTTGATAGAGATCCCCTCCATCTGAGAAGGTTGGAAACTTTTGAAATTTTCTTTTAGTGGGTGTGTATTTTTTACTTTTATACTTATGTTGTAATCTGGTTTGGGATAGATTTATGTATGCTTTTCAGTTTTCATCTTTTATATATATATATATATGTACTATTTAATGGAGGTGTATGTGTGTGCGTGCATATAGATATCTTAGGATAAGGCCTCCCATGTGTGTGATAGCCTACTCGATTCTAGTCACCAACCCCTGGACTATTGGAGGTGGGCTTGGGGAGTCTCGGATTGAGCCCCATTGGGTCAGGTCATGACAATTCCATTAGAGTCCTAGATCCTTGTAGATGAGCTTTGTCATGTGGACACCTATGGTTATTCCCTAGGGTCTAGTATTCATGTCATTTCATTTAGACATCTTAGAACTCATATATAGATATGGAAGATGCACTGTTTGTCATGTAATGGGGTGATCCATGTGTTTCAAATATACTATAATGGACCTGAAAGTTTTTAAATTTACTATGAGTGTCATGATAGAACCCACGGTTAGATTTTTTCTTCATTTTTGTTTAGACCCATTTTTTTTATGTTGTGGTTTCTTTTATAGAAGTTGTTATTAGTCTTTGTTTAGGATGGAAATTTCATGTGTGCATGCACTTTTTATTACAATATATTATAGTTTCACCATTGGGGGTGGCTGAATAAGATTTATTTCTCACCCCCTGTATGTGAACCTCAGTGTGAATATTGAGATAGTGTCTAATTTTAAGTTGAATAATATCATAAGTTGTGTAAAAAATGGATGCTTTGAACTATTCTATATCACAACTCCACTGTTGATAAATTTAAGGTGATTTAGGGATATATGAGGATGGATCATAGTAGGAATAATATTTATATGGATAACTGGAAGAGAAGTCTCTATTTCAAGGAAGGTGATCATGTTTTTCTTAAATTATCTCTATGGAAAAGTGTTAAATGTTCTGGTAAAAAGGAGAAGTTAATTGTATGTTCCATTAGACCATATGAATTCCTAGATGAATTTGGATAATTTTCCTATCAAGTGGCCTTACCTTATATTTTATTCTAGGTACACACTGTATTTCATTTCTCTATGTTAAGATAATATATTCCAAATTCATATCATGTTTTAATCCCTATGGTAGTTTAGTTAGAAGATAAACCTTATTATGATGAACAACCAGTACAGATTATTGACCATAGATATTAAGTGTTGTGGAATAAGCTAATTCACCAAGTTAAGGTTTTACGAAAAAACAATATGATTGAAGAAGCAACATGGAAATCTGAAAATGCAATGAGGAAGAGATATCCAAACCTATTTAATAAGTAAATAAAATTATAAAGATTCAAATTCAAAAATAGGTAAAGAATATAACAACCCAGGTAATGATATAATAAATAATTTTAATATTTATTAGTATTAATGAATTATATATTTATATTTATTATAAAAATATTAAGTAATATTTTAAAACAAAAAGGAAATAGTTTTATTAACTCTTTTATTATAAGGTTTTATTTAAAAGTTTAATTTTAAAATTATAAAATTATAATCTAAAAAATTAATTTAATTTCTTAATTAATTATGAAAAAATTATCCTAAGAAGAATTTTTGGGATCTTTCTTAAAATATTGATTTTTCAGTGAATACTGAAAAATATAGATTTTTTCAAATAATATCATTTATTTATATTAAATAAAGTATTTAAAAGTCCCATTATATTTTGGATTTGGTATTAAAGTGACATATGAAAAGTTTTATTTATAATAGTCTAATTAATTTCATTTTAATCACTGATTTTCATGATTTTAGTATATGTTTTTTTATGTTTAAAAAGTAGTTTTCATAAAACTATTTTTATGTGTATAAAATTTATCCATTTAATTAATTAAAATCACCCCTAATAAGGAAATATTTAATTTAAATTTATATATTAGGTATATTCTTATATGAATTAAAATTTATAAAATAAGGATTTCTAGTCGTAGAGTTAATATAAGATCATCTTTTACTTGAAAAATACATTTTTTTGAAGAATCAATTTTCATCCCATTTTATGGGTATAATTTAAAATTTAATTTTTCCACTTATGTGTTTTTAATCCAAAAAATTGGATTCCATATTTGTAATCATGAGTTCAAAATTTGGATAATAGGTTCATTTTATTTTTCGTCATTATGAATAGTAATCGTTGTAAGTATTTATTACCATGGTAAAGGTAAAATGAGATAACTAAGGGTAAAAATAAATTCGTAAGGATTAAAATATAACACCAAAACATTCCTTAATTTTTTTTTGTATAATTATATTTCATCCATAATCATCTATACTTTTCATATATGAAATTTTCTTTGTCATATGTCCATGATTGTGACCTTTATAATACTTTTTGTAAAGAAAAGTAAAAAATGTTCTTTTCTATGTTTTATTATCATTAAATTTTTGACATAGGGATATAAAGAAGGAATTTTTATTTAAATTTTTTATTTTAAATATAAATAATTTTTTAATAATGATAATTTATTTATAATATTTTGTGAATAAATAATTACCTTAAATTCTTACGCAACATTGATGTAGTAATTATTCAATTAACAAAAAAATAAAATAAATATTATAAAAATAAAAAAATTAATATAATTCAAAAAAATTATTTAGTTCCATGAATTTTTTAGATAAATATACTTTTTTAGAGAGTTTTTAATGGAATAAATTTTAATTATTTTTTTCGTGTAGTTTTCAAATTCAAATTATATGAGTAGTTCCAAAATTGACATTAATGTTATTTTATATTAAATAACGTTTTATTAAATGAATTAAAATTATTAAAAATAATATTTTCACCCAAGTAATTTTTATATGTTTAAAAATATCATATATGGTTCATTCATGGGATGTTTTCCAAATTAGTAAAAACTTTAATACCATGATAATTGTAAAAAAGGGTTAACACGGGTTAAAAAATAATATTAAGGGTGAAAAAATCCCATAAACATGTCCAATTTTTATTTTATGAGATTATTTAATCTCATTATCATATTATCTTCAATTATTATAAATTTTTAACTATTTTAATATGAAAATTAATTTATATTAATTTAATACTTTAATAAATACCAAGAGTGTTCATCCCCTCTCCTTTAAAAGGGAACCACCTCTTCTCTTTGTTTCACAATTGAAAAAAAATGGTTTTTAAAACCTCTAACCAAAGCCCTTATTTATATCCCTCCCCTTCTCCTAGAGGCCTTTTTTTATTAAAAAACTGACCTAATAAATCTTTGGTGTAAATCTTAAGAGGTTGTCTCGAGAAAAGGTGTAGTTTTTAATCAAGCATTTTAGTTTTATTTATTCTTTTATCCCATAAAAACTTTATTCAAACATCATATAGTAATAACACCATCAAATTCCATATAGTGAGATATTATTATGTTAATTTTACAACCTATATCTATGTCCTCTTCTATCAAATTGGAAACTAAACCATTGTTTGTGTGTACGACGGGCTATCGTCTCGCGAATAGATGTAATTTTTTTTCCATCACCTCTACTTATAGATGGTTGTAAGGGTGGATTTAAGATATATATATATATATATATATGTTATATTCATAAAATATTTTTCATTCTTAAAAGATAATATATCATTTACTTTCTTACCTTTTGAATCACTGAAAATTATAAGTTCATTCGTGCGTATGTGTGGAGTACCACCTGCATGATACGATGTCATTTGTTCTTCATCACCACATACCTTAGATGATATATATATAAGTATATTTAATTAAATAATATTGTATTTATGATATGAATATAATTATTTAAAGATAAAATAATACTTACCTTCTTTATATAATTATTTTTTAAAAATGGAAACGGTGTTCATGTGTATATATGGCCTACTATCTCCATGATTGTAATATAGTTCATTTTCATAAAATTATTTTATGATTAGTTTTAGAAGTATGATTTATATATAAAAATAATAATTATTTCATGATTCTTATTCTAGAGATGATTTAATAATGACCACTTTGACTATATTCAACCTACTAAAGTCATTTTGGAAACATGAGCTTAATATCATCAAAATGTCTAATGTGAACTTAATTGATTAATAAAGTGATTATAACATGGTAAAAGTAATAATAAAATTGAAAAGGTTTCTTAATAAAGTAAATAATTAATTTTATTTTATTATTTAACATGATAAATAACATACATGATGATTCAAACTCAAGGTAAGGGACTTTGTTTTCATAAAATCATCTTTTAAAGTTTCCCTTACAACTATTTTTCTTCAATTTACATATTTTTTAATTATTTTATAGATGTATTTATTTGAAAATGAATTAATTTTGAAGGAAATTTTATGTTCCTTCAATATTTTTAAAAATAATCTATTTATGTATTTTACATGGAACATTTTCACTTTCTTTAAAAAGGACAAAAGGAATGTTCTATTTTAACATATATAGTGACAATGACTTTTCCCACCACCATAACCATTATTTTATATTTTAATTCCATTATAAGATTTTGAATTTTCTTTAAAAAAACACTCCATCCATTTTTTTGGGAAAATTTAGTTCTTTAAAATTATGTTTTAAAGGAAAGGGATGTATCAATATACAAAAAAAAATTATTATGAGAGTAAAGAATAATTTTATACAAGATTTTATGAATTATGATTATGTTATGGTTTTTGGTAATTTTTTATGATGATTGGTGGTTCTATTATAAAAAATGTAGGGTTTGGTCTGTGATATCCCTCCAATGTATAGGGTAAGATTTATGTTATAAGTTTACCAAAAAGGTTATTCCATTAGTAACCATGAATGTTATTCCAGTTGTAACCATAAAGGTTATTACATGTGTAACAATGAAGGTTTTTTCACTTATAAGAGTGATATGAAAATGATGCATTAAGTTACCTATATTATATATCTATTCTTTCTATGGGTTTTTAGGGAAATATTATTACCTAAAAATTTTAATAAATGATATTATTTTTAAAGGAAAGTATATACTACTTATTATGAGTAAAAATTATAACTTTATAAAAATATTATGATTTTTTCATGATTGAAATGAATCTTTTTTTAGTTTTTTTTTCTTTAAGATTTATTATGAAATGATTTATGAACAAAATTTCACAGAGAAATGGATTTATTGGGTAATAAAGTGTTTATTTTGAACCTAATGTTTATTTTGAAGAGGTAAATTTTTTATAATTATTTAAGGACTAACATGTTTCCTTCTTTCTTTTTATTTCCCTTACTAAAATATTTATGCACATCCATCATTTTAAGATGTTTTTCAAAGAGATTTAAGAATGAGTAGGGACAAGGACATGATCAAGATGAAAATTGTAAATATGTTTCATTAGAATAAAAAAATTTATATTATAAAAGTTTTGTTTTGTGTGAAAAAATAATAAAATGTATAATTTTCCACTTTGTAATGTGATATTTATTTAAGTGAGGTTTTTGAATTAATTCTCTAGAAATATAAACCTAAAAGACATTTGTGAATAAAAAAATAAATTCTTGTATAAATAAACTAGAATATGTATTGTTTAAGGATAGGTTAATATAGTTTGTATCAGATCAAAGTTTTAGATAATCTTTTAGGTTAGGATAATGTATATAATAAACCTTAAGAGATTTTAATTTATGTTTATCATGTTATATAATTTTAAGATTCCCTTGTTGCGTCATATAAACTATGATTGTTCATAATTTTTTTTCATAAAGGAAATAGGTAAGTTATATTAGTAAGTAAACAAAGAACAATATCCATCTAAATCAGCTACTTAGAATGGTTGGAATTATAACTGAGAAGTTTATTACTATGATGGATCAGTTGATTCATGCTATAAATGATATTGGTGTCCATTCTAGAGAGAAATAAATATAACATGAATGAATATGTTTATAGTATAGAATTTTATGAGAAAACACCCTCTAGTATTTAGTGGATCATCAAACCCTATGGTAGATGAGGGATGGATTAAATCCTTGGAGAATTTATTTGAAGTTATCAGTTATTCGGTGCACTAAAAAATAACTCTTTATATTTAAAATTTTGAAGGTGAAGTTGGGAAGTGGTGGGCAATGATTAATAATATCATAGACATGGAAGATATTTACACCTTGTAATGGGATTAATTTAATAATATTTTCTGAGATAAATATTTTCTTAAGTCTATTCGACTTATGATGGAAAAAAATTCCATTAATTCAAAAAAATGAGGAGGATTCAATGGTCGGGTATGAATAAAACTTCACCTGATTAAAAAGAATGCACCAAATTTTATAAATGATATTGATAGTAAAATTAATCATTTTTACTTAGTATTAAAGACAATATACCAAAGATCATCGGCCTATCGTGAATTTATATGTTATGAGAAATTTTTTTGATGTTATAATAAGGTGGAAATAAAGTTTTTTTAAGATCTTGTGTTTTATGAAAATAAGAAGAAAATTAGATCTATGGGATAGTAAATGGGAAATAACCCATCAAAGAAGTATTGGGTAAGAAAATAAAGTATCTTATTTGTGAAAGGTGTTGTAAAAATATTCATAGAGAATTCTGTATCAAATATGGTAAGTGATTCTGATGTAGTAAGTTTACTCATATGGATCATGATTGTAATGAACAATATCTTGGTAGTGGTAATTTTGATTTTAATAAATAAATAATAAAGGGTTTTAAATGTAGTGATATGATTAATTATGTGTATGAGTGTTCGAAGAATATGAACAATGATGGGAAAAATCCATATTATAAGTAGAAGGGTGTGGTGAAATATTTTTCTACTACTTTAGTAGATTTTTGTCCATCAAATTAAGTGGTAACATGTAAATTTAATATTTATTCTGATTATGCTAATATCTTGTTTGATTCTATGTCTACACATTCTTTTATTTCTCGGAAATTTTATGGTGAATTTGAAATTTTACCACAAAAAATGAATCCATAACTTATGTAAAAAATACTTGGGAGATATATTAAGGAAAAAATAAATTATAAGAATCTTCTTGTTGTTTTCTATGGAAATAATTTACTTAGAAACCTTTTTTTCTTTTACCTAGTTGGGTTAGATATTATTCAGTGTATGGATTGGTTATCTGTTAACCATTCTATGATAGATTCTAGAGATAAATATTTTTTTTCAGAAAGAGTTTAATTTTTTATATAATAATGAACTCATACCATAGATAATATATCAAGAATATGAGAAACTATTAAAATATGTAAATTAATGTTATATTTCACATATTGTTGAAAATAAAGGAACTATTCAAATTAAATATTTTTCAATATTAAAAGAATAGATAAATTTTTTTCTTGATTTTATACTAGATCAAGAAGTTGAATTTACCATTAAACTAGTTCTTTATTCTAATAAAATTTCAAAACCCCTTATTAAATAGATCAAGTAGAACTTCTGGAATTGAAGAACTAGTTGCAAGAATTACTTGATGAAGGTTTCATTCATCCTATAACTTCACCATGGGGTTCTCTTGTTTTGTTTATCAAAAAAAAAGATGGTTCCATGAGGATTTTTATTGATTATAGATAATTTAATAACTTACTATTAAGAATAAGTTTTTTACCTGATATTGATGACTAGTTTGATCTGATCAAGGGGGATTCATATTTTTTGAAGTTTGGTCTAAGTTTTGGGTCTAACAATTGATGGAGAAGGAGGATGAAATTTTGAAAACAACATTTCGTACTAGATATGTGAATTATGAGTCTGTGGTTATGTAATTTGGGTTAAAAATACCCCATTTTTTTTATAGAACATATGAATAGAGTTTTATATAAATATTTTGATAAGTTTTTGGTTGTTTTCATTGATTATATCTTGATATATTCAAAAATTTACTGGAATCATGAAAAACATCAAAGTATTTTTTAGAAAACATTTAAAGAAATAATTTATATGAAAAATTTGTAAAATGTGGTTTTTGGTTACGAAATATTTCATTCCTTCGACACATCATAAATAAAGGTTGCATAATAGTTGATCCTGCTAAAACTAAATTGGTTAATGAATGGACAAGACCTACAAATGTAACTGATATTCATAGTTTTCTTGTATTATAAGGTTATTATGAGTGTTTTTTTTGAAATCTATATATAGATATATTTCCCACTTACTAATTTAACACAAAAGGATTCAAGTATATCTATAAAAATGAATGTGATGAATGTTTCTGATAATTGACAAAGAAAGATTCATGAATACTCTAGTTTCGACCCTACCATCTTGAAATGGTGACCTTTTTATTTACAATGATGATTCTTTGAGAAGTTTTAGATGTGTTTTATTGTATAATGATCGGTTAATTTCTTATTATTTGTATCAATTAAAATAACTTGATAAAAATTATCCTACAAATGAACTTGAACTAGTAGCAATTGTGTTTTCTTTAAAAATTTATAGACGTCATTTATATAAAGTAAAATGTAAAATATATACTGATAATAAAAGTTTTAAGTATATATTCACTCAAAAAGAGTTGAAAATGAGATAGAGGTGATGGCTAGAAGTTTTAAAGGATTACAATATCATGATTAATTAATATCTGGGAAAAATATAAAAAGGTAGAGAATGCTTTGAGTCAGAAAAATAATGATACATTAACTATGATAATTTTAGAAAATTACCCTTTGATTAATGATTTGATGAATTTTTTCCTAGAAGTTGTAGATACGGAAACTTAATTTGTTTTATTTCATGTGTTAATACAATTATATCTATCGAAAATAATTAAGCAAGCTCAGAAGAATGATCATATTTTATAGGAAAAGGTAGAATATTTTATGAAGGGTAATTTTTTATAGTTTAATGTTGATAAAGGAGGCATTATTAGATTTGGAAAAGATTATGTGTGCCTTATGATTCCTATTTTAAGAAGTACTTTTTGAGTAAATCCCATAGTTCCCCATTTTTAGTTCACCCTAGAAGCAATAAGATGTAAATAGACCTTTGAGAATATTACTGGTGGGATGGAATGAAAATAGATACAACTTACTTTACCATGATATTTTTGACTTTTAAATAGGTTAAAGAAGAATAAAAAATTTCCAAAGGGGATTCTTTAACCTTTTATAGTTCCATTGTGGAAATGGGAAAATATATATGTGGATTTCATGATTAGTTTTCCAAATACATATCGATGTAAAAAAATTATTTGTTTTATTATTAATTATTTAATTAAATATATGCATTTACTTAGAGATAATGTGTATTTAGATCATCTTTCTTGATTATGCCTCATGGATATAGTCAGGTTACATGGAGTTATCTCTTTAGTATATTTAACCATGATCCCATATTTACTTTAGATTTTTTAAAAGGGCTTCAGAAGACTTTGGGTAATGAATTAAATTTCATTATAGATTTTCATCCTCAATATGATGGGAAATCATAAAGAACAATTCAGAACATGTAAGGAATTATTCATACTTTTTCAATGGAATGCCAAGGGGTTTAAGATTAACATCTTTCATTAGTTGAGTTTTCTTATCATAATAGTTTTAACTCTAGTATATAGATAGCACATTTGAAGGTATTATATGGAAATCGGTGTTGGACTCCAGTTTTTTGTAATGAATTTGGAAAAATAAAGATATTGGGATTATAATTGGTAGAAATGATTTATAAGGTGAACATTATTCATTAAAATATGAGGATAGATCAAAGTAGGAAGAAAAGTTATGCATATAACCATTGGAAAGATCTCTCTTCTGAGGTAGATGATCATGTTTTTATTAAAGTATCTTCATGGAATATATTATGTGCTTTTGTAAAAGGGGGATATAACTCCATAGTTTATTTGAATATATGAAATCCTGATTGAAGTTGTATTATTTTCCTATTGAGTGGATTTTTCTTTGAGTTTATCCCAGGTACACAACATTTTTCATGTATCTATGTGAAGAAAATATATTTTGTATTCATATCATGTTTTGAGCCATTAGGTTGTTCAGTTTGAAGATAGACTTTTTTATGAGGAACATCCATTATAGATTCTTGATTGTATAGAGAAAGTGTTTTGGAATAAGTTGATTCACCAAGTTATAGTTTTCTAGAAAACTCATATGGTTGAAGAAGAAATATGCGATTCTAAAAATGTTATGAGGTAATGATATCCCAACCTATTTAATAAGTGAATAAAATTTTGAGGATTCAATTTCTAAAAGGGGTAAGAATGTAACAACCCAGGTGATGATATAATAAATCATGTTCATATTTATTAATATTCATGAATTAGATAGTTAAATTCATTATAAAAATATTAAGTAATATTTTAAAACAAAAAGGAAATAGTTTTATTGAACAATATTCTTATAAGGTTTTATTTAAAAGATTAATTTTTAAATAATAGAATTTTTATTTGATAAAATTAATTTTATTTTTTAATTTACCATTTTAAAATTATCCTAAGAAGGATTTTTTGAATTTTTTTTTTGAAATTTATATTTTTATGTGAATAGATACATATTTTTCAAATACAGTCATTTATTTCCATGAAATTAAAAAATTTAAACATCCCATTATACTTTGGATTTGGCATTAAAGATAAATATGAAAAATTATATTTAAAATGATATAATGAATTTCATTTTAATTATAAATTTTCATTATTTTGTTATAAGTTTATTTTTCTACTTAAAATCAATGTTTTCTGAAAACTGTTTTTAAATATATAATGCTTATACATTATAATTAATTAAATAACATTTAATAATGAAATATTTAAATTAAATATATATATTTTTACCTTTATATATGAATTTAAATTTATATAATTGTGATTTTTAGTCATAGATTTAATATAAGATTACCTATTGCTTGAAAATGCATTTTCCTAAAGAACGATTTTTCATCGTGTTTTGTGGGTATAATTTTAAATTAAATTATTCAATTTTTTTATTTTGAATATTGAAAAAGGAATTCCATATTTTGAATTAGTAATTCAAATTTTTTTAAATAGCGACCTTTAATTTTTTTGTCATTATGAATAGTAATTGTAGTAAATATTTGTTACTAAAGTAAAGCTAAAATGGGTTAATTATGGGTAAAAATAATTTTATAAGGACTAAAAAGTAACCTTGATACTTTAATTAATTTGATTATAATATTATAGTTCATCCATAATTATCCAAAATTCAAATATATGATGTTTATTTTCTATATGGTAGTGATTGTGACCTTTATAATATTTTTTAAATAAAATTCAAAATGTCATTTTCCTTGTTTTATTAACATTAAATTTTTGACATAGGTATAAAAAGAGGGTATGTTCAGTTATAATTTTTTATTTTAAAGATAATTTTTTTAGAGTGGTAATTTATTTATATTTTTTAGTGATAAAAATAATTACCTTAAATGCATACAAAATGAGGACGTAGTAATTATTCAATTAATTAGAAAATAAAATAAATGATTTTATAAATATTAAAAGTAATATAATTTTAAATAATTATAGTGTTCGATGAATTTTTTAGATAAATATAATGTTATATATATATATATATATATATTTTAATTCATTTGTTGTCATGTTGTTTTCAAATTCAAATTTAATGAATAGTTCAAAAATTGACATTACTTTTATTTTATAATAAATAATGTTTTATTAAAAAATTTAAAGTTCATAAAATCCTATATTTGGACAATTTATTGATATGTGTTTAAAAATATCATCTATGTTCTATTAATGGTTCATTTATCCTAAAGAGTAAAAACATTAATTCTATAGTGATTGTTAAAAAGGGTTAAACGGTTTAAAACCTAAATATAAGGGTGAAAAAAATCATCTAAACTTTCCCAATTTTTGTTGGATGAGATGATTTAAACTAATAATAATATTATATCCCAATATTAACAATTTTTATCCATTTTAAAATAAAAATAAATTTATATTAATTTTAAACTTTAATAAATTCCAAGAGTGCCTCTCCCCTCTCTTATAAAAGGGAACCTCCTCTCCTCTTTGCATCACATATAAAACACATTTTCTTTCAGCCAATCAATATCATCATTCATGTGTATAGTGGTCTACTACCTCGTGAACTGATGTATTTTTTTTTCCATCACCTCATATAAAGTTTGGTTGTAGGTATGGATTTAATGTATATATATAATATTAAAGACATATTTATGTTTTTTAAAATATAATATATCATTTACTTTCATACCTTTACAATCACTGAAAAATGATAACGACGTTCATGTTTATGTGTGGACTACCACCTCCATGATGCAATGTGATTCCATCTTCATCACCACATCACATGGATAATATATATAATATATTTAAAGAGATAATATTATATTTATTATATTATTATCATTCAAAAAAGATAAAATAATACTTACATTTGTTCCATAATGATCGTAGAGAAATAGAAATGTTGACCATGTGTTTGTATGAATCATAGTCTTTATGATTTTAATGTATTTATTTTTTCAAAAACATATTTCATGATTAATTTTAAAAGTATAATTGATGTATAAAAATAATAATTATGTCATTATTATTATTTTGGAGATACAGAATAGTGACCTCTTTGACCATAGTCATCCTATTGAAATCATTTTGGACACATGATTCTAATATCCTTAAATCATCTGATGTGAACTTAATTGATTATGTAATTTATTACTACATCATAAAAGGAAAAATAAACATGAAAAAAAAAATATATGAAAGTAAATAATTAATATAATTTCGTTATTCAGGAAGATAGAGAATGTATGTGATGAGTCAGACTCAAGGTAATAGAGTTTCTTTTAAAAACATCCTTCTTTAAAGTTTCCCTCCAAACTCCTTTTCTTTGAAAAAAAGTTATAGATATATTTATATGAATATAATTGAATTATAATGAAAATTTTATTTTCCTTCAAGGTTTTAAAATTAATGTTTTAAAAATTTATATGGAACATTTAGAATTTCTTTACAAAATAAAAAATAGAAATGTTCAATTACAACATATACAGTGAAAATAAATTTTCACACCTCTATAAAAGTTATGTTATTTTTTACTTCCATCAAAATATTCCATGTTTTATTCAAATAAAAACCCTCCTTCGCTTTGTTCTGGGAAATTTTGTTTTGGAAAATTGAGTTTTAAAGAAAATGGATATATTAAGATCTGGAAATGTTTTCTTATGAGTACAAAGAATATTTTTATGCAATATTTTATCTGTTATGATTATGTTATGATTATGTTATGGTTATTGATAATTGTTTATGATGATGTTTAGTTCCATTATAAAAAAATTATGGTTGGTTCTATGATATCCCTATAATATATTAAGTGAGATTTATATTGGAAGTTGAATTTGGAGGTTATTCCATTGGTAAACATGAAGTTTATTCCAGTTGTAACCTTGAAGGTTATTCTATATGTAACCATCAAGGTTATTACATTTTAATAGGGACATGAAAATAACTCCTCAATTTACCTATATAATTTATCTATGAAATCTATAGGTTTTTATGGAAATTATATTATTTCAAAAATGTAATAAATGAGATTATTTTTAAGTAAAAGTTTGTGATACTTATTAAGGGTGACAAGTATAACTCTGTGAAAAAAATTTCATTTGTTTTTCATGATTTCAAAGAAACCTTTGATATTTTATTTTTACTTTAAAATTTATTATCAAATGTTTTATGAAAATATTTTGGTGGCTAATTTGATTTATTAGTTAAGAAAATTATTAATTTGAAACCAAAGTTTCTTTTTAACAAGTAAATGTTTTATAAGTATTCATGGACTAATGGGTTTCTATCTTTTTTTTATGTACCTTGATGATATTTTTATGCTCATCCCAGGTTTTAAAATGTTTTTCACTGGGTTTTTAGGATGAGTAGGGACAAGTATGCAGTCAAGATAAAAAAATTTAAGATTTTCCCAGAAAATAAAACTTATTATATCCCAAAAGTTTTGTTTTGTGGAAAAATTTGATACTAAGAGGAAGTGTTTACTTGGTGATGTAATATTTATTTTTTTAAGGGTGATGAGCTCATTCTTTATAACTTTAATCCTAATAGATCTTCAAGAATTCATGAAAATGAATTATTATCTAATGATACCAGAATATGTATTGTTTAAGGTTAGGTGATTATAATATGTAGCCATGTCCTTATATTGTTTTAGAATATCACTAGACATAGAGGATAGCATGAAAGATTGGAAATTAGTTACTTTACCCACATGTTTCAAATATAGAGATAATTATTCCTCACTATATTCTTTTATAAGAAACTTAATAAGTGCGGTTTTTAGCATGTATAATTTTCATTCATAGTGTAGTATAATGGGTAAGAACATATTTCATTCCTATAAATTCATACTGGTGGGAAGGGTTTTCTTTTATAGTATGGATCACAGTGATATTTTCTAAGTCATGTGGTTTCCCATTTCTATAAAAAAATTAATATAAAATAATTATTACTTTCTTTATTACCAAATCATATTAATAAATTTAATTTTTATTAAATTTAATTAATAACCCACTATTTTTTAGAAACCTAAAATCCCTCACTATTAGTTTTAGAATATCATGATGCACAGATATTCTAGTGGAAAGGAAACATATTCCTTTCTAATAACCAACACTTGGTATTGATACGTTAATTTAAGGGTTTTAGGTAGGAATAACTCACCAACTATATTAAATCCCAATTCCTTGATCTGTTGAATAAAATCCCCAATCCTGAAATCCTTGAAAAATATTTCCTCAATACTTGCCTCTCGATTGCACCGATTTTTTCCTGGGTAGTAAACCCTTGATGTAAACTAAGCTAATTCAACTCAAAACTTTAAGCTAAAATTTGCTCGATAATTGAAATCACCTCATCTTCATCCAATCAATTACATTAAACTTTATATTTGACTTTTAACATAAGTAATGGTAGGATATACTGACTTAATATTTTATTTAAGGTATTTTTTATCCTTATGTGTAAAATTACAATTTTATCTTATCCCATTACTTGTTAATATTAATTGGATTTTTATATCGGCGATTAATTATGTTTGATAAAATTTAAACATAATCTAGTTTTATTTTATTCCATCATAAATGTTTGTTGATTCCTTTATTATATGATCTCAAAACATCCACAAACATAAATAATCAACAATTAAATTGGTAGAAATTAAATATATTTATGGAATGATCATGATATTCCCTAATGGTTAGTTTATCTATAAAATGACAAAGAACCCTAAACCCTAGGGGAAAACGCCTTGAACCATAGCTTGGTTCGTGTTGTAGTATTCCATCTCATCTCCCATGTATTTCCTTGATTGGTTTCACCTTGGATTTGGGACTTAGACCACCTCCTCTCACCTAGGACCTCCATCCTAACATAAGCTTTTTCTCACGCAAATGTTATGGGATACAATAGATTAGATAAAGATGGTTTGCATAAAATAAATTGTGGCCATGCATGCCGTTACAAAATAAGGATGATGGGATGACTTGTAGGCTATCATTTTAATTTAATAAATAATAATAAATTAAAAGTAAAAAAATCACATACACAAGTATGTTCTAATCTAAATTTTATCTACATAACATACAATCAACATACATTTTCAATTTATCCATTAATTAATTCAATTAATTCTTTAATTAAGATAATGTTCCACGAATTAATCCAATTAATTTAATTTATCTTAATACCATTTGATAATACTTAAATTTACATCATTAATAATTTTAAATAAATTAAATAAATTAATTTTATTTAAAAATAGTATATTACACAAGTGTACTTAGAGGAAACATCAAGTACTCGTTCAAACTACTCGACATGATCCTTGTTATTGTGCATTCCTTAGTATCCAATACTCATTACATGATCAATAATTACATGGAATGTAATATCTAACATATAACTCATGGAACACATGTGAATTAAATAAAATTTTATGATCTTGATTCATACAGAGTGCTTAATAATCAAAGACCTTACAAAACTCATAGTTTAGAATTTAACACAAAAATTAATTCAATTTATAATTAATAATCCAAAAACATGGCATGCACTGTCAGATAAATGAAACATGAAAAACATATGAATTGGTTTAATTATTTAATTAATTATTCTCTCTGTATCAAATTTATCACACTGTTTATAGTAAATTACATGATATGTACTTGGTTACACGATTTGTACTCTGTTATTCCTATGAACATGAAACGCACCTTAGGAAATATTCATGTTCCCTATAGTAAACATGTAAGAGTTACATGGCATGTAGACTTGGAATTTCATGGTTCATCATTCCCCATGTCATTTAGCAGATACATGACATGTATTGACCCCCTGTGTTCCATACCGTGATAAAACGAGGATTACATGTCATATATATGGGTTACATGGAGTTTAGTTCTTCAAACTGTGTTCTAGGATATCTTGATCTATGTATTGATCCGCTTTTATTGGATCACTAATACAATTTCGTTGTACTAGTCTAATTTTATCATGAGATATTGATGAGATACATGAGTAGACTATGTGTTTTTATGGGGTACACGTTGTGTTATCTTGTTTATTCTGGGCTGAAAATTTATCACCTCTATATGGTGATTTTGGATGTCTCCTCATTTTATCTTAACTTTTTTATTGGTTAGGTGAGTGAAAAAAGAAAAAGGGAATAAAAAATGTGAATATCAAAATAATAGATCAATTTTAAGTAAAATAAATTGAAAATGAATTCAAACAATATAGTATTAAGACATAATTACAAATTAAACATGTGATCGCCCTGATACCTCTTATAGGTTCTGGGGATAGCAGAAGCATCTGTATTTCATGGAAAACTCATATTTTAGTCTTTATTTATGAGTAATAATTCATATACATGATTAATGAAATCATGAAAAATCTATTTAAATCACATATTACATGACACATCGTAACAATAAAAGGAGGATCTTCACATGTAATTTATAATTAATTTATTAGTAGATATAGAATTTCTTAAATGTCTAATTATTTCATTATTAATGATCTATTTGATTTAATCTCATCATAAAATCATTTTGTTTTAGAGTCAAAGTAAATAATCCCTCTATTAGTGATCTACACATGCACCACAATATCTAAACATCACTATAGAATCACTAGGTGATAACCTGGTCGAACCTATTCACTTTCATTGTTTTCAGTAGATTATATTATAATTATTCTATGAGGATGAAGAACTCTTTAAGTTATATCAACATATTGAGAAAGGAGGAGGAGGAGATATTAATATAGATCTATAGATCTATCTCTAGGGTTTGAGAGAAATTATTGATCTATCTATTTTATAAAATGATATTTATTATGGAAACTAATACAATTATATATTTATTATGGTGGGTTTAGGGTCGGAAACTTTCACACAAGCCCCATTCCTGTTACTTAATTTTTAGTTGACTCCATGTCTTGATAATAATATCATTATTATTAACTTTACATGTGAATCACCTAAGAATAAATAAATATCATTTTTATTATTTTCAATCAAACCATTAAGCTCGATCCACTTATTCTCCTCAACATTTACCGAACCTTGAATAATGACTATTTATTTAATAAATAAATGTCATTGAATTATTCATCTATAAATATAATAAATATTATATTTTCCAAACCCTAAAAATAAGTATATATTATTTTTATTAATTCACTTATTCTTTTAAATGACTTGTGATTAAATCCTAGCAATCAACCAAACCTGAATAATTATTAAATCAAAAATAAGTAATAATATTTATTCTAACTTATTAAATCCAATATTAAATTTAACTCATATTGTGAATACTTTAAGTGTGTGTCCATTTAGGCCTCTTTCTCAGTGGAATTAGTCAGATATCCTAAATTATGAGGTTAGAATCTAGTAACACTTCAAGACACCCATATAGAAAGAAGTTAATGTCACAATGACATACAACCTCCTACAAATTCTTACTATGTAATATAATCTATTTATCTTGATATCTCTAATAAATCAGGTTGCATTCTAGTGTCATCAACTGATGTGATCGATGTCTCTTTATTTGACTTTCCAAAAATATACATGCCCATAGAACACCATGGCCATGGATTCATCTAGGTGGTTACATTCCCATCAAAGGGGATGAGATATCAACTTTTTTTGATGGACAGAGGGTATAAATCCTTTCTCACATTATACACTAATTCAATATCACTCTTTACGCACTCAACGTATCATACCTTTCTGTAAGAATATGTTGTCATGGTTTTCTTCAATATATCAAATTATAGGACTTATAATATTCATTAATATTAGTAATAATAATAGAATTTAAATATCAATACACATGTTTGTAGATAGAAACATCTAATAACACATATAAATGAGGATTTTCTAATGGTGGTTCCATTCTCATAACATCCCTTATTGGAGATTACCAAGATAAAACACTATAATAAGGTTTCTCAAGTTCTTATAATCCTACTACCCCTAATAGCCTATATATTCTGTGTCTTATTAAAAAATATCATTTGACCATTGAACATTTATTCAAGAATATTGTCATGTAACCTCTAGGCTCTCATCATAGTGGGTAACTTCTATAAACATTAATTTTGATATATATTCTTAGGTAATTATCACATTCTATGTTATTTATATGAATAATAATGATGTGATAAGAAACTTAATTAATATTCAAGACAATGAATACATGTAATCAAGTACATAGAAGTTGGTTCTAGGAAACAAACTCCAACAGAAACTACTACTTATTGAGAATCCATTAATATTTATAATTATGATAAATGGTTAAAATCCATGGAATATAAAAGACACTCCAAGTATATTAACCATGTTTGGAAATTTGTGGGTTTACCTGAAGGGGTAAGACCTGTAGGGTGTAAGTGGGTTTTTTGATGAAAATTGACATTGATAGTGTTTTTTATACCTATAAATATTTTTTTTGATTAAATTTTATAATCAAATTCATTGTATTTTCTATGAAGAATCATTTTCACCTCTAGTGATGATAAAGTCTATTCCAATTTTTATTATTATGGTATGTCATTTTGATTATGAGATATATCAAATGGAAGTAAAAACCACATTCCTAAATTGGAATTTAGTTGAGGATGATGTTTACATGATACGACCTGAAGGTTTTAAAGTTTCAAATAAGTTTTTTTGTCATCCAAGTTGCAACAGTCTATTTTTGAACTGAATAAAGATTATTAGAGTTGGTATATATGATACGATGATACAATCAAAGAGTTTGGATTCATCAAGTTTGTATATTATTTATGTGTATACAAAAAGATTATTAGGTTTGTTGTGGTATTTATTATATTATATATATATATATATATATATTACATACTCCTTATCCAAAATGATATCTTGAGTCTTCACTCTATTAGATGTTGTTGGGAAGGTTCTTCTCAATGAAATACATGGGTAAAGCAGCCTATATGCTAAGTATTAAGATCTATAGTGATATATCTAAGATTTTGTGTATAATTCATCAGGGAACATATATTGGTAAATTTATAAAGTGATTTAGCATGTGGAACACTAAGAAAGGGTCTTTAATGGTGTTATATTACACTAATCGCAGGAATATTTAGGATCCTTCTAAGGATTTATAAAGGATGGGTAGAATTCTATATGTTTCAATAATAGGCTCTATTATGTTTTCTATGTTTTATACTTTAATTAACATTTCAAATGATCTTATCATAACTATAAGATACTAATATATTCATGGTGAGAGTCAATGGATTAATGTGAACAACATTCTGAAGTACTTAAGTAGAATAGGATTTAGAAGAGATAATGAGCTTTGTGTAAAGGTTTACACTGATCTAGTTTAGACTATGATAGATATGAAATTATATCTTAATCTAGATTCATATTTTTTCAAATAGAGGATCCATAACTTAGAAGAGTTCCAAATTGGCAATGGTGGAATCAAAAATAGTGGTGAAATATGTCATTACATTAGATTCTATGAAGATGGTTTTTCTGGAAAAATAACTTCATTTCTGAACATGGGTGGTTCCTAGTATAAATGGAAAATCTATATATACTATGAAAGTGATGTAGACATTTCTCAAGACAAGGAACCCTAATCTCACCAAATAACTAAACACATCATTTAGAAATATCATCTCATATGGGGGATTGTTGAGAGTGGAGATGTATAGATCAACTAGGTGGCTAAAAATGATAGTGTAGTGGATCCACTGATAAAACCATTATCATAGTAGAAGTTTGAGGGTTATTTTAAATCATTGGGAACATAATACATATGATATTGATATAATTAATATAAATATATCATGGATTTATAATAAATTAAATATCTATTTATCATTCATTTATGTGTGACGTAATTTAATTTACATGAATAATAAAATGATAATATACCCTCAAAGTATGACTTTGAGTTTTACCAAATAGATGATCATCATGTAGTTTTATGGATTGTGATGATATTTTATTGTTATCATGAATAACATATTATACATGTTGCAAAGGGTTGTGTATAATATATGAAGAAAATATTTATTAGGTAATAATTGGAGATTTATTACTTAGATTTACCCAACAAAGTATATCTAATGGAACTCCATACAATCATTAATATACTTATTAGTGTATACTTTTTATGATTCCTTTTTACCTAAGTTTAGTCAAATACCTAGAATGATAACTTACATGTGTTGATACCTTTCTTAATAAATCCTTGAGTCTTAGCTAATCTAGGGTGGTTGGGTATGTTCTTGATCATGTTATCAGTTATATCTCAACCAAGATGAAATTTTTCCACTCATAAGTCATCAAGCCCATTTATTTAATTAAACTAAGGAAATTCATGGCAATGATTATTTGATTATCTAATGATGTAATTTATTACTTGAATGGGGGAAATGTAAATTCCTAATCTTTTAGAGGTCACTCTTTTCTTGAATCTATGAAATAAGGATTTCATATATGTTTTCAATGTTATTAAGTCCCATAGGGTCACAAAGTTAGTCCATAAGATAAGTATTGAGTTTTGGAAAAATTATTCATTCCAAAATTAAGATATTTTGGAAAAAATTATTAAATAAATTTATAATCAGTTTTAAATATTTTTATATAGTTATTAAGGGGGTTTTTTTAATCTATCTTTCTCAAGGAGGCCCACTAGGGTTTCTCCACCCATGGAATAGGCAGAATGGCCACCCCTCTAGATCTCCCTCCTCCATAGGGTGCGAACTCCCCCTTCCTCTCATATTCGATCTTTCTCCACCTTCACCAACCCCATTCTTCATCCCATATTTCCCAAGATTTAAGTTATCCCTAAAGTTATTCCATGTGAAGATGTCATTCCCAAGATTTTGGTTTTTCTCATGTAATTCACAAAGAAATATTCATTATTGGATATCAATTTGGTGGCTAGTTTCATTAAGAACCATCCCTGGTTGGATTCATTTGATAGGTATTTTTCAAATCTTGGGGTTTGTTTCATAGGGAAATCATTGGGCTTCTATAACCACATCATTTTGTAATTTTGTTTTCATCTTAATAACACTTCATCTCAGCCTGGTCAATCACTCCATGCATGTTTTAAGGATATTTCTTCTCTTCTTTTCACTAGTCATTTGAATTTCACATTAAATGGTACCTTCTTATCACATTGAATTTTATTTCCCTTCCTGTTATGACTCTTCTATTTCATAATATGGTGTTTATCATGTTCATTGGTAATATGGTTGGACAATCATTTTGTGTTGAAAATCATACCAGAGTATCCATTCATCCCATCACTCCTTGTATATGAATTGAAGTTAATGTCTCTAAGGAACTAGTGGATTTTATCTGCATTGATATTAAATTGGATCTATGATAGAATAAACAAATTTTATTTGAATATTGGGTTGAATTATGTTCATCATGTATTCTCTTGGGTCATAATTCTTCCACCTACCAACAAGGTTCATCTTTCGATTGTGTATACATCTTAACTATTAAGTTGGAAAAGGTGGGAACTACTAACATTGAGACTCATTGGAAGGGGGAGAGGATACTTATTCTAGAACCAAGGGTGGCGATTGTCTTTTCTAGTTTAAATAATTAATTGGAATTATCCAAGTTTGTAATGAAGGCCATGGAATAGGTTAATCTAAGTTCATATGATTTTTTTACTAAAAATTATCATTTAGTGTCTTGGGATACTATCAAGGCAAGCGGATAGGTAAATAAGAAGGTGGTTGATGTTGGATCTAGTGGGTGAACTACCTTAGGCACCAAGGTGGATTCTAGCCCTCTATCACAGACATTACCAGTATTGAATGATACTGATAGTCAAGTGAAGGGGTATTCTAGCCTATAGTTTCCCTCATGTTTAATCCAACTAATAAACCTATTTCAATTCTTTGAATGGGAATGGAGACGAGGATACATACTTTGAATGTTGGAAACTAGTCATACCAAAATGGAAAATAAATCAGTTTGGGTCAATGTCAAAGGTGAATTTTGAGCTGAGAGACAAATATAATAACTCCCTTATATCCTCAAATAATGAATAGGACTACTAGGAATTATTAAACATCTGGCTTGTCTTGAGGAATGGGAAGAAAGAAAATTATAATTCTGATAATTTTTTCAGTCAACATGTTAAAAATAATAAGAAAATTCAAGGATGACTCAAGTTTACCAAAGCCCATGGTCACTCGATCAATGGGAAAACTAAAAAAACTGAGGAATAGGTAAGGTTGGTTGATATAACACATGATAAATGTGTTACCCAAGAGCATGTTAAGTAGGGAGAGTGCATTCCAACTCCTTGTGTTCGAACCTAGGAGGCTCAAGGGAGTAATACGTTAGACTAAGAATAGGCACTCAGAAGTGTGTTAACTAATAGAGGCTGAGAGGATGGTGGAAAGGATTTTTATAGAGAAAATTAATTTATTCTTATCAGCACTCCAAAAAAGAGATATTGGAGGAGTACTTAAATATAAATTTCATATAGGATGATACTAATATAATTTTTTATAGGATGTTCCAAGTCGGTCTCAACGATGATAAAAAAAATTGCATCATCAAACAGGATCAGATCTTGGCTCATAGAATTAATGACTCAAAAAATTACCTGTATGAATATATTCAAACTTAATAAAATATAGAATATAAATTCAAGTATCTCATCAAGGATGATCCAAATATGGAGGTAACCTCTATCTATTAGGTTTTATATCAGGTAAAGGACTCATCCTATTTCAAATTTTTCTCAAATGGACTAGTGATTTACAATATGGTTGAGTTTAGGGAAGGTTTATTTTGTTAGGGTTCTCACTCCCCCCTTAAATGTTCTTTTTGAAATAAAAATTTAAATTTTATGTCATTACATATGGTATTTTAATTCAAGTGGGAGATTGTTGGATGTGAACTAAAAGGTATATTCATGTGATTCATATTAGGAGCATGAGGGTACATTATTTCTAACATACCCTTAACCAAGAGATTAAGGATATTTTACCAATATATCCTTAAGTAGAATCTAGATAATATATTTGTTCCAACATATTGTGATATGAATTTTATTTATATCTTGACACTATTTTATACCTAACATATCATGGGATTTGAGTGCATGTATTTGGATACATCTTCAACTCACAGTTTTATTGAATATGAATCAAAGGTTTGATTTATTTATTGAATTAAAACCATTTGAAATATTTAAACAATAACACACTCCAATGGGAAATAATTTATGGTTCCTTATAATGGAACCCAATACAGTTGACACACTTCATTTAATGAAGATCATTAGGGATTGCCAATGAAATGGAATGAGTTCTCTTTATTAGTTGGATCATTATTTCATGCAATATAAATCATACTCTCTTCAATTTTAAGACATTATTTTTCACTTGGTGAAGGAAATAGAACCCCTATATTGATTTGGATCCCTCTTATTATGAATAGGGATCCTTAATCTGATTAAATATCCATGGAGGTAGAAGGAATTTGGCTACTTATTTCGTTATATCCATCAATATTACTACGTAAAAGAGTAAAATATAGAATTCACTATGATATATGAATTCTAAATATGTTATTTGTTTCTTATCATGTTGATACTACTGAATATTGATCATGCATTACAGATGTTTTCTTCCACTAAGAAGTTCATTTGATGATAATTAAAAATAAATCATATGCATGGTAAAAATCCACTAACTCTAAAAGAAATGAAATATAAATTACTATATAGGGATTTAAAATTAAAAAATAAGGTTATGTTTGAGGTTTTGGTACTCAATGTAAGTGATGGGACTAAGCGTATAGAAAAAATGAGAGATAATAGTCAAAATAAAAGGATTTTTTGAATTATAAGAATTAAGTTAATAAATGTTATCATTATTGACAATATGGTTATATAAGGAAAAAAACCAAATAGAAAAAACCTATAGTAATTTTATAAAAATGAAAATTCATTTATTGGTAGTAAAAATAAGGTATTATAGTGCAAAAGTTGTAAATATATCTAATAAACCCATATATGTTGAATGGATTTTAGATTTTGGTTGTCAGAAAAAAGTAATACTTTGATTAAATAAAATAAAAGAATGGTGATATCGCTTTATGAAACAATAAGGTTTGGAGATCCATGGGAAAGAGTTCTATTTCAGTTAAAATTAATTATTGTACTATGAAAATTATACATGATGTGAGTTGACCATCCAGGTTAAAAAATAAACCTTATATCATTTGGTATAATTTATCAAAAAGTTTTCCATTTCTGATCCAAGGATGGTTGTATTAAAATTACCAAAGGATCCCTTATGTAATATCCTGACTATGATATGCTTGGGTAGGATAGAAATTACACCAACCTTAGGTTCATCCCCCAGACATCAAAGTCTGGAAATTAATGTCATGTACATCACAAAATCATGGGGGATTATTTTACCTTACTTACACAAAAACCTATAAAAGACGTATCCAAGATTTTATATATATATATATATATATATATATATATGATGCCTGAATAATCACAAGACCAAACTCCACCATATAAAGTATTAAAAACTGATCAAATTAACGGATTATACAAAGTGTATGACCAAGAGTGAATATAAGACCATGTCTCAATGGAAGAATAGAGTGCCAACATGGTACACTACTGTGCCCCACCTAACAACTACCTGAAGTATCCATCACTAGGGACCCCAAAAATAATTCACTCCTCTATAATGTTATGTTGTATCCCTTTACCTACATCATATCAAATGAAGACTGCATTCACACCAATATTCATATTCTAGGGGTGAGTATAAAACCCAGTAGGTGTTCCAATAAATACTTCCCACCCACACTACTTACACAAAAACAAGTTATCTCACATTTTATATAAATAATGAGAAAAAATATAAAAAATAATTTCATAAAATATACATGTATAAGTAGTGAAATAATTCACACTGAAAAAAACCCATGACATGAACATGCACACCCATAAAATACACAAAATCAATGCATCTCCCATCAAATTAGTCTATATGAATACTCTAAACCATGAGTGGAAAACCCATCCTTCCTAACCCAAGTAATCACATGGAATTATAATATAGTGTTCCCCAATTTAAGTATGGAATCCAAGTTTGAATCAATAAGTCTCTTCCCTAGTGTACCCCAAATTTAGAAAGATTTTTTTTTCGAATCAATAAGGCCTTGTCATATACATCATAAACCCACACAAAAATATATCTTTTCCAGGACACTTTCCAATTACAAATCCATCATTCCAATGAGTAAACACACACATCCAATTCCAATCTATATCAAAAAAAAGTTTAAAATATTCCAAAATTATCATTTTAAAAACCAAATCATTAAACATGAATTTTATCAAACACCTTTCGGGTGTCACCCACAACCTTTTGTCTAAAATAATTTTTCCATGAATATAGTGTTAAATGATATTTCTACAAAACATTTAACAAATATTAAATCAAGTATTTTATTTTAAATACCACAATCTTTAAAGTTCTTAATAAAATTATAAAGAGTGAGAATCCACTCACCTCAAGCATGGTCTCCAAAATGAAATCCAATTGTGTCCTTATATATCAAGACTCTAGAAACCATCGAATAATGATTCACTTAAAACCCCCCATAAAATTACCCTAACCAATATATCTAGGCATAGTATCCCCAGACTAGTGTTTCCTCCAAGATAAAATGAGAGGTGACATGAGGAGGTGTATAATCAATGGCTGTAACATCGATTTCTACTTCAAATTCTATTATAATACAAGATAAAAAACTCCATAGGGAAATGTATCACCAAAATCACTGAAAGGAGCCCTATTTTTTCGATATATAAAAACAATATGAGAAATTATGGTTTTAGGATAAGTTTTGGGTTTAAAACAAAATTTTTAAAATTCAATAATGGAATCACATGGTTAGGTTTCATAGTTTATAAAACCATGTTCCGACCTTGTAAAATGACACTATCTGAAAATTTATAAATTTTCATTGTTACTGATTGGTTTACTCAAACTGTGTTCCTACCTAGAGAATCCATTTTCATCTCCCATGGTTACTTGGGGAATCTGAATGATTTATGGAACACCCTCAATTTTATTTGTTCCCCTATATTATTATGTACTTTTATGTAATGATCTGGTTGGGTTGTTTTTTCACATGTTTTGAAAGGTTTTCGTGTTGTTTAAGGAAGAGGGAACTGAAATATAACTATAATATGGTTTTTATTGGCATTTCATGATGTGAAATAAAATTCATGTTGTGAATTATTTCTAGGAAAATTTAGAGGAGATCTAAAATGTGGTCATTCATATTGTGAATGGATTTAGGGGATTTTAAGGCTAAAGTGACTTAAATTTCAGTGAGTGGGAATTCTTGGTGTGAAATTTTATTTCATGCCATGAATGGTGACTACCATGAAAATTCATGATGTGAACTGTTATTTCACATTATGAATTATGTAAATTCTAGAAAAACTGTTAATTTCATCACCCCTTTAGTTCTCATTAGTATTCATTAATTCCCATAGAACTTCGGGTTTCCTCTAGGTGATTTTGGTGATCTAATACCTTCCAGAAATAAATTTCAATAAATCTTAAATCATTATACCTAGAGAATAAAAATTAATAATTATGGATCCTCTTCTCCTTGTAATATCCTTATTTTATTTTTGGAGAAACTTTTTCATGAATGGATCTATGGTCTAGGTCTCATTTTGATAATACTTATTTAGGATTTGTTGAAGGAATGGAAAAGAGATATTGAATATATGAATCATGGAATCATTATTCATGTCAATTTCATTATAGGTGGATAGTTTTATCCTAATCTACTAATTATAGAACTATAAGGATTCAGTTTTACAAAATAGTAATGTATTTTTTTAACTATGTATTTTTGAAAAATATTTTTTTGGAAAAATTATTGAGGTGTGGATTTGGAAATAAATGTTTTGGATGATTCCCCCAACCTATTTGATAAAAATCATAAAAAATATTTTTAAAATATTTTTTTATTGTGAGAATTTTTCATAGAAATGGTTCTATGAGTTTTTGATTCATATTAAGGCCTTGTTGGTTTAGACTTCGCTGCTCATTCCAGAGTTTAGGCACACTAGGTTATTCAGCCAAGTGATGAATTGGGTGTAGAGGTAAGGGTACCGCTGATGAATTTGAATTATTTAGGGGACTTTTTATATGTAAATTCATTGGTTGGTAACTTTCATGGGTGCGTGTTCATGTCGTGGGAGACCTTCATGGTGTGGATCGCATTCACCACTTCTGTTTTGGAAATTATTCATTAGATATGATTTCTTTCCTTCTGTTTTATATGTTTATTATTATAAGCTAACATGTTCTTGTCTTAGTGACAAGTACCGGAAATATTGGGGTTTTCCTACTAGTTTTTATACTAACCTTTTGAATGTGAACCTAGGAGAATATGTATAATCTATTTATTATGATATAGGTAAGGGGAAGATTTTATATTATTCTTATAGAACATTATGATGTTGCGGTTATATCTTCCTGGAGTTATAGATTGGATATTGTCTTTTAGTGAAGTATTTGTGGTTCCACATCAGTTCCTTAGAGTCATTTTATGTCTTGGTATATTTTATAATTTCTATTAACAATTTTTTGACTATGTATTTTATTTTTGATTTTATTTTGTGAGTGGTATTTTGGTCATTTTTTATATCATGAATCGTGAATCATGTTTACTTTATCTAGTTGTGATAATCTATTTCATGTTTTGTTATGTATGTAATGTAAAATCATCCCCTATTATATGGGAATTCCATTGGAATTTATTTCCCACATTTGGTGTCTAGGTGATTTCACCTATGGTTAGTGGAATATCAGTCATTCCCAAGCCAATTAGTTAGGATCAAGATATTGCAAATAGTATCAATTTTATATAGTCTATTGGTTAGTGATGGTAAGTGTGGAGGTAATATGTGTTGGAATATTAAATATTGATAATAAGAAGGAATAGTTAACCTCTTTATGATAAACCTAAACTTATCAGGGTGGTTCAAGTATGAAGAGTGTTATGAAGCACTTTTATGTTTTTTATCACCTTGTCATTGTGGGTTTAGCCAATGAGAGTCGTGTATTATGTATCAGTAAAGATATTTCCCATTAAGACCAAAAAATTCATATAATATTTTATTATCCTATTTTTTATTTTTTAAAATGCTACAATACATGTGTTTGAAGGGATCATTTGTGTTTAAGTAAAGGTTTGGCTATGGATATAATAATATTTCACATGCTTAGAGGGTAAGAAAATATAAAGGGGGTTCTATTAAGAATGTGACTCCCCTTGAACCATGTGGGAATCAATAGATTTTTAGAATAATTATAAAAGTTTTATGGGATGTTCAAAAAGTAAATTTACCTAAGGAACCATGTCATGTAGATTTATCACAATAATTCTGAAGGAATAATCCACCAATATTTTGGAGTGACTTGGGACCCAAGAAAAAAGAATCATGAATGGGTAGGATGAAGAGAATCATTGATTTCATGGGGACCCCAGCTGAAGTAAAAGTGAATATCACTATGTAAATGATCAAGGATCTGGCACAATAATGGTGGGACATAGCTATTAAATCTCGGGTTTACAAGACCTCACTTAGTATGGATTTGAGTAATTATTTAATAATAAAGTATTCCCACATTATTTTTGAATGTTAGAAGGAACAAATTTCTTCCAATTGAAGTAAGGCATCCTCTTAGTTATAAAATATCAATATTTTTTATATAGTTTTCATATTTTTTACCAAAAGTGGTCGATATAACAATATCAAGGAAAAAATATTTAAAAAGGGTCTGTGTTCAGACATTCATTCTTAGGTGGTGATGTTTTTCATCAAGAATTTAATATACATGGAGAATAGAGCTTGGTGGTAGAAAAAGATATAATTGGGAATATTAGTAAATGGAACACCTTTGTTCTCCCAAATACAGGTGGTAAATCCTATTCAAGAAGTAATAAAAAGAGGGAAAACTACTCCTAGGGTATCAAAGAACCAGATAACAAATCCACTATATCAATCAATTTTCCTTTGTATGATAGTAACCAGTTGGGTTACATCAAAAGTGGTTTTTTAGAGAAAATAAAAAGGGAATGTACAGAACCACCTAAAGAGTTTTATAATGGTTTCCACATGGGATATCTCATATGTTATTATATAAAGCTTCTTAAGCTAATTGGTTTTGATATTTCTACCATGTCACGGGATTCTAATGCACAACTAGGATGCTCACATCAGAGCAGTTCTCACCCTCATAATATACGTACCTAGGGTGATTCTAGAAAAACACCAACACATCAGCAAGAACCATTTTATTAGGGGAGTTGAAATCATTCAGGGTAAGTGGACCATCAACTGTATGGAGTGGAACATAAAATCACAACTAAACAATTAGGTCCCTCAATAGTGGAAGGGTCCATTCTTATAAACTCTACTTTAATATAAGTATTTTTTGATACTATAATATCTCACTTGTTTGTTTCTTTATATGTGGAAAATAAATTGGGGTTTTACATGGAAAATGTCTCATTTTGAATCATTAAGACTCCTCTTGGTCAACAAGAATGTAGAGGATTTAAGTGTCTGTCATGTTCTTTTACCATCAGTGTAGATAAATTTTTATACAAGTTTACCATATTAGAAATGGAAATCTTCAATTTAATCATTGTAATGGACTGGTTGATATAATTAAAAGGTTATATTAATGGTTACTCCCAACACATAACCATCAGATGCCATGACGGTGTTGTTCATTTATTCAAAGTGGATTAGGATCTGAATTTTGGAAGAGTAAGACCTCTACTGAATGTATATTGAACCATCTCTTATCATATATAAGTAATGGAATTGGTCATGATTGATGAAATAGGGAATATGAGTCACCCAACTATTGTAGACCGATAACCTAATGTCATTCTATATGATTTCTATAGAATACCACCAGAATAGGAAATCAATTTTTCTATCAATCTACTTCTAAGAATGAATCCTATTTCAATTATATCATATAGGTTGGAGATAATATAATTATGGGAATTAAAGGCCACACTATAAGAATTATAAAGTAAGGGATTCATTAGAACAAGTATATTTACTTGGGACCTTTGTTTTTATTTGTAAATAAGTAAAATAGTTCCCTTCAATTGTGTATTTCCTATCATAAATTGAATCAAGTTATGATCAAGAATATATTTCTTCTTACTTGAATCAATGATCTGTTAAATAAATTAAATTAATTCAAATGGTTCTCCAAAATTGATCTTTGATAGGGGTATCATCAACTCCGAGTTAGGGAAGAGGATATACCATAGATATAAATATGAATATGATATAGTCACTAAAAATACTTGGTCATTCCCTTTGGTCTCAGAAATGCACGTATAGTTTTTATATCCTTAATGAATCATATCTTTCACAAGTACCACATCTCATTTTCCATGGTATTTTTTTATGATATCTTGGTATAATATCTAACTATATATGACCATTAGAAGAACTTAGAGAATGTATTTATCACATTATGTAAACACCAACTTTATGATAAGTTATATTTGTGTGGATTATGAATACAGGAAGTTCATTTCCTTGGTTATGTTATTTCTATGAAAGGCATATCAATCGATCCTAAAAATATTAATGAATTCATTTATTAGAAATCATATATGAACATAATTAAGATATAAATAATTCTATGGTTAATAGGTTGTTATAATTTATTTTTCAAAGGTTTCTCAAGAATTGATTCTCATATGACTACATTTAAAAATAACTACATTGAAAAATAATGGTATTTCATTCAAATGGAATGATGATTTCCAAAAATCCTTTGAGTATTTTAAGGATCATCATACTTCCATGCCTATACTCATTGTTCTAGAACCAATACAAGGTTATATATTATATTTTGATGCATATAAACCTAAACTAGGTTGTGTTCTTATATTGGGAGACCATGATATAACTAATAACTCATCTAAATTATGAACACATGAAAAGAATTATCCAATGCATGATCTATAATTAGTTGTGTGGGTTAATATATTAAAAATATGGTGCCAATTCATATTTGGAGAAACTTTTACCATTCTTAATGATCATAAAACCTTAAAATACATCTTTTCATAAAGGTATTTGAACATGAGAAAAAATTTAAGGATAAAATATCTCCAAATATTTGACTTTGACTTAGCTTATACACCAGAGAAAGGAAATTTTGTGGTTGATGATTTGATTTAGATGTCATATAATGAAGTTTTTAGAGAATATCATGACCAGTGGAACCTTATGAGAGTAATTTCTAACATGATTTTGGATTTTATATAATTGACTATGGATTCAGTTTTCTTTTTGGTTACTCTTATTCCTAATTTTTCTAACCTAGTCAATGAGGCTCAATAATTAAACACCTACTACCTTTTCATTATGTCAAAACTCAATGGATGGGGAGACAATTGAGGTTTGGAAAAATGATGAAAAATATAAGCTAAACATTTAAGATCATATCATAGTTCCTTGATTATTTCCCAAAATAGATCATTTCTTCTTATCACTATTCAAAATGGGTGCCCCACAAAGGTATTAAAAAATTTACAAGGCAACGAAGAACCATTTTTGTGGTCGGGTGTGAAATGGGATTTGAATGGTTATGTTATGATATGTATCACCATTAAATAGGTAAGGTGTTAATATTAGTGACCAACATACATGTTATTACCTATGCCCATATCCATATAAAAATGTTAGTATATTACTGTGGAATTTTTTCATGACTTTCCAAATATAATTCAAAGCATGATTATATTTGGGTAATTATGGATAGACTCACCAAGTTATAAAACTTTCCCCTATTCAAAAGTCCAATATTCTAGATGATTTATAAAATATCTACATTTATAACATGGTGAGATTTTAGGGAATCCCAGTTTACCTTATTTTTTACAGAGACCTTTGATTTTCCTCATTGGTTTTGATATATTTGAAACAAACCCTTGGAACCCATTTTACCATGATAATGGCATATCCTACTCAATAGATGGTTAGTTGGAACATACTATCCAAACACTAGAATAAATTATTAGATATATTTTTTTTGTATTTCAGTGATTCATGGGAAGTTCCATTATCTTTAGAGAAGTTTTTATATAATAACAGTTATTATGACACAACACATGTGTATTCATTCAATGAATTATACAACCATTCATCTTAATCTCCACTTTTTTGGGTAGTGACTAGAGAAACTTCACTGATTTGACTCATTCATATCCATGAGAATATTTTGAAAATATAGATGATCAAGAAAAAAAATGGATACAGTTTAGAAATTGTATGTATATTATCATTGGCAGACCTTATCTTTTGACATTTGTGACCATGTATTCATGAATGTGTCTATGATACTAATTCACCATCATTTTTTACAGCAATTGAATTTGGATCCTAATTATATTGGACCATTTGAAATCCTAGAAGTAATTTGCATCATTGTTTATCCCTTAGACTCATGATCAATATTTAGTATTTTCCATGATGTTTTCTATATATCCTAGTTAAAGAAATAACTGCTTGATCCTATCCATGTGATTTATTTGGACCATGTTACTCTTGATCCAGATGCTATATTTATCCATGAATAAATTTATAGTCATGATTGGTAAGAATATATCTTATAAATAATATGTGTCACTTTGGTTTGTTTATTATGGAAGCATGGTCATATTCAAGAGGAAACTTGGGAATGAGGAAAATTTATGTTCGATCAACGGTCAAAACTATTCCAAGATACCACAATCTTCTATTTTTTTAGGGATGGAAAGAAAAATTATGTATAGAATGTAACAACCTTGGTTTGAGGTATTTTATTGTTATTTTTATATAATTTTTAGTTATTATTAGGTAGAGTTGTTTTTTAGGAAGTTTCGTCAGGTTTTGTAGGTGTTCAAGGGGGAGGATGTCAAACTGGAATTGGAATCTAGTTGCAAGAGGCAGCTTGTAGTGTGAAATGATATTCATGGAATAAATGGTTTCTAGAAGGATTTTTTGGAGACCAAATATTATTTAATTCATGACATGGAATTATATTAATAGCATGAATGTGTCTTAGGGATTTTAAGGCTAAGGATCCTTAAATTTCAGTGAGTGTGAATTCACGGTGTGAACTCTTCTATCACGTCATGAATAGTGACTACCATGAAAATTTATGGTGTTAACTCTTATATCATATTGTGAATTATTTAAGATCTATCTAGACTATTAATTATATCATCCCTTCATTTCTCATAATCCTTCCTTCATTCCCTTTGAATTTTAGGTTTCCTCTATGCGATTTTTTGTGATCCTTTCCCTTCCTAAAATTGGATTCAATTAATCTTCTATCATTGGACCTAAGGAATAAAAGGTAATAATTCAAATTATTATTCTCCTTTTAAACTACTTATATTTTTTCTAAGAGAGGCTCCATGCCCTGGGTTTTCATTTAAGGGTATATGGTCTAGATCTCGTTCTGATAGAACTTAGTTGGGATTTGTTGAAGGAACAAAAAGGGGAGCTTGAATCTACAAATCATGGAATAATTATTTATGTCAAATACATTGAAAATAGGTATATTATTTATCATTATACCTTTATAGAACTAATATTCAGTAGTTTCATAAAATATTAATTTAGTTTTATAAATGGTAATTTTTAAAAAATTTGTTTTTGAAAACCTCTTGGGGTATGTCTATAGAAATAAAGGTAGTGGGTGAAACCCACAAACTATTTTATAAAAAACATAATAACCCTTTAATTTCAAAATAATGTTTGTCTATGTGGACTTGTAATGTAAATGAATGTGTGAGTTTATGAATAATATCAGTTGCTAGTAGATTCGAACTTGGTTAACCTTCTCGAAGTTGGAGCACACAAGATTATACCTCCATGTGACAACTTGGGTCTGGAGGGATGGGTACCATTTGTGAGTATGGAATCTTCAAGGTACATGTTGGATGTAAATGAATCATTTGGAAACTTATATATGTATCTTTGTGTGTGTGTGTGTTCATTTCATGGGATACCTTTATGGTGTAGGTTTCTTTCACTACTTCTTTCTTGGACCTTATTTATTGGATTTGATTTTTTTCTGTTATATATATTTATTGTTATAAGCTGACATTTTCTTATCTTAGTGAAATGTGTGGGAAGTATTTGGGCTTTATGACAAGGTTTTATACTCACCCTCTATATATAAACTTCATTTTATATGAATATGGTGTTTACCATGATATTTATAAGGGTAAGATTTTATAGTTTTCTAGTGGAGCATCCTAATGTTAGGTCATGTCTTCTTGGAGTTGGATCTTGGAGATTGTCTTTCAGTGGAGTCATCAAGGTGACACATTAGTTACTTGAAGAATTTTATGTCTTGTTATATTGTAGACTTATTTTCATGACCCCCTCCCTCTAAATATTCCACAATAAAGGAAGAGAGATAATGACTCATGAGTCCTATCTATAATATTCCTTAAGTTGGTGACTAGCATCTAGGGTATAAAAATCTCATAGTATGGGAGGAATTACCCTCTATAAATGAAACAGGATTGTGTGATAGGATAAAAAACCTACAAAAAACTCCAGTAGATAAAAATAAAGGTAAACCAAAAACCATCCCACCAGGCATGAATGTAGTAAATTGATACATATAAAATTATCCAAGTTAATGTACCAAAACAAGTCTATGATAGTGAAAAGAGAATGTTAATGCACCAATGAACGAATAGTAGAACCAACAAGAACCTATACAAGTAAACTAACCAATATCAACCTCATAATGGATCACTCACCAAGTCAATAATCCAATATAAAAATATAACATCAAGATCATAACGAAACAAGGAGCCCAGTAGTGTCTTACCCACATATTTTCCGCTCTTACACCCAACATTGAACGTCATGTGCTCCCTTCCCTTCCATACATATCATTCCACATCACATCACATCACATAAAAACTCACCCAAAGACACCTTGTCCATATCTAAGTGAGTTGGGATGCATCCCTACCTACCCCACCCTCACAAGGTCTAGAATATATTGCTAGAATTAGGAATCATCAGATCATGTCTCACCCGAAGACACCTAGGACATCACACCACATCTCATCACATAACCAGGGTAATAGGGTATCATGAATGTGATGGAAATAAAACTTGGGCCCGACTCCAGCCATGAATTACTCCCACCATATATCACATCTAATAATAGCCTTGTCGCATCACACCTTACCTAAAAACACCTAGTCCATCACTACACACCTCTCCAGAAGACACATGGTCCATCACTATTGAAGGAAGTGCGGGGAAGAGGGGGTATCCAACCATCTGTATCAACATCATCTTGGATATTGGGGAAAACACCTAGAACCCAGAACCATTGATCATTGGTAATTTTATCCAACTCGGGAGGGGCATGTATAGAAATAACATAAAACACATGATATATATGTAACACACAATACACAACCTATGGGTTCACATCAACTACACTAGAACATACCACACCGCCACTACTTTATCACAAATCCACCAGCACAATTGCTTCCAACAATATATTAAACACATCATACTACTTCCAAAAAATCCACACAACATTTCCCACTTTCATATACAAGTTTAAACACTTTATTGATATAGATAGTTTCTACTATCTTTTATTTAATTGATTTAGAAAATATACCACATGTAAACTATAATACCAATATTTATTCATTTTCCAACCCACATTATTTAATTTCATCATCATAATTTATTCCATGGCTACCTAGGAAACTATCACAATAATTCCAAATAACAACCCATCCATCTCAAATCAACCATTTTTGTCATGCCCCACTAGCCAAAACATCTTTCCACAATGGAAACACATCATACAACCCAACCATACATCACAACACCAATGATGCACAAAAAACACACATCACAATAAAAAATCAATTCCACTATGCACCACAGCTAATAAGCACCACAACCTCAAATTATAACCATTTTGTACCATATCACACAACTTCCCACATAAAATCCATACCAACCAACATATGTGTCACATCACTTCCCTACACATCACACAGACCATACAATAACCTTAAACACTACACAACAACTTTCACAAACCACATAGGTAAATACAAGATGCACAAACATGAAAAATAATAACCCCAAACAACTTCCATAATTTATTCAAGGGATTTAATAAAATTATTTCTTTAATTAGTGTGGGTATTATCACACAAACTAGGTTTCATGGGAAACCAATTTATTATCCATATATACATTATTTATCCTTTTATTCAGGTTTAAATCACACAAAAACATATAAAGGGTCTCAATATATATCATATACAGCGTAAACAATGATTCCAACCACTGTTATTTTCATTATTGGAAACAAGCATGCAGAAGCACATCATCAACATATATCAATGTAGTAAAATATGTGATGTCCTTCCCATAACCATAAATTTAAGTTATGATAATTAATTATCTTATTATGATAACCCTTAATATACACACAAATTTAATAAAATCATGAAGATCCCACATGTATCACATAAAAAGAGTGGGAACAATGATCCCCTGCCTCAAAAAGATTTTTGGCCTTATTGTGAACCATAGGGTGAAGAGAGAACATCATAAAAACGATAACCACATAAGGAAATATAAGATCAACCTACACCACATCAAAGTATCGTCAAAAAACATAGACCAACTCACCCCCCCCCCACCAAATAGAAAACACAATGTTGAATCAGATCCCTAAAAGAAGAATGAAAGGAAAACAAATGAGATGGGAGAAGATCTTACCACTAATCACCAATGAGAAAACACTAGTATAATAACCCATGATTTTCATACAAAGAAATTACATATAAATAGATGAATATTAATTACATAACATGATAAAATCACCCCATAATAGTATGTATTTAGTGTATTTGGAAACATGGAAATATAAAAAACTGGTTCATAAAACATCTAAATCCTCTCCTACCTATTTCATCAAAACTATAACCCTTTTTAACATGTCATACTTAATACCTTCCTTCATATCCTAGGGTAAATAAACATAAGAAGAGGGTCAGTTTAGATGCTTACTAAAGGTAAATAAGGGAGATATCAAACATAACATAAGAATAAGGTTATAAGAACATGAACACAACATTTGAAAATTATTACCTGAATATCAAAAATCATAATATTAAGTCATGGAATAAATCTTGTAAATTAATAAGACATGAATCATAAGAGAATAAAAATGGAAAAATACATGGAATTTTGGAAAACACATAATCATAGAAAATAATTTCATTGGTAGTTAAGGGTCTTTTCTAATAATATCATAGGGTTTACGCCCCAAACCATCATCTTAGTCTAGGCTCATTCCCAAGACTATCATGGTGAAAAAAGTCCTTTACTAAACTGATTTCACTTCCTGTTCCATTCCTTTATTAATAGTGTTCAATCCTCATTCCAATCATGTCTATATCATGAGATATAATATAATTACTCAATAAATTAGAGGGAGATATAGGTCCTACTCATAACATAATTAAAACCATATATATGTGTTCAATAAGAACATAAATCATTCATTGTATCATAAACCATGAAAATAAATAGGTTTCATAGACATTTCATCATAGCATAACCCATGGAAAAGAAATGGGTTTAATAAATATCAATCCATCATAAACATAAAACAAACATAAAAATAATAATGTTAATTTTCTTGAATAATATCTTTAGTAAATCATAATTAACATCAAATAATGTCATCTTAGATAGAAAATAATTTTGAGAGATCACTTGAAATAATATTTGAATAAAACAAGCTTTCTTTTTCGAAAACTTTTTTATTTTAAAATGCTATGAAATTATAAGAAAAGAATTTTCATTGAAAATAACCTTTTAGATATTGTAAATGAAGCTTAAATTAATTAAGACTTCATGATGTTGGGAAAATCCTCTCATTCTGTATAAGATAAAAATATTCCTTCTGTATTTTTGTCTTAAAATTCATATAGAACCGCTTTTAGAAAATAAAAATAAAAATAACACTTTAAATGAATTTTGTAAAATTTAAATCATGAGTATAAATGAATTTAAAAAATAATAGGAGAATATTAAAAACATTTTTTTATAATTTTATAAAACATGTACATAGAAGAAAAATACAGTTTTAATGGTAACTTTTAAAAGATAATTTTTAAAATAAAGTCCCATATAAATATATTATCGTTGAAGTGAGAATTAATAAAATGAATAAAATATGTGTATCAACCATAAATAGACATAAAGTTTTTAAAAATACAATATAATATACTCATAATTCATTTTATACATAATCATAGCATGAAAAAATCAATACGTAGAAGTTTAACCCAATGAATGAAAATTGAGTTGAGAAATCCTTTACATTTTGAAATCAGTCGAATTGTATGAACCATCAAAGTAATATTTATCAAATTAAATAGTGTATATAATTAATATAATTACATTGATGATATGATATAGGAATTTTATAATATACACTACCCTTATGAAATAAGTGGTGAATAATACATAAATCTCGTAGAAGAAAAGGTGATATGAAAACCCCTTACCTTACACTTCCTTTTGGTCTAAAGTTATTTAACCTAATGTATAATTGTTTTAATAAACTTATTAAATTATTAAATGAAAATATTAATATTTATAATATCATATTTTATCCTTTTATAATATATTATTACCTATTCATTAATAATCTCCCAATATTTTCATTATTTCGGGTAATAACTGCTTTGTTGTTCAAGTATGTTTTGACTTGTTATTTGGGGTTCGTATTACTTAGATCATGATTTAATAATATAAATAATTTAAACTATGATATAAATATTATATATATTCATTATATATTTATTTATATTAATCCATAATATTTAGTGATAGGAAATGGAACACATCGTTCATGGAGACAGTAGGTCGTACGTATACATGAACGTTGTTTCCATTTTCTTTTCATATTGAATAAAATAAAAGTAAATGATATAATTTTATATTATAATTACATTATAATATTTATGTAATATATTACACATATTTTTATTAAACACCTACTTAATACATTCCATGTAAATCCTGAATGAATCACATCACTTTGAGGAGGAGGTAGTCCACATGTCCACAAACGATGTTATCATATTCCCACAAAATGGAAAGCATGAAGGTATGTGTTATATAATAATTATATAAAAATAAATATAATATAAATATAAAATATAAAATATAAATCCATAATTATTACAAGCCTTTAAATATGGAAATGGAATAATTAATGACATTAGTTCGTGAGGTGGTAGTCTACCGTACATATGAATGATGATTGTGTATCCCATTTGATGGAAGTGTGTGAAGTTAAACGTCATACCCTTGACATAAAACATATAATTATATTAAATATACATAGGTTATTATATATTAAAGATATAATAATATTTTAAGTGGTAAAAAAATAAATAAGACAAAAGAGAATGTTAAATAACGTTACCGCTTCTTCGGTAAACTTCCTTTAGATCTCTTCTTAAAGAATATTATATTGGTATTTTGGTGAGACCATAAAAACTTGGACGTGGGTAGAGTTAGGAGGAGTGTCTATTTAATATATTTTAGGAGATTAAATGATTTTTATTTTAAATGGAGTAGTGAGGGGTGGTATTTATACTTGAGTATAGGTGGGTTTAATTGATTAAATAATGATTATTTTATAATTAAAGTCAACCACATTGAGGTGTCATTAATATAAATGAATTATATTTTTAATTAAAGTATTATAAGATGGTTAAGGAAGATAAATACCTCAGACATAGATTGAAATTTTTAGATTTTATGTATTTTAACCCTTTACTTTTTAACATTAATATGTTTCATTATTTACCTATACCATGGTAAATATTTTTTTTACCACAGTAAATTTTTTATACCTAAAAATAAAAATGAAATTAATATATATTCTGGACCTTTTGATACCAAATATTTAATCTATTTTACTAAATTTAATACACACAATCATAAAAATTAGATTTAAAATTAATCTCATAAACACAATTGGAAAAATGGTTTTTAAAGTGAAAATTTCAAATGTTTGAAATGTTTTTATATCCAATTTAATTGTGAAATTAATTAAAATAATCTAAATTGGATTTATTTATGTATAATTGAACTAATTGTGCTTTAAATACAATTTAAAATATAATTTAACTATATAAAAAATTATATGAAAATACAGTTTTCAATTAAAATTTTGTATTTTCACTATTCATCAAAAAATGGAACTTCCTCAAAAAATAAAAAAAAATTACCTTAAGATAAATTTCATATTATGCTTTAAAAAATGAATTTTATTATATAAAATAAAATTTATAAAAGTTTCTAAATTTAGTTTTAAAATAGTTCCATTAAAAGGCGTCAAAATTACCTTTTAGAAAATTATAGCTTTTGTGCTTAAAATTGGATTTATTCTTATCTTGAACCTATAAAACATATTGGATGAATTTAAAAACATTTTATTGAATATATAATATATAAATTTTATTAATATCTTTCACTGGTAGTGATTAATAAAATTTATTAAGATAAAATTCCATTGTGAGTTTAAAAATAGTTTTTTATAAAAACACTTTATTTATGTTCAATTGGTTTTTATTTTCATTCCAAATTAATTGGTAACCAATGAATTAATTTTATAAAAATTTGTAAAATATATTTTTATAATTTAGTTAATCTCATTCATTCCCATTATTCCAATGGCTATATGATAATTGTCAAAATTAAATAATAATATTTTGGAATTCGTTTAAGCTCGGTGTTTTGTGAAAAGAAATATATCAAAAGGATCAAATTTATTTTAAAAAAATACATATCATAAAATCTTGGTGTTTTACATTCTACCCCACTTAAAATATTTTCGCCCTTCAAATTCATTTACTGGATATAAAAATATGAGTATACCTTTACCTCATCACATCCTCAAGTTCCAACATAGCCTCTTCATATTGGTGGTTTCGCCACAAAACTTTAATCAGGTGAGTGATCTTGTTTCATAAAACTTTATCTTTAATATATAGAATTTCTTCCAATTATTCCTTGTAAGAAATATATTTTTCTTGTAGTAAGACCTCTAAGTTTAGTACATGTGAAATATCAAGTATGTACTTCCTCAGGAAAGATGCATGGAACACATCATGAACTTGAGGGAGATTCGGAAAAAGAGTAAATCGATAAGCTACCATCCCGATACGATCAATAATTTCAAAAAAAAATTAATCCTCATAAATTTGAAATTTTACTTGAAAATAAAATATGGATTTTAGAAAATTTTCTTTATAGGAAACCCACATTTTAAAATGGATCAATAAAACTTCCACTTAAAAAATAGAAAGTAAAAGGATTAGATCACTACATAACTAGGTTTCCGATTAGGATAACATTAGCAGAAAGTAAAAATATGGACATAGAAGATAATTATAACTATCAAGTTCTGATTGAGAATGATAGAGGTCATGGTCATTAGAATTTTCAAGACAATAAAACCATAGGCCTAATAGGTCTAAAAAGGGTCATTGATATCATTATAAAGATGATAATAAGATAACATTTTATTTCAAAAAAATAATTTGACGAGATATGCTTACTTGATTTCATCTCATAAGTACAATATCACTCTTTGGTTGTGTCTTGATCAATTTACACTTCATTTATTAATCCAAGGAAATATGTTGAATTTAAAGTGCCTAAAAACCAGTGGATCATAAGATTTATAATGGGATGACAATTCATTCCTTCTGTCCTTAGTTAACATAATAATAAAAAGGGTTAGAATGGGATATTCAATATGCATAAATCTTCATATCATTAAGTAATACATTAATCTATAAAACCTTATCCAAAGTTCAATGTAAAAAAAATCATAAATTTTTACCCTTATGAACCTTCAAAAATCTTAAAATTCAAAATTTTAAAATAATGTTACTAAATTTATGAAACCAACTTATCATTAATACCCTAAAAAACTTTATGTATCTCTCAATTATCACATAAAAAATAAGTGAATACAATTATCATGTAATATCTTGAAATATGGTAATAACCTGAAAACCCATATTGAATACACACATGATCATTCCTTCATTGATTCAGAACTTTTATTATACACAAACATTTTTAGTGGAATCTTAGGTCCATCCTTATATCGATAGAATATTTGATTTCATTATTCTAGAATCCAAGTATATAATCACATGAAATTTCAATAAATATGAACAATAATATTTTTATAGGGCTTATTTATTGAAAATAAATCATGGAATTCCCAAAAAAGGAGAGTAGGATAAATATTCCCTAATTATCATGGTTCAATTAATCCATTATGATAGCATAATATTTCCCTTTATCCTTCTCCACATAGTTTTTTGTGTCTTTCCATCCACACTAGTCCATGGATTAGTTCACCTGTTAGCATAATTCCCAAACTCCTTACAATTGAAATGCTGAATTAGGGGAGGTTAACACATTAGATATTTATCTTAATTTCTATTAGTTTAGTAGTAAAATTCATGATTTCCTTCTTTCCCACAGTTAAAAATTTTAACAGTCCCCTTAATAAAATTTACTATGTGTTCCCTTCCACACTTTTAACATAAAGTAAATATAATATTCTTCTATCTATAGTTTTTAGAGCTTCCTTTTAATTAAATCCTTATTTTATTATCTTAACCATGAGATTGATAGGAAAATTCAATATTTCTTTGGTAATAATAATACGAGGAAGGTAATTACTAAAAAATAAGTTCTTAAACTTGTCCAAATCCATGGATTAAACTCTATCATGTTTCCTCATATTATTTATAAAGTTCCACCACTGATTCTCTTCTCCTTCCAGACTATAAGTTCCCAACGTAAATTTTTCACATTTTGATCAACAAATAATGAAAAATATATTTTCATTAGTATATATCCATCTCTCAACAACTATTTTATTAATCACTCCACTAAAAGATGGTGGAAATTTCCTTAATAATAATTCAAGAAAATGTTGTTCCCTCTTTTAGTAATTTTTAAACTCATCATGATTCAAGTCTTGATAAGGTTGTGTGGTCATATAAATAAGGTTTTTTATTCCATATTACCTAAAATTTGGTCACTAATGTGGGAAATAATTTCATTGTCTAGTTTATTCCTTATTAACACTATTCCTTTGGGTTATATCCATTGAATAAAACCAGAAAGAAGAGTGTGAGAATCACTAATCATAGTCATAAAATCACATAATCAAGGGAAATTTATTATAAAATTTCAATCTATGACACCTTATGTTTAACTTAGGTTATTCATGATAATTACCAAAACTCTAGGATTGTATCTTATACTTATCCTTAGGGTTATTTCTAAGGTTTTCTCATCCTATTTTCCAATTTTCAACTGAAACTTTCCTATAATACCAACTATAACAACCCACTATTTTTATGCATAGATATCACCTCAAAATAGATGAATATTAATTGCATAACATGAAAAAACCACACTAGAATAGTAGGTTTTATGTATTTTTAAACCTAGAAACATTAACTAGTGGTTTATAAAACATATATATCATCTCCCACTTATTTAGTCAAAACTATAATCCTTTTTTACATATCATACTTAATACCTTCATTCATATCTTGGGGTAATAAACATAAGAAAAGGGTGATCTCATATGCTCAGTAAGGGTAAACAAGGGAGATATAAATCATAAAATATTCATAATAAAATAATAACATGAACATCACATTTGAAAATTGTACCCTACATATCAAAAATCATAATATTGAGTCAAGGAATAAATCATGTAAATCCATAAGACATGGATCATAAGATAATAACATTAGAAAAAGACATGGAATTGTGGATAACACATAAGAATAGAAAATAATTTCATTAGTATTCAAGTGTTCCAATACTATCATAGTGTAATGAGTTCACTCCCCAAACCATCGTAGTATCTTAGGTTTACTCTCAATACTATCATAAAGGACAAATTCCATTACTGAACTAGTTTCACTTCCCCTTCAAGTCTTTTCTGAACCGATTTCAATCCCTATTATAGTCTTGTCTATCTCATGAGATATAATATCATTACCCAATTCATTGTAGGTAGATATAGGTCCCACCTATCACATAATAAAAATCATATATATTTTTTCCATAAGAACATAAATCATTCATCATATCATAACCTATGAAAATAAATAGGTTTCATAAGCATTGCATCATAGCATAAACCGTGAAAAAGAAATGGGTTTCATAAATATTAAGCCATAATAAACATAAACCAACTATAAAAATAATAAGTATAATTTCCGTGAATAATATCCCCATTAAATCATAAGTAACATCAAATAATGTTATCTTATATGGAAAATATTTTTTAGAGATCACTTCAAATAAATTTTAAGTAAAATATTCTTTCTGTTTTGAAAACATTATTATTTTAAAATGTTTCACAATTATAAGAGAAAATATTTTATTTTAAAATAACCTTATTATATTGTAAAGTAATCTTCAATGATTTAAGGTGTCATGATGGTGGGAAATAATCTCATGTCGTATAAGTTAAAAAAAATTCCTTCTGTATTTTTGTTGGAAAATTCATAAAGAACCTCTTTTAGAAAAAGAAAAAAATAATACTTTAAAAATATTTTATAAAATTTAAAACATGAGTATAAATGACTTTAAAAAATAATAGAAGAATAGAAAAAATATTTTTTTAGAGTAGTTTTAGAAAACATGGACATGGAAGAAAAATAGTGTTTTAAAGGTAACTTTTAAAATAATGTCCCATATAAATATCATATTGTTGAAGTGGTAATTAATAAAATAAATTGAATATTTGTATCCATATTAAATCCACATAAAAAATTGGAAATAAAAAATAATATATTAAAAATCCATTTCACACATAATCATAGCATGACAAAATTATTAAGTAGAAGTTTAACAAAAAGAATTGAAATTGAGTTGAGAAATACCTTACATTTTAAAGTTAGTTGAATCATATGAACCATAAAAGTAATAATTTTTAAATGACATAGTGGAAAAAATTATGATAATGATATTAATGATATGATATATTAATATCAGAATATACAATGCCCATAAGAAATAAGTGGTGACTAATGCTGAAATTTCACAGAAGTAAAAGTGAGATGAGAAACCTTTACCTTACACTTTATTTTGGTTGAACGTTATTTAACCTTGTGTATAATTGTACTATGCATGTTATTAACTTATTAAAAAATCATATTAAATTTTATTATATCATATACAATCCTTTTATAACATATTATTTCCCATTCTTTAATCATCACCCAATATTTTCATTATTTTGGGTAATAACGGCATTGTTGTTTGAGTATGTTTTGACTTGTTAGTTATCGTTCCTCTTAATTAGATAATTATTTAATAATATAAAAAATTTAAACTATGATATAAATATCATATTTTTTCATTGTATATATATTTATAGTAATCCATAATATTTAGTGATAGGAAATGGAATACACTATTCTTGAAGACGATAGGTAGTACATGCGCCTGAACGTTGTTTTCATTTTCTTTCCATATTGAAGGAATGAAAAGTAAATTATATACATGTATATTATAATTCCAGTATAATTTTTATCTCATATATGAAACATATTTTTATTAAACACATCTGTAATACATTCCATGTAAATTATTAACAAATCACATCGCTTTGAGGAGGCATTAGTCCATATGTCCACAAACGATGTTATTGTATTCCTACAGAATGAAAAGCATGAAGGTATGTGTTAAATAATAATTAAAATCATAAATAAATTATAAATATCATATATATATATTTATATATAATATATAAACTATAAATAAATCATTATAATCAACCTTGAAAGGTGGTAATGAAAGAATGGACGACATCGGTTCGTGTGGCGGTAGTTCACCGTACACACAGATGATAATTGTGTATCCCATTTGTTAGAAGTGTGTGAAGTTGTAGTTCATAAAATTGAAATAAAAACATATCAGTATATTTATAAGACTGATATTATTTTATAAAAAATATATAATAAAAATTTATTTGGTGCATAAATAAGTAAAACAAAAGTTCTCATTGAAGAATATTGCTTATTCTTCGGCGGACTTTTTTTAGATCTCTTCTTAAAGGGTTTAGGATTTATTTTCTAGTGAGACAAGAAGCAATATTACATGGGGAGAGTGGGTATTAAAGGTTTTTTTAGATATTTTAGTATCTTAATTTATTTTGTATCTAAATTTTGTGGTGAGGGGTGGTATTTATACTTAAGGAGAGGTGGGTTTAAGTGATTAAATAATGATTATTTTATATTTAAAGCCAACCACATTGAGGTGGCATTAATTTCAAAAAAAAAGATTGTTAATTAATGTTTTTATTATGGTTATAGTCGATAAATACCTCAAAAACCATTAAAATTTGTATATTTTAGTTATTTTAATCCTTCACCTTTTAACTTTTACTTCTTTCATTTTTTTACCAATACTGTGGTAACTAATTTTTTTACCATGGTAAATTTTTTATTTCTAAAAATGAACATGAAACTAGTAACAAAATTAGACCATATGATTCCAAATATGTAATACATTTTACCAAATTTAAATCATATAATTATAAAAAAAAATTATATTTAAAATTAATCTCGTAGTTGTAATGGGAAAACAGGTTTTTAAAGTGAAAAGTTCAAAAGTTTCTAATGTTTTTATATCCAATTTCAATTTTAAATTGATTAAAATGACCTAAATTGGATTTATTAATATATAATTGAATTAATTATACTTTAAAACAAATTTAAAATATAATTTAACTATATAAAAAATTAGATGAAAATACAGTTTTCAATTAAAATTCATTATTTTTCACTATTTATCAAAAAATAAAACTTCTCTGAAAAATAAAAAAAGTTCACCGTAATAAAATTTTCATATTATTATTTCAAAACTTAAGATCATTTTTTCAAATAAAATTTATAAAAAATTCAAAATTTAGTTTTAAAATAGGTACGCCATTAAAAGGCTGCAAAATTACCTTTTAGGAAAATATAGTTTTTAATTCTTAAAATTAGATTTATTCTTATCTTGAACTTATAAAACATATTGTATGAATTTAAAAAAAATATTGAATATATTAAATATAAATTTCATTAATATTTTTCGTTAATAGTTATTAATTTAATTTATTTAGAAAAATTCCATTATGATCATAAAAATAGTTTTTTATAAAAACAATTCCATTATGTTCAATTGGTTTTTATTTTCATTACTAATTAATTGGTAACAAATGAATTAATTTTAAAAAATCTGTAAAATATATTTTTATAATTTATTTAATCTCCCTCATTCCTTATATTCTAACATCTATGTAATAAATATCATAATTATATAATAATATTTTGGTGTTTTTTAAGTACAGTGTTTTGTGAAAAGTAATTTATCGAAGAGATCGTAATTGATTTTAAAAAAATCATAGAATTTAATATTAGGTTGTTACAACTATATCCTAAGGATCAATGCAATATAAACAAGATATAAAGTCTCCCAAAATCTCCTAGGGTTCACCCAGAAAATGAGAGAGAGCGATAGTTAAATGAAGAGAAAATTGGTTGAACCAAACTTAAATGAATGTTGTAATTCACCAGAATTCTGGAATAAATCCATGGTTTACTATAAAAAATCCATGAGCTCTAAAAACTTACATTATAAAATAATCCTTTAGTTTGTAAACCACTTGAAACCTCAAAACCCATAAAAAACATGGCGCCTCAGGCTCAATTAACTTACATCATTAACATATGTTTTATGGTGTAAACCCTTTTCATGGGGAACTCCACCACCAAACATATGCCATAAAATCATAGCTTCTAAAGACACAAAACATATTATAACATCATAAAAATGAATTTTATGCTAAAAAAATAATGTTTCAGTTTTCCTACAGCTCTAACCTCCACCAAACCTCCTTGATCCTCCTCTGAGCACTCTCCAACCATATAACTAGCATAGTAATAGGCCAGGAAGGCACAAACCGTTATATTATATACCTCTCAAATGATTATCTACCTTTATAATCAAAACCAAACCTCAAAATAAAATGGTTTAACAACTACCCTACAAGATACCTCTTTGGGATCTCGCTATATCTCAAATGTTATCATCGCCCAGTCATGCCAAGATGAGATACTCACAAATCACCTCACACAAATAAATCACTACACCTCAAAAGGCACAACACAAAAAAATCAATACCACTAACAGGTCACCACATTTCCACAAATCTATCCAAAAAACCATCTCATCCTTCACAAAACCCAAATAAAATCACTAAAACCAACACACATTAATCCCTAGGTCACGCAAATCATGTAATTTCATCTTCCATGTAAATATATTGTCCACTTAGGAAATAATGATTTACTGGCATGGTTTTAATCACATTAAGGTATAACATGTTTTAATTAGGATTCAAGTTATCCCCATTTTCATATGTCTGAATCTTTATCACACATAACACATCAAAAAACACATCTCATAAAAATAGAAAGATCCAAACATCATGTCACCAAGAAAAAAAATGAGAAAACTCCAAAAAAAACTCTAGGTATTGGGAATGAATCTATGTCTCTTTCTCTCACGTACTTTACTCCAAGCCATCATGACTCCAAAATACACAAAAAAAAGAGAATTATTTATCTAATCAACACCATATATTTATGATCATGGATCTATACTAGCATCTCCATGAATGTAACATCATCCTCGATATCTAAATCTCTCCATTCAATAATGTGAGAGTTATCATGAAGATATATATGAAGTTGGGACTTGTGAAATATTCCATGGATCCTATTTACCTGAAGTTACAATTCCTACAAATATTCCACATCACCAACATACCCCAAAACCTCAAATGGACCTAAAAACTGAGGATAAATCTTATAACATATTATTTCCTTCTTTATAGTTCTTCTTGACTCTTATTTTGTTTGCATTTTTTATTAGGGTATATTTTAGGCCTTTCAGGGATAGATATAATTTGTCAAGGAAAATGAACTAAATTTTGGGGACGTATGTTTTTTTAATTATTGGATTTAAGGTATAAATGTTAAAGAATATTTGGTTGGATTTGGAATGTTTCTAGGAGTTTTCAATAGAGTTCGGTATTTTATACTACATGCAGGAGATATTTACACCGTAAATTTCTAGATTATTTCATATATTTAGTGTTCATCATAAGCTGTGGAAATTTTTTGGGTCATAAAACTTTTATTCCATAAAATGGTTTTACATCATAAAACCCATTATTACAACATAAAATCATCACTCGGGATAATTTATCCCTAGGAAATGTGTTTTTAGTGTAAATGAGTTAAGGGAAATTTATGGGATAAGAATGATATTTACAGTATAAATCCCCTATAACTTATAAGTTTTATTATCCGCTTCTGTAACTCCCTCATAGTTTATTTTTCATCAATCACCCTCAAGACCTAGGTCTCTCCTAATAAATTTTGACTGCTTATTTTCCTTTGGATCATTTTTCTCAGTGTGGTTGATCACCATTATGGTGGGTTTTATTCCTTCAGTGTCTCCCTGTTTATATTTTTTGATCTTTTCTTGGTATAAGCATGTGCTATGTTTTTTATTATATAATAACTAGGATGAAATCTCAGTCTATCCTTTGAATTTTTCCCTCATTACCTATCTTTCGGAGGCCGATGTACTTGTTTCAAATATTCATTGTCATATTAAATTATGTTTCTTGCATTCATGAGGTAGGTTTCTCTATAAAAGTGTATAATTATTTAATTTTGGTATTTTATGTTCAATTACTTTGGGTTAATCAATTAAAATTCATTATTATTCATTATATTGGTTTTTTTTGGATGAGATTCATGTTTTAAATGGATTTTCTTTAATATTGGATTGGATAACACTAAGTGTTTTATTAAATTCTTTAAATTGTGTTTTGGTTTTAAAATTGTACTTAAATACTAGAAGAGTAAATTATTTGATGTGAAAATGTTTTACTAAATGTGAGCATGGTTTGGAAAGGATTTTTTCAAACTTAGCCCATTGGGTAACCTTGGGTGCATCAAGGATGGACTTGTCACTCTTTGTGTGTGTAATGACATGAGAGGTTTTATGTCACTCTAGTGTGTGTTATTCAACTAGAGGTTATATTGGTGGTATCTAACTTAGGCTTGGATTGGATATTTCCTTATATGGCTAGCACATATACCCATAGGTTAGATCCAAAATGGTGCAATTTTTCATTTATTATTGGTTTATCAGGTGATGGTGTATTTCATGGTTATCTGTTCGCATGCTTATTATATGGTGTATCCATGGTTTCTTACCTCTTTTCTTTAATACTTGAAATATTCCTAAATATGGTGAATATGGTATGATTTTGTGAAAACCAAAGGAATGTTTTATAAAAATGTTTTTACTTTATGTAAATTCTTTGTAAAGTGGATTTTTTTTAAAGATAGAACTAATGCATTCTTGATATTAGAAATTGTATAGATTCATTTATGGTATCATACTAGGATTTGTGCTCATACCCTATTTTACCTTTTGGTGGTTGTAGATATTTTTTTATAGGACTCAGGTAAAGGGAGGGTCGTTCTGTATTATACTAGCTTCTCTTGTTTTCATTATCTTTGTATTAGGGTGGTTTGGTTATGATGAACGATCACGTAGGGTCTTGTTCAGTATTTTATTGTTTTATCCTTCTTATTTTGAATATTTTTATAGAATTTTTATGTCTCATTGATACATTTCTATTTATTCCCTGTTATACCCAGTTGTTTTTCCTTATTCTGGTTTATCATTATATATATTTCTTCTGCTTTGTTATAATTCACCATGTGGTAGAACACCATGTGTGACATTTATATAATCCATGGGTTGGTTCATTAAAAAATTTTATTAGATCCATTACTCATCCCAAAGTTTTGTTACACTTCCTAGGTTTGGTTTAGTGTCTTGGTATACCAGAGTTAGGACCATCATAATTCAGATATTAAGTGTGTAAAGGGGGCCTAGCCAACTCACTTTTTTGATGAGACCAAGTTACCATGGGTGGTCAAATATTGTTTCCAATCTTGAGAATTGGTGGTTAAGTTTATTTGAATTAAAAGGATATGGAGTTTATTTAAATGGATCTATTTATTCTCTTGTTCAGTATTTTATTTATAAAATCCATAACTACATTATATTCTTATAATTTAAAAGCATTGACATGTATACTTGATGTCAGTCCTATGATTTTTGAATATAATCATAACTAATTTGTTGTTTCATGTGATTGTTAGAAAAATCCTCCAAGAAGATCTCTTTTAAGTCCAAGAGAGAAATCTATTAGGTAGTTTTTTATAGTATAATTCTCTAATAGACCATTCATTGGTAGAATCTATAATCCACATTAATTGGACTCTAAGTAAATAGGGTTTCAGGAACCCAAGATGAGTGGTGGACCATGACTTAGAATTTAATAAGAAGAATCCAACCATATTCTATGGTGAAAAAGGACCCTAAGAATCAAATGAGTGGGTTGAGAGAATTGAGAGGATCTTAAAATTTTTAAAGACACCTAGGGACACAAAGGTAGTTTTTTCCACATATATTTTTGAGAGACTGGGAAGGAGATAACAGGAATCACTTATAAAAGATAAGTTACATGAGGATATTAACTAGTATTTCTTCAATAAAATATTCAACCTAAAGTTTTATCCTGATATGTTTCATGTGGAAAATACCCATCAATTTTTGACCTTGGAACAAGGGGAGCATACTGTTCTGGATTATTCCACCTATTTTGTAGATTTGGTTCATTTAGAACTACATTTATTCACCAATGATTACCTAAAGTATCAAAGGATTGAGTTGGTATTAAGGGATGATATTTGGTTGATACCAATTCTCATGTTTCTTCCAAACTTTTTGGCGGTAGTATATAAGGCATCTTCGGAAGAGGCTAAAATAACTAGAAAAAAAGTTTGGGAAGATCTTTAGTTAGTGTTGTAATTAGTCAGGGTGTGTCTTCTAGCCAGAAAATGAAGCATAAAGGTAGATAGTTTCTTTTAGGACCAATTTCAGAGGCTTATTTAGGACATTAGTAGGTTGTATACTAATAGTTTTGAAGACCTAGTCATACCAATCCATATAGGTTCTTCTCTTTCTTTTCTCTCATCAAATTTATTTGAGGTTTTGGGCTTGTGTTCATATACTTTTATGTTCTCATTGGATAATTTCATACCTTTTTTAAATATGTCTAAACAAGGATTAATGTTTCCTACATGTCAGGTGATTATAGTTAACCTTGAGGTGGAATGAGACTTCTTAATTATTGAACTTGATATCTTTGAACTGATTATTAACATGGATTATATGATTAGCATTAAGGTCCATATTGACTATTATCACCATCAATTTCATTTTTTATCTCTTATTAGAATCACTCAAGTGTTTTAGGGTGAGGGGGATTCTAGGTTTGGGATAGTGGGGAATTTTTTTCCATATATTGTGGTGATATCATGTTAGTTTTCAAAGATATTTCTAGATTATTTTGATCCTAGTTTGGGTAGTCTACTTCCTTTCATTGTGTGTTCATACCCTAAGGTATTTCTAGATGGTTTTTTTGGTTTAACACCATAAAGAGAGGTTGAGTTTACCATTTACTTATTACCTGGTATGATGACTATTTCTATTCCATCTTACTGTATGAAACCTTATAAGTTGGTGGAAATTTAGGTTTAGCTTTTGAACTTAGAGGCTAAGTGATTTATTTTTCCTAGCATATCACCATCGTTTTTTCCTATCCTCTTTAATAAGAAAGAAAATGAGATCCTATCACTTTACATGGATTATATAAATTTAAATAAAGTGACTATTTAAAACATATATCCATTTCCTAGGATTTATTACCTCTTTGATCAGCTCAATGGGCACATTGGTTTTCAAAGATTGAACTTCGATCAAGGTATCTCCAGTTGAGAATCCAAGATAAGGATACACCTAATACAATGTTTAGGAGTCGGTATGGACATTTGGAGTTTCTGTTTATGATATTCGGTCTCATTTATGCTCCAAAAATATTTATGGCATTGATGAAATAGATAATTCACCAATTCTTTGAATATATTTTTTTTCATGGATGATATTTTGGTATACTCCAAGTTAGAGGAGTAGCACATGGACCATTTGGATATTATTATCAAAACCTTGAGGGGGAATTTCTTGTATAGTAATATTTACAAATGTGAGTTTTGGATTCAATAATTAAATTTTTTAGGGAATGTTATATATCATAGGGGAGTATCATGGGATACTTAAAAGATATAGGTTCTTATGTCCTATAAGAATCCCATAATTTTTTTTTTGATCTGAAGAAAAATGGGGCTGGAGAGTTATTATAGGTAGATCATTCATGGTTTCTCTAATATTGAATCTCTGATGACATCATTAACTCATAAGGGTGTATAGTTTTAGTGGAATGAAAAATGTTAAAGATATTTTGAGGAACTAAAGACATGGTTTAATTCAACCCCAGTTTTGATTCTTTCAAAACAAGGTTTGGGTTATGATGTTTTATACAATTATTCTTATATTGGTTTGGGGTGTGTCTTGATATATGGGAGATTAGTTGTGGCATATGGATATCACCAGTTACATACTCATGAGATGAGCTACCCTACCGATGATCTTGAGTTATAAGTGGTTGTTCATGAACTCAAAAAATGAAATCAATATCTATTTGGGGAGAGGTTTATAGTATGTTCTTATAATGAAATATAGAGGTATATTTTTAGTCATAGGGGTCTAAACTTTCAATAGAGACAATGGGTTGAGTATCTTCAGACTATTGATTTTGATATTTCATATACTCTTAGGGAAATGGAATTTGGTTTTTGATGAGTTGAGGAGGAAATTATTAACACAAGACTTGACGGAATCGATAAAAGGGTGGTCTCTGATGAGTCTATTTTTTTAGTTGATCTTAGGAGTGGAAGAATCTAGTGGGTAGGTGTACTTGGATTTGATAAGGTTTTAATTATTGTTTAATGAGTGGTTTTGGCTTGAGAAAGTACTTGAAACTAAATTCTAATGATTTGGTAGAATCATAAATGGTGTGGAGACCCTGGTTGTGTGTTCTAGGTCACCTAGTGATGTTTTGTGTTTCTAAAGTAAGTTGGTTATTCATTTTTATCTAATTCAGGTTTTGTTGGACATTGGATTCCATTCTTATTGGTTTTTCCATCCTAGTACTACCAATATTTATCATCACTTAAGACATCGATATTGGTGGTCGGGGATGAGATAGTTGATTTCACATTTTGTGTCATGGTTTCTTATGTGTAAGATAATTAAGATGGAGCACGAGATAGCTATTGTCATGTTACATCCCTCACCCATTCCGGTATGGAATTAGGATGATATTTCCTTGGACTTCATAATTTTTTACCATGGAATCCTAGAGTGAAGGATGTGATTTGGGTGATCATTTATTGGCTCATGAAATTGGTGAATTTCATCCCTATCTAGGTGATGATGAAAGTGGAATATCATAAGGACTTGTATACCCAAGATGTTGTGAGACTTAATGTGAATACCTCTATGATTGTTTTTTATAGGGACTCTAGGTTAACATCCAAGTATTGAAAAGGTTTTCCAGAAGAAATGGGTTACTAGTTGAAATTGAGCATGGAATATAATCCATGGATAGATGGAAAAAAAATAGGGATATTTGGGTTCTTCATGATATGATTTGGGCATGTGTTCTTGATTTTGGTGGTTCTTGGGAAGAGAATTTTCCTCTGGTCAAGTTTTCCTATAAAAATAATTATCAAGGCTTGATTAGGATGGCCTATTTTGAGTAATTGTATGGGAATCCATATTGATGTCCCTTATACTAGGAAGAGTTGGGAGAGTAGTCCATGGTTAGGTTGAGTCTTATTCAAGAAATGATGTAAAAGGTGAATTTGATCTAGAAAATGTTGATCAAAACATAGAGTCATCAAAAATCCTATATAGACCATCATCATCGGCCGCTGGAGTCTGAAGTTAGTGATATATTTTTTCTTAGAGTTTCACCTCTATTAAGACACTATCAATTGACTATACAAGGAAAGTTTTCATCGAGGTTTTTTGGACCCTTTGAGGTTTTGGATCATCATGGAAAGGTTTCATATCAATTATACTTTCTATCTCAATTTAATTCCATGCGTGATGTGTTTCATGTTTCACAGTTGATCAGGTATCAAGAAAATACTTCCCATATGATTGAATTAGAGTATGTTGATCTTGATCCTAACACCATTATGGCTGAGAAACCAATAAAAATTATGGACCTTTGAGAGAAGGTTCTTGTGAAGTAAAATAATTCCCTTGGTCTATTTACTATAGATGTACAGAAAATATAGACATGAGATGTGGGAGTGGTAATTGTTTATGAGGTAAAAGTTTCATTCTCATTTTTTGAGTATAGAATCTTGAGATATTTTTTTGGATATAAATTTTTTACAGTGGGGAGATTATAACATCTCATTACCTTCATTATAGTACTTCTTGACTCTTTTTTATGTTCCTTTTTGTTTGGGCGTGTTTTAGGCCTTTTGGGGATGGAGAAAATTTGTCAAGGAAAATGACCTAAAGTTCAAATATGTGTGTTTGTTTGAATTAATATAGCCCAGGTATAAATGTGACAAAATATTTGGAAGGTGTCGGGATATTTCAAGGATTTTTATGAATGGTTCTATATTTTCTACAACCTGTAAGAGATATTTGCACCATAAATGTATGGTTTATGGTGTAAGGTCGTTTATAGGAAGAAGATGTGAAAACTCTTCGGGACATAAATTACTTTATGTCATGTTTTCTTTATGATGTAGAACCCATTATTATGATTTAAAATCATTTATTGGGATAATTTAACATGAGGTGTCATGTTTTTAGGCATAAATGAGTTGTGAGAAACTTATGACATAAGTCTGATATTTATACAATAAATCCCCCATACCATGTAGGTTTTATTCACCTCTCACAAAACTCCCTCATGTTTTATAGTAAATCCATCTCCCTTTATCCCTAGGTCTATACCGATGCATTTTGAGTGTTTTTTCCTCTAGATCATTTTTCTTGGTGTGGTTAATCATCAGTGTGGTGGGTTATCTTCATTCGATATGTAAAATATCCCTTTCCCTGTTTATAATTATTGATCATGGTTTGGTAGCAACATGTGTTGTGTTTTTTTAAATTCTAATAATTGGGATGTTATCTCAATTGATCCTTTCCATTTTTCCCTCATGCCTTATCTTTCAGAGGAATAACTTCTTGTTTCCAATCTCCATTGTCAAAGGTGATTAGGTTTCCATTGTTTGTGAGATTAGTGCCTCTATAAAAATAATCAATTCATGAATTGATGTATATTTTTTTCAATTACTTTAGGTTATTCAACCAAAATACATGATTTGACAGTGGAATGTTTTTTTAATGAGATCCATGTTTTTAAAGGTTTTTTCTTAAAAAGTGTATTTTCTCACACCAAGTGTTTAATTAAATTTTAAATGGTGGGTTTGGTTCTAAAATGGGTCTTCAATCACATAAGAAAAAAAAGGATTACATGTGAATTGTTTTTATTAAATGTGATAATAGTTTTGAAAAGGCTTTTGAAAAACTTATCACATTAGGTAACCTTGGGTGTGTCAGGAATGGACTTGTAACTCTTTGTGTGTGTAATGACACAAGAGGTTTTACGTCACTTTATTTCATGCTATGCCACTATATCTTATGTTAAATGGATTAATCTTAGGCTTGTATTGGGGAATTCTTTATATGTATAGCTTGTATACCCATGGGTTAGATCCCAAATGGTGTTCCTTTTAATTTATGACTGGTTTATTACATGATGGTATATTTCATGGTTATTTTTTCACATGCTTAGTATACAGTGTATCTATGTTTTATTACCTATTTTATTTCATTCTATAAATATTCCTATATTTTGTTAATATGGTATGTTTTTTGAAAACCAAAGGAATGTTTTATAAAAATTGTTTTACTTTATGTAAACACTTTGTAAATTATATTTTTTTTAAATCTAGAACTAATGAATTACTTATATTAGAACTTTTATAGATTCTTTGGTGGTGTCCTAATGGGCTTTGTACTCACCCCCATAATTTTTTCTTTGGGTGGTTGTAGATGTTGTTTTGAAAGAATTAGGTAAAGGTAATTTCATTATGTAGTATGTAAGCTTCTCTTTTTTTATCATCTTCATTACAGGGTGGTTTGGAGGTGAATAATGGTCACACAGGGACTTGTTCAATATTTTCTTATTTTATACATTTGGTTGGGTTGGTATGTATTGACATTATATATCTCATATATATGTTTCTCTTTCTTCCACGTTATACCCTATTGGTTTTCCTTGTTCGGGTTTATCATGAGACTTGTTACTTCCACATTTTTTTCTTCACCATGTGTTAGACTATCTTGGGTGACTTTTCTACTAACCTCATGTTGTTTCATTACAAAGCTTACTCCCCTACTAAACCTATGTTTCCCTTAATGTGGGGAGACTATCAAGAACACATGGTCTCCAACTTTGAACTCCATGGACCTCCGCCTATGATCAAAATAATCTTTCTAATATTTATGCATCACCCTCATCCTCCCTCAGATCAATTGTATCTTCTTGGCCATTCTCTACACCCCATCAAGACCATGAACTATTAACGCCCCAAACTATATCTAGCACAATGAGGAAATACATGGTTTCTCATACAACACCTCAAATAGATCCATTCTAATTTTCTAGTGATAGAAATTATTATAAAAAACTCAACCAAAGGAAAGTGTCTTATCCATGACATGAAAAATTCTAATACACAATCCCTTAACATATCCTCTAACATCTGGATGGTTTTATTTTTCTTCCCATTCATCTGAGGTTGGAAAGTTGTACTAAGGTGAAACTAGGATCCAAAATCATATTGAAATACCCTCTATACTCATGAGGTAAAATGTGTATCCTAGTCAAAGATAATGGCCTTTGGTTTCTCGTGGAACTTAACCACATCCTCCACATACCGCCTCTCCAAAACATCCACAATACTCAACTCATGGATTTCCAAAAAATGAGTCGACTTCATCATATTATCTATTATCATCCAAAATGCATCAAATCCACCCTAATACTCACGTAACCTAATAAGAAATACATTAATATTTCTTACCATTTCCACTCAATAACATTGAAGGATTGCAACAAACAACTCGAAATGAGGTTTTTAGCTTTCACCTTTTGAAAAACCAGACACCTCACCATAAACTCTTCCACCGACCATTTCATCCCCATCCACCAAATCTACATCCTCAAACCATGATACATCTTGGTCACACTAGGAGGCCCTTCTATGGGTGAGATATGAAAAAAATTATAATACCCTCATACATCTCCACTAGAATGAACAACATCCACTGAAATAATACTCAGTTATAGAAATCCTAAGACCATCCCTCTAGCGCATCACCATGGCCAACATGGTTATGAATCACCTCTAACTTTGAGTATACCCAATAAAGCTTCTCCACCTACATCATCAAGGATGAATCAATAGTCATATAATAAAGTCAACCATGGTCACTACTCTCCCCGATGTCAAGGAACATCACTGAAATATTTTTCATCCCTTTCCAAACATCGGTAGACTCATAAATCACATATCCTCTATAATTATGACTCAATACGTCAAAAAACAACATTCTCATTTATCAGTATGTAATAGATCTCAAAAACATAATATTTAAGAAACTCCACCCACCTTGGTTGGTGTAAATTCAAATATCACTGAGAGAAAACATATTTTAGGCACTTTTGGTGTGTAAAAACCACAAATAACTCACTGATAGGTAATGTCTCCACAACCTCAGCACAAAAAAACTACCACCAACTATAGATCATGGGTGGAATAGGTAAACTTATGTGGGAATAATTTCCTAGAACCATAAGATATCACCTCTCTCTACTGCATCAATAGGCATCCCAATCCTAAATAGGACACATCATAGAAAACCTCAAAAAACACACCCTCATCAAGAAACCAAAGAGAGCACTGACCAAAATTTATATTCAAGTAACCAATGTTTATTTTCATTGATCACTCCACACAAAATCCTACTATTTATGGGTCAATGTTGTTGGTGGGGATACAAAAAAATATGAATCAAGAATAAAATTTCAATAATAAAAATAAATACCAAAGAAAATATGAATCTATGCCACATTATTTATTATTTTTCATGAAATAACTACCTCATCCTTTGATAGGTCCACTAACTCACCCTTTTGGGGCACCACATTTCCAAGTAAATTTTCCTCTCACATCCAGAACATACACTTGAAAAAATTCCCATATAGCTGTTGGTGTCGAAGAACCTTAAAAATATATCTAAGATACTTGGAATATTCTTCCTCTAACTTTTATTAGATTAGGATATCATCAATACACATGATGATGAACTGGTATAGGAACTAATAAAACATGGAATTCATGAGACCCATAAATAGAACTAGTCTATTCATGACACCGAACTACATGACTACAAACTCTAAATGACCACACCTACATGTGAAGGAAGTGTTTGGAATATCCTCATCCTTCACCCTCAACTAGTGATATCCAGACTATATATCAATCTTTAAAAACCAACTATCTCCTATCAACTGGTCAAAAAAATCATCAATCCTTGGAAAAGGGTAATGTTTCTTGAACATTACTTAATTCAACCTATGATATTCAATCCATAACCTCATAACACCGTCTTATTTCTTTGTGAAAAACACTAAAATTCTTTATGGAGACACACTAGGTCATATAAAACTCCTCCACGTCAAATCACCCACATGTAACCTCAACTAACGCAACTAAGTAGGTTCCATTTGATAGGGATACATCGTAATTGAATATGCACTCAGCTATAAATCAATCCCAAACTTGAATTTGTGTTGCATGGGTAGGTTTATAACCTCCTCTAGGAAAAAAAATTAGGAACTTATTCACAACTCTATGAATATCCTTAACCTAATATTACACTAATAAATCTTCTAACTAGAAAAAATAGTCTCTATATTTCTTTCACCCATCTGAAAACCTCTCTCACCAACAAATGCCGCTTGCTAGCCCTCCACATTAGGAAAAAAACTCTCCTCTAGAAAAAATTTATGATTTTATGCATGTAATACATCCAATTCATGGAAATAATAACATCATATGGTTGTATATGTAATAAGAAGAAATTTTTCACTGACTCGTGTTACTCTATCACCAGTCTACACCCCTATCACACATCAAACAAAGAATCCTAACCTCTAATCTGCATAGATAAGACTAGGGGCACTAGAATCCTCTCCATGGATAGTCCCAAAGTATAGACTAAATTATTAGAAATAAAGGAGTTTGATAATCATGAATCAAACAAATAAAACACATGGGTAGATGATAAACTAATTGTACCTCAATCAACTCATGTCACTGTTGCCTCTAATGAATTCATATGAACACACCCATCTCCCCTGCCTCTATGTTGTTTTATTCCACAACCATGAACTTGCCCAGGTACCTAATGAAAATTACTATTACTAAGATACCCTAATCCAACTCTATCTATTCTATACTATTGAAAAAATGTCAAAAATCCCTATTACTAAAACTTCCATGGAGGAAACTATTACTGCTACTGAAAAAGGGCCTAGGCACCCACCTGAAAATAGCCTCATTGAGCGATCAGGCATCAAGCTTAGTGGTTACTATGTCCCCCATAGAAATAACATGAAAATTGAAATCTCATATAATGTTATTATAATACACCTATCCTTAATGGATGGGAATGAAACTATCACCATCGGTTCCCCACTGATATGGACACTGATAGCCTAAACACCCACGGCTCACTTCATGAAACTCTTCTCCTCAAGATGACCTATTTTCTACTCTCTCAAGACTCAAATCCAATGTAAATAATCCTCTTTATAACCTCATCATTTTTCTACACATCAAGAAACATTAGGAGAGTAAATGGTATTACCACATGCCTGATCACTAGGTGCAAATCCTCCTCCAAACGTCATGATCTAGAATCCTCATTTTAGAAAACATCTAGAAAAAATCACAAGAGTTCCGTGAACCTGATCCCAAGCTCCTTCACACTCAATATAATCTACTAAAAGGTGATAATATCCTTCCTTTGTTCTACCTTCATCATCGATGATAAGAACTCTTAATGAAACTCCCTCTAAAGTCGGGACACAACATGTATGCCTCCTTGTGGTCATCTAAAAACTGTGTCCACCACTGATGTGTATCTCCTTGCAACTAAATAACATAAAATGACACCCAAAACTCAGTTAGTTCTCATATTAGAAAAAATTCAATCTAAAGATCCTCTAAAAAGTACTCTATCTCCATATATGTGATGCCCCCCTCATAATTTCTCAAACTCTAATGTTGAAAGTCTTACAAAGACCTCTGTCATTCCTCATCCTCTGTTAGTTCAACCCTCCAACAATTGACTTGATCAGCCTCCTGAACCTCAAATACCTACACCACTCATGGATATTTAATAATATCCATTACTGAAAAATAATGAGAACACCCTAATCCTGGTGTCATGAAATTTTATTAAACATATTTATTTAATTAATTTTATTTTATCACAAACACCCAATTTAGAAATGAATACAATTAGTCATGATTCATATACCTATCCTTAGTCTCTACCCTAAAAACCAGTTTAATACACTTATTCATTCAATAATCTCAGATTCTATGCACCGGATCATGGGTGGGTCCCTAAAATCTTGTATCGTAGCCGATCTCCCTTGCCTATGTCACACACTAAGGTCAACAAGCACCATTTCTATACCAATCAATCCAAACCTCACAGTTTCTAACACTAAACTTCATCCTATATCTCAACCAATACCCTTTTAAACCCATATTCCATGACCCCATCCCTCCCAATATTATGCAATGATGGAAGAGAGATAATGACCCCCAACTCCCGCCTCTATTAGGCCCCGAGTTGGAGACTAACACTGAGGGTATAAAAATCTCATAGTATAGGAGGTGTTACCCACTATAAATGAAACAGGATTGATATGTATGATAAAAAACCACCAAAAAACTCCAGTAGATAAAAAATAAATGTAAACCAGAAACCATCCCACCATGCGTGAATAAAGTAAAATGATACATATTAGTATCTAATGTAATTTTCCAAAACAAGTATATGGTAGAGACTCAACAATAGATCTAAAACAAAGATAGAAATGTCCATCTTATTCCCCTAAAGTCCTCTAGGAAACCTAGAAATAGTTTATATACCTAGGGTTAGTATGCATGTATACTCAGTATGGACATAACCTTGGGCTCAAGTGGGAATGTGAAAAAACAAATGATAATGTGCAATTAAACAAATAGAAAAACCAACAAGAACCTATACATTTCATCTAACAAATCTCATCCTCTTTAATGCACACTCACCAAATCATGCTTCCAGTATAATAATATAACATCGAGATCATAACAAAACATGGTTCCCTACTTCCACTTCCCCACTAATTTTCCTCTCTCACACCCCAATGTCAAATGTCATGTGCTCTCATTCCTTATATACATTTAACACTACATCACAAAACATATCATAGAAACTGACCTGAAGACACATTTTCCATCTCTAATGTGGTTTAGGATGAATCCCTACCTACCCCACCCTCACAAGGTCTAGCATTTTGTTCAAGCATCAGGAATCATCACATCATGTCTCACCTGAAGAAACCTAGTCCATCACACTACATATCGTCACATAACCAGAGTAATAGGGTATCATGAATAAGAAGAACATCAACCACATTCCTCTATCCTACTATGCTAACCCCCACTATATATCACATCTCATCACAGCCATATCACATCACACCTCACCCAAAAAAACCTGGTCCATAATTGGAAACATCACCCGAAGACACTTAGGCCATTAATATTGAAGGAAGAGGGGGGAAGAGGGGGGATCCAAACTCTATATCACCACCGTCCTAGACATTGGGGAAAAAACCTGGAACAAAGAACCTTTGATCATTGGGAAGGTTATCCAACTCAGGTGGGGTGTGTATAGAAATATCATAAAATGCATGGTATATAGAAATCACATAATACCCAACCTATGATTTCACATTGACTTAACTAATTCCCACCACACCACCACTACTTAACCACATGTACACCATCACAAAAACTTTCACCGCAATATGAAACAAACCACATCACCACCACACAATATTTCCCACTTTATTTTATAATTTTCACCACTTTCTTGATATAAAAATATCCCACTATATTTAATTTAATTCATTTTTTACATTTAATACACATCAAATAAAATCACATTCTTCATTAATTTTGTAACCCACATTATTTAATTTTAGAATCATAATTTATTCTATGTCTAAATGGGAAACTATAAGAACAATTCCATATAATAACTCACTCATCTCACATCAACTTTCATCATCATTCCATAATATCCAAACCATCTCATCATAGTGGTCACAATTTGAACATCCAACCACACGTCACAAAATTACAAAAACAACAACCAAACATCACTTCCACCATGCATCACAAATACTACACACTGTAACCTCAAATCACAATCATTTCTCACCACATTGTACAACTGCCCACATCACATCCATGCCAACCAACATTTGAATCACATCACATCCCCACACATAAAAACCAATCCAATCACATCCAACATCACACAAAAACTTTCCCAACCCATGTATCTCAGCATAATAAGTACAATCATGCATAAAAACAATACAAATCATCTTTTAAAATTTATTCAAGGGATTTCATCACATTAATTATTTAACAATAATGGGTATTATCACACAAACTAAGTTCCATGGGAAACCAATTTATTAGACATATATATTTTCTTTATGATTTTATTCTTGGTGATATCACACAAAAACATAGAAATAGTCTCAAAACATATCATATATATAGGCACAAAAAAAGGATTCCAATAGCCATTATTTTCAGAATTGCAACACGCTTGCACAAACACATCAACACCATATATCAAATCTATAAAGCATGTGATGTCTCTCCCATACCCATCAATTTTAGTTATTCCAATTAATTATCTTTTTATTATTATTCTTAATATCCACTCAATGGTAAGTAAAATAATTTATATCCCTCACATAACATATAAAAAGAATGAAAATGAGGATCCTAAGAAGATTTTTGGTCTCACTACACACCACAGGGTGAAGAAGGAATATCCCACAAACCACAACTATACTAGGAGATGATGGATCAACCTAAAAACATAAAAAGATCATAAAAATATATCCCAACTCTCCCCTAAACCATATCCACAATTCTACAGCAGATACCTAAAATAATAATGCAATGAAAACACTTGATAAGGGAGAATTGATTACCACTGATCACCAATGAGAAACCACCAAAACCCAAGGATCTAGGTGATGGAATTCCATATGGAAAGTCTTCCAAAATTTACTTGGTTTCACCCATAAAATGAGAGAGAGAAGCTGATAAATGAAGATAAAATTAATCAAAACAAACTTATATAAAATTTGTAAGTCACCTAACTTATGGTATAAATCCTAGGATTATAGTGTAAAATCCATAGCCACTAAAAACATACACAGTAAAAAAATATTTAGGCTATAAACACCTCAGAAATTAAACACACATCAAAAAACATATCACAATAGTCTAAATTAACTTACATAATAAACATATGTTTTACGGTGTAAACCCATTTCCTAGGGAACTCCCCCACTGTACATAATCCAAAAACCATTGGCTTCAAAATTCACAAAACAAAGTCTTTTGCCATAAAATCCTCTTTTACAGCATAAATAAAATGTTCTAGTTATGTTATAGCTCTAACCTCAACCAAACCTCCTCAATCCTCCTCCGAGAACTCTATAATTATAAAACCAATAATTTAATAGGTTGGGAAGGCACTTACCATTACACATATTATTTATTTTTTCATATATGTATCATATTTTTTTAATTTTTTTCATTGGTATTTTGGTTTGTTTTTATATCATGCATCTTATTTACTTTATCCTGTTATGTTCATCTATTGTAGGTTATGTTATGTATGTAAGGTAAAGTCATCCCCCATGATTTAAAAATTCCCTTGGTATTTATTTCTATCCATTTATTTTCATATAATGTCACCTAAGGTTAGTGGAATCTTAGTTCTGCCTAAGAAAATGGGTCGGGGTCAGGATGTTACAGTTTCTCCTAATGATGCACATTCTAAAACACCACCAAAAAAATAAAAACAAAACAACTAGAAACACCCATAAAAACCCCAGTATTTCAATAACATAAAAATACACAATAAAATTGTAAGATACCTTAAACTATGAGTGTTAAATTCTCCCCAATGTTAGGATTTCCATCCCTATAAATTTGGGGAATAGTGATGTCTCGACAAAATCTCAGGCAATATTTCCACCATAATGATTTCTTGTTTTAAGGACTCACACATTCACAACTATGTTACTATGGAATATATACCAAAGGTATATGTTAACCCAATAAGATCTTATCATTAACATACCAAGATAAAATACAAAGTGAGAACCCAATGGAACATCTACCTTAAGATAAATAGGATTCAAACTAACTTATGTAAAAAGAGATAGACTCATTAGATTGGGAAGGACCAAAATTACACTAAACTTAGGTGAATCCCCCAGAAAAAAAAAGGCCAGAAATAAATACCAATGTAATCAAAAAATTATGAGCATTGAGTTTATTTTACATGCACAAAAACCAACAAAATAAATCTCCAAGAAAATATAGATATAAAGCATGAATAATAAAAAGACCAAACTCCAACATATAGAATATTAAAACATATTCAACTAATAGTGTATATTCCACACCCTAGTCAAGGTTCATATCTTATTTAAGTTTTAAGAAGTCTTCTTTTGGATTTAGGGGAAGGTGACTTGGTGGCATTTCAAGGTGACTTGTCCTTGGTGGTGGATACAGAAGGCCACCGACCATATAGTGATCTTAGAAGTTGATATAGAGTACTATTGTATCCACTAGGTTGATGGTAGGCCTATATATACTAGCTAATAGGTCAAACATTATCCACTACATTACTTCATTTTCCACCATCCAACCAATGGGACACCATTGGATTACTGGTATCATCGACCTAGGCTATATTAGTAAGGGAAGTATCATATTTTTCTTCCAATGAAACCCTTGTTTAATTTCTTAATATCTATCCCAAAAACCTAATTTTTATAGGGATCTTGGATAGGATTCTCTTAGATATTCTTGGATCCCTCAATCATCTTTGATTGGAATTTTGATCTCTTATTGATTGATTTTATTCTTATTTGTATGTTTAGTCCTTTCTATTTCATTCTTCCTTCTTCTATTATATTGGAAGTGTATCTATGTTGTGTTGATCTGATCTACCAATAATAAAATGTTTTCTTCTTGGTTTCTCATATATATGTTGTGCATTTACTTGTTGTATTCCTAATATTGTTTGTTCAGGTGTAGATGTCATATTTAATGAGGTATGTGATCCATTTTCTTCTCCATCGAACATGTGATAACTAAATATAATTTCTAAGATATAGAATTTATATTTAGGGCCTTCTATTGTCTTCTCTTGTGATCCCTTTCCTCTTGGTGCACAAATCATTTTCTCTTATTCTGTGAACCAAGCGTTGAGGTAGGTAGTTATGCATAAATTATTTCTTTTAATAAATTGTATGTCATCATTAATTTAAAATCATGTTTTATAAATGTTTATTGGAATGATACATGATTTAAGAAATCTATTTGTAATGAATTTATATATATATAATGTTTTTCCCTTGAAAAGTGATAAAGGATGGATGATTTCAAGGAGCCAAAATTTTATTTATAAAAATTGTTTATTAAAGAATGGTTTTAATAATGAAAAATGTTTATGGAATTTTTTATTGAATTATAATGATCCCTTAGAAATATTTTCGTATGAACATCACATGGGATCCTTGGGTACTTAAGCGGGGGTTTGGTATCAAGACATATCATTGATTTTTTGGAGGAATCATACATCGGGGTATTCCTATGCTCCTTTCATGGGAATGATAAAGATTAGTCTACATGACATATTTGGGGGGAAGTATACATTTGGTTATTTCTATGCTCCTTTAGCGGGAATACTGATGATAGGTTTAGTGATTTATAGTCACAATTGATCATTGTTCATAGAACTTAGCTATCATGTTCTTATGTTATACTTGGATTACCTTCCATTATGACTGGATATTATTTGGATATTTATTTATGATTTGATAAATGAAAAATGGTTTTTTTAATGTTTTTTGAAATTTTTTTGTATGATAATGTTTTGTATTTGATAAAAAGGAATAATGTACATGATTTTTTATATTAATAAAAAGATGGTTTATAGAATAATTGGTGGAATACTAATAGGATTATTTTTTCACACCCTATACATCCCCTCAGGTGTGTGAAGACCTTTTTTATTTGATATAGGAAATAGAAATAAACTTCAATAATGTGGTGGTTTTCATGGTTAGTTGGGTGTGGGTATCTGGTGGTGAGATGGTGGGATGTTTCACACATGTCACATGGAGTAGATACCATCAGTTTTAAGTTATTTTGGTTTTGTTTCTAATTTTTGTACATCATTTTAACTTGTTAAATAATGATTTATTTCTTATTATGTTTATTTTTTATAGAATATTTCATTGTTTCTTTTTATCAAACTTTCTTATGTATTTCATGTCAGTTATTTTCTTTTAGGTTGGATAAAAATCATTCCAAAAGGTTTCTATTGATCCCCCGGTGCTTTTAACCAACCCATGGGGATCCATAATTCCCTATGAACCTTATCACATACTGGGTATAGTTCCTATATTGATGGTTTATTTGGTTTGGTTTATGATAATTTGGTACAAAAAGAGGTTTTTTCTAGTGTTCATATCTTGGGAGGTTTGGTAGATAAGAGATAAGATTTTTGGGAATCGAGGGGTAGATTATGCATGAAAACCTAGCTATGTAACATTGTTATGAGCCTTACATCCCTATGGGGTGTTGAGATATCTGTCTCTCATGTTGATCTTTGATCAAATCTATGTTCTATGTTTATGTTATCCTAATTAAATGTGATATTATTTTCTTATCTAATGGTTTTCTTTATTTATCTAATGTGCAGAAGCATGACTCTTATAAGGATTCCCAGAATTCCTTAAGAGGGTATTATAGGAAATGATATTCGAGAGAATCCTCCTACTGATCAGGTCCTTATTGAGGCTATAATATGGTAAGTTCCTATAGTGGAAAAAAATGTACCACCTACTAAGAATAAAGTAGGATAGGTTCAGTTGGGGACTTTTGGAAACAAAGATTGAGCTCGGGAGTTTCTCTTCTAGAAGCCACTATAATTTAAGGGGAAGAATAATACTCAAGAGTTATAGGACTGGATAAGGATAATATTGGCCAGATCATTTACTTCCTAGAGACACCAAAATCTATAAAGGTGAAAAATTACACCTTTAAGCATGAGGATCATAGTTAGAAATGGTGGGACACTATGTCTTAGTAAAACCGACATAATTCCTTAGAGTCGAAGGGATTCAAGACCAATTTTTTCAGAATTTATACTCATAATCCTTGGCTAAGGAAAAGTATATGGGGTTTCTTATAATTTAACAAGGTTATTTATCAGTGATAGAGTATGAAAATCACTTTTTTGAGATGGTTTGTTTTTCTCCTAAGATCATAACAAATGAAAAGATGATGGCTTATAGGTTCCATATGGGCTTGTGAATTGATATACTTTCCCAAGAATTCATGTTAAATCTGTGATCTTATGTAGAAGTTTTGTATAGAGGTATGATGGTAGATTTTTACTTAACAGTAAATTTAGGTTTGTTTAGATAGTCTTTTCTACCTAGTTGTAACTTTAGTGGTTTGCATGGAACTAAAAAATGGAACTAGACCTATGGGGGTGGTGGTGGTGGTTGATATCAAAATTGAGATTCCTATACATGATCATCAATATCTATTTTTTTTTGTTAACTTTATACCATTGGGTAAATAAGGGTCACACTAGGCATTATTTTCCCACCCCTCCAAATACATTAAATTAATGTGGATGTAGTGGTCATCTGCAGAGGTTATTCCAGGATCATTCTACTACTCATTATGGTTTGGGTTCTTCAGTACTAAGGGGAACTATGGAACATAAAAAAGCTTCCAAACCTTCTAGTATGCATCCAAAGGCCTCTGGGGTGATTCATATATACGTATAGAAATAATATCCTATGGAATTCAATATAGTACCAACTATAGTGAAAGGTAATATATTTATTGCATATTCTCTATTGATTTCTCTCTTTTGACATAGATGCCTCCCAATATTTTATATATTCTCATTGTTTGATATTTAGAAAAATTTCGTGGAACTAATTTTGTATGTTATAGATCTAAAGATGCATGTTAGAAAGAAAAAGTGGAAGGTTTTCCAATGTTTTTCATGTTATATCTCTCTATCTAATGTTGAGTTAGTCTGGGAACTTCTGGTGTTTGGTTTGGATCTCTTTGATCTTGTCATCAGGATAGAATAGTTGGTTTCTTATAGGTCTAAAATTAATTATTATCATCAGTGTGTATCTTTCACCATTTCCTACAAGATATCTTGGGAGTTTAAAGGAGAGTGGGATCAGAGGTATGGTCATACAGGACCTTATCTTCTGGAGCTTAGGAATTTGGTGTTATCTTTTACTATTGATATATTTTTTGTATCTTCTATTATAAACCTTCCCATGGCAGTTTGATACTTTCTTGAGGTTATCCTAGATTAATTCTATAACCTTTCTCCCAAATAGTGGTGTATTTTTTTATCGATCTGGTATCTATTACTCATCTGATATCTATTCCTTCTCATCATATAACAATAGCAAAGTTGGTGGATCTTAAGGTATGGTTGGATGATCTATAAGAGAAATGATTCATTCATTCAAGTGTATCACCTTATGAAACCCATGTTCTCTTTATCAAGAAGGTTAATCGGTCCCTTCATCTCTACATTGATTATTATAATTTGAATTGAGTGAAAATCAATAATAAATATCCTTTCCCTATATTGATGATTTTTTTAATCAGTTAAAGGGGGGAGTTAGTTTTTGAAAGTATAACTTTGGTTTGGTTATCATAATCTGAGAGTTAAGGAGTCGAATATCCTAAAGACCTCTTTCAAGATAAATTATGTATACTATGAATATATTATGATTTTTTCCTAACCAATGCTACATTAGTTTTTATGGCCCTGATGAAATGAATATTCCACATGTACCTAAATTCCTTTATTAAGTTATTTGTAGATGATATCATTTTTTATTCAAAAACTGAGGAATATTGCAAGCATCATTTGATATTGTTTAGAGAATCACAAGGAATCAGTACCATTATGCTAATATATCATCAATATGTGATTTCTAGATCCAAGAAGTAAATTTTTTAGGGCATGTGGTTTTAGAACATGGCATTACAATTGATCCAATAAAGGTAAATAATTTCCTTTCATGGGAAGAGATATGTAATGTCTTTGGGATATGAGTATTCTTGTGTCTATCTAGATATTATTTATTGTTTTTGAAATAATTCTCAAATATTTCATCATAATTAACTTATCTTAGTAAGAAAAGGGTGAAATTATTATAGGATTAAAAGTGTAAGACTACCTTTGATGTGATGAAATGGTGTCTGACATCAACTCTTATATTGATCATTCTAGGAATATTTCATAGATAGTTGGTGTATTGTGATTATTAGAGTGTAGATCTAGGATGATTTATTATATTAGCTGATCATTTAGTGTCTTACCACTCTATCCATATTTTTTCACATAAAAATAATTATTCCACTCATGAATTAGAACTTAAAATTTTCATGAATTATCTTAAGTGTTCAAACCACTACCATTTTGGTGAGTGTTTCACTGTCTATTCTAAACATAAAAGTTTGAGTTATATATTTTCTTAGAGATATATGAACCTTAGGTGGAGTAAATGGTTGGAGTGCCTATAGAAATATGACTTTGACATTCCCTACAACCCTGAGGAGGGTAATACTGTTGCTAACACTCTTAGAAGGAAATTTCCCTTTCATGCTATCTTGGAATCGAGGGAGGAGTGGAATCTCATGGGGATCTTTTATTAGTTACACCCAGATGCTAGGTATGATGATTGTATTATTTTCGTGACTAGTGTACTATTGACATTATATCTCCCTGATTAGATTCTCTAGGAACAGTAGTGTGATAATGAGTTCAAGGAAATTAACGATTCACTTTATGGTGGGTGGGAATTACTGAGTGGCCTCTCTCTTATAATGGGGTTATTTTATTCAAGGATCAGTTTTTTTATCTATATATCTATCAGGGACCTAGTGATGCTATATTTTCATAGTTCTTTAGGGGTTTTTCACCCTGGTACTATAATGATGTATTATGATATGAGACTGTAGTGTTGGTGGCCAGGTATAAACTAATTTTGTGTCTCATTGTTATACCTTCCAATAGATTATGGTTGAGCACTAGAAGTCATTAGGTTTTCTCCATACTCTTCCAATGTCAGTGTGAAAATGAGATTAGTTTTCCATGGATTTTATTGTTATATTACCATGTACTTTCATTTGGGTAGTGATTGGTCAGTAAACTAAAATAGCTCACTTCATTCAAATTCATCACACAATCGAGGTTTAGGATTTGGTAAAGTTATATGTGTAGGAAATTGTGAGGTTATAGGGGGTTCCATTATATATCTTCTCAAATAGGGATACCATGTTTACTTTTAGGTTTTGGAAGGGTATCTTGGAGGATATAAGGACTCTAGTCAAATTGAGTACAACTTACCATCCAAATACAGATTATCGAATGGAGATAAATGTTCATATTCTAGAGGATATGATCGATGCTTATGTATTAGATTTTGGAGGATCATGAGATAGCCATCTGGGACTGGTTGATTTTTCTTACAACAATAGTTATCAGTCCTCAATCAGAATGGATCCTATTGAGGCTCTTTATAGGCACCCGTGTAAATAAACTCTTTACTAGTAAAGAGTGATTGATACTTCTCTTATGTTAACAATTAGTATCCTAGATATGTCAGTGAAGATTCAAGTCATACAATTATTTTTAGTGACAACTCGTAGTTGTCATAAATATTTTACTGATCTTTGGAATCATCCTTTGGAATTCTCTATTGGTGACCAAGTTTTATTGAAAGTATCACCTTGGTTATGTAACCATCGATATATGAAGTGGGGGAAGTTGGCTTCAAGATATGTTGGAAACAAATTTATCACTAAGAGGTTTAGAAATGTGTCTTATTTCTTTGAATTAACATCACATTTGATAGTGATTCATGATATGTTCCACTTATCTCAACTTAAGAATTATTACCCCAATCCATCCCATGTTCCGAATTGGGATGAATTTTATTTGAAACCATATGTATTAGTGTTCTTGGAACCAATGCAGATATTTGACTCCCAAATCAAGTTTCTACATGGTAAACTAATACTAATGGTAAAAGTGTTATGGAAACACATATAGTATTCTCAAAAGACTTGGGATCATGAAACATCAGTGAGGTAATAGTGGACTCATCTCTTTCTAGATCTTCCAAATCCTTCTTGAATTTATAGGGATAGAAACTCTCATAGTGGGGAGAATTTTTACATCCTAATCAGTGTACATATCTATTGTAGTTTCAATAGGTTTTCTTTTAGGTTTAGGAGGTGGAAGAGGCGACTTGGTGGCATTTCTAGGAGACTTGGCCTTATTGGTGGCTCCATGATGCTAGATACCCACTGGTGGGTGTCCATCGGCCGATTGGTGGGCTTCCACCATCCCACTGATAGGCCGAATGGTAGAAACTTCATTTTTGTAGTTTCCAAGAACCATTTGGTGGGCCTCTATTAGATTTTTGGTGGTGTCAAACCTGGTTATATTAGTAAGGGAAGTATGATATTTTCATTCCATTAAAACCCCCATTTAATTTATTAATCCCTATCCCTCAATCGTAATTCAACCAAGCCTCTTAGAGAGGTTCTCTTTAGATTTCTTATCTCCCTCTATCATCTCTAATTGGAATTTTTATTTTAAATTGATCTATTTTCTTCTAATTGGTAAGTTTGTTCCTTTTTATTTCATTATTCCTTCTTCTCTTGGATTGGAAAATGATATATGCTATTTTGATATCATCTACTAATAATATGATGTCTTATTATTAGTTTCTCATAGATCCATTGTTTGTTTGGTTCCTAGATGTTGGATCTTGTTTGGTTATGTGTGGATCTCATGATTGATGAGGCATGTGATATCTTTTCTTTTCTACTAACTATGTGATAACTAAATCTAATTTATAAAATTTGAAATTAATATTTAGGGCCTCCTATTTTATTCTTTTGTGATACCTTTCCTCATGGTGTGTGTATCCCATGATCTCATTGTGATAACTAATTGTTGATGTGTGTTCTTTCATATAAAGTCTTTTTTTAATGAATTATGTATGCTTATTGAGTTTGAAACATGTTTTGTAAATGTTTATTGGAATGATCCATGATTTAAGAAATATGTGTGAAATGGATTTTGATATAAAATGGTTTTTTCCTTGAAAAGTGATGAAGTAATGATGATTTCAAATAAATGAAATATTTTTTAAAAAAAATGCTTTTCAATTCATAGTTTTGATAATGAAAAGTTGTTATAGAATTATTTCTTAAATCATGATAAGACCTTTGGAATTTTTTTAATAAGTGAAATACATGGGATCCTTGGGTATTTAGGTGGGGGTTTAGTGTCACAACTTGTCAATTATTTTTTTAGGGAAATCACACATCAGATTACACCTCTACTTCTTTTTTAGGCATGTAATAGACTAGTTTACATGAAATCATCAAGGAGAATCATTCATCAGGGTATGCGCCTTTGGTGACCATGTCAAAGATATGTTTATTGTACACTAGACATGATTGATCAATGTACATGGAACCTAGAAAGTTGGATACTACATTATACTAGGAGTACTTTCCAATGTGCTTAGTTTTAATTTAGATATTGATGCATACTTGGATAAATAGAAAATGACTTACTTAATATTATTTGAAAACTATTTTTATGAGAGTTTTTTTATATTATAAAGAGGGTTAATTTAAATAATTTTGATATAAATTGAGAAATTGTTTATTATTCCATGTTTTATTTAAATTTGATCATATTTGGATTTACCTGATAAAGACTACTTATGGAACACTTTATGGGATCCTATTGGGATTGTTTTACCACACCCTAAACGTTCCCTTGAGTGTGTGTAGACATTTTTTTATCTAATATTGGAAATAATAGGGTTCCAGAATAAGGTAGTGGGTTTTATGGTTAGTTGGGCATGGGTATCTTGTGGTGAGATAGTTGGATGTTTCCCATGTATCACTTAGAGTAGATATCATCAGTTTTGAGTACTTTAGTATTTGTTTCTAGTTTTTATATTTTTGTTTCTATTGTTATACCTTTATGTATCATTTATTGTATTAATTTTTTATGTAATATTTTATTGTCTCTTTTTTCCACTCTTTTTCATGTATTACATGTCAGATGTTTTCTTTTATATTGAGAAAAATAATTCCCAAAGGTTTTTATTGATGACCATGTTCTTATCACAAGCCTGTAGGGATTGAGAATTACCTTTGGTCCTTATCATAGACTAGGTAAGGTTATTATATTAATGGGAGATCTGTTTTGGTTCATGAAAGTATAAAAAATTTATATCTAATAAATATTACAAGACCAAAACTCAATGGAAGAAATAAGTGCCCACATGAAACACTCTCAGGATCCACTTAAGAATTACCTCAAAACTCCATAACTAGGGACCACAAAAAAATTACCTCCTCTATAAATGTAATAGGTATTACCTAAAATGTACCATGGAAAATGAAGACTACATACACACTGAGATTCATATGTAGGATGTGAGTATATATCCTAATAATAATTCCACCAAATACTTTCCACACACACAACTTATACAAGAACATGTTAGATCAAATTTTATATAAAGTATAATTAAATAATATGAAAATAGTTTCACAAAATATACATATATATAATTAGTGGGATAACTCACACCAAAAAACACACTCATGACATGAACACATGCACCCATGAAAAGCACCAACCCAATCCATCTCCCATAAAAGAGGGCCCTCTGAACAGTCCAACTCACGGGTAGAAAAATTATCCCTCCTAACATAATTCATCACTTGGTGGTACAATATAGTGTTCCCCAGTTTCATCATAACATATAATATTGAATAAAAATTCCCCTTCCCAGTGTTCCTCAATTTCTATATGACACCCTTGTTTAAATCAATAAGGATCCATCGTATGCATCTTGAACACACAAAAATACATCTTTTCTATATTAATTTCAAATTACTAATCCATTATTTATATGAGTAAACACACACACCCATGTTCACTCTATATCAAACCAAGTTTATAAAATTTAAAAATCATATTTTTCAAAACTAAATCATGAAACATGTATTTTATAAAACATTTTATGGGTGTAACCAACAAGAATGTTTCTAAAACCATTTTTCCATGAAGTGGGTGTTAAATAAGATTTCTAAAAATAATTTAGTAGAAATCAAAGATATAATTTTAATTTAGAGACTATAAGATTTCAAGTTCTTGATAAAAGTAGAGAGAGTGAGAAGCCACCTACCACAAACATGGTATCCAAAATAAAATCACATAGAACCCTCATATATCTAGGCTCTAGAAACCCTACTATGATGATAAATATAGAAACTATTTACCCGAACTGTGTGCCAACCATACGCCTTCATAGAGAATCCCTTTTCATCTTTCATGGTTACTTGTGGAATCCGTATAGTTTATTATAACTATGAACCTTACAAAACACCTCTTAGACTTTTAGAAACCAACCAAAAATTCCCAAAACTAAACCCAATCATTTAATAAATTTAAAATACATAATAAAATAGTAAAATAACTCAAATTGGGGGTGTTACTCCTCATTGTTATTAGATTATTCCATATGTATTTATTTTATGTTTTTAATGGTAAAACCCATACTAGATTGCCTAAAGATTTATATAACATAGAAAAATATTACCTTATATTATATCATAGGGCAGTAGAACATATAGATTTCAAGGGTTTAGAATAAATTCAAAAAAAATACTTTTATAATATATTATACATACTAATATATCATTTTGTGAAGATTTTGTTTTTAGGAAATCTAATCAAGTAGGTTTTAGAAGATGTAAATTAAAAATTAATAATCTACTTGAGTATGTTTACTCTAATATTTGGGTACTTTCCAGAACTTCCAATCGTATTTAAGGAGGTTATTATTTATTCACCTTTATTGATGAATACCATAGGAATGGTTGTATTTATATTTCAAAAAATACAATACTTTTAATAAATTTAAGTACTATAAAATTATTATTCAAAATAAAATTGGTAGGAAGAATAAGTCTTTTATAACTGATAATAAACAAGAATTCATGTCAATTAAATTTGTTGAATTTGTGAATATAAGCAAATTATGGGGAATGGAATCACAAAATACACTCCTAAGTAGATTTTCATAGATGAAAGTATGAATTAAAAAATCCTTGAGAGACTGAAAATTATGTTCCATTATTTTACATTGACCAAGTCTTTCTGGGATAAATTTATTTCCATGAAAGTGTACTTAATTAATAGATGTCCATACATTGTCATTGGCTTTAGAACCCTAGAATATTTATGGAATAATAAACCACATTTTTCTAATCAGTTGATATTTTTTTGATTTGTAGCTTATTTAGACTCTAAAATTGAGAATCTTGAGCCAGGATATCATAAGTTTCTTTTTATTAGTTATCTTGAGGGTGTTAAAGCTTAAAATTTATTGATAGATAAACCTAAATTTGATAATTTTATAATTATTCATGATGTCTCATTCCATGAGTATAATATTAAAATTCCTAAGAAAACTGATATTTACAACTCTACTACACCCAAGTCAAAGGGTTTGGGAGTTCAGTTAAAAATTTTAGCCTCAAATAAAGACTAATAAAACTGGATTATAGGACATGATTTATTCTAATTCCATTTTAGAGTATGATGGTGAGGTCTCAATTGGAGTTCATTATTATTAACATGGAAGATATAAAGAGATTAGAATCATTAAACCTCCTTCCATTTTTTCTTATGTCAATATGGATACTTTTGTATTAAAAAAAATTTAGGATATTATTGATGATAAACTACAAACAAATAACTAAGCGGTAAGAAGTAATGACTATAAAAAAGTGTGTTGCATTCATGGATGAATAATTAACCTCTTAATTGAGAAATAACACTTTTACCATTTCCAATAAACCTAATAATGAAATATTCATTTTTTGTAATGGATATCTAATTAAAAGGAAGAAAACATTAGAGAAATAAAAATCATGTTTAAAACCTAAAACCTAGATAAGAGTATATTTCAATGATAAGAGATCAATTATAATGAAAAAATTTCTCCAAATATGAAACATTATTATATTATATTACTTTTTTTAATTAGTATATGTTATGGTCTTAATTTATAATAACTTGATATTAAAACAATGTTCTTTCATGTTAGGTTGGAGGAGAAAATGTATATGGATCCTTTTAAGGTCTATGAAAATGCGTTTAAAAAAATTAAGTATATTTATTGAATAAATCATTGAATGGCCTAAACCAAAAATTTCAGAAGTGGTATAAAAAAATTATTCATGTGTGTTGAAATTTATTTTTAACTATAGTGAATATGATGTTTGTGTTTACATAAAATTTTCAATACATGAAATTATTTTTCTTCTTATTTGTTGATGAATTGTTTATCATTTGAAAAAATATAAGGTTAATTGGTTGTATTAAAATCCAAAAAAATATTTTTTTAAAATTAACTATTTGGGTAATGATAAGAAAATTCTTTGTATGAAAATTTTTAGTGATAGGAAAAATAAAATATTATACTTGTCTCAACATTCCTATATCAAAAAGACTGAAAATAAATATTTTTTTGATAATTTAATAATAATTAATATACCCCTTTTCTATTATTTAAAACTATCTCTTTATCAATAACCTATTATATAATTAGATATATTTTATATAGAAACACTACTATAAATGGTATTTAGGTCTTACATAAAATATTCCCTGAGTGGGGGTGTTTAATTAGTTAATATAAATCTTCTATGATTATTTACTAATCAATAATTTTCACTATTTAAGAGGATTAAAATCAAATTTTATCAAATATTTCTTCTTCAACACTATTTTATGATGTTACTCAACTAATTTAGTGACTTAATTTAACATACACATTAATAATATCAAATTAACACAAATATTTACAAGGTTAACCATTCAAAATGAATTTCTAAATCCTTGGAATGAAATGGTATTATCCATTTTCATATGTAAAAGGGATTGAATGAGTCTAATAATTATTATTTGATACTGTAGAAGAGATTAAAATACCTTACCTAAGGATATCCATGATATAAATATGATACCTAAAAAACTAGAAATTAAGAACACTATAAATACGGCATACCTTGCACCATAGAAGTTTATGCATTATTTTCACCACCTTTAAACACCTTTGAATGTGCTTGGTAAAGATCATAGAGTGTCAAACAAAATCTTCCCACCTTTGGAGGTATCCACGAGCTAAGATGGTTCATTAATCATATGAATAGGATTATTCTTCACCCATTGTCTCCTAGAACCATAGTATTCAAAGGATGAAGAATAATAAATCTTCTTGTTTCAACAAGGTTCATCCTAGCATCATATGAATATACACTCACTCACATGCCTTCATATTGAAGTGATATATAAATCCATGAGATCACTAATTAGGAAATTTCATTTCCTCAGGATTTTATAATGCATGATTAAATGATGATTTATCAAACTCATGTATGAATGCATCAAATACATTTCCTCCTCGTTGTTTCATATTATTAAATAGTTACTTAAATTATATCCATTCATATGTATTGTGTGTCAAGCATAGGATAATACATCATAAAACATTATTCCCATGAATGAAAATCATAATTTTCATAAAAATAATAAAACTAATATATATATATATATTATATAAATATGGATTTTGATAATATCTCCTACAATATTCCACTTGCACTAAAGTCCAAATGACTTTGTGCCACTTCACCTTATATTGTATCATATAAAATAACTTGGGAAATCATATCCAAAAACCATATTTGGATATATTTAAAAAAATATTAGAATGATATCATTAACTTCACCTTGTATCACATAATATAATCAAAAACACTTTTAGATTAACTATAAAACACTTTTAAAATATTTCTCTATGTCAAATTGAATCCTCATTCAGTTAACCATAAAGTGTTACCCCAGGATCCTTTATAGTGTATAAAACAAATATGAATCTTCTTATTCATATTTTTAAGCAAATAGAAGTATCTAAAAAAGATCAATTCTACTCAGTCTACAAAGGGATATAGTATGATATCCATCAAACACATGTATCTCTATACATGTGTCCACCAATTTGTATCATATTAAAACATGCATTCTCATATTTTCCCATTTTCTAAGACATATAATTACCATGAGACATGGATCATGTCAATATCATAGAGGAAACTCATGTGTTCTTGATTCTCATAGTATATATTGATCTAGTTGGTGAATACGTCACATGTCATTCACACTTATAGATAAGAACATCGCATTCCCCTTATTTGAATAGATTATCATATCATATGTACATTCTAGGTGTGGTCACACACTCCATGGTTTATCTCAATTTAGGACTCAAGATATCATACTCATTATAAAATATGAAAAATATAATCTTGGTTAAGTTCTAACCAGTCAGTAACATGCCCAACCACCCTCATATTAGATAATTTGTTTTCAAACTTACATAAGTTGGGTATCTAAGTTGGAATATTATTAGATAGGTATCTCACCAACCTCAGGTTGTGATGATTCAAATATCTTCTTTTCTCCCCATGTATACCAAAGACGTCTGTAAGAAACACCTTTTAGTATACTTCATGGGTCATATAGTTCACACATAGAATCATATTTTGTTTTTCTACCTTATGAGTATATTATCTATCTCTATAAAAAAAACCTATTCATGATAACCTTAAAATTTATTCATAACCTATAATACTTCATGATGAAAATTTATTAGGGGTAACTCAATGTTATACTTAGAGAGGTTATGTTAGGTCCTTGTGAGATGGAAAGATGGATTAGAGGGGAGGGTGGATTGTAATTTTTAATGATTTAAAAAAATTATAATTATCATTGAAAAAAGTGAAACAATGAAAAAAAATAGTGTAGAAAAAAAATAAAACAAAGACTTTGTTATATTTTTATAGTATTTCAGATCACCAATATCCTTCTCTACTCACCAATATTATCTACTCAAATTGAATACTATTATTCACTAAGATACTCACTTTTTCTCGGGATTGATAACCCTATTACAGACATACATTTTTCTCACTTGGGTTTATAGACCCATTATAGATGTAAATTTTTATAACTTGGTAGTATAACCCAACTAACCTTTATAGGTGTCATAATCCATGAACAACCTAAATTTTGTTTCAGAGTCACAGCCCAACCTTCCTTTTGAATAGGAATAATAACCTAGGAATATAGATTTTGGATGGGAAAAGAATAAAACAACTTGAAAGGTGGAAATATAAGATTAAGAGAATACAAAAATGAAAGCCAAAAATAAATTATGAATATATTTTGAGAAGATGATGATGAATGTTGATTAAGCTCAAGAACATTGATCACTTCATTAGTAGATGATTAAATCATTAAGTCATTCATGATTACACCAAATAAAAAATAGTCATAGTATTGATTCACCCCTTAATAATTATCATATGAATGTCATATTGTTTATATATCTATCTATTATGTTGAATAAACTATCTAGATTTTATTTAAATATGTTTCCCCTTGATCGTATTCTAATGAATAATCATGCATCATTAACTCTAAGATCATCTTGAGTATGAAGAAGCATCTAAATTTTCAATCACATTATGCCACGTTTTAAAATAATAAACATGAAAATATACTTGTTACCTATTATTTTTAATATCACATACATTATTAGAGAATTATCACTCTCTTTATTCTTATAGAAAATATTCCAAGATATATGATATTTCCATGTATTCATGTAATCATATACATGGTTCTCAATCATTTATGTCAAATTTTACTACATTGCAGTTAGATATGTAACACAATTGGATATGTCACATAATCAGATATTTCCCACAATTGGATACATCACACAATTGGTTACATGGTTAAAATGGAAATGTGTTTCTATCCAAAATTCCTAGGTTATTCAGCTACATGGATTTACACAAAAAAAATGACTACATTTTAGATTTGGATACATGGATGAAATCGACTATGTGTATTCAGTTCATATCACCATATTCAAGTTGTATCAAGATTTATATATGTAAATAGTGGATTTATTAAATTTTATTATTTATAGATGTTTCATTACTTCACATTTGGCTCAGAGTTTATGGAAGGTTGATCATAATTCACATGATTTATTCAATCGGTAGGTTATCATAAAGGAATGGTAGCTTCATGATGTAGGTTCAAGGATTCCATGAGGTAGGTTGGGCCATGGAAGGTTCAAGTGGCAACAATATATATATGTGTGTGTGTGTGTGTGTAAGTGACCACAAAATATACATGAAAGTGACTGCAAGATATATATGCAAGTGTTCACAACATGTATATACAAGTGACCACAAGATATATATTCAAGTTTCTGTAAGATATATATTCAAGTGACCGTAAGATATATATTCAAGTGACCATAAGATATATATGCAAGTGACTGCATGAACAAAACTTAATTGATCACATAAAAAAAATATAATTGACCGCATAACAAAATAAGTTTTCATAATAAAAAATTAACTAACCTTAACACAAAATATAAGTCACCATGTGAAGGAAATATAAGTTTTAAAATATAAACACAATAAATGTGATAAATTCTAATTTAACAAAACTAAAATTGAAAAAATTAATTGAGTGGAATTTTAATTTAACAAAATTATTAAAATAATAAAATTAAAATTCCCCAATACTAAAATTATCCCCATTTTGTAAATTAAAAAATCAAACAATTAATTCACCAATTTCACCCCCATTTTTAAATTTATCAAAAATAAAAGAAACTTTTGAAAACTAATAAAAAAAATATTTCTTTTATAAAAAAATTCCATCTTAAATTTTATTCCCTATTACATGGAATTCTAAAAAACTAGAAACAATTTGATACAATAGTATTTTGAATGATAATAAAATTAAATTGATTAAACCATAATTTCCACAACACTAATGTATAAAAATAAAAAAAAATCAAAAAACTTGCAAGCTAGGGATAACTCACCCTAAATTAATAATTTTGTAACACATATATAAGAACTTTAAAACACAAAATTGGAATGCTTTAATGATACTAAATTTTTAAATTTGAAAAAAAAATCATGATTTTCGGATCTATTAGTACTTTAATGAAATATTAATCATTTAAAAAAATAGTTTATGAGAAATATCTATCAAACCTAGTTAAATATTTAATTTCTCAAACCTCACAGAATCTAATGGTTCGGCAATGATATCTATAAGCTTATTTTCTATTGGAACCAATTTGAGAATGATATCCCCTTTATTAACAAGATCCCTTAAAAATGAATTATAACATCAATATATTTTATCCTAGAATAATATAATAGATTTTAATATATTTAAATAGAAAATTTATTATCACAATATATAGGAATTTGTGTAAATAAACATTGAAATTAGATAGATATTGATTTATCCAAATACTTTGACCAAAAAATTTACAGCAACAGTTTACTCAACCTCATATTTGAACAATGAAACAAGAAATTAATTTTTATAACTCTATGAAATTAGAAATTTACCAAGTAAGTGACATATACTTGAGATGATTTTCCTATAAATTATACAGTCTCCAAAATTAGAGTCTGGATAAGATAGAAAATTAAAAAAATTATAATTCGAGTAAAACAAACTAATGTTAATAGTTCATTTAACATATCTAATTATTATTTTAACTTCTTTTAAATTAATATCATTTGGATTATACTGATATATTTTACACATACAGACTGAAAACATAATATTGGGCCTTGATGGAGTCAAATAAAGTAATTTTTCTATCAGTTATCTATACATTTTATCCTTCACATATTTTCTAGATTCATCCACATCCAGTTTAGAACTAGTTATCATTAGATTTTCATAGTTTTACATGATTCAAGATTAAATTTTTTAACCAAATAAAGAGAATATTTTCTTGGAATTAGAAATATTCCATCATTTATTTGTAAAATTTTAATACCAACGAAAAATTTTAATTAACATGTTAAGTTCATATCAAATTCATTTGAAATTAATTTCTAAAATTCATCAATAAGAATATAATTTGTAGATCCAAATACAATAACATCATTATATATTTTTAAAATTAAAATATCATTATAAACTTTATTTATAAATAAATTTGGATTAAAATTTTCTTTTTTTAAATCATCTGCAATAAAAATATAGTCATTTTGTCATACCAAACAGTAGGAGTTTTCTTTAAACCATAAAAATATTTAGATAGTTTTAAAATATGATTTTAAAATTCATAATTTTAAAAACTAGATTCTTGATTGGCTTACACCTCTTCAAAAATTACACCATTTAAAATGAAATTTTTACATCCATTTGAAATAATTTAAAATTTTGATAACAAGAAAAGGATAATAGAATCTAAATAGATTCTATTCTAGAAACTAGTGTAAATAATTATTAAAAATTAATACCTTTTTATTTTAAATATCTTTGGGAAATTAGCCTATCCTTATTACATAATATATTACCAGACTCATCCATTTTACCTCAAAAAATCCATTTGGTTCCAATGGATTGTTTATCTTTAGGAAACTCAACTAAATTCAAGACTTTATATACATCAAACTGATTAAGTTCATCATGCATATAATTTATCTAATTTTAATCATTCAATGATTCTTTAACATTAATAGGCACAATATCAGCAATAAAAGCAGAATTAGTACAAAAATTCAAAATTGTTTTTCTAGTTCTTATTCCAGATTAAACATTTCCCATTACATTTCCTAAAGAGTGATATCTACGATTTTTACAAGTTATAGGATCGTATTTAGAATAGATGTTCTCCCTCTTAATTTATGCATTATCATTTTTAGGTTTTTATTCACCAAAATTGAACTCTTTAAATTCTTCATCATTATTATCTAAATCAATATTCTGTTTTTCATTATTTTCAATAAATTTTTCAAATATAGATTACTCCATTGACATGGTTATCTATTTTATACTTTATAGGATTTATAGTTACATAAATATCCTAGAAAATACCTTCATCACATTTATCATCAAACTTGTTTAAATTATCTTTTAGAGTTATCACTAAAAGTGAAAGCCCCTCTATCACATGAATTAAAATATAAAAGGATAGAAATATCCTCAATCATGTTCCTAGAACACCCAATGTTCATATAACATGTATCTTTAGAAATATTTAGTAATTTTTTCTATAAAATAGATTAACCATATATATTTTTTGGTACCCAAGCTATTTTGGTTGCAACTAGATTAGTGATAAAATTTTTAAGATCTCATTCTGATTAAGATACTTATTATAGGGTAATATAGAATATATATTCTTATAAATAAAAGTCTTGGTATTTCCTAATGACTGATTAAATCTTAATAAACATTCCATTTCATAATTCCCTTTCAAATTATATCTAAATAGTGTAACACACAATGCATTCCTTTTACTTCTTTTAACTAAATTAATTATGTATATCATAAGAATCTGATTGTTATAAAAAATATAGTTTTATATTTATTAGTTTTTTTCATAGACAAAATTTTATCAAATTTTCCTTTTAATTGAATAGGAATAGATAAGGTTTCTTTTAATCCAATAATTTCCCTTTTAATATTTTCATTCTCTTTTTGAATAACTTCTAGGTCATTATAGATTTTTTTCTTTGAACATGATCATGTATTTCTTGTTTTCTTGTTTTAAATTCTTACATTATTGTTCAATTTTAGATAAATAATCAAAAACAGACTTAAATCACATTTCTTGATATTCATAATTTTTGGAAAATAAATATTTCATTATCATATTTGTGCTTTATCAGTTTAGAATCAGAAACCCTTTTCTCTCCTATATTTCTTAAAGTAGAAACTTTTGGTTTTTCATTTTTTCATTAATTTTATTATATTATCTTTTCAATTATTTATATATATAATCCATTCCCAAAATATCCTTTTTAAAATTTTCATTTTTTTTATTTAATTATTTGTCTTCAGTTTCAATATCAGACTCATAACCTGAACTAGAATTAGAATCCATTCATATATCATTCATTATTGTTTCCTTAAATAATATATTTTCTTATTATTTTTCACTATAAAAATAATAATTTCTAAAGTATAAATCCCCCATGAGACTCCACATAGCATGATATTCATGTTTTAAACCATTTTTGTTTTTATTTTCTTTATATTATAGTTTTAATTTTAGAAAATATGATTTTTTGTATCCCTTATTCCTGCACTTATAGCGTATTTATTTGGAAACATTTTATTTACTACTATTACCTTTATTACTTTCCTTTCTATAATCATTTTGATGATATCTTTTAGTATGCTTCTTCGAACCTTTATTTCTTTTCATGTACTTATAAAAGTATTCAATAAAATTTTATATTTCATCTTTCTCACTTTTCTACAACACTGAATCAGGGGAATTGGAAGAAACATTCATAGTATATTTAAATTTCATACCTTTCCTTGTATCATGTTCATCATTATTACCATTATCAAACTCTGGATTTTATAGAAGATGTGATCCTGTTAGTTCATCCATTTAATACGTAGATAAATCCTTACTTTCTTCAATTGCAACATTCTTTGAATGACACATTTTAAGTAGGGATATAAGTATTATTTTGATAAGAACTTCATTCTTCATGGTTTCCATTAGTACAACTATGAGTTTTACAATTTTAGTGAATCTTTTTTATATCTAAATGATACTCTCTTGATCATTCATTCTAAATTATTGAAAACCATCTCTATTAATGACCATATATGTTCTATGTAACTTATCAGTTCCTTGATAAGTGACTTTTAAAGTCATTTAGATATCAGACGCAGTTTTACATAATAAAATATGGCTATAAATAATTCTACTTAAATGATAATATAGTTAATTCATTAATTAATATATTAGAATGGATTTTATAGCATCATTTTTAGATATAGTGTTTAAATCTACCTTAGTAAATTTATAAGATTTTGAAATGATAGCCCAAAATTCAAGATCTATATTTTTTTGAAATGACTCTATTTGGTCCTTCTAGTATATATAATCACTTCCATTGAAATGAGGTGATATAATGTAATTCAACAACTCAAATTTATGACCTTCCATAATAAAGTAATGGATATTTACTTAGAAAGTTAGGTCTATGATAATGGTTAGTAAAAAAGATAATGAAGTGGTAATCACCAACCAAATCTATTAAAGGAGACTCCTCTAATATCAATTGTTAGGTCAGTGTGATATGGAAAGATATACTAGAGGAGGTTAAATAGTCCTTTTTAAAATTTTAAAAATATTATAATTATCATAGTACCAAACAATGCATGATGAACACAAATAGTGCATCAGAAAATAAAACAAAGATCACATGATATTTTTATAGTAGTTTGGATCACTAATATCCTACTCTACACTTCAGTATTTTCTACTAGGTGATAAAACTAGTATTCACTAAGAGACTCACTTTTTTAGGGAGTGATAAATCTATTATGGACGTAAATTTTTCTCACCTAGTGGTATCACCCAATTATAGATGTACCTTTTTCTCACCTAGTAGTATAACCCAACTGACTTTTATAGGATTCATAATCCATAAACAACCTAATTTTTGTTTGGGAGTCAAAACCCAACCTTCCTTTTGAATAATATTAATAACCTAGTGATAAGTATTTTGGATTGGAAAATCTTAAACCAACTAGAAAGTAATAAATAAAATATTAATAGAATACAACAATGAAAAACAAAAAATAAATTAAGAATAGTAGTTGGGAAGATGAAGATGATGAATGTCGATGAAACTCAAGAACTTCAATAACTTCAATAGTAGATGATCAAAAAATTAATTCTCTCATGACTTCACAAATGAAATAGTAGTAGTAGTAGGGATTCACCACTTCTCAATTCTCATATGAATGTCACAATTTTCTATATCTCTTTCTTATTTTGAATAAACTATATTGAATTTTTTTTTAAATCCCCATTAATCTTATTTCAAAGGATAATCTCTCATCATTAAATCCATGATCTTTATGAGTATAAAGGATCATCTAAATGAACAATCATAGTATGCCAAATTATAAAATAATAAACATGAAAATATACTTGTTACCTGTTATTTGAAATATCATGCTCATTATAAGAGAAGTATATTTATATTTTATTATAAAATTAAATATTCAAATATATCCAAGATTTCCATTTATTCATGAAATTAGCTACACGGTTATCAATATTCCATATCAAAATAAGATATCTTTCAATCATCTATGTCTCACAATCAGCTACGTCACACAATCAACTATGTGGTTGAAATAACGATGTGATTCTGTCCAAAATGCCTATGTGATTCGGATACGTGGATCATCACTAAGAACACCAATGTCATAGATTTCGCTACGTGACTGAAATCGAATGTGTGGATTCAGTGCATGTAATCGTCTTCAATCTATGGAAAGATTCATATATATATATAGTGAAATTTTGTGAATTTTGATTCTTTATACATGCTCCAATGCTTCATGGTTAGTTTAGAGTTTATGATAGGTTGAGAATAATACTCATGGTAACTTCAAGAGGAATATTAGTATAATGTTGTGGTATCTTCACACGATAGGTTCAAGGATTCCATGTCATAGGTTGGGTCATGGTAGGTTCAAGTGACTGTAAGATATATATTCAAGTGACCACAAGATATATATACAAGTCGCTGCAATATGTTTATGCAAGTGACCACAAGATATATATTCAAGTGATTGTAAAATGTATATTCAAGTGACTTCAAGAAATATATTCAGGTTACCGTAAGATATATATTCAAGTGACTGTATGAACAAAATATAAGTGACCACATGATCAAAATATAAGTGACTGTATAAACAAAAATAAGTGATTGTAAGAAAAAAATTTAAATGACCATGAGATAAAATATAATTTACCTCATGGATAAAATATAATTTTTAAAATATAAAAATGTAAAATGTGCGAAATTTTAATATAAAAAAAATTAAAATATAAATAACTAATTAAGAGGTATTTTAATTTAATAAAATTATTAAAATAACAAAATTCAAACTTTCTAACACTAACAGGTTATTTATCATTACACTTCAATAAATATATATTTTTATGTAAATATATACATCCAACATTAATGAATGATAAAATAGATATTTCCTTTTATATATTATGATTCATTTCATATTCTTAAACTCTTTTAATAATACTTAAAACCCCAACAAAAGAACATATCTACCATATCATATATGATAAACTGCCAGATCATCCTTATATATGTTTCACATTCAAGGGTTCTACTAACTCATTACATCATATGTAAATCATTTCTCATATCTATGTGACCATATGATAAAACCCTAAAAATCAAATCTTTTAGTGAGTAATATCTATAAAGTAAGGAAGTTTGAATAATGGTGAGATTTAGAAATCATATTCTTAACTTTCAACTACTTGACCATACTCAAACTCCTTAACTTTACAACATCAAATGTTAGGATGTCTACTTTTGTCTACTTAGATCTTTTTCTAAGTGAATTATCATTATATTTATAACTTTTTCCATCAAAACTTTTCCTTGAAATGATATAACTACTTTCATTATTATTTACTAGCACGTCCTAAACTCTTTTAAAATAAAATTAAATTTACTTTATTTCCATAACTAATGTAACTATTTACATTCATATTTACCTCCATATCCTAAAAATATTTTAGGATGTCAATTTTAATTCAATTTTTAAATTTCAATGGTAAAAAAATTTATGTAATAGTGTTTTTACTTGTTCATGATAATTAAATGTAACACTTTAAATTTTTTTTCTTTGTCATCAGATATCCTAAACTCTTTATAGTATAAAGTGAAAATTCATTTTAATTTTATATCGATAAAATTTATTTTTTAAATATTGGTATTCACTTTGTAACACCTCTAGTTTTAGGTACTTTACCACTATCATAATTTATTTTGAAGTTATATGACACTTAGGTTGGGTTTTAAGAGTTTTGGGATGGTTTTGGGGAATTTTGGAAGGTGTTTAAAGGGAAAATTATTTGATAATAGTTGGGGGAAACCATTTACTATCTACAAGAAACCATGAAAGTGGTTGTATGATTCACTAATAAAGTGAATGGTTGGTTTATTGTTTGTCCAAACCATGCATGTACACAAGAGAAACCATATGATATGGTAGTATTTGAACAAAATCATGAGCATGATTCATTCACATTTTTTCAAACCATATGGCTCCCTAGGTAATTTAAAGTAACATGATCATTGTTGGTGCATGGTTTTAAAAACCATGTAGCATATCTATGTGACTCCTTGGATGATTTCTAGTACTATGTGCATAGTTGGTGCACAATTTGATAGACTATGCAGCCTAACCATGTGATGTGAATTAAATACTCTGAAAATTAAAGTTTAACTCAATCTAAAGAACCAAAATTCTCATTTTTATTTTCCTTTGTTAGTATCTAAAACTCATATCCTTCCATAAGGTCTCTTGGTGATTCTTTTTGATCTATAAGTATGTTTTCATTAATCAAAGTGTGTTGGATCTCTAGAATCAGTGGTATGTCCTTGTTCTTTCTCATTTACTCTAGGTCTACTTATATTCTCTCTCATGGAGAAATAGATATAATATATTATGGATAGATTTATATTTTATGATGTGTATTTTTATGAGATCCTATTGGATCTATTAAAGGTAATAATTTTCAAGTCTATATCTAGAGGTTTCATTTTCCATTCCTTATTTTCTTTAACTATTGTGTGGTTGGGGACGTCTCTTCCACTTGAATTATTCTAAAACTTAATGGATTTATGTTTATATCACTCTCTCTTTTTTTGTAAATTTTACTTGGTTTTAGAACCAAAATATTTGGTTTTGAAATTTTTCACCTAAGGTGTTTGATAAATTGTTTTAAGAAATGGTTTTCAAAGAAATGGGTTTTTTAGGACTTAGCATGTGTGGTTGGTGTGAGTTTAGGAAATCGTATTGGTGGGTCCTTGTTGGTTTGGACTTGGGATCAATGACAAAGTGTAACATGGGATCCCATTAGGTGATGAATTGATGATGGGATGGGTCATTGCTCATGATTATTGGGACTTTAATTGGTCTTTCATGGGTATGTGATTGTATAACATGAATGGGTATGTCGAGTGGAAATGAATAATGAATAATATATTTAGTTTAATTATTCTCCTTAAATTTTTTATATTATAGAAAAATGTTTTGATACACTCATATTATATTTTTTATAAATTTGAACTAACGTTTTCTTCTTCCTAGTGGTCTGTATTGGGAAGCCTTTAGGTATTACCTACTGAGTTTTATAATCTCTCCCTGTTTGGGAACTTTTGTGTGTTTTCAGATGTTGTGTATTGATATATAGGTAAAGTCATGGTGTTGTAATTATCTAGTGATACATAATGATGTAATGGTCTTGGGAATTATATTTTGAGATTGTATATTTTTTGGGTGATGCTTAGGTTGATGTGACATCAGTTTCATTGAGTTTGGTTTTCCTTTTTGAGTTAGTGTTGTACCTTTTTATTCTATCTGCCACTCTGATATTACTTCTATTTTGATTTTTCTTGTATTAATTTACATATATCATATATAATTGTTATTATTTTTATCATATTCAATTGGTTTTTCTTATCTTATAATCATCCCCTAATGATTTTGTATTCCTTATAACTTATTGTTGGCCTCTGGTGTCCTAGGGAAATCACTTGTGGTTATTAGAACCTCCACCTCTTCCCAAGGTAATGGTTTAGGGGTGGGATATTAAAAATGGAATCATTATTGGATGTTATGTCATATTGGGATGTAATAAAGGAGATATAAATGCAAAAAAATGAAATATATATCATAAAAATACATATCTAACCTCTTTATATTGAAATTAATGTTTCCAGGGTGGTCCAAGTACAAAAGTGTTCTATGACACTTCAAGGCGTGTTGTCATCTCATCTTTGTGGGTTTAGTCGATGGGTGTATTATATCATGAATTAATAGTAAGACATACAAATATGATTACATTGATCATATTATGTTTGGTCATTTTTTGAAATTATTTTGGATGATTATTCCTTTTAATGATTTGGAATTATCAATCATTCTTTTTAGGAAAGGTTCTTGGTTGTTTATATGTTTTTGTTGTGCTATTTAGAGAATGGAATCAGTTTGATGATTGGGGAACCCATGAGAGGAAGTGGATAAGAATGTGTTTAATCCTAAACCATAAGTAAATCATACACTCTTCTAGAGAATAGTACATTCATTTCATGTTTTGGATAGAGGAAATCATAACCCATAACCATCCCATAAAAATTCATCCATGGAATTTCATAATTTTAATCCGCTGATCTTTCTAGAAGATTTCTGACTAGAAAATATGGAGGAATGTCTAGGGAAGATAAATCAATTTTTTTATTTATTAAAAACCCAATAGGAATAGAAAGTGAAGATATTGGTTTTTATGTTGTAGGATCATTCTAGGAAGTGGTGTGATATTATTTTCCAGACTAAACAAGACTGAGAATTGACATGTTCACTCTTTGAGGTATTTTTAAACAAAAAATTATAACCCCATACCATCAAGACCATAAGGATGATATATTTCTTTAATCTAGGGCATGAAATTCTATCTGTGATGGATTATGTAACTCAATTAATGATTTTAATGAATTTTTCTCTAGAATTTACCTCTAGTGAGAACTTGAATATGAGGATCTTTGAGGTGGGGCTTTGACCTGATATATGCTCTAGGTTGGTTTTCCTTGGTATTGAAAACTACATTGAGATTGTGAATATTTTTATGGTAGTGGAAAAAGATATATTGGGAATCTATGTTGGGGAAACAAATTTACCTACATAGTTACAAGTGGGAACTTCTATATAGGGAATAAGTAGAATAGGTAGAATTACTCTCAAGTAATCAAAGCACTATGAATATAACACCTCAAGCCCAGAATCCTAAAGTCGGTGCATTATTTTACTACATTGGAATGATTACAAGAAATAAAATCCTAGAGGAATGGTCAATTTAGTAGTCTTGGTAAACCATATACATATATGGGTCTTGAATTACAAATGAATACTCTAATTACCACATAATTTTTATTTCTTCTGAGGGTAACATTATTTCATCTAGTGTATCATTTCATAACTTTCCTAGTATACTTATTGGATTCCTGTGGAAGGAAATTAATAAGGGTGAACTCAAATGATCAGTAAGGGTAAGTACAATTGAAGAAATAATAAATTAATTAGAATAAATCTATATAGAAATTCTAATAACTGAAAACACATGACATTTAAATAATTAGACAAGGCATAATCAATATGGAAAGGTAAATAGTTGAAACACATTCCATTTAAATAGTCACAAGATCTAGGAAAATTAACCATGAATATTATATTAGTTTAATAATCACATGGAAATTAATAAATAAGCCCACAATTATTGAATGCATAATGTTGGACATCTGAAACATATTGTCAAGGCCTCATCCAAGACATCTAAAAATAAATGGATAAGGCCTCAGCCGAATCTGTATCAAGTTTTTTTATAAGACCTACCGATGCATAAAGGGTATATAGCGGGGCCCACCCATCACTTACTAAGCCTGATACATTTATCATATGAAAAGGATAAAACATAAACAACATAAACATTCTTATTGAAAAACTAGCATACAAAATGTTAATACTTTAACCATAAACCATGAATGGTATCAAAATTGAACATCAACAGTCAAAGAGATCATAAACCCTTCAATAAAATATGGTAGATGGTGTCATAATAGGTAAAACTCAATGAATTAAAAGATTAAACAAAGGATTTTGACATAGTTGAAGTTACTTTTAAATGATACCATTCAAAAATTCTTGAGTAAAATAATCTTTAAACATTCTAAAGTGTCCCATAACACTTTGAAACATTTAAATCATAATCCCTATAAAGTAATACCATTAAATGAAACTTATAATTATAATAATGATATTAATGATATGATATATAAAAGGGTATTACATACACCACACATAATGAATAAGTGGTGAACAAAACATATATATCACAGAAGTAAAAATGAAATGAGAAAATATGTACCACTTTGTAATAATTTGATTAAAAGGCCAGAAATTTATAAAATAAAATATTTTATTTTAAAATAACATTGTAAAAATTTAAAGTAATATTTAAAACATTAGGGATTCATGATGACATAATATTTCATTCATTCTCTATAAGTTAAAAAATATTCCTTTTACTTTTGTAAGAAAATTCATAAAGTACCTTGTTTTGGAAAATGATAGGAATATTACTTTTAAATATTTTTATCAAAAGTTAAAAGTGGGTAAAATGAATTTAAAAAATCCTTATATAATATTAAAAACATTTTTGAAAACATTTTTGGATTACATTAACTTGGATGAGAAATATTCCCTAGTGGAGACTTAAATGAAAACAATCCCAAATAATGATGAGATTGTGAAATAAGCCCTTACTACTATATAATCAATAGAATAATATGCCACATTAAAGATATAAAATTATATAGATATTAAAGTATCATTATATTCATAATAATATTCATAAAATACATTCATGGTTAGTATATATACCACAAAAAAGAAATAAGTAGTGTTTAAGGCATGTGTCCCATAGAAATAAAAGTGAGACACAAATCTCTTACTACTTGAGTAACTTTCGAATCATGAGATACATGAAATAATAAAATCAATTGAAACTTATAATATCATAAAATAAATTAAATTCATGATATAACATGTCATATTTCAGCATATACACCATATGAGATAAACAAGTGGTGAATATGTCAATTATTTCATAGATATAAAAAGTGAGATGAAATTCCCTTACCCTGTGTTTCCTTTTGTGTGAACATGATTTACCTAATATATAATGGTTTAAAACATGTTATTAATTTATAAAATAACCATTTTAATATTTATTATATCTTATATGATCCTCTTATATCATTTTATCACACGCTTGTTAGTAATATTTCATTATTACCCTTGTTTCAGGTGTTAATTGCTTCATTTTCCTATGTATGTTTTGTCGTGTAAGTATTGTTTCTTATTCATATGATATATTTATTTCATATAAATAATTATATTATGCTTATATATATTATATTTACTCATAATATACATTTTTATAATCATTCTTGAATAGTTAACATGGAGAATGAATCTCTTTGTGTCGTGGAGACGGTAGGTCGTACGTACGCATGAGCGATGGTATCATTCTCTTAATGGTAAATTGGTAAAGAATTGAATGGTATATTAATTATAAATAATAAAAATAATGTAATATTTATTATTTAAATCCATTATATTCATCATTATACCCATCCAAATAAATTGGAGATGAAAAAATTACACCACAATGTGGAGACGGTAGGTCGTACATACGTACAGATGGTGATATTATTTTTCATAGGAGAGATAAAAAGAAGAATATGGTTTTCCATAATCATAATAACATATCATTAAATATATTATTATTTAGTTATTAATTTAGTATGTAAAAAATATAGGAAGATGAATTATAATAATAGATGAACTTAAATGAATTGGTAAAATAATTACCTCTTATTCGGTGGACTTCCTTTGGATCTCCTCTTAGGGACACTAGGGTTGGTATTTTTAGAATACCAAGACCTCAATAACTTAACTAATAATGTTAGGAGGATAAATTTTTAGGGTTTTTTAGAGATATAAGGCTCAAAGTGGTGTGAGTAAGTGAAGTAGTAGGTTCCTTTTTATAAGAGAGGGGATGGGCACTCTTGGAATCATTTAAAATATTAAATTAATATAAATTGATTTTTGATTTTAAATATATCCAAAGTAATTTATTTAAAATATAATATGATTATGGGTATAAATAATATCAAAAAATTATTTGTATACATTTTTAGGTCCAAATATTAACCTTATCTTTTGTCTTTAACCCTTAGTTAAACCCTCTCTTACCGTGACAACTTGTTTTTTTACTCTTTATGGTAAATATAGTTACTATAAAATTTTAAAAGAACCCCAAATGTAATATTTATGAAATATTTAACCCTATTCTATTCATTTCAATAAATTTTATATTTTTATGAATTTTATATCAATTAATAAAATATTATTTATTTAAAGTATCATTTATGTCAATTTTGATATTATTCATTATTTATTATTTTAATATCATAAAAACATCATATATTCAAACAAAAACTTATAATATATCAATAACATGTCTAAGTTATCTATAAAATTCATGGATTCCATTAATTATTTAAAATTATATTTATTTTAATATTTTTAATATCATTTATTTGATATTTCCATTAATTAAACAATTACCGCATCATTATTATGCAAGCCTTTAGTTAAATTATTTCTTCCATGAAAATTAAAATTAAATTATCATTAGGATGATAAATTTATTATATTTTAAATGAATACTTATACTCAAATTTATATTCTGTATAACCATGTATTAAGATTGCAATATTTATTAAAAAATCATGAGTGTGACATCTTTAACTTATCTTTAAATAAAATAATATAAATGTCATATTCTTACCGAAGTGGATTAAAAAGTTATAATTTCTGACTATGGTTGCTTTAGGTCAAAAAAACTTATCCAATTAACTTAGGACAACTTTTAGGGTAATTTTATAATATTGTAATATTATTTTTACCTTTAATTACCTGATTTACCCTAAACTATGGTAAATAACAATTTACTAAAGTTAACATTCATAATATCCAAAAATAAATTTTATCCTATTACACTCCAAATATCATAATTATAATAGCTTCTTATGTCTATTTTTCAAATTCAATTCACACAAGTGGCTAAATTAGGTTTAACACTAATCCCACAAATGTGGCAAGAAGTTGGGTAAAAGGAAACGTTCTAAAGTTCCATAAGTTTTTATATATAATTTCATTATAAAAATGATTCCAATAACCTAAATTGGGTTAATATATATATTATTGATCTATTTTGACTTTAAAAATAAATTTAAATTACAATAATTATTTAAATGAAAAGTCAGTTTTTAACTACAATGCATTTATTTTCACTATTCATCAAAAAATGAAACTTATCAGAGAAATGCCAAAAATTAAACCAAAGTAAATTTTTATACTCTTATTTAAAATAATAATTTTATTTTTTTTAAATAGAATATATAAAAGTGTCAAAAAATTTATTTAAAATAGGTTTGTCATTAAAATGATGTAAAATTACCTTTTAGAAAAATATTGGTTTTTATACAAAAAAATGGGTTTGCTCGTATCTTATGGTTATAAAATTTATTGGATGAATATCAAAAATATTTTATTAAATATATAACATATACATTTTATTAATATCATTCACTAATTGTAATTAATTAAATTTATTAAGACAAAATGACTTTGTGAGTATAAAAATAGTTATTTATAAAAACATTTCCTATATGTTCAGTTGGTTCCAATATTCATTTCTAATTATTTTGTATCCATTGAATTCAATAATATATTTTCATAATTTAGTTAATACTGTTAATAATTTCCAACTTAACGTCTAGGTTATATCTTATTATTATTAAATAATAATATTTTAATAATATATTGTCGTTCAGTAAAATCGGGCCTTACCTATAATGAAAGACAACTCATTATTGTGTGTAGAGTAAACTTAACATAGTGTTTTGTATAAATAAATCTAGAAATAAAATTTCATTTATTCAAAAACAAAAATATTGTAAAGTATCAGGGTATTACATTCACTTCTCCTTCAATAAATTATGTCCTCACAATTTGAAATTGGACTTTGAAAATAAAAGGTTGATGCTTCAAAATTTCTTTGTGGGAAACCCACATAAAAAATTGGGTTTATAAAACATCTTCTTAATAATATAGAAAGGGAAATAAGAATTTCACCACAAAATTAGACTTTTTAATCGGATAACATTGCTGGTAAGTGAAAACTTGGACATGGAAGAGAAATCTAACTATGATGTTCTGATAGAGAGTGATAGAGAACATGGTCATCAGAATGTACACCATCACAAAACTATAAATCTGTGATGGGTTTAAGAGACCATTGATTTCCTGATAATAGAATTAAACTAACAATGTTTTTATTCTAAAATAATTTTCCTAGAGTTAAGGAATTCATTTAATTCTTATACATAAGGAAATATACTTACTTGAAAAGTAGAGTTTCATCCTTTAATCAATTTTTACCACAAACTTATATTTTTTTCCAAACAATGAGTATTTAAGATGATTTTTTTTCATTCCTGAAGAATTAAAATAAAATTATATGGATCAAAAAATCCACAAAAGTATAAATATTTATTCCTCCTATTGTTATACATTAACCAATACCAAAATTTTTAAGATAATATAAGAAAATTTCCCCAAAATAATAAACCATTATTTGATAAAAAACAATTTTAATCTTAAAAATTCAATATTAATACCCAATGTTCAACATAGATTATTCATAAAATAACTATCCATCCTCAAAATATTATAGACTAATATTGACAGCCAGAAATTAGAAATATTTGATCATACAGTATTCAAAACAACACCAATCATTATTAACTTCTTATAGAAAAACTTTAATTTCTAAAATCACATAATCTCCAATACATGATAACCATTTCCATAAATAACCTGAATGATAGAATGCATAATTTTGGACATCTTAAACATATTTTTGAGGCCTCATCCAAGACATCTGAAAATAAATGGATAAGGCCTCATCCAAATCTGTATCTATTTTGTCTCATGAGACCTATCGATGCATTGAGGGTCTATAGTAGGCTCCACCTGTCACATACTAATTCCAATACATTACTCATATTAAAATGGTAAAACAAAAACAACATAAGAATTTGTATTTAAAAAATAACATAGGAAATGTGAATAACTTAACCATAAACCATAAATGGTATCAAAATAGAACATCCATAGTCAAACTGATCATAAAACCTTCAATAGCATATTTTAGATGGTATAATAAGAGATAAACATAAATTAAGTACAATATTAAATAAAGGATGTTGACATAGTTGAAGATACTTTTAAAATATACCATTGAAAATTTCTTGAGAAAAATAATCTTTAAATATTCCAAAGTGTCTCATACCACTTTGAAACATTTAAATCATAATCCCTATGAAGTAATAACATTAAATGAAACTTATAATGATAATAATTATATTAATGATATGATATATCAAATGGAATTACATACACCACACACGGTGAATAAGTGGTGGAAAAAAAACATATATCTCATAGAAGTAAAAGTGAGATGAGAAAATCTTTACCACTTTGTAATCATATATTTAAAAGGACGTGAATTTATAAAAGAAAATATTTATTTGGAAATAATATTATAAAAATTTAAAGTAATATTCAAATCATTAGGTTGTCAAGATGATGGAAAATTCCATTCATTCTTTATAAGTTAAAAAGACATTCCTTTTACTTTTGTAAGGTCATAAAGTAACTTGTTTTGGAAAATGATAGGAAGATTCATTTTAAAGAATTTTGTAAAAAGTTAAAAGGGGGTAAAATGACTTTAAACAATACTTGAATAAGATTAATAACATTTTTGAAAACATTTTTATAAAACTCTAACATGGAAGATAAATATTTCTCTGTGGAGACTTAAACAAAAACATTCCTAAATAAGGATGAGATTGTGAAATAATACCTAACCACTTTATAATCAGTAGGATCATATGCCCTTTGAAATATAGAAAATTATATTGATATTAAAATATAATTATCATCATAATAATACTCATGAAATAAATTCATTATCAGTATATACACCACACAAAATAAATAAGCAGTGTATAAGGAATGTGTCCCATGAAAATAAAAGTGACACAAAAATTCCATACTACTTGAGTAACTTTTGAATCATGAGATAAATGAAATAATAACATTAATTTAAACTTATAATATCATTAAATAAATAAAATTAATGATATAACATGTCATAGTTTAGTATATACACCACATAAGATAAACCAGTGGTGAATATGGAAATTATCTCACAAATATAAAAATTGAGATGAAATTCCCTTACCTTACGTTTCATTTTTATGTGAAATCACTTTAACCTCATTTATAATGGATTAAATAATTTATTTAATTTATTTAATTTATTATAGAACCATTTAAATATTTATGATATATTATTTTATACTATTATATCATTTTATCACCCTCTTATTAGTAATATTTCATTATTACCCTTGTTTTGGATGTTAACTACTTCATTTTCCTATGTATGTTTTATCATGTAAGTCATATTTCTTATGCATAGGATATATTTATTTCATATCCATAATGATATTAAGTTAATATAAATTATATTTACTCATCATATAAATTTTTATAATCATTCTTTAATGGTTAACATGGATAATTAATCTCATCGCATCGTGGAGACGGTAGGTCGTACGTATGCACGAGTGACAGTATCATTCCCTTAATGGTAAAGTGGTAAGGAATTGGATGGTATATTAATTATACAGAATAAATATCAAGACATTTTTATAATTTATATCCAATATATTCATAATTATACCTATCCAAATAAAATTTTGATGAAAAACAAATTACACCACAATGTGGAGACGTTAATTCGTACGTACACACTCATTGTGATATTATTTTTTGTAGGATGGATAAAAGGATTAATATGGTTATCCCATAATAATAATAACATATAATAATATATATGATACTTTTTTTGTTAGTTTATTATGGAAACAATATATTAAGAGTAAGTAGAAGAATAAATTTACTTAAAGAAATTGATAAAACAATTACCTCTTCTTTGGTGGACTTCCTTTGGATGTTCTCCTAGGGACACTAGGGTTGGTATTTTTAGAACACTAGGATCTACATAAATTAACTAATAATGTTTTGAGGATAAATAGTCAGGTTTTAGTATATCTAGAAGGCTCAAAGTGGTGAGAATAAGTGAGGGAGGAGGTTTCTTTTTATAAGAGAGGGTAGGGGCACTCTTGGAATGTAACACCCGAGACTTTTATGTTATATAAATCATCAAAGGAATCTTTTTCTACACAACACTTGCTTGGCTTGCTTTACACGCAATCGTGACCTTCCTCGATAGCTTGCGTCGTACGCAATACCGAGTTTCACTAAACAACAATATGCTATTAAAACTAGCCGTTATGAATAGTAATAACCACTTTTTGAAATTTTATAAATTTTATTTTTCAAAATGGACTTCATTTTTGGACTCAGAATATCGAAATTAGCCTAGGGTGAAATTTTGGTATTTTTCTGAAAAATTTCAATTTTTGATGAATAGTGAAACCACTAAGTGGTAGGTTAATAACTGAATTTTGCATAAAACTTAATTTTACCGCTTCTGTGAATGGAATTTCGAAAATCCGAGAGACACGGTTAATATCAAGGACTAAAATGTGGTTCAATGAGATGAAAATAATTTTTTGGTGAATAGTAACTTTTTACTTTTTTTTTTACCGCGGTTAATAGTAAATAGGGTAACTAAGGGTAAATATGATATTACTATTACCCTAACACATGTCATAATTCTATTGGACAAGTGTAATTCGACCAAAAACAAACTTAGGAATAAAATATGACCATTTAGGCCCACTTGGATTAGATTAGGACATTTATTATTAATTTATTTAAACAAGGGTTAAAATAGTTAAAATCAAAGTTTAATAAGTAAATCATTTTTAATATGGGGTTATACATAAGATAAATTCGATTGTAAATATTCATTAGAAAGCTAAAAAGATTTCCTACATGATGGTATTTTATTTGTAATTTTTAGACATCAAATAATTTAATTTATTTATGACACAAATATGATGCGGTAATTATCTTATTAATGAAATATTGACAAAATTGATAATATAAATACCAAAATAAATGTAATTTAAGACTTTTTATGAATTCCACTAATTTTCTAGGTTACTATGATATATTATTGTTGATTTAATCAAATTGGTTCGAACATATAATTCTGTTATGACTTTCACAAAAATCATATATTAAATAGTGTCAAAATTGACACAAAATAGTTTTTAAATCAAATATTATATTATTAATTGTTATTTTATTCCTAAAAATCTAAGGTTCGGCCAAATGACTTAGATAAGGATATATATATTAATAATAAACAATTTGGGGTTCGTTTGGCATGTTATAGTAAGTGTATTAACCATATAGTGAAAGAAAACAAAAAGACACGGTAAAAGTTAAATTAATTAACTTAGAGTTAAATCTAATTGATAAGGTTAAAATAATACCCTAAACTTGTCTACATCTTATTGGTTGATAGGATTTCGACCCATCCCCACTTTAGCTTCGAAATAAGACCCTTTGGAACCATTATAAACCGATTTTGACTTTAATATAAAATAATATTTTGAGATATTCCTAAGGTGCCCCTCTCCTCCCTTATAAAAGGGCACCTCCTCCCCCTCCTCCTCACACCAATTTGAGCACTCAAGCTCGGCCAACCCCTGCCATTTTTCCTTCTCCACTTCCCTAGAATAATCCTAGAGGTCCTGGTTTTCTCCAAAGACCAATCTTAGTTCCTTAAGTGGAGGATTCAAAAAGGCGTTCCAAAGAAGAGGTAATATCCATTACCGATCTTTTCAATTTCTTTCTTCTTCAACTTCTTCTTCTTTAGTTGTTTCATGATAAAGTAATAACATCAGTATTACTTACATACTGATATGTTATTATAAATATGAAACAACCCTAATTCACCTTCTATCCATCCTACGGAAAAATGAAATCACCGCGCGTGCGTACGTACGGAATACCGTCTCCACGCCGTGGTGTAATCTATTTTCCACCATCACCTTACAAGGATGGGTATAATGGTGTAATCAGTAACTATATATGATTATTATTAAGTAATATTGATACTGAAATAATATATATATATACTCCAATACAATTCCACGATCATAGGAACGATATCATCACTCGTGCGTACGTACGGAATACCGTCTCCACGATGTGATGCGACTCGTTCTACATGATCTTCATTTAATAATGATTATATAAATGAATTGAATGAATGAATATGGTATATACTACACTAATACCATTCTGGAAATGAATTATCTATAACCTAAAGATAAGAATAAGAATTTATTCGACAAAACACGCATAAGAACAAAAAGTTATAAAGACCCGAGTAACAAGTAACAATGAAATATTACTAAAAAGAAGCTAATAATATGACCATATATGATCTCATATCAATATGTATGATTCTGGAATAAGTCAATAACAGTATTTAAACCATTATACAGGAGCTTCGGACACGAACAAAGCAAATCGGACCTAAGGTAAGGGAAATATCACAATCTCATTTTTATCCGAGATTGTTTATTCGTAAGTATTTACTGGGGTGTATTTTATCATCCACATCCATGTTCCCTCAATATGTAATATTGTTTCCATCCACTTGAAATAGTTTAAATCCAATTTTACCCTTAGGTGAGTTTTTAGTAAAGAATATGAAAGGAATATTTTGTCGTTTTTCCGTACGAGGTACTTTTTGACTTTTCCAACAAAAGTACGAAGAATGTTTTTTTTAACTTATACGGCATGAATGGATTTTTAAAACATTACTTCAAAAAAGCTTCCTTTACAAGTTTTCAAGTTTATTTTTAATCAACTTCTTTTATTTTAAAGTTGTATGACATGTTATGAAAGGAAAAATGTTTTTGAAGAAGAAAGGATATTTTCCTCAAGAATTCAATTCAAGTGTTTTATCAAAATTATTTTCCATCTAAGATAATAAAGGGTTCTGTTTCTATCCATATTTTTACATTGGTTTGACTATGTTGTGATGGAATTATGTTTATGAATTCCTTTATCATATATGAATTTATTTATGATGTCATGATGTTTCAAGAATCCCATTTTTGTTATATGTGTTATGCGATGATGTATGTTTTATGATTATGTGGCACACATAAGAAAGGATTCATTATAAGATGGGTGGGACCTATATCTCCCTCCAATGCATTGGGTAATGATTTTATATCTCATGAGATAGACATGGCTGGAACGGAAGGTTATTTCGGTTCAGTGATACAGGACTGAAACGAGGAGTGAACTCGGTTCAGAAAGGGACTTTGTCCACTAAGATAGTCTTGGAAATGAGTCATGACTAACAAGAAATGATTTTCCATGATTATGTGTGCATGCCACAAAGATTCAAGTTTTATGTTATGATTATGGTAATCTCATTTTCACTTCTATGATTTATTCCATGTTAAGATATTATGATCTCTTTTGCAGGTTTTAATTTTCAAAAAGATATGATATGATTTTTATTTCCTTTATTTGCCCTTGCTGAGCATTTGAGCTCACCCTTTTATGTTTTCTTTTCCCCAGGCCAGGAAGATGGATATTAAGTAGGATATGCTAAAAGGGACCCTAGATATGATGAAATAAATGGGAGACACTGTAGAAGATTTATGAACCAGTTGTTTATGTTTCCCAGTTTCTAAAGACACTATACCTATACGGTCCTTTGTGGTTTTGTCATATGTTGTAATAAGTGTGATTCAATTTTGAAGTATTAACAATGTATGTAAAGTGTGGGTCGTTATAGTTGGTATCAGAGGAAAGGTATAGTCAACCTTTGGAAACTAGGATGTGAAAGCCTTAGTAAGAACCCTAAGGATAAGTCTAAGCATAGAACACAATCTTAGAAATGGCCATGAATAACCTAGGATAAGACCATAAGCATGAAAATTTTATTCTTGAATTATGTGGTTTCCTATTATAATTAGTGTTGCTCACACTATTCTTCTTGGTTTTAGTCAATGGCTGGAACCCGAAGGAACCGTGTTAATGCGGAATGCGATGGGCAATGCAATGATTGTCCCCCTGAGCAACCAAACGATATGGGAGCTGGAATGCAAAATCTTGTAGCCATGCTCACACAACTTTCTCAAGCTATGAATCATGCAGGATTTCCAAACGAACAAAGGAGGGAGCAACATTCTGTTGAATCCTTCATGAGGCAGCGTCCACCATCTTTCAGCGGGTCTACTGATCCATTAGTTGCTGAACAATGGATTAGTACTACTGAAAAGATATTTTCAGTTCTTCAATGTTCTGAGCATGATAAAGTCATCCTAGCAGTGTATCGTTTGGGAGGAGATGCTGATCAATGGTGGAATCTTGTTAAGAATACAAGGCAAAGGGATGAAATTGAGTCTATGGAATGGGACGAGTTCAAGAACTTATTTTTCAATAAGTACTTCCCTCGTATTCTCCGAACAAAGATGGAGAAAGAGTTCCTTGAACTGAAGCAAAGGGATGATGAATCTGTTGGTACCTATGAAGCAAATTTTACCAGACTTGCAAGGTACGCTTCTGGTATTATTATCCAACCTGAGAGTAAGATCGATCGATTCTTTAGTGGCTTAAAACCAAGTCTTCGAAGGGCGTTAGCCATAAGGGACTTCAATAGCTACGAGGAAATCGTTCGATGTGCTCTCAAAGTCGAGATGGAGATTGGAGTAACCCATCAGTCACATGGGTTTGATAAGAAGAGGAAGATGGAATTCAAAGAAAAATCTAAAGAGCACACGGAAAAGAAGATGAACTTTCCCTTATGCTCAAAGTGTGGAAAGAAACATGGAGGGAGTTGTCTTAAAGGGACAAGTAAATGTTTTAAATGTGGAAAGGAAGGTCATCGGGCATTTGAATGCCGTGATAATGGGAAGAAGATGTCTAATGATGCAAACAAAGGAAGGGATACACAGAATGAACCTGCTACACTTCAATGTTTCAAGTGCAAGGAGATGGGGCATTATGCCAATCAATGCCCAAATCCAAGGGTTGATGATGATGGTCGACGTCAACAAACTCTTAAGTCTAAAGAAAAAGGAAAGTCACATGCAATTTCTATCAGCGATGTGGAGTACGATAACGATGTGGTGAAAGGTACACTTACCATCCACTCTAAAGTAGCAAATGTTTTATTTGATTCTGGATCCACCCACTCTTTTATTTCTGAAAAATTTTCTAAGGGTATCACCGTATTACCTCAACAATTAGATGTTGAGTTAGCTGTGACAACACCCAATGGCACATCAATCGCATCAGAAGTTTATAATTCTTCTCCGATCGAAGTTTGTGGGAAAGTGCTTCCTGCAAATCTTGTGATCCTTCCTTTAGTGGAATTTGATGTGATTCTTGGCATGGATTGGCTTTCTCTACATAGAGCTCATATCAATTGCCAAAGAAGGGAAGTCACATTTCATATTCCAGATCAACCTACGATCGTCTATCAATGCAAGGATGAACATAACCTTCCAGTGGAAATTTCTTCCATCTTATGGGTATTGATTCCACTAAATGAAGGTTATTTATCTCAAATAGTTGGTGAGAAACTCACGATTAAGAATATGCCCATTGTACGGGAGTTTGATGATGTCTTTCCGGAGGAATTACCGGGTCTTCCACCAAATCGTGAAGTTGAGTTTTCAATAGAACTCGTACCGGGTGCTTTGCCTATTTCAAAGACACCTTATAGAATGGCCCCAATTGAGTTGCAGGAATTGAAGAAGCAACTCCAAGAGAATCTTGATAAGGGATTCATACGCCCTAGTGCGTCACCTTGGGGAGCACCTGTTCTATTTGTTAAGAAGAAAGATGGATCAATGAGACTCTGCATTGATTATAGAGAACTTAACAAGATCACTATCAAGAACAAATATCCTCTCCCACGCATTGATGACTTATTTGACCAACTACGCGGAGCTCAATACTTTTCCAAGATTGATCTTCGTTCAGGGTATCATCAATTAAGGGTCAAAAGGGAGGATATACCAAAGACGGCTTTCCGTACAAGGTATGGACACTATGATTTATAGTGATGCCATTTGGTCTTACTAATGCCCCTGCTATCTTCATGGATCTAATGAATAGAGTCTTTAGAGACTATCTTGATCAATTTGTGGTAGTCTTTATAGACGATATTCTTGTCTATTCAAAGAGCAAGGAAGAGCATGAAGATCACTTGAGAATTATATTGAAGACCCTGAGAAAAGAGAAGCTTTATGCCAAATTTACCAAGTGTGAATTTTGGCTTCAAAAAGTTGCATTTTTGGGTCATATAATCTCAAAAGAGGGGATATCTGTGGATCCAGCAAAAACAGAGGTTATCGAAAGATGGTCAAGACCAACAACAGTAACTGAGATCCGAAGTTTTCTTGGTTTGGCTGGTTATTATCGACGTTTTGTAAAAGATTTTTCACGATTATCTAATCCACTCACCAAGTTGACTCGGAAAGGAGTTAAGTTTGTCTGGACAGAGGAATGTGAAGAGAATTTCAAGGAGTTGAAAAGAAGGTTATCCAGTGCACCTGTGCTCACACTGCCTTGTAGTGGAGAAAGGTTTGTGATCTACAGTGATGCATCCAAGAAGGGATTGGGGTGTGTTCTTATGCAAAATGATATGGTGATAGCTTATGCCTCACGACAGTTGAAAATCCATGAGCAAAATTACCCAACACATGATTTGGAGTTGGCTGCGGTAATCTTTGCATTAAAGATTTGGAGGCATTACCTTTATGGTGAAAGGTGTGATATTTATATTGATCATAAAAGTTTAAAGTATATTTTCACACAAAAGGAGCTGAATATGCGCCAAAGAAGGTGGTTGGAGCTGATTAAGGATTATGACTGCTCAATCCATTACCACCCTGGGAAAGCAAACAAGGTGGCAGATGCATTAAGTCGACAAGACCATGCTAGTTTATCCATGATGAGGATTATAAAAGATCCAATATTTATGGATTTACAAAGGATGGATCTTGGAATTATAATGGAAGGGGAAAAATCTTATCTTTCTCAAATGAATGTTCAACCATCTATACATGTGAAGATTAAAGAGGCACAGAAAGAAGATGTCGAGTTACAAAAGAAGGTGAGAAATGTTCCTGAATTCAACCTTGATTGTGATGGAATAATAAAGTTCAGGAATCGGGTTTGTGTTCCTCCCATCCCCGAATTAAAGAAAGAGCTGCTGGATGAGGCTCATAGTTCTTCATTCTCTATTCATCCTGGAAGCACGAAGATGTATAGGGACCTGAAAGAGTACTTCTGGTGGGATGGCATGAAAAGAGATGTTGCTGAATATGTCTCTCGATGCTTGGTTTGTCAACAAGTTAAAGCTGAGAGACAGAAGTCTAAGGGGATGTTACAACCATTACCCATACCCGAATGGAAATGGGAAAACATCACTATGGACTTTGTCATAGGACTTCCTAAAACATCCAAAGGCAATAATGCTATCTGGGTCATAGTTGATCGTCTTACAAAGTCTGCACACTTCATTGCTATTAGAGAGGATTTCTTTCTAGATCAGCTTGCCAGGATATATGTAAAGGAAGTGGTAAGATTGCATGGAGTACCACTTTCTATTATATCTGATCGAGATCCGAGATTTACCTCAAAGTTCTGGCGAAGTCTTCAGCATACTCTGGATACAGAGTTGAGTTTCAGCACTGCTTATCATCCCCAGACAGACGGTCAGTCTGAGAGAACAATTCAAACCCTAGAAGATATGTTGAGAGCTTGCTCTATGGATTTCAAAGGAGGTTGGGATCAACACCTACCTTTGGTGGAATTTTCTTATAATAATAGCTTTCACTCCAGTATTCAGATGGATCCTTATGAAGCTCTCTATGGAAAGAAATGCAGGACTCCAACTTGCTGGGATGAAGTTGGGGAAAGAAAGCTATTAGGACCTGATCTCGTTGATGAAATGGCAGAAAAGGTCAGATCTATTCAACAACACATAAGAGCAGCTCAGAGTCGACAGAAAAGTTATGCCGACAACCGAAGAAAAGACCTAGAGTTTGAAGTGGGTGATAAAGTGTTCTTACGAATATCTCCCTGGAAGAGGGTTATGAGATTTGGAAAGAAGGGGAAGTTGAGCCCTAGATATATCGGTCCTTTTGAAATACTGGATCGTGTTGGGAAGGTAGCTTACCGATTGGCGCTTCCACCGAATCTCTCTCAAGTTCACGATGTGTTCCATGTATCTCTCCTGAGAAAGTACATACCAGATCCTTCACATGTACTCAGCTCAGAAGTTGTACCGCTGGAGCAAGATCTTTCTTATGAAGAACAGCCGATAGAGATTCTGGATCGTAGCGAAAAAGTCCTACGAAACAAGACCACTCGCTTGGTGAAAGTTTTATGGAGAAACCACCAACTTGAAGAAGCTACATGGGAGCTTGAGGATATGATGAGGGAGAAGTATCCTCATTTGTTTGTTGCAAAGTGACGAATTTCGAGGGCGAAATTCTTTTTAAGGGGGGTAGAATGTAACACCCGAGACTTTTATGTTATATAAATCATCAAAGGAATCTTTTTCTACACAACACTTGCTTGGCTTGCTTTACACGCAATCGCGACCTTCCTCGATAGCTTGCGTCGTACGCAATACCGAGTTTCACTAAACAACAATATGCTATTAAAACTAGCCGTTATGAATAGTAATAACCACTTTTTGAAATTTTATAAATTTTATTTTTCAAAATGGACTTCATTTTTGGACTCAGAATATCGAAATTAGCCTAGGGTGAAATTTTGGTATTTTTCTGAAAAATTTCAATTTTTGATGAATAGTGAAACCACTAAGTGGTAGGTTAAAAACTGAATTTTGCATAAAACTTAATTTTACCGCTTCTGTGAATGGAATTTCGAAAATCCGAGAGACACGGTTAATATCAAGGACTAAAATGTGGTTCAATGAGATGAAAATAATTTTTTGGTGAATAGTAACTTTTTACTTTTTTTTTTACCGTGGTTAATAGTAAATAGGGTAACTAAGGGTAAATATGATATTACTATTACCCTAACACATGTCATAATTCTATTGGACAAGTGTAATTCGACCAAAAACAAACTTAGGAATAAAATATGACCATTTAGGCCCACTTGGATTAGATTAGGACATTTATTATTAATTTATTTAAAGAAGGGTTAAAATAGTTAAAATCAAAGTTTAATAAGTAAATCATTTTTAATATGGGGTTATACATAAGATAAATTCGATTGTAAATATTCATTAGAAAGCTAAAAAGATTTCCTACATGATGGTATTTTATTTGTAATTTTTAGACATCAAATAATTTAATTTATTTATGACACAAATATGATGCAGTAATTATCTTATTAATGAAATATTGACAAAATTGATAATATAAATACCAAAATAAATGTAATTTAAGACTTTTTATGAATTACACTAATTTTCTAGGTTACTATGATATATTATTGTTGATTTAATCAAATTGGTTCGAACATATAATTCTGTTATGACTTTCACAAAAATCATATATCAAATAGTGTCAAAATTGACACAAAATAGTTTTTAAATCAAATATTATATTATTAATTGTTATTTTATTCCTAAAAATCTAAGGTTCGGCCAAATGACTTAGATAAGGATATATATATTAATAATAAACAATTTGGGGTTCGTTTGGCATGTTATAGTAAGTGTATTAACCATATAGTGAAAGAAAACAAAAAGACACGGTAAAAGTTAAATTAATTAACTTAGAGTTAAATCTAATTGATAAGGTTAAAATAATACCCTAAACTTGTCTACATCTTATTGGTTGATAGGATTTCGACCCATCCCCACTTTAGCTTCGAAATAAGACCCTTTGGAACCATTATAAACCGATTTTGACTTTAATATAAAATAATATTTTGAGATATTCCTAAGGTGCCCCTCTCCTCCCTTATAAAAGGGCACCTCCTCCCCCTCCTCCTCACACCAATTTGAGCACTCAAGCTCGGCCAACCCCTGCCATTTTCCCTTCTCCACTTCCCTAGAATAATCATAGAGGTCCTGGTCTTCTCCAAAGACCAATCTTAGTTCCTTAAGTGGAGGATTCAAAAAGGCGTTCCAAAGAAGAGGTAATATCCATTACCGATCTTTTCAATTTCTTTCTTCTTCAACTTCTTCTTCTTTAGTTGTTTCATGATAAAGTAATAACATCAGTATTACTTACATACTGATATGTTATTATAAATATGAAACAACCCTAATTCACCTTCTATCCATCCTACGGAAAAATGAAATCACCGCGCGTGCGTACGTACGGAATACCGTCTCCACGCCGTGGTGTAATCTATTTTCCACCATCACCTTACAAGGATGGGTATAATGGTGTAATCAGTAACTATATATGATTATTATTAAGTAATATTGATACTGAAATAATATATATATATACTCCAATACAATTCCACGATCATAGGAACGATATCATCACTCGTGCGTACGTACGGAATACCGTCTCCACGATGTGATGCGACTCGTTCTACATGATCTTCATTTCATAATGATTATATAAATGAATTGAATGAATTAATATGGTATATACTACACTAATACCATTCTGGAAATGAATTATCTATAACCTAAAGATAAGAATAAGAATTTATTTGACAAAACACGCATAAGAACAAAAAGTTATAAAGACCCGAGTAACAAGTAACAATGAAATATTACTAAAAAGAAGCTAATAATATGACCATATATGATCTCATATCAATATGTATGATTCTGGAATAAGTCAATAACAGTATTTAAACCATTATACAGGAGCTTCGGACACGAACAAAGCAAATCGGACCTAAGGTAAGGGAAATATCACAATCTCATTTTTATCCGAGATTGTTTATTCGTAAGTATTTACTGGGGTGTATTTTATCATCCACATCCATGTTCCCTCAATATGTAATATTGTTTCCATCCACTTGAAATAGTTTAAATCCAATTTTACCCTTAGGTGAGTTTTTAGTAAAGAATATGAAAGGAATATTTTGTCGTTTTTCCGTACGAGGTACTTTTTGACTTTTCCAACAAAAGTACGAAGAATGTTTTTTTTAACTTATACGGCATGAATGGATTTTTAAAACATTACTTCAAAAAAGCTTCCTTTACAAGTTTTCAAGTTTATTTTTAATCAACTTCTTTTATTTTAAAGTTGTATGACATGTTATGAAAGGAAAAATGTTTTTGAAGAAGAAAGGATATTTTCCTCAAGAATTCAATTCAAGTGTTTTATCAAAATTATTTTCCATCTAAGATAATAAAGGGTTCTGTTTCTATCCATATTTTTACATTGGTTTGACTATGTTGTGATGGAATTATGTTTATGAATTCCTTTATCATATATGAATTTATTTATGATGTCATGATGTTTCAAGAATCCCATTTTTGTTATATGTGTTATGCGATGATGTATGTTTTATGATTATGTGGCACACATAAGAAAGGATTCATTATAAGATGGGTGGGACCTATATCTCCCTCCAATGCATTGGGTAATGATTTTATATCTCATGAGATAGACATGGCTGGAACGGAAGGTTATTTCGGTTCAGTGATACAGGACTGAAACGAGGAGTGAACTCGGTTCAGAAAGGGACTTTGTCCACTAAGATAGTCTTGGCAATGAGTCATGACTAACAAGAAATGATTTTCCATGATTATGTGTGCATGCCACAAAGATTCAAGTTTTATGTTATGATTATGGGAATCTCATTTTCACTTCTATGATTTATTCCATGTTATGATATTATGATCTCTTTTGCAGGTTTTAATTTTCAAAAAGATATGATATGATTTTTATTTCCTTTATTTGCCCTTGCTGAGCATTTGAGCTCACCCTTTTATGTTTTCTTTTCCCCAGGCCAGGAAGATGGATATTAAGTAGGATATGCTAAAAGGGACCCTAGATATGATGAAATAAATGGGAGACACTGTAGAAGATTTATGAACCAGTTGTTTATGTTTCCCAGTTTCTAAAGACACTATACCTATACGGTCCTTTGTGGTTTTGTCATATGTTGTAATAAGTGTGATTCAATTTTGAAGTATTAACAATGTATGTAAAGTGTGGGTCATTATATGGAATCTATTAAAATATTAAATTAATATAAATTTATTTTCAATTTTAAATAGCTCCAAAGTAATTTATTTATAATATAAGATGATTATGGGTCTAAATATTCTCAACCAATTATTTTTATACATGTTTAATCTACAATATTAACCTTATATTTTGGATTTAACCCTTAAACCCTTTAACTGTTACTATGAAAACTTGGATTATTACTCTTTAGGGTTAATATAATTAATATAAAATGCCAAAATAACCCCAAATGGATCATCAATAAAATATTTAACCTTATTATAGTTATTTGGCCGAATTTTAGATTTTTATGAATTTTATATCATTTAATAAAATATTATTTATTTAAAGTATCATTTATATCAATTTTTATACTATTCATTATTTGTTTTTTATATCATAAAAACATGATAACTTCAAACCAACACTTATAATATATCACTAACATATTTAAGTTATCTATAAAAAATTTTTATTTCATTAATTATGTCAAATTATATTTATTTTAATATTTTTAATATCATTTATTTGATATTTCCAATAATTAAACAATTATTGCATCATTATTATGAAAACATTTAATTAAATTATTTTTATCTAAAAATTAAAAATAAATTATAATGATTAATATAAATTTATTAGTTTTAAAATGACTATTTATATTCTAATTTATCTTATATATAATCATGTGTTAAAAATTTAATACTTATTAAAAATCATGATTATGACATTTTTAACTTATCTTTAAATAAAATATTATAAATGTCATATTATTACCCAAGTGGTTTAAAAAGGTTATAATTTTTTCCTACAGTTTATTTTTTTCTAAACCCACTTATCCAATGAAATTATGTCAAGTGTTTGGGTAATTTTATAATATTATAATATTATTTTTACCTTTAATTACATGATTTACCCTTAACCGTGGTAAATAAAATTTTACTAAAGTTACTATTCATAATATTCAAAAATCAAGTTGATCCTATTGGACTCTAAATATAATACTTATTACAACTTTTTTATGTTCATTTTTTCAAATTCAATTCATAGAAGTGGCTAAATTATGTTTAATACTAATCTCACATATATGGTGAGAAGGCGGGTAAAAGGAAACGTTCCAAAGTTAAATAATTTTTTATATCTAATTTTAATATAAAAATGATTATAATAAAATAAATTATATTAATATATGTATTTTTTATCTATTGTGACTTTAAAAATTAGTTTAAAGTATAATAATTATTTAAATTAAAAGTCTTTTTTTAACTATAATTTAGTATTTTTCACTATTCATCAAAAAATAAAACTTATCAAAAAAAATACCAAAAATTCAAGAAAAGTAAATTTTTATATTCCTCAATAAAAGAAGAAGTTTATTTTATCAAATATAATATATAAAAGTGTAAAAAGTGGATTTAAAATACGTTCTCCATTAAAAGGTGGTGAAGTTACCTTTTAGGAAAATATTGGTTTTTATGCATAAAATTTGGTTTGTTCTTATCTTATTCCTATAAAATCTATTGGATGAATAATCAAAATATTTTATTGAATATAAAATGCATATACTTAATTAATATCATTCAGTAATTACAATTAATTTAATTTATTAATACAAAATTACTTTGTGATCATAAAAATAGTTCTTTATAAAAATATTTCCTATATGTTTAGTTGATTACTATATTAATTTCTATTTATTCTTTATCCAATGAATTCAACAATATATTTTCATAATTTATTTAATATGATTCATAAATTCCAACTTAACAGCTATGTTATATCTTATTATATTAAGTAATAATATTTTAATAATATATTGTTGTTCGGTAAAACTGGGTCTTGCATGTAATGCAAGAGAACTCATTATTGTGTATAGCGTAAGATTAACATGGTTTTGTGTATAAATAAATATAGAAAAAAAATAAATTTATTCAAAAATGAAAATATTTTAAAGTCTTGGGGTGTTACAATGAAACCCATTGGTTGGTTCATTAACCTTTCCACATCACTATAGTAATCAGTCAAGATGTTATCAATGTGGATATTATGAGAATATAAAATGAGAATGCACGAAACCTCTACAAGAATGCCACAACTATGTAAATATGGGACATATGAAATGCTATTGTATGACAACTCTGATGATAACTTATTTAAATAGATCAAACATGTACAAGGCTTCTTATGGTCATATGGTTCAATCAAGATTCCATTTTAATCACCCCTAAAACCGAGATACCCAAGGTTACTTTCATTTCACACCTATAGCATAGGAATAAATAATTTTTGGGTGCACTTAGTAAAGAGTTGCATGGTTCCTAGTAGATGGTCATAGGAGTTCAATCTAGTCTTTCAACGGTGTGAGTCACTAATATCTTGAAATATACCCTCATGGAATCTTTTCTTAATACTGGTGTGTCCCACTATTTTATTTTTTATCATGTTGTGGTTCATATAATATTTCATATTCAAATGATGCCTCATGTCTTGAAACATTAAATACCTCTAAGACAATGAGAATTTTGATCCTTTAAGTGTGCATCATGATTTATAACTATCAATGAGAATGAATTTGTTTGGTATTTCTCTATGAGATACCCTGGGGTTTCACTTTTTGGTAGTAATATTGTGGTTATTACCCCTTTGAGTTCAGGGTGTTCTATGATGAAATTTTAGGTTTCTAGATGGCTTTCTATGGGCTGAAATTTAGGGGATGTTTTGGAAACCATGTAGTAGAAACCATATGTCTAATGTAGTGGTGGACATATTGGATTACAAGATCTATGAACGGTTAGGGAAACCATGTGAAAAAAATTGAGTGGCCTTTGTGGGTTTGAGGTAGTGGAAGATTCATTATCTATGCATGGTTTGGAAAACTATGTGAGATAGTCATGTAGCCTGCCCAGTTTGGTGTATTTTTTGTCTTTTCCCCTTCTTTTTAATTGGTTAAATTGGTCTATAATGGTTTTAAACCATCCTAGGAGTCCATTTTTGGTGTATTTCTTTAAAGGTGACATGATTCTACCACTTTAGGTTGGTGTTTCCATTTCATTTAAGATTTTCATGCATGCTTGATGCTTTGTAAGTGTTTTTAAATTAATGTAAATGTCTATATGATATATATTTTACACTTTTCAATGGTTTTATATACTTGGGTGGTTTTCACTTTGGAAAAAAATGGTTCAATTGGTTTGTCCTAAGGAACATAGTTTTAAAATGGTATTTTATGCATTTTTTATTCTTGATAGAATTAAAAAGAGGGTTTTCATTGAGAAATAAACTTGTTCATTGGATTTTAATCCAAATGGGGTTTTCAAAGTGGATTTCCCTTTCTATTTCTAAAGGGTTCCCATGTTTTTTTAGGGTGATTTTGGTTTTATAAAGATTAATATAGTTTCCCTTGACTTATTTGGTTGTGTTGGAATTCATTATGATTTCTTTTGGAATTTTGTTTGGTTTCAAAATTGTTTTAAAAAAATATTTCCAAATGTATATGATATTATATGATATAATTTAAGGTTTGGTTAGCACTTTGTGAAGTGATGTTGATTGTGCCATTTTTGATACTCCTTATGTTCTTAAATGTGTTTATATTTATCCATGTGATGGATGATTTTTTATATGATTCATGTGTACTCATGGGATTGGGGCTCTTTCTAAGGGATACATGCAAGGTGGGAAGGACATTATTATAGTGTTATCCCTTGGGGATTGTTACTATCATGGGATGACATTATTTTTCATGGTCAATATTCGTTATTATTCCATTGGCTGACTAAGTATACTAAGTGTGAATTATTGGGATAGGTTTTTCTAGTTGAGATTTTTCACTGGCTAGTCCCCCCTATTGTATATATCATCTAGCTAGTGGTATTGTCACCAAGGAGACTATATATGTTGAATTTGTTGATGGATATGTGATGTTTAACCTACTAGTAATTTTTCCAACTATATGTTTCATGAGTTTTCTCATTGTTCCCTATGGTATTGGCTCATGATATGTTTTATATGTTATGGATTTTTTATGTATATTATCAGTATATGTGTTTATTATTTCTTAGATAGAATTTCTTTATTTTTTTACCATCCTATAGCTTAGTCTTGATGTTTAATACTTGTGTTCCATCCGTTTATTGGTTTTATTCATAACCTATTATGGTGGTGTTAATTTTAGTATCCATTGTTTCTTTACTTTTCTTTGTGTTGGTTGTGTAAAATTTTTAAAGTAAAAAAGTAAAGTGGTTTTCAAATTGTTGGTTTTATTGGAAATTATTTTAAATTATTTTAAATTTTTTTAAATTATGTGTCGGTATACTTTAAAAAGTGTGGTGTTATTAAAGAGAAATGGTTTCCATTTTTATATTGGCATGTATTTTGGTAAAACATCTTTATGGCATGATATATGAAAAAAATTGAGAAATTGCATGTTTTGTGCTTTTTTTATTCCTATATTATGTAAAGAAAAATGAAAACCTATTTTTCTATACTAATTCAAAATTAAATAAGTTGGTTTATTTTATAAAATGAATTAATTGGACTCATGGTAGTATCATACTAGATTAATCTTATACCCTACATACTCACATTAGTGTGTATGTAGTATTCAAGTATTATATAGATCTCTATGGGTCTTCGATTTGAGGTTTGATTTAGTATGTTATTACTTGGTATGAGTATGGTTGTTGGGGTTATGAAGGTGACTCTAGAGTAACATGGAGTTGGTGGTTGAACCTTCAATTTCATGGAACTAGTTGGTTCATTTTTTTTTTGCCTCTTTGGTCTTCCATTTTATTTTCATTTAGCTTACATTGTAGCTCTGTATTAAATTCATAATTATTTTAAGTGTATTTTTTGACATTTATCTTTGTATATTTATAGTTATTACATGTTTTGTTGTATATATATGGTTATTATAGGGTGAAACTACCCCCCAAATATTATGTTTGATACCATTTACACTTGTTATCAACTCGATGGGATTGGGGGAACTCCTCAGGTATGTGGAAAGTTGGTTCTAGTTATGGTTTGTATGGTAGCCAGGATTAGTTCATTACATAATGGTATCAAATACTAGGTTTATTAAAAAGGGGCTTGAGTTTGTAGATTCACCTTCTTGTTACTTGGGGTTCAGTGGTATAAAGGATGTAGGACCATTGGGACTCAGGTGGTAGGTCCGAGGAAGTTCTTGGATTGTTGTTCCTTACTTCAGATCTCAAGTTTCCAAAGTTTTTTTGGAGTCTTATTTTAAATTTTTGAGTTATGGTGAATCTTTGTTAAAATTTATTGGTTTGAAGTGTTGTTACTCTGATTTATATGAAAATTTCAGGATATGTCCAAGGAAATTCCTCATTTCAGAGTAAAATTGAAAGGGTTTCATAGGGTGAACAGTTAAGTTGCATGGTATTTCAAACCTTGTGTAGTCTATGTGGACTATTTTGGATAACTTAAATTGGCACTCACACAGTTGGATCATGGTCTAACAAATCACATGTCCAAACTATTCATAATGTAAAAGATTTTAAATTTTTTATGTTTTCTCCAATTTTTTGCTTTGGATCCTCCTTTTATTAATAGTTATTGTTATGGCTATTTGGGTGGATTTTCATGGTTTTAAATTTTTTAAAATCAAGTTTTAAAATCTAACATTCAATGAATTATTGGTTGGTCTTATTGTTTTAGGAGAGTTGAGAAGTTTTTATAAAAAAAATTAAACTCAATGCAAGTTATTTGAGAAAAAGAAAATTATTTTAAGGTTTATTTATATTCAAAATTATTTGGGTGTGTGGTAAGAAATTTTTCCAAATATTTTGGGTGAATATTAGAAAGGGGTTTTTGTGACCTCAATTTGGTTTTATTTGAGTTAGTACTCCCTTAAAAGTAATTTTGATATGGTTATAAATTTTTTTTAGCTTGGATTATTTGTGGTTATTATCTTGTGTTGAATTTTAATAGGGTTTAATTGATTGATTTGTTTTGTTTTTTGATGTATTAGAATGAGTCCCCAAGGAGTAAATAGGAAATTCAAGGAGGTAATACCTTGGGTTGTTTTCCTAGTGATCAAGGAGTTTTCTTTCCAGTCTCTAACCCTACCCAGACATGCAATGGAGTGGTAGGGCCATGTTCTTCTCAACTCATGGACTATGTATGATATTTTTTGAACCAATATCCTTTATAATTACATGGTGAAAAAGTATCCCATGAGTATATTTAGTGGTTATTCAAGGTTGAAGATATTTTCAACATTCTATAAACTCTTGAAGCCTCTAGGGTGAAGTGCATCATTCCTTTGTTTGAAGTATTGGGTTTGGAGTAGTGGAAACTCACTATTCATGCCCAATCGTTCGAGGATCTATCATGGTAGTATTTAAAGGCCACATTAATTTAGTTTTTTTATCCTAAAGAAGTGATAGTTTATAACATGATGAAGTTTTTGGGTATCCACCGTGTCAATCAATCAGTGAAGTTCTATGTTGAATGTATCGATGGCTTGGTGAATTTCTCCCCAGTGTTGTCTATTAATTATTCAAAGATAGTATGGTTATTTTCTAGAGGACTTTGTCCAAAACTAAAATATTTTATGCTTAATTATATCCTATATAAATTCATGTATTTGTTTTATAAGTTTGTTGTTGTTGTTGTGGTAATTTTAGCAAGGCAACCTGTGATGGGAGATGCTTTTTTTCCCATGAGATCTAGTAAAGATGATCTGGATATAAAGAAGGGTAAACATAAAATTAATATGGGTGAGTAGCCATATTCTCATCCTATAATTACAATTTTAGAAAATAAAAATTCAGTTATGTATTTTTAGTGTGCTAGGTTTTGGAACGTTCAATCTTTTTACCCTACAACTCTAAAGACATGTCATCTATGTGGCTATTATGGACACATTCATAGGTTTGTTGAGATTTTTAGGCATCAGAATAAAAATTATTAGACCTATTTTGAATATGGTTATTGGTTTATGTTTTCATGATAATTATATAGTTATAATATGAGTGTTGATTTGGGAACATCCACTTTTGTAATTTTTCTTTCTTGTTTGGGGTTTTCCCCATCGCCTTTTGGGTGTCCAGTTCCTTTGTGTATAGTAGATGAAAGTAGATTTTGACCCTATTTTCATATCTTTTGAGATGATAAAGCCTTGTCTCTTGATACTTGTTTCCTTTTCATGGTTTATACCATGTGATGTTTCAATTTAGCTGGTTTGTACATGAGAAGGACCAATGGTTCATGCTTGGATACTTGGGGTGTGGTTTTGTTCCTAGTTGGGCTACAGATACCATTATGCTATATTTATCCATCAGAATTACCATGATATAGTGTTCCATAGAGTTAGGTGTGAACACCCTCATATTTCAATTACGAACCTTACTTTAGAGTCATGTCATTTATTAATGAGGCGGGTCTTCAGTTCTTTTACTTATTGGTTTTCTAAATCCATGAATTTTTGTGATCAGATGTGTGAACCTTCAGGATGTTCATTCCCTTTGGTGATTTTGGGAATTTGGTTTTTTGGTGTCACCCTATTATTATATAGGAGTATTTTTTTGGTTGATCCACCATTTTATATTGATTTTAAATGGTTGTGAGATTGATATTTGGTCTTTTTTCCCTTCAAAATTTTTTTGAATCAGGCTATTCATCAAGTCCATTAACCTTTGTGGGTGTTTTTTAGGAAATTCTCACTAATATTTTTTTGAGATGGTTTTCATGGTTAGAATAATCATTTATCTTTGGTGATGATTTATTTATGGGTTTGTTTAGCTAATGTTTCACCATTATAAAGAAATTTTAAATTATGGGGAGAGTTGTGCCAAGTATCCTTGTGTTTTCCTCATTCTTTTAAAGTAATCCTTTGGGATTAATTGGGTTAGGATATGTTATTTTTTGTCTCTAGTGACATAATATATTTCATAGGTGGATTTTATGATTTTTCCCATGATCTGGTATGAGATTCAAGAGCCTCTTAGGAGCATTAGTGGAAATCTTGAAACTCCTGAATTCAAATAAGATTATAGGAATGGTTATCTCAATGTTATCTCATGTATTTTGTTTTCTTACATTGAGTGAGTTTTCTACCTCTTAAAACTTATAGTGTGTATCATATTGGTTCTTCTAAGGTAATGGGTTGTTTTTTACTCATGTACTTAGTTTTGATGTTTGGGAAGTTGGTTAGTAACTAAGTACTCGTTAGAGGGGAGGTAGTCTTGGAATTTCCCACTTTCCCAATATTTATAAGGATATTTTGGGGGAATAAAGTGGCATAGTGGGGATTTTGTTACACCTTAGGCTGAAATTTTATTAGTAGTAATATTTTGGTTATTTTCCTTTTTGAGTTTAGGGTGTTTCAAGTTTATTTTTTTGGTTTTCAGAAGGTTTTTCAGGGGTTCATGGTTTGGAAACCATGTAGTAAAAACTATGTGCCCTATACAGTGGTGGATATATGGAATCACATTTTATTCACATGTTTAGAGAAACCTTGTAAGAAAAATTTTGCCGAATTTAGGGATTTGAGGCAGTATAAGATGCATGGTATGTGCATGTCTTGGAAAGTCGTGTGAGACAACCATGTAGACTTCCCAGTTTGAGATATTTTTTTCTTTTCCCCTTAATTTTAATTGGGTGTTCCACCCCAAGCCTCCCTAATTTTTCCTTCTTGACCCAAAAACCTACCATGGAGATTTCCTCCCCTCCTAACCTCTCCCATGGCGATTTGAATGTGGTTTTTTGGGGATTTTTCTCTCAGTTCAATAGGTATGATCTTTTCTTATCTTCCTCTCTTGGTTTATCTCTTTTTCTTCAATATCCTATAACCCTATTGGTCATTGTTTATGATATTATTTGTTAGAGTTGTTTGGAATTGGGTATTTTGTTTTGTAATGATTTTAATTCATCATAGGAGTTCTTTTATGGTGGATTTATTTGAAGACAACATTATTTTGCCACTTGAGGTAGGTTTTCCCATTTAATTGGATTTTATTTAAGATTTTCATACATTCTTGATGATTTTAAAGAGTTTTTGAATTAATGTGATGATGTATATGATATATAATTTTTTACTTTTCAAAGGTTTTCCATGCATGGGTGGGTTTTTCCTTTGGTAAAAATTGGTGAATTCCATTTTTCTATGAAAATTAGTTTTAAAATGGTATTTTATACATTATTCATATTTGATAAAATAAAAAATAGGGTTTTCATTGACAATTACACATATTCATTGGATATTAATCTAAATGGGGTTTCCAATGTGGGTTTCCCTTTTTGTGTCTAAAGGGTTTCTTTTTTAAGGGGTGTTGTGGTTTTATAAAGTGCAATGGATTTTCCCTTAAATTATTTGATTGTGTTGGAATTAGTTATGATTTCTTATAAAATTTTGTTTGGATTAAAATTAATTTTACAAAGTTATTTCCAAATGTATATTCTATATATGATATAAGTGAAGTCATGGTTGGCACCTTGTGAAGTGAAGTTGAGTGTTCCCATATTGAGCCCCCGTGTGTTGTTAATTATTTTTATGCTTATCCATGTGATGGATGACTTTTTGTGTGATTCATGTGTGCTCATGGGATTGGGGATCTTTCTAAGGTATGTATAAAAGGTGGGAAGTATTTTATTTTAGTTTTATCCCTTAGGGATTTTTACTATCATGTGATTATGTTATTTTTCATGGACTACCTCCATTATTATTCCATGGGGAGATTGAGGCTACTAAGTGGAAATTGTTGGGAAAGTTTTGGTTATTTGATATTTTTCAATGGCTTATCCCCCTAGTTGTATGTAACACTAGGCTAGCGGGATTGTCACTGAGGAGACTGGTTTGAGTGATTTGGTTGACAGATGTGTGTCCATTAACCTGCCAATAATTTTTTCACCTATACATGTCATGAGTTGTCCCATCAGTCCCTATGGTATTGCCTCATTATGGATATTATATGTAATTACTTTTTTATTTATATATTGGAATTTTTGTTTCTTGTTTCTTGGATTTAATTTCTTGATGTGTTTATAATCTTATGGATTAGTCTTGATATTGAATACTTTTGTTCCATCAATTTATTATTTTTATTCATGACCTATTATGGTGGTTTTTATTTTAGTTTCCCGTATTTCTTTACTTTCCTTTGAGTTGGGTGTATAAAAGGTTTAAAGGAAAAATAGGAGAGTGTTTTTAAAAATTTTGGTTTTTTTGGAAATTCTTTTGAAATGTTTTAAACTATGAGTGGGTGTATTTTAAAAATGTGATTTTTTTTAATATAAATGGTTATAACTTTGATATTGAATTGAATTTTTATAAAACCTATTAATGGCATGATTTATGAAAAAATTTCTTTGAGAAAGTGCATGTCCCATGCTTTTTTTATTCCTCTATTATGTTATGGAAAATTAAAACCTATTTTCCTACATTATTTCCAAACTAGTGAACTTGGTTTCCTTTATAAAAAGAATAAATTAGACTCATAGTGTTATCCTACTATATTCATCTCACACCATGGTGGGTATGTAGTATTCATGTATTATTCAGGTCTCTACAGTTCTTGGTTTTCTAATTTGATCTATTACCTCCTTCCTTGGGAAGTATATGGTTATTGTGGTTATGGAGGTGACTCAAGAGTCACATGGAGTTGGTGGTCAGACCTTTGGTTTTATGGAAACAGTTGGATCAGGTTTTTTTCCTCTTTGTTGTTCCATTTTATTTTTATTTAGCTTCTATTGTAGATTTATATTAAATTCCTAATTATTATAGGTGTATTTGTTGAAATTTATATTTTTATATTTATTATTATTACATGTTTGGTTTTTTATATAATTTTATCAAATGTTAAAATGGTCCCCAATGATTATGTTTGATACCCTTGACACTTGTCATTAGCCAAGGGGGTCGAGGACACTCCTTGGGTATGTGAAAATCCATTTTAGGAACTAGTTTGGATTGAATCTTGGGTTTGTTCATTATAGAATGTTATAAAAACCAAGGTTTCTTAAAATGGGTCTAGGTTATTTAGTTTCATCTTCATGTTACATGGGGTTTAGTGTTAAAAAGGAGATAGGACTATCAGGACTTAGGTGGTAGGTTTGAGGAAGTGCTTTCCCACTCTTCCTTACATTGGATCTCAAGTTTCCATAGGTTTTTAGGAGTCTTTTTAAAACAAATTGAAGTTATAGTGGCTATTTATTGAAATATTTTTCTGTAAAGTGTTGTTACTCTAAGTTTTAGGGAGATTTCAGGATATTTCTTTGGAAATTACTCATTTCAGAGTAATGTTGGAAGGGTTTTTGAGGGCACACAGTTAAGCTTCATAGTCTATCAAGACCCGTGTAGGTCATGTTGATCATTTTGGATAACTTTAAGTGGAACTAACATGGTTGGTTCATGTTATAACAAACCATGTGGCCAAAATGTGCATAGTATAGAAGGTTTTAAATTTTTTATGTTTTCTCCCATTTATTTCTTTTGGATACTACTTTGATTAATAGTGATTGTTATGTTTATTTTGGTGAAGTTTCTTGGTTGTAAAGTTTTTCAAATCAAGTTTTAAAATCAAACATTCAATAATTTATTGGTTGGGATTATTTTTTTCAGAGAGTTGGGGAGTTTTATGGAAAAAAAATTAACCTCAATGCATGTAATTTAAGTAAAAGAAAATAATTTTGAGGTTGTGTTAGTTTCAAAATGATTTGGGTGTGTGGTAAGAAATGTTTCAAACTATTTTGGGTGAAAATTTTAAAGGGTGTTTGTGACATCAATTTGTTTTTATTTGAGTTCATACTCCATTTTTTGTAATTTTGAGATGGTTTTGTAATTTTTGTATCTTTTCTTGTTCATGTTTATTATATTGTATTGAATTTTAATATGGTTTAATTGAGTGATTTGATTTTTTTGTGATTTTTTAGAAATATTCCCTTTGTAGTGAAACATCAAGTCAAGGAGGGAATTCCTCGGGTTCTTTTCCTATTGATTCATAAGTTTTCCTTCCATTATCTAATCCTAACCAAACTCTCAGTGGAGTGGTAGATCCATGTTCTTCTCAACTCATGGATCATTCATGGGATATTTTTAACAAGTATCCTCTAGTATTTTATGTTTATCAAGGATTCCATGAGGTGATTTAGTGGATAACCACATTTAATAATATTTTCAAATTCTTACAAACTCTTTAAGCCTATAGGGTAAGATGAACCATTCCTTTATTCGATGGATTGGGTTTGGAGTGGTGGGAGATCACTATTCATGACCAACCATTTGAGGATATATCATGGGGATATTTTAATTACACCTTCATTCAATAGTTTTATCCTAAGGAATTGAGATTTTAGAAGGTGATTAAGTTTTTGGGTATCTGCATAGTCATTCAGTCAGTGAATTTCTATGTTAAACATTTCACTAGATTGGTGAATTTATCTCTAGTGTTGTCTACTAACAATTCAAAGAAGGAATGGTTATTTTCTATTGGCCTTTTTCCTGAACTACATTCCTCAGTGATTCAATGTTTCCAAGAAACATTAATGGAAGTGGTTTATAAATCTTTTTTCATTGAGTTAATTTTGGTAGGGAAACTTATGATGGGACATGATTCTTTTCCCACTAAAACTTGTGAAGATGACCTGGAAAGAAAGAAGGGAAAACAGGGTGGGGATAAAGGTGGGGATCCATCTTATAATCCTACCATTCATGTTCATAAAATCAAAATCCAATTATGTATTTTTATTTGGGATGTCTAGTCACATTCGATCTTCTTTCCCTACATCTCCAAAGACATGTCTTCTATTTCGCTGTTTTTAACACATTCAAAGGTTTTGTGGGATATTCGGGCCTGGGAAGAAAAAGTCTTAGACCTATCATGAATTTGGTTAGTGGTTTGTGTTGTATCTAAAATAGAAGAGTTGGAATCTATTCAATATTTTGGGAACATCTAATTTTGTAATTTTTCATTCTAGTTTGGAGTTTTATCCATCTCTTTTGGGTATCCATATCCTTTGTGCATAGTGGATAAAAGGGAATTTTGACCCTTTTTCATATATTTTGATATGTTTATGACTCATCACTTTATACATGTTTTCCTTTAATGGTGTGGGCCATGGTTTGTTTCATTTTAGCTGAATTAGACATGATAAGGACCTATGGTGCATGCTTGGATACTTAGGGTGTGGTTTTGTTCCCGTTTGGGTTGTGGATACCATTGTGTTGCATGTCTCCATCAGAATTACCATGAGATGGTGTTCTATGGAGTTGAATGTGAACACCCTCATATGTCTATTAAGAACCTTAGGTTCGAGAAATTTCTTTTCTTAATGAGGAATGTCTTTAGTTTTTGTGCTTCTTGGTTTTCAGATGCCTTGAGTTTTGGTGATCTGATTTGTGATCCTTTAAGATGTTCGTGAATTACCTTTGGTGATTTTGAGAATGCGGTTTTTTGGTTTAATCATTTTTTTATTTAGGAGGAGTATGTTGGTTGATCCATAATTTTAGAATAATTTTTAATGTTTGGGAGATAAACATTTAGTCTCCATTCCCTTTGATCTTTTTTTGAATCAGGCTGTTCATCAGGTCTAGTGACCTTTTTGGGTGTTTTTGATAAAATTGTCTTTGTAGTTTTTTGAGTTGGTTTTAATGGTTATTATAATCATGTCTCTTTGGTTAATACTGTATTTTGAGGTGGTATTAGCTGATGTTTCACCATTATAGAGAAATTCTAAATTTTGGGAGACTTGTGTCAGGTATCCTTGTGTTTTCCTCATTCTCTTAGAGTAATCCTTTGTGATTCCATTGGTTAGGATGATTTATTGTTTGGATCTAGTGACCTCAGATGTTTTGAAAGTTATTTTTATGATTTTTTCAATGATATGGTTTGTGATTAAAGAGGCTCTTAGGAGAGATAGTGTAAATCTGGATGCTCCTCGCATCAAAGAAGATCATAGGAATGGTTATCCCAATGTTATATCATGTTTTATATTCACTTTTTTTCAATGATGAATCTACATATTAAGACTCCTCTTGTGTCTCTTAGTATTTCTTCTAAGATAATGGGTTGTTTGTTCCTTGTGTCCTTAGTTTTGAGGTTTGGGAAGTTGGTTGGTAACTGAGTCCTCATAGGAGGGGAGGTAGTCTTGGAATTTCCTATTTACCCTGAGTTTCCAAGGACTTTATGGGGGCATAAAGTGGAATCTTAGAGAGTTTTTGACACCTTATGGTGTCAATTTCTTGGTTTTAATCATTTGTTTGTTTTCACCTTTGATTTCATGGTTTTTCAAGTTGAAATTTTGGGTTTTTTGGGCGGTTTTCCATAGGTTCATGGTTAGTTACATAGTTTAGAAACCATGTAGTAAAAATTGTGTTCACTATATAGAGGTGGATAGAGGTAATCACATGGTTAGGGAAACCTTAAAATAAAATTTTAGATCATTTTGGGTTTTTAGGAAATGGAATATACATAATCAATGCATGGTATGGATAATTGTGCGAGATAACCATGTGGCCTGCCCAGTTTGGGGTATTTTTTTCATTATTTTTAATAGGTTCTTCCACCCCAATCCTCCCTCATTCAACCTTAATGACCCAAAAACCCCCCATTAATATATTTTCCTCTCCAGATATCCTCCATGGTGTTTTTAAGATGGTTTCTTAGTGATTCTTCACCTGGTTCAATAGGTATGAGATTTTCTTCTCATCCTCTCTTAGTTTATCTATTTCTCTCTAATATATTATAACCTTATTGGTCATGTTTGTATGATATTATTGGTTAGTGTTGTTATTAATTAGGTATTTTGTTTTTTTGTGGTTTAAATCCATCCTACGAGTTCCTTTCTAATGGATTTCTTTGAAGGCGACATGATTACACCACTTGAGGTAGGTGTTTCCATTTCATTTCCTTTTATTTAAGAGTCTCATACATTATTGATTCTTTGAAAGTTTTTTTGAAATAATTTAAAGATGTATATGATATCTATTCTAGACATGTAAAAGGTTTTCTATTCTTAGCTGGATTTTTTCTTTGGAAAAAATGGGTGAATTACTTTGTGATGTGGAACATAGTTTTAAAATGGTATTTTATACATTATTCATATTTGATAAAATTCCAAAAAGTGTTATCATTGATAAATATAGTTTTTCATTTCATTTTTATCCAAATTTAGTTTTAAAAGTTGGTATTTCTTTTTTATATTAATGGTTTCCTTGTTTTAAAGGGTATTTGTAGTTTTATAAAAATCAAAATAGTTTCCCATGACTTATTTGGTTGTGTTGGAATTGGTTATTCTTTATTATTTAATTATGTTTGGATTCAAAATTGTTTTAAAAATATATTTCCAAATTTATATTCTATATATTATATAAGTGAAGTCCTAGTTGTAACTTTTTAAAGTTATGATTATTGTTCCCTTATTGACCCCCTGGTCTCGCCCAAATTTACCCAAGTTTTTAGGGTTAAGCAGTTGCTTTTAGTTTAGCTTGGGTTGTCGAATCCTCAGAGACCTGAGAATAAACCTAGAGACACGTACATTCTATAGACCATTTTTTGATATGAAGGGGATAAATTTGGGTTTATTTTAGATAGGTTTAAGTGAAAACTAAGAGACTTAAGTGAATTCAATTTAAAAGAATTAGTTAATCCTGGGTTTTCACTTTGGGTGGATTGGATGCATTCCTTTCCCAACTATTTCAATTTCTTATATTTAAGATGGGTTCATTTGAGAAGATAAATCAACATCATTACTTAATATTTTAATACCTACACACCCAAATACTAATCACCTATACACTTGGAGGATCAAATTTTTGATTAATCCAAGGTAAAGTTTCGTATTAGCACTTGAAGTGTGTGGCCTTAAATTCAACAAGGATGAAGGAGTTTAAAGATCGTAAAAAATATCAATTAAAAGAAGTGATTATAAATTAATGTAGTGAGAAATAACATCCAATCCATCCCCTTTATACTCCATTAGATAAAACCATAAGCGGTTTATCCCTCCATTGATATTATGGTTTCAATGGAAGTGTAAAGTAGACTCATGAAGGAGGAATTGAAGAAGTAAAAAACAATGAAATAACGATCACACCACCATTGTGTGATAATTTCACAAGGTTTGGTGTAAATAAATTCACACCTTGAGGAAATGGTATCAATGTGATATGAATAACATAATAATAGGAGAATAATAACTTTTATTAAGAAACTAAGGTGAATTGAACAACTTACATGAGGAAGAAATTCAATTACAAACACAAAGTGGCAGCATAACAATACAATTAAACCAAGAAAAAAATATGACCAACTAATTCACCACCACTACCTTAAATAGGAATTATTTAATCCATGGGTCGAGCCTCTAATAGTTTAAGTCACCTTAATTAATGGTGGTGGGCCTAGGTGGGTGGAAAGTTAAGGGTGAGTGGACTTTTCCACCCTTAACAAACAATCTGAGTCAACTTTCATCCACTAAACAGAGACACCGAAATGAGCTTATATATGGCTGAATTTATATGGCCATAGATGATAAAAAAAATATACAGATGTCCCCTGATAGTCTATAAAATTTCAGCCAAAATAAATATCTGGTTTTCTAGATATGTGTAAAATAGTGGGTTGTTTTTATGGGCCACAGAATCTGACCCAAAATTTTATCTCCAACTTGGGCCACATGGAACTCCCTTTAACACTCATAATTATCTCTTTTCACTATTATATTAAATGTTCCCCTTGATGCCTTATATCTTCAGTTAAAATTTCAGATTCATTAGGCTTGGATCTTTTCTTATACTATAATTTTAATGGGATGTTGTCCAAATTACTTTTCTCATAATGTTGTTGGTTCAAGGACCACTTTGGTGGTCTTCCAATGTGAATATTCAAGTACTCCAAAATTATTAAATTTTCCCAATGGAGTGAGAAACCTAAAAATTAAATATGAAATTAAAATCATGACCATTTTTTGTTTTAGGAGGTGTTCAAATATGTACCAATTAATAGTTCACTTTAACAAAGTATTACAATCATAATGTGAAATAATGTTTAAATTGTAAAAAGCACTGAAAATGGTGTTTATAAATAATTAAGTATGGGAATATTATAATATAAATAATTATTATTATCCTATTTCAGTTTTTAATCACCCCCATGTGTTGTTAATGATTTTTATGCTTATCAATGTGATGGATTATTTGTTATGTGATTCATGTGTGATCTTGGGATTGAGGCTCTTTCTAAGGGATGTATGTGAGGGGGGAAGGGTGTTATTATTATGTTGGACCTTAGGTATTGTAACAATCATGGGATTATGTTATTTTTCATGTAGGACCTCCATTATTATTCCATGAGGAGGAAAAGTCTACTAAGTGGGAGGTGTTGAGATGGGTTTCGATAGTTTATATTTTACACTAGCTAGTCCCCATAGTTTTATGTAATACTTGGATAGTGGTATTGTCACCATGGAGATTGGTTAGAGTGATTTGGTTGATAGATGTGTGACCATTAACCTATCGATGGTTTTTTCACATATCTATGTCTTAAGCTATATTGTTGGTCTCTGTGGCGTTTCCTCATGCTATGTATCAAATATTATGCCTTTTGTAACATATATATTTGAATGTGTATTACTTTTTTCTTTGATTGACTTACTTTATGTGTTTATCATCTTATGGATTAGTCTTGATGTTGACTACTTTTTTTCCATTCATTTATTAGTTTTATTCATGACCTCCTATGGTGGTGTTTATTTTATTTTCCCTTGTTTCCTTGATTTCCTTTCTATTGGGTGTTATTATCTTTAAATTAGAAAGGGGAAAGTGGTTTTCAAAATGTTGGTTTTATTGGAAATTATATTCAAATATTTTAAACCATGTGTGGTTCTATTTTCAAAAGTGTGGTTTTTTAAAGATAAATGGTTGGAACTTTGATATTGGAATGGTTTTTGGTAAAAACTATTTATGGAATGTTTTATAAAATTTGTGCTTTGAGAAAATACATGATCCATGATTTGTTTATGTAATGAACCAACTTTTCATACAGGTAAGAATCGTTGTTTTTTGGTTTTAATTCCTTTGTTTATCCCTTTTAATAATAATTAATGGAGTCACATAGGTCTCAAGGGTGTTTGGGGATTGTTTGGAGCCCGAAGCCTTGAAATTTTGTAAAGAATACTGGGTTTCATGATTAGTGGAAACTATGTAGCCCAGCCCATATAGTTTCCCCTAACTATACAGGTCATTTCAGGTTGGATCAGGGTGCTGAATAGTTGTCTGCATCTGTGTGAGATGAGCCGCATTCCCATTTTTAAATTTTAGACATCATGAAAGTGGGTTTCACATGGCTTGCACATGGTTAGTCAAACTATGCGCCTAACACATGCGGGGTCCCTACTTAGATAGTGGAGGTAGTGCGGTTTGTGAACAGTTTGTCCAACCATACGGGAAAACCATGTGGCCTATATTTTCTTGGTTAAAAAGAGCATTTTCCCTTAAATGGTTTTAATACCTCTTTCTTCTTCCTCCCTTCATTTCTATCCAACAGCCCCTCCATTTTCTCCCTTGATATCTCCCTCAATCCTATTCTAGGTTCTTTGATTACTCCCTCATCCAAACTCCAAATGGATCACTATTAGAAGCATTGGATAGCTAGAGGTAAGATTCTTAATCCTCTTTCTTTTGTTATTGGTTATTCTCCCCATCTCTTTCACCATTTATAAGAAAGATCATTTTATATATTTTTAGGGCATTGGTCCATTATTAAATTTTCTTATGTTCTACTTTAAATATGAATTTGATATTGGATGAGGAGTCATTTATGTCCCTAATGTAGGTATTCTAGTTGTTTTACCAAAATTTCTTGACATTTCCATCACTTCATTATTGTGATGCACATTGTACATTATTGAATATTTCCCTTAATTGTGTTCTTCCTTTATAAATAATTATATGCATGTTTTTATACTCATGTGAAACCTTTCCATGTGCTTAAAGGATATTAACCTCAATCATATCCACCCCTTTGTGTGTTCCGAATGAAATACCCTCTCTTATATAATTTTTTAAAAGACCAAATTGTGCCTAAGTGTTCATCTCGTCTTGGAAATAGAATTTCACTTCTTTATATAATTTCTAAATGGTCCAGAACACCTTATAAGTGTTCAGATTGACCTTGAATTGAATTACCTTGCTTAATTAATTAAATAAAATAATTATAATGAATTATAATGGGTGATAAGGTCATTCTAAGTGATGCATTGTTTTATTAAATGGGTTATATGAACTATGATGTCATGGTTGTATTGGGCTTGATGGTTATAATTAATTATAGGTGATCTCTCAGGTTGTTATTATTATTATTATTATTCCATTATTATGGTCTAGTGAATGATGATTAAGGGAATTGTTGGGCATGGCATTTCACTCTCCCGTATATCAAGGGTTGAGCATGACATCTCTCACCATTATACATTTATGTGGGATATGGGAAAGATGTTCCATGTTCCAATGTATTGATTGTTAGGAATGGTGTATTACCCCACCTATCTCAAGTGATGATCATGACATCACACATTCATCATGAGATTTAGGACATGTCCCCTTGCTGGAGCCATTGGCTCATTATACCAGTTATGGATGCCTGAGTTACACCCCGGGTCTTGCTAGTATCTTGTATCCATGTTTATAGCTCTAAAAATCTTCACGTATAGTGTGTATATACATGTATATGATATATTTGTGTGTGTGTGTGTAATTATGATATATGTATGGTTATTGATCAAAATTTTACACCAATATATGTTGAAGTAGGTAGAGCTACCTCGGTTTCCTATAGGAACCAGAGATGGATGGTATTTATTATTTATAATTATTTATTATTCATTTTAACTACACATGGCTATGTTATATACACAGTCTATATTATTTATAGATGTAGTTGGTGGTGGCCTACTGAGTTTATCTCACACCCTACTTAGACCCCCTTTGGCACCCAAGTAGACTTCATGACTATAGGTATGAATAAGGTCAAGAGACCTGATATAGATCCTTGATCTATTTTACTTATAGCTTGGAGAATAGGTGTAGAGGACCAAGCATATGCTCGTGAAGCTAGAGGAGCAGTCTTTTAGACTTTTTTGTATTTTTTTATAGCATATTGTTTATGTACATCCCTTGTATCCCCTGTTTCCCTTTTTGTATATTATAATTCCATTACATCATCATGTATATGACTTATCCTAATAAATTTTGGTATTATTATAGTTACTTAGTAATTTATGCTTCCACGGATTGTTATTTCATTATTTCCTCTATGATATTTTTTACATATGAATCTAATATTGTTTGTTTATTTACTATATCCATTATGACACTCTGATATAAAGGTATAGTATTCCCAATATACCACCTTATACCCTCACTATTAGTCAGAAACCTTTGGAATATGGGGAGGTGTACTTGAGACCATGTGACCCACCGACTCAGGGAACCAGTTAAGTGGATCCTGTGTCAGGACATTACAAAGTGGTATCAAAGATTAGTTTTATTTTTTATTAATTTTTGAGAATTATACAGGATACTAGGAGAAAATAAAGTTTAGTAATGAGCATGTGCCTGGGCGTAGCTAACCCACAAACAGGGGAAACCCAAATTACCTGGGATGGGTTATTATTGTTCTAGTTTTCACCTGTAATAGTTGGTATGACATCACCATTGGGTGATGCACATGTATTATGATTTTATTATTATTTTTGTTATTGTAATGGTATTTATTTTACCTAGGCCCGATGAAATGAGGGAATTTAATCTCATACATCATTATATGCACACTAGGACTGATATTCTATGCATTTTTTCCTGCCACATTTACTTTATATCTGCATTTTCATACTATATATATTTGGTTCCCTAATTATTATATATTGAAATGTGATAACTTTTATTGCATGGAAAATATAATTGGATTAATTAAAGTGACTACATTAATCCAAATGGTGTTTTCCTGTATAGATTGGAGATGACGCCTTAATTAACCAATTATTCCATGTTATGGATTCTGGACCTACTAGTTCCAAACTATGGTATTTGTATATATTCATATAAAAACTATGAAATTTGATGAATTAAAATCTTTAAAGGTGAAAGGTTAATTATAAATGGGATTCAAATAGCAAAGTAAAGGGTGTTTTCCTCTTTACACTTCAATATACACTCCATATATTGAAATCTATATCATCTGATATGAGAACTAGACCCAAAATTATCCATAGTAGTGGGTATATGGGGTTGTATATTATATTCTTATGGCCTATTACGGTCTTTCCTTATCACCTAGACCTAGATTTTGGAGCAGGAAGAGAGGTGTGATCATTTCATAGGAATGTTATATCCTTATCCTAGTTATCTATCTATAATCTTATCAATTATTGAATTATTTTTTGAGGTGTGTGTTTGGTATTGTAGAATCATGCCACAATGATAGCCTCAATTCATACACAAAGAAGTTGGTGAATAGCATGCACCAAAGGTGGTAGGACCTGATCTTCCAGTGATCCATCCTATAGCCCCACCTATAGAACAAACTTTTGTTCATGATATGGGCATTGATTTCCAATTTTGAGAGGGTTTCTTTTGGATGATGTAAAATATTCATGGGGTTTATCAACCTGCCCTGACTATGGAATATTTAAATTGGGAGTTCCAGTAGCAAAAATATCCCACCCTTTTGGGGGATGGTAGACCTCATGTTATAAAGTCATTTCTAGAGACTATGATTTCTATCATTGAGCATCTAGAGATGCCTCTATAGTGGAGGGTCAAACTCTCTTATTATAAGCTGCATAGTTATACCAAGGGATGGTGTGATTTAATTACCCAGGTGGACCAACATCAAGATATGATATGGACAGATTTCCTGACAATAATCTATGATTAATTATTTCCTCATACTTCAAGGGATGACTAGGGTAGAGATTTTGTAAACATACAGTATGGATCCATGTCTGTATTGGATTATTCTCCTCATATTAAAGAGTTACATCATTTCACACCAACTCTAGTGGGTTATGATCTTATGAATATGAGGTGATTAGAGGATGGGATGGTATAATACATTTGATCAAAGGTCAATGTTTTTCGACTAACAACTATTTCTGAGATATTCAATTAGTCCATCATTACTGAGAGGAATTTGAGGTAATCTGATGTTACAAACTGGGTGGTTCATCACCTAGATATTTCGGTGTTTCTTTTAGTGGGTAAAAGAATAATGTCGAGGTTTCTTGCAGGGGTTATAGTAGTCAGGGAGCTCATAATTACAATTTCTTAATATGTCAACAGTGTGGGAAGTCAGGAAATATAAAACCCCAGTGTATGTGGGATCCAGTAGAATGAAGAGTTTGTGGTAAAATGGGGCATATCTAGTGATTTATAATACTTTTCCATTAGTACCTAGTAAAAAGGGATCTACACCTACACCAAATTCTAGAGTGGGGCTAGTAGTATCTATCCACATAGGTAGCTAGAATACCATCGGTCACTCAAGCTGAGGTGGTGGTCAAGGCATAGGTAATCATAATCATAACTTGTAGAACCAGTAGAGTGGGCCTGCTCAGGGAAGTCAGGTTGTGAATCAAGGCCGCAGTATGGGTCACTAACATGTAGAGTAACTTGTGCTAGAGGAACATATCATCAGACCTTCTACTGCTTTATGTACTATTTTAGTATCCATTACTTTAGTGTCTTTTTTATTTTACACTAAAACAATTCATTCCTTTATATTAGAGACAATTATGGAGAGTATGGTCCTCAAGATAGAGTTAAACTATGGAATTATGACACTCGATACCCCATTTGGTATCCAATAAAAGAATATTTTAATGGTTTGGGCCTCTATGGTCCATTCCTATGTGAAAATATAGTGTTTGAGGTGTTCTAGTGGTCAAGGTGACTTATCCCCAACACTTTTCCAAATTTCTAATTCGATGAACAGTTCCACCGGTAGACTGATGTGAACAGTTCCAATGGTAGCCTTATGTGAACAGTCCAACAGTAGGCTTATGTGAATAGTACAATAGTAGCCATATGTCAACAGTGCAATGGTATCCTTATGTGAACAGTGCAATAGTAGCCTTATGTAAATAGTGCAATGGTAGCCTTATGTGAACAGTCCAATGGTAGTCTTATGTGAATAGTGAAATGATAGCTTTATACGAACAGTGAAATGGTAGCCTTACGTGAGCAGTCCAATGGTAGGCTTATGTGAATAGTGCAATGGTAGGCTTATGTGAACAGTTCAAATGGTAGACTTATGTTAATAGTTCCAACGGTAGCCTCTTTTTCCTTTTCCAAATTTTGAGTTCATGAATAGTGTTTCTAGAATGGTGGGGTCCAATGGAAGCCTCTATTTCCTTTTCCAAATTTTGAGTTCATGAACAATGTTTCCAAAACAGTGAGGTCCAATGATAGCCTCTATTTCCTTTTCCAAATTATGAGTTCATGAAAAGTGTTTCTAGAACGGTGAGGTCTAACGGTAGCCTCTATTTCCTTTTCCAAATTTTGAGTTCATAAACTGTGTTTCCAGAACAGTGAGGTCCAATGGTAGCCTCCCTTTTCCAAATTTCGTGTTCATGAACAGTGTTTCCATAATTGCAAGGTCCAACAGTATCCTCTATTTCCTTTTCCAAATTTTGAGTTCAAAAAAAGTGTTTTCAGAATGGTGAGGTCCAATGGTAGCCTCTATTTCTTTTTCCAAATTTTGATTTCATGAACAGTGTTTCCAGAATGGTGAGGTCCAATGGTAGCCTCTATTTCCTTTTCCAATTTTTGAGTTCATGAACAGTGTTTCTATAACGGTGAGGTCCAACTATAGCCTCTATTTCCTTTGACAAATTTTGAGTTCATGAACAGTGTTTCTAGAATGGTGAGTTCCAATGGTAGCCTCTATTTCCTTTTCCAAATTTCATGTTCATGAACAGTGTTTCCAGCTTCCTATAGTTTCTCCCCTTTGACGTTTCCTTTGACGTAAAATGTATTTAAATCCTTGTTTTATGGACTCTAAGGCCGATTCAAAGGCCATAACTCTTATATTAATTTTTCCTAACGCTCAAGATGATTTTAATTGGTCAAAATGTGTTATTTAATGTGATCCAATTTTAATGGAAAATCCAGCGTATCTTAAACCCCAGCTCCATTAAATATTCAAAAGGGGCAAGATAACTTCCTCTCTAGTTCTTCCCCCTTGTTCTCGTGTGTTAGATCCTCTAACCTTCCATTCCTTGTCATAGGAGTTGTGTGATCAAAATTCCCTCCTTGGATTGGTTCCCCTCTGTTTTTGGTGCAACAAAGCAATATCGATCGATCTTCAATACAAGGTATGATCTATCGTCATTATTTTGGGTTCTATCTCCTTCTGTTTCTCCTTTCCCTTTCTTGGAATTCTATATCCATGTTCCTAATGTACTTTTCATGGGTGTTAACCGGTGTGGTGGTGTCTCTGCATCCTCGGGTGGATACAGTAGTCATGGGGGGAGGAGATCATAACCCACTGTGTGTATCATTCTCATATAAAGAACATTAAGAACCATTTGAGGTAGGGGATTCATTGCTTTTCTATTATTTTACATGAAACTGTATAGTTATCATTCTTTAGTCCACTGTATCACAATGGAATTGACATATTAAATATTTGAACCATATAAATAAATTGATATTGATCGTATGTTATTTCCTCTTGTTTTTATAGATAGTGTGATATCTATGATTTCTTTGTTTAGATTTTCATTCTTGATGGAAATTTGTAATGAAATTAAAGCTAGAATTAATTGATAATTTTTTTGCTAAAGATAAAGAGGCATGTAAATGAATCTAGTTGTTGTTGTTGTAATTTGATGTTAATCAAATTAATGTGGTAATCATGTTTAATCAATTTTTGATAGCTTACTGTTTATGTTTCCTGAAGTTGGAACCTATGAATAATAAATCAGTTAATTCAAAATGGATTAAAGAACTTGTTGTTTGATAAAAGATAATTCCTTGTAGGGTTCTGAGTTACCCTCTTTCTTGTTTAAGGGATAAGATCCCAATTGATAAGATGTTTTTTCCTACTTCTTGTGTTGTGATATGATCCTGGAAGGATATTGTGATATGTGGGGGAAGGGAGGCTTATTGGTTATGGTGGCATTTAACGCCTAGATTGGCGAGATGCATCGTTTTATGCATGTGGGTGTAGGGGGGACACCGGAGATGATGGAACGGGCTGGATGTGAATGTTTGGATGCTTTTTGTTTCTTGTTGATTGTTTATCTTCTTTAATTTCCCCACTACTCAAGGCAATTGGTTTGCTTAACCTCCTTTCAAAATGGGTAAATATGCATGGGGTATGCCACGTGCTTTCCGTGAGCTTCCTAAGGGAGGATGGGTCTACGCTCTTGCTATAGGTGGAAAAGACTCAATGGGTACTTCATCTACTCACCATATTAATCCCCCTTGTATTTAGTAGCTTAGAATGTTTTTATAGAATTCCTGGGAATATGGGAAAGTAATAATGTTGTTAATAAATTATTGAATAAATGATGTTAACCCATGGGGTTGGAGCTTGTTGGGATGTAATGTTGAGGTTGAAATTTAAAGGAATAGTGACCTTTGGGCGTGATGCTAATGAAATATAATGTGGAAATTATTAATGGTTTTTTAATATTTAAATAATTAATTAACATAAAGTGAAACTGATAAAAATGTAATGAATTAATGTATTAAATCTATTTAAATGGTTGTTTGCTTATATGATACCTAGTCTTGTAAGTGGAAGCCAGGAGTCTGAGAGACGTTAGCTTCTGTTGAGTCTAAGAATATTTTATGTCAATAGTTTGGTTGTGAGCTATATTATATTCTATACTTTTTGTGTTTCTATACGCTACTTCACCCCATCAGTTAGGGAAACTGACACCCCATGGATTCTGAGACCTGGGGGTGTTTTCCCCAATATTTCGGTGGGAGGATGGATGGCTGACTACCCCCTTTGGCCCCGCTCTCTTATCTTGGTAGTTACTTGTGCTGTGAGGCACATTGGTTAGTTTTCCCCATATATGTGTGTAGATGGTTGTAATGGTTTGTGTTTATTCACGCACATATACTCTGGATATAGTTTTCTATGAACTACTATAGGCGTAACGTGTATAGGATGTGATGTCTTAAGGATCTTTACTCGGTGTGTGGGCTGTAATGGCTTGAGGTATAATGCCTGGCATATGATACACATTATGTGAACTGTGGTGGCTCCCAAAAACTACCTGGTTACTTTTCTATCATGGACGTGGTGGTTTTGTTTCACTAGGTGCATGTTGTGGCGCTTCACCCATGTGTCTGCAGGCAAGACTTTTTGGAGAGAGATTCTTAGTACATGTGACATTGGGGAAAAGTGGAAAACCAGTGGGGAAGTAGTAGTGGGGTAACCTTAATTTTATTTATTATATTATATACTCTTGTATGCAATGCTTTGTGAGAGTAGCTATGGTGAGGCTGGGAACTTAGTATACCTGTTTAGGTGATGAGTTAGTTTCAATTGTTGTTCACTGTGCTTTAGCATTCTTTCTTTGCTTTTGTACAAGAGGATCTGGGGATGATTCTACTGAGTATACTATTATACTCACCCTATGTATATACAAACTATTTTTCAGGTCACTTGGAGAAGGTTGGAAATCAAGCTGGTTTCTACTAGCTTGGGGTTGTAGGAGCTGTTTGGGCTTGTGGTTGCTGTTGTTTTTACTTTCTTTTGGGTATTTTCATTTTTCCCCTTCCAGTTGTAGTAGTTTTTCATGAAATTACATATGTGTACTTGGTAATTTATTTTATATTTCAGTTTAATTTGGATTTGGTTGGTGTCTATCTTATCTCTCTCTTTCCCATGTGTTCTCTTAGAGGTTAATGCCTCCCATTTGTGTGTTTACTATACCCTCAGTGCTTGTCGCCAACCCAGGGACTATTGGGGGTGGGACTCGAGGGGTCATTATCTCTCTTATCACATCATCGGCCCAGGAGGGTTACACCTTGTGGAGAGGGGATCGCAACAGAGTGGTATCAGATGTTATGTTGAGGGATAGGATGGAGTTTGGTGTTAGCCACAGGTGAGGTTGCATGGGTTGGTAGGGAAACAATGTTAGTCAAGTTTATCAAGTGATGTAAACACTGGAGACCGGTTGAGACATAGTTGTTTAGGGCCCCCTGTGATCTGATGCACGGACCTTTAAGTTTATAATGGCTTCTAAATGAGGTGATACTAGTTGCAGGGTAGAGATCTAGGAAAGGATCATGAATCATTCTTCCTTATGCATGTGTTTGAATGGGTAGACTTTGGTATAGGTTAAACTAAAATTAATAAAATAAAAAAATTAATTAATTAATGTTGAGTCTTCTATATTCTAGGTTTAGGAGATCTAACAATTTTTTATTTTACAGTTATGGCTCTAGGTTGATGTCCTCATCAGGATCGCATTGAAGATGTCCAACAGGTTGTTCCAGCAGATCGTCATAGGGTAGAGGTCGATGAAGAAGACACTTGGAGGTAGACAGTCCAAGATTTTCAGTTCCAGAGTCTACAAAAGTACGAGGGCTCTATTTCAAATGAAATAACGGAATACTGGTTGGAGGAGGTTGAGATAGACATTATTTTGATCCGTTCTCAGAAGAAGCACCGGATGTCCTTGGTAGTGATGATGTTGTGTGGAGTAGAAAGACATTGGTGGTTCTTGTTCCTCAAGGATTTCGAGGAGTCAGCGATCTCATGGGAGGAGTTCTGAGACTTGTTTAGATTTGATTTTCTTTCTTCGACCATAAAGGCATCCAGTCACCAGAATATTCTTACCCTTCGAAAAGGGAGATCCGGTGTGTGAGAGTTTGGAATCCATTTCAGGAACCTTTTATGATATTCTTCGGACCAGTTTCCAGATGAGGAGACCAGGATGAGGCATTTTGAGGAGGCTTTGCATCCAAAGATCCATCACCAGGTCACCCCATTTATGATGAAGACATATCTTGAGGTGCTGGTAAGGGTAGAGGTTGTTGAGAGGACAATTGCTAGAACTGTATCATCATGAGAGGGGAGTTATCATGATTCCTCAAGAAACAGAGTTGTGGTCTTGGGTTCTCGGTTTTTAGGTCATAAGAGTTTTCGTTCAGCCGGGGGTAGGTCCCAGCCCTCAGCATCTCACTTCTTCGGGGGCAGTGGCTCTTAGGCCTATTCCGAGGGATCAGGCACTTTTTTTCTTGTGGTGGTCGAGTTCATCAGTAGTGAGAGTGAATGACCTTTTAGAGTAGTCATCGTACACCAGGTGTTCCACTCCAGGTTCCTCCATTGAGGTAGTTTCAGCTGAGGCAGCATCAGTAGGTTTCACCAGCTTTAGATCAGCAGTGGGTAGATAGGATAGGCAGAGGATAGCCCTGTGACGCTCCCTGTCCTCAGATATAAGAGTGCGGTTGTGGTGGTGGTCGTCATCAAGGTTAGAGAGGTCGTAGAGGAGGTCATGTTCAGCTTCATGCTTTAGAATTTCCAGCTCCAGGAGAACCATACATCTTTCAAGGTACCCTTTGATTTTTTTCTAACTTGGTGTATGCCTTGTTTGATTCAAGAGCGACACACTCCTTCATATCACCTACCCTTGTCCAAGATTTGGGACTTGAGGTAGAGAGGCTTCCAGTTCCCTTGGTGTTGACTACGCCAGTTGGAGGTCGAGCTGACTTGTTTGAAGTATGTAGATACAGTGAGCTAGTGTTGGGAAGGCACTGCTCTTAGGAATATTTCCTATGTTTATTGATACAACCATATGATGTTATCCTCGGCATGGATTGGTTGTATTCGGTGCAGGATATCGTGAATTTCTTCAGGGGGTAGGTTGTGTTCTTCGATGCGGATGGAGAGTCGGTGGTGTTTATTAGAGAGAGAGACCCTCATATGGGTCAAAGGCATGTTCCATATTTATCATACATGATGGATGAGATTATTTTGAGTTATTTAGAGGTTCAACAGTTGGTGTTTCCTAGTTTCATAAAAGAGAACCCTGATGTCTTTCTAGAAGAGGTTGTAGCATTACCCCCTCAATGAGAGATCGAGTTTGGGATTCAGATACAACTAGGAGTGTCTCTTATCTCTATGTATCCATATAGGATGTCCCCTTCTGAGTTACGAGAGCTACGTATACATCTTTATGTTCTATTATAGTGTATTTTTGTTTATCTGAGTGTGTCACCGTGGGGCGCACCAGTTTTTTTCGTGAAAAAGGTTGATGGTAGTTTGCGGTTTTGTATCGATTATCGTCACTTAAACAAAGTGACAGTAAAGAATCACTATCCTCTTCCATGGATTGATGATTTATTCGATCAACTTAAGGGTTCATGTTGGTTCTCAAAGATCGACTTGCGGTCATGATATCATCAGATGCGTGTGAAGGATGAGGATATCCTGAAGACTACTTTCTGTTATCATCATGGGCATTATGATTTCGTTTTAATGTCATTTTGTGTGAATAATTCTCTATCTATATTCATGGTATTGATGAACTCTATGTTCTATGAGTTCCTGGACAAGTTAGTTGTGGTTTTCATTGACGATTTCCTTGTGTACTCCATGTTTGAGGAGGATCATACAGAGCATCTACACACTGTTTTGGGAGTTCTTTGTCAACATCAGCTATTTGGGAAGTTGTTTAAGTGTGAGTTTTGTGCTTTAGAAGTACGTTTCTTGGATCATGTTGTGTCCCAACAAGGATTAACTGTGGATACATTGAAGATGGAAGCAGTTGTGTCTTGTAAAACCCCCAAGACAGTGTTAGATGTGAGAAGTTTCCTTGGTCTCGTAGAATACTACAGAAAGTTCGTAGATGATTTCTCTCAAGTTGTGACTCCTTTTACAGCTTTGAATAGGAAGGATCAGGTGTTCATATAGATAGATCAGTGTTAGGAATCTTTCGAGTATCTAAAGGAGAAGTTGGTAAGTGCTCTGGTTCTTTTTCTTCCAACATAGGGAGTTCATTTTGATGTTTTCTACAATGCTTCGCATCTAGGGATAGGTTTTGTTCTGATTCGTTAGAGATCAGTTGTTTCTTATGGGTCTTGGCAGTTATGTCCCCATGAATTTAATTATTCCACCCATGATCTTGAGTTGGCAGTTTTGGTGTTTTATCTGAATTTGTGGAGATATTACCTCATTGCTGAGCACTTTGTGGTTTTCACCGATCATAAGAGTTTGAGGTATGTTTTCTCCCAGTGTGACTTGAACTTATGACAGTGTCGATGGATGGAGTCATTATAGGAATACAACTTTTAAATATCATATACACCTAGAAAGGTTAATTTTTTAGCTGATGTGCTAAGTCGGAAGTCATGTAGTGATGCAGTGCATGAATTTGGTGATTCCTAGAGAGTAATGGAATAACTATCAGCATTAAATATCGATATGGGAGAAGTTGGGGGTAGAGGTTGCCTTTTTCAGATGACAGTACAGTCATCTCTAGTGCATTAGGTGGAAGAGTCCCGGTTGGGGGATCTTGAGGTGGAGGTCTGGAGAGATTGAGTTGTTTGTGGTGAGGCCCCTGATGGTTGGTATGAGGATGAACAACATAGAGTGTTGTATCACAAAAGGAGATTTGTTCCTTTGGTGATGCATGAGACGGTTCTCAGAGAGTTCTATAGTTCACCTTTAGCGGTTCATCCCTACGTGACAAAGATGTATTGAGCCTTGTGGAGTCGATTTTGGTGTTCTGGGATAAATCGTGAAGTTGTGGAGTTTGTGTCTCGATGTTTGGTCTGCCATAAGGTGAAGGTTGAACACCGTGTTCTTGGTGGTCTTCTCCAGCTGATAGATGTTCCTCAGTGGAATTGGGAGGACATCTCAATGTACTTTGTTATTGGTTTACCTTGAGCTCAGGGATTACATGATTCTATTTGAGTGGTAGTGGATCGTTTAACAAAATCATCTCACTTCATAGAAATCAAGGAGTCAAGATTAGTGGAAGTTTTTTCAAGGTAGTATCTGAAGGAGGTGGTGAGACTTTATGGAGTCCCAAGGACGATCATTTCTATTCAAGATCCTCATTTTACCTCCAGGGTGTGGAGAGGTCTCCAACATGCTTTTGGCTCTCATTTATGCCTTAGCACTGCTTTTCATCCTCATATGGATGGTCTGACAGAGCAAACTATCCAGACTCTTGAAGACATGTTATGCACTTGTGTCCCAGATTTTTGATTTTCATGGATGAGGCACTTACCCTTGGTGGAGTTCGCTTACAACAATAGTTTTCACTCCACCATCGGTATCACTCCATTTGAAGCCTTGAATGGACAACCTTTTTGTTCTCTGTTGTGATGGACTGGGGTTGGAGAGTCTGTAATTCTCAGACCAAAACTAGTGAAGAATACAACAGAGATGGTTCAGGTGATTTTCAAGAGGATGAAAATAGCGTAAGATCATCAGAAATCATATGTAGATCAAAGGAGGAGACCCTTAGAGTTTTATGTTGGGGATAACGTGTTTCTGAAGGTGACTCCTCATTGTGGGAAGCAAAGTTTTGGTTGTGAGAGTAAGATTTCTCCCTGATTTTTTGGGCCTTTCGAGGTGTTAGCTCGTGTTGTAGTTTTGGTGTATCGAGTAGCACTTCCCTTGCAGATGAGTCAGATACACGATGTTTTTCATGTGTCACGGATTTGTTGTTATCTTCATGATGACTCTCACGTCATCGATTGGGGAGAGATCGATATTGATGATGATGCAACCTTTTAGGAGCAACCTTTGGAGATCCAAGACTGCAAGTAGAAGGTGTTGTGTAGGCATTCTATCCCCTTGGTTCGTGTATTGTGGCAACATGGTGGCATGGAGGAGAGTACCTGGGAATTTGAGTCACAAAAACATGCTCAGTACCCATAGTTGTTTTATGTTTAACAATTTTCATGTAAAGATGTACCATTTGTGGTTATAGACCTTGCCTGTTTATAACATGGATTTATTTTGGTTACTTCTTATGGCTTTCTCTCATTTGAGAGGTATCTCGATGGGTGGTTGTTCTGACCTTGTTTCGATTTCCCTTTAGGTGCATTTTTAATTCTCAAGGATGATAATGTTTTGAGAGGTACCTAATGTAATGGCACAGACCTATCTGGTCCATTCCTCTATGAAAATCTAGTGTTTGAGGTGTTCTGGTGGTCAAGGTGGCTTATCCCTAACACTTTTCTAAATTTCCAATTCGATGAACTGTTCCACCAGTAGACCGATGTGAACAGTTCCAATGGTATCCTTATGTGAATAGTCCAACAGTAGGCTTATGTGAATAGTGAAATGGTAGCCTTATGTGAATAGTGTAATGGTAGCCTTATATGAACAGTGAAATAGTAGCCTTATGTAAATAGTGCAATGGTATCCTTATGTGAACAGTCCAACAGTAGGCTTATGTGAACAGTGAAATGGTAGTTTTATGTGAACAATGCAACAATAGCCTTATGTGAACAGTCCAACGGTAGTCTTATGTGAACAGTATAATGGTAGGCTTATGTGAATAGTTCAAACGATAGACTTATGTGACTAGTTCCAACGGTATCCTCTTTTTCCTTTTCCAAATTTTGAGTTCATGAACAGTGTTTCTAGAATGGGGAGGTCCAATAAAAGCCTCTATTTCCTTTTCCAAATTTTGAGTTCATGAACAATGTTTCTAGAACAGTGAGGTCCAACGGTAGCCTCTATTTCCTTTTCCAAATTTTGAGTTCATAAAAAGTGTTTCTAGAATGGTGAGTTCTAACGGTAACCTCTATTTCCTTTTCCAAAATTTGAGTTCATGAACAGTGTTTCCAGGACAGTGAGGTCCAACGGTAGCCTCTATTTCCTCTGCTAAATTTCGAGTTCATGAATAGTGTTTCCAAAATGGTGGGCTCCAATGGTAGCCTCTATTTCCTTTTATAAATTTTGAGTTCATGAAAAGTGTTTCCAGAATGGTGAGGTCCAACAGTAGCCTCTATTTACTTTTCTAAATTTTGAGTTTATGAACAGTGTTCCCAGAACGATGAGGTCTAATAGTAGCCTCTATTTCCTTTATCAAATTTTGAGTTCATGAACAGTGTTTCTAGAACAGTGAGGTCCAATGGTAGCCTCTATTTCCTTTTCCAAAATTTGAGTTCATGAAGAGTGTTTTCAGAACAGTGAGGTCCAACGGTAGCCTCTATTTCCTATGCTAAATTTTGAGTTCATTAATAGTGTTTCCAGAAGAGTGAGCTCCAACGGTAACCTCTATTTCCTTTTCCAAATTTCGAGTTCATGAAAAGTTTTTCTAGAATGGTGAGGTCCAGCAGTAGCCTCTATTTTCTTTTCCAAATTTTGAGTTCATGAACAGTGTTCCCAGAATGGTGAGGTCCAACGGTAGCCTCTATTTCCTTTTCCAAATTTTGAGTTCATGAATAGTGTTTCTAGAATAGTGAGGTACAAAGGTATCCTCTATTTCCTTTGCCAAATTTTGAGTTCATGAATAGTGTTTCCATAACGGTGAGGTCCAACGGTAGCCTCTATTTCCTTTTCCAAATTCCATGTTCATGAACAGTGTTTCGAGCTTCCTACAGTTTCTCCCCTCTGACGTTTCCATTGACTTAAAATGAATTTAAAGGCTTTTTTAAAGACTCTAAGGCTAATTAAAAGGCCATAAATATTATATTAATTTTTTCTAAGGCTCGGTATTATTTTAATTGGTCAAAAAACGTTGTTTAATGTGATCCACTTTTAATGGAAAATCCAGTGTATCTTAAACCACAGCTCCATTAAATATTCTAAAGAGACAAGATATCTTCCTCCCAAGTTCTTCTTCCTTGTTCTCAGGTGTGAGATGCTTAAACCTTCCATTCCTTCCCATATGAGTTTTGCGATCAAAATTTCATCCTTGGATTGGTTCCCCTCTATTTTTAGTGCAACCAAACAGTATCGATCGATCTTTGATATAAGGTATGATATGTCGTCATTATTTTGGGTTTATCTCCTTCTGTTTCCCCTTTCCCTTTCTTGGAATTCTATCTCCATGTTCCTAATGGACTTTCCTTGGTGTTGACTGATGTGTTAGGGTATCTGTATCCTCATGTGGATACAGTTGTCATAAGGGGAGGAGATCGTAACTCGTTGTGTAGCTCGTTCTCATATAAAGAACGTCAAAAACCATTTGAGGTAGGGGATTCGTTGCTTCTCTATTATTTTACATGAAACTGTATAGTTATCATGTTTTATCCCACTGGATCACAATAGAATTGACATATTAAATATTTTAACCTGATAAATAAATTGATATCGATCGTATATTATTGCCTCTTATTTTGCTAGATAGTGTGATATCTATGCTTTATTTGTTTAGATTATCGTTTTTTATGGAAAATTTTATTGAACATAAACCTTTAATTAATTGATAATTGTTTGGATAAAGATAAAGAGGCATGTAAATGAATCTGGTTGTTGTTGTTGTAATTTTATGTTAATAAAATTGATACAATAAGCATGTTTAATCAATCTGTGAAAGATTAATATTTAGGTTTCCTGAAGTTGGAACCTACGAATAATAAATCAGTTAATTCAAGATGGATTAAATAACTGGTTGTTTGATAAAAGATAAATCCTTGTAGGGTTCTGAGTTACCCTCTTTCTTGTTTAAGGTCCAAGAGCCCAATTGATATGATGTTTTTTTCCTGCTGTTTGTGTTGTGATATGAGACTTGGAAGGCTGTTGTGATATGTGGGGGAAGGGAGACCTATTGTTTATGGCAGCAGTTGACGCCTAGAGTGGATAGATTCATTGGTTTATGCATGTGAGTATCGAGGAGGACATCAGAGATTATGGAACGGGTTGGATGTGAATGTTTGGATACTTTCTATTTCTTGTTGGTTGTTTATCTTCTTTACATTCCCCACTGCTCAAGGCAACTGGTTTTCTTACCCTCCTTACAAAAGGGGTGAAGATGCACAGGGTATGCCACGTTCTTTCCGTGTTTATATTCCTAAGGGAGGATGGGTATATGCTCTTTCTATAGGTGTAAAAGACTCAACGGGTAGTTCATCTACTCACCGTATTGAGCCCCCTTGTGTTTAGTAGTTTAGAATGTTTTTCTAGAATGCCTGGGAATATAGAAAAGTAATAATGTTTTTAATAAATTATTGAATAAATGATGTTAACCCATGGGGTTGGAGCTTGTTGGGACATAACGCTGATGTTTCAATTTAAAGGAACAATGAACTTTGGGTGTGATGATAATGAAATATAATGTGGAAATTATTAAAGACTATTTAATGTTTAAATAATTAATTAACGTAAAGTGAAACTAATAAAAATAAAATGAAGTAATGTATTAAATCTCTTTAAATGTTTTTTTCATATAGGATACCTAGTCTTAGAAGTGGCATTCAGGAGTCCGAGAGATGTTAGATGTAGTTGAGTCTAAGACTAGTTTATGCCCATAGTGTGGTTGTGAGCAATATTATATTCTGTAGTTTTTCTATTACTATACTCTACTCCACCCCATCAGTTAGGTAAATTGACACCACAGGGATTCTGAGCCCTGGGGGTGTTTTTTTCAACATTCCGATGGGAGGTTGGATGGCTTACTACCCCCTTTGGCCCTGATATCTTCTCTTGGTAGTTACTTGTGTCGGTAGACACAGCAGTTAATTTTTACCATATATGTGTGTGCAAGGCTTTAATGGCTTGTGGTTATTCCCACACATATATTCTGGATATAGTTTCTTATGGACTACTATAGGCGTAACGTGCCTAGGCTATGATGGATTGAGGATCCTTACTCGGTGTGTGGGTTGTAATGGATTTAGGTATAATGCATGACGTATGATAAATGTTATGCGAGCTGTGGTGGCTCCTGGAAAATACTTGGTTACTTTTCTTTCATGTACGTGGTGGTTTTGTTGCACGAGGTGCATGTTGTGGTGCTTTTCCCAGGTGTATGCGGGAAATCCTTTTTAGAGAGAGATTCTTAGGACATGTGAAGTTGGGGAAAAGTGGAAACCAATGGGGAATTAGTAGCGGGGTACCCTTGATTTTATTTATTATATTATATACTCTTGTATGTGATACTTGGTGAGAGTATCCATGGTGAGGCTGGGAACTTAGTATACTTGTTTAGGTGACGAGTTAGTTTCACTTATTGTTCACTGTGCTTTAGCGTGCTTTATTTACTTTTGCACGAGAGGATCCGGGGAGGATCCTACTGAGTATACTGTTATACTCACCCTATGTGTATACAAATTGTTTTTCAGGTCACTTGAAGCAGGTTGGAGAGAAAGATTTTTTCTACTAGCATGGGGTTGCAGGAGTTGTTTGGGCATGTGGTTGCTGCTGTTTTTACTTTATTTTAGGTATTTACAGTTTTTCCCCTTCCAATTGTAGTAGTTTTTCATGACATTACATATGTGTACTTGGGAATTTATTTTTTTTTCAGTTTGATTTGGATTTGGTTGATGTTTATCTTATCTCTCTCTTTCTCATGTGTTCTCTTAGAGGGTAATGCCTCCCATTTGTGTGTTTACTAAACCCTTGGTGCTTGTCACCAACCTGGGGCCCACTGGAGGCGGGACTCAAGGGTCATTATCTCTCTTCTCACATCTCCATCCCAGGAGGGGTACACCTTGTGGGGAGGGGGTCATGATAATTATTCTTTATTTTAAGTATTTTCCCCTTAAAATAGGTGGATATCTCATTGAGTAGAATCTTTTCATCCTTGACATGATAAGGTTTGATGTAATTATTTAAATGGACTGGTTAGCTCCCTATCAATCCCATATTGACTACTATCACTAAAGGGTTATGTTTACATCACTTGAGGTTATTAGACATGTACACAAGTGAGAATAGGATGTTCATGCATCTTGATTTGGACCTAAGAATCAGGGGCTAGGCATAGTGATAGCCCAGATTTCCAGTATCTTCTTGGATGATCAGGGGTTATGACCAAATATTTTCCCTCCTATGGTGGATTGTTTCAGGGACATATTCCCTGGATAATTTTCTAGGCTACCTCCATTTATAGAGGTATAATTTACCATCGAGTTAGTTCCAGGATCTACACCAGTATCCATTCCTTAGATGAAACCTGTGGACATTTTGGATCTCAAGAAACAATTGAAAGACTTGGAGGCTAAAGGATTTATCTGACTAATAATTTCTCATTTGGGTTCAGCATCCATTATTTCTAATAATGTAGATAGTACCCTCAAGTACTATGTGGATTACCGACAGTTAAACCAGCTTTTGGTTAGGAGCTCGTATCCACTTCCTTGAATAGATGGCCTCTTTGGTCAACTATGAGGAGAGATGGTATTCTCAAATATTGATTTGATGTCGGGATACCATCGGGTAAGTATTAGATCTTATTACATACCTCGTACAACTTTATAAAGAAGGAATGGTCTCTATGAGTACCTTGTAATGTCGTTCGGTCTCATGAGCATGGTAGCTATTTTTATGGCTCTCATGAATCAAGTTTTCCACCTATATCTGGATTCTTTCATGGTAGTATTTTTGGAAGACATATTAGTGTATTCAAACTCTCAACACGACTAATACAATCATCTTGATATCATGCTAAATACACTAAGGGTTAACTATATTTATGACAAACTCGAAAAATTCCACTTTTGGATCGACGAATTCCACTTTCTAGGTCATATAATCTTTGAGTTAGGAGTGTCAGTAGACCCAAATAAGGTGAGAGATCTAGTTTCCTAGGAGAATCCCAAGAAATTATTTGATATATGGAGTTTTTTGTGTCTATCCAGTGATCACAACCAATTCATTTTGGATTTCTCACACCGTGAAATGCCTCTTATGGGATGATCTAAGAATGATGTGAAATTTGTATGGTCTAAATCTTGTGTACAATACTTTCCAGAGTTTAAGGTAATATTGAACTTAGCATCGATAATGATTCTTTTGGAACCAAGTATGATCTATATTGTTTACTATGATGCAACAGGTATCACGATGGGATTAGTTTTGATGTAGGACAATCAATTTGTAGTGTATTGGTCTCGTTATTTGATGCATCATGAGTATAATTGCTCAATGCACGACCTCGAACTAGATGATGGTGTTCATGCTCTAAACTATTGGAGGAATTATTTACTTAGAGAGTGTTTTGTCTTATTAACTAATCACAAAATCCTCAAGGGCATATTTATATAGTTTGATATCAATATGATACAGTGCATATGGTTTGAGTGTCTATAGTCCTCTGATTTTTATATTTCCTATATACCTGGAAAAGGAAATGATATAGCTGATGATCTGAGACAGAAGAATCAGATGTAGGAATTTTAGGAGGAAAGTGGTGGTTGGAAGCTCATGGCCTTTTTTTAGAGATGAACATTGAGTTTTAGAAGGATCATGGTCAGACTATCCTCTCATACTTAACAATGATCTCTACCCTTCTAGAATGGGTAAGAATAAGGAAACTCTATGATTCTGAATGACTAGTACAAAGGGAAAGTATCTCATATGATGATTCATGTTCTGGTTGGATCATAGATGAGGATGATACCTCATCATTTTATGGGAATGTATGTGTCCTAACAAACATCAGAGAGGAGATGATGTAGGAATTCCATGCCTCAGTTTGTGTGGTACATCCAAGTGTCACCAAAATGTATGGATAATTATGTTTCCAATATTAGTGACCTAGTATAAAATGGGAAATAGCTGGTTTTATCACTTGGTGTTCCACTTATGAGCATGTGAAGGAGGAATATCAATGATTGGTAGGACTTATATAGATTTTTTCAATTACTAAGTGAAAATGGGATGATGCTTCCATGGAATTCATGACTGGTTTTCCTTTATCGCCTCGTGGAAATGATATAGTGTGGGTAGTAATTGATCAGTTGAAAAAGGTCTCACATTCTTACCTATTCGAGAGACCTTCTTAGTATATGATATAGGGAGGCTATATTTCATAGAGTTTGTACATATTCATGGAAATACATGATCTATTGTATCTGATAGTGAATCTCACTTCATTTCTTGGTTCTAGAAGTGGTTGTAGAAGGACTTGGGTACACAAGTGAATTTGATCATGGCCTATCACCCTCAAACTGACTGACAGATAGAGCACACGATTCAGGTGTTATAGGATATTCTATGTGAATGTGTCCTTGACTTTGGGTGTTCTTAGTAGAAACACATACCCCTTGTTGAGTTCACTTATAATAACATCTTTTAGGATACCATAGAAATGGATCCTTATGAAGCCTTATATGGTAGGATATTTCATTCACCTATGTGCTGGTTAGAGGCAGGGGAAGGATAGGCAGCGTGTACTTCAAGTTGCATGATTTTCATCCTTTACATGTTGCTTATTAAATACACATTGTGTGTTAATTACACAAAAAAATATTAGAACCGTGTTTTTTTTCACAAAAACACATGGAATATGTGACATATAGCCAATCAACATGGCATGTAGTTTATAAAATCTAAGGGGATACCCTGGACAATCAGTACATGGTTCATTTGTAGCTCGTAATGGGTATTCATTATAGGATGACCTAGAGTCCACATGGGTGTACTAGTGCAATGAACAAGGATACATGGAATGTGAAAAGGTAGTACACATCATGTAACCCTTTTTTATTTGGCTAGAGTTCTTGGCACCTTTGGATGAGTTATTAATATTCGATCTTTATTAATTATTAATTGATATTGGTTATGTAAGCAAGAAATATAGAGGAGGAAAAATATATCTCAAATATTAGATAAATAATGAATAAAAATCAAAATAAAATTAAAATTTTAAATTCATAATGATCATAAATCAAGTAAATAATTTTAATTTTTAAATGTGACCACTCTTATACCACTTAATGGTTTTAGATGCAGTAAAATTTCCTATTGGCCTATGGCCAATTTAACTTTTATAAAATTAAATAGATTATTCACAATGTATAAGACATAAATTTCATGATCAATAGATATTTTTTGAGAGAATATTGATAAATAGAACATCAAAACCAAGAGAAGATCTTTTGACATAAATTTTATAATTATTTTAAAAACATGAAGAAATATTACCTCAATATTGATATCTTTCTTATTTGATGATTTTGATCATTCTCATATAATAGGTATTACATCGCTGCATTGTGAGGAACCAAAGTATACCCCCTCTAGTGGTGATCCGCATGTGCAGAATATATTATGAAAAATGATTTAAAATCTCTAGAATGTGGTAACATTATATTTATAGACCTAATGTTAGGGTTCAATGTTTAATTAATCACATAGGGGACCTTTAATAAAATATTAAACCCTAAGAAACCTCATCTCATGTAATAAAATAATATTGTTATTTTATTTCATGGAATGTGATAACTGGATCAATGATGAATAATATTTTATGGTATTATGAATTAAAATTAATCACTGGACCGAATCTCAATCTTCTTGTCCTCCTCAGTATTTATTGAATACCTTAATGAATATTGTTATTAAATATTTATTCATTAAAATATTTAAATAATTACCTTGTGAATAAATATTTATTTAATATTTGTGATAATTTAATAGATATTTAATAAATATAAACTCTCAGTCTAAAGAATAATAATTATTACAATTGATAAATATAAATAATAATTAACTGAGATCAAAGGAGACACTTTTCATGTGACCATCTAGCCCTATTCCTTAGTGTCGTTAGGTGGGATTGCCTAAAGTATAATTTTATTGTCTAGAAACGGGTCATGAAACCCATAGAGGAAGAATGTATATTATAATGAAAAAACCACAAATGAATAATCACTATGTAATATAAAACATTTGTCTCGATATTTCATAAATTAGGTTGCATACTTGTGTCATCATCCTTAATTCTTGGAATATCTTTCTTTGACTATCTGGAATGAACATGCCTATGTCACCATGGATATGGAATTTATTTCAACAGTTCAATTTCAATAAAACGGTCAAGATATAAACTTTTATAAATATGAAAGGGACATATCCTTCATATAATTAGTCATTAATAACATATCATTCGTGATGCACCCAACGTACCCAAATTCATCGTGATCTTATGTCATCATGGTTTATATAAATACATCAAAGTGTTTGGGTAATGACATGCATTAATAATAATCTTAAAATATAAGTATCATTAAACATTCTCATATATATGAATATCCAATGACATATAAACATGTGTAATTTTTATAGGTGGGTTTGTTCTCATAGTCTCTTATCTTGGAGATTACCAAGTGTGAACTACATAAGATGAAGCATCATCTACTTATGAGTAATCTCACCTGATATTCAATATACCATATGCCCTATTATAGAATTTTATATGATCGTAGAACATGGTTTAAGAATATTTTCATAACATTTCAAGGTTCTCATCATAGTGGGGAACTTTTATGCCCTTTCCAATGAGACAAATACTTTGGGACATTATTACATTAAAGTCATGAAGAACTATTAATGATATGAAATAATATATTTTAATTAATATACCATTATTTAATATAAATTCAATATAAATTAAAAAAAATAGTTCTAGGACCCTAACTTCAACACCCACATCATACTAAACTAATTGAATTTTTATTTCAAAAAAAACATGGCAGAGTGAGGTGTACAGTAGTGTGTTTTTCTTCAACTACACCAACTACCTTGAAACTGCTAGTTATATCTTAAAACCTATGAACAACTAGAATAAACCATAGAATTTTCTTTTTTTTCTTTTCAACATGAACCATGATCTTCATCATCATGTGGTCTGATAAAACCACAACCTCTAATGTCAAACCACAACCCCAACACAAAAACCATGGCATATTGAGTTTATCATTTTTCCATCCTCAACTTGGAACCATGATCAATTCCCATTATTCTTTATCATGTTATGTCACTGTGAAGTTTTTCTTATTCATCCTTGATAATTTTTTATAGTGACCATGACAAAATGCATTAAACCATATCATAGTTTGCTTTCCCGTAGTGTATAATAATTTTTTTCAAAAACAAAAAACCCCCACTCTAGTTATTTTTCTCAAACCTTCACAAGTCATTTTCCCGATTCATGCACCATGATGTGGTTTGGTGAATATAAAAGTGAGTTTTTTTTATCTTTACTACAAATAACTTCCAACTTTATAATTCTCTTAAATATTATTCCATTACTTAATGAGCATCACCAGACTTCTTCTAATTTTTAATATGGCTTATGTATTAACAATAAAATACAACACTAATTTATTAAATAAAAACCACTTTATCTTCTCTAAAAAACAAACTCAACTATGACATCAAACATCCCTTATGGAACAAAAATTTCCCCAAACACTTTATAGTTCACATAATTTTATATGAGTATAATTACTTATGCTAATGTGGTTGGAAATTGAATGCATTTCGTGATTATTTTAAGGTCGGATATTGTAAATGTCATTTTTTACTTTAAGAAAGTTCGTGATATATATCAAGAAACCACACTAGTATGTGTTAAAATGGCTATTTAATTATATGTCAATATCATCCAATATATGTCTATGTTATAGTAAGAATGTTAATTCTAAGCATGAGGTTGTAAGTTATGTAGATTTATATTATACTATCAAACAAATACTCGTAAATAAATTAGTGACTATATATTTACTATATATGGTGGTATTGTTTCTTGTAAATGTAATATTCAGTTAATAGTGACTTTATCTATCACTGAGGATGAGTATACAGCCTTATTCAAGTCCATTAAAGAAATTATTTGTTTAAAATGTTTAATTGGGGAAATTTCATTAACTTTTTTTGTAAATTGACATATTTTTTTATATCCATTAAGTTTTATATTTATCTAAAAATTATTCTTTACATGGTCATTCAAAGCATATAGTTTTCATATTGCATTATGGTAGATATATTACCAAATATGGTATATTATGTTCCAATAAGATATATATGAATGAAAATATAACTTATATTTTGACTAATGTTGTTCCATTTTCAAAGTTTAGATATTTTTTAATAATTTTAAACATATGTGTTGTTCAATAACCTAAGTGAAAGAACAACATGTGAATTTATAAGTTATACATTTATATTTGTAAGGTGGAAATTTATGAAAATGATTATTCAAACTATTTTAATTTAAATTTAAATTTATCTTTATTTTATTTCCCATTTAATTCATTCCATGAAAAATATATTATGCATTTAATTTTATTATGATTTATTATTTGGATATTGGTATTTATAGAAAATTTCTGGTAAGGATCATCTCTGGTTTCACTTTTAACAAGATATTATGCTACATGCATAGGATGTTTACACATTTCCAGATTTATTTTTAATCATAGAATCGATTGTGTAGGACATTTCCCATAATTGAATTTAGAGATGGGTTTTCTCTTTTGTGAGGATAATCCCAGAGAGAGCATGATTCTTAATTGGGATTACTCTGATGACAATAGAGACTCCTACAACACCAATGACTCTGGTGACTATTTATTTAATTCTCAACATGTTTTTGGTATTCCTCTAAGTGGAAATTTAAATGATATGTTACTGTATAGTGAATTCACTATTTCATTTCACCCAAGCCTCCTTTAACTCAAAGGTGTGATTATTCTTCCCTAAGAAGTGAAATGACTCGGGTGGTTCTTAACCCCATTCCCTAACACTTTTTTTATAGAAAACTGACACCAATAGAAGGAGAATGTGGCATTGATTATTTATTTCTAGTGAAATTTTTAGTTTTATTACTCCTAAAATATATAATATCCTTATCATTGGAAATTCCCTTTTCCTTTTTAGAAAAAATAAATGTTATCTTGTCAAAATTCATTTTTTAATACATCTTTCTTAAATGTAGTTTTATTTCAATTTTATATTTCTATATTTTCTCAATTATAAAATATTCTATTTAGTTTTATATTCCACTGCTTCCTATGTTAATAGAGGAAAAAAATAATATTTTACTGATTAATGTTCCATTGAAATTCCATTGGACGTTCAAATGAAAACTCTAGTAGAAATTCCAGTGGAATTTTTACTAAAATATCCATTTTAAGTACTACTAAAAGTTAATTTGTGAATTTAATTGCATTTAATTCACTCTAGAACTTCTAGTTGAGCTTCTTTTCCTATTCTAGGAACAATACCTTGAGTTTTGGCTAAAACTTGCACTGTAATTTTTGGAATCTACAAACAAACGTGTTTTATATTGTACTATAATTTTTACAATATTGTGGTGGGAATTGTTTTATTGTTTCCCCACTAGAACTTCTAATAAATATTCCACAAAAATTTACAATAGATATTTCAATAGAAATTATAGTGGATATTCTACTGTAACTTCCATTTTAGGTGTGAATTATTATTTTGTTTCCCCATAGGAACATCCAATCGAGATTCCTCTAAAACTTACATTATAACTTCTATTGGAACTTCCACTGGAACTTCCAGTGGAGATTCCAGTCCTATTATATCAAATAATAGTTTATAGATACCTTATGTTTTTGACTAAAACCTATACTTTATTTTTTATAATCTATAAAAAAACATGTTTTCAATATGGCATTGAATTTTTTATAGGATTTTAGAGGGAACTATTTTTTTCTTTCCCCATTTGATCTTCCAATGGAGATTCTACTAGAACTTACACTAGAACTTCCATTGGAACATCTAGTCCTATTATAGAAAATTTCAATGTGGATCTACCTTAAGTTTTTACTGAAACATGTACTGTAATTTTTGGAATCCTAAAAAAACATGTTTTCTATATTTCACTAAAAAATTACAATATTCATGAGGGTTCTTCCCACACTAGAAGTTCTAGTTGAGATTATAATAGAGATTCTAATGGAAATTCAATGATAACATCCACTGGAACTTCCAATAGAACTTTAGATCCTATTATATAAAATTACACTTCAAAGAAACCTTAATTTTTTACTGAAATCGGAACTGTGATTTTTTGAATCCCCAAACAAACATTTTTTCTATATTGCAATTAAATTTTTACAAGATTTAGGAGGAAATTTATTTGATATTTCCCCACTGAAACTTCTAATCAAGATTCCACTATAACTTCTAGTGGAACCTTCAGTCCTATTCTATGTTCTATTATTCCCACTAAAATTTTTCACTTTCAATTTCATAGTGTGAATTTTACGTAAAATATAACATCTTTACAAAGATTTTTACAAGAAATACAACCATATTTAAAATATAGTCATAAAATTTCAATATGGGACACTCCTTTTTATAATATATTTTAGGATTTTCTATCCAACAATCTATTGGCATCGGATTGTAAGAAATAAGATAACTATATTTTTAATGTACTCAATAGCTATGATTCCTCAAAAAATAATTTCTGAATTGGTAGTGTGAAAATAAAATTTTGTAAAGGTGATGTACAAAGGATATTTGGGATAAATGAATGTGAAATGGAAATGGAAAACTTTTATTCTTTAAAACCAACCAAGGAACCATTATATATAGAAATATTTGTAAAAGGTGTCATATTAATGACATAGAAGGAAAATAAAATAGCTATTTTGGAAGTTGTTGTGGGAAAGGAATCAGATAATAATGTTAACACAGAAGAACTCATCTAATTGTACACATTTCATACTATTTTTTTCCATACTATAGGTTCATACTTGAGTTGGGGTTGCATCAATTATTTGGATAGTTTGATAGATATGATAACACTAAAGTGGTATCATGCAATACACCAACAGTTAATGAATTCTATTAAATAATTATACAATAATGGGTAAAATATTACAAGATATATTGTGTCATTACTAGTATGTATTGAAATTTATTTTCACTTCTATATAGAATTAGTTTTCATATCATTTTTATTTTTATATTATTGGTTTTGTGAAGAAAGAGGGATACTAAAAGGAAATGAACAAGGTGGAAATCCACCTTTCATGAAATTGAGCTTATCATAATTTGATGTTTCTATAAAGAAACTAAATATTCAATAATTTGAAGGTAGTGGGGTAAGTCTTCCAATTAAGGTATTATTTTAATGATTCTCTCAACACACACAGTTATGCAATATAAAATATTACAAATGGGGAAACATGAATAAGTTTCTGAGGAAAAAACATTCACTAAGGAATGTTTAGTTGCACAATATAAGATTTTGGATGATAAGGATAGAATAAAAGGTATTGAAAAATAAAATGCAACATTGGAAAGAAAAAAGTTCTATTCAGTAGCAATGGATGATATTTAATCTCTTTTCAAAAAAGTAATGATGAGTAGTGGTGTGAGTATTTAAGTTAACCAATATTATTATAAAATAATTTTTAATTAGTGTCACATACTCCTATAATTTTCAATGATATAAATTAATAGATTCTTATGGTCAAATAATAAAAATCAAGTGTGAAATGGGGAAGATTTCTGGGATTTTACTAGATAAATAAATAATTATTACAATCGCTTTCATGGTGAGTGTATTATTTTATAAATTCTTTAAGTTGAAAATATAATGATTCATAGTTTATCTAACACTATTGATATTTTTAGGGAATGATTTTTGGGAAAAAATTGATATAGATATTGATAGAGAAACCGGTTAAAGATGTACTGCAGTTAAATGGAAAAAATTTCAAGTTCATCAACACCAGAAATGTACATTATACATTACTCATTTTTAATGTAGAGAGAAAATATGTCAACCACTACAACTTAATGCAGCCTCAGTTGGGTGGTGGTGGACATGATATTTATCAGAATCATGCATTAGTAATGGTATATTTTCTCCTCTTCGATATGAAATCCATTTTAAAATTAACCAACTAAGATAATTAAATTTTTACAACTTTCCATACTTGTAGAAAGAATTTATTGAATAAATAATCAAGAAATATATCCCAAATTACATAGACAAGACTTCTTCTACATTCATTGTATAAGATAATCCATAATAGGGTGATGCAATCTTGGATTGCGCAATAATGGTTTTATATCTTATAGATATATTGGAAATAAATCAATCGTATATGAAGAAGCTATCTGAAGAATAATTTGATGAACTGTGGCTTTATATAGAACCCTTATTTCTTGTAGAACCTACTAATAGTTAGTTGGAAACATCTTTTATAAATAGAAGTTTCCAATTGGATTCATTATCTCTAACATCTAGATGTACAATCAAACAATCATGTTTTGTGGGTGTGACATGAAAGTGGAATAGAACATGTTGTCAGGTTCTTGGATTTGTTTAATTTTTTGGTATAGTATTAGTTTTGTTTGAATAGATAATGGAATGAAACAATGCTATTAATATAAGTTAAATGGTATCAAATACCAATCTAACCGCATTACCATTAAAAATGGAAAAAAATCCAATTCAATCAATATTGTTAAAACATAATTGGAACATGATTCCATTATAAATGGTCTTAAATATCAATATGGGTGATTTAAAAATCAAAATAGTTTATGGATGTATACCAATTCTCATATAGCACTCACACATAAAAAATGTAGTTTATTAAAATGGTTTCCCAATCCATTAAAATTCAAACCATCCTATAAATTCTTTAGTGGATTCATTACAATTCAAAACATTCTATAAATGGTGTGGAGGCATCACAACTCAACCCAAAAAAACAACATTCATTCAATGTCTACACTACTCAGCCTCTCCCAATTATATGGTAGTCTACCACCAAATTTGAAGTTACAAATTGGTTGAAAAGTCTTTCTAAAGCATAAAAACAAAAAAAAATACAAAACATATAGACATGGATGATTCTACTAAAGAAATTGCATTTAAAGTTGTTTTGTGGCTACAATAGAAAAATATGATATTGCTTGATCTTTAATTCCCTATGTGAAAAGAAAAATGATATCAGATACCACATTACCATTATAAGACGTATCTTAAAAATAAAATGCACCATAAAATGAAATCATACCAACATCATTGAACTAGAAATGTTCTTATTTGTATTCAATAGTGTCCACTTTCAGCCACTATTTTCTAAAATAATTTTGATTCCATCACCCCTTTCCTATTTTGTTTTCTTTAAAAGATTCTTTTCATAAAATTATGTTATAATTATCATGACCAATAACTCTATTCATTTATATATTTATCAAAGCCAATTATTTGGAAAAATTAATTAAATTATAGAAGAAAATGTCATAACTTGCATCTGTCTCACAAGTGATGGTAAAAACTTTATTCCCATTCGTTTTAATTTTTTGTAAAATTTTGATATAACTAAGTTTCTATCAACATTTACATAAACAGAATATCCTTCAAATATAAGAATATTTCTGGTCAATCGGGTCCACCTCCTCAAAATATATTTTTCAGGTATTGATCTCACAGCAATACGATCATAAATTTTTAAAACATAACAACAAAGATACTCGGACGACTCAAATGTTCAACAATAACATTGAACAAATCCATTGGAATATTTATATGATATAAAAAAATCATCTTCATAGCCAACCATTCCAGTAAAATAAATTAATTAAACTCTACATTCAATACATGATATCAAAAAATAAGCACCAATAATTTTATATTCATGTTTAGATAAATAAAATAACTTAGGTGTATATCTAGTAGAAACCTGAAACATCAATGCATGGAAAGGATAAGGATTACAAGGAAAATTCTCCCACATCTCAAATTCATCCATTGTTTCTTGATATCGATTATTGTATAATAATCACTCAAACTACATAAAGAAATTAACACCACATAACTTGCAATGAACGTAATATTTAATCAGTCCATTAAAATCTTCACTTAATTGAGTATTGAGAATACCGATGTTAAAGAAACTTTCAAAAAAAATGCGCCCACTTTTCTCACAACACAAATACATCATCTAACCACTATGATTTCCCATCCCTGTATTCTTCTATAAGGAATCCCACTCCTAATAAAATTTATCTTCATCATCTTATTGGAATATTTACTTCTCAAATATAATTAGAAAACTATATCCATATTTCATCCAGTTATCAAAATGTTTAACACCATTTTTCATCAAATTTCATATACAAAGGCAATGTTGAGTTCCTACTAAAACATAATTAATGGATTTTCCCATTTTTTATCCTAATAAGTAAATATATTTTTAGTTTTCTTCTAGTGATTCACATATAAATTATTTTGAAACAAAAAATAAATGGAAGTTGTGGTTTCATCATATAAAAAAAATCCCCCAAAAATGAAAATATCTCGATGATGATTGAATTCCACAAAGAACCCTAAGGTCATATAATACTTATTAGTATTGAAAAAGGATTCAAAGACAGCATCTCCAAATAAATCATAATATTTCTTCATTTTTTTATCATCCCCGAAAATATTAGTAATTTTCCTAATCAAGTGAAACTACATAATATAGACAAATGATGGATTGTCCTGACTTTGTCGTTCGAGGTACATGCAACATGCAACACCATGAACCAATTCCCTTTCCCATTTAAACCTTAAAAAACAACTGATCAACATGTGTGTACCCAATAACATCTCAACCCCCTGCAATAGTCATCACCAAGAAGAAGGAATCATTTGGTTTAATACCTACTAAAGAATTCATGTCTAACTCAATTGTTTGTGATTTTGGTATTTTTTGTAACCTCATCATATGAATTGATTTAGGATTGTGAAATGGAAAATTATTCCCTTAAACAAATACATTATATTCATATTTCCCATAAAACAAAAAACTAACCTATATTCAAACAAGGTAACTTGTACATGTCTCAGCCTGAGGAAATATCACCATGTTATCATGTTTTTCATCCTTCTTTTCTATATGCATAAAGGCATCATGTGACGATTAATTTATCCTTTGTCCTTTTATTTGATTATTTTAATTGTACATTGAACTCATTTACTATAATTACCCAACCTTAAACATTACATAATCTTTATTTAAGTAAATAATTCGACATTGCGGATCTTTTCAGGTTTATATTTTTAGAGAATTAGACCATATCTATTATATTACATCTCAAAAATTACAAAGTAGACACTTCTAATATATCCATTTTTTTCACAATAATAAAAATCCTTAAATAAAACAAGAACTATTTTCTTGATATAAATATTCCTAAATTTTTCCTTTATTTTACCCTTCCTTATACCCTATAAAAAAATATTCAAAAACTTGGTGTGAGTATAAAAATCTCATTAAGGGTTATAAAATGAGGAAAGAAAACATTAGTCCATAAAAACATCCAAATCAATGAAATCATACTTTTCACTCATAAAACATAATCTCTTTAACATACCTCATGAAATCATAATATTTATGATTAACACATAGAAATCATAAATCATAAAGGTAACATGTGGCATCTATAACATACTTACATTATAGCTTTCACAGCTACATAGGGAGTTATGTTTGGAATACTCATCACAGTATATTCCCTAAATCTCTTAGGAGAAACATTAATGTTTACCTCCTTCACATTACCCAATGCATTGTAGAGTTATCTTAGGATCACCCTCCCTCAGTTTATCACAGAACCACCCATATACGTAAATATTTCCCAAGAACCATAACATAATCATAACACATAAAACATGCATAAAGGAAAGATAATATTTCCACATTGCAATCACAATATATTATTTCAAGATATTGACATAATCAATGATTTCTCAAAACCGTTTTCAATAAAAAATACATAAAAAGGGTATATGGTATTTATTTTCCTTTTAAAAATATTATGTCTTGTTAAGGAAGCCAAATATCAAATAATGCTTACGACGGAGGAAAAGGTCATTATGGTCACGTACGTTAAAAAGAAACATTCCTTTTTTCATTTAGTAAAATTATTTATAGAAAAATATTCCTTTTTAAAAACAATTGAATTAAAATAAAAATGGTATAATTATACACCTTATAAAAGAATATGGTGTATAACATCAAAATATACCTCAATTAAAGGATATTACGACAAAGTCCCTTACAAAAATCATTTTGTTAATAAAATCAATAAATTATGTATATTCACTAGAAATAAACATAAAGAAAGTATAAATACAAGATATTATATCAAAATTTATTTCTCACATAATCATAGCACGACATAATTAAGAAGTATAAGATTAACCCAAAGAATGGAAATTGGGTCAAGAAGTTCCCTTACCTTGAGTCTGACTTGTCTCGTTTATTATTTATATTCCTGAATAATAAACTTAGGTTAATATATAATTACTTCATAAAATTTTAAAAGTTTATTATTCATTTTATATCACGTATTACCATGTTGTATCAATTAGTTAATTATTTGATTTCATATCAGATGTTTTGTCGATATTTGGTACTTAAGTCAAAAATGAACTTGTTATAATTACAAATTGTCTAAGTGGTCAAAAGTACATTATCTCCAGAATAGTATTCATGATTTAAATAAAATATATATCCATTATATTTATGTATTTATAATAGTAAATAACATTTGGAGATAAGAAATTAAATGCACCATTCATGGAGACGGTAAGACGCACGTACGCATGAACTCTACTTTCATTTTTTTCATATTTAAAGGAATTAAAACTAAATGATACATAGGTATATTATAATTATTGTGTAATATAATATTTTATATATGTTACATAAGTTCATTAATTCCATACTTTATAAGTTTCATGTGTGGTATGAATGATTCATATCACATTGAGGGGGTGGTAGTCTGCACTTCCTCAAATGAAATTATAGTATTTACACATTATGGAAAGTGTAAAGGTATGATTTAAATAAAAAACAGAAACATAGAGAAAATATAAATATAATATATATCATATATAAATAAATTTCCATCATAATTTCCACCATGATAGGTGTTAGGGGAAAATTGAATAATCATCATTTCGTGTGGCAGTAGTTCGTTGTACACAGAAACATTATGTTCATATCCATTAGATGGAGGTGTGTGTAAGTGTAGTTAAAATAATTATAATACAAACATCCTAGTATATTTATGATACTATTTTTTATGTAATAAAATAATAATAAGATCATATGGAGTGGAGAAAGAAAAATAATGGAAAAGAACTTGAGAGGATACATTACCTCTAAATCGGGTAACTTCTTTTGATTTGAGCTAAAAGGATTTCTTGAATTGCCTTATTCCCAAGTTAAGTATTCAAGGAGGAATATATTTATGTTTATATATTATTTGTTAAGAATTTGGATGATCCAATGGGCTTGATAGGTGTTAGTTATGTGGGTAGAGGTGGTGGCCTTTTATAAGAGAGAGGAGGGGCACTTTAGGAAGGTATTAAAATATTATTTTATTATAGATTTATTTTCGGTTTCAAATGGTCTAAAACTCATTTATTTAAAATATAATATGTTTTTGGGTAGAAAACCACTCAAAAATAGTTTTTAGACAAGTTTAGGTCACAAAATTGACCTTATCTTTTAGCTTTAACCCTTAGTTAAAAACATTAACTCTAACCATGTCTTCTTGAATTTTCATAATATATGGTAACTATATTTACTATAAAAATCCAATAGAACCATAAGTGATTTATTAATGACATTTTTAACATTATATAATTTATTTGTCCAAATCTTAGATTTTTAGGACTATTATATCATTTAATAAAATAGTATTTGTTTTAAAAATTCATTTGACACTATTAAGTAATTGATTTTTGTTAAAGTCGTAAAAACTTGGTTACTTAGAAAAAAAGGAAATAAGTCAAGTATAATATGTAAATATCATAAATAAAATTCTTTTATGGCATAAAAATATTCAAATTACATTTATTTTAATATTTATAATATCATTTATTTGAATCTTTCATTAATAAAGCAATCATTGCATCATCATTATGTCTTAATTAAATTAATTAATTTAATGTCTAAAAATTATAAATAAAATATAATGATGTAGGAAATATTTTTATCTTTATAATTATTTTTTATATTCAAAGGTATAATTTATATAACCCTATATAAAAAAAATTATTAAAAGATATGTGTTTATGTTATTTTTCTCTTTACTTAAAATTAATTATTATAAAATGTCATTATCACTCCTAAGTGGATCCATGGGGTCCCAAAATCGATCCAATTATGCCCATGATCTAAAATATCTCAACCAATAGGATTAGGACACGTTTTAGGATAGTTTAATATTATTATAATATTAATTTTTACCCTTATTTACCAGATTTACCCTTTAACCATGGTAAATAAAATAATTACTGAAGTTACTATTCATAACGTCTAAAAATAAAAGGTACCTATTTAAAATATTTGGACCTTATGATTCAAAATATGTAATCCATTATTCCAAATGAAAAAAAATTGCATCAATTAATTAAAAATTAATTCCTGTTGTCAAAACCAAAAAACGAGTTTTTAAGAAGTAATAACTATCAAAAGATTGACATGTGTTAATGTCTAGTTTTAATGGTAAATTACTTAAAATGACAAAAATTGGATTAAATGATAAAAAATTAATCCAATAAAACTTTAAAACCAATTAAAATGACAATCTAACTATATAAATAAATTAGATGAAAAGGCAGTTTTGACTTAAAATGCGGTATTTTTCATTATTCATTAAAAAAATGAACTTTGTCTGAAAATTACCAAAAATTTATCCAAAGTAAATTTTTATGTCTATATAATATAGAATAAGTTTATTTTTTCAAATATAATATATAAAAGTGAAAAAAACTATATTTAAAAAGGGTTCTCCATCAAAAGAAGGTAAAACTGTATTTTTAAAAAAATACTTCTTTTATCAGAAAAAATTAATTTATTATTATATAATATATATAAAACATATAAGATTAATTTAAAACGTTAAATTTAATATATAAAATATATTTTTCATTAAATAAAAAATCCATAAATAGTGATACAATTTTATAAACACAATTATTCTCTTTTTAAATAGGTTTTCAAAAAAAACATGTACTTTAAATTCAGTTTCTTTTTATCTCTATTTCTAATAAATTTGTTAACCAATGAATCATTATTTAAACATGTGTAAACCATATTTAAAAATTTATTTGATACTATTCATTCCCTCCATTCCAATGTCTAGGCATTAACTACCATTTAAAATAATAATATTATTGTTGTATTATTTTTTGGTATAACTCAACGTTGTGTGCAATGTAAGATTTTGAAGAAACCCGTTATTGCGTGTTGAGTACGCTATTAGAAAAAGCATCCCCTTTAACGTAAAATTAATATCTTATTCATAAATATTAATATATATGAAAAGGTATTATTCTATAAATACTTGGGTCGTTACATCCTTCCCCTCTTTTGGAAATTACGTCCTTGCAATTTTAAAATTTTGCTCGGTAACATCATTAAAAACCCCACATAGAAAAAATATTCAATAAAACTATCGCTTTAAAAGAAATAAAGGGAAGTACAAAGTTTACCCAATATAATACATACTAGGGTTACATGTAGGAAAACATGGATATGGAAGAAAAACTAAGTGTAAAGTTATTATAGAGAGTGATAGAAAACATAATCAGGAGAGAAAGTTAACAACAAGAAAACCACAAACTTGTGATGGGTTAAATGGTCTTTTATTTCCTAGTATAAAAAGTAAATGGAAAAAAAATTAAGGTCCTTTTCATATAGTTGAGGAATTTATTTATGAGTTTTACTAAGAATATAAGGAAACATACTTTTCAAGTTGAGTTTCATCCTTTAATAAATATCTACCACAAACTCGTATTTTCTCTAAACGATGAGTATTCAAGATGACTTGGTCACACCTGAAGTGGTAGAATCAACTTCTATAGAATCAAATAATCCAGAAAATATTAACTATATATTTCCCTTATCTTTATACATTAAATAAAACCAAAATGGTTAGTACAATATCAGATAATTCCCCAAAAAGAATTTTTTTTTTAGAAATAAATGCAACTCTTAATCTCCAAAATTCAACAAAAAATATCCAAAATATGAGAATATTGAGAAAAAAGGATTTTTATAAATACAACCCACGATCCATGATGGTATCTAGGTATAGTGGAGGTTTTTGAAATCTCAAACAACTTCTTGAAAGTGAGTTGTATGTTAGAAAAAGTTTCACAATCATCCAAACATGACTTTGAAATAATTATTACAAGAAAGTCATCAGGAAGAGATAGGAATTTTGTTTGAGATCCTCCTCCTTCCATTTATAACTAACATTCCTTGATCTTAAAAATTTATAAAACAATTATTTAATTTAAATAATATACATAGAGATTAACCATGTGTTTAACGAAATCTCATAATCCCTAAAGTTGTCTAAATCTTTCCTCTGATACCAACTATAAGGCCCCAACTATAAACATTACATAATACCGAGTTAAGTCAAGAATTCCACATTGAGGATATTTTCAGGTTTATATTTTTATATAATTAGGCCATAACTATTACATTACATCACAAAAATTAAAAAGTATACACTTATAATCTATCTAATCTTTTTCACAATAATAAAACTCCTTAAATAAAAAAAATATTTTCTTGATATAAATCTTCTTGAATTTTTCCTTTCTCTTACCCTTCCTTATACCCTATGAAAAACATTTCAAAAACTTGGGATGAGTATAAAAAACTCAATAAGGGTTATAAAATGAGGAAAGAAAACATTCGTCCATCAAAACATAAAAAACAATAAAATCATGCTTTTCACTCATAAAACATAAGCTCTTTAACATAACTCATGAAATAATGATATTTATGAATAACACATAGAAATCATAAATCATAAAGGTACTTCTGGCATCCATAACATACTTACATTATAGTTTTCATAGCTACATAGAGTGTTACGTTTGGAATACTCATCACAGTATATTCCTTAAATATCTTAGGAAAAAATTAACGTTTTCCTTCATCATGTTACCCAATGAATTATAGATCTATCTTGGGATCACCCGCCCTCATTTTATCATGTAACCACCCATATACGTAAATAATTTCCAAGAACCATAACACAATCATAACACATAAAACATGTATAAAGGAAATGTAACATTTCCATATTGCAATAACAATATATAATTTCAAGATATTGACATAATAAATGCTTTATCAAAACCATTTTCAATACCAAAATACATAAAAAGGGTATGTGGTATTTATTTTTCTTATAAAAACATTACGTCTTGTTAAGTAATCCAAATATCAAATAATGCTTGTGGCGGCGGAAAAGGTCGTTGTGGCCTCGTACGTTAAAAAGAAACATTCCTTTTGTAATTTAGTAAAATGCTTCTTAGAAAAGATTCCTTTTTAAAAACATTTAATTTAATTAAAATAAAAAGGGTATAATTATACACTATATAAATTAAGGTCATGTATAACATCAAAATATGCCTTAATAAAAGGATATTGAAACAAAGTCCCTTACAAAGATCATTTTGTTAATAAAATCGATCGATTATGTGTATTCACTATAAATAAACATAAAGAAAGTATAAATACAAGATAGGATATCAAAATTTATTTCTCACATAATCATAGCATGTCATAATCAAGAAGTACAAGATTAACCCAAAGAATGAAAATTGGGTCAAGAAGTTCTCTTACCTTAAGTCGGACTTGTCTCGTTCATTATTTATATTCATAAATAATAAACTTAGGTTAATTTATACTTAATTCATAACCTTTTTCAATTTTATTATTCATTTTATATTACTTATTACCATGTTTTATCAACTGGTTAATTATTTGAGTTCATATTGGGAGTTTTTTTGATGTCCGGTACTTGAGTCAAAAATGAAAATGTTATAATTAGAAATTGTCCATGTGGTCAAAAGTCCATTATCTCCATAATATTATTTTATGATTTAAATATCATATATATCCAGTATATATATATATATATATATTTATATTTATATTTATAATAGTACATAACATTTGGATATAATAAATTAAATGCACCATTCATAGAGACGGTAAGACGTACGTACGCATGAACACTACTTTCATTTCTTTTTTCATATTTAAAGGAATAAAAACTAAATTATACATAGGTATATTATAATTATAGTGTAATATAATATTTTATATACATTACATAATTTCATTAACTCCATTCTTTATACGTTCCATGTATGGCACGAACGAGTCATATCACTTTGAGGGGGCGGTAGTCCACAATTCCTCAAATGAAATTATTGTATTTACACATTATGGAAAGCATAAAGGTATGATTTAAATAAGAAAACATAAGCATATAGATAATATAAATATAATACATATAGTATATAAATAATTTTCCATCATAATGTCCACCATGATAGGTGTTATGGGAAAATTTAACAATCATCGTTTGGTGAGGCAGTAGTTTGTCGTACATAGAAGCATTATGTTTGTATCCATTAGATGAAGGTGTGTGTAATTGTAGTTAAAATACTTATAATAAAAGAAATTATAGTATATTTGTGATATTTTTTTTTATTTAATAAAATAATAAGAAGATCATAGGGAGTGTAGAAGGAAAATAAAGGAAAATAACTTGAGAGGAGACATTACCTCTAAATCGGGTAACTTCTTTAGATTTGAGCCAAAAGGATTTCTTGAATTTCCTTCTGCCCAAGGTAAGTCTTCTAGGAAAAATATAGGGATTTTGGGAGCTTATTTGGGTAGAATTTGGTTGATCCAATGGTCTTGAGAGGTGTGATTTATGTGGGTATAGGTGGTGGCCTTTTATAAGAGGGAGGAGAGTCACTTTAGGAAGGTATTGAAATATTATTTTATTATAGATTGATTTTCGATTTCAAATGGTCCCAAACTCATTTATGTCAAATATAAGATTATTTTGGGTCGAAAACCTCTCAACCAATAGGTTTTATATAATTTTGTCTCACAAAATTATCCTTATCTTTTAGCTTTAACCCTTAGTTAAAAACATTAACTATTACCTTGTCTTCTTGGATTTTCATAATATATGGTAACTATATTAACTATAAAAATCCAATAGAACCATAATTTATTCATTAATGACATTTTTAACATTATATAAGTCATTTTTTCGAATAATATATTTTTAGGACTATTATATCATTTAATAAAATAGTATTTGTTTTAAAAAAATCATTTGACACTATTAAGTAATTGATTTTTGTTAAAGTCATAACAACTTGGTTCCTTAGAACCAAAGGCATTAAATCAATTATAATATGTCAATATCATCCATAAAATTCGTTTAAAGGTATAAAAATATTAAAATTACATTTATTTTAATATTTATAATATCAATTATTTGAATCTTTAGTTAATGAATCAATCACTGCATCATCATTGTGTCATAATTAAATTAATTTATTTAATGTCTAAAAATTATAAATAAAATATAATGATGTAGGAAATATTTTTAGATTTATAATGAATATTTATATTAAAATATATCAGTTATATAACTTCATATAAAAAAGAATTTAGTAAAAGATACATATTTATGTTATTTTTCACTTTACTTTAAATTAATTATTTTAAAATGTCATTATCACTCCCAAGTGGATCTATGGGGTCCAAAAATCAATACGAGTATGTCCATGGTTGTAAATATCTCATAAAATAGTATTAGGACACGTTTTAGGATAGTTTAATGTTATTATAATATTAATTTTTACCCTTATTTACCATATTTACCCTTTAACCATGGTAAATAAAATAATTATTGAAGTTATTATTCATAACATCTAAAAATAAAAGGTACCTATTTAAACAATTTGGAAATTATGATTTCAAATATGGAATCCATTTTTCCAAATTCAAAACACAAAATTTTCAGAAATTAATTTAAAATTAATTCCTGTTGTCAAAACCAAAAAGCGGGTTTTTAAGAAGTAATAACCATCAAAAGATTGACATGTTTTTATGTCCAGTTTTAATGGAAATTTACTTCCAATTACCAAAATTAGATTAAATGATAAAAAATTAATCCAATTATACTTTAAAACCAATTAAAAGTATAATCTAACTATATAAATAAATTATATGAGAATGAATTTTTGACTAAAAATGCGGTATTTTTTACTATTCATTAAAAAATGAACTTTATCATAAAATTACCAAAAATTTATCCAAAGTAAATTTTGATGTCTCTATTATATATAAGAAGTTTATTTTATCAAATATAACATATAAAAGTGACAAAAACTAGATTTAAAAATGGTTCTCCATCAAAAGGCCGTAAAACTTCATTTTTAGAAAAATACTTCTTTTATCTGAAAGAATTAATTTATTCTTATATCATATCTAGAAAACATATAAGATGAATTTAAAACATTAAATTGAATATATAACATATATTTTTCATTAAATAAAAAATCTATAAAGAGTGATATGATTTTATAAACACAATTATTCTCTTTTTAAATAGGTTTTCATATAAATACATCCTTTAAATTAAATTGGTTTTTATTTCCATTTATAATAAATTTGGTAACTAATGAATCATTATTTAAACATTTGTAAACCATATTTCAAAATTAATTTGATACTATTCATTCTTTCCATTCCAATGGCTATGCGTTAACTACCATTTAAAATAATAATATTATTATTGTATTGTTTTTCTGTATAACTCAATATTGTGGGCAAAGTAAGATTTCGAATAAACCCATTATTATGTGTTGAGTGCGCTATCAGAAAAATAATTCCCTTTAACATAAAATTAATATCTTATTAAAAAAATATTAATAGATATAAGGAAGTATTATTTTATAAATACTTGGGTCATTGCATCCTTCTACCCTTTTAGAAATTGCATCCCAACAATTTTAAAATTTGGCTCAGTAACATCATTAAAAATACAACATCAAAAAAATAGTAAAAAATTATCACTTTAAAAGAAAGAAAGGGAAGTATAAAGGTCACCTAAGATAACACATACTAGGGTTTCATATAGGAAAACATGGATATGGAAGAAAAAATAAGTGTCAAGTTCTGATGGTGAGCGATAGAAAACATGATCAAGAGAACGTTAGCAAAAAGAAAACCACAAACTTGTGATGGATTAAATAGTCCTTGATTTCCCAATAGGAAAAGTAAATGGACAAAAAAATTAAAGGTCTTATTCATATAGTTGGGTAATTTATTTACAATTTTTACTAAGAACATAAGGAAACATACTTGTCAAGTTGAGTTTCGTCCTTTAATAAATATCTGCCACAAACTCATCTTTTCTCTAAACGATGAGTATTCAAGATGACTTGGTCACACCTAAAGCGCAAGAATCAACTTATATGGAATCACATAATCCCAAAAAGATGAACTATATATTTATTTAATATTTAGAAACTAACTAAAACCAAACTGGTTAGTATAAGATCATATAATTCCCCAAAAAGAATAATCCTTTATAGAAAGAAATGCAACTCTTAATCTCCAAAATTCAACAAACAATACCCAAAGTTCAACGAATACCACTCAATAAAAAATTTTCCTTAAAATTATTCAAAATAATCCAAACTAATATTGAAACCCCAAATTTAGAATAATTTGATCACATAGTCTTCCACGATAAATCTTAACATTTATCTCCAAATATCATTGACTACTCTTAAAGTATCATACTTAAAAGTAATTAACCTAATCACATGTTCTCCATGATAGGTTAATAATTTCCAAAAAAACCCAAATGGTCATTTTTCCATAATAAAAACATAGATTAGTCCAAAATAAAATTCAACCATTACTCCTCAAATGGAATCCCATAGTAATATATTTTCCTAAGGTATATAGTGTTCCCAAAAGAGAGAACGTCTTCCAAAATAACATTTATCACTTAATCACTAAATAATTTTCCTATACTAAGGATATCCATTTGATAAAACATAAGTTTCCAAAATCAACTTATTCTTGATCTATAAAATCATTTAACTAAAAATAATAAGGCATACTAACATGGGGCTTCACGTAGGCCAGTGGTAGGAGATGCACCCTTGTCACCCTTTGGTTGTGGGATTGATTCCCACAGCCTTTACGGACATGATGATTTGTCACCCATCTTTTGGGTTGTCCCTTTTTATAAAACTAAAGAATAACCCTAACATGTTTTAACCTTAATGGTTTTCTTATACCACTCATTTTTATCCCAACTCATAATGACCTCAACATCTTAATTCATGAAGTCTTATATAGATATTGACATTTTTTTCAACTCTATATAATAAAGTAAAACTATTCCCAATATAAATAACATCATACCTTGATCATGGTGTCCACCTGGTTTCATTGTCATCTTGTTCACATAGGTAGAAGGCCCATTCATTACAACAATTATTTAGAGATTCTTCAAAATCATTTTCTTCCTTTATTCAAATACACCTTGTACAACTTGGTTCATGTGGGTGTTCACATAAAAATAGTTTTGTAAAGTAATCATGTATGAAATATAAATTCAAAACATCTGATAAAACTTGATTTTTATAAAACAATCAGACCGAGTTTGAGTTGAATCTTTCAATAAATGGTCCTTTTAAAATACCATAAGTATGTATTGAATGAAGATATGTTAAAAGAAAATATAAATAGGTTGTTCAAGGGTTTCCTTCTTCATAACCTTTTTCAAAATCATAATATGATTCAAAATATTGCGATAATGTAAAATATTTTAAAATTAATTGATAATATTTACCTTGCTTGAAAATATGAGAATATTGAGAAAATATGATTTGATTGAATACAACACATGATCCATGATGTTATCGAGGTATATTGGAGGTGTTTGATATCTCATAGAACTTCTTTCAAGTGATTTTTATGTTAGAAAAAGTTTCAAAATCATCCGGACATGACTTTGCAATAATTATTGCAAACAAGTCATCAGGAAGAGATAGGAATTTTGTTTGAGATCCTCCTCCTTCCATTTGTAACTGACTATCCTTGATCTGAAAATGTTATAAAACAAGGATTTAACTTAAATAATAGACATATAGACTAACCATGTGTTTAACAAAAACTCATAGTCCTTAAAGATGTCTAAACCTTTCCTATGATAGCAACTATAAGGCCCCAACCTTAAACATTACATAATCCTGAGTTAAGTAAAGAATTTGACATTGAGGATCTTTTCAGGTTTAGATTTTTAGAGAATTAGGACATAACTATTATATTACATCTCAAAAATTAAAAAGTAGACACTTATACTCTATCTAATTTTTTCACAATAATAAAACTCCTTAAATAAAACAAGAATTATTTTCTTGATATAAATATTCTTGAATTATTCCTTTCTCTTACCCTTCCTTATACCCTATGAAAAACATTTCAAAAAGTTGGTATGAGCATAAAAATCACAGTAAGGGTTATAAAATAAGGAAAGAAAACATTAGTCCATCAAAACATATAAATCAATGAAATTATAATTTTCACTCGTAAAATGTAATCTCTTTAACATACCTCATGAAATCATAAGATTTATGAATAACACATAAAAATAATAAATCATAAAGGTAACTTCTGGCATCTATAACATACTTACATTGTAGATTTCACATCCGCACAGTGAGTTACATTTGGAATACACATTACACTATATTCCCTAAATATATTAGGAGAAACATTAACATTTACCTCTGTCATGTTACCCAATGCATTGGAGAGCTATCTCGGGCTCACCTTCCCTGGATTTATCACGTAACCACCTGTATATGTAAATAATTCCCAAGAACCATAACATAATCATAACACATAAAACATGCATAAAATAAAGATAACATTTCCACATTGAAATCACAATATATAATTTCAAGATATTCATATAATCAATGATTTATCAAAACCATTTTCAATAACAAAATATATAAAAAGGGTATATGGTATTTATTTTCCTTTTAAAAATATTACGACTTGTTAAGGAAGTCAAATATCAAATAATACTCGTGGCGTCAGAAAAGGTCGGTGTGGCCACGTACATTAAAAAGAAAAATTCCTTTTTTCATTTAGTAAAATGATTGTTATAAAAAGATTCCTTTTAAAAACCATTGAATTGAATTAAAATAAAAATGGTATAATTATACATCGTATAAAAGAAGGTGGTGTATAACATCAAAATATGCCTCAATGAAATGAGATTGTGACGAAGTCCCTTACAAAGATCATTTTGTTAATAAAATAGATCTATTATGTGTATTCACTATAAATACACATAAATCAAGTATAAATACAAGATAGGATATCAAAAGTTATTTCTCACATAATCATAGCACGACATAATCAAGAAGTAGAAGATTAACCCAAATAATGGAAATTGGGTTAAGAAGTTCTCTTACCTTGAGTCTGAATTATCTTGTTCGATATTTATATTCCTAAATAATAAAAATTGGTTAATTTATACTTAATTGAGAACCTATTTCAAGTTTATTATTCATTTTATATCATTTATTACCATGTTTTATCAATTAGTTAATTATTTGAGTTCATGTCAGACATTTTTTTGATGTTCTGTACTTGAGTCCAAAATGAACTTGTTATAATTACAAATTTTCTATGTGGTCAAAATTACATTATCTCCAAAATAGTATTCATGATTTAAATATTATATATATCAAATATATATTTATTTATAATAGTATATAACATTTTGAGATAAGAAATAAAATTCACCGTTTATGGAGAGGGTAATCCGTACGTACGCATGAACGCTGCTTTCATTTCTTTTTTCATATTTAAAGGAATGAAAACAAAATGATACATAGGTATATTATAATTAAATTTTAATATCATATTTTATATATGCTACATAAGTTCATTAACTCCATCCTTTATGCATTCCACGTATGTCATGAACGAGTCATATCACTTTGAGGGGGCGGTAGTCCGTACTTTCTCAAATGAAATTATCGTATTTACACATTATAGAAAGCATAAAGATATGATTTAAATAAAAAAATAATAATATAGAAAATATAAATATCATATATATAATATATAAATAATTTTCAATCATAATGGCCACTATGATAGGTGGTATGGGAAAATTGAACAATCATCGTTTCGTGAGGCAGTAGTTCACCGTACACAGAAACATTATGTTTGTATCCATTAGATGTAGGTGTGTGTAAGTGTAGTTCAAATAATTATCATAAAAACATCTTAGTATATTTATGACACTGGTTTTTTTATGTAATCAAATAATAATAAGATCATAGGGAGTGGAGAAGAAAAATAAAGGAAAAGAACTTGAGAGGAGATGTTACCTCTAAATCGGGTAACTTCTTTTGATTTGAGCCAAAAGGCTTTCTTGAATTTCCTTATGACAAATGTAATGCTTCTAGGAGTAATATAGGGATTTTGGGAGATTATTTGAGTAGAATTTGGATGAGACAAGTGGCTTTAGATGTGTGAGTTATGTGGGTATAGGTGGTGGCCTTTTATAAGAGGGAGGAGGGGAACTTTAGGAAGGTATTGAAATATTATTTTATTATATATTTATTTTCGATTTAAAATGGTCCCAAACTCATTTATTTAAAATATAGGATTTTTTTGGGTTGAAAACCTTCAAAAAAATATGTTTTATACACGTGTAGGTCACAAAATTAACCTTATCTTTTAGCTTTAACCCTTAGTTAAAAACATTTACTCTTACTATGTCTTCCTTTATTTCCATAATATATGGTAACTATATTTACTATAAAAATCCAACAAAACCATAAATGGGTCATAAATGAAATTTTTAACATTATATAATTCAGTTTTCCGAATATTAGTTTTTTAGGACTATTATATCATTTAATAAAATAGTATTTGTTTTAGAAATTCATTTGACACTATTAAGTAATTGATTTTTTTTAAAGTCATGAAAACTTGGTTCCTTTGAACCAAAAGCATTAACTCAAGGATAATATGTCAATATCATCCATAAAATTATTTTATAGCATAAAAATATTCAAATTACATTTATTTTAGTATTTATAATATCATTTATTTGAATCTTTTCATTAATAAAGTAATCACTGCATCATCATTGTGTCATAATTAAATTTATTTATTTAATGTCTAAAAATTATAAATAAACTATCATGATGTAAGAAATTTTTTTAGCTTTATAATGACTATTTATAGTCAAATATATCAGTTATATAACCCCATATAAAAAAATTAGTAAAAGATACATGTTTATGTTATTTTTCTCTTTACTTTAAATTAATTATTATAAAATATCATTATCACTCCCAAGTGGATTCATGGGGTCCCAAAATCGACTGAAGGATGCCCATGGTTTTAAGTATCACATCCAATAGGATTATTACATTTGTTATGGTATTTTAATATTATTATAATATTAATTTTTACCTTTATTTACCAAAATTACCCTTTAACCTTGGTAACTAAAATAATTATTGAAGTTACTATTCATAACATCTAAAAATAAAAGGTACAAATTTAAAAAATTTAGACCTTATGATTCCAAATATGGAATCCATTTTTCCAAATTCAAAACACATAATTAGAATAAATTAATTTATAATTAATTCCCATTGTCAAAACCAAAAAGTGGGTTTTTAAGTAGTAATAACTATTAAAAGATTGACATGTGTTTATGTCCAATTTTAATGGGAAATTACTTAAAATGGTCAACATTGGATTAAATTATAAAAACTCAATCCAATTACACTTTAAAACCAGTTAAAAGGATAATATAACTATATAAATAAATTAGATGAAAATGTAGTTTTAACTTAAAATGCAGTATGTTTCACTATTCATTAAAAAGATGATCTTTATCAAAAAATTACCAAAAATTTATCCAAAGTAAATTTTGATGTCCCGATTCTGTAGAAAAAGTTTATTTTTTAAAATAGAACATATAAAAGTGACAAAAACTAGATTTAAAAAGGGTTCACCATCAAAAGGCGGTAAAACTACATTTTTAGAAAAATAGTTCTTTTATCCAAAAAATTGAATTTGTTCACATATCATATCTAGAAAACATATAAAATGAATTTAAAACATTACATTGAATATATAAAATATATTTTTAATTAAATAAAAAATCCATAAAGAGTGATATGATTTTATAAACACAATTATTGTTTTTTTAAATAGGTTTTCATAGAAACACATCCTTTAAATTCAATTGGTTTTTATTTCTATTTGTAATAGATTTAGTAACCAATGAATAATTTTTTAAACATGTGTAAAACATATTTCAAAATTCAGTTGATATTATTCCTTCCCTCCATTCCAACGGCTAGGATTTAACTACCATTTAAAATAATAATATTATTGTATTATTTTTTGGTATAATTCAACGTTGTGTGCAATGTAAGATTTTGAAGAAACCCATTATTGCGTGTTGAGTACACTATCAGACAAAGTGTCCCCTTTAACGTAAAATAAATATCTTATTCATAAATATTAATAGATATGAAAAATTAGTATTCTAAAAATATCTGGTTTGTTACATTTACTCTCTCATACGTAATATAGAAACATTTTTCATCCTCAAGTGATTTGAACAACATCCCTAAAACTGGTTTAATAGATGATGATGCAACATTATCATCATCAACATTAGAACAACCTACAACATAGAATCTTCAGTTCAATGAATGTACATAAATGCATATATAAAATTTATTTAATATAGTTATTACAAAAACTTTATAAATATCATTTATAAATCATTCTATGGAAATTTCATAGGAAGATCTAATGGAAGTTCCACTGTAACTTTCTATCAATGTTTTGGGTAAAATCTAAACAAATTTCCAATAAAAGTTCCACAATAAAACAAAAGTATATAGTTATAAAACTACAGAATATATTAATAAAAAATAAATTTTAATAAATATATTTATAGAAAATTAAATTATAAAATATATGTATTACATTTGTGACATAATTTTTATTAAAATAATATAATTTACCATTTAATAATGTATATAATATATGAATAAAAATGGAAATTAAATTTATATACTTAGGAAAATAAATATTTAAAAATATATAGAATAGAAATGTATTTATGAAATAATAAATCAAATCAAATTTATAATAAATTCACTTATAAGATATATTGAATATATTTTTTACAAATTCGGTATAAATAGCAATTATAAATCCATTAAGTGTTACAACGGGAGTTCTAGTGGAAGTTCCAATGGAAGTTTCACAATACAACAAAATTACATAATTATAAAACTATATAATATATTAATAAAAATTAAATTTTAATAAATATATTTATAAAAAATATCTATTACATTTATTATATAATTTTTATAAAAATAATCTAATTTTCCATTTCAAAATGTATATAATATATGAATAAAAAATTTAAATAAAATTTGTATTTTTATGGAAAAAATATTTTCATATATAAAAAATAGAAATATATTTATGAAATAATAACAAAAGGTAAATTTATAATAAATTCACTTATAATATATATTGAATATATTTTTTACTAAAAACTGTATAAATATAAATTATAAATCCATTAATTGTTACAGAAGAAGTTCCAACAGAAGTTTCGGTAAAAGTTCCAGTGGAAGTTCCAATAGAAGTTTCAGTGGAAGTTTCGTAATATAACATAAGAATATATTTATAAAATTATAGAATATGTTAAGAAAATTAAATTTTAATAAATATATCTATAAAAATTAAATTATAAAAAATATGTATTACATTTGTTACATAATTTTTATAAAAATAATATAATTTACTATTTAAAAAATATATATAATATATGAATAAAAATGTAAATAAAATTTATATATTTGGGAAAATAAATATTTAAAAATTTTATAAAATAGATAAATATTTATGAACTAATAACTAAAACTAAATTTATAATAAATGCACTTATAATATATACTGAATATATTTTTTACAAAAACTCTATAAATAACAATTATAAATCTATTAAGTGTAATAGCGAAAGTTCCATGGGAAGTTTGAGAGGAAGCTCCAATGGAGGTTCCATTATATAGCAAAAATATATATTTATAAAACTAATGAATATATTAATAAAAATTAAATTTTAATAATTATATTTATATAAAATGAAATTATATAAAATATGTATTATATTTTTTACATATTTTTTTATAAAAATAATATAATTTAACATTTAAAAATATATAAACTACATGAATAAAAATTAAAATAAATTTTTTATATTTAGAAACATTTATAATAAATACACTTATATGATATATTGAATATATTTTTTACAAAATATATAAAAATAACAATTATAAATCCATTAAGTGTTTTAATGGAAGTTCCAATGAAAGTTCCAGTCCAATGAAAATTCACTAGAACTTTCGCTGGAACTTCCCTTGAAAATTTATAAATACAGAAATAATTATATATTTATAAAATTAAAAATTATATTACTAAAAACTAAATTTTAAAGAATATATTTATAAAAAAATAAATTATATAAAGCTAAATTTATAATAAATTCACTTATAAAATATATTTTATATGTATTTTACATAATATTTATAAATATAATTACATTTTTAGTGAAATTTTTAGGGGAAATTTCAGTGATAATTTATGTGATAGTTTCTATGAAAGTTTTTGTTTGAGGGAATGTTTTAGAGTAAGATTCAAAAAAAGTTTCAGAGTAAGCTTCTGTGTCAGTTTAGTTCATTTATTTCACTCTAATTTTCATAAAAAGCTTAAAAATTATTTTTATTTATTTATTTCCATAAAACCTCCACTGACTAAAATCCATTGCTTCAATAAAATTCAGCATATGGTATTGGGTAGAAAATATTTCAAGTTTGACCATAAATATAACATGTACAAACTTCAAATAATAATCCAGAATACCTTTATCCATGAACATTATAAGAATAAGTAAAAAAACTCCAAAATGCATCATATTGTAGGATACTACCCCCAAAAATGGAGAAACTCAATGAAAATGACTTGTACAATGGAAACTGGCCTTTGACAAAACCTGATGAAACTTGCCTCTGGCAACTCTGATTATTTTCACATTGTGAAACCTAGAAAAATACGGTGAAAATTCCCACTAAAAATATCCCCACATAATTCCTAGTTTCACTTTGTATGTCTTAATTTCCTATGAGATTATTCATTTCACATGTTTCATTTCCCTTGAGATGAAAATTTCCTCCATTTTCCACTACATCCAGATCCTACCACATTTAAAAATGAATACATGTCAACATACCACCACATCACTGGAATATCCTGTAAAACAGGGAACTAGAGATGATAAAATGCGGGAGCATTTCCTGGTATGTTAGACTCTGCCACCTCCTATGGTCCTCACTACTTATAATGGGTCGGTCTTGGTGATTTATTAACTTGTGATATTACATTTTGTCATCAATTATTTTCTATATGGTGGTTGTTATTTATTTATTCTATGTTTGTTCTTGTATTTTTTTGATTTTTGGCATCACTTTATCCACGTGATGTCTCTATTGACATATCATACTCTTCTGCATATCCCTACCTAGGGAACTCTTTGAGTGATATTTCCTTTCGTCTTGAACCATTATATGGGCTCCCTAATTTACACCTGGCCTCTACATCTATTACAATTTCTTGAAAACTCTAACCCCTCAATTGAATTTTTATCTCTTCAGTTGTTGGGGTTGTTTGAGCGGGTCTGATTTTATTACTTCAAGAGAAAATAGAGATAAATATAGAACAATGAGATATTTTTCTTTCTTAAATCTCTGGTTCTATAACTATTAGCCTATATATTTATCTTTGATTGCCTATTCAGGTTGGAGATCCTTAAGTTTGTTCCTAGTGAACTAAAGTTGAGAGGGTATTTGAATTCAGAGTAACACTTGGAAGGGTTTGCACTTTGATTGACCCTAATAGAAGTGTAATTGAGTTTTTGTTAAATAGAAATCAACTTAGTAAGAACCATCTATATTTTCTTCTTTCGATTATGTTGACACTCATATTCTATAATAGTTTTTTGAGTTTGTGTCTATCATGTGAGACCATTTTATTTGTGAGTATATGTTGTTTCATCGAGCTAGATTTCATCACTCACTCCTGGAATAACAAGAAATCCATATCAGATAGTTTCTTATTTCATTTATAGTTCTCTAATTCCTTTTATATCTTTCATAATAAATAAATATGGTTCATGGTGTCCCCACTGGTCATGTAGGTCTAAAATCAACCAAAGCATATTAAATACTTGTGTTTTTTACTATTTTTTTCTTTCATGTTCTTATTGACTATAAATGTTTTAATTGTTTTATATATTACATACGATCATATTATACTTTCTATGTATACCAAATCTATCATATGCTTTTATACATTTAAATTTTTTATTTTGTGATTTCTGAAACATTAGGATAAACAGTGAGCTCTTAGACTATCGCATGGGTTTACTCTTGCATAAACAATGGAAGAAATTTCTTATTTCATGATTTTTTAAACTATAACGATAACCAGTGTGTTTTTTTTGTGTTATATTTGGTTCAATGATTATTTCTGTTGGTTTTGGGATGCTTGATTTCCAAATTAAACTAATATGTTCATTAGTTTATTGCTTAAGTTTTAGCATGTTAAACATTTGTTGTAATTATTTTCTATTTTGTTTCCTAACTTTTTCCCCTTTTGTAACTCAAATCACACTTAGCCTATTTGGATCATGTCACTGATTTGGCTCACATGATCCATTTTGTCTCATGTAGTCTTTTTGGCTCACGTAGTTGTTTTGGCTCACGTTTCCATTTTGGATCACGTTGCTATTTTGGCTCACGTAGCCATTTTTTCTAACGTAGTCATTTTGGATCACGTATCCATTTTATATTAGGTATTTTTTTTTGTCTCAGGTATCCATTTTGGATCAGTTATCCCTTTTGGATAAGGTATCCCTTTTGGCTCAGGTAGCTGATTTGGATCACGTAGCCATTTTGGCTTGTTTATTTGTATTGAATTGTGTGGTCATTATGGCTCACCTAGATGATTTGGATAACCTATTTGATTTTGATCATGTAGATGTTTTGGATAACATAGCCTTTTTGTATCACCTTGTCGATTTGGATCACATAGCTTTTTTGGATCATGTAGCTGATTTTCTCAAGTAGTTGATTCTAATTTAGCCAATCTGCTCATGTAGTTGATTTATGTACGTAGTTGTTATGGCCATGTAGTTGTTCCACCCATTATTTTTCTATTGCTATTAGGCCATTGCAATAACCTTGATCATAAAGGGTATTTATTTTGTTCCTTTAATATATCAAAAAAATGAGATTTGAATGATGTTTTTAAAGAGTTTTTTGTACTTATTTTAGAGAGGGAGATCTCAAGACATTGGAATTCATTTAGAGCTTGAGGCATCGTACCCAACCAGACACACCATCACCCTTGCCTCTATAGAATGGAGTTTCCCTAGCATTGTATTTTTGTGGATATTATTCTCTTGTTCATAATGTGTGTCTTGATCCTATTCATTGAAATTGCTAGAGATAAACAATAAACCTTTGATTTATGGTCGATTGGTAAATTTTATCTCATGAGTGAGAGTTTTTATTTTCATTGTTCTTATGCATTTCTTTTTCATGATTTTATTCCATTATTTTGCTGGTTTGCTTTCTTATTCTCTTGTGTATTTATGTTTGAGATTTAATAAAATATAGATATTAGGGTGGTATTATTTTCTTGGAGTGGGACCGACTGGAACCGAACCATTTTAAATCTCATGTGTTCTTGTTTTATTTCTTTCTTGGTTCCTTATTTTCTCATCGCAGTCATCATTTGCTTATTTATAAATTCTCACTTCATTAATTCTTAGAACCTTCTATACTGTGTGTGATTCTTAGCATTTTACGCTATACCAGTGCCAGTTCCCCTCTAAAAATTAACATCAGAGCATCAATCATAGGATATGGCTTCTAGCAAGTATGAAATTGAGAACTTTGACATTAATGGGGATTTTAAAATGTGGCAATTAAATATGCAAGACCTTTTATTCTAGTAGGGGTTTCAAGATTCCCTTTGCAAACCTAAGAAATCCCATATAATATAGTCTGTTGATGGACATAAAATGATGAACTATTCAGATATCCCTCCCTACATTTTGATGAAAGAACATAGCTCTTTAACCTTGTCTTTAGCTAATAAAGTCTTTTGGGTGGTCGCTTATGAAACTTCCACAACTGGTATTTGGTCTAAACATGAAAACCTTTATATGAAAATGTCATTAATTGGTTGTACCTTGATGAGATTAATAAAATATTATTAGATTTATTCAACATCAATGTCAATGTTGAAGATGAAAACCAATTCATTATACTTTAAATTTATTTAGATAGTTCATATGGACGCCTTATTGATGTTATGATGTATTGTAGAGATTCTTTTCCCTTAGATTAAGTCAAGTATACTTTTCTTTCTCGTGATTTTCATGGGAAGGATTAGGTTAAACCTAAAGTCGAGGGTCTGAATGTGATGGGTTGTTTGAAGTTTTGAGGTAGGAAGAAAGGTAAAAGAAAGAAGGGTGGAAAGAACCTTATCTAACCTATGGAGTCTCAATATAAATATAAGCCAAGATAAGTTACCTTCTATCATTGTGGTAAAACCTGGGCATGTCAGACCCAAATGAATCAATTTGAAATTTGGTAAACCTCCTAAAGAGTATATTGATCATTCAATTTTTGCTAAAAAAATTATGAATGCACTAACGTGTTGTGTGTGTCCCGATATACTCTTCATGTTGAATGGGTTTTAGACTTGGGATGATCCTTCCATATGTTCCATGATAAGAGTTCTTTTTCTATTTTGATCAAGGGAGATGAAGGAGAGTTAGTTTTAGATAGCAACAAGAGATTTTATTTCATGGGTAGAGGTTCTATTATGGTACATCTCTCAGACCATTATCTAGTCACCTTGTTGGATGTTAGATGGGTTCCATATTTACAAAGTAATCTCATCTCATTATGTGTCTTGGATCAGAGAGGTTACACTTTTAAATATGATTTTGGTTGTCTAAGAATCTCCAAGGGAGATTTCATAGTTATGAAAGGATCCTTGATAAATTGGTTATATGTTCTAGATGTAAGAACACATGTAAGACAGTTGGGAATCAATTATGTCACTAATAGGGACATCACTATGATTTGGAATAGGTAGTTGAGACATTTGAGTGCTATAGGTCTAGAGGAATTGAGAAATCAAGGGGTTGGTCACTCAAGTTTCACTGAGTATCTTACCCTTAAATGAGGATTGTGTCCTGAGTATGTCCAAAAGATTTAGTTTTCATAAATATGTCTTCAAAGTTGGTTTTCCACTTGAGTATGTTGACTTTGATCTATGGGGACCAACCAGGACTACCTTCCATGGTGAAGGTTCATACTTATAACCTTTATAAATGATTTTACTAGGAAGGTATGGGTTTATATTTTTCAGAAAAATATGATGTCTTTGAGGTGTTTAAAATTTTAAAAGCCTTTATAGAAAATAAATCTGGGAATAAATTAAAGTCCTTAAGGAGTGATAATGGCCTCGAATACCTATCTATTGTGTTCATTGAGTTTTATGAAGATGAGGAAATTTTGAGGCACCAAACCGTGATTCACACTCATCAGCGGAATGGTCTAGATGAGTATATGAATTTTTCCATTATTTATCAGGTTCACAACATGCTTACATGTTTGGGTTAGACGAAGTCTTTTTGGGTAGTGGTTTTCACCATGATCCTCTATTTAATAAATAGGTGTCCCTTATCTGCCAATTGCTTTAAGACTCCTATAGAATTATGGAGTATCCAACCCCTATCCTATGAACATATTAGGGTGTTTAGATGCGCTGGTTATGCTCATGTGAAGGATGAAAATCTTAATCCTAGGGTTGTCAAGTGTATTTTCATAAGGTATTCTCAGGGTGTGAAGGGCTGTAAGATTTGGGAAGATAAACCCAGCTTTCATAAGTGTATTCTTAGCCAGAATGTGGTGTTTCAAGAGTATTTCCCTCCTAGACTCTGGCCTCCCACTTATGTCAGTGATGATCCTTCTTAGAAGATGGATCTTGAGGTTAATCCTCCCATGTTAGTGAGTCTCCTGTTGAGACTCCTCCATCTACCTCTCGGTTTCACATTTCTCAGCCTAAGCCATAATCTAGGTTTGATTCTAATTATTATCATTATGGTGGAGAACCTAGTGAACTTAGATGTTATCAGCTCACTAGGGATAGGTAGAGGAGAGTCATTAGACCTCCTTCTAGGTATATCCATGCTTATATGGTTTTCTTTGTCTTGCATGTGGAAGATAATCTTGGTGGAGAGGATCCCCAAAACTATAATCAATTTGTTAATAATAGTAACTCTAAGCATTGGATTTCATCCATGGAATATGTGATGACATCCCTAAGGAAGAACCATACCTTGTATATAGTTAATAAACGACATACTTCCAAGTTGATTGGCTGTAAATAGACCTATAACACAAAATAAGACAATACTACAAGGAATAAGCTCAAACATAAAGTTGGTCTTGTAGCCAAAGGATTCCCTCAAAGATAAGGAATCAATTACTCTGAATTTTTTTCTCTTGTAGTTAAGAATTATTTTATCCAAATTCTTCTTTATTTTTCTTCCCATTTATACTTTCATATAGAATAGCTAGATGTTAAAACAGCTTTCTTTCATGGTGATTTAAATGAAAAATTATATATGAATCTTCCTGCTGGTTTTGAGAATGAGTTCAAATCTAACCATGTATTTTTGTTTAATAAATCATTATATCGATTAAAACAAGCTTCAAGATAGTGGTATAAGAATTTTGACTCATTTATGATACAAAATGGTTTCAATGGGAGTCAGTTTGATTCATGTGTATATTTTAAACCACTTACAAAATTCATTCTTTATTTAGTGATTTATCTTAATGACATTTTACTCATTCATAGTGATATGAAATTATTCACCCATGTTAAAATTATATTAAACTTTGTTTTTAAAATGAAAGATATAGGTTGTGCTAAGAAAATTTTGGGCATGAAAAAATTTATGGATAGGAATCATAGGATTCTTTATCTATCTCAATGTTCTTATATCCTCAAAGTGCTTAAGAGGTATTTGATTGATGCTTTAAAACCTTTCAGTGTTCCTTTTGGTCAGCATTTTAAATTTTCATTGTCTGAGTCACCAGTCACAACTTCTGATATTGAATATATGAGTAGAATCTCATATGATAATGTAGTAATAATTATTATGTATGATATGATTTGTACCAAACCATATGTTATCTTTTCTATATGTTCTGTGAGTAGGATTACGAAAAATACTGGCAAGTCACATTGGCATGATCTTAAAAGTTTATTAAGATACATTTCTTCTACTTCATCTCATTCAATTTTCTATGGTAAGAATGTTAGTTCTTCTGAATTTGTGATTGGTTATGTATATTCTGACTATAGAAGAAATGTTGATACTATAAAATCACTAACTGGTTATGTATTCACTATATGTGGATGGCCTATATCATGGAAGTGCAATATGAAATCGGTGGTGGCCCCCTCAACCACTAAGGCTGAGTACATAGAACTGAAAAAATCTTTCAAAGAATCTATATGGATTAATGGTTTGATTTCTAAGCTAAATATAAGTAATTTTGTTATTATTGTATATTGTGATTCTCAATCTACCCTTTATATATCTAAAAATTTAGTTTTCCATGGTAGGTCTAAGAATATAGATATTATATCTCACTTTATTAGTGAAGTTATAGAAAGTGGAAGGTTGTGTGTCACTAAGATACACACAGATGAAAATTCAGCCGATAGTTTTATTAAGGTTGTAGCTTTATCCAAGTTCAAGAATTTCTAAGGTATCGTGAACTTGGTTTCTCTTGAATAACCCTTAGGTGTAAGAACATCATCCTTTAGTTTTAGTTTCTTTTGAAAATGGTGGAGATTTGTTGGTTTTGGAATGGTTGATTTTCAAATGAAACTAATCTATTCATTAGTTTATTGTTTAAGTTTAAACATGATTTGCATTCATTGTAATTCTCTTCTATTTTGTTTCCTACCTTTTTTCCCTTTGGCTTTAACTATTTACACTCATGTAGGCAATTTGGTTCACATAGTCATTTTGGGACTCACATAGCCATTCTGGATTATATATTCATTTTGGTTCATGTATCTGATTTTATCACGTTGTTGGTTCGAACGTAGTCAATCTAGTCACATAGCCAATTTCTACATGCATTTGTTCTAGTCACATAGTCATTTCACACTTTCTATTTCAATTGTTATTAGCTCATTGCAACAACCTCAATCTTCGAGGGTATTTATTCCGATCCTTTAACAGATTGAAAAAATGAGATTAAGATGAAGTATTTCAAGAGGTTGCAGTGTTGTTTTTAGAGAGAAAAGCTTCACCCATTGGAAGTTGTTTGGGGCTTGAGGAATCAAAACCTTCCAGATGCATTATCACCCTTTCTACTAAAGAAAAGAGTTTCCCTAGAATTGTATTCTGATGGAGATTGTGCTCTTGTTTTCAGGGTGTGTCTTTTTCCTCTTCATCAACACCTCTGGAGATAAACAAAGAACCTTTGGTTTGCGGTTGGTTGGTAAACTCGATTGCACTAGTGAGAGTTTTTCTTTTCCCTATGATTCTGCATTTCTTTGTTGCAATTTTATTCCATTATTTTGGTGGTTCACTTTCTTGTTTTATTTTATATTTGTGTTTTAGATTTAATAAAATATAGGCAGTAGGGTGGAGTTCTTACTATGGATTAAGACCAACTGATGTCGAACCACATTAAATCTTCCATGTTCTTGTTTTCTTTCTTTCTTTGTTGGTTCCTTCTTTGCCTCATGCTATCATTGTTTGCTTATTTGTCAATTCTCACTTTGTTACTTCTTGAGATCCGCCATAATATGCATGATCCTTGTTATTTTTGGGTATACCATTGTCGATTCCCCTCTTCATTTTACAACATAGCTTACAATATGTTGTACTCTGTCTTGGTTTTGTGGTGAAATAAATTTGATTTTCCCTACTGGTGTAAGTGTGCTCGTGACTGATTTGATTTGAAAAATTATACCCATAAATTTACTAAAAATTGGTTTTTTTATTATCATAAGTCCCCTTTCAAGGGTTGAGGGGAACCAAACATGAATTCAATAACTTAGGACATCCGACCATGCCTCAACTGTTCAAAAACCAAAAAACTAGATCAAACATCAAAGGAGGCCCCTCCCCACCATAAACAACATTAAGAACAGTTTACACCTTTCCAACATTGCATGGAAAGTAGTCCCATACAAAGATGGACAGATACCCGTGGACAAGACCATACCCTATCAAACATCCAAAATCGAATCACATAAGTCTAGTGAAAACTTACCGCTCTAATCCTCATCAGGATAATACTCTGAGGATAATATGGAATCATGGACCCTTGAACCATAGACCACAGGCCAAACAAAATCATCACTTTGAATCACAACTTCACAAACTTCATGAATCGATCACGAGTCCTTGCACCAAACCAATAGACCACCAATATCACAGATTCCACAAACATCACCAAACCAAAAAAAATGCTGAAATCCAAAATCCATACATTACTCAAAATGAATTTTCATATATTCATACCCATCTGTGTAGTAAAAGAGACCGAACCCAATTGTTACATCTTATATTTGTTGTGTGGAAGCCTCACCCTCTCAGGAATCACACACAAATAGAGAAACAAAACAGAAATAGGAGGACACAAATTTTACGTGGTTCGGTCGGATGACCTACGTCCATGGGGAAGACATCAAATTCTTATCATTCAAATGGGGATACACATATTAAAAAACCCACATATCTCTTATATATGTCCACATAACAGCATCCCATATTTATATCCAGGATGTAGAGGAGAAAAAAAATATGGTTACTGCAAGTTTTCTCCAAGCGGTCACCAACTGTTGTAGTGATTCTTCTTTGATGGCACCACACATCTACAGCGGGACTCCTCTGGAGGTTGGTCATCCATGGAGGTCACCAAACTCTTAGTGAAAGTCTTCTTCAGTGGGGATATTTTTAGTCAACATTCAACGATCTCCACCTTAATGAAAAATATGACTGTGTTTCCACTCAAACAAATCTTCATGCTGCTGAAACAAATATTTAAGTTGTTGTTTCCTTCCTGATGCCTATAGGAATCTCAATTATGATACATATTGATCAAGTCCAAACAATATTGGAACTTGATCCCTATAGAAACATTATTGCCCTTCAGAGGAGGAACATGATCCCATGTTTGATTCTGATGCAGTGAATTTATTTCTTCTTCCATAACAGACTTCCACTAGTTTAATTATTTTCTATCCAAAATGTCTTGATAGAAATCTGGAACACCATCTTCAAATATATAAAGAGAATAGCTAACTGATTTTTCATACCCAGATGGTCTCTGTGTGATCCTTTTTGTTCTACTAGTGGTGATACTCTTATCTGATATCACTGATCAACCTATAACAGTCTCAACTTTCAAATAATACAAAGAACCTTTTTGAATACCTTTCTTCACAAGGAGTGAATCGTAGATAAATTTCATGAATCCATATTCAATGGTTATCCTGTAACCAAGATTATCCAAAACTCCAAGTGATATAAGGTTCTTCTCCAATTATGGTACATATCTTATATCTGTAAGGCATCGAGTTGTATCATCATGCATCTTCAATTGTATCATTACAATACCTATCATGTGGAAAGGGTGGTTATTTCCCATAAGTACCACACCATTATATGACTCCTTGAGGTTTGAAAACCAATCTTGATTCCTGCACATATGGAATAAACAACCTAATTAAACAATCCAACCTTCTTAATGGTTAACCGTCGAGGAAATGAAGAAATAAGTATCTTTAACATCCTTGATTCTTTGTACTACATTTCCCTTAAGTTTCCCAATTTTGGGATAATACTTCTTCCAATTCCCTTTTTCATGACAATAGGCACACTCATCTTTTATTGGACATCTAATGTTGGAATTTCCTTTTGATGTCGATCGTTATTCATCTCTACTGAATCCTTCAGATTTCCTGCCAGATAATCTTCCACTAGTTGTCATCAATGTCTCTGATGAAAAATCCCTATGGTCATACTTTTCCTTCCATCTATACTCATTGTTAACTAATTCATTTTGTTACATCAATAAATTTTACCTCATCCTTACCATATAGAAACGTTGTAGTAAGTTGATCATAACTCTCTAGTGGAGAGTTCAATAATAACAGAGCGTTGTCTTCATCTCCAATTTTTACCTCCAAAATTTGAAAATCTGCCAATATTTTATTAAAACAGTCTAGGTTCTCAATCATAGACATACATTCCTTGTCCTGAAATCTAAACAATTTAATTTTCAAGTACAACCGATTTTCAATGCTTTTGACTATATACTTATTCTTCAAAATTTTTACGGAGGTCTCTCACATCACACTATATTTATGATCTTTAGCCAAAAAAAATGTGGATTATATCGTAGGCTTGACGATTGAGTCTTCCCCGATTACTATTGGAGATGTCGGTGGGCTTTTCTTCCAAGGTGATATCTAACTCCTGCTGAGTTAGAACATCCAAACCTTGGCATTACCACATGCTGAATTTGTTCATCCCATTGAATTTCTCAACCTCAAATTTGGTGTTGGACACCATACTTCTATGTCCGGAAGTACTTGCAGTGCCGACATGTGTAGCTGAAACAGACTCTTATGGTGGTACCGTACTACTTTCATCTTGGTGATTTTCCATCACAAAAACAGATCATAATTTTTAAAAACAGACAACACTGATGAATCTAAAATATCCAAAAAAGCTAAAATAGACTATTTAATTTCTCAAATCGGATTCCAAATGAATACCGAATTTTCTCCCCATGTTTTTTTTAAATAACAAAAAAATGCCAACTAAAAAATAACCATAAATCCCCTCTAAAAAACCCCACCCTTCTTTTTTCATAAAAAATGTCACAATTTCAAAAAACCAGAACAAATGTCACGCCATTCAACTCACCTTTCCTTTTTTCTTTCAAATGCACTTCAAGACAAAAGTTAAACCAACAAATCGCCCTTTTTTCACATACACAACATGACAAAAAAGGGGGGAATGACATCAGGGGACCAAAAGTCCCCTGTAACCCAATCAAGGGTCTATCACAGTTCTATGAACAATGATTTTTCACTGGTCATAAAACCGACTTTGGTCCTTGAATGACATTATGGGGGAATTTTGGTCCCCCAATGTCATTCTCCCAAAAAAAGATAGCCTTCCCCTTTTTCACACTATCATGTCTCCTTCCCCAACCCTTTTCGGACCAGCATCGTCTCCAATACCTTGAATAACTGGAATATCTAGTTTACCCAAGATGATACCACGTTTATCAAAAAAAAAGTGGTTATTGGATTGAAATGTAATAAAAAAATGCTACTGTCATAATTTTTACAAAAATCCATTTTTACCCTTTGTTGTTATTACCACCATACAGCTATAATACATCATAAAAACAAATTAAAACATTAAAAAATGTATCAAAAACATAAAAAAACATGTCAAAAAAAAATAATGAATAATAAAATGCTATTTAAAATGCTATAAAAACTCTATAAATTACAAAAAAAATAACATATAAAAAACGTTGATATAAAAAAATATAAAAAGCATTGATACAATACATAAACATATCAAAACCAAAAATTAGATATAAAAATGTTGATATAAATTACTATTTAAAACATATCAATTTATAAAAAATTTATAACATTGAAAAATATAAATTTCTTATAAATTTTTATTTTAAAAAATATATCAATTTTGTATTTCTTAAATAATATTGTAAACAACTATTAATCTTTTCAAGTAAAAATGTTTTTTATCCAAGAAATTAAAAATATGTACTTAGAAAAATGTAACAAAACATTATTACATTTAAAAGTTAAATAAAAATATTGTTTGAAAATAATAAAATTTTCTCAAATAAAGAGAAACTCATTATTTTATAAATGTATAACCACTTTTATGTTGTAATTTTTTAAGGCATAAAAAGAATATATTTTATAATGGAACTAAAAATAAAAAATAGCAATTTCAAGAAAAAATCACATTTTTTATTTAAAGGGGAAATGTCAATGAATAATTTCCATTATAAAAAACAAAAAATAATAATAAATAATAAAAGGTAAAAATGTAAATTAAATTTTAATGAATGTATTTATATTAAATAAAATTACATATAATATGTATTAAATTTTTTACATAAATTTTATAAAAAATATATAATTTACCATTTAAAAATATATATAATACATGAATAAAAATGTAAATAAAATGTACATATTTAGGAAGTTCTAGTGGAGGTTACAGTGGAAGTTCCAGTGTAGGTTCCAATGGATTTTTCAGTTCTAGTAGAGGTTCTAATGGAGGTTCCATTGGAGGTTTCAGTAGAGGTTTTAGTGGAGCTTCCAATGGAGGTTCCAGGTTCCAGTGGATGTTCCAGTAGACGTTCCAGTGGACATTCCAGTAGACATTCTAGTGGAGGTTCTAGTGGACATTCCAGTGGAGGTTTCGGTGGAAGTTCTAGTGGAGGTTCCTGTGAAAGTTCCAATGGAGGTTCTAGTGGAATTTTCAATTGAAGTTCCAATGGATGTTCCACAATACAACAAAATTATATATTTATAAAAATATAGAATATATTAATAAAAATTAAATTTTAATATATTTATATTAAATTCAGTTATATATAATATATGTAATGTATTTTATTCAACATCTATACTAATAACAATTATAAATCTATTAAGAGGAAGTTTTAGTGGAGGTTCTAGTGGAGGTTCCAGTGCAGTTTCCTGTTCCAGTGGAGGTTCCAGTGGAGGTTCCGATGGATGTTCCAGTGGAGGTTCCAGTGGAACTTCTAGTAGAGGTTCTAGTGGAAGTTCCAGTGGAGGTTCCACTGGAAGTTCCAGTGGAGGTTCCACTGGAAGTTCCAGTGGAGGTTTCAATGGAGGTTCCAGTGGAATTTCCAATTGAAGTTTCAATAGATGTTCCAAAATACAACAAAAGTACATATTTATAAAACTATAGAATATATTAATAAAATTTATTTTTTAATAAACATATTTATATTAAATGCAATTATATATAATATATGTAATATATTTTATTCAACATCTATACTAATAACAATTATAAATCTATTAAGAGGAAGTTCCAGTGGAGGTTCCAGTGGACGTTCCAATGGAGGTTCCAATGGAGGTTCCGGTGGAGGTTTCAGGTTATAGTGGAACTTCTAGTGGATGTTCTAGTAGAGGTTTCAGTGGAGGTTCCAATGGAGGTTCCAGTAGAGGTTCCTGTGGAAGTTCCAGTAGAGGTTCTAGTGGAATTTCCAATTGAAGTTTCAATGGATGTTCCACAATACAACAAAAGTATATATCTATAAAACTATAGAATATGTTAATAAAAAATAAATTTTAATAAACATATTTATATTAAAAGCAATTATATATAATATAGGTAATATATTTTATTCAACATATATACTAATAACAATTATAAATCTATTAAGAGAACGTTTCAGTGGAGGTTCCAGTGGACGTTTATGTGGAGGTTCCAGTGGAGGTTCCACTGGATGTTTCAGTGGTGGTTCCAGGTTCCAGTTGAAGTTCTAGTGAAAGTTCCAGTGGAGGTTCCAGTGGAGGTTCCAGTGGAGGTTCCAGTGGAGGTTCCAGTGGACGTTCCAGTAGACGTTCCAGTGGACGTTCCAGTAGAGGTTCCGATGGAGGTTCCAGTGAAGGTTCCAGTGGAATTTCCAAATGAACTTTCAATGGATGTTCCACAGTACAACAAAAGTATATATTTATAAAACTATAAAATATATTAATAAAAATTAAATTTTAATAAACATATTTATATTAAGTGGAATTATATATAATATTTGTAATATATTTTATTCAACATCTATACTAATAACAATTATAATTTTATTAATAAGTTTCAGTGGAACTTAAAAAACAAATATTTCTTATACGTTTAAAAAAATTGCATGACTTAAAAAATATTAAAGAAAATTTATTAGTTTTAATCAAATAATTAAAAAAACTATTTTTTAAATATAAATTATTGTCTTTTGTAAATGTCATAAAAACTTTTTTTACACAAAAAATTCATTTCATTTACAATATTTATTGTATTCAATATTCTTTTACACATTTAAAATAAATCATGACTTTAATGATATCAAATAAAATCGATTAATTTTCCCCTAAATGATTAATAGTCTATTTTTATCCCATATTTTTTAGTTCTTTTTTTAAAAACGTAACATAGTTTTTTAAACAAAAAAAAATATTCTTTTAATTACAAATATGATTTGTTTTAAAATATAATTAACTCATTGATATTTAGCATGTTTTTAAAAAATGCACACTTAAAAATATTAACTAAAATATGTTGACTTTAATCAAATAATAAAAAAACTGAAAACACATATTATTTGGTCAATTTTAAGAAGTGCGTAATATTTTTTTATATAGGACAAATATAATTTCATTTACAAATATCTTCAGTTTAAAATATATCACAATTCTTCTAATTTGTTTAATATATAATATAATATTATAAACTGAAAATAGAGAATTTCGTTGATTGGAGAGAGGGAGATCATCTCCCGCAACATTTTTTTTTCGCAAGACCAATATACCCTTCATTTCGTTTCCTTACCCGATCGCGCCATTTGGAAAAAATACCACCTGTCGTCATCTCAACGTGTCACCGGAAGGTCCATTATTTGGTGGGATTGAAGACGATAACGCGCGGACCATTTTCCACCCGCAGCACAAAACAAAACCAACTTCCCTGCCTTACCTTTGCCACGCCACCTCAGTTGCCCCACTCCTATATTTTTTTCACCTCTTTCTCCTTGTTTCATAGAACTGGTCGTACCAGATATTGAGACAACATAGGGGAAGGAAGATCAAACCAAGAGAAGTGAGTTCAAACAGCAAGGTGGACTGGATGTGAAGCGGACAGTAGGACCTAGTTCAGGACTCCGACGCTGAGCAGGAAGTGCGAACAACAAAGAGTGCAAGTTCGCACAAGCGAACAACAGTGTCGCTCCTTGGGACAGATTTGTATTCATACATCAGCTTCCAGGTGGAAGCACGGATAGTTGCGGTTACAGATGTGCGGACTGCAGTGGGTTGCCTCTGGAAGCACGGATAGTAGTGTAGACTGCAATGGGTTGCAAAGAGGCAGATTTGGATTTGCAAACACTGCTTCGAGCAAGGTGTAGACAGCAGCGGGTTGTCAAGAGTGTAATTATCAGGTGATCGAACTGAACCCTTTGATACCACATTGTTGTGCGAAAGCCTCACCCTCTCAAAAATCACACACAAACAGAGAAACAAAACAGAAACATGAGCACACAAATTTTAGGTTGTTCGGTCGAATGACATATGTCCATAGAGAATACACCAAATTCTTATCATTCAAACGGGGATACACATATTACAAGTTCCCCACTTATCTCTCATATATGCCTACACAACGGCATTCCATATTTATAGTCAGGATGCAGAGGAGGAAACAAATATGGTTGCTGCAAGTTTTCTCCAGACAATCACCAACTGATGCAGCGATTGTTCTTTGGCGGCACCACACATCTGCAGCGGGTCTCCTTTGATGGCTGGTCATCCCTTACGGTCAACCAACTCTTGGTGCAAGTCTTCTTCAGCGGTGATATTTTTAGTCAACTTTCAACAATATTGACTCCTCACTTTGGTCTTCAATTACTTCCTGCAATCCAATCATCAAGTTTGAGAAAGAAGATAGAAATGAAGGATGATTCCTGCCCTTCAATGGGCATTTTAGTTTTGCTTCACCTTATATTTTGAGCTTTGGTTTCAGTTTTTTGTTACAACTAATCATAAAAATGGTTTGAAAGAACAGTCTCTCATGCAAAATAAAAAGGATAGATGAGAAAGACTCGCCTGAAAGCCATGGTCACTTTCTGGTTCATCTGTTAGACAGAGGGAAGCCAGTGAGGTTGATAAGGAGTCTTCTTTGGCATCTTCTTGCCATCTCACCGGGACTTCAAGATTCCTGTTGCAGTGGAAAGTTTCAGTGATCGGTTGTATTTCTTCAGAATATCATTACAGAGGCCATATGTTACATGAATCGGAGGATTTAACAATTTACTTAATGTTGAAACACAGCATGCATTCAGATTGAACAAAACTTGTAAGATGCAGGGCATTCAACAACATACTTTAAAAACAAATGAAGATGATGAGCGATTTAGCTTTATACATACCCTTCTAAACGCTTGGTGCTGCAGTAAATGATATTCTGTGCTGAATAATGTCTGAATGAGTTATCAATGTACCATTCAATCTTAGGTGCCTCAGCAGGAGGCACTATATCCCAAATTTTCAAAACCTGGAGACGACTTGAATTCTCCTGGATCGCATCGACTGTCCAAACAAGTTTATAACCCCTACCAACATTATATGTTTTCCGAATTTGTGAGAACGTTAATGTAGTCTTAGATTTTTCCTCCATCAGTCGCCAGCCACGTGACAGCTTCTCCAATAACAGTAGAGCCATCTTCTGCGTTTGAGCATTTTGGATTTTCACCATCGATCTCCAGAACTGATCGCTGTAAAAAACCTGCAACACAGATTTGAAGGCAAAAATCACCATTTTTCTTTCTATTGAAAGAACAATTCGACCACCAGAATTCACATGAACTTTTTGAGATGGAAGAATTGTGTTGGCATTCATAAGAAAGATCACGAAAGGAAACAGCATACCTTCCACCTCATGTTCGTTAGTAATTTTGGGCCCACGTCGATTAAATCTGAGACCTGATTAAGCTCGAGCAAGGCGATGGTGGTGGCCATAGCCAAGCTACAATCATCGCTGGCATCGTAGAAACAGCCTCGGAGCTTGGCATCGGTGACCAGTTTGCTCCAAACAGAGTCACTTGCCAGTAGGGTTGCCCCACAGCCCAATACCCACAAACAATGCCTACACAAAAGCTCAGAGGTTTATGTTGTGTTTCCTTTTGGGAAACATTTTTGGTGTTTTCATTTTTCAAAAATATATTATAAAATGCACTGAATTATCAAATTGGAAAACTTTTTTTAGGAAATAAAAATGATGTATTTTTAGTGAAGAAAACATGGTTTTTGGTTTCCTAAAAAATGAAGGGCTTCAGAAAAATTGTTTACCTTTCAAAACATTTTTTACCCTATATTGTAATGCATATTTAGAGATCACATTCTTATCAAATGACTATGAATGAGGATTCAAATGATTTGTCTAAGGGCCATATCGATATCACTTATTGAAAAGTGTTTATAGCACTAATCTCATAAGAGAGTTGCTTTTGTAAAGGTTTTTCTACCAACTATTTCAGTGGGATTATTTAGAAATATAAGTAGAACAAAACAAACAACACTTACTGTTTAAAATTATTTATCATAAGTGATAAATGCTTTAAATAACTTTCAATAAATGATGTCACACAAAGCCCAAGACAAACTTTCTAGTCTTAATTGTATCAAATTGTAAATGTTGTGCATTTGAAAACTCACCTTGCTCGAGTGAGAGCCACATTTGCTCTTGGACGATTGGAAAGAAAACCAATCGATCCATCTCGGTTACATCTCACGGTCGAGATAATTATCACATCATCTTCGCCTCCTTGATACCCATCAACCGAGCGAATACTCAACGAAAAGCCACTTTTTGTCACTTTACTGTACTTTTTTCCAAGTTTTTCCACAAGCATGTAAACTTGGGCATTGTATGGGGAAATGACACCAACACTGATCTTTTGGTTCTTTGCTACAGATTCTGCATCACACAATATAGCAAGGGAAAGAATTGAAGGGTATTCGAACACAAATATTGTCAAGTCAAATTTAAAAAAATTAAAAAATTAAAAAATTACCTTTGAAGAGTCTTTCAACAAGTTCAACAACCACAGAAACCTCAACCAAATTCATCTTGCTGTGACTTTTACCACATTCATCGTTTCCATACTGAACATCTATAAAGGAGAAGGTTCCATACATTTTTCCTTCTAGAAAGTGCTTTGCATAGCTTTGTTCCATGACATTTGGTCCATCCAAAAGCTGGCCATCATAGAATTCCCACTTGGGGAATTTGCTGATGGATGGATGCATTCTGTACTGTGTATTGAGGAGGTGTTTCTTGCGTCCCAACAACACTTGTCTCTGAAACAGGCTTGTACCAAATCCAGCTTCATCTGAAATCTACATTAATTATAAAATTCAGTACCCTTGTATACAAGGGAACAACCAAGTGCATGAAAATTGAAGGGTACCCAACTCAAGTTCAACTATCCTATAGTGTGAATTATGAAAGCAATGCAGTGGCTAGACAATAAATAATAATAAAAGACCTTGCTTTTAACCATTGCTGGAAGTTGCTGCTCATCCCCTATCAAAACAGCATTGCTAAGGCCAGGTAGCTGTAATGGAATCGCTGACTCGCTTTCTTTAAGCTGGGCAGCCTCGTCAATAACCAAATATTCAAATGGTGCACCCTCCACTGTTTGCAATTTAGCAGAACTTGAAGCAGTGCAAAAGATAAGCCTTGCATTTTGCAGACAGAAATCCTTTATGAAGGGCTTCCATGGTAGCCCATTAAAAATTTCTGGAAGGGTGAATGAATTAGACAGGAAATTCAGAACCTGAAGGCACTCATCGTTGATATTTCTGAACTCTGGGGAGAGAATGTGAAGACTTAATCCCTTCCCATTGGCCTTGAAACCTTCCAACAAACCAGCAATCTTGTTCAGCAATGACTGAGCTAAGATCATTTCGCTTACGACGGCCGATGAAATGAAAGAAGTTGGCAAATGGGTGTACAAAACTTTCATGCATTTTTTAAGATTCTTTTCTCTGATTTTGAATGTTTTTTCCATGAACTCCTCCAATGTCAACTCTTCTCCGGATTTATCCTTCTTCCCAGCCTCCGTTTCTTCCTCATTCTGTTTCAAATATCTGTGATAGTCACCGGCAGGGTCCTCAAGGAAACTGATCGTGGATTGTAAGCAGCTCCTCCAGCCAGAAATTGGAGCGCAACATCGGCAAAGTTCATCAGCTCGATAATCAAGAAAAACATCTTTGAGTTCATCATGATCGATGATCTTCATCCGCCCCTTATTCCCAAACAGGACAACATCTCCCAACCCGTAAGTGTCAATCTCGATCGACGGATAAACCAATTTCATGAGCCGAGACGTTACTTCTATGACAGCGATATTTGTGGGCGCGCAGGCAACTGTTCTGCTCTTCATCTTAAACAATACGAATAGTAATGAAGCGATGGTCTTTGTCTTCCCAGTTCCCGGAGGCCCCCATATGAGTTTAAAGTGTTTTGCAGAAGAGCATCTCCTTAAAGAGACAGAGCTTAAAATGGAAGCCTCCTGGGACTCATCAAGACCAAAAGAGGCTGCAACACTCCTTGCATGCTGGACGTAACAGCAAGTTTCATTGAGGTGGGCGTGATCACATGTCTCCTAAAAACAGAGGAGGGCGTTTTAATTGAAATACTTGGTATCTAAATAAGAAATAGATGATGGTGAATACCAGGGAATCGGTACGGAGAACATTCTGAATGATATTCGAATTTCCAGCGCTATTCCCAGCGACCAATGCCCTCCAAATCCGCATATTAGTTGTCATGTTTATGAGGTAGATAGCTAACAGTTTTCCGGACATGCTGCCATTCTTTCGCTCCGTGTTCTCCTCCTGTTCGATTAATGGCTTTGATGATCGTATTGTGAGTAGAGAAGGATTGTCTTCATCGACCCGAGTGACCAAACAAACCTTAAAAGGCTTGCCTGGCCGGTGCAGATCATCAATGAATCTCGGCTTCATATCCGTCAGTGCCAAAACATCTCCCGTTGCAATGTCAGTGCTGCTTGTTTCAGAGCCACCCGATTTCTTCCTTTGCACCTCAATTTGGTAGATCAACACGCTGGGGAGCTTGAAACCTTTAGCTTCTTGTAGTGACAATATTTCAGTAGCAGGTGCCTTGGGCACTGCTTCGATGGCGGAAGCTAAATCAGCACGAGTTTCTTCGATGAGAGGATAGACGAAGGAACCGAAGTAGTGGGATGCTGATGAAAACTGCGTCGGAATCTGCTTCACCTGCAAATGCGCGCCATGCAGTCACATATGGATGAGGGGAAGGAAAACAGAGAAGGCGAGATTGAAAACCTTGTTCTTGTAGAGGTCTTCATTTAGCAGATCACGGACAGACCAAGAAAAAACTAAGTCTATCAGGCCAGGCCTAGCAGTGGGGGTCTGTTTCTTGGGAGGATCATTCAGCTCTTCCATCCCTTGGGATTCTCTGTCTTCTCTGTGTTCTCTGTCACAGCACCAAAGAACCCACAATGGAAAAATGGATTGAAGCGGAGAACAGACAGAGACTGGGAAAAGCACCAAAGATCTGGAATGGAGAAAGAAGCTCTGTATATGCAGAGGGAGAGGGGAAAGAACGGTGGAGAAATGAGCAGAAGATGCACACACTGAAACACACGCGTACGCAGAGTCAGGGACAGTGGGAGAGTTGGCTTAGAGACGAAGAATGAATGCAGGGGGGACGGCAGTGGAAGTTGGGCATGGAAAGGGGGAAGTTGTACGGAGTTCAATCCGTCTCCCCAACTTAGTCGGCGTGGAAAAGGGTGAAGTTGTACGGAATTCAATCAGCCTCCCCATCGTTTTCATGGCCCCTGCGAGTTCCGGGCGCGTTCCGGCCTTGAGCCCCCCACTGTTTTTGGAAAAGGACAATAAACCTCGTGCGGAACTAAATTTGAAAGTATTTTTTAAAACATTGATTATGTAATTATTTTAACGGGGTGATGTATGAATGGATGTAAGATAATGTAAAGACTGCCAATTTTATTATTATTATTATTATTATTATTATTGATAATATTCAAAATTCTAAAGTATATTTCTTTATTGGCAAATAATAAGGTTTATTTTAACTAAAACAATGATTTTTTATACAGGAAAAACTCAACTTGTGAGGCCGTTATTCTTTACCAATATTAGTCACTCGTTGCTTCCTTCCCTCGACACCCACCCATTGAATTTAGCAAGGTAATTGATTTTCAAGATGAAACTAATTCTGTGTTGGTTTTATGTTTGAATTTATCATGTTTAATCGTCATTATATTTCTATGCTTATTTTTTTAATGCCTTTGATCATTTTAATGCTTATTTTGACCCTTGCACTAGTTAGTGCAATCGATTGCCTTTGCGGACAATTGTCTTTGTCTTTGTGGTCGGTTGCTTTTTCATTGCAGTCGCTTACAGGTTCCATCTTTCTATCAATTGCCTCGTGCAGTCGATTGTCCTTTTGATCTTGCAGTCGACTGGAGCCCACGTTCGACCTTCCTACCACACGGTTGATCATCTTATTGTGTCGTTGATCTTTTATGTTGTGTCTACGTTGCCTATTTTTTTTGTCTTTTTTCATTTTGTCGGCTGTTAGGGCTCATGTATTTGATGCGGGAAAGCCGGGAGTCACAACGACAAAACAAAGATTCGGAAAATAGTAAATGGGAAAAAAATAAGAATACAAGAATTTACGTGGTTCAGAAATAATACCTACGTCCACAAAGAGACAAAAAATCACAATAATTTGGGAGCACAATTTACATGAAGTTTTTCAGAGTTCTTACACACAGAGAAACCCTAGCCCGAAAACGGGCTAATGTAGAGGACGAAGTACTATTCCACCAACCGTCGAAAAGTCTGTTGTGCTGCAGTGAAAGGCGGTTAGAAGTCTGCGTCGCTACAATGAAAGGCGGTCACCCAAGTCAAAAGTGTTACAGTGACTGCCGACTAGTGTGCAGTACGAGCCACAAGCATTCGGCTCAACCAGATCAAGCTACACCAATCCAATAGTATTCTCATCCATTCATTTATCGCTTTTCTCGTTTTATGTTGGACAGTTACAACAACATTGTTTCTCGAAGCCCTATAACTTATCTTATACTCTTTGTCTAAAAGCATTTTGTGCAAAGTATTCAAGAGAGGTCCAGTCGTTGATTTCCAAATTTAGAGAGACGTTGTGTTGGAAGATCTCGACCCAAGTGGAAAGTGTTGTTCCCTACCAGACACATTGTTTCCCTTGTTGGTCATCAGAGTTCTACCCGACGCTATGTTACAATGTAGCACTACTAGAAATTAGAGTTATACCAAGGGACCTATACCAACAGTTTGGACAAAACCGTTGGTATAGGTAACTTAGGGAGATCCTATACTAACCGTTTTGCCAAAACCGTTAGTATAGGTCCCTTGGAGAGCTCTTATACCAACAGTTTTGCCAAAACTGTTGGTATAGTCACTTTTTTGAGTCTATACCAACAGTTTTGGCCAAAACCGTTGGTATAGGTCCATTATAGAGACCCTATACCAACAGTTTTGGCTAAAACTGTTGGTATAGGTCCATTATAGAGACTCTATAGCAACGGTTTTGGGAAACATCGTTGATATAGGTTCACCCTATGCAAATAGTTTTACCAAAACCGTTGGTATAGCTCAAAAAATCAGGGTCCCCATACCAACGATTCTCAAAACCGTTGGTATAGAGATCTATATTTTTTATGGATTCTATTGTCAAATAACATTAAATACATCAAAAGTTAAAAATACATGTAAAAATACATATTTATATATTTATATTTATGAGATTATGTTCACAAAAGTCATCTTAGGTTAGTGGTTAGGTAGTTGGATTATAAATGGGAGGTGTAGGGATTAAATCCAAGCTGAGTTTTATTTTTTACATTACCTATACCAACGGTTTTGTAAAACCATTGGTATAGGTCTATACCGATGCAATAACACCCAATGACCCTCCAAACCGTTGGTGTAGAGTTTTTTCTCTAATAGTGTAGATTGTGTTGCTCCGGATAGCAAGGTGTCCAATGCTCGGTTATCGATTGAGGAACCCAAAGAATTCCATGGGTGGTAATCGGTTGGTTGTAAAACCCTGAGATTTTGTGAAATATATTTTTTCAAGTTAATTTAATCTTTTCAATATTCTTCATTTCACGCAACACTGAATGTGACTTTTGTTATACGGAAACACTAAGTTTGGCTCACGTTATATGCAACACCAAGTTAATCTTGCGCTGCACGCAACACTTAAATTAGCTTGCAGTACATGCTAACACTATGTTTGGCTTGTGTTACACACAATAATGAGTCCCTTCAATAGCTTGTGTTACACGCAAGATAAAGTTTTACCGAACTAAAATATATTATTATTATTATTATTAAAATAATTATCACATAGCCATTAGAATTGAAGATATGAATGATATTGACTAAATTATGAAACGATGGTTTACACGTGTATATAAAATGAATCCTTTAGTTGTCAATTTGTTAGAAATGAAAGTAAGAACTATTTGAAAATAAAGCAATTCCTTTTCTAATAAAATTATTCTTCTATGTACAAACACCATTTTATCTCAATAAATTAAAAAAACCACTTTTGATTAATATTTTAATAAAATTTATATATTATATATTAAATCGAATTTCTTAACACTCATGTGATAGATTTGATAGATATAAGATAAGATAAGAATAAATACAATTGTATGAATAAAAAGATGTATTTTTTAAAAAGTAATTTTACCGCCTTTTAATGGCTCACGTATTTTAAATTTAAATTTTCACGCTTATAATTTTTATTTGATAAAATAAACTTCATTTTTGAAAGCGGAATATCAAAATTTACTTTGGGTGATTTTTTTGTATTTGTCATGACCCGCCTTCTTCAAGATGAGGGAAGGGATAACAGGATGCCAAGACTTTCCTTTCTCAAGATGAAGGAGAGATAATGACCCCTCAGTCCCGCCTCCAATAGGCCCCGAGGTGGTGACCAATACCAAGGGTATAGAAATCTCACAAAAAATGGGAGGCATTACCCTTTCTATAGTAACCAAGATCGGGAGATAAGATGTATCAATCTCAAACAATTCCAAGACACAAATATAAAGAAACCAAAATCCATCCCACATGCATGTTTAAAGTAAAACTGCTAGAAATACAAAGAAAACTCCAATGTAAGTACTAAAATAAAACTAAGCAGTGACACAACAACCGTCCCCAACGTTCGAGCTATCAAGGTCCAGCACGGTCCGTGTGATCTCCCTAGAAACCTGAAAATAGTTTTATATACATAGGGTGAGCATACAAGTATACTCAATAGGGAAAAACCAAAGTCACCCATGCACAAGTGGGAGAAGCATACTAATGCCCCTGTGAGAAAACAATAGAAACTAAAAGGCACCTAACAAGGTATACTATCCACCCCAACCTCACCAAGACATGATCAACAAATAACGCAGGTCAAGTCAAGTAAAGTAATAAACACATCGATATTTGGGTACCCAGCACCACTTCCCACTAGTTAACTTTTCATCCCTAATGACGAACATCCTAACGCTATTACGCTCTTCCACAAGACCCACTGTCTCAACCTGCCCACATACACCTGAGCTGCATACCACATCACATCTCACCCACAAACACCTGGGCCACAAACCACAACTCCATCCCGAAGACACCTGAGAATCACCACACAACTCATCCCGAAGACACATGAGAATCACACCTCACCCGCAGACACCTGGGCCTCACAACCACACCACAACCTTCCCAAAGAGTTTAGGGCTATCAATGACTAAAAGAGGGAGCAAAGAAGATCCAACAACCAGCCATCTATCCTCCCACCGGGATGTTGGGAAAGGACACCCTTCCCCATAATAATGGGGGTGTTCGGCACGTAGTGCTCAACACGTGTGGATTGCGTATAGAAATCACAAGGAACTACATGTATTTATATAAGTACCAAACACTCAGCCCAAACTATGGGTTCTCAAAATAAAAACTATCCCAGACCAAAACTGCCCTTACTACCAACCCTAAATGCATGTACCACAATGAACGATGGTCACTTCCATAAGTCGATAAATGAACGCCACTTCACTACAAGTCACAACTCGAAACATACCCCCATCCAATTCATTTAATGAGTTGTCACTCTGCATTATCAAATTGTTTATTTCTTCTATCCCTACCCAGGAAACTACCAAACACTACAAACGTTATAAGGTGAAGAAACCATACCAACCACTGCCAAAGCTAAACAAATAAAGAAGGGCTAAGGTAAAAGAATCCATTCTAACACCCATTCATAAAAATAACGGTCTCTAAAAACTCTGGGTGAAATCCCCACGCAAGGTAACACTATCCTTATTCAAAATCATCCCTCCTAAACCATCCTCGGCATCCCCGCTGCACGAAAAACACCACATTCATAAAAAAAAAATAGAAAACAACCAACTTGAAGTCCCACTACACACTCCCCTTTCCTGGACACTCGTACCATCATTCTTCAAAGTCATGACGCCATGTCCTTCCTCTCAAAAAGAAAACCCCCAACATACCTCATTACTACCACACTCGGCATCCCCGCTACAACACAACACCACACCCAACACACCCATAAAAATGAACACGACACAACCCAGTCCTTCCACCCCCTGCTCAACCACTACCCAGATGCAGTCCTATTGCATAAAAAGTTCATCCATTCCACAATCAACCAATATCTCAGCCCAAGATACTATTACACCACCCGTACCACCCCATACTCAAAACAACACTCTCAGCCACAACACCACACAAACAACATAGACACAAGCCGAACAGAACCACACATCACACAACCACACCAATAAGGAAATATTTATTCATATTTATCATCACTTGTTCTTTATTTCCACTTAGTAAAATAAAGGTTATCACAAAACAAGTTCAATCCTGGGGCATCCATTTATTTAACTGAATATACGTGATTAACCAGATTCTAATTCTTATAGTAGTGATTTAAAAATCATACAGGTGCGCAGACAGAGACCACCGACAACTATGATTTTCAGAAGAATACAACCCATATAATTAACAACATGGATCAAGGATAACATATAAAACAAGTCGATCATCATCATCGTACTCCCAACCCCTTATTTATTACTTATTATTTTCTTTGGTAAATTTGGGTCCAATCGTATTCACAAGGGGACATGAGTACACCCACCCCGCACAATACACAAATAAAAGAGAGACGAGGTAATCCCTACCTAGAACAACAGACGATGAACAATCTCTCCTTGCGCCAAAACAGGGGGGGCGCACGAGTAGTAGTGAAGACTTCAGGGGGAAACTGAACAAATTGTTATAGCACAGGCGCACGATGTCACGAACCGTCCCTCGGGGCCCATGCCGTGACTACCCCAACCCCACCTTCCATAGGCCAGGAGTTGACGACTAGCACCAGAAAGGCTCATCCCTAAAACCAGGAAGACATTACCTTTATAACCTGTAAACTCGCACAACCAAGAACACAACAAGATACGAGAACAAGGTAAACTGTATAGTAAAAAGAGTGTGTACAGTAAGTAAAGGGCCAGAATACAATCCCAATAGGAAAGTACAAGTAAAACTGAAAATAGATCCTGTAAACACCCACCAAGGATCCTACCTGAAGGGTAGGTACAACTCTCGTATGGTCTTCTCTGCGGATCGTCTCATCTAATGTCCACCTCCGAGCAGCCTCCATACCTGGTTCCCACAACCTCGATCTGCGTTGTTCGTCATCTGTACAAGACACAACAAGGTGCGGGCGTAGCCCATGCAGGGGTGAGTATAACGATACTCAGTAGGGACCCCGAGACCCCCCAAAGGTTTCTCAGAATCCACAAAGGATAAACAACAAAGCATGACCACAATTACAAAGCACAAAGAAATAATCAACCCTTACTTAGGTATTCGCACATACATATACCTAAGTTGTCAAGTAAACTCATCTCATTCACGAGGAAACTTAATGCCCAAACCTTTAGCCAAATGCACAACTGTTCCATAAAGGAATGAATACAACAAAGGTAACACCACAAAGGTATGTACCACAAAGGTAACGCCACAAAGAATAATAACACAAAGGTATCACCACGAAGGTAAGTACCAAAAAGGTACACCACACAGAAGAATACCACTAATGTATCACCAAAAAAATAAGTACCACAAAGGTACGCCACACAGAAGAATACCAAAAAGGTAAAGACTCATATCACACCAGGTATAACTTAAGTACGAAAGTATAGATGATTAGATGTATTGATATGTCATCTTACTTCATCGAGAAGCTCTATTGCTGACCCACATAGGATCGAAGATGACCCACATAGGATCTGAGGATGACTCACACAGGATCTAGAGATGACCCACACAGGATCGATATATGCTGATCCACATAGGATTGCTGAGCGCAGACCCACACAGGATCAATATGCGCTGACCCACACAGGATCCCTAAGCGCTGACCCATACAGGATTGGTATGCGCTGACCCACATAGGATCGCTGAGCGCTGACCCACACAGGATCTGAAGATGACCCACACAGGATATGAAGATGACCCACACATGATCTGAAGATGACCCACACAGGATCTGAAGATAACCCACACAAGATCTGAAGATTCTTCAAGTACAGCCAGCCGCCACTACTGGGAATCCATGTTTTCCCAACGGTTTTAAACCATTGGGAAAGGCCCTCAAACTGTTGGGAAATCTTATCCCAATGGTTTTAGAAACCGTTGGTGTGTGAGGCATCGGGAAAGCCTTATACCAATGATTCACGTTGAACCGTTGGGAAAAGGCTGTTTAGATTTCAACTGTCCACAGTTCATAATGAACCGTTGGAATAAAATTGGATCCTGTTATAGAAACAGTTTAGCTGAACCGTTGGGAAAATCAGCGCACAGGGGTATGCCAACGGTTTTAAAATCGTTGGCATAAACATATAGGGGGTATAACTCAACGGTTTTGAACCGTTGGGAAATGCAGCAGCACAGAGGGGTATAACCCAACAATTTTGAAACCATTGGCTTAGACCCCTATTAATTTAAAATGAAACAGCCTGCAATCAATTGCAGGCTACAATCTGTGTGAAAAACGTTCCATCTCACAAAAATACACTGAAATCACAAAAAAAACACTCATTCTGTGTGTTTAGGAACACTGCAACCTGCAAACACAGAAAACACATTGCACACATAGAAAAATCACAAAAACTCACTTCAATCACCTGCAATCACACAAAAAAATACACAAGAAACACATAGAAATAATCATCTCATTTTTGAAGGCTTACTCACATCCCTTCCCCTTGTATGGTTCACATATTGATGTGGTAAAGAGACCAAGAACCAACAAAATGTTGTCTTGTTGATCAAATAGGTAGGGGGTATTGTAATGGTACCTGAGTATGAATTGGACTTATAGACATTTCTTGCATTGGACACAGAGTTGTAGTATCTATGTGGAAGGTTCTATATTGTCCTCATCATATCACATATGAGAATGTGTCAACATTGGAATGATATTAAATCAAAAATCATAGTCAATGTAATATTTTCAAATATTGATAACATTTATCATTAAATACAAGTACAAGGGTTTGATGTTTCTCAACATAATGACATATTAATCTTGATCTATGATGGATATAACATTATTGCATTCCATAGTAATTGTACCTGGTTGGATTATGCATGGGGATTTTCCTTCTCCTACTAGACTCACTAAATGGGTCTTCCACGGTTTCTACAACATTGATAGTCTAAGTAGGGACATGGATAGAATTATAGATTCTTCCATGAACGTGCCTTATCCGATATACTCGGGTCATACGAAATCGTTCTGCAGTTCCCTAATTGGGTTCAAGAAACTCAAGTTCATCTCCATACTCATCCACCTGCCCAACCCCCCCACTACCCCACCTACACAGCCACCACCCCACCTGCACAGCCCCCCCTGCCCAGCCCCCTCCCCCCTACCTAGCCTAACCCCCTACACATCCCCCCCTCCCCCATCTGACCACCCCCCCCACCTGCACAACCCCCCTGCCCAACCCCCTCCCCCATCTGCCCAGCCCCCCCACCTACACAGCCACCCCCACACCTGCACAACCCCCTCCCCCCTGCCCAGCCTATGCCCCACCCCCACCCCCTGCCCATCCCACCCCCTCCCCACCAACCCCCCTACACATCCCCCTCCTCCCCACCTCACCCCCACCAAGAACCCCCACCTCCCCCAAAAATTCCCATAGGGTAGTTGATTTTAAGTTTTAATCATATTTTTTGGGTTTTTTGTGACCCATTCAGGATTTAATCTATGGATACTTTGGATAAATTAGGTGTTTTGGGATATTTTGGGGGGGTTTAGTTTGGGAGAACTCATGTACATGATGTGTAGTTTTGAGAACACACATCATGTGTTATTCATACTTGGGAAAGATGGGTTTTGGGAACTAAAATATTTTTACAAGGGGGTGGGTTACACACCATGTAGTGGTGACTCAGGGTGTGCTAGTGGAAGATGACCATGTAGGGTATAAAGCTATATCTAGTGCGAGGTACATGGATAGGCATTGTGTGTGGGTAGACCTTGTGTATGGGGATATATGGATAGGTACATACATGGGAACCATATGTGGGGTAAAGATTGTGTATGGGGTGATACATTCCACGTAGTAGGGAATTTTTGATGCTAAGTTGGGCCTTTTATGTGAATGTACCCAGGTGGGGGTAAACATCATATACCGGAACACATGATGTGTACTTTGGAAAAGTACACACTGATCAGTCTATGTCACATGGAACGAGGGGAAATTTTGGGTTACATATCATGTACCTAAAGTACAGGTTGGGTAATTTTTTCTCCTTGTTGTGTTTACCCTATTTTAACCCTGGAGTTAGAATTAGACTTATGAGTATTCAATTTTGATCAGTTTTTCATAAAAATTTCCATGGTGGAATACTTTCTGTGTTTGAATGTGGCCTTTATGGTGTTTTCGACTAAGAGAATTCTTTATTAGGATTTCTTCAAGGATTGGATTCAGAATCCTCCAACAAGTTGGGTTGTGAGATGAGAATCATGTGTGAAGGTTATGAGATCATTAGTTGGAATGGATTGTGAAATCTAAGCTAGTTTTGTTCAATTTTATTTCATATAGATCCTAAAAATTATAATCAAGTAGTATATATGAAGATATCTTGTTTTATCCTGACATGTTGGTACCTATTTCTGAAGGTTAGAAGAGTTGAGGATCACCTCCTTTTTTTAGGATTGGAACTATTGGAACCATTGGGATGGGATGATGTTGTGGGATAGAAGTTATGGTCGGATTTCCTTAAGATATTTATATGCGTAAAAGGGACTCTTGAGGATACCATAATGGGCTTGTTACTGATTGAGTGACCAGTGTTTTCTATAGCTGTTAATTAATAATGCCCATGTGGAGTGGTCAATATTGTACTATAGAGCCCTTTTAAGGTAAAACTTTTATGATTGTCATGAGGACCATTGATAATTCATTAGTTATTAATTTTTTTTATATACCCCATTGGGTGTGTTGTTGATAGATGATCAGTTGGAGATTTTTTTGATCGATGATCAGTTGGAGGCCATTTAGGGGCGTTTGGGATATTTATGCACTGGGTTTGTCTTGTGCTTTGGATGTACTAGAGGTACCCCTCATAGGATGTATATTCTTACTGTGGACTTTTTCCAATTTGAGGTTTTTTTGAATGTATTGGGCCAAGATTTTGGGTGCACCTGAGGACTCTATAGTTGGAAATCACTTTATATTGTCACATTGAGGACCATGGGAGCCCCGTGTTTTGGTTTGGCACTAAGGTGGGTCAAAGAGAGCCACTAGTGGTTGTTTTTAGAGGATAATATCCCAGGGACCCTGGAGAGGGTATGCTATTTGTTTTATGTGAGTTGATCGATGCTTCTAGATCAGCTATTTGGACAGTGGTTTGAAGGCTAGATCATCCCATGTTTAGTTGGAATTTGGTCATGAGGTTTGAGGATGTTTCTGGTCAGGACTCTAGTCCAAGGAAGAGACACATATGATATCATAGATCAGGCATTGGAACTATGTTTTGATCTATTTATCTCAATTTTTTTTACTATATTTAGATGTGATTAGTGATCTAATGGGAGATCTGGATGAGTGAAACACCCCTCTAGTTGAATGAGCACTTAGGATAGAGTGTCTTTAACATCGTAATGTGTTGAGGCACTCACAGAGTTCGACAAAGTGGTTGAGGTTTTTTGGGTGAGTTGATGATGATGAAACTTCTATGGTGGGGAGTGATATATTTATTTCAAAGATATAATCCTTGTTATAGAAGGATCATAGGTTTGTGGAACTAGATTTGGATTGGTTGGGGTGGAATTGTGATTAGATTGGTTGGGGTGGAATTGCGATTCTAGTGAGGAATCCTTGATGTGTGCAATTAGTTTTCATAGGGTGTTTAAATAGAAAATCATTTAGGGTATATTATTGAGCTGATTGTGGGTATGAGATTGGGGTGTTTTTGAAAATAAATATGAGGTGTGGGTATCTGAGGTGAGTTGTTGCGTGCGGTAGGAAACAAATGTGGTTTTGAGTTAGTAGAGTATTTGACTATTGAACTACACTAGGGTCGGGTAAAGATTCCAATTGGTGGGTTTGAGTGGTTGTGTAATGCCTTTGGTAGTGAGGGAATTGAAATGAATTGAGGTGGAAACATGCCTACAAATGGAGATGGGTGCTCAGGGAATGAGTCAAATGAGGATAGACTGACAAATGTTAGTACATAGTGTGGGTTCTTAAGGTTTCACGATACATCTATTGTGTGGTTTTAGAAATGATAGGTGTGTTTAGAGTTTGATATGTGTCTAAACTTTTGGGGGAGTGATCTCTAAAAGGGAAGAATGTATTTAAAAAGAGCCGCTAAAAGGGATAAGTTGTGAATTCAGCAATGTGTTGGGTTGTCAAAATCTGGAATTTGTTTACAGAAAACTGAAAATATGAAATATGTTTAGAAAATCAGGAATTTGTGAACTGTTTTTGTAACCTGTGAACTGCTCTAAAAGTTTTTAGAGCATGGTTGTAGGAAATCTGAAATCAGTTTAAAAAATCAAGAACTTGTGAACTGTTTTAATAATCATATATATGAACCCAATTACCTAATGCAATATAGAATTCATAATTGAATTCTCAATCGAATACATGCAGAATGAATTATGTAATGAATTCTGAATTATGAATCAATAACACATACAAAATTAATTATGTTTCATAAAAAATTCTGAATTATATATAACACATATATAATATGACATACAAGGGGTTGGGGGTGTCCCAGGGGGTGGGGGTGTCCAAGGGTGAGGGGCTGTCCACGGGGGTGGGGGTGTCCAGGGGTGAGGGGTTGTCCATGGGGGTGGGGGTGTTAACACAATATGAATCCGTTTGGTCGGTTTTCTGTATGTCAGTTGTTGTTTTCATTTCAAATGTTGTCCATTTCAAATAAAAGTGAGACACTTTGAGTGGTACCGGCCACACCGTGCCTCGGTTTGAGGCGGGGTTGACTCATACATGTCACTTGGGTGTTTTGAGTGTCGTCAAGTGCAGATTGAAGATCCGGGTGAGTCTAATCCTCTTCTTGATTCCTCTTTTTGATTAGGGTTTGCACTCTTCTCTCATCTTCTTCCGAAAATCTAAAACCCTCTTTTCCATTGGGATTTAGGGTGAATCTTGAAGAGAGCTTAGATTGGAATCTGGGGTCCAGGGAGGAGGGTTGGGGGGGCTATCCGGGGTCTAGGGAGGAGTGTGGGGGGGTTGTCCGGGGTCCAGGAAGGAGGGTGGGTAATGTATCTAAAACTCTATCTAGGTATCATACATTGAATTTCGACATGACTGCGAACCGCCGCGGGGTGTCATCCTGGATCAGGGCCAAATCATAGCATTACCGCGGCGTGACTGCGATGTGACCGCGACATGACCACGGCATGACCGCAGTGTGACTACGGCATGACCGCGACGTGTTGGCCTGGTCCAGCGACATCCACGGGGCAGCATCTTCCGGCCAGGAGTGAAGGGAGCGGGAGGAGGCGGGGCAACATTCTGACAGTCGCCTCCCTCCCCATTAACTATGGGTGGGTAATGTATCTAAAACTCTATCTAGGTACCATACATCGAATTCTGACAGGTCTGCAAACCATCGCGGGGTGTCGTCCTGGAGCAGGGCCAAATCACGGCGTGACTGCGGCGTGACCGCGGCGTGTTGGCCCTGTCCGACAAAATCCACGGGGCAACATCTTCTGACTAGGAGCGAAGGGAGTGGGAGGAGGCGGGGCAACATTCCGGCTGTCACCTCCCTCCCCATTAACTATGGGTGAGTAATGTATCTAAGACTCTATCTAGCTATCATACATCGAATTCTGACAGGACTACGAACCACCGCGGGGTGTCTTCCTGGATCCGGGCCAAATCACGGCGTGACCGCGACGTGATCATGGTGTGTTGGCCCGGTCCAGTGACATCTGTGGGGTATCATCTTCCAGCCAAGATCGAAGGGAGCGGGAGGAAGTGGGGAAACATTCTGGTCGTTGCCTCCCTCCCCATTAACTATGGGTGGGTAATGTATCTAAAACTCTATATAGGTATCATACATTGAATTCCAACAAGACTGCGAACTTCCGCGGGGTGTCATCCTGGAGTAGATCCAAATCACGGTGTGACCGGGGCGTGAACGCGGAGTGACCGCGGCGTGACTGTGGCGTGACCGCAACGTGACCACGGCGTGACTGCGGCATGACCACAGCGTGACCACGGCGTGTTGGCCCGGTCTAGCAACATCTGCGGGGAAACATATTCTGACCAGGATTCCAAATAAATCCTATGTAGTTGTCCTTCACATTATAGAAACTGATATTATGTTATAAAAAATAGACTCTTGATTTGGGATTGTGGTATGATAAAGATATATATTTTATATTTGTTGTTTTTAAAAGTGGTTTTATTATAAAAACATGACTTTATTTATCAAATGAAACAATTATATTAAAGAAAACTTATTCAAGATATGAAATTCAATATAATTAAGCAGAATTAAGAAAGAAGCTAAATTCAATTTAAAGCATTCTTAAATTAAAGAGGCTACGAGTGGGTCTCTACCTCAAGGTGGAACCAAGCCGCCCGCTTCGGCTCTTGGAGCTTTCTAACTAAAATCTGTTGCTCCCCCACTGTGTATGCGCACCTTCACACACATGCAAGGATACCAAGCCTCTATGCACACACCCGCATGGCCATGAGCATGTGCAAGGGGATCCTTACACATATGCTTATATGCATATACCAGTCTCCACTCACATGCGTATGCATTTTTATATATATACATGGGCACACCTAGCCCCATACATGTATAATCATTTCCATTGTTGACTATACACGTAACGGGGGAACCCACATACATATACTTACTTACCTATGCACACGCAGGTGAGTCACCCTTGACTTGGTGACTCAAAACCAACGAGCAGGGATCAACGCACTACACAAAGGATATTAAGAACCTTAAAACACATAAAGGACCCTACATAACTAGTGAAAAACTAACCAACAACATTAAAACCTTACCTTGATTGGCAGCGAAGAACCAAATCCACCCGAACCAACACAAAAAGATCCAACACCCTACCAAAAACATAATATGGAATCAAAAACATTGAAATACCCAAAATATATGAGGTGTGAGACAAGTAGTAATCATATAATCTTACCTCGGATCAAAGCCGGTGGACTGAAACAATCTGAACCCCTTCTAGCCTCCTTCAGAGAATATAACTAATCCTTGTCCATAGAAACTAGTAAAAGACCTAAGTGGACAATGTGATAAAGAAAATAAAATAAAAACTAAACTAAAACATACCTGTCTCCTTTGACTATACATGTCACCGCCCAACATATAAGAACCACAACACCACATGGGTCAAATCATGTTCCTGCAAGAAAGGGGGAAACAAATCCATGTTTCAAAATGATACTATCAAAAAGTACATTACTATTAATTAATAATTAATATTCCTATAAATGGTATATAATTAGTTTGGCTCGAGTTTTAGCTTAGTTTGGTTTTGTTCAATACAAGTTTGTTTGGGAAATTTCCATTAGATTTAGTTTTTCTTGTTTTTGTTTATATTATCTTGGACAATTTCATTCATTTGGGTTCTAGTAGATCATGGAATTAATAATAATCAATCAATCCAAATTAATAATTATATCCATTGGTTCCATATCTAGAGTAAAAAATACATAGAAATGAATGATATCATATAAGGAAAATCATAAGAGGGGAATTTGATACCTTTCTCTCTCCTTTTATCTAAAGGCATTGAAATTTAAATCACAAAATGAATGAAATCAATAAAATGATTTATCATGTACACAATATAGGTCTAAATAATATAATTGGTGGAAATATTTTCAAATAAAACACCATATAATGATGAATCAATATTAATTGTACCTCTCACTATTGTTGGACCTACATCATCTATCATTGAATTATCATATACCATGTGATGAAATTTCATTCATAATTCATGTGGATAAAACTTCAAAATTCATCCTCAAGACTGTGTTAAAGACATTGAGCCAATGAAATCCAGGTGAATTGACCTTTTTTCATCATGAAACCTTCATGATATTCTTACAGGATGTCAAATGATCTGGCCAGTAAGTGTGGAGGACTTCGCAAGACCTAACTAATAGAAAATGGGGTTGTTGCATAATTTTGGTGACCTGTATGTGGAAATTGTAAGATCTATATGGATAGCCCATAGGGATTCAAAAGAATTAGGTGGAATGTCTGAGGGGTGTCATGAAACTTTATAGATCTGGAGGACATCGCATGATCCAAATGGCATATCCAAGGAGGGTCGCATGATTTGGGTGACATGTACCGATGCTTTCACATGATCTGGGCGAGTCGTGTGATGTTTATGAGGATCATTGTACATGTTCTTTACATAAGTATCATGTCTTTTAATCTTTATTCCATATTTTATTACATATATTCCTTAGATTTTTCTAGTATTAGCTTATTAAGGATTCAAATGATTCATCAGATATTCAGGACCTCCTTCGCATGACCTGGATGTCACGCCAGAAGTCCTTCGTAAAACATCATGTTATCACATGAAGTGTTTATGCATGCCTCATGACCCCTTATGTTGTTCCCTATATTTTACCTAGTGGGTAATCATTGTGATCAAGATATTGGCCTCTATGAGAAATCTGCAACGTATGTGATCATTTGTGGATGCCTGAATGTGCAAGTGCATATATTCCTTTTTTTGTGCTAAGGGGGGGGGGATATAGAGGAATCAAAACCATATTTATACACCGCATTTTGTGGTGTGTATCTCATAGATTCAGGATGGATTCGATGTAGGGAATTGTTGTTATGCGTTTCATATGATCCATCAATGGTTTATTCATGGGGTGTCACATAATGATCATTGACCACAATAACCTTCCACCTACACCCCAATTATTATACTTTTTCCAACCAATGGGGTATTGACTAACCATGTGGGTAATTTCCAACGTATCACACTCTACAAGAATCATCCACCATTTCCTCTTTTATTTAATTCTTTATTTGAGAAGGGCAAGGGGTCTTGCAACTTCATAAGAGTATTATCAAAGATAATCTCTCTACCTGTTGGTACTATGTCACATCACCAATGAAGGGTCTTGTGGTGATGCATGATAATTATCATGTAAAACCCTTTATTCTTTCCATGGAGTCGTTCATTGTGACATGAATTCAAATGGCCGTGTTTAAAACCTTTTTTATGATGAATGTGACATGCCAACCGGATGTTGTGCGACAAGGTAGACCTGTCGCCAGGGCTTCCATGGCGTCTTACGAACCGCATGGGCACATCTCTGATTAATGATCATGGCTATTCTTGGTTAGGTAAAGCTACTTAGATTTTTCCGACCAGCTACACATTATCCATATTTATGAACTAGTATGGGTTTCCTAGTATATCATATAAAACCAGTCTAATATTCTAATAGAACTGATTATCCATTGGTTCCTTGGAACCAAATCATTCCATTTGTCCCACAACGAAGTTGGAATTATCCTCTAGGATGTCTATTGAATAGGCAGGATACCCCCCCTTGGGGAAATGTGAGACAAATTTCTTCCTGTCATGGATGTCTGGGATAACCCCTCATAGACTCTAGTTTTGATGAGGTATATGCTCAATATCATGAAAGAAAAGTTAAGAAATGAGATTTCTATACGATCTCTCATCTCTTTTAAAGATTGGATCAATATTTTACTCTATCATAGTAGATCTTGGATGACCGCTATACGCCCTCACTGGTTCCCTTCCCATAAGGTCCATAATAGTGCCAATTCATATTCGAAAATCATAGAAGTAGGAGAATACACCACATGGGGTTATTAGGTGAGGCTGTAAATATATTTAATCCTTAGGATTGATGGTTTCATGGAAATATTTTTGAATGGGTGGTTTTTTCCAGTAGGGGATGTGCGTTCAGGAATCCACGTTGGCACTTTGGTAATGGCAGCTTGAGTGGTAGAGATTCGGCCTCTTAATATAGTCGTATTGACCCTGATAGGTCTCTGGAATCTCTTGATCCATATTCAATAGAAAAATATCCCTTATAGACTCAATGGTCCTTTGGAGTTTTTATTTTTATAGATAGGGGATCACCTCCATTGATACAGTTATCACAACACCACCGTAATCTCTGGTGCCTTGTTTCACCCCAAGCTACTATACATCTCTTGATTTGAGTACACACCATTAGGCCCTGATGAGGTTGTTGATCTGGTGAGATGATCTGGCCATTTCTATTTCACACATTATCTTTCACTGACTGGGCCAATTATTGAAAATGGAGATGACTCTCTTATTGAACGGGCATGCAAGTTATCACTTCAAGATGAGGTTCTAATCAATTCAGTTTCATTACATTTGGTTCATATCAGTTTGTTTTAGTTCAATTTAGTTCATGTCGGTTGTGGTTATATAGGTTTTAATTCATTATATTTGGTCCAATTTGATACATAATTTGTGGGTTTGTATGATGACACTTTATTTAGTTCAACTCATTTTGGGTTTACTCTTCATAATCTTATTTGGTTTGGTTTCATGTGGTTCATCTTGGTTTGTTATGTTTGATGTCATCCTAATTGAGGTAGGTCACTGATTATGTATGATTCGTTTTGATACAACATGATATGATTTGTTTTAGATCTGTTTAGTTTTAATTTATTTGTTCGGTATACGCTAATTTAATTTATTGTAGATTCATTTAGGAATATTCAATTTTACTCTTTATAGGTTAATAAAATTCAGATTATTTTTATTTTTCCTACTTATATTATGTCTTATTTCATTCAATTCAGTTTGAATGAGTTCATGTTGGTTACATTTAAATTGGTTTGTTTCATCCACAAGAATGCGTGGCATTGAATTAGTTATTGAGAATCTATAATGGGTCACCAATACATTAGACATCCATGAAACATCAAATAAACAGAAGTAAAAAAATATAAATAACCCAAATGATATTAATATAATTAACATCAATTCAAAATTAAAAAATGAATCATAAAAATAAGATTCGATGAAAGTAGAATCAAACATACACTAGGCCGTGTTAGACAAATATAATAACACATACCAAAACAGAATAAAAAAAAATCAATTATACCCATATATCCATTGTACAATATCATGTTTCTTAGCATATCTCCACTCACCCATCAATAAAAAAAGATGAGATGATTATACCAAAGGATGAATCTTGAACATATAACATGATATGAGCTAAAAACACAAACAAATAGATATGCAGGATGCAAAGTAGTCTTATTCATGTAATTCATACCTAATATAGAGTTTTCATAGACACATAAATCACTACAAGCACCAAATTAAACTGGGCCAAACAAAGAGAGAATAGTAAACCAACCTCAAATGGTGGAAAATGAACCAAGACTATCCAAACCACTTTTCCTTCGACATCGGATGACAAAAAATGCCCCAGGAAACTTGAGAGAACCATGATACCCCCCAGAAACAAGGATCAAAGTTAGAATCAGGAAACCTCAAAACCCCTAGGGTTCAACCGAATGAAACCAGGCAGCTGGAGAGAGGAAAGCTCTAAGAAATTAAAGAATTAAAGAAGATGAATTCTTACCTGGAAGTAACGATCAATAACCCTCAAGAAATTTGGGAGAAATAGTGGAGGAGAGGGAGATGAGAGAGGGGGGCGTCGCGTGGGGTGTTCGGCCACGGGGGGTCTCACACGCGACTGGAGAGGGGGGCGGGGGACGTCTTTGGAGGGGGGAATTTCGTTGGAGGAGAGGGATCTAGGAGCCGAGAGGGGAGGGGGACTTCATCGTCAGAGAGGGATCCTAGAGGGAAGGGTTGAACGTTGCTGGAGGAGAGGGATCCGAGACGGGTTGGGGGTCAGGAGGCGGAGACGGAGGTTGGGAGGTCGAGGAGGTCAAGGCCGGGAAGGGGAGGAGAGGGCCGAGAGGCTGAGGTTGGGGAGGGTTCGCGTGGGGGGTGAAAAATCAAAAGGAACCCTGATAAAAATCAAAAATTGGTAATTTATATTGACGGTTTTAGCAAAACAGTAGGAATAAACCACAATTTCCCAATGGTTCTTATAAACCGTGGGCATGAATGCGTTGGTATAAACCCATTTTCCACTAGTGCGCAGGGTTCCCACACTAAGCATGTTTGATTCTGGGAGGTTATGATCCTCAATCCATAGGTAGATACTTCAACTACCAATAAGTCCCATGAAGAAGTATCCAAAAGGTCCTCCATGTCATAAGGGACCTAACGCAACAGACGGAACGTCAATCAGACGCTCGATCTATAAGTTATTAGTGTTTCCATTCTGAGGGCCTGGTTGGATTTGGGTTCGATCCAACCTGAACATACTCCAACTTTATCCAAAACTCAAGTGGATTAAACCAAAAGGACCGTCTCGATCCAAGGATTTTGGTGCTATAAATGGTTCGTCAAACAGATGCCCGAATCTCAAGATATGACCACAAAGGCGTATCTGGGTCCAGATGGGCCCGGGTCCGGTCCGACCCGGCCTAGGTCGACCCGGCCTAGGTCGACCCGACCCGCTCTGGGTCTAGCCCGACCCGTGAAGGGGGCGGCCCGGCCCGGCCCGCAATGCAACCCACGGTCGGGTGGCCCACCGTGGTGGGGTCCACCCTAGCTGACACTCGGGGGGGAGGCGCCCCCCCCCCCCCCCGGTTTTCCCGAACGGTCCAACGGACTGTTCGCCTGGCGTGCAAGACATGCCGGAGCAGTCCTGCATAGCACCAAGCGGCCGACCAGAATGACCGACCCTCTCTTCCAGCAGTGTGGACGCGTGTTGCTCCTCCCGCGGTCGGCCGGTTGCCGGCCTCCTTGGTGCGCCGTCTCGACCGATGGTCCGTGACCTTCTCTTCTACTAGCAGCGCGGACACGGGCCGCCCCACCTTCACATGGATGGATGGCGTGCCGGTTGCCGTGCTCCCTCGCCACGGACGACAGGCCCTGGCCTCCTCTGGCACCGTGGTTGTGCCACTTCCCTATGCCTTGTCGGTGTCGATTTTCGTCCTCCTCCATCGCGAATAAGGCATCAACATTGAAGATGCGGCGGGATCGGGCCATGTTTGTTTGGACCATACCCTCCGTGTTAAATCTGTAGCACGTGACTCAAGGAGAAATATTCAACATAAAAGAAAAATAACAAATAATAATCATAAACACAACTCTACCTCATTCGTTGGAGACAGTGTGAGGAAGGAGATGAAGACGATGAAGAGTCGACGCCCATTGCTCCCACAACTCGCTCCAAGGTCGGTTCCACGTTCTTGATTTGGAGAATGTTCTTCTTTGGATAGGTTCTTTGTTTGGAGGATATTTCTCCAAGGCTCTCCCTTGCCAACAATCCCCAACTAAGAGGTGAGGAGCCACTTAATTAAGTTCAAGAATTAATAACATGATTAATTAAAAGTTGGCACATTAATTGGGGAAACCCAAGAGTTACACCCCCATTAAAGGAGCAGTTCAGGTGGTCCCCACCACCAAGAATTCAATTGGGAGGTTTCAAATAAATAAATAAAATAAAAGTTGATTGTTTTATTATTATTTTTAACTCTCCCACGAAATTCCAAAAAAGTAACTTCCACTCTCAACCTACTGCGGTCGAGGTGAAGGTCTCCTTAAGCGAATATCGGCGCTGCGAGTTCAACAGTGTCCTCAGATTTTAATTCCGAGCATTGGTTCAAAAATTACAAAATGCTGCTCACGCGTTTACTGAACGTACCCGAAAAAAAGTTCAGAAATTCATTCTGAGCACACCGAGCCTCGGAATCACATGCCGCAAATTTTCGCAGACTTGTAATAATTTCATATAATTAAAAAAATAAATTTACATGAAAAAATACAGGTCTTTACATTCTCCCCACCTCAGGGCTTTGCATCCCCGAAAGCCACAACACAAACTAGGGAAACAATTGGGGGTACTGAGCATGAATCTGAGCCACCTACTCCCATGTGCTCTCCTAGAGGTTCTCGTGCTGCCATCAAACACGCACTATAGGTATCGACCGCCCACAAAGGACCTGCTCCTATTGATCCTCAATCTCCACCAGGACCTCCAAAAATGTCGCCCCAACGTTGATGTCCAGCTCTCCCCAGTCAATGATGTGCGAAAGATCATGTACGTATCTCCTCAGCTAGGATACGTGGAAAATGTCATGCACCTGGTGCAACTGAGGGGGAAGAGTTAGGAGGTATGCCACCTCACCAACTCTGCTGATGACCTAAAAGGGTCCGATGAGCCTCAGAGATAACTTGTCACCCCGGCCAAATCTTCACAAACCTCATCGGGGTGAGACCCATAGAAAGACATGGTCACCATCCTCGAACTCAAGAGGTCTCCGTCTCTTGTCAGCATACGACTTCTGTCTACTCTGTGTAGTCTTCATCCACTCCTAGATGATCTGCACCTTCTCCATAGTAGCCCATACCATCTCTGGTCCCATGAGTACTAACTCCCCTGGGTCAGTCCAACACAGAGGTGATCTTCAAGGTTGCCCGTACAATGTCTCAAATGGTACCATACCGATAGTGGAGTGATAACTATTGTTGTATGCGAACTTCACCAAGGGAAATTGATCCTCCCAACTGCGACTGAAATCTAGAATGTATGCACGAAACATGTCCTCAAGGGTTTGAATAGTCCGCTCTTTCTGACCATCCGTCTGAGGATGGAAGGCGGTGCTCAACCGAAGTTGTGTCCTGAATGCCTCCTGTAACCCCTTCCATATCCAGGAAGTAAAAAGTGTATCACGGTCGAAGAAAATCATAGATGGAACCCCATGAATCCGCACAATCTCCTGCATGTAGAGGCATCCCAAGCCCTCTACTGGTCTCTACTCTCTGATAGGTAGGAAGTGAGCCAACTTGGTGAGTCGTTCAACGATCACCCAGATGGAATCATGCCCCTTGGACGTGCGTGGAAGTTCTATCACAAAGTCCATGGAGATTCCATCCCACTTCCACTCTGGCACCTCTAGTGGCTGAACTAAGCCCGTTGGAACCTGATTCTCTACCTTCACTTACTGATAAGTGAGGCACTGAGTGACAAACTCTACTATAACCTTCTTCACTCCCGGCCACTAGTGCTGACGCTGGAGGTCCTAGTACATCTTCTCCACTCTTGGATGTACCACTAGAGGGGACGCATATAACTCCCTCAACACTTCCTCCTGAAGCACCATTAGTACCACAATACATCCTCTGAAGGGGATGACGTGCGACCCACCTTCAGAAAATCCATCAGGTGCCTATCCTGTATATATATGAGTACGTCGATCCTCGTAGTTAGTGTCCCCAAGTTGTGCCTCCCTGACTTGCTGAAGGAGTGGGGGAGTGACTGTCAGAGACTGAAGATAAGTTGTTCCATCTTGATCCACCTAGGATATCCACAAAGCGGCTAGATGCACTATTTCGTCACTCAACAAATGTATACCAGATCTCCTGCTGAGTGCCTCTGTGACTACATTCCCCTTCCTAGGGTTATAGACTATCTCGAAGTCATCATCCTGGAGGAACTAAAGCCAACGCCGCTGCCTCAGGTTCAGGTCCTTCTAAGAGAATATATACCTGATAACCTTGTTATCAAAGTATACTGTAAAACATTCTCCCATCAAGTAATGTCACCAAATCTTCAAGGCGAAGACCACTGCTACTAACTCCAGGTCATGGGTAGCATAGTTCTGATCATGTTGTCTCAGTTGTCGAGAACCATACGTGATCACTACTCGCCCCTTCATCAGGACACATCCAAGCCCGATCCCTAATGTGTCGTAGTATACTACATACCCAACGCCCTCCTCTGGTAGCCTCATGATGGGGGCACTTTTCATTCTCTGCCTCAACTCCTAAAAACTCCGTTGGAATCTCTCCGACCACATGAAGAGTTTCCCATTATTTTTCAATGATGATAAGGGTGTCGTAACTCTAGAAAAGTCAGGAAAAAACCTCTGGTAGTAACAGGCCAAACCCAGGAAACTCTGCACTTCCTTCACACTCCTGAGTGGCTACCAAGAAATCACTACCACAATCTTCACTGGATACACCACAAATCCAGCCTCTGAGATAGCATGTCCTAGAAAGTGGATCTCTCATATCTAGAACTGGAACTTCGAGAGCTTACCATAATTCTAGTTCTCTTGGAGTGTGTCCAGAACTATCTGCAGATGATAGACATGATCCTCCTCTGTAGCTGAGTATATCAAGATGTCGTCAATGAAGACTACTACAAAGCGATCAAGGTATAGCTGGAAGATCCTGTTCATGAGTCCCATGAACACTTCTGGGGAATTGGTCACACCGAATGGCATAACCAAGAACTCATAGTTTCCATAAGGACATATGAAGGTTGTCTTTTTCACATCCTCATCTCGTACCCTGAGCTGGTCATAGCCTGATCTGAGGTATATCTTCGAAAACCATCGTGCTCCCTTCAGCTGATCAAAAAGATCATCGATCCTCAGGAGTGAGTACTTGTTCTTCACGGTCACCTGTTTTAGGCACCGATAGTACACATAGAGTCTCAAACTCCCATCCGCCTTCTTGGAAAACAAAATTGGGGCTTCCCAAGGAGAAACACTGGGCCTAATGAACCCCTTGCTCTGCAAGTCCTACAGTTGTACTCGTAGCTCTCGAAGCTCCACGAGAGCCATCCAATATGCTGGTGTAGATATCAATGACGTCCCGGGGTACAAGTCGATGTAAAAGTACACCTCTCTTCGAGGAGGTAGACTCGGAACATCATCAGGTAAAAAATCAACATACTGATCAACCACTACAGGATATCTCGGATCCTCAACGTCAACCACTATGAGGGTAAGGCTATCCAACTGATGTGTGGTCGGCTGTACCCTCCTCTAGGTAAGTACATCCTGTGATGTAAAGGTTCCCTTCTCACTGGTGAAGGAAAACCCAGTCCCATCTGTGAGGACACACCGCACTTTGTGCCTAATATAGTCAATCTGAGCATGAACTGTATTTAACCAATCCATACCCAAGATGACATCATAAGGCCTAGACACCACTACTAGAAGATCTCAGCCGAATATCTCGCCTCCTAGAGTAATCTCACACTGCTGAAACCAGTGTGTAATCATAGAATCCTCTCCCATAGGAGTCTCTAACCGTAAGGATCGAGCCAACAACTCCACCGGAATCTCGGAGCTCCGAACAAGGGTCATGGAAATGAATGAGTGACTGGAACCTGTATCTATAAGTACTACAACTAGGGTTTAGTAGACACAGATCTTACCTCATATCATCTTCAGAGCATTATGGTCGTAGGCCTCAACGGCCTGAAGTTGTGCTCGTCCCTGTCCACCCGCTCCCTGTGGTCGGGGTGGACCACCTGGAGGTGGTGGCGGTAGAACCTCGAATCACTACCCATCGCCTGCTGCACGACCAAATCCTCTGTCACGTCTGCCTACTGCCTACGGACCTCATAGATCAAATCTTCACCTCTTCCCATGAGGTCCTTCGACCGTTTGATGGTCGTTTGTACGTCGGGTCAGGCAGTCGCGAGCCATGTGACCCTGCCCACCGCACGAGTAACACTATCTTGTAACAGCCCAAGATTTTATAAAAAAATATTCTTTTTAATTTTATTAATGTCTTGTGTTGTACGCTACACCAAAAGGAGCTTGCACAACACACATCCTTAACTTGCCTTGAATTACACGCAATCGCGACCTTCCTCGATAGCGTGTGTAATACGCAATACCGAGTTTCACTAAACAACGATATGCTATTATAATATTATTAAAACTAGCCGTTATGAATAGTAATAACCACTTTTTAAAATTCTGTAAATCTTATTTTTCAAAATGAACTTCATTTTTGGATTCGGACTATCGAATTTAGCCTAAGGTGAAATTTTGGTACTTTTCGGATAACTTTCATATTCTGATGAATAGTAAAAATTACTAAATTTTAATTAAAAACAACTTTTTTAATCGAAATAATTAATATTGATAAATTATTAATTTGAGTGGTTTTAAAGTGTATTTAGAATATATTTTTACAATTTAATACAATGTTGGTAATTGGATGTAATTTCACATTTAAACCAGTTATAAACTAGTGTCAATCTTTTGATAGATATTGTTTCTTAAAAACACGCTATTTGTTTTAACAGCGGGATTTAATTATAAAATTAATTAATGCAACTTCTATGTTATGAATTTGGAAAAATAGACTTCATTTTTGAATTCGGAATATGAAATATAGCTTAGGATGAAATTTTGGCATTTTTCTGAAAAACATCAATTTTTGATGAATAGTGAAACTACTAAGTGGTAGTTAAAAAAACTGAATTTTTCATAAAACTTAATTTTACCGCTTCTATGAATGGAATTTCAAAAATCCGAGAGACACGGTTGATGTCAGTAAGTAAAATGTGGTTCAATGAGATGAAAATAATTTTTGGTGAATAGTAACTTTTTACTTTTATTTACCACGGTTAAAAGTAAATAGGGTAATTAAGGGTAAGAATGATATTAATATTACCCTAACACATGTCCTAATTCTATTGGATAAGTGTAATTCGACCAAAAACAACCTTATGAATAAAATATGACCATTTAGGCCCACTTGGATTAGATTAGGACATTTATTATTATTTAATTCAAAGAAGAGTTAAAAGAGATAACATCAAAGTTTATTTACTAAAACATTTTTAATATAGGGTTATACATAAGATAAATTAGATTCTAAATATTCATTAGAAAGATAAAAAGATTTCCTACATAATGGTATTTTATTTGTAATTTTTAGACATCAAATAATTTAATTTATTTATGACACAAAGATGATGCAGTAATTATCTTATTAATGAAATATTGACATAATTGATGTTATAAACACCAAACTGAATGTAATTTGAGACTTTTTATGAATTACACTAATTTTCTAGGTTACTATGATATATTAATGTTGATTTAATCAACTTGGTTCGAACATATAATTCTGTTATGACTTCACAAAAATCATATATCAAATAGTGTCAAAATTGACACAAAATAGTTTTTAAATCAAATATTATATTATTAATTTTTATTTTATTTTTAAAAATCTAAGGTTCGGCCAAATGACTTAGATAAGGATATATATATTAATAATAAACAATTTGGGGTTCGTTTGGCATGTTATAGTAAGTGTATTAACCATATAGTGAAAGAAAACAAAAAGACATGGTAAAAGTTAAATTATTTAACTTAGAGTTAAATCTAATTGATAAGGTTAAAATAATACCCTAAACTTATCTAAATCTTATTTGTTGATATGATTTCGACCCATCCCCACTTTAGCTTCGAAATAAGACCCTTTGGAACCATTATAAACCGATTTTTACTTTAATATAAAATAATATTTTGAGATATTCCTAAGGTGCCCCTCTCCTCCCTTATAAAAGGGTACCTCCTCCCCCTTCCTCCTCACACCAATTTGAGCACTCAAGCTCGGCCAACCTCTGCCAAAATCCCTTCTCCACTTCCCTATAAACATCCTAGAGGTTCTGGTCTTCCTCAAAGACCAATTTTAGTGCCCTAAGAGGAGGTCTCAAAGAGGCGCTTCAAAGAAGAGGTAATTACCGTTACCAATTCTTTCATCTTTATTTCTTCTTCCACTTATTCTTCTTAGGTTGTTTCATTATGAAGTAATAACATCAGTATCACTCATATACTGATATGTTATTATAAGTATGAAACAACCCTATTTCACCATCTATCCATCCTACGGGAAAAGAAATCACCACGCGTGCGTACGTACGGAATACCGTCTCCACGCCGTGGTGTAATCTATTTTCCACCACCACCTTACATGGATGGGTATAATGGTGTAAAGAATAACTATACATAGTTATTACAACATCATATTGATTCTGATATATTGTATAATCCACTCCAATTCAATTCAATATTTATGGAAATGATATCATCGCTCGTGCGTACGTACGGACTACCGTCTCCACGACGCGATGAGATTCATTCTCCATGTTAACCATTTAAGAATGATTATAAAGTATATATAAGAAATAATAATGAAATATATGACATTATAAAGCTACTGGATTTATGTATATATATATGTATGTCATCTACTTACTTCCATTCAAGACAATAAGGAAAGGAAAACAGCGTTCATGCGTACGTACGGACTACCGTCTCCATGAACGGTGTTTTTCATTTCATTTATCTATCTATTATATATATATATATATACTGAATATATATGATATATAAATCATATTTTATATTCTGGAAGTAAGTAAATCATGATATAAGTAATAATAATGTCAAGAACAACAAGTCAAAACACCTACGATAAATGAAACGATTTTACCCAAAACGCTTCTTTAACATGGAATTTACAAAAGAACGGGTAATATAAAGTCAGAAGTGAACCATATATGATATCATAACAATGAATATGATTCTTTAATAAGTCAATGACATTATTTAAATCATTATACAGGTGGTTCGGACACATACAAAGCAAATCGGACCTAAGGTAAGGGAAATATCACAATCTCATTTTTATCCGAGATTGTTTATTCGCAAGTATTTACTGGGGTGTATTTTATCATCCACATCCATGTTTCATCAATATGTAATATTATTTCCATCCACCTACAATTTTTTAAATCCATTTTTACCATTCGGTGAGTTTTTAGTAATATGTATGAAAGGAATCTTTTGTCGTTTTTCGTACGAGGTACTTTTTTGACTTTTCCGACAAAAGTACGAAGAATGTTTTTTTTAACTTATACGGCATGAATGGATTTTAAAAAAATTATTTCCAAGAAGCTTCCTTTACAAGTTTTCAAGTTTATTTTTAATCAACTTCTTTATTTTATAATTTTATGACATGTTAAGAAAGGAAAAGTGTTTTTGAAGTAGAAAGAATATTTTCCTCAAGAATGGAGTTCAAGTATTTTATCAAAATTATTTTCCATCTAAGATAATAAAAGGGTTATGTTTTTATCCCTATTATTACATGGATTTGATTATGTTGTGATGGAAACATTTTTATGAATTCCTTTATCTTATATGAATTGTTTTATGATGTCATGTTGTTTAAGAATCCCATTTTTATTACATGGGTTATGCGATGAAGTATGATTTATGATTATGTGGCACACATAAGAAAGGATTCATTATAAGATGGGTGGGACCTATATCTCCCTCCAATGCATTGGGTAAAGATTTCATATCTCATGAGATAGACAGGGCTGGAACGGTAGGTTATACCGGTTCAGTGAAACAGGACTGAAACGAGGGTTACTCGATTCAGAAAGGGACTTTGTCCACTAAGATAGTCTTGACAATGAGTCTTGACTAACAAGAAATGATTCTCTATGATTATGTGTGTATGCCACAAAGTTTAATGTTTAATGTTATGATTATTGGGATTTCATTTCACTACTATGATTTATCCCATGTTATGAAATTATACTCTCTTTTGCAGGTTAAGATTTCCAAAATGTTATGTTCTTATGAATATGATGTGATTGATTTTTCTTTTGTTCACCCTTACTGAGCATTTGAGATCACCCTTTTATGTTTTCTTTTCCCCAGGATATAAAGAAAGGTTTTAGGTATAAAAAAAAGGGAAGATCTTTATGGGAGATATTGAAGATCTTTCACCACGATTAGAAGATTACGTTCCGAGTTTCCAAAGACACTAAACTATTACGATCCTTGTGTGTGTGTTTTTTTTATGTACTAAGTATTACGCAAATGTAATGTAATGTCCATGTACGTTAAGCTTCGGGTCTCTACAGTTGGTATCAGAGGAAAGGTTTAGTCAACCTTTGGAAACTAGGATGCGAAAACGTTAGTGAGATCCCTAGAGATATTTCTAAGGTATGTCTAGGGATGTCCCTAAGGTTAAGTATACGTATAGGTTATAGTACTAGAATTACGCTAACGATCATAGAATTAAACCTAAGATGTTAGATATTGAAGGTACTCCCCCTTTATTATGTTGTTTTCCCTAGCATGATTTTTGCCTCTCACACTATTCTTTTTGGGTTTTAGACGATGGCTGGAACCCGAAGGAACCGTGTTGATCAATGAAATGGACAATGAAATGATTGTCCTCCTGAACAAACAAATGTTATGGGAGATAGAGTGCAAAATCTTATTGCTATACTTACACAAGCTATAAATCATTCTGGACTTCCAAATGAGCAGAGAAGGGAACAATATTCTATTGAGTCCTTCATGAGGCAACGTCCACCTTCTTTCAGTGGGTCTTCTGATCCACTTGTTGATGAACAATGGATCAGTACCACTGAAAAGATATTTTCAGTTCTTCAATGTTCTGAACATGATAAAGTCATCTTAGCAGTATATCGTTTGGAAGGTGAAGCTGATCAATGGTGGAATCTTATCAAGAATACGAGGCCAAGAGATGAAATTGAGTCCATGGAATGGGACGAGTTCAAGAACTTGTTTTTCAGTAAGTACTTCCCTCGTATTCTTCGAACAAAGATGGAGAAAGAGTTTCTTGAACTAAAGCAAAAGGATGATGAATCTGTTGGTATATACGAAGCGAATTTTACAAGACTTGCAAGGTATGCATCTGGCATTATCATCCAACCTGAAAGTAAAGTTGATCGATTTTTCAGTGGCTTAAAACCAAGTCTTCGAAGGGCATTAGCTATAAGAGACTTCAGTAGCTATGAAGAAATTGTGCGTTGTGCTATCAAGGTAGAAATGGAAGTTGGTGTTACATATCCATCTCATGGTTTTGACAAAAAACGAAAGATGGAGTTCAAGGAGAAATCTCAGAATAATGGTGAAAAGAAGATGAATGTTTCCTTATGCACAAAGTGTGGAAGGAAGCATGGTGGAGATTGTCTTAAAGGGACTAGAAAATGTTTTAAGTGTGGAAAAGAAGGTCATCGAGCAGCTGAGTGTCGAAGTAATGGAAAAAGGGTTTCTAATGATGTGAATAAAGCAAACACTGCAGAGAACGCACCACCAACACTTCAATGCTTCAAGTGCAAGGAAATGGGGCATTATGCTAATAAATGCCCTAATCCAAGGGTTAGTGATGATCAACATGAGCAACCACTGAAGGCAAAGGACAAAGGGAAGTCACATGTGATCACTATTGGCAATGTTGAATATGACAACGATGTGGTGGAATGATTAAGTGTTTATGTAATGGGATTTCGAAATAATGTTGTATTATTGAGTATTGCAATATTTATTGACGTGGTATTCAAAGTGATTGATATATTTTGGAAATAATATGATATGTGCATAATGAAGGGAAAATGAGAAAATGAAATGTTTAATAGTATTCATGAGCTCATGATTGATATAAGGACTAAGTGATATCATGGTTTGAGTATATAGAATTTTGAGGATTTTGGTATGTGGAAAGTGTTAACTTTTAACTGCATTCATGTTTTCACTAAGGTATTCAAGAGAATACACGATTAAGGACTTTGAATGTTTGGAATGTGACTAACAAAATATATCTTATGACATATGGGGTTCGACGATGGTGTTAAATCTCTGGTAATCGTTTTCACTATGTTATGAGAGTGGACTGCAGTATTATGGATAAGCCTAAAGATTGGAATGGATTATGTTGGACATAAGTTAGTATTGTTTAAGGATAGAAGTTTTCTCGATATTATTGATGGGATGTTATAGTAATGTAGTTTTAGAAAAAGGACAACCTGCAGGACGGGCGACAGCCCATCGCTTCGGACAAGGCTGTGGGAATCGAACCCACAACCGAAGTGCGACTGGCCTTTATCGCCTACCACTGGCCTACAGGAAGTCCCTGTTTAGTAGAAACTAGTTTTATTTTATTAAGCGGTATGATATATGAAGTATAAGTTCATTTTAGGAACTATATATGATTAATCTCACTATAGATCGACTTATGTATATAATTTTTGCTAACCTTTTGTTTGAGACAGATGGAATGACCCGTCATTCTATCACATGATCTGCTAACACTTCACGAATAACAAATTTAACTTCATTTATTTAAGAGATGAAGTGGAAATTGTTCAAGGCACAAACAACAGTGAGATTGTACCAAAATAAAGTAAGTATTTATTCTAATGTAAATTTTCAACTTTAGGGAAATGATCTTGAAAACCAAAAATGTTGTCCGAGTGATCTTATACCTGATGAATCAGATGGTACCTTATATCATCACAAATCTATGGATTTGTGATTGCTGGCTTTTCCATAGCCATGTTCTCTACCACTCTCCATCAGAACCTGATGGTTAGATTTTTCATTCATATCCATATTTTCACCTATGTGGAAACCCAGTGATTAGTTTATTTGGGTAACCGTTAAGTTTCATACTTTTGTTTTTAAAGATTGGTTTTGATATTCCTTTTTACGATGTGGGTTTCTATTAAAGAAACTTTCGAATAGTAAACCATTTATAACCCCGACGAATTTCGAGGACGAAATTCATTTTAAGGGGGGTAGAATGTAACAGCCCAAGATTTTATAAAACAATATTCTTTTTAATTTTATTAATGTCTTGTGTTGTACGCTACACCAAAAGGAGCTTGCACAACACGCATCCTTGACTTGCCTTGCATTACACGCAATCGCGACCTTCCTCGATAGCGTGTGTAATACGCAATACCGAGTTTCACTAAACAACGATATGCTATTAAAATATTATTAAAACTAGCCGTTATGAATAGTAATAACCACTTTTTAAAATTCTGTAAATCTTATTTTTCAAAATGAACTTCATTTTTGGATTCGGACTATCGAATTTAGCCTAAGGTGAAATTTTGGTACTTTTCGGATAACTTTCATATTCTGATGAATAGTAAAAATTACTAAATTTTAATTAAAAACAACTTTTTTAATCGAAATAATTAATATTGATAAATTATTAATTTGAGTGGTTTTAAAGTGTATTTAGAATATATTTTTACAATTTAATACAATGTTGGTCATTGGATGTAATTTCACATTTAAACCAGTTACAAACTAGTGTCAATCTTTTGATAGATATTGTTTCTTAAAAACACGCTATTTGTTTTAACAGCGGGATTTAATTATAAAATTAATTAATGCAACTTCTATGTTATGAATTTGGAAAAATAGACTTCATTTTTGAATTCGGAATATGAAATATAGCTTAGGATGAAATTTTGGCATTTTTCTGAAAAACATCAATTTTTGATGAATAGTTAAACTACTAAGTGGTAGTTAAAAAAACTGAATTTTTCATAAAACTTAATTTTACCGCTTCTATGAATGTAATTTCAAAAATCCGAGAGACACGGTTGATGTCAGTAAGTAAAATGTGGTTCAATGAGATGAAAATAATTTTTGGTGAATAGTAACTTTTTACTTTTATTTACCACGGTTAAAAGTAAATAGGGTAATTAAGGGTAAGAATGATATTAATATTACCCTAACACATGTCCTAATTCTATTGGATAAGTGTAATTCGACCAAAAACAACCTTATGAATAAAATATGACCATTTAGGCCCACTTGGATTAGATTAGGACATTTATTATTATTTAATTCAAAGAAGAGTTAAAAGAGATAAAATCAAAGTTTATTTACTAAAACATTTTTAATATAGGGTTATACATAAGATAAATTAGATTGTAAATATTAATTAGAAAGATAAAAAGATTTCCTACATAATGGTATTTTATTTGTAATTTTTAGACATCAAATAATTTAATTTATTTATGACACAAAGATGATGCAGTAATTATCTTATTAATGAAATATTGACATAATTGATGTTATAAACACCAAACTGAATGTAATTTGAGACTTTTTATGAATTACACTAATTTTCTAGGTTACTATGATATATTAATGTTGATTTAATCAACTTGGTTCGAACATATAATTCTGTTATGACTTCACAAAAATCATATATCAAATAGTGTCAAAATTGACACAAAATAGTTTTTAAATCAAATATTATATTATTAATTTTTATTTTATTCCTAAAAATCTAAGGTTCGGCCAAATGACTTATATAAGGATATATATATTAATAATAAACAATTTGGGGTTCGTTTGGCATGTTATAGTAAGTGTATTAACCATATAGTGAAAGAAAACAAAAAGACATGGTAAAAGTTAAATTATTTAACTTAGAGTTAAATCTAATTGATAAGGTTAAAATAATACCCTAAACTTATCTAAATCTTATTTGTTGATATGATTTCGACCCATCCCCACTTTAGCTTCTAAATAAGACCCTTTGGAACCATTATAAACCGATTTTTACTTTAATATAAAATAATATTTTGAGATATTCCTAAGGTGCCCCTCTCCTCCCTTATAAAAGGGTACCTCCTCCCCCTTCCTCCTCACACCAATTTGAGCACTCAAGCTCGGCCAACCTCTGCCAAAATCCCTTCTCCACTTCCCTATAAACATCCTAGAGGTTCTGGTCTTCCTCAAAGACCAATTTTAGTGCCCTAAGAGGAGGTCTCAAAGAGGCGCTTCAAAGAAGAGGTAATTACCGTTACCAATTATTTCATCTTTATTTATTCTTCCACTTCTTCTTCTTAGGTTGTTTCATTATGAAGTAATAACATCAGTATCACTCATATACTGATATGTTATTATATGTATTAAACAACCCTATTTCACCATCTATCCATCCTACGGGAAAAGAAATCACCACGCGTGCGTACGTACGGAATACCGTCTCCACGCCGTGGTGTAATCTATTTTCCACCACCACCTTACATGGATGGGTATAATGGTGTAAAGAATAACTATACATAGTTATTACAACATCATATTGATTCTGATATATTGTATAATCCACTCCAATTCAATTCAATATTTATGGAAATGATATCATCGCTCGTGCGTACGTACGGACTACCGTCTCCACGACGCGATGAGATTCATTCTCCATGTTAACCATTTAAGAATGATTATAAAGTATATATAAGAAATAATAATGAAATATATGACATTATAAAGCTACTGGATTTATGTATATATATATGTATGTCATCTACTTACTTCCATTCAAGACAATAAGGAAAGGAAAACAGCGTTCATGCGTACGTACGGACTACCGTCTCCATGAACGGTGTTTTTCATTTCATTTATCTATCTATTATATATATATATATATACTGAATATATATGATATATAAATCATATTTTATATTCTGGAAGTAAGTAAATCATGATATAAGTAATAATAATGTCAAGAACAACAAGTCAAAACACCTACGATAAATGAAACGATTTTACCCAAAACGCTTCTTTAACATGGAATTTACAAAAGAACGGGTAATATAAAGTCAGAAGTGAACCATATATGATATCATAACAATGAATATGATTCTGTAATAAGTCAATGACATTATTTAAATCATTATACAGGTGGTTCGGACACATACAAAGCAAATCGGACCTAAGGTAAGGGAAATATCACAATCTCATTTTTATCCGAGATTGTTTATTCGCAAGTATTTACTGGGGTGTATTTTATCATCCACATCCATGTTTCATCAATATGTAATATTATTTCCATCCACCTACAATTTTTTAAATCCATTTTTACCATTCGGTGAGTTTTTAGTAATATGTATGAAAGGAATCTTTTGTCGTTTTTCGTACGAGGTACTTTTTTGACTTTTCCGACAAAAGTACGAAGAATGTTTTTTTTTAACTTATACGACATGAATGGATTTTAAAAAAATTATTTCCAAGAAGCTTCCTTTACAAGTTTTCAAGTTTATTTTTAATCAACTTCTTTATTTTATAATTTTATGACATGTTAAGAAAGGAAAAGTGTTTTTGAAGTAGAAAGAATATTTTCCTCAAGAATGGAGTTCAAGTATTTTATCAAAATTATTTTCCATCTAAGATAATAAAAGGGTTATGTTTTTATACCTATTATTACATGGATTTGATTATGTTGTGATGGAAACATTTTTATGAATTCCTTTATCTTATATGAATTGTTTTATGATGTCATGTTGTTTAAGAATCCCATTTTTATTACATGGGTTATGCGATGAAGTATGATTTATGATTATGTGGCACACATAAGAAAGGATTCATTATAAGATGGGTGGGACCTATATCTCCCTCCAATGCATTGGGTAAAGATTTCATATCTCATGAGATAGACAGGGCTGGAACGGTAGGTTATACCGGTTCAGTGAAACAGGACTGAAACGAGGGTTACTCGATTCAGAAAGGGACTTTGTCCACTAAGATAGTCTTGGCAATGAGTCATGACTAACAAGAAATGATTCTCTATGATTATGTGTGTATGCCACAAAGTTTAATGTTTAATGTTATGATTATTGGGATTTCATTTCACTACTATGATTTATCCCATGTTATGAAATTATACTCTCTTTTGCAGGTTAAGATTTCCAAAATGTTATGTTCTTATGAATATGATGTGATTGATTTTTCTTTTGTTCACCCTTACTGAGCATTTGAGATCACCCTTTTATGTTTTCTTTTCCCCAGGATATAAAGAAAGGTTTTAGGTATAAAAAAAAGGGAAGATCTTTATGAGAGATATTGAAGATCTTTCACCACGATTAGAAGATTACGTTCCGAGTTTCCAAAGACACTAAACTATTACGATCCTTGTGTGTGTGTTTTTGTTATGTACTAAGTATTACGCAAATGTAATGTAATGTCCATGTACGTTAAGCTTCGGGTCTCTACAGTTGGTATCAGAGGAAAGGTTTAGTCAACCTTTGGAAACTAGGATGCGAAAACGTTAGTGAGATCCCTAGAGATATTTCTAAGGTATGTCTAGGGATGTCCCTAAGGTTAAGTATACGTATAGGTTATAGTACTAGAATTACGCTAACGATCATAGAATTAAACCTAAGATGTTAGATATTGAAGGTACTCCCCCTTTATTATGTTGTTTTCCCTAGCATGATTTTTGCCTCTCACACTATTCTTTTTGGGTTTTAGACGATGGCTGGAACCCGAAGGAACCGTGTTGATCAATGAAATGGACAATGCAATGATTGTCCTCCTGAACAAACAAATGTTATGGGAGATGGAGTGCAAAATCTTATTGCTATACTTACACAAGCTATAAATCATTCTGGACTTCCAAATGAGCAGAGAAGGGAACAATATTCTATTGAGTCCTTCATGAGGCAACGTCCACCTTCTTTCAGTGGGTCTTCTGATCCACTTGTTGATGAACAATGGATCAGTACCACTGAAAAGATATTTTCAGTTCTTCAATGTTCTGAACATGATAAAGTCATCTTAGCAGTATATCGTTTGGAAGGTGAAGCTGATCAATGGTGGAATCTTATCAAGAATACGAGGCCAAGAGATGAAATTGAGTCCATGGAATGGGACGAGTTCAAGAACTTGTTTTTCAGTAAGTACTTCCCTCGTATTCTTCGAACAAAGATGGAGAAAGAGTTTCTTGAACTAAAGCAAAAGGATGATGAATCTGTTGGTATATACGAAGCGAATTTTACAAGACTTGCAAGGTATGCATCTGGCATTATCATCCAACCTGAAAGTAAAGTTGATCGATTTTTCAGTGGCTTAAAACCAAGTCTTCGAAGGGCATTAGCTATAAGAGACTTCAGTAGCTATGAAGAAATTGTGCGTTGTGCTATCAAGGTAGAAATGGAAGTTGGTGTTACATATCCATCTCATGGTTTTGACAAAAAACGAAAGATGGAGTTCAAGGAGAAATCTCAGAATAATGGTGAAAAGAAGATGAATGTTTCCTTATGCACAAAGTGTGGAAAGAAGCATGGTGGAGATTGTCTTAAAGGGACTAGAAAATGTTTTAAGTGTGGAAAAGAAGGTCATCGAGCAGCTGAGTGTCGAAGTAATGGAAAAAGGGTTTCTAATGATGTGAATAAAGCAAACACTGCAGAGAACGCACCACCAACACTTCAATGCTTCAAGTGCAAGGAAATGGGGCATTATGCTAATAAATGCCCTAATCCAAGGGTTAGTGATGATCAACATGAGCAACCACTGAAGGAAAAGGACAAAGGGAAGTCACATGCGATCACTATTGGCAATGTTGAATATGACAACGATGTGGTGGAATGATTAAGTGTTTATGTAATGGGATTTCGAAATAATGTTGTATTATTGAGTATTGCAATATTTATTGATGTGGTATTCAAAGTGATTGATATATTTTGGAAATAATATGATATGCGCATAATGAAGGGAAAATGAGAAAATGAAATGTTTAATAGTATTCATGAGCTCATGATTGATATAAGGACTAAGTGATATCATGGTTTGAGTATATAGAATTTTGAGGATTTTGGTATGTGGAAAGTGTTAACTTTTAACTGCATTCATGTTTTCACTAAGGTATTCAAGAGAATACACGATTAAGGACTTTGAATGTTTGGAATGTGACTAACAAAATATATCTTATGACATATGGGGTTCGACGATGGTGTTAAATCTCTGGTAATCGTTTTCACTATGTTATGAGAGTGGACTGCAGTATTATGGATAAGCCTAAAGATTGGAATGGATTATGTTGGACATAAGTTAGTATTGTTTAAGGATAGAAGTTTTCTCGATATTATTGATGGGATGTTATAGTAATGTAGTTTTAGAAAAAGGACAACCTACAGGACGGGCGACAGCCCATCGCTTCGGACAAGGCTGTGGGAATCGAACCCACAACCGAAGTGCGACTGGCCTTTATCGCCTACCACTGGCCTACAGGAAGTCCCTGTTTAGTAGAAACTAGTTTTATTTTATTAAGCGGTATGATATATGAAGTATAAGTTCATTTTAGGAACTATATATGATTAATCTCACTATAGATCGACTTATGTATATAATTTTTGCTAACCTTTTGTTTGAGACAGATGGAATGACCCGTCATTCTATCACATGATCTGCTAACACTTCACGAATAACAAATTTAACTTCATTTATTTAAGAGATGAAGTGGAAATTGTTCAAGGCACAAACAACAGTGAGATTGTACCAAAATAAAGTAAGTATTTATTCTAATGTAAATTTTCAACTTTAGGGAAATGATCTTGAAAACCAAAAATGTTGTCCGAGTGATCTTATACCTGATGAATCAGATGGTACCTTATATCATCACAAATCTATGGATTTGTGATTGCTGGCTTTTCCATAGCCATGTTCTCTACCACTCTCCATCAGAACCTGATGGTTAGATTTTTCATTCATATCCATATTTTCACCTATGTGGAAACCTAGTGATTAGTTTATTTGGGTAACCGTTAAGTTTCATACTTTTGTTTTTAAAGATTGGTTTTGATATTCCTTTTTACGATGTGGGTTTCTATTAAAGAAACTTTCGAATAGTAAACCATTTATAACCCCGACGAATTTCGAGGACGAAATTCATTTTAAGGGGGGTAGAATGTAACAGCCCAAGATTTTATAAAACAATATTCTTTTTAATTTTATTAATGTCTTGTGTTGTACGCTACACCAAAAGGAGCATGCACAACACGCATCCTTGACTTGCCTTGCATTACACGCAATCGCGACCTTCCTCGATAGCGTGTGTAATACGCAATACCGAGTTTCACTAAACAACGATATGCTATTAAAATATTATTAAAACTAGCCGTTATGAATAATAATAACCACTTTTTAAAATTCTGTAAATCTTATTTTTCAAAATGAACTTCATTTTTGGATTCGGACTATCGAATTTAGCCTAAGGTGAAATTTTGGTACTTTTCGGATAACTTTCATATTCTGATGAATAGTAAAAATTACTAAATTTTAATTAAAAACAACTTTTTTAATCGAAATAATTAATATTGATAAATTATTAATTTGAGTGGTTTTAAAGTGTATTTAGAATATATTTTTACAATTTAATACAATGTTGGTCATTGGATGTAATTTCACATTTAAACCAGTTATAAACTAGTGTCAATCTTTTGATAGATATTGTTTCTTAAAAACACGCTATTTGTTTTAACAACGGGATTTAATTATAAAATTAATTAATGCAACTTCTATGTTATGAATTTGGAAAAATAGACTTCATTTTTGAATTCGGAATATGAAATATAGCTTAGGATGAAATTTTGGCATTTTTCTGAAAAACATCAATTTTTGATGAATAGTTAAACTACTAAGTGGTAGTTAAAAAAACTGAATTTTTCATAAAACTTAATTTTACCGCTTCTATGAATGGAATTTCAAAAATCCGAGAGACACGGTTGATGTCAGTAAGTAAAATTTGGTTCAATGAGATGAAAATAATTTTTGGTGAATAGTAACTTTTTACTTTTATTTACCACGGTTAAAAGTAAATAGGGTAATTAAGGGTAAGAATGATATTAATATTACCCTAACACATGTCCTAATTCTATTGGATAAGTGTAATTCGACCAAAAACAACCTTATGAATAAAATATGGCCATTTAGGCCCACTTGGATTAGATTAGGACATTTATTATTATTTAATTCAAAGAAGAGTTAAAAGAGATAAAATCAATGTTTATTTACTAAAACATTTTTAATATAGGGTTATACATAAGATAAATTAGATTGTAAATATTCATTAGAAAGCTAAAAATATTTCCTACATAATAGTATTTTATTTGTAATTTTTAGACATCAAATAATTTAATTTATTTATGACACAAAGATGATGCAGTAATTATCTTATTAATGAAATATTGACATAATTGATGTTATAAACACCAAACTGAATGTAATTTGAGACTTTTTATGAATTACACTAATTTTCTAGGTTACTATGATATATTAATGTTGATTTAATCAACTTGGTTCGAACATATAATTCTGTTATGACTTTCACAAAAATCATATATCAAATAGTGTCAAAATTGACACAAAATAGTTTTTAAATCAAATATTATATTATTAATTTTTATTTTATTCCTAAAAATCTAAGGTTCGGCCAAATGACTTAGATAAGGATATATATATTAATAATAAACAATTTGGGGTTCGTTTGTCATGTTATAGTAAGTGTATTAACCATATAGTGAAAGAAAACAAAAAGACATGGTAAAAGTTAAATTATTTAACTTAGAGTTAAATCTAATTGATAAGGTTAAAATAATACCCTAAACTTGTCTAAATCTTATTGGTTGATATGATTTCGACCCATCCCCACTTTAGCTTCGAAATAAGACCCTTTGGAACCATTATAAACTGATTTTTACTTTAATATAAAATAATATTTTGAGATATTCCTAAGGTGCCCCTCTCCTCCCTTATAAAAGGGTACCTCCTCCCCCTTCCTCCTCACACCAATTTGAGCACTCAAGCTCGGCCAACCTCTGCCAAAATCCCTTCTCCACTTCCCTATAAACATCCTAGAGGTTCTGGTCTTCCTCAAAGACCAATTTTAGTGCCCTAAGAGGAGGTCTCAAAGAGGCGCTTCAAAGAAGAGGTAATTACCGTTACCAATTCTTTCATCTTTATTTCTTCTTCCACTTCTTCTTCTTAGGTTGTTTCATTATGAAGTAATAACATCAGTATCACTCATATATTGATATGTTATTATAAGTATGAAACAAACCTATTTCACCATCTATCCATCCTACGGGAAAAGAAATCACCGCGCGTGCGTACGTACGGAATACCGTCTCCACGCCGTGGTGTAATCTATTTTCCACCACCACCTTACATTGATGGGTATAATGGTGTAAAGAATAACTATACATAGTTATTACAACATCATATTGATTCTGATATATTGTATAATCCACTCCAATTCAATTCAATATTTATGGAAATGATATCATCGCTCGTGCGTACGTACGGACTACCGTCTCCACGACGCGATGAGATTCATTCTCCATGTTAACCATTTAAGAATGATTATAAAGTATATATAAGAAATAATAATGAAATATATGACATTATAAAGCTACTGGATTTATGTATATATATATATGTATGTCATCTACTTACTTCCATTCAAGACAATAAGGAAAGGAAAACAGCGTTCATGCGTACGTACGGACTACCGTCTCCATGAACGGTGTTTTTCATTTCATTTATCTATCTATTATATATATATATATACTGAATATATATGATATATAAATCATATTTTATATTCTGGAAGTAATTAAATCATGATATAAGTAATAATAATGTCAAGAACAACAAGTCAAAACACCTACGATAAATGAAACGATTTTACCCAAAACGCTTCTTTAACATGGAATTTACAAAAGAATGGGTAATATAAAGTCAGAAGTGAACCATATATGATATCATAACAATGAATATGATTCTGTAATAAGTCAATGACATTATTTAAATCATTATACAGGAGGTTCGTACACATACAAAGCAAATCAGACCTAAGGTAAGGGAAATATCACAATCTCATTTTTATCCGAGATTGTTTATTCGCAAGTATTTACTGGGGTGTATTTTATCATCCACATCCATGTTTCATCAATATGTAATATTATTTCCATCCACCTACAATTTTTTAAATCCATTTTTTCCATTCGGTGAGTTTTTAGTAATATGTATGAAAGGAATCTTTTGTCGTTTTTCGTACGAGGTACTTTTTTGACTTTTCCGACAAAAGTACGAAGAATGTTTTTTTTAACTTATACGGCATGAATGGATTTTAAAAAAATTATTTCCAAGAAGCTTCATTTACAAGTTTTCAAGTTTATTTTTAATCAACTTCTTTATTTTATAATTTTATGACATGTTAAGAAAGGAAAAGTGTTTTTGAAGTAGAAAGAATATTTTCCTCAAGAATGGAGTTCAAGTATTTTATCAAAATTATTTTCCATCTAAGATAATAAAAGGGTTCTATTTTTATCCCTATTATTACATGGATTTGATTATGTTGTGATGGAAACATTTTTATGAATTCCTTTATCTTATATGAATTGTTTTATGATGTCATGTTGTTTAAGAATCCCATTTTTATTACATGGGTTATGCGATGAAGTATGATTTATGATTATGTGGCACACATAAGAAAGGATTCATTATAAGATGGGTGGGACCTATATCTCCCTCCAATGCATTGGGTAAATATTTCATATCTCATGAGATAGACAGGGCTGGAACGGTAGGTTATACCGGTTCAGTGAAACAGGACTGAAACGAGGGTTACTCGATTCAGAAAGGGACTTTGTCCACTAAGATAGTCTTGGCAATGAGTCTTGACTAACAAGAAATGATTCTCTATGATTATGTATGTATGCCACAAAGTTTAATGTTTTATGTTATGATTATTGGGATTTCATTTCACTACTATGATTTATCCCATGTTATGAAATTATACTCTCTTTTGCAGGTTAAGATTTCCAAAATGTTATGTTCTTATGAATATGATGTGATTGATTTTTCTTTTGTTCACCCTTACTGAGCATTTGAGCTCACCCTTTTATGTTTTATTTTCCCCAGGATATAAAGAAAGGTTTTAGGTATAAAAAAAAGGGAAGATCTTTATGGGAGATATTGAAGATCTTTCACCACGATTAGAAGATTACGTTCCGAGTTTCCAAAGACACTAAACTATTACGATCCTTGTGTGTGTGTTTTTGTTATGTACTAAGTATTCCGCAAATGTAATGTAATGTCCATGTACGTTAAGCTTCAGGTCTCTACATATCTGCTCCTCACCTGTCCTACTCCGTCTCGAGAGCCTCACACAACCAACCATGTATCTTTCGGTTATACACCTATAGGTATGGTCCTCTTGGACCTCTATGTCATCTGTCTACTGCCAGCTGCTGATGACTCTGCTACGTGAAGTCTGGTGGTGGGTCTTGCTGTCGGAGACTGCTCAACAAGGAAACTCTCTACTAAGAGTGCTCGCTCTAACACCCCCGCCTGTGTTGGGATGCTGAGGGAAATCATCAAATCTCTAATATCCTGTATGATCCCCCTTCTCAAAGGTTCGTGCCCTGAAGAAAGGGTCTCCCACCATGTTAGTGGAGTAGCGCAAGAGGTCGGTGAACCTCACTGAATACTGAGCCATGATCATGATACCCTGCTACAAGTGGAGAAGCTCCTGTATACGCACTGAGCGTAGGGTCGTTGGGACGAACTCTGCCCTGAAAAGGCTCTCAAAGTCTGCCTAGATGCGATTCACCTTGTTGTGAACCTAGAGTACCAAGATCCACCATCTACCCATTGCTTCCTAAAGAAGGATGACAACAAGGATCACCATGAGGCCAGCTGGTGTCCCTACCAGTCGAAAAAATCTAACCACGACCTCCATCCAATCCTCAGCTTCCTGTGGATCCATCTCTCCCAGGAACCTCGGTTGCCTCTGGAGCTGGAACTCGTGCAACGCGCTCAAGCGGCGTGCACCCTCTGCTACTGGGGCTAGTGGTATCGACTACCCAATGGGTAGTGGTGCTATTGGTACACCACCCGATGGTAAAACTGCCGAAAGGGGGCCCTGCATCGAAGCCTCATCGCTTGGTGAGCTTTCATCATGTACTCTACCTGGAACCCTGGCTAGCTATCTGCGTGGAGGCATCCTAAAAAGAAATAGGTGAGTCATAGTCATTAAGTTATACTTGTTGAGATGAATCAAAGTGATCACAAAGAAAACTTTTCAAAAACCCACACACAATCAGTGTTTTCATAAGATGAGTTAGAAATCAGAAGTCAGGGTCTTGGTGTAAGGATATGTCGGATGTCGCACCAACACTGGATTCCCCAAACTGATAACCACACTCATAACACTTAACACTATTTTCAGTTAAAAGATCAGTGTCCAAGTTCTTTGTTGGAACCGACTCCTCTGATACCAATTTTTCACGACCCATCCCCCAGGGCTCGTACCGTGACTACCCCAAACCCGCCTTCCATAGGCCAGGGGCTGGCGACTAGCACCAGAAAGGCTCAACCCTAAAATCAGGAAGGCATTGAATTTATAACCTGTAAACTCGCACAACTAAGCACACAACAAGATATGAGCACAAGGTAAACTGTATAGTAAAAAGAGTGTGCACAGTAAGTAAAGGGCCAAAATATAAGCCCAATAGGAAAGTACACGTAAAACTAAAAATAGATCTTGTGAACACCCGCCAAGGATCCTACCTGAAGGGTAGGTACAACTCTTATACGGTTGTCTCTGTGGATCGTCTTGTCTAATGTCCACCTCTAAGCAGCCTCCAGACCTAGTACCCTCGACCTCGATCAGCATTGTTCGTCGTATGCACAAGACACAGTAAGGTGCAGGCGTAGCCCATACAGGGGTGAGTATAACGATACTCAGTAGTGACCCCAAGACACCCTGAAGGACTCTCAGAATCCACAAAAGATAAACCACAAAGCATGAACACAATTACAAAGCATGACAAAAAAGTCAACCCTTACTTAGGTATATACTCATACATATACCTAAGTTGTCACGTAAACCCATATCGTTCACGAGGAAACTCAAGGCCCAACTCTTTAGCCAAATGCACAATTGTTCCATGAAGGAATGAATACCATGAAGGTAACACCACAAAGGTATGTACCACAAAGCTAACGCCACATAGAAGAATACCACAAAGGTATCACCAAGAAGGTAAGTACCAAAAGGTATGCCACATAGAAGAATACCACTAAGGTATCACCATGAAGGTAAGTACCACAAAGGTACGCCACACAAAAGAATACCACAAAGGTAAAGACTCAGCTCACACCAGGTATAACTTAAGTACCTAAGTATAGATGATTAGATGTATAGCTATATCTTCTTACTTCGTCAAAAAGCTCTGCTGATGAACCACATAGGATAAAAGATGACCCACACAGGATCTGAGGATGACCCACACATGATCTAGAGATAACCCACACAGAATCAATATGCACTAATGCACACAGGATTGCTGAGCGCTGACCCACACATGATCGGTATGTGCTGACCCACACAGGATCGCTGAGCGCTGACCCACACATGATCGGTATGCACTGACCCACATAGGATCGATGAGCGCTGACCCACACGGGATTTGAAGATGACCCATATAGGATCTGAAGATGACCCACACAGGATCTAAATATTCTTCAAGTACAACCAGCCGTAGGGTTCCCGCACTAAGCATGCTTGATTCTGGGAGGTTCCATTACTCAAGACATCGTTCGATACTTAAAATTCCATGAAGTCCCATGAATAAGTATTAAAAAGTTCCTCCATGTTATAAGGGACCCAACGCAATTGACGACACGTCAATCAGATTCCTGGTCTATAAGTTATTAGTGTTTCCATTCCGAGGGCCCGGTTGGATTCAGGTTCGATCTAACCAGAACGTACTCCAAATTTATCCAAAACTCAAGTGGAGTATACCAAAAGTACCATCTTGATCAAAGAATTCTGGTGTCGTAGACGGTTCATCAAACGGATGCCTGGATCTCAAGATATGGCTACAAAGGCATATCTGGATCCAGATGGACCCGACCTGGTCCGGGTTCGGCCCAGATGGGCTGGGCCATGGCAGGCCCGGCCCGCTGGGCCATGGTCCAGCCCGACCCATGAAGGAGGCGGCCTGGCCCAGCTCACTGGGCGTGGCCTGCCAAGGCGGGGTCTATAACGACCCATACTTTACATACATTGTTAATACTTCAAAATTGAAGCATACTTATTACAACATATAACAAAACCACGAAAGGACCGTATAGGTATAGTGTCTTTAGAAACTGGGAAACATAAACAACTGGTTCATAAAGCGTCTACACTGTCTCCCATTTATTTCATCATATCTATAGTCCCTTTTGGCATATCTTACTTAATAACCTTCTTCCTGACCTGGGGAAAGAAAACATACAAAAGGGTGAGCTCAAATTCTTAGTAAGGGTAAACAAAAGAAATATCAATCACATCATATACATAAGCACATAAATTTTGGAAATCTTAACCTGCAAAAGAGATCATAATTTCATAACATGGGATAAATCATGGTAGTGAAATGTAATCACAATAATCATAACTTAAAACATGAAACTTTGTGGCATACACACATAATCATAGAGAATCATATCTTATTAGTCAAGACTCATTGCCAAGACTATCTTAGTGGACAAAGTCCATTTCTGAACCGAGTCACCCTCGTTTCAGTCCCGTTTCACTGAACCGGTATAACCTACCGTTCCAGCCATGTCTATCTCATGATATATAAAATCTTTACCCAATGCATTGGAGGGAGATATAGGTCCCACCCATCTCATAATGATACCATTCTTATGTGTGCCATAAAATCATAAATCATACATCATTACATAACCCATGTAATAAAAATGGGAATCTTAAACATCATGACATCATAAAACAATTCATATAAGATAAAGGAATTAATAACAATATTTCCATAACAACATAATCAAATCCATGTAATAATATGGATAGAAACAAAACCCTATATTGTCTTAGATGGAAAATAATTTTGATAAAACTCTTGAACTCCATTCTTGAGGAAAATATCCTTTCTACTTCAAAAACATTTATCCTTTCATAACATGTCATACAATTTTAAACTAAAAGAAGTTGATTAAAAATAAACTTGAAAACTTGTAAATGAAGCTTCTTGGAAATAATGTTTTAAAAATCCATTCATGCCGTATAAGTTAAAAAAAACATTCTTCTCGTACTTTTGTCGGAAAAGTCAAAAAGTACCTCGTACGAAAAATGACAAAAGATTCCTTTCATATCTTTTACTAAAAACTCACCGAAGGGTAAAATTGGATTTAAATAATTGTAGGTGGATGGAAATAATATTACATATTGAGGAAACATGGATGTGGATGATAAAATACACCCCAGTAAATACCAAAGTATAAACAATCTCGGATAAAAATGAGATTGTGATATTTTCCCTTACCTTAGGTCCGTTTTGCTTCGTAAGTGTCTGAACCTCCTTTATAATGATTTAAATAATGTTATTGACTTATTCCAGAATCATAATTATTTTTATGATATCATATATGGTCATTTTCTTAGCTTCTTAGTATTAATATTTCATTGCTACTTGTTATTCGGGTGTTTATAACTTTTTGTTCTTATGCGTGTTTTGTCAAATAAATTCTTATTCTTATATTTAGTTTATAGATACCTCATTTAAAAAATGGTATTAGTGTAATATATATCATATTAATTCATTCAATTCATTTATATAATCATTATGAAATGAAGATCATGTAGAACGAGTTGCATCACATCGTGGAGACGGTATTCCGTACGTACGCACGAGTGATGATATCGTTCCTATGATCGTGGAATTGTATTGGAGTGTATGTATACTATTTCAGAATCAGTATCACTTTATAATAGTCATATAAAGTCATTATTTACACCATTATACCCATCCAAGTAAGGTGGTTGTGGAAAATAGATTACACCATGGCGTGGAGACGGTATTCCGTACGTACGCACGCGCGGTGATTTCTTTTTCCGTAGGATGGATAGATGGTGAAATAGGGTTGTTTAATACTTATAATAACATATCAGTATATGAGTGATACTGATGTTATTACTTCATAATGAAACAACTAAATAAGAAGAAGTGGAAGAAGAAATAAAGATGAAAGAATCGGTAACGGACATTACCTCTTCTTTGAAGTGCTTCTTTGAGACCTTCTTTTAGGGCACTAAAATTGGTCTTTGAAGAAGACCAGGACCTCTAGGATGTCTCTAGGGAAGTGGAGAGGAGGAATTGGCAGGGGTTGGCCGATCTTGAAGGCTCAAAGTGGTGTGAGGAAGAGGGGGAGGAAGTGCCCTTTTATAAGGGAGGAGAGGGGCACCTTTGGGAAAACTAAAAATATTATTTTATTATAAAGTCAAGTTCAATTTTAAATAGCTAAAAATTGATATATTTCGAAGCTAAGGTGGGGATGGGTCGAAATAATCTCATACAATAGAATTTAGACAAGTTTAGGTTCCTATTTTGACCTTATCATTTATATTTAACATTAAGTTAAATAAGTTTACTTTTACCGTGTCTTCTTGTGTTCTTATACTATAAGGTTAATAAACTTACTATAAGCAGCCAAACGAACCCCAAGTTGTTTATTATTAATATATATAACCTTATCTAAGTAATTTGGACAAACCTTAGATTTTTAGGAATAAAATAACAATTACTAATATAATATTTGTTTTAAAAACTATTTTATGTCAATTTTGACACTATTTAGTAATTGATTTTTGTGAAAATCATAACAGAATTATTAGTTCAAACCAAGTTAATTAAATAAATACTAACATGTCATATTAACCTAGAAAATTAGTGTAATTCATAAAAAGTCTCAAATTACATTTATTTTGGTGTTTATAACATTAATTATGTCAATATTTCATTAATAAGATAATTACTGCATCAACTTTGTGTCATAAATAAATTAAATTATTTAATGTCTAAAAATTACAAATAAAATACCATTATGTAGGAAATATTTTTATCTTTCTAATGAATATTTATATTCGAATTTATCTTATGTATAACCCCATATTAAAAAATTATTTACTTATTAAACTTTGATTTTAACTATTTTAACCCTTCTTTAAATAAATTAATAATAAATGTCGTAATCTAATCCAAGTGGGCCTAAATGGTCATATTTTATTCCTAAGTTTGTTTTTGGTCGAATTAAACTTATCCAATAGAATTAGGACATGTGTTAGGTTAATAATAATATCATCTTTACCCTTAATTACCCTATTTACTTTTAACTGTGGTAAAAAAAAGTAAAAAGTTACTATTCACCAAAAATTATTTTCATCTCAGTGAACCACATTTTAGTCCTTTATATTAACAGTGTCTCTCGGATTTTCGAAATTCCACTCACAGAAGCGGTAAAATTAAGTTTTATGAAAAATTCATTTTTTTAACTACCACTTAGTGGTTTCACTATTTATCAAAAATTAAAAGTTTTCAGAAAAATACCAAAATTTTACCCTAGGCTAATTTCGATATCCCGAATCCAAAAATGAAGTCCATTTTGAAAAATAAAATTTATAAAATTTCAAAAAGTGGTTATTACTATTCATAATAGCTAGTTTTAATAATATTTTAATAGCATATCGTTGTTTAGTGAAACTCGGTATTGCGTACGACGCAAGCTATCGAGGAAGGTCGCGATTTCGTGTAAAGCAAGTCAAGCAAGTGTTGTGTAGAAAAATATTACTTTGATGATTTATATAACATAAAAGTCTCGGGTGTTACATTCTACCCCCCTTAAAATGAATTTCGCCCTCGAAATTCATCACTTTGTAACAAACAGATGAGGATACCTCTCCCTCATCATATCCTCAAGCTCCCATGTAGCTTCTTCTAATTGGTGGTTCCTCCATAAAACTTTCACCAATCGAGTGGTCTTATTTCGTAGGACTTTTTCGCTATGATCCAGAATCTCTATCAGTTGTTCTTCATAAGAAAGATCTTGCTCTAGCGGTACAACTTCTGAGCTGAGTACATGTGAAGGATCAGGTATGTACTTTCTCAGGAGAGATACATGGAACACATCATGAACTTGAGAGAGATTCGGTGGAAGTGCCAATCGGTAAGCTACCTTCCCAACACGATCCAGTATTTCGAAAGGACCGATATATCTAGGGCTCAACTTCCCCTTCTTTCCAAATCTCATAACCCTCTTCCAGGGAGATATTCGTAAGAACACTTTATCACCCACTTCAAACTCTAGGTCTTTTCTTCGGTTGTCGGCATAACTTTTCTGTCGACTCTGAGCTGCTCTTATGTGTTGTTGAATAGATCTGAACTTTTCTGTCATTTCATCAATGAGATCAGGTCCTAATAGCTTTCTTTCCCCTACTTCATCCCAGCAAGTTGGAGTCCTGCATTTCTTTCCATAGAGAGCTTCATAAGGAGCCATCTGAATACTGGAGTGAAAGCTATTATTATATGAAAATTCCACCAAAGGTAGGTGTTGATTCCAACCACCTTTGAAATCCATAGAGCAAGCTCTCAACATATCTTCTAGGGTTTGAATTGTTCTCTCAGACTGACCGTCTATCTGAGGATGATAAGCAGTGCTGAAACTCAACTCTGTATCCAGAGTATGCTGAAGACTTCGCCAGAACTTCGAGGTAAATCTCGGATCCCGATCGGATATAATAGAAAGTGGTACTCCATGCAATCTTACCACTTTCTTTACATATATCATGGCAAGCTGATCCAGAGAGAAATCCTCTCTAATAGCAATGAAGTGTGCAGACTTTGTAAGATGATCAACTATGACCCAGATAACATTATTACCTTTGGATGTTTTAGGAAGTCTTGTGACAAAGTCCATAGTGATGTTTTCCCATTTCCATTCAGGTATGGGTAATGGTTGTAACATCCCCTTAGACTTCTGTCTCTCAACTTTAACTTGTTGACAAACCAAGCATCGAGAGACAAATTCAACAACATCTCTTTTCATTCCATCCCACCAGAAGTACTCTTTCAGGTCCCTATACATCTTCGTGCTTCTAGGATGAATAGAGAATAAAGTACTATGAGCCTCATCCAGCAGCTCCTTTAATTCGGGGATGGGAGGAACACAAACCCGATTCCTGAACTTTATTATCCCATCACAATCAAGGTTGAATTCAGGAACATTTCTCACCTTCTTTTGTAACTCGACATCTTCTTTCTGTGCCTCTTTAATCTTCACATGTATAGATGGTTGAACATTCATTTGAGAAAGATAAGATTTTTCCCCTTCCATTATAATTCCAAGATCCATCCTTTGTAAATCCATAAATATTGGATATTTTTTGATCCTCATCATGGATAAACTAGCATGGTCTTGTCGACTTAATGCATCTGCCACCTTGTTTGCTTTCCCAGGGTGGTAATGGATTGAGCAGTCGTAATCCTTAATCAGCTCTAACCATCTTCTTTGATTCATATTCAGCTCATTTTGTGTGAAAATATACTTTAAAATTTTATGATCAGTATAAATATCACACCTTTCACCATAAAGGTAATGCCTCCAAATCTTTAATGCAAAGATTACCGCAGCTAACTCCAAATCATGTGTTGGGTAATTTTGCTCATTGATTTTCAACTGTCGTGAGGCATAAGCTAACACCATATCATTTTTCATAAGAACACACCCCAATTCCTTCTTGGATGCATCACTATAGATCACAAACCTTTCTCCACTACAAGGCAGTGTGAGCACAGGTGCACTGGATAACCTTCTTTTCAACTCCTTGAAATTCTCTTCACATTCTTCCGTCCAGACAAACTTAACTCCTTTATGAGTAAACTTGGTGAGTGGATTAGATAATCATGAAAAATATTTCACAAAACGTCGATAATATCCAGCCAAACCAAGAAAACTTTGGATCTCAGTTACTGTTGTTGGTCTCGACCATCTTTCGATAACCTCTGTTTTTGCTGGATCCATAGATATCCCCTCTTTTGAGATTATGTGACCCAAAAATAAAACTTTTTGAAGCCAAAATTCACACTTGGTAAATTTGGCATAAAGCTTCTCCTTTCTCAGGGTCTTCAATATAATTCTCAAGTGATCTTCATGTTCTTCCTTGCTCTTTGAATAGACAAGAATATCGTCTATAAAGACTACCACAAATTGATCAAGATAGTCTCTAAAGACTCTATTAATCAGATCCATGAAGATAGCAGGGGAATTAGTAAGACCAAATGGCATCACTATAAATTCATAGTGTCCATACCTTGTACGGAAAGCCGTCTTTGGTATATCCTCCCTTTTGACCCTTAATTGATGATACCCTGGACGAAGATCAATCTTGGAAAAGTATTGAGCTCCTCGTAGTTGGTCAAATAAGTCATCAATGCGTGGGAGAGGATATTTGTTCTTGATAGTGATCTTGTTAAGTTCTCGATAATCAATGCAGAGTCTCATTGATCCATATTTCTTCTTAACAAATAGAACAGGTGCTCCCCAAGGTGACGCACTAGGGCATATGAATCCCTTATCAAGATTCTCTTGGAGTTGCTTCTGCAATTCCTGCAACTCAATTGGGTCCATTCTATAAGGTGTCTTTGAAATAGGCAAAGCACCCGGTACGAGTTCTATTGAGAACTCAACTTCACTATTTGGTGGAAGTCCCAGTAATTCCTCTGGAAAGACATCATCAAACTCCCGTACAATGGGAATATTCTTAATCGTGAGTTTCTCACCAACCATTTGAGATAAATAACCTTCATTTAGTGGAATCAAGACCCATAAGATGGAAGAAATTTCCACTGGAAGGTTATATTCATCCTTGCATTGATAGACGATCATAGATTGATCTGGAATATGAAATGTGACTTCCCTTCTTTGGAAATTGATATGAGCTCCATATAAAGAAAGCCAATCCATGCCAAGAATCACATCAAATTCCACTATAGGAAGGATCAAAAGATTTTCAGGAAGCACTTTCCCACAAACTTCGATCGGAGAAGAATTATAAACTTTTGATGCGACTGTTGTGCCATTAGGTGTTGTCACAGCTAACTCAACATCTAATTGTTGAGGTAATACGGTGATACCCTTAGAAAATTCTTCAGAAATAAAAGAGTGGGTGGATCCAAAATCAAATAAAACATTTTCTACTTTAGAGTGGATGGTAAGTGTACCTTTCACCACATCTTTATCATACTCCACATTGCTGATAGAAATTGCATGTGACTTTCCTTTGTCTTTAGCCTTAAGAGTTTGTTGACGTCGACCATCATCATCAACCCTTGGATTAGGGCATTTATTGGCATAATGTCCCATATCCTTGCACTTGAAACATTGAAGTGTAGTAGGTTCATTCTGTGTATCCCTTCCTTTGTTTTCATCATTAGACATCTTCTTCCCATCATCGCGGCATTCAAATACCCGATGACCTTCCTTTCCACATTTGAAACATTTACTTGTCCCTTTAAGACAACTCCCTCCATGTTTCTTTCCACACTTTGAGCATAAGGGAAAGCTCATCTTCTTTTCAGTGTGCTCTTTAGATTTTCCTTTGAATTCCATTTTCCTCTTCTTATCAAACCCATATGACTGATGGATTACTCCAATCTCCATATAGACTTTGAGAGTACATCGAATGATTTCCTCATAGCTATTGAAGTCCCTTATGGCTAACGCCCTTCGAAGACTTGGTTTTAAGCCACTAAAGAATCGATCGATATTACTCTCAGGTTGGATAATAATACTAGAAGCGTACCTTGCAAGTCTTGTAAAATTTGCTTCATAGGTACCAACAGATTCATCATCCTTTTGCTTCAGTTCAAGAAACTCTTTCTCCATCTTTGTTCGGAGAATACGAGGGAAGTACTTATTGAAAAATAAGTTCTTGAACTCGTCCCATTCCATGGACTCAATTTCATCCCTTTGACTCGTATTCTTAATAATATTCCACCATTGATCAGCATCTCCTTCCAAACGATACACTTCTAGGATGACTTTATCATGTTTAGAACATTGAAGAACTGAAAATATCTTTTTAGTAGTACCAATCCATTGTTCAACAACTAATGGATCAGTAGACCCGCTGAAAGAAGGTGGACGCTGCCTCATGAAGGATTCAACAGAATGTTGCTCCTTCCTTTGCTCGTTTGGAAGTCCTGCATGATTCATAGCTTGAGAAAGTTGTGTGAGAATGGCTACAAGATTTTTCATTCCATCTCCCATAAAGTTTGGTTGCTCAGGGGGGACAATCATTGCATTGCCCGTCGCATTCCGCATTAACACGGTTCCTTCGGGTTCTAGCCATTGACTAAAACCAAGAATAATAGTGTGAGCAATACTAATTATAATAGGAAAATCACATAATCAAGAATAAAATTTCACACTTAAGGTCTTATCCTAGGTTATTCATGGCCATTTCTAAAACACTAAGATTGTGTTCTATGCTTAGACTTATCCTTAGGGTTCTTACTAAGGCTTTCACATCCTAGTTTCCAAATGTTGACTATACCTTTCCTCTGATACCAACTATAACGACCCATACTTTACATAAATTGTTAATAATTCAAAATTGAAGCATACTTATTACAACATATAATAAAACCAAGAAAGGACCGTATAGGTATAGTGTCTTTAGAAACTGGGAAACATAAACAACTGGTTCATAAAGCGTCTACACTGTCTCCCATTTATTTTATCATATCTATAGTCCCTTTTGGCATATCTTACTTAATAACCTTCTTCCTGACCTGGGGAAATAAAACATACAAAAGGGTGAGCTCAAATTCTCAGTAAGGGTAAACAAAAGAAATATCAATCACATCATATACATAAGCACATAACTTTTGGAAATCTTAACCTGCAAAAGAGATCATAATTTCATAACATGGGATAAATCATGGCAGTGAAATGTAATCACAATAATCATAACTTAAAACATGAAACTTTGTGGCATACACACATAATCATAGAGAATCATATCTTATTAGTCAAGACTCATTTCCAAGACTATCTTAGTGGACAAAGTCCATTTCTGAACCGAGTCACCCTCGTTTCAGTCCTGTTTCACTGAACCGGTATAACCTACCGTTCCAGCCATGTCTATCTCATGAGATATAAAATCTTTACCCAATGCATTGGAGGGAGATATAGGTCCCACCCATCTCATAATGATACCATTCTTATGTGTGCCACAAAATCATAAATCATACATCATTACATAACCCATGTAATAAAAATGAGAATCTTAAACATCGTGACATCATAAAACAATTCATATAAGATAAAGGAATTAATAAAAATATTTCCATCACAACATAATCAAATCCATGTAATAATAGGGATAGAAACAGAACCCTATATTGTCTTAGATGGAAAATAATTTTGATAAAACTCTTGAACTCCATTCTTGAGGAAAATATCCTTTCTACTTCAAAAACATTTATCCTTTCCTAACATGTCATACAATTTTAAACTAAAAGAAGTTGATTAAAAATAAACTTGAAAACTTGTAAAGGAAGCTTCTTGGAAATAATGTTTTAAAAATCCATTCATGCCGTATAAGTTAAAAAAAACATTCTTCTTGTACTTTTGTCGGAAAAGTCAAAAAGTACCTCGTGCGAAAAACGACAAAAGATTCCTTTCATATCTTTTACTAAAAACTAACCGAAGGGTAAAATTGGATTTAAATAATTGTAGGTGGATGGAAATAATATTACATATTGAGGAAACATGGATGTGGATGATAAAATACACCCCAGTAAATACCAAAGTATAAACAATCTCGGATAAAAATGAGATTGTGATATTTTCCCTTACCTTAGGTCCGTTTTGCTTCGTAAGTGTCCGAACCTCCTGTATAATGATTTAAATAATGTTATTTACTTATTCAATAATCATAATTATTTTATGATATCATATATGGTCATTTTCTTAGCTTCTTAGTATTAATATTTCATTGCTACTTGTTATTCGGGTGTTTATAACTTTTTGTTCTTATGCGTGTTTTGTCGAATAAATTATTATTCTTATATTTAGGTTATAGATACCTCATTTCCAAAATTTTATTAGTGTAATATATATCATATTAATTCATTCAATTCATTTATATAATCATTATGAAATGAAGATCATGTAGAACGAGTCGCATCACATCGTGGAGACGATATTCCGTACGTACGCACGAGTAATGATATCATTCCTATGATCGTGGAATTGTATTGGAGTGTATGTATACTATTTCAGAATCATTATCACTTTATAATGGTCATATAAAGTCATTATTTACACCATTATACCCATCCAAGTAAGGTGGTGGTGGAAAATAGATTACACCACGGCGTGGAGACGGTATTCCGTACGTACGCACGCGCGGTGATTTCTTTTTCCGTAGGATGGATAGATGGTGAAATAGGGTTGTTTAATACTTATAATAACATATCAGTATATGAGTGATACTGATGTTATTACTTCATAATGAAACAACTAAAGAAGAATAAGTGGAAGAAGAAATAAAGATGAAAGAATCGGTAACAGACATTACCTCTTCTTTGAAGTGCTTCTTTGAGACCTTCTTTTAGGGCACTAAAATTGGTCTTTGAAGAAGACCAGGACCTCTAGGATGTCTCTAGGGAAGTGGAGATGAGGAATTGTCAGGGGTTGGACGAGCTTGAAGGCTCAAAGTGGTGTGAGGAAGAGGGAGAGGAGGTGCCCTTTTATAAGGGAGGAGAGGGGCACCTTTGGGAAAACTAAAAATATTATTTTATTATAAAGTCAAGTTCGGTTTTAAATAGCTCCAAATTGATATATTTCGAAGCTAAGGTGGGGATGAGTCGAAATAATCTCATACAATAGAATTTAGACAAGTTTAGGTTCCTATTTTAACCTTATCATTTAGATTTAACATTAAGTTAAATAAGTTTACTTTTACCGTGTCTTCTTGTGTTCTTATACTATAAGTTTAATAAACTTACTATAAGCAGCGAAACGAACCCCAAGTTGTTTATTATTAATATATATAACCTTATCTAAGTCATTTGGCTGAACCTTAGATTTTTAGGAATAAAATAACAATTACTAATATAATATTTGTTTTAAAAACTATTTTATGTCAATTTTGACACTATTTAGTAATTGATTTTTGTGAAAATCATAACAGAATTATTAGTTCGAACCAAGTTAATTAAATAAATACTAACATGTCATATTAACCTAGAAAATTAGTGTAATTCATAAAAAGTCTCAAATTACATTTATTTTGGTGTTTATAACATTAATTATGTGAATATTTCATTAATAAGATAATTACTGCATCATCTTTGTGTCATAAATAAATTAAATTATTTAATGTCTAAAAATTACAAATAAAATACCATTATGTAGGAAATCTTTTAATCTTTCTAATGAATATTTATAGTCGAATTTATCTTATTTATAACCCCATATTAAAAAATTATTTACTTATTAAACTTTGATTTTAACTATTTTAACCCTTCTTTAAATAAATTAATAATAAATGTCCTAATCTAATCCAAGTGGGCCTAAATGGTCATATTTTATTCCTAAGTTTGTTTTTAGCCGAATTACACTTATCCAATAGAATTAGGACATGTGTTAGGGTAATAATAATATCATCTTTACCCTTAATTACCCTATTTACTTTTAACCGTGGTAAAAAAAGTAAAAAGTTACTATTCACCAAAAATTATTTTCATCTCACTGAACCACATTTTAGTCCTTGATATTAACCGTGTCTCTCGGATTTTCGAAATTCCACTCACAGAAGCGGTAAAATTAAGTTTTATGAAAAATTCAGTTTTTTAACTACCACTTAGTGGTTTCACTATTCATCAAAAATTGAAAGTTTTCAGAAAAATACCAAAATTTCACCCTAGGCTAATTTCGATATTCCGAATCCAAAAATGAAGTCCATTTTGAAAAATAAAATTTATAAAATTTCAAAAAGTGGTTATTACTATTCATAACGGCTAGTTTTAATAATATTTTAATAGCATATCATTGTTTAGTGAAACTTGGTATTGCGTACGACGCAAGCTATCGAGGAAGGTCGTGATTTCGTATAAATCAAGCCAAGAAAGTGTTGTGTAGAAAAAGATTCCTTTGATGATTTATATAACATAAAAGTCTCGGGTGTTACAGGGTCCGCCCTAGCCGACACCCAGGGGGAGGCGCCCCCCCCAGTTATCCCAAATGGTCTAGTGGACCATTTGGCTGGCGTGTAGGACCCACCGGAGCGGTCCCACATTGCATGACGTGACCGGCCAGAACAGACAACCCTCTCTTCCAGCGGCACGGACACGCACCGCTCCTCCCGCGACCAGCCGATTGTCGGTCGCCTTGGTGCGCCGCCGCAGCCAACGGGCCGCGACCTTCTCTTCTACCAATGACATGGATGTGCACCGCCCCAACTTCACGCGACCGACTAGCGTGCCGGCCGCCGTGCTCCCCCGCCACGTTCGATGGGTTGTGGCCTCCTCCGGTAGCATGGTTGTGCCGCTGCCGCCATCGTGGCCGGCCGGAGTGCTGACCGCCGCCCTGTGCCTTGCCGACGTCAATCATCGTCCTCCTCCGCCACGAAGAACGCATCAACATTGAAGATGCAGAGGGATCATGCCGTGTTTTTTTGGACCATACCCTCAGTGTTAGATCGGTAGCACATGGCTCGAGGAGAAAGATTCAACGTAAAAGAAAAATAATGAAGAATAATCATAAACACACCCCTACCTCATTCATTGGAGACAGCGTGAGGAAGGAGATGAAGACGATGAAGAGCCGATGCCCGTTGCTCCCACAACTCGCTCCAAGGTCGGTTCCACGTTCTTGATCCAGAGAATGTTCTTCATTGGAGAGGTTCTTCGTTTGGAGAATATTTCTCCAAGGCTCTCCCTTGCTAACAATCCCCAACCAAGAGGTGATGAGCCACTTAATTAAGTTCAAGAATTAATTACATGATTAATTAAAAGTTGGCACATCAATTGGGAGAAACCCAAGAGTTACCCCCCCCCCAATTAAAGGAGGAGTTTAGGTGGTCCCCACCACCAAGAATTCAATTGGGAGGTTTCAAATAAATAATTAAAATAAAAGTTGATTGTTTTATTTTATTACTATTTTTAACTCTCCCACGAAATTCTGAAAAACTAACTTCCACTCTTGACCTACTGTGGTCGAGGTGAATGTCTCCTTAAATGAAGATTAGCGCTGCGAGTTCAACAGTGTCCTTAGATTTCAATTTCGAGCACCATTTTAAAAATTAAAAAACACCGCTCGTGCGTTTACTGAACATACCCGAAAAAAAGTTCATAAATTCATTCCAGGCACACCGAGCCTCAGAATCACACGCCGTCAATTTTCATGGACTCATAATAATTCCATATAATTAAAAAAATTACATGAAAAAATTCGGGTCTTTACACATGACTTGTCAGGGAAGAATGGTTCTCGTCACACCAAGAGAAAGCAGAAGGGTTCAAAGGAAGATAGGATTTAAAATTTAGAAAGGCCATATCCTAAATATATGGGGAAACTATTTTAAAGTCCATTAAAGTTAGATCATGATCAAGACCATGCGGTTTGGGAGTCAAAGGAAGCTTCAGGTTTTTGGGAGATAAATACCATTGGAAACGACCCAAAAACTCATTAAATACAACATTTAACTCATTTAACTCATTTAAAGTCAAAGGAAATTTCAAAGGGGATAAATTAGAAAATAGGGGAAACTGGAAATGACTCACCGATGGTTGAGTCACCAACGTGACTCATTGACACGAGTGAGCCACTGACAGATGGGCCACTAACACTGAGCCAATGACGGATGAGCCACCGACGTGACTTGCCGACAACAAGTCAATGACACGAATCAACAACACCCGACTCACCGACGTGAATCACCGAAGCCACTCACCGATGCCACTCACTGATTCCACTCACTGATTCCACTCACTGGATTCACTCATTGATGGCTAACCTACCAATTCCTTGACCTACTGATGCTCAACCTACTGATGCCCTGAGTCACTGACGCCCGACCTATCGATGCCCCGAGTCACCAACATTGAGCTACTGTTGGATCCTAGAACACCCCAAACACTTGATTTTGACAAATTAATGGACCGGGGAGGTCCGATCCATTGCATCAGATACCTTTCAAACAATTATCACCCTTGAGAATTCAAAACCAAACCTAGAAGAAAGAGGGGTCTGAACAAATAACCCATAAGATACCTCTTAAGGATAAACTACCCATGCTGTGTTGAAAGCTAGAGTGAAACCTCAACATCCAATAACACCTACTCCCACATCTACCATCCCAAACATCCACAAGATACCCCACACAGGCACCAACTATCTGGACACATGAATTGGGGAATTCCTCCCTCCATGTCAAGATATTGTCTGCTCTAGGTGGCACTGACTTGCCTGCATGAGTTTAATCGCATCTCAATTAATACATCATTATTAGGAATCTAGTATCCCCCCTTTTCAAATTTTAGGACTTTATCATATGTTACAGAACAAGTAAATAACTATTCTCATAGAAAAAAAAGGTTTAAGCACTACATCACAAAACAAAACACACAAGAAAACTCAAAACAACTCTGAGTATTGGGAACGCATCTACGTCTCCTGGTCCCAAGTACTCTTCTCTAGTTCACCATGCCTCCACAACACATGAACCAAGGGAATGGTCCATCCAAGTAGAACCTTCTTCTGACGATCCAGGATCTCTAATGGACACTCCATGAATGTTGCATCGTCCCCAATATCTAACTCTCCCCAATCAATGACATGTGAGTCATCGTGAAGATATCGATGAAGCTAGGAGAAATTAAAGACGTCATGGATCCTTCTCAACTATGGTGGTAATGCCAACTGTTATTCTACCTTGCCAACTTGTCCCAACACCATGAAGGGTCTGATGAAACTGGGAGAAATATTACTCCCTCTGTCGAATCTCTACTGCCTACGTCAAGGGGAAACCTTTAAGAACACATGGTCCCCAACCTCTAACTCTATGGGCCTTCTCCTAAGATCGACATATGACTTATTCTGGTCCTGTTCTGCCTTCATACTCTCATGGAAAAGCTGCACCTTCTTTGTCGTACTCTTCACAACGTCCGGACCAATAACAACTGCCTCCCCAACTTCTATCTAGCATAAAGGTGAATGACACAGTCTTCCGTATAAAGCTTCAAATGGAGCGATGCTAATGGAAGAGTGATATCTATTATTGTAAAAAAACTCTACCAAGGAAAATTTCACACCCAATACCCACTAAAGTCCAGAACACATGCATGCAACATGTCCTCCAATGTTTGGATGGTCCTATCTATTTGCCCATCTGTTTGAGGGTGGAAAACAGTGTTGAGGCATAACTGAGTGCCAAAGGAATGATGCAATACCATCCAGAATCACAACATAAAATGTGTCTCCTGGTCTGATATGATGGATCTTGGAACTCCATTTAGCTACTCCACCTCATCCACATGCCTTTGTGCTAAGGCATCCACTATGCTTGACTCCTTGATTGCTAAAAAGTGAGCTGATTTCATCAACCAATCCACTACTAACCAGATTTTATCACACCCTCCCTGATCCCTAGGTAATCCCATGATAAAATCCATTGATATTTCATCCCACTTCCACTTGGGTACATCTAAGGGCTACAACAAGCCACCAGGAACATGGTGCTCAACCTTCACTTGCTGGCACACCAGACACTTTTCCACAAACTCCGCCACTGGTCGCTTTATACCAGGACACCATAACTGTTCTCTCAGAACATGATACATCTTGGAAACCCTTGGGTGTATCTCTAGGGGTGATCTATTAAACTCATAGATAACTCCCTTATGCATCACCATGAGAACAAATAGCTTCCCACGAAATATCATCTGATTTTGAACATCCTCTAACCATCCCTCTAGAGAATCAACCTGGCCAAAGAAATCATGAATTACCTCTACCTATGAGTCTCCCCCTAAGACTCCTCTACCTTCCTCCTTATAGATGACTACACCGTCATCTGAAATAGATATCCTCTGTTGTCATCTATTCCTGTATCTAAGTGTAAGGTAGACAACTCCTCCATTTCACTCCAAACATCCATAGAATCTCGAACCACTTACTTATGTGACTTCCTACTCAAAGAATTGGCCACAACATTCCCCTTTAATGAGGTTTAGTATATCTTGAAATTTTAATCCTTGAGAAACTCCATCCACCTCCACTACCACAAGTTTAGATCTTGCTAAGAAAATATGTACCTCATGCTCTTATGATCTATGAAGACCAAAAATATCTCCTCAATGTTGTAATGCCTCCAAAACTTTAGAGTGAAAATGACCACTGCAGATCATTGGTGGCATATTTACATTCATGGGTACATAATTTCCTAGACCCACAGGAGATCACTCCCCATTGCTGTATCAACACCCCCCCAATCCTAGATGGGAAGCATCGCAAAACACCTTGAACATCACCCCTTCCTTTGAAAACTTGAGCACTGGGGCACTAACCAACTTCCCCTTCATATAGATGAAAACTACCTAGAATTAATCGCTCCACATAAAATATTGGCCTTTTTAGCCAAATCCATCAACGAAGCTGCTACTCGAGAGAAATCAGATATGAATCTCCAGTAGTATCCTGGAAGACTGAGAAAACTACGAACCTATGCCACATTCTTGGGTTCTTCCCAAGAAAAAACTACCTCATCCTTCGATGGGTACACTACTACACCCTAATAAGACACCACATGTCCAAGGAAGTGAACTTACCGTGTCCAAAACTTGCACTTGGACAAATTTCTGTAGAGATGGTAGAATTGAAGGACCTCTAGGAAAGTCCTAAGATGCTTGGTATATTACTCCTCCAAATTCAAGTAGATTAGGATGTTTTCGATGAATATGATGAAAAACAGGTCCAGGAACTCACAAAATATGGATTTCATAAGCCCCACGAACATGGTTGGTGCGTTCGTAACACCGAACAACATAACCATGAACTCAAAGTGCCTATACCTGCTCCTGAAAGTAGTCTTCAGGATATCACCATCATTCACCATCAATTGGTGATATCCAGACTACAGATCGATCTTAGAGAACCAACTTTCTCCCCTTAACTAGTTGAAAAGACCGTCTATCCTCGGGAGAGGGTAACAGTTCTTGACCATTACCTGATTCAACCTCTGATAGTCTATACATAGCCTCACACCACCATATGACTTCTCCGCAAACAAGACTGGAGCACCCCATGGTGAAAAACTAGGCCAGATAAACCCATTCTTCATCAGATCGTCAATTCGAATCCTTAGCTCCCACAGCTCATAAGGTTCCATCCAATAAGGATCCATCAAAATCGTAAAAGCATCGGGCTGAAAGTCTATCACAAACTCAACATCACGTCGAGGGGATAGATTCACAACCTCATTGGGAAAAAAATTCGAGAACTTCCCAACAACTCTAGGAGCCCCCATCATCTTTGTATCCACTAATTCTAGTGATAACTTAGCCAACAAGGAAATAAGAGGCTCCACAGGCCGACTACCCATCAAACAAATCTGTTTGCTAATGAAAGCTACATGTTGGCCACCCACGTCTAAAAACAAGGATTTTCTCTAGAAGAAGTCAATGATATCACACATAGAGTTCAAAAAATTGATTCCAAGGATAATACCATATGAATTAATCTGTATCAAAAAGAGATCCCCATTGGACTGATGTGGCCCCAACATTAATCTACATATCTAAACAAAATCAAACAAGATGGTATGACCTCTGACTGGTGTTCTCAAAACCAAGGGTATAAAAAGTCTATCTATGTCTATTCATAGAGCATGGGATAAACCAGAAGCAAAAAAGGAGTGCAAAGCTCCTGAATCAAACAAGTCACAAACAAGAGTATTGAACAAACTGATCGTACCTCAAATGATCTCTGACCCTACTGGAACTACTGCCTCTACGAAGTGAAACTGAGCACGCCTAGATCCTCTGCACCTATACTGTTGGCCACCTCCCCAACCAAACTCGGTTCAATGTCTGCATGGAATTCCATGAGTTCGGCCTCCGCCTGATCTATCTCCCCTTAGTGGAGTAGGAGCAAGCTGTCCCTACTGGTGAAACGACCTGGACGACATCTTCTACTGAGGTCGGTGATGGATCTACCCACCTCCACAGTACTGATATCAAACTGGGAACTAACTTTGAAGGTTCCCACAACCTCCACAAGAAAATCACCTGGTCCCCAAGCTCGTGGGAAAAGGGTGAGGACCAGAAGTTCAGAACTGAAACTATTAGGGTCGGCTCCCAGCTGACCAAAACCTGGATGGTCCTGACACTGGAGACCTACTGCTGGCAGCCTTCTCCTTTTAAGAACACGACAAGCTCCCCTCTCATGGTAGACTTCCTCATGAGTGCATCCTTTCTACCACCTCATCCTTCTTTTTAACCTCTAAGTATGTCAGTAGGGTGAAGGGAGTAACCACATACTAAAGAGAAGGATGAAGGGCCTCCTCTAAGCATCTCACTCGAGACTCATCATCTAGAAAGTGATATAGAGAAAATCAAATGAGATCCTTGAACTTGATCCCCAACTCCCATATCGACATACTCCCCTACTGGAGGGAGAGTGTCTCTTGTCACTTATCATCCTTCATCGTCAAGGAAAGGAATTCTGCCTGGAACTCCTTCTTAAAGATGACCCACATAACATTGGTCTCCTTCATCTCCCTAAGGTAAAACATCCACCACTGACGCGCTTCTCTCCTCATGTGACTCACTACCAGGGGAACCCAGTACACTTTCAGATCTCAGATCAAGATGAAGGTGATCACCAGCTTCTCGATCCAACTTTCTGTCTCGATGTTTGAGACACTACCCTTTTACTTTCCCAGATTCTGCTGCTGGAAATCACAAAGTGTCTTCTGCCACTGATTTTCCACCTCATCAAATCAACCCTCTGCCGATCATCCAGATTGGCATGTTGAGCCTCCAATGCCTAAGCCACTCGTGGAAAATTACTGGGTGCTATAGCTGAAAGTTAAACAAGAAATTCCTAAGCACAAGTAGTGTAGAATTTATTTAGGATTCATTTTAACTTATTGTTTATTTTAATTTCCTAAAAACTCCCAAAACAAAAAAGAACACAATTCGTCATGATGCATGTAATTTCCCTAGGGTGTCTACCTTGCAATCGGTGTACCCTCACTTGGATGTTTGGTAAGCTCAAAGTCTTCGCATCGGATCATGGAGGGCCTTAAAATCCCATGTCCTAGACGGTCATTACTAGCCTATGTCATGCACAAAGATCTCCTAATATTGTTTCCCTACCAACCCATGAAATCATCACCGTGCCTAACTCCAAACTCCATCCTATGTCTCAACCATCACCTCTGATATCGTTCTGTCATGACCCACCTTCTTCAAGATGAGGGAAGGGATAACAAGATGCCAAGACATTACTTCATCAAGATAAAGGATAGATAATGACCCCCAAGTCCCACCACCAAAAGGCCTCGGGGTGGCGACCAACACCAAGGGTATATAAAACTCACAAAAATGGGAGGCATTACCCTTTTTATAGTAACCATGATTGGGAAATAAGATGTATCAACCTTAAACAACTCCAAGACACATATATAAAGAAACCAAAATCCACCCCACATGCACATTTAAAGTAAAACTACTAGAAATACAAATAAAACTCCAAAGTAAGTACCAAAATAAAACTAAGAAGTGACACAACAACTGTCCCCAATGTATGAGCTAGTAAGGTCCATCACGGTCTGTGTGATCTCCCTAGAAACTTGAAAATAGTTTTATATATGTAGGGTGGGCATAAAAGTATACTCAATAGGGAAAAACCAAATTCACCCATGCACAAGTGGGAGAAGCATACTAATTCCCCTATGAGAAAACAAAAGAAACTCAAAGTCACCTAAAAAGGTATATTATCCACCCTAACCTCACTAAGGCACGCTCACCAAATAATGCAAGTAAAGTAAAGTAAAGTAAAATAATAAGCACATCGATATTTGGGTACCCCGCACTACTTCCCACTAGTTAACTGCTCATCCCTAACGACGAACGTCATGACACTACCTCACTCTTCCACAAGCCCCACTATCACAACCTTCCTGCACACAACTGGTCCACATACCATATCACATCCTACCTGCAAACACCTGGTCCACAAACAACAACACTATCCCAAAGACACTTGGGAATCACCACACAGCTCATCCTGAAGACACCTGAGAATCACACCTCACCCGAAGACACCTGGGCCTCACAACCACACCAAAAACTACCCGAAGAGTCTAGGGATACCAATTCCTAGAAGTGGGAGCATATAATAGACAACCAACCATCCATACTTCCACCGAGATGTTGGGAAAGGACACCCTCACCCATAAAAATAGGGGTGTTCGACACATAGTTCTCAACATGGGTGGGGTGTATATAGAAATCACAAGGAACTACATGTATATATATAGGTACCAAACACTCATCCCAACCTATGGTTTTTCAAAACAACAACCAAACCACACTAAAGCTATCCTTGCTGCCAACCCTACATTCACGTACCACCACGAATGATGGTCACTTTCATAGGTTGATAAATGAACACCGCTTCAATAAAAGTCACAACTCAAAACATACACCCATCCAATTCATTTAATGAGTTGTCACTATGCATTACCAAAATGTTTATTTCTTCCATCCCTACCTAGTAAACTACCAAACACTGCATTATAAGGTGAAACAACCATACCAACCAATACTAAAGCCAAACAAATTAAGAATTTCCAAGGTAAAATAATCCATTCTAACACCCATTTATAAAAATAACGATCTCTAGAAACTCTAAGAAAACTTCCCATGCAAGGTAACACTATCCTTCTTCAAAATCATCCCTCCTAAACCATCCCCGATAGCCCCGTTGCACAAAAAACACCACATTCAACAAAACAAATAGAAATCAACCAACTTACAATCCCACTGCACACTCCCCTTTCCTAGAAACCTCAACCATCATTCTTTAAAGTCATGTTTCCCTATCCTTCCTCTCAATAAGAAAAATCCCCCAACACACCTCATTACTACCACACTCGGTAGCCCCACTGCACCACAACACCACACCCTACACACCCATAAACATGAACATGACACAACCCAGTCCTACAACCCCGCTGCCCAACCACTGCCCAATATATAGTCCCACTACATAACAAGTTTATTTATTCCAAAATCAACCAATCTCTCAGCATGAGATACCATTACACCACCCATACCAACCCATACTCACAACCTCACTCCCATCCATAACACCACATGAACAACACATACACAAGCTAAACAGAACAACACATAACACACAACCACACCAACAAGGAAAGGTTTATTTAGATTTGGCAGCACTCGTTATTTAATTCCACTTGATAAAACATGGGTTATCATAGAACAAGTTCAGTCCTGGGGCATCCATCTATTTAACTAAATATACATGATTAACTAGATTCATATTCTTATAATAGTGATTCAAAAATCATACAGGTGCGTAAATAGAGACCACCAACGTCTATATTTTTTATAAGAATACAACCCATATAATTCACAACATGGATCAAGGATAACATGTAAAACAAGGCGATCATCATCATCATACTACCAACCCCTTATTTATTACTTCTTATTTTCTTCATTAAATTTGGGCCCAATCGTATTCATAAGGGGACATTAGTACACCCACACCGCATGATACACAAATAAAAGAGAGACATGGTAATACATACCTGGAAGAACAAATTATCAACAATCCCTCCTTGTTCCAAAACAGGGGGTCGTGCGAGTAGTAGGGAAAACTCCAGGAGAAAACCGAACAAACTGTTATAGCACAGGCGCATGACTCCTCAGGGAAGAAAGGTTCTCGACACACCAAGAGAAAGATGAAGGGTTCAAAGGAAGATAAGATTTCAACTTTAAAAAGGCCAAATCCTAAATCTATGGGGGAACTATTTTGAAGGCCATTAAAGTCGGATCATGATCAAGACCATGTGGTTTGGGAGTCAAAGGAAGCTTCATGTTTTTATGAGATAAATACCATTTGAAAAGGCCCAAAAACTCATTAAATACGACATTTAACTCATTTAATGTCAAAGGAAACATCAAAGAGACGAAACTGAAAAAACAGGAAATGACTCACCAATGGGCGAGTCATCGACGCAACTCACTGACATGAGTGAGCCACTAACGAATGAGCCACCAACAATGAGACACCAACGGATGAGCCACCGACAGCAAGTCACTGGCGTGACTCAACAACTCCCGAATCACCAACGTGACTCTCCAACACCACCCACTGATGCCACTCACCAATGCATGATCTATCGATGCCTTGACCTACCGATGCCCGACCTACCGACGCCCCGAGTCACCGACGCCCGACCTACCGATGCCCTGAGTCACCAGCGCTGAGCTACCATTACCTCCCAAAACACCCCAAACACTAGATTTTGACAAATTAAAATACCAGGTAGGTCAGTTTCATTATATTATTTTTCTAAAAAGTTTCATTTTTTTGATGAATAGTGAAAAACACTAAACTTTAATTCAAAACTACCTTTTCTCCTTATTTATTTATATAGTTAAATTATATTTTAAGTTGGTTTTAAAGTATAATTAGATCTATTATACATAAATTAATTTAATATAGTTCATTGGAACAAATTTCACATTGAAATTGGATATAAAAACATTTCAAACATTTGAGATTTTTCACTTTAAAAACTCATCTTATCCTACCGTTTGGGGGATTAATTTTAAATTAATTTACACTACTTATATGATTATAATTTAGAAAAAAAGATTTCATATTTGAAATAATTATAATTTATAATGTCTAATAAAGTCAACTTAGTTTTTGACCAAAAATATTAGTGAAAGTAATTAAAATTGATTACAATGATTAAGGTAAAAATGAGTTTACTTAGTGGTTAAAATTTAACTCAAGGGGCCAAATACCATGGAAACATGTCCAAAATCCATTGGATATCCATATTTTGAAAATATAATCCCTTGTATAAAAAAATGGAAAATTATTGGAGGCACATTATGTAAAGGATAAATTTCAATAGATTTTACCATTTTATATTTATAAGAATGTCATTCCTCCTCCACTATAAATGGGAACTCACCCCCTTGCTTCCTTACACCCATCAAGACACTTTGGATCGTCTAAACCCTAACCAAATGGGATTTAAAATTCCCTACCTTCATCCTAGAATCCTCCCTTTAGGCATAAATTCAACTAAATAATCCCTTTAGTGCAAAAAAAATGAGTTAACCAAAGAAGAGGTAACATCCTTCCACAAGATCTTTTCTTTTATTTTCATTATCCACCCCCTAAAATCCTCTTATCCCGTGATTATATAATAAAATTAGTATCATAAATATTTTGAGATGTTTTTATGTTAAGGGTTCGACCTACACTCACACACACTTCCATAAAATGGGATACACAATCATCATTCGTGTGTACGGTGAACCATTGTCTCATGAACCAATGTCGCTCATTCTTCCATTTCCACCTTTAAAGGTTGAAAATAATGATATAATTTATATTTTTATATTATTTAAATTATATTTATGATGTATTTATTCTTATAGAATTATTATATAACACATACCTTCTTTTTTTCCATTTTTTGTAAATACAATAACTTCATTTGTGGACATGTGGACTACCGCCACCTCAAAGTGATGTGATTCATTCACACTTTACATGAAATATATTAAGGATGAGTTTATCAAAAACATATGATATATATGACATAATAATTATAATATATATATACATATATTTCATTTAATTTATTTCATTCAATACTACAAGAAAATGGAAACAACATTCATGCGTATGTACGGCCTACCGTCTTCATGAACGGTGTATTCCATTTCATATTTCTATCTTTTATAGATTATTATAAATATTTATATAAAAAATATATATGATATTTAAATCATGTTTTACATTATGAAAATAATTAAATCATTATCTAAGAAATATGATCAAGAATAACAAGTCAAAACATATGCGAAAAGAAAAGCGGATATTACCTAAAACGTAACATTAACATAAAATTGTTAATAAATGGGTAATATGAAGTCATAATAAAATCATATATGATATGATATATAATAATATGGCTTTGTGATGAATTTATAATAAAATTATACTTATTATATAGTATTTTTAATGTGTACGATGAATTTCAAGACTTAAGGTAAGAGTTTTCTCATCTCACTTTTTATATCAGTGAGATACATGCCATGTTCACCACTTGATAATTTTACGTGGTGTATATACTACACCATAATTTATTCTATGATTATTATACTTAAATTTATGTGTATTTACATATCTATTTTATGATCTTTCTTTCACAGGTTTTGTAGTTTGAAAGTTACCAAATTGTTTAGGTAATTTTGTCTCAATTTGGATTTTTTGAGACACATATTATGTTATACACCTATATTATTTTATAGTGTGTATATAATTTCCTTGTGACAAGTTATATATTGAATCTTATTATTTTAATGGTTTTATAAGTTTCATGTAATCTTATTATCTCATGAGAATTATGATTTAAAGTTACCAATATGGTTAGAGTTTATTGCAATAATCTCATCATTTATTAGGATTGTTTACAATTATGCTTCCATTGATGAAACCTTATGATCCATATCTCAATAAATCTCATGAATTTTATTCTCCTTTAGTTATTAATGATATATAAATTTATTTTTACAATTTTTCCACTGATTTTTACTTAAGATAATTAAGAAAGTATTCTTAATAAAATCTTACTTTATTTCACTCTTTTGTTGAAAATTTATTTTATTCACAAAACCATGTTTTCTAAAAATGCTTTCAATTTTTTTTTACTATGATGTTTAAAATAATTTTTTATCCATGTTTTTAATTTTTAATAAAAAGGTTTTTAAAAGTAATCTCCTTGTTGTTTTCTAATCAAGGCACTTTTCTAAACTTTTTATGGTGCAAAAGGAATGTTCTGTATGTATGGATTTACCCACTGAAATGAATGTCATTTCCTCGAAGTTTTATTTGAAAGTTTACAAGATTATTTTTAAAGAACTTTGTTTCCTAATATTCAAAAAATTCATTGTTTTTAAAGTGGGTTTCAAAGAAAAATGTTTTCAAAATGGTTTTATGTTTTAAAAAAAGTGTTTTAAAATGTTTTCAAGATTTCTTTATAAGTTTTCAAAGTGTTTTCAATGAAAAAGGTTTTCAAGACTTCTTTATAAGTTTTAAAAGTGTTTTCAAAGAAAAAGGTTTTCAAAAGGGTTTTAATATTTCTTTATAAGTTTTCAAATCTATTTTTAAATAAAAAGGTTTTCAAAATTATTTTTTGTTTTAAAAATGTGTTTTTCAAAGAGGAAAAGATATTTTCCTCAAGAAATTTTTTAAATGAAATTGTAAAGCTTTATTTATAATAAAATGATTTTTGAAATGGTTTTATGAAAGGGATTTAAAAAAAAGGCTATTTTACTTAAGAAATATCCCATGTGATCTTTTAAAATCCTTCTCTATCCAAGATGACATACTTTTTTATAGTTTATAATTTACTGGGGATATGATCCAAAAATACCATTCATATTATTTATTGAATGGTTTATGTTTTGATGGCATGATGTTTATGAAACATGTTTCTATTCCATGAGTTATATGTTTCTAAAACCTGTTTCTTTTCACGGGTTATGCTTTAATGAAATGATTATGAAGCCAATATATTTTCCATAGGTAATGATATGATGAAATGTTTATGATACCCATTTCATTTCATGGGTTATGATATGATGTTTATAGGTCATGATATGATGAAAGTGTTATTATCTTGTGGCACATGTATGTATGATTTTATTATGTGATGGGTAGGACCTATATCTCCCTCCAATGAACTGGTAATTATTTATATCTCATGAGATAATGATGGGAAACAAGTCGACATGCTTGATCCAAAATAGGAAATATGTGTGTCCTGATCCACAAAGGGAAACATGTGTGTCATGATCCAAAATGGGAAATAGGTGTGTTCTGATCCAAAATGGGAAACAAGTATGTCCTAATCCACTATGAGAAAAAGATGTGTCCTGGTCCACTATGTTGATGGTCTTCGTAGTTAACCTTGAAACATGAAAGATTTTTCTATATTTATTATGGTTCCACACATATATAACATGAGCTTATGGTACATGATTGATTTATGATGATTTATCACCCCTATGATTCATGTATTATGAAAAATTTATGCCATGACTAATGTATATAATCTTTGATATATAGGGTATGATATCTAAATGTTATTCTCATGTTCCCTTACCCTTATTATAATGTTATGCTTATGAATATCTTTTATTTACTCTTACTGAGCATCTAAGCTTACCCCTTTTTTATGTTTCCTTTCCTCAAGTTATTAAGAAAGGTTTTTAAGTAGGAGTACGAAAGGGGATGATCTTTTTGAGAGATATTGAAGATATTTCACTGAATTAGACAAATGTGTCCCAAGTTTTCAAAGACACTAAACTATTATGGTCCTCATTCATGTATTTTTTTAATTTGTTGAATATTCATCTAAAATGATGTAATATCCATGTATCTTAAGCCCTAGTAACTATAGTTGGTATCAAAGGAAATATTTACTCCACCTTTAGAGACTAGGATGAGAAAAAAATAGTGAGATCCCTAAGGATATTTTTAAGGATATTTTTAGGGATGTCTATAAGGATAATTTTAAGGTGTAATTGATTAAAGAATATGTCATAATTTAGACATCCTATAAGTGATTTTTTCATGTGGTTTTCCACTATGATATGTGTTGATCACACTATGCCTTATAGTTTTAGTCCATGGTGAGAACCAGAAGAAACTGGGATAACATTGAATGTTTCAAATATGGAAGGTATGAGAATTATGAAAATCGATGTCCAAAGTGGAAATATCATGAATAGAATCATGAAAGTGGAACAATTATTGGTATAATATTGAAGATAAAGGGACCACAAATGACATGTGAAAGGTATGAGATATTATAATAGTATTTTTTTACATTAAACTTAATAATAATGATTATATTGAGATTTAATAACCTTAATACATGATTTTTATTTCATATTTTATAAAAGGGTTATTAAGGAATATGATGACAAATACTGAGAAATTGTTTAAGAATAAAGTTGGATGATTGAAGTGTATATATTTTTTTTAGAATTCAATGATTATGTTATATGAATCATGAAATATATAAGTATTTTCAGCATAAGTTTTTTCATTAAGTATTTAAAAGGATATGTTGAATGGTTTTGAAGACCTAGAAAAGTGATTTATTGGAAAGGTGATATTTTCATTAAGGGAAGGTAACCCTTAAAGTGATCCTGATATTGAGAAAAATGTGTTTAGATTTGATAAATAGATTATTGATATGGATAAAGAAAGTTAGATAGTGTTTTTTACCATGTAAATGAATATAGATTTGTTGAAAAAGTGGTTTATGCTATCATGGATGGAGTTTACATCATTTTTGGATCTAAGGCATATATCAAATAAACTTTAGAATAAGGAAACATGCATGTTTTCAATAAATATATTTGGTAATTCTGGTCATTACCATGTTTCAATAGAATACTTGATGAAGTTATTCACATGTTTGGTTTGTGAAAAATAAGAGATACTTTATGATATATGGGGGATCAATGTTGAGCTAGTTTTGAGAAATTTAGTGAATTTATTTCTAATGTTTTTTATTTTCATCTTTTTGAAGGGTTATAAGGTTAACCATTTATGGAATGTTTAAGTTAAACTTCAGATGAAGTTGGTGAGATTAAAGTATTATATCTCCATATGAGGATTTATGTATATTGGATAACATGTGATAACCTTTTGTTGTGATAAATACAAATTGAATGACCTATGATTCTATTTATAGATCTCACGACCTGCTAATGCTTCAGGAATGAAAAAATCACCTTCATTTATTGGAATAAGAGATGAAGTTGAAACTAATCAAGGAACAAAAAAGGTTGAGGTTGTCCTAAAATCATGTAAGTATATTTTCTCATGAAAATTATTCAACTTTAGGAAAAGGGGTATTAAAATAAAATGTTTTCCCTTTATCATAATTTTCAATGATATCAATGACCTTTTTCAAGACTCTTTGGGTAATAGATTTGTGATTGTTAAATTTCTCCTAACTATGTTCTATAACACTCTCCATCCGAACTTGATAGTTAGATTTCTATTATATGTCAATGTTTTCAATTTCAAACTATGTTCTCATATGTGGAAACCTAGTTATGAGTTACTTTGGGTAACCATTATGTTTCCAAGTTTCCCTTTTTAAAGGAAGTTTTAGTATTCATTTTTACGATGTGAGTTTCTAAGAAAAAAACTTTCAAGTATTAAACCTTTGATAACCCAGATGAATTAAGAGGGTGAAATTAATTTTAAAGGGGGTAGAATGTAACACCCCGATATTTTGTGAAATATATGTTTTTGAATTAATTTATTCTTTTCAAAATTTTACATTTCATGCAACACTAAATATAGCTTTTGTTATATAAAAGCAATAAGTTTGCCTCACGTTATACGCAAAACCAAGTTAATATTGAACTATAGGAAACACTTGGATTAGCTTTTAGTACACACAACAATATGTTCGGATTTTTTTACACACAATACCAAGTCACTTCAATAGCTTGTGTTACACGCAATACAAAGTTCTACTAAACTACAATATGCTATTGATATTATTATTAAAATAATTATCAACTGGCCATTATAATGGAAGATATGAATGAGATTAATTAAATTATGAAACTATGGTTTAAAAATGTATATAAAATGAATTCTTTGGTTATAAATTTTTTATAAATGAAAGTAAGAACTATTGGAGAATAAAAAAATTCCTTTTCTATGAAAACTATTCTTAAATATACAAACAACATTTTATCTCAATAAATTAAATAAACCACCTTTGATGATTTTTTTAAAAAATTATATAGTATATTTTAAATAATTTTTTTTCACAATCATACAATAAATTTTATAGGCATAATATAAGAATAAATCCAATTTTATAAAGAAAAAGATGTATTTTTCAAAAAGGTTATTTTTACACCTTTTAAAGGAATACCTATATTAAATCTAATTTTTGAAAATTTTATATTTTTTACATGAAAAAATAAACTTTATTTTTGAAAGAGGAATATTAAAAATTAATTTTGGTGAATTTTTAGTATTTTTATGAGAAGTTTCATTTTTTGATGGATAGTGAAAAAACTGAACTTTAATTCAAAACTACCTTTTTACCTAATTTATTTATATAGTTAAATTATATTTTAAGTTGGTTTTAAAGTATAATTAGATAAATTATACATAAATTAATAAAATTTTGTTAATTTTAAACAATTTCATATTAAAATTAGATATAAAAACATTTATTTTTTTTTGACTTGTTCGCTTTAGAAACTCGTCGTCTCCTCCCGTCTGTGGGATTAATTTTAAATTAATTCCTGAAAATTATGTGATTATAATTTGGAAAAATGGATTCAATATTTGTAATAAGAATAATTTTTAATTTCTAATAAGGTCAACTTAGTTTTTGACAAAAAATATTAGTGAAAATAATTAAAATTAATTATAGCGATTAAGGTAAAAATGTGTTTATATAGTGGTTAAACTTTAACTTAAGGGGGAAAATACCCTAGACACATGTTCAAAAGCCATTATATGGCCATATTTATACCCCCATGAATTTAAAATGGACAATCATTAGAGTCGCATGATGTGAGGGAGACCTCTCAATAGTGTTTACCTTTTTATATTTATAAGAATATCACTCCTCCTCCACTATAAAAGGGCACTCACCCCCCCCCCCCTTATTTCCTCACACTTCTCAAGCCACATTGGATCATCCAAAACCTAAAAAAATGTGCTCCCAAAATTTCTCCCTTCATATTAGAAGACTCCATTTGGTCATAAATCCAACCAAGAAATCCCTTTGGTGCAAACTAATAGGAGTTACCCAAAGAAGAGGTAACATCCTTCCACAAGCTCTTTTCTTTTATTTTCATTCTCCACCACTCAAATATTCTTACTACATGATTATATAATAACCTCAGTATCCTAAATATACTCATATTTTTTTTTATTTTAAGGGTTTTACCTACACTCACACACACTTCCATCAAATGGGATACACAATCATTATTCGTGTGTATAGCGAGATACCGCCTCCCGAACTGATGTCACTAGTTCTTACATTGACACCTTTAAAGGTTGGAAATAATTATGGAATTTATGTTTTTATATTATATATATGATATTCATGTTGTATTTATTCTTATAAAATTATTATATAACACATAACTTCATTCTTTCTATTTTGTGTAAATACGATAAGTTCGTTTGGGGACGTGTGGACTACGACCTGCTCAAAGCGATGTTATTCGTTCACACTTTACATAGAATGTATTAAGGATCGATTTAGTAAAAATATATGATATATATGAAATAATAATGATAATATAATGATAATACATATAAATACATATATTTCATTTACTTTCTTTCATTCAATATGACAAGAAAACAGAAACAACATTCATGCGTACGCACGACCTACCATCTTCGTGAACGGTGTATTCCATTTCATATTTATATATTTTATATATTATTATAAATATTTATATACTGAATATATATGATATTTACATCATGTTTTACATTCTAGAAATAATTAAATCATGATCTAAGTAATAGGATCAAGAACAAAAAGTTAAAACATATACGAAAAACAATGCAGATATTACCCAAAATGTAACATTAACATGAAATTGTTAATAAATGGGTAATATAAAGTCATAATAAAATTAAATATGGTAATATATATAAGAATATTTTTATGTGGTACATTTATAATAAAATTATACTTATTATACATAAGGCTTGAACATGTATGAAGAAAGTCAAGACTTAAAGTAAGTGTTTTCTCATCTCACTTTTATATCTATGAGATACATGCTATGTTCACCACTTGTTTATTTTTTGTGAAGTATATACTTCCCATTAATTTATTATATTATCCTTATAATTAAATTTATGGGTATTTACATATCCATTTTATGATCACTTTGGGTTTGTGGTTTGAAATTTATCAAATCGATTAGGTAATTTTGTCTCAATTTTTCTTCTTTGAGACACACGCTATGTTATGCACTTATATTATTTTATAGTGTGTATATAATTTCCATTTTACATTTTATATCATGATTATTATTATTTTAATGATAATATAATTTTTATGTAATCTTATTCTCTCATGGTGATTATGATTTAAATTTACCAAAGTAGTAAGAGTTTATTGCTAAAATCTCATTATTTATCAAGATTATTTATGATTATGCTTATATTGATGAAAACTTATGATAAATATCTCAAAAAATATAAAAAAAAATATTCCTATATATTTATCCATGATATATCCATATATTGGTACAATTTTACCACTATTTGGTACTTAAGATATTTAAGAAAGTGTTTTTTAAAAAATACGACTTTATTTCGCTGTTCAGTCGGAAATTTGTTTTAATCACAAAACCATGTTTTCTAAAAATGTTTTAAAAAATGTTTTAATATGATGTTAAAAATAAATTTTTACCCATGTTTTACCTTTTTAATAAAAAAAGGTTTTAAAAGGAATCTCCTTGTCATTTTCTGATCAAGTAACTTTTCTAAACTTTTTATTGCGTAAAAAGAATGTTCAACATGTACAGATTTACTCACCATCATGAAATTCATTTCATTGAATATTAATTTTAAAGTTTACAAGGTTATTTTTAAATAAAGTGTTTTTCCTAATATTCTAAAAATTCATTATTTTTAAAGTGGTTTTAAAATAAAAAGTTTTTCAAAAATGTTTTATGTTTAAAAAAAGTGTTTTAAATTTTTTTCAAGATTTCTTTATAAGTTTTCAAAGTGTTTTAAAAAAAGGTTTTCAAGATGTTTTAAAGATTTCTTTATAAGTTTTCAAAGAAAAAGGTTTTCAAAAAAATTTCAAGCTTTATTTAAATGTTTTCAAATCCATTTTCGAAGAAAATGGTTTTCAAAATGTTTTATTTTTTAAAAAAGAAATTTTCAAATCAGAAAAGATATTTTCCTCAAGAAATGTTTTAAATGAAATTATAAAGATTTATTTATAATAAAATTAATTTTGAAATGGTTTTATGAAATGGATTTTCAAATAAAGGCTATTTTCCTTAAGAAATGTTCCATGTGATATTTCAAAATCCTTCTCTATCCAAGTTGAAATAATTTTTTATAGTTTATGATTTAATGGGGATATGATCCAATAATACAATTTATATTCTTTATTTAATAGTTTATGTTTTGATGGCATGATGTTTATGACACCCTTTTCCCTTCCATGGGTTATGCGCTTTTGAAACCTGTTTCTTTTCACAAGTTATTCTTTGATGAAATAATTATGAAACCTATATATTTTCCATAGGTAATTATATAATGATTTTTTTATTGTTAAAATTTCATTTCATGGGTTATGATATGATGTTTATGATGCCCATATCTTTTTACAGGTCATAACATGATGAAAGTTTTATTATCTTATGGAACTTGTTTGTATGATTTTATTATGTGATGGGTGGGACCTATATCTCCATCTAATGAATTGGGTAAAGATTTATATCTCATGAGATAATGATGGGAAACAAGTCTACAGGATTGATCCAAAATTGGAAACATGTGTGTTTTGATCCATAAGGGGGAATGAGTGTGTCCTGATCCAAAATGAGAAATAGGTGTCCTGATCTAAAATGGGAAACATGTGTGTCCTGATCCACTATGGGAAACAATCGTGTCCTGATCCACTATGTTGATGGTATTGGTAGTTAACCTTGAAACATTAAAGGGTTTTATATATTTATGATGGTTCCACACATATATGGCATGTGATTATGGTACATGATTGATTTATGATGATTTATCACCCCTATTATTCATGTCTTATAAACTAAAAATATTTATTCCATGACTTATGCATATGATCTTTGATATGTTGGGTGTGATCTTTAAATGTTATTATCATGTTATATTACCCTTATTCTCTTGTTATGCTTATGAATATCCTTTATTTACCCTTACTGAGCATCCGAGCTCACCCATTTCTTATGTTTCCTTTTCCCAGGTTATGAAGATAGGTTTTTAAATAGGAGTACGAAAGGGGAATATCTTTATGGGATATGTTGAAGATATTTCACCTAATTTGAATAATGTGTTCCAAGTTTCCAAAGACACTAAACTATTATGGTCCTTAGGAATGTATTTTTGTAATGTGTTGAATATTCATCTAAAATGATGTAATATACATGTATGTTAAACCTAGGTCACTATATTGGTAAATCTGATTAATTCGTGACATTTATTATTGTTTCTATTAGGGTTTTATTTATTGATATTTTATTATTATTATTGGATTGTTCTGGATATTATCTCACTTTTGTTGTAATTTCATTTTGAGTATTAATAAAGACTAGAACATGTGGTGTTCTTGACATAGAATAGGACCAAACTGGTACAGAACCATGTTAAATCCCTAATGTCTTTTATTGATTTTCTTGTTTTCTTCACTTATCTTGGTTTCCCAATTATATTTATTGGTTATCCTTCATTTTTCATCTCACTGTGAACTGGAATTGTACCTTTGGTACGTGATATTGGGAATATATTTTGGGTGTACCCATGTGAGTTCCCCTCAACGTTTGGTATTAGATCTTTACACACCCGATAATGGATTTCAGCAAGTATGAAATTAATAAATTCGATGGTAATAATTATTTTAATTTGTGGCGTCTAAATATGATAGTGATGATAGTCCAACAAGGGCTTCAAGATTCCCTTTATGGACCCAAGAAACCCCATACAAGTCAGTCTGATGATGGAAAAACTATGATAAATTACTCATATGTTCCTCCTAACATCTTAATGAAAACATATATTTATTTTACTTTGTCTTTGTATGATAAAGTATCTTGGTAGGTTTATTATGAAACTTCTACAACAAGTATCTGGTCCAAACTAGAAAAATTGTACATGAAAACATCACTAATTAGTCTTCTGCATAAGAAACATAAACTATACACCTCCAAGATGCATCTTGGACCTCCCATATAGACAAATCCTAATGAGTTTAATAAAAATTTGTATGAATTATCCAGTATTTAAGTCAAAGTTTAAGATTAGAACCAAACCATTATCCTTTTAATTTCCCTAGATAGTTCATATGAACACCTCATAGATTTTATGATGTGTAACAGAGATTCCTTGAATTTAGAGGAAGTAAAGTCTGCAATGTTTTCTTATGAGTTATATGGAAAGGATAAGGTCGAATATAAAGTGGAGGTCCTGAGTGTTAGAGGTAATTTTGGGTCTTAAGTGAATAAGAAACATAAGAAAAAAAGGGAAGAATTAACTATGACTAGTCAAGGGAGTCTCAGTCTAAATCTAGACCAAGAGAGGTTACCTGGTATCATTGTGGGAAACATGGGAATGTTAGACCCAAATTCCTCAATTTTAAATCCAGTAAACCTTATAAATAATATATATATCATTCACTCTTTGTTAACTAAGGCTATGAGAGTGTTGAGGAATTATGTGAGTCACCAGATATGCTACATGAAAAGCGGGTTTTAGACTGAGGATGTTATTTCCACATTTCCCAGAAATGAATTATTTTTCTATTTTGACCTTATAGAGAAAATGTATAGGTTATTTTAAGAAACAAAAAGAGGTTTCCTGTCATGGGTAGAGGTTCAATGATGATAAAAATCTAATACCACTCTCTTATCACCTTATTGGATGTGATACGGGTTCTGTACTTTCATAAGAATCTTATTTCAATAGGTGTCTTAGATCATAGAGGTTTTACCTTTAAATTTGATTCCAGTTGCCTTAAAATATCTAAGATTACTCATATGGTTCTTAAGGGTTCTTTAGTAAATGAGTTATATATCTTGAATGTAAATATGTACACTAATAAGATGGGAAACACCTATGTCACTAACCGTGACAACATTATTTTTTGGCACATAAGGCTAGGAATGTGAGTGTTAAAGGGATATCCGAATTGAGTAAGCAAAGGATACTTAACCAATTTACCCCAAGTAACTTTCCCTTTTTCAAGGACTATGTCTTGAGAAAGTATAAGAGAGTCAGTTTTCATAAGTATGACTTTAAAGATGGTCAACCACTAGAGTATGTGCACTCTAACTTAAGGGGACTTTCTAGGATTACCTCCCATGGAAGAGGACCTATTTTTTCACCTTTATAGGTGATTTTTCAAAAAAATTATAGATTTTTATCTTAAGAAATAAATTTGATGTCTTTGGTGTGTTTAGAATTTGGAAATACTTTGTGGAAAACTAATCTAGGAAAAAATTAAAGGCCATGAGAACTGATAATGGACTTGAATACCCATCTAATGAGTTTATAAAATTATGCAAGGATGATGGAATTGTGAGACATCGAATAGTGAGTCATACCCCTTAGAATAATGGTCTAGCTGAGCGTATGAACCAAACCAATCTTTAGTGGGTTTGTAGCATGCTTGCATACTTGGTATTTACCAAGTCTTTTTGGGATGAGGTTTCTACTATGATAGTTTATCTCATAAATAGGAATACCTCATCTACCAATAGATTTAAGACTTCTGAAGAATATGGATCAACCAACCCCCATACTATGGACATATAAGGATATTCAGTTGTATTTCCTATGCTCTTATCAAGACTGAAAGGCTTGGTCCTAGGGTTGTTAAATGTATTTTCATAGGGTATCATGAGGGGGCGAATGACTATAAGATTTAGGTGGATAAAACTAGATTTCAAAATTTAATTGTTAAATGAAATGTGATGTTTCAGGAGTCTTTTGATCCTAGAGTCCAGCCTCACATTAATGAAAGTGGTATTCCTTCCCAAAATAGGCGTCTTGAGGTTGATCCTTGTAATGATGGTGAGTCTCCTTATGAGACTGATCCATATATTTCTCATCTTGATCCAAATTCAAGATATGATTCTGATTATTCTTCATATTATAAATTTCATAGTGGTCTTATATATTATCATCTCACTTGGGATAGGGATATAAGAGTGATTATGCCTCCTTTTAGGTATATCCATACTGATATGGCTACCTTTTACCTACATGTTTTCTAAGATCTTGATAGAGAGGATCCCCAAACTTACAAGCAGGTCATCAATGATAAAAACTACAAGTATTGTATTTATTCCATGAAAGATGAGATGGAGTCACTAAAAAAGAACCATACATGGTCCATAATTAATAAAATACCTACTTTCAAGGTGATTGGATGTAAATGGATATATTAAAGTAAATAAGATAACACTGTCAGAAATAAAATCAAATTTAAGGCTAGTCTTGTGGCCAAAGGTTATCTTCAATGAAAATGAATTAATTATAATGAAATATTTTATCCTATTGTTAAAAAAATTTCTATAAGAATTATTTATGCTTTTTCTTCTTATCTAAATCCTTATATAGAACAGATTTATATCAAAAAATATTTCTTGAATGGTGATTAATATGAATAATTATACATGTAGCCTTTTTTGGTTTTGAACATTAATTTAAAACTAACCAAGTCTATTTTATTAATAAATCATTATATGGATTAAAATAATATTCCAGACAATGATATAATAAGTTTGATTCATTCATGTTACAAAATGGTTTTAGGAGTGATTTTAATGCATGTGTATATCTCAAATCTTTTGAAAATTGCATGTTTTATCTACTACTTTATATTGATGATGTGTAGATGATGCGTAGTGATATGAAACTATTTAAAAATGTTAAAAAGAAATTGAACACAATTTTTGAAATGAAATATTTGGGTTTTATAAATAAAATCTTAGGTATGAAAATCATTATGGATAAAAATCATGGGTGACTATCTATTTCAATATTCCTATCTGTATAAAGTGATTAAGAGATATTTATTTGATGCTTTAAATCCTACCAGTGTTCCATTTTCTCATTACTTTAAATTTTCATTATCCTGGTCTCCTACCATTGTTGATGACATTGAATACATGAGTGAATTAATATAGGTTAATGTTGTAGGTTATATTATGTCTGCTATGATATGTACTAGGTCAGATGTTTCCTTTTCTGTTTTTACAATGAGAAGGTTTATATAAAAACTAAGTAGGACAAATTATCAAGCCCTAAAGTGGATATTGAGGTACATCTCTTCAAAATAATATCTTTTAATTTTCTATGGTAGGAATGATAAATCTAGATATTTAGTGATTGGTTATGTGGATTTTGATTATGCTAACAATATTGATATAAGGAAATCACTAACTATTAATGTTTTCACTATATGTAGATGACCTATATCTTTGAAGTGGAATATGAAATTAGTGGTGGTCTTATAAACCTTTGAGGTTGAATATATTGAAATTAAAAAGGCCATTAAAGAACTAATTTATCTCTAGGGTTTGATTATTGTACTCAAATTAAGTAATTCTATATTATTGTACATTGTGATGATCAATCTGCCCCGCATCTCTCTAAAAACATAGTATGTCATAATACGTCTAAAAACATAGATATTAGGTTATATTTTATTATATAGGTTATTAAAAGTGCAATGGTGTGTGTCACCAACATACACACAGATGAAAATATATTCGATAGTTTGACCAAGGTTATTGATTCATTCAAATTCAAGGATTGTTTAGACATATTAGACTTAATTACACTCGAATGATGGTTAGGTGAAATAACATCATATTTTGTTTTAGTTTATTTTGAAAATTATAGATATTTCTTGAATTTAACATGGCAATCAATTAATTATTGTATCATGAGTACAGAAGGATCATCTATATTGACCCCAATGACCAAAAAAACCTTCAAAGAAACCAAAATGGAGAAATGGATTGATGTGGGAGAATAGAAGGAGACTGGGAAAAGTACCAAAGACCTGTAATAGAGAAATAATCTATGTATATTAATAGGGATAGGGAAATAATGGTGGATAAAAAATATGGAAGCTAAAAAAACCCAGTGGAGAAATGAGTAGAAGATTCACACATTGAAACACACATGTATGCATGGAGATATGGACAATAGGGAAGAGGGAGATTTAGATTAACGATAAAGAATGAATGTTGTTAGATTTGGTTTTCAAAATTAAAATCATGTTTTAATTTCCATGTGAAATTATTGTTTTGTTATTATGAAAATTATTTATTGGTTCAGGATTCTTTCTAGACGGGCCCCTATTTGGGACTTCAGTGTTGCTGGCCTCCTTTATGTGTCTTGGACCTATTTTTTAGGGCTACTCACTCAGTTATCTGTTGGCATGCCTTGTCCTTACATTCCAACTTAGAAATCTATGTGAGATGTGTTCTATTGTCCATTGATAAAACTTCATCTGAAAACTCCCCATTTAGGTGTTTTTGTTTTCACATTCTCAGCGATCCATGATTGCTACCGCCTACCCGTTCCTCACCTTCCACATGTCCCAATTTTAGTGTTGATAGTTGCACCTGCTTGATTGTCTCAATACTTTGGTTCATCCTCATTCATCCACAAATATTCCTTACATGTTGTGGCTATCATCTCATTTCCTCAGCCACCCACCTCACCTTTAACGCACTTTTTTACTTCATTTTTAGGGTGGTTCATCATCTTCCTTGATCATTCGTTGTCTAGAGATTTTGAGAGAGAAGGATTAGTTCTATCAATTCACTACTTCCATGCCTTCACAACCTCCCTATTCTAATTATCATCTCCATTAGAGAGATCGCTACCCATAAACCTTGTTTGACCATGAAAACTTCAAGAAGTACCGTCCTCAACATCTCCATTATCCAGCTACCTCTTCTTGGGTTCTTGGTGCATGTCTGAGTTTCTAAGACTTTATTTTTTTCTATTTTGGTTTTTTACTTTATCTTTTTCCTTCTTCTAGGTCAAGGTTGGATTTTCATACGTGAGACCATCTAGCTTAAGGGTGTACATTACCATCTTTGAACCAGGGTTCACCTCTAGATCCTAGAGTGATGAGATCCCTATGATCAGATAGTTTTCGTGGTTAGTGTGTGTTTCTCCCTACTTTACTTTCTCTTTTGTATACTTTCTCTTTGTTTTGAATAACGATAAAAAGATTATGGTGGTGTTATTTCCATGGATTAAGACTAAACTGGTCCAAACCATGTAAATCCTTCATGTTCATTACTTTTCTACATATCTTTTATTATATGTTCATTTCTCTTACTTGTTTTTCTTTCTTCTTCACCTTTGATTTTTAGAATATTTTTATTCTCAAATTTATTTTCTATTTTGGAATTGATTCTAGTTTGTTTGTTCAGATTGAACACCCTCACCCTCCTTTAAAAATTGGTATTAGAGACTTTATTTTCAAGTTAACCATGACCTTTTTTAAGCTAGAAGCTAAAAAATTTGATAGTGAAAATGATTTTAACATTTGGAGAGTAAAGACGAAAGTGCTGCTCATCCACAATGGATTCACAGATGCACTCATAGGTCCCAAGAAGCATGTAGTTACTATCTCTTTTGAAAGATAGTTGTCCACCTCTTATATTGATATTGACCCCAATATTCTGGAGAAATCCCATTGTATGATCTTTTTAACCTTAGCTGATAATGTCTTATGATAAGTCATGCATGAAACTACTACTGAGAGTATATGGATTAATCTTGTACATTTATATATGTCTAAGTCTCTTCTTGTTCATTTATATAAGAAAATATGGCTTTATACCTTTAAAATGAACCCTAGTTCTTCTGTTCATGTTCATCTTGATGATTTTAATAAATTTTTACTTGACTTAGTTAATATATATGTTTAAATAATCTATGAAGATCATACCATAATCTTGTGACTACCCTTGATGATTCTTTTAATTTTTTAAAAGGCTCTATGATGTATGGTAGAGAATTAATCACCTTAGAAGAGGTTAAGTAAGCTATGTTATATCGAGAACTTCAAACACATGGTTTAAAGGATGATTTTAATAGACTAAGATCTGAGACTCAACTAATGCATGTTAAGGGTCAAATGAAAAATAAAAAAGAACAAAAAGATAATAACTAGTTTAAGAACTTTTGATGTTTTGAGTGTGGAAATATCGACCATATAAAAAGATGTTGTAATGAATTTAAAAATAAATACAGTAAGGACCGGTTTCATGCAGTATACCCCAGGTTTTCCACTACATATGTTCTTTAATTCTTTTCTAGAGGAACTTTTGTTAGACTTAGGCATAAATTATTTGTAGTCTCTCTTATGTGATCCTAGGACTAGACATGCTTGTTTTTTTGTAGGGGAACCTGGTTATAAGAGAGGGTTTGTTAGGGCTGGTCTAATCCGTTCAGGCTTAGGTTTAGATCATTCTCTTATTGGATTCCTTTTTTTGGGTCTTTGGGGTTTTCTACTATTTTATTACTATTGTATTATTTTTTATCTTTGATAAATTTTCATAATCGTAGTATTTTACCCTAGGAAGGTTGTGTTTTCATGTATCTTCATTCTTGGGTGTTGTTGTTTTTTGTGGAGACTTAGGTAATGATGGTGAGATCTATTTTTTAATTTTGATGCTTAGATATTTTTATTTCCATGAAATCTTTAGTAATTTAATAGTAGTAGATGGTTAGGATTGGTAGAACAAGTGCCACTACTGGAACATGCTAAGTGGTATTAATATTGGGTGATTACTTTGTAGACATAGGTTTTTCTATTTAAAAAAATCTACCCACACGCTGATAGGTTAGTGGTTAGATAGGCTGCAAGGACATCATATGTAATTTGTTTGTTTTCATTTTATTTTGAAAGGGTAAAGATTTTTTAGATTTGGTATTCAAAATTAAGATCATGTTTTAATTTCCATAAAAATTTATAGTTTTATTATTATGAAAATTCATTATTGGTTTAGGCTTCTTTTTTGTTGGGCCTCCATTTGGGCCTTCGATGCTACTCAAATCCTTTATGTGTGTTGGACTTGTTTTATTAGGTTGCTCGCTCAGACTGCTTATCTACTGGCTTGCCTTGTCCTTACGTGCCGCCTTGGATATCCACGTGGGATTTGTTCTATTGGATGTTGATAAAAATCCATTTGAAGAATCTCCATTGATGTGTTTGTATTTTCTCATTCTCGGCGATCCGTGACTGCTTCCGCCTACCCATTCCTCACCTACCGCATATCCCAAATTTAGCACTAATGGTTGCACCTTCCTGATTCTCTCGATCCTTCGGTTCATCCTAATCCATACACACATCTTCTTCACATGATGCGCTTATCATCCCATCACCTCAGATGTTTGCCTTACCTTTAATGAGTCTGCTCTCTTTATTTTTAGGGCGGTTCATCATCTTCCTTGAGCATTCGTTGTCCATAGAGTTTGATAGAGAAGGGGTAGTCCTGGAGGTTCTCTGCTTTCATGCCTTCATAGCCTCCTAATTCTAATCATCATCTCAGTGGAGAGCTCACCTCTGCGAGCCTTATTCTACCATGAAACCTTCAAGAAGTAATATCCTCAACCACTCTATTCTCCAGCTACCTCTTTTTGGGTTCTTGGTGTAGGCCCGAGTTTGTAAGGTTGTATTTGTTTTTCTATTTTGGTTATGTACTGTATCTTCTTCCTTCTTCTCAATCTGGGTTGGGGTTGTGTGCATGAGCCTGTCCAGCTCAAGGGAATACATTACCATCTTTAGACCAGGGTTCACCATTGGATCCTAGAGTGATGATCTCTCTATGCTTGGATAGTTTCTATGGTCCGAATGTGTTTCTCTTGGCTTTACTTTCTCTGTTGTATGCTTGCTATTTGTTTTACATAATCATAAAAATATTTTGGTGGTGTTATTTTTGTGGAGTAGGACCAAACTGGTCCAAACCACATAAATCCTTCATGTTCTTTACTTTTCTTCATCTCTTTTATTGTATGTTCATTTCTTATTCTTTTTTTCTTTCTTGTTCACCTTTGTTTTTCATACTATTTTGATTCTCAAATTTATTTTTTGTTTCCATGTTGATTATAGTTTTTTTTGGACCGAACACCCTCACCCTTCTTTAATAAGTTCATGGGGGACAATAGTAGAAGTTTGGTATGAAAAGGGTGAAGTTGTAGGAAGTTCAATCAGTCTACCCAACCTCCCACCACATTCACTAAAGGTCAGTCATCATGGAAAGGGATAAGTTGTATGAAGTTCAATTAGTGTCCCCATCATGTTCTTTTCCACCACAAGTTCAAGGCATGCCTAATCATGAGTCCCCCCACTGTTATTATATAAGGACATTAAACCTCATACAAAACTGAATTTGAAATTATTTTTGAAACATTAATTATGGAATTATTTTAACCTGGGTGATATATGAAAGGTTGTTAGATAATGTAAACCCAGATTATCAGATGAACAAATTGGATTTTTGGCTAATTTTTAACTATTTAAAGGTGTATTAAAATCCAAAAAATAATAAAAAAATAATTTAAATTTTTTTAGAAAATTGAAAAACTTGAAAAAATTTGCTTATTCACATATTAAATATTTTATAGATTTATAGTTAACAATTAATTTTTGAAAACGTTAAAAATTAAATACCCTGTAATTATAACTTAAAAAAATATTTTATAACTAAATTAATAAAAATGTGGAAATTTTATTTTGAACAAATTAAAAAATTATAAATCATCTAAAAAATTAATTATTTTTTTATCATTGTAAAAAATCTTTTTCCTGATTAGCATTTCATGTTAAATTTTTAAAAACTTATAAAATTAATAATTTTTATTTTTATTTTGACAATAATAATTTGAAATGAAATTCAAAATGAAGGAAAAATTATTATTAAAAATAATAATTATGAAATTGTTATAAAAAAATTAAAAATTATCCATTTAAAAAATATTTTTTGATATTTACAAAGAATTAATAATTTCCTATAATTATTAAGAAAATCCTATATGTGTATTTTAAAAAAATAAATTCAAAAAATACATTAAAAAACAAAGATTAACGTCAAAAAAATTATTAAAATTTTATAAGGAAAATTTTAATTAAAAATTTATATCAGAAAATTACATACATAAAAATTACAATAAATAAAATAAAATAAAACTCTATTATAATGTTTCACTGTAATTTTATAGTATAAATTTACACTATAAGACAATAACTAAATAATACCACTGTAAAATTTCATTGCAAAATTCTAGTTCAAAAAATCACTTGAAATTTAAAGTAAATAATTATACTAGATTTTTTAACTAAAAATTCACTTCAAAATTTACACTGAAAAAATAAACTACATATTAAATTTTTTAATGAGATATTATAATGAAAATCATAATATTTCTTATATAAAATTTTAGTGGAAAGTTCAACTTTTTTTAGAAAATTCATATTGAAGCATCTACTGAAAATTTTTGATTGAAATTTTCACTAGAAAATTTTAGTATCAACATTGAAGAAAATATTTCACTAGAAACTACCAATGGAGAATTTAAGTGGAAACATCAACTAGAAAATTAAAATGTTTCTATTGGAATCCAATTAAAACTTTCACAGAAAAATTGTAGTTAAAAATTTTACTAGAAAATTTCAGTGGAAAATTCCGATGGATAATTTCAGTGGAAACTTGAAGTGGAACTTCCACAAAAAAAATTCAAGTGTAAACTTCAAATGGAAAATTCCAATTGAAAATTTCTATAGAAAATTCTAGTAGAAGGAAATTATAGTTTCATCTTCCATTGAAAATTATTGTTAAAAATTATACTCCAAAATTTTAATCAAACATTTTACTAAAAATTTAGAGTTGAATATTCTATTAAAGAACCAATTTAAACTTCCAATGGAAAATTTTATCAAAAAAAATCATTGTAAAATTCCACTATAAATATCCCTTGAAAATTTCCAGTTAAACTTTCACTAAAAAATTGGTGTGAAACTTCCACTAGAAAATTCCAGTGAGAAGTTCCACTCAAATTTCTAGTGATATTCTATTCAATGTTCTAGTGGAAATCTTCATTAATTTTTTTATTAAAATTATAGTGGAAATCATCATTGAAGATTTTAAGTGGAAACTTTCATTGGACGTTTCTGTGGAACATTTATTAGAAGTACCAATGCAACTTTCATTGAAAGTACCATTGTCACTTTCATTGGAAGTTCTAGTAGAACATTCATTTGAAGTTACAGTGGAAGTTACAACAAACTTTCACTAGAAGTTTCGGTGGAATTTTCATTGGAAATTTTCAATGAACATTTCCAAAATAAAGTTTAATTAGAAAATTTAAGGGTAAAATATAGTTAAGGGTAAAATAAAGTTAAGTAAGGGTAAAATGAATTTATGTAAGGGAAAAACAATGTTAATTAAGGGTATAATAAAGTTAAGTAAGGGTACAAAATCTATATAAGGGTAAAACTAAAATTAAATAAGAGTAAAAAAAGTTAATTAAGGGTAAACTAAAGTTAAGGAAGGGTAAAACAAAGTTAATTAAGGGTATAATAAACTTAATTAAGGGTAAAAAAAATATTTAAGGGTAAACTAAAGTTAAGTAAGGATAAACTAAAGTTAATTAATGGTAAAATAAATTTAAATAAGGGTAAAATAAATTTAAGTAAGGGTTATATAAATTTAATTATGGGTAAAAAAGTTAAGGGAACTTTCTTTAGAAGTTCTAGTGGAACTTGCATTGTAATTTCTAGTGGAACTTTCACTAGAAGTTCCAATGAAACTTCTATTAGAAACATTCAATGAACTTTTCCAAAATAAATTTTCATTGGAAAATTTCAGTACGAACATTATAGATTAATCTAGAAACTATCATTAAAAATTATAGTGGAAATCTCCATTAAAACTTTTTAGTGAAAAATTTTACTATAAATTCTAGTGAAAATCCCACTAGAAATTCAAGTGAAACTTTCATTGGAAGTTCTAGTGAAACTTCTTCAAGAAAATTATTATGGTATCTTTAAATTCCACTTAAAAATTTTAGTTGAAAATTTTGTTGAAAGTTACAGTGAAACTACCTTTGGAAATTATGAAGCAACTCCTAATGGAAAATTCCAGTGGAAAATTTCACCAGAATATTCTATTAGAAATCACCATTGGAAAATTCCAGTGGAAACTCCCACATGAAACTTCAAGTAAAAACTCCAAATGGAAAATTATAGCATAAATTTTAACTTTTACTTCAAAATTCTAGTTGAATATCTCCTTGGAACATCTAATGAAACTTCAACTTGAAATTTAGTGTAAATTTCACTGGAAATTCTTGTGAAACTTCCATTGGAACATTCCAATAGAAATTTATACTAAAAAATTCTAGTGGAAACTTAAAATTCCACTTGAAAATTTTATTTGTAACTTTAACTTGAAATTCCAATGAAACTTATATTGGAACATTCCAGTGGAAACTTATAGTGTAAAATCTCACTGGAAACTTCTTGTGGAAACTTCAACTTTCACTTGAAAATTTCAGATGAAAATTTCACAGGAAATTCCAGGGAAACTTTCAGTAGAAATTCCAATGAAACTTCCATTAGAATATTCCAGTGGTAACTTCAACTTTCCTATAGAAATTATACTAAATATTGTGCTAAAACATCCATTAAAACTTCCACTATAATATTCCAACGGAAACATACACTTGAAAATTACAGTGGTAACTTCAACTTCCACTTAAAAATTATAGTGAAACTTCCACTAAAAATTTGAGAGAAACTTTCAATGGAACATTCCAATGAAACTTTGATATCAAATTCTAGTAAAACTTACACTGTAAACCACAGTGAAACCATTGTATTGTAATTATCATGTGGAATTTTAAAGAAATAATAATTTTGTATGTTTATAAATTTTTTATATCCTTTCATAAAACCATAATTTTTATGCTTCTCCAGTTTGACCTATTATTAATAAATTTATACAAATAGAATTTTCTATGATGAATAATAAATTTTTAACAAATTTAAAATGTAATTTTTATTTATTTTTAAAGAAATAATAATGTTGTATATTTATAAAAAAATTATATATTCTTTAAAAAAAACATATTTCTTTGCTTCTATACAAATAGTATTTTTTAATATGATTAGTGAAATTATAAAAAAATTTCAAAGTTATTTTTAATGGTTTTCAAAGAAATAATAAATTTCTGTGTTTCTAAAAAAATTGTTATTTTTTATGACCTTAAAAATTAAATTCATTTGTATTTACAAAAAAATGATTATTGTTAAATAATTTTACGACTAATTTAATTAAAAAAATTTACAGATTCTTATAACTTTAAAAACATTCATATTCTTTTTTTTTTGAGAAATTACAAATTATTATTTTTTGTGAAATGGTGAAAAATTTAAAAATTTATAACATAAAGTAATTTTTCATTTCTAAAACTAAAAAAAATCATAAACTAATTTTTGAATGATTTATAATTTTCTAGTTTAATTTATTATTAATAAATTTGTATAAATATTATTTTCTACGATGAATAATGAATTTTTTTATAAATTCAAAAAGTGATTTTAATGGTTTTTAAAGAACTAATAATGTTGCATGTTTATAAAAAAACAAATTCTATATCCTTTCTTAAAAAAATTATTTTTTATTCTTTTGTAAAAATAGTATTTTTAATATGATTAGTAAACTTTTAAGAAATTTCAAAGTTATTTTTAATGGTTTTCAAAGAAATAATAAATTGATAATTTTAAAAAATAATTATAAATTTTTATGACCTTAAAATTTAATTTAATTTTTATTTTTAAAAAATAATAATAATTAAATAATTTTAAGACTAATTTCATTATAAAAAGGTACAATTTTTTATAACTTTTAAAAAATTCATATACCTTTTTAAAAAAAATTAAAAATTAGTAGTTTTTATAAAATTATTAAAAATTTAAAAATTTATAACATAAACTATTTTTTCATTTATAAGTCCAAAAAAATTTATTTTTTATAAATATTAAAATTTATTTAACACATTTTCATTTTTTAGATGCTCAAAATTTTTGTCATTTTTTATAAATATAAAAAATCTACATCATCACAATTTTTTAGTGTTTCCCCAAAATCCTCACTAGACTAAAATCCACTCTTGGTTCTATCATCCTCCAATATTGATGCGTGTATAAATCACCACATGTCTACCTCTCAGGACATCATAAGATAATTCTATGAATGAGAGACAATACATCTCGTGTAAATCTTACCAAAATATTTTTATTATTGATGATTTTCAAAATTCTAAATGTAAATTGAATTATTAGACATTAACTATCTACATTAGTCATTTGGGGGAAGTATATTTTTTTCCTGGATCACAATATGGTTTATTTTAACTAAAATAAGGATTTTTTATAGAGTAACAATTCAACTTGCGAGGCCATTTTTCTTCAGTGTGATAGCGGTGAACTAGTGAATTATTTATTATTTAAATATTACTATATTTCAAAATTAATAAACTTCTATTGTTGGTTAAAATTAATAATTAGTGTTCTTTTATTCTTGGTTTCTCTATTATGAAAATTAACTCGTTCAATTAGAAAAAGATAAAGAAACACAAGTCAATTTTGAAGGATTTCCCCACTCAATTTTAAGTAACTACATCCTTGGTATAATTGGATCCCTACATTGTCATAAATCTATCTATTATCATCTTGTAAATACAATATTTATTAGAGATTATATAGTGAATTCTATTACAATTTAATTCTCCCAAATTAAATTATAAATAATTCATTATTGGAAATCTATTTCTCACTACTATAAAATTTTCCTTTTATGCCTTTGGAAGTTAGACGACCACCATTTGACGGTTGCTAATAGTTACACTCATAAAAAAAACAAATCCCCCACCACTATTCTCCCCACATGAACACTCCCCTAGAATCCCACATGTGAACTCTACCCTACTGCCACATAATCCCCCCCACTCTCTCCTCTACTCGGTGATTCCTTCCCCTGACACTTAACTATTAAATTTAGTATGGTAATTTATTTAAAAAATGAAACTAATTCCTTATTAGATTTCTGTTTTAATTTATCATGTTTAATCTACATTATATTTCTATGCTTATTTTTCTCATGAATTTGTTTATTTTATGATTATGTTTTTTGTGTGTCCAATTGACCCTTTCACTAGTTAGTGTAGTTGATTTCTTTTTTGGTCGATTTCCCCTTAAACCTTGCATAGTATTTCCTTTTTCTTACAGTAATTTTTTTTTCTTACAGTAGATTGAAAGTCCTGACTTGTTGTCGATTGCCACATATAGTTGATTATCCTTTTGATAAGTCAATCAATTGGACCTCATAGTTGATCATTCTTCCCCATGATCTATTATACTATCACACGGTTGATCATCTTACCATGCAGTTGATCTTTCTATTGTGTCTAAGAAGATGATTTTTTTTTGTATTTTCCATTCCATTGATTGATCAGGTTGTTAGGGATCACGTATTTTCAGCCATTACTTTCTCTCTTTTATCACTTTCTATTGGATACTTATAATAGCTTAATTTCTCAGATAACTATATATTCACTTGTTCTCCTAGGTTGAAATAAATTTGTGTGAAGTTTTGGAGAGAGGTTTGGCTGATGCTTTCCAGAGTTAGAGAAATGTTGTGCTGGAAGATCTCGACCCAATCTAGAGGTGTCATTCCCTACCAAACACACCATTTCCCTTACTAATGGTCATCAATGTTCTAAACTAAACTATGTGCCTATGGATATTGTGTTTCACCTAATTTTGATGTGGCTAGTTCTCTATTATTGCTTGAATAACCCAGAGAATCCCATGTGTGACAATCAGTTGGTAAATCTGATTGATTTGTGATATTTTTCTTATTGTTCATACGATTTTATTCATTGTTATTTTATTCTTATTTCTAGATTTTTCTTTATATTCTATCCCTTTTTTATAATTTCATTTTGAGAATTAATAAAGGCTAGTACAGGTGGTGTTCTTGCCATGGAATTTGACCAAACTCATACCAAACCATGTTAAATCCTTAGTGCCTTTTATTTCTTTTTGTATTTTCTTTGCTTATCTTAGTTTCCAAATTTTCTTAGTTGGTTCTCCTTTTTTTTCATCACACTGCAAAATTGAATTGCGCCTTCGGTACGAGATCTTGGGAATATATTTTGGGCATAACCCTATGAGTTCACCTCAATATTTGGTATCAGAGCTTCACATACTTGATAATGGATTCCAACAAGTATGAGATCGATAAATTAAATGGCAACACTGATTTTAATTTGTTGTATCCAAAGATAAGAGCACTGCTAGTCCACAAGGGCTTCAAGATGACCTTTATGGACTGAAGAAACCTTATACAAGTTAGTATACTAATATAAAAAATGTAACAAATTACTCAGGTGTTCCTCTTAACATCTTATTGAAAACACCTAGTTCTTTGAATTTGTCTTTGGATGATAAATTACCATAAGAGGTTTCTTATGAAACTTATACAATAGGTATCTAGTCAAAGATAGAAAAATTATACCATAAAACATCACTAATTGGTCGTATTCATAAGAAACATAATTTTTACTCCTTCAAGATGCATCCCAGACCACCTATCCATGCATATCATGATAAGTTTAATAAAATTTTGTTATACTTGGCCAATATTGAAGTCAAAATTGAATGTGATTACCAAACAATTGTCCTTTTAATTTACTTATATATTTAATATGAACATCTCATATATGCTATGTGGTATGAAAAAGACTTTTTGACTTTAGAGGAGTTCAAATTTCCATTGCTTTCTTGTGAGTTTCATGGAAAGGATAAGGTCAAATGTGAAGGTGAGAGACTGAGTGTTAGAGTTCATTCTAAGTCTCAAGAGAATAATAAAGGTAAAAACAAAAATTTTGGAATTAACCATAGCTATTTGAGGGAGTCTCGATCTAAATCAAGGTCAAGAGAGGTTACCTTATATCATTGTGGAAAACTTGGTCATTTTATACCCAAATGCTCTGATTTGAAATTTGGTAAACCTTTTAAAGAATCTAGAGATCATTCACTCTTTTCTGGACAAGGTTATGAGAGTGATAAGGTATTTTGTGTGTACTTAGATATTATACACGTATTGTGAATTTTAGACTCATGAGGTTCTTTCCATATGTGCCCAGACATGAATTCTTTTTCTTAGTTGATCTAGGGAGCAGAAGGATAAGTTATTTTAGGAAACAAAAAGAGGTTTCATGTCATGGGTAAAGTTTCAATGATAATAGAACTATTATATAACTCTCTTATCAACTTTTTGTATGTGATATGGGTTCCAAACTTACATAATAATCTTATTTCATCGGGTGTCAAAGATCATAGAGGTTTTACCTTCAAATATGAGTTTGGTTGCCTTAAAATCTCCAAGGGTGGTCGTATGATCCTTAAGCATTATTTAAAAAATTGGTTATATATATTGAATAGAAAGACTTACATTGACCAATTGGGTAGCACCTATGTCACCAATAGTGAAAACATTATAGATTATCTCATAATTCTAGGTATATGAGTGTTAAGGGGTTATAGGAATTGACTAAGCAAGGGATTCTTACCCAATTTACACCAAGTAACTTGTCCTTTTGTAAGGATTGTGTCTTAGAAAAGTCTAAGAAAGTCAGTTTTCAAAAGTCTGACTTTAAAGATGGTCACCCACTAGATTATATACACTCTAGCTTAAGGGGGACTACTAGTATTACCACCCATGGTGGAGGCTCATATTTTTTCACCTTTATAGATGAATTTTCAAGACAAGTATAGATTTGTATTTTATGAAATAAATTTGATGTATTTGGGATATTTGGAAATTGGAAATAATTTGTGGAAAACTAATCTAGGAAGAAATTAAAGGCAATGAGAATTGATAATGGACTTGAATACCTATCTACCAAGTAGATAAAATTCTATGAGGATGATAGAATTATGAGGCACTGAACAATGAGTCATACCCCTTAGAATAATGGTCCAGCATGGTGTATGAACTAATCCATTCTTGAGTGGGATTATAACATTCTTTCATTCTTGGTCTTGCCCAAGTATTTTTAGGATGAGGTTTCCACTATAGTAATTTATCTCATAAATAGGTTTCCCTCATCTACCAATGGATTATATACTCTTGAAGAATTATGGAGAAACCAACCCCCATCCTCTTGGAATATAATAGAATTTGGTTGTACTACCTATGATCATGTCAAGATTGATAATCTTGAGCATAGGAATGTTAAATGTATTTTAATAGGGTATCCTGTGTTAGAGTTGGTTCCCTAAGAACCAACTGTTTTTACTTTGATTACATGAATGTACACTTATTATATATTGTTCATTATTCTGCATGACTATAATATAATAATGTCTTGGAATATTTGTTGCATTAATAAGGTCATGGAAGATCCCCGCTATGATGAGAACCTTGAAATTCTATAACAATATTCTTAAATAAAGTTCTACGGTTGGATGACATACTATGATAGGAAACATAGTATACAGACCATCATGTGTGAGTACTCGTAAGAAGACGAGACTCTCTCTCATGGAGTTCGCACTTGGTAATCTCCAAGATGGGAGATTATGAGAACAGTCCCGTAAGTAGTAATTCTGCATGTATTGGTGTCTTCAGATATTGCTATCTGCGAGTGTGTGTAATGGTCCTTAGACTGGAAGATTATCATTAACTCATTTCATGACTCGCACACTTAGATTTGCTGACAAAAACCGTCACATAGACATTTGGCGGGAAGTAGGGTACGTTGGGTGCGTCACAAATGATATGTTGTTAATGGATAATTTGAGGAAGGATTTTTCCCTTCCATATTTATGGAATTAGATATCTCAGGCCCTTTGATTGAAATAGAACTGTCGCCCAAATTCTATGGCCATGGTGTAATGACGAGTTTATTTCTGGAAGTCAAAGAATGACAGATCAAGCATATAGGTTTATGACACTTCCATGAAACCTGCTTGATGAGATATTGAGACAGAGAGATTAAATTACACAGTAAGCATTCGTATGAGGTGACACGTCAATGCGGCGTCAACTTTTTTCTCTTGGGTGCCTTGACCCGTTGCTAGACAGTAATCTTGGACTTTAGGCAAGCCTGCCTAATGCCAATGAGAAAGATGCCTAGAGGGTCACACACTAAGTGTATTCAAGTATCTCAAGTAGAATAAAGATTATTCCCGTACATAGTTTAATAATTATTCAAGGAAGCCTAAATCGTTTTAATGTTGGAGGAAGAATAAAAACATGTACATGTTGTGTATTAATGATTACAGACCGTGTAGTTTTCATCTTGGAAAGGAAATGAAAAAATGAAAACAAGATATACATGTCGTGTACATTGAATGAACACGCCATGTAGTTTTCAATGAAAAACAAGTACATGCCATGTATTTATGATTACACGCCGTGTAGTTTTTCCAGTCGGTATTTTGAATAAATAATATCATTTTATTAAATGGTATTTATTATAATCAGTGTGGGCGCATGCCAAGGAATTAATGACTTGGCATGGGGTTTTAAAAATAGTTAATATAATAAATAAAATGTGTAACGCGTTTATTTATTGTCATAACTCTACAACCTCAAACCCGATTATAAATATCCTCACAACCCCAACTCTTTTCCTACAAGATAATCGTTGTGAACAATAATTCTGGAGAATTCTTTCAAGGCCGAAAGAACCTATTCCTCCAAGAACGCTATCAAGACCAAGAGAGATCATCTTCCATCGGATCAAGAAGATCTAAGGTGGACAAAGCAAGCAAAGGTTTCTCCACGCTAGCACCCGGAGACTCCTTTGGCGACGTCCAGAGATACGAGGTGCACGTGTGGATCACCGCTAGAGGAAGTCTACACTTGGATTCTACGACACAACACCGAATCACATCAGAACATGATCAAGAATATCAATGAAGAAAGAACACCCAATAGTTACTTCTTGTCAATTAATTAAATTAATTATAATCAACCTGTGACGATCCACTTTTGTGTTTCTAGGAACATTCTTCTTCTTTGTCTATTTCTATGAATCGATCCGTAGAGACTGATGTTTATCATCGTATTGATCCCAGATTGATCATTGCTAATGACAAAAAGACAAGTGGGAACATCCATCCACGAGCTTCTGCTGCGCCCGAAACCTTAAATTGATATCAGAGTGAGGTTACAGTGTTGGTTATAGTTATTTAATTTTTGTTGATAATTTATGCATTTATATTTGATTCAATTCAAGATAAACCGTTCTATAAAACTGAATGAACGAGATCTGTTCTTCCTCCTTTGTTTCTCGATTCACATCATAAAAACAAACTTTTAATTTTAATTTTGATTAAATTAAAAATGAGGAACTCATCTAGAGGAGCCGCTCTTTCTGTCTATACAACACAAGAATACACGGTGTGTAGTGAAAACTACACACCGTGTACTTAGGTTCAATGAACCGGTACTGGTCCACCAAATCACGCCGTGTGAATTGAGTATGCCTAAGTATTTATTACCCCGTGTTGACCAGAAATGAATGTTGCGTGGAACCAGAATACACGGCGTGTATGTTAAATCAACACGCCATGTAGTCCGATCCGGCCCAGGTGAAACTGTGTACAAGGAGAAGCCGTGTTTCGTGTACATGGGATTTCCAGGCCGGTAACCACGTAACAAGGAAATACACGCCATGTTAGATTAATATACACACCGTGTACTCCAAAATTTCCAAAGTACAGAAAACACACCAAAGCCCCTGACATGTACTTTGGATAAAGGGTAAAAAATACACGCCAGGTAATATATACTACACGCCATGTACTTTCCAGAAATGGGATTTCACCAGGTTTCCTCCAAAAGTACAAAGACCTGTACAAGGAATATGGATGAGAATAATCTCAAGAAAATTCAGAAAGGAATTTAAGATAAATAATTGATTAATTATAAGATCATAATTAATTGAATTTAAGCGCGACTTATCTTAAATAATAGAATGATTAAAAGAATTTGAATTCTAAATATGTGTAAATGTCGTTGCATGCTATGGATGTTCTTGAGATAGACCAAAGACCCTTTGTATGTGTGTATGGTTTCATTTAAATTTGTTTAATTTAAATTTGTTGGCCTGCGAGCCTTCTTCCAATAAAATGTAGGGCCTGCGTGCCCATGGTTTCTTTAATGTAAAACCCATGTAATGGAGGACCTCCCAAGCCAGTGGAGACGGTTCAAAAATCCTAAGTCAAGGTGAAACCAACCCAAGAAGATGCAAAGGTGGACAGATGGGAGCTACAAAACATGAACCATTGGGTTAAAGGTGTTTTCCCTAGGTCAGGGTTAGCTTATCAAACCACTAGATGAGCTAACCAATAGAAGATCATGATCATGCCATATTATTTTATTTTTGTCTGATTGCATGGTTTATTTATTATGTATGTGTTGTTGCGATCACATAATTAATGAAATAAACAATCATGCAAAGATGGAATAAAATAAAAACCGGACTATGCGTAAACATTATCAGAACATAGTTAATCTCTTAAGCAATCATCACTTAATATTAACAAGCATTTGATAATGAAAAACTATGCATAAAGAATAAAATCCCTCAAATACCATATTAAGTCAGAACGAGCCTTATGTTGCTTGATTAAGGGAAAGACTCAATAAAACTATGTGTTTGACCAACCCTTATTGGGACACTTACTTTTATAAAGGAATATCTTATGAAAGTTTCGGGTTGACTTAAAAATTTTACATCAAGAGGATTAGCCCTTGCTAGACTTGTTGTAAAATAGAGGCAAGTGTTGAGGAAATTCAAGTCAGGATTTCAGGATTGGGGAGTCCACTCAACAGATCAAGGAACTGTTATTTCAAAGTTGTAAAAGACCTGCCTACCTAAATACCTTCAAATAGCTGGACCAACCCTTGTTGGAGTTTTGTGAAGGGGAATATGGATCCTTGCCACTAGAATGTCAAAGAAACTGGACATTACAAGTTCAATGGTGAGGTCCATTGGGACTTGATAAAATAGTGGGAGAATTAATAAATTCATTTATTATTTTTCATAAAATGTAATCAAGAAAGTACTGATAAATCTGCTCTTTAAATTTGAAGAATCAATATGAAAAACTCGTCAACCACATTCTATCTGCGATCAATTCCGGATAAATACAAAATCCTCACCGACAATAACTTTCAGGAATGGTTTAGGTGCCTTCGGGTTATCCTACGCCATGAACGAAAGTTTTATGTGCTGGAGTCCTCACTTCCTGATTCACCTCCCCAAGGGCCAAGTGATGAAGATTTCCTGGTCTATGATCAACATTTGAACGATGCACTCGACGTTCAATTTTTGATGCTGTCATCAATGTCTAGTGATCTCATGAAGTCTCATGAAGACATGGATGCCTATAGCATGATCGAGCACCTCTGTGGTCTATACCAGGAGAGAGAAAGACATGAAAGGTTTGAGATCTCTAAGGATCTATTTCAGAGCAAGCTTGGAGAGGGTTCCCCAGCTGGGCCTCATGTATTCAAGCTCATTGGCTACATTGAGCACTTGGAGGTTCTAGGGTTTAAACTCCCTGAAGAACTGGGTATCGATCTCATTCTTGCATCACTTCCCCAGAGCTTCTCTAACGTTTTTGTAAATTTCAACATGAACAACATTGAGAAGTCTTTATCTGATCTTCTTATCCTTATTCGCCAAGCGGACAATGATATGAAGCGTGAAAATCCTTATGTACTTATGGTGAATAAAAGGAAAGGGAAGGCGAAGAGCTTTAAGCCCAAAGCTTCTTCAAGGCCTTCCAAGAAAAGGAAGATCAAAGGGGAGGCAAGAGAATAGGAGGCTGTTTGTTTCACATGTGGCAAGAAGGGACACTGAAAGAAAAACTGCACCCAACCAAGGAAGCAAGGGGAAGCTTCAGGTGCGTTTGTTATCGAATGCAATCTATCTATTTCTACCAATTGGGTATTAGATACTACTTTTGATGCTCACCTCTGTATCCAAATATAGGAACCAAGTAGATTCAGAAAGATTGACTGAGGTGAGGTGGATTTGCGAGCGGCCAACAGAGCCAGACTCGCTGTTGTAGCTATCAGAGACTAACACCTCACATTGCTTACTGGTATGGTCTTGGTTTTGAAAGGATGTTATTATGTACCCTCTATAACCAGAAACGTTATTTTAGTATCTAGATTAGATACTGATGGATTCATCTTCAAGTTTGGAAGTGGATGTTTCTAATTTTATAAAGATGGAATTTGTTTTGGTAGGGAACATTTATATAACAGCCTTTATGTGTTAGACTACACAAACCAAGTAATGGCAATCGATGAAAAAATTAATTCACATGACTCATACCACACCCAACTTTGGCATCACCAGCTAGGTCATATCAATGAGAAACGTTTGACAAAATTACATCAAGATGGGTATTTAGATTCTTTCGAACTAAAACCACTTGGTGTATGTCATGCGTGTCTACAAGGAAAAATGACCAAAGCCCCATTTAGTGGGAAAGGTGAAAGGGCTAAAGAGATTCTAGAATTAGTTCACACAGATGTGTGTGTACTATTTCCAGTTGAAGCAAGGGGTGGGTTCTTATACTTTATAACTTTTACCGATGATTTTAGTAGATATGGATATATTTACTTAATAAGGTATAAGTCAGATTCTTTTGATCGGTTCAAAGAATACAAGAATGAAGTTGAGAACCATCTTGTTAAGAAGATTAAGAAACTACACTCAGACATAGGAGGAGAATATCTTAATCAGTACTTCATTAATTTCTTATGGGAGTTTGGGATTTTATCTCAACTCACTCCTCCTTACACACCTCAGTGGAATGGTGTGAGTGAAAGGAGGAACCGCACCCTGTTGGACATGGTGAGATCAATGATGAGTCATGCAAGTCTTTTATTATCCTTTTGGGGATATGCATTACAAACAGAAGCACACATACTAAACCAAGTACCAATTAAATCGATAAATGGTATTCCATACGAGTTATGGAGTGGACGCAAATCCATGTTATCAAATTTACATGTGTGGGTTAGCGAAGCATTTTTTAAGGCCTCTTCAGGTAACAAACTTGCACCCCGAGGCACAAAGTGTATCTTTATAGGATATCCTAAGGAAACAAGGGGATATTAAATATACAACCCCTCAGATAAAAAGGTTACAATGGAAAGACACTCCATATTCCTTGAGAGGTAGCACATCTCCAAAAGAGATATTTGGAGAGAGATAGACTTCGATGAATTCGAGACTCAAGATACATAGGAGTTGGTACAAGAACAGATTCCACAAAGCCCTATGGAAGAACAATCTTTTCCAGAGACACAAGAACTGCGTAGGAGCACAAGAGAGGTGAGAGAACCAGAACGATATGGTTTTCTTGTCACCAAGGATGGTGACTCATTATTGGTTGACAATGATGATCCTCTTACCTACAAGGAAGCGGTTGAAGGCACAAACATTGCCAAGTGGCAGGAAACCATGAATTCTGAAATGGATTCCATGTACCAAAACCAAGTCTGGATTTTGGTATATCGTCCAGTTGATGTAAAGCCTATTGGTAATAAATGGGTATTCAAGAAGAAACTAGACATGGAGGGGAAAGTCAGTACCTATAAGGCATGGCTGGTTGCAAAAGGTTTTAGACTGCGTCAAGGAATTGACTATGATGAAACATTTTCACCGGTTGCGATGCTGAAATCCATCAGAATTCTATTGGCCATTTCTTCTTACCATGACTATGAAATTTGAAAAATGGATGTCAAAACAACATTCCTTAATGGGAACCTCCAGGAAGATGTCTACATGACACAACCTGAAGGGTTTGTGACTCCAAAGGATGCCAACAAGGTATGCAAGTTGCAGAAATCCATTTATGGATTAAAGCAAGCATCAAGGTCATGGAACATTCATTTTGATGAAGCCGTAACGGAATTTGGCTTTGTTAAGAATGAATATGAGCCTTGTGTCTACAAAAGGTTTAGTGGAAGTGCAGTCGTTTTTCTAATAGTATATGTTGATGACATATTACTAATTGGAAACGAAGTACCTATCTTACAGTCAGTTAAGGCATGGTTAGATAAATGATTCTCCATGAAAGACTTGGGTGAGGTAACATATATTCTTGGGATCAAGATCCATCATGATAGATCCAAGAGAATACTGGGCCTAATTCAAAGTACATACATTGATAAGATACTGAAGAGATTCAGTATGGAACAGTCCAAGAGGGGGTTGTTGCCAGTGTCACATGGCATTCATCTTTCCAAGAAAATGTGTCCTCAGACACATGAGGAAAGAAAGAAAATGGCAAGGATCCCTTTTAAATCCGCGATTGGGTCAGTCATGTATGTTATGCTATGTACAAGGCTAGATATTGCTTACACATTAAGTGCGGTAGGAATATATCAAGCTGATCCAAGAGACCACCATTGGATAGTAGTCAAGACTATCCTTAAGTATCTGAGGCGTACTAAGGATATGTTCTTGGTTTATGGAGGAGATGAGGAACAAGCCATCAGAGGACATGTAGATGCTAGTTTCTAGACTGATCAAGATGACATGAAGTTGCATACTGGATACATCTTCAGTTTGAATGGAGGTGCAGTGAGCTGGAAGAGCTCAAAGAAAAGTGTGGTCGCAGATTCTACAGTAGAAAAGTGTGGTCGCAGATTCTAGCAGTAAAGATCCTATCACACTCTATTGTGATAATACTATAGCGGTGGCACTTTCAAAAGAGCCAAGGTCACATCAGCGGACAAAACACATACTTCAGAAGTATCATCTCTTGAGGAATTTTTCTCAGAGAGGTGAAGTTTCAGTGAGCAGTATTTCCACGAAAGACAATGTGGTGGACCACTTGACTAAAGCCTTGACTCAGCAGAAACATGATCATCATGTGAGGTCTAGCGGACTAAAAGTCGTAGGTTGTTGGCTCTAGTCTAAGTGGGATTTTGTTAGAGTTGGTGTCCTGAGAACCAATTGTTTGTATTTTTCTTACATGAATGTACACTTATTATATATTATTCATTGTTCTGCATGACTATATTATAATAATGTCCTGGAATATTTATTGCATTAATAAGGTCATGGAAGATCCCCACTATGATGAGAACCTTGAAATGCTATAACAATATTCTTAAATAAAGTTCTATGGTTGGATGACATACTATGATAGGACACATAGTATACAGACCGTCATGTGCGAGTACTCATAAGAAGATGAGGCTCTCTCTCATGGAGTTCGCACTTGGTAATCTCTAAGATGGGAGATTATGAGAACAGACCCGCCATTAGTAATTCTGCATGTCTTGGTGTCATCGTATATTTCTATCTGCGAGCGTGTGTAATGGTCCTTAGACTAGAAGATTATCATTAACTCATGTCATGACTCGCACACTTAGATTTGCTGACGAAAACCGTCACGTAGACAGTTGGTGGGAAGTAGGGTACGTTGGGTGCGTCACGAATGACATGTTGTTAATGGATAAGTTGAGGAAGGATTTGTCTCTTACATATTTATGGAAGTAGATATCTTGGGCCCTTTGATTGAAATAGAACTATCGCCCAAATTCCATGGTCATGATGTAACGACGAGTTTATTTCTGGAAGTCAAAGAATGACAGATCAAGCATATAGGTTTATGACACTGCCATGAAACCTGCTTGATGAGATATTGAGACAAAGGGATTAAATTACACAGTAAGTGTTCGTATGAGGTGACACATCAATGCGGCGCCAACTTCTTTCTCTTGGGTGCCTTGACCCGTTGCTCGACAGTAATCTTGGACTTTAGGCAAGCCTGCCTAATGCTAATGAGAAAGAGGCCTAGAGGGTCACACATTAAGTGTATTCAAGTATCTCAAGTAGAATAAAGATTATTCCCATAGGTGGTTTAATAATTATTCAAGGAAGCCTAAATCATTTTAATGTTGGAGGAAGAATAAAAACAAGTACACGCTATGTATTAATGATTACATGTCGTGTAGTTTTTATTTTGAAAAACAAGTACACGTTGTGTATTAATGATTACACGCCGTATAGTTTTCATCTTGGAAAGGAAATGAAAAAAATGAAAACAAGATATACACGCTGTGTACATTGAATGAACACGCCGTGTAGTTTTCAATGAAAAACAAGTACACACCATATATTTATGATTACACGCCGTGCAGTTTTTCCAGTCGGGATTTTGAGGAAATAATATCATTTTATTAAATGATATTTATTATAATCAGTGTGGGTGCATGTCAAGGAATTAATGACTTGACATGGGGTTTTCAAAAGAGTTAATGTAATAAATAAAACTCGTAACGCGTTTATTTATTGTCATAAATCTACAACCTCAAAACCAATTATAAATATCCTCGCAACCCCAACTCTTTTCCTACAAGAGAATCGTTGTGCACAGCAATTCTGGAGAATTCTTTCAAGGCCGAAAGAACCTATTCCTCCAAAAACGCTCTCAAGACCGAGAGAGATCCTCTTCCATCAAATCAAGACGATCTAAGGTGGACAACACAAGAAAAGGTTTCTCCATGGTATCACCTGGAGACTCCTTTGGTGACGTCCAGAGATACAAGGTGCATGTGTGGATCACCGCTAGAGGAAGTCTATACTTGGCTTCTGCGACGCAACGACGAATCACATCGGAACGTGATCAAGAATATCAATGAAGAAAGAACACCCAAAAGGTACTTCTTGTCAATTAATTAAATTAATTATAATCAACCTGTGATGATCCACTTTTGTGGTTCTGAGAACTTTCTTCTTCTTTATCTATTTCTGTGATTCGATCCGTGGAGACTGGCGTTTATCGTCGTATTGATCCCAGATTGATCATTGCTAATGAAAAAAGGCCAAGTGGGCACATCCACCCACGAGCTTCCGCTGCGCCCGAAACCTTCATCCTGAGGGGTTGAATTGCTATAATATTTGGGTAGATAAACATGACTTTTAGAAGTGAATTGTTAGCCAAGATGTGGTGTTTCAAGAGTTTTTTCGTCCTAGATTCCAGCCTCCCATTAATGACAGTGGTGTTCCATCTCAGAAGAAAGATCTTGAGATTGATCTTTCCAATGATAGTGAGTCTCCTGGTGAGACTTCTCCACCTATTCCTCAGTATGATCCAAATTATAGATCTTATTATAATGATACTTCAGATGCTAAATCTCTTAGTGGTCTTAGAGATTAACAACTCACTAGGGACAAGGAGAGGAGAGTGATTATGCCTCCTTCTAAGTATATCCATGATGATATGGATACCTTTTCCCTATATGTTTCCTAGGATTTTGATGGAGAGGATCCCCAGACTTACAAGTAGGTCGTCAATGACAGCAACTCTAAGCATTGGATTTCTGCTATGAAAGATGAGATAGAGTCCCTTAAAAAGAACTATACATAATCTATAGTCAATAAATCACATACTTCCAAGGTGATTGGATGTAAATGGATTTATAAAAGGAAATAAGATAACACTGTAGGAAATAAAATCAAATTTATGTCTAGACTTTTAGCCAAAGTTTTTTTTCAAATAAAAGGAATTGGTTATGTTGAAATATTTTATCTTGTTATTATACATTATTTATAATAACCCTTCTTGTTTTTTCTACTAATCTAGACCAACATATAGAATATATTGATGTCACAAATTCTTTCTTACATGGTGATTTAGATGAAAAATTATACATGGAGCCTTTTACTGGTTTTGAACATGAATTTAAAACTAACCAAGTTGGTTTTCCTAATAAATCGTCATCTGGATTAAAACAAGCTTCCAGATAATGGTATAAGAAGTTTGATTCATTCATGTTACAAAATGGTTTTAAAATGAGCGATTTTAATGAAAGTTTATATCTTAAATATGTTAAAAATTACATGGTTTATCTACTGCTTTATGTTGATGACATGTTTTTCATGTGTAGTAATATGAAATAAATCACCAATGTTAAATTTTAATTGAAGTCAACATTTTAAATGAAAGATTTGGTTTGTGAAAATAAAATATTAGGTATAGAAATCTCTAGGGTTGAAAATCATGGGTTAGTTTATCTATCTCAACATTCCAATGTGCTTAAAGTGCTTAAGAGATATATTTTTTATGTTTTAAAGCCTATTAGTCTTCCATTTTATAATCACTTAAAAATTGTCATTATCCCGGTCTCCTAACACTGCTAATGATATTGAATACATGAATAGAATCCCAAATGCTAATATTGTGGGTATTATTATGTATGCTATGATCTGTACGAGGTCGAATGTTTCCTTTTCTGTTTGTGCATTGAGCAGGTTTATGGAAAACCCAGGTAAACTACGTTATCATTCCATGAAGTGTATATTAAGTTACATCACTTATAAATCATATCTTTTAATTTTATATGGTAGGAATGATAAATCTAGAGATTAAGTGAATAGTTATGTGGAATCTGGTTATACTGACAATATTGATATAAGGAAATGATTAACTTCTTATGTTTTCACTGCATGCAGAGGACCTATCTCTTAGAAGTGAAATATGCAATCAGTGGTGACCCTGTGAACCACTAAGGTTGAATATATATCACTAACGGAGGCCATTAATGAACTCATTTGGACCAAGGGATTGATTATTGAACTCAAATTAAGTAATTCTATAATTACTGTATATTGTGATTCTCAATCTTCCCTACATCTCTCTACAAAACTTGTATTCCATAGTATATCCAAACACATAGATATAATGTTACATTTTATTAGAGAGGTTATTGAAAGTGGAATGGTGTGTGTCACCAAGACACACAAATGAAAACCCAACCGACTGTAACTTTTTGCAAGTTCAATCATTATTTAGACATATTGAACTTAGTTCCACTTAAATAACATTTAGGTGAAATAACATCATATTTCGTTTTAGTTTCTTCTAAAAATGGTGGATATTTCTTGAATTTAGCATGGTAATTGATTTCCAAACTGAAACCAATTCGTTGTTAGTTTTCCTTTTGAATTTATCATGTTTAATCCACATTATATTTCTCTACGTATTTTCCTCATGTCTATTTATTTTCTTCTAATTTTATTCATGCGGTTTATTAACCCACGGTCGATTACCTTGTGGTCAATTTCCCTCTTTTCCTTGTAATTGAGTTCCTTTGTCTTGTAGTCAATTTCTCCTGGGGTCGATTTCCCTTGTGCTCAATTTCTTTTTTACTTGCATTTGATTGCCCCGTGTTATCGATTTTCCATTTGTTCGTGTGGTCAATTGGAGCCCGCGGTTGATCGTTCCTCCCGACGATAGATCATCTTGCCGCAGGGTTGATCATCCTACTGCGCGGTCGATCTTCCTTCCATGTTTAAGCAGTTAGTTTGTCAGTATTTTATGTTTTTCTGGTTCACCAGAATGTTAGGGATCGTGTATTTGCAGCCATCCCTTTCTCTCTTTCCTCACTTTCTATTGGAAAATTACAACATGTTCATTTCTCGAAGCCCTATATCTTCTATTATTCTCTTATATTGGAAGAAATCTATGCAATGTTTTTGAGAGAGGTTCGGTTGCTGCTTTCCAGAGTTAGAGGGATGTTATGCTTGAAGATCTCAACCCAAGCTGGAAGATCTCAACCCAAGCTGGAGGTGTTGTGCCACTCCCAACCACGAGGTGTCCAATTATCAGTCATCACTTGAAGAACCCAAAGAATCCCATGTGTGGTAATCAGTTATTAAATACGATTGATTTGTGAAATTTCTTCTTGCTATTTTTAGGGGGTTTTCATTGCGATTTTATTCTCCTTGCTGGTTTGTTCTGGATGTTCTCCCGCTTTTGTTTGGAATGTCATTTTTAGCATTAACAAAGGCTAGTATAGGTGGGTTTCTTTTGGTAGAGTAGGACCAAACTGGTACCAAACGATGCTAAATCCTCTGTATCTTTTATTTCTTTTCTTGTGTTTATTTATCTAGGCTGCCCAATTCTCTTCATTAGTTCTCCTTTGTTTTTCGTCCCACTATGAACTGGAATTGTGTCTTTGCTTCAAAATCTTGGGAATATATTTTTGGCATACCCATGTGGGTTCCCCTCAACATCACCAGTGACTCTCCACCCCCACTACTAGTACTCTCTCGGCAGTCATCATTGTTCCCTGTTTCCTCTCCTTCCAACTCGAATCAATATAATTCCGACTGATTCCACTACTGCCCAGTAAGTTTATTGGGTCATTTTTTAAAGAATTTAATGTATAAACTTAAATCCCCTCTTGAACTTTTGTCTTCATTGAGTAATTGATTAATTTGTGGATCCTCTCTCATGTTTTTATAAATTTTTATATTAATTTAGTTTTGAAAGCCAAGGAGACCTTTTTGAAACTAGACTTGAAATGCCCAAATTAATATATGTGTTGGTTTATAGTTTTGAATTTGGTTGGTTTGAATAAGTTGAAATGGAATATTCATTATTTTTTTTCTAACAAATAAATGGTTTCCAAAGGTCTAATTTTTTACCTTATTATTATGATTGGAATGAGTCATTATGTTATTAAATTTACATAGATTTTATATATCATTAAAATATTTAAATATAGTATATAAATATATATTACTATAAATTATATTTGTAATGTATTTATTAGTTGAATATATATTATTAAATTATATTTAATTAAAAATAAGTTCAGTGTATAATCATTAAATGTCACAACCCACCCCCGGTACCCCTCCCAAGTATGTAGTGAAGATGGGTGTATAACCCCCTGAAGTCTGCCTTTGATAAGCCATGAGTTGATGACTAGCATGGAGGGTATAAAATGCACAAGCAGGAGGCATCACCCTCAGTATTAATTGGAAAGATAAAATAACCATCAATCAACTCCATAATATAAATAAATAACCCAATATCATAACATTATATGTCATACAAAGAAAAAACCCCAAGGAAAATAATCCACGAATCAATTTTATGGTAGTGATCGTGAACACCCACCACTCCTCAACATCCTGCATGAGCTAGTTTCGTCCAACTCGACCACCAACATCATATCACAGACCTGTAAATTAGATTTTTATACATATAAGGGCGGCCATACAAGTTTACTTGGTAGGATCCTCCCAAAAATTTCTCATGAAAATGTGGGAGATGCATATTAAAGCCCTAGTGAATAAAAAGATAAATCACCTCATCACCTAAATCAGGTAAACTATATTTCCTTCCTCATCAAGACCTACTCACCAAGTAATGCACAAAAGTAAGTAAATGGTAATGAAACATGTATATAATAAGGGTACCCCACTACAACATTCCCACTAAACCAGCCACCCTAAACCCCAATGACTTACGTCCTTGTGCTCCCATCCCCTTTATAATTCACACTGCACATCCATGAAAACCCATCATAGTAACATCCACATAATCATAGCAACATCTCATCACATTTCCATAATCATATAGTAAGACCGAGATTCATCACAACCCATGCAGATATACACTATACCTTAATCCATTACAACATGTGCATAAGTACACTTGTAATAACCATAACAATTACTACTGAGATACAAGTATATGTTATAAACTTAATCCTCCACAACCAGCATATAGAGGTATATCATAACCGAGACCCCTTAAAGTTCATATGATCACATACCCTATAACAGTAAGCCACTAGAGTTTGGATATGTCCACATACATTTTATTTCTGAAAGAGAGAGCAGGGTGGGAGGAGTAGTCAAATAACTGATACCTCAATACCCTAGACATTGCCAATACAAATGGAACCCAAAGCATAATACGGGCGTCGACCGCCCCAACCAAATTGGGTGGCGGAGCATAAGAAATAACAGAAGATAATGATACACATATTACACAGTCATTATCGGGGAAACTACCTAACCCCAGACTCATTCTAAAGTTAATGTCCTATTTGACAACCTAGATGACATGACCCAACCCTCCGGGGCCCCAACTGGACCGATCATAATTCAAGTGTGACACCCCAAGTCCGCCTCTAATAATCCAGAAGCTAGTGACTAGAACTGAGTAGACATATCACACACATGAGACACCTTATCCTATTATAACTTACAACAGACACATATCTTCAATGAAACAAATGCCATCAATGATAGAATGATATACATAAATGATCCCAGAATAGAAAACTAACAACCAGCCAAGGCGAAGAGGCCCTCATTGCAAGCTGAATCTATATACAAGCAACTCCTACTACCATCAGTTGTTAATACCACCAAAGCTCTACTAACACTACATCCTCAAAAGTCTCCAAGTATCAACTTCGAACAAGCTACATCAACTCCATACCAATAAATCCATCTTTGAATTGTGCATTACCTGCACCGACATAGCATGTGTGGGCTCAAGGATCATGAAGTGGGTGAGTATAAACATACTCAGTAGGACATCCCAACAACCATAAAGGGATAAACGAAGGAATAATCAACTCGAATCTTGGCACTATGGTTGTCTATGCGGAGGAAGATAAGGACAACCAGAAAGAACAAGCCAATTTAAGGATCATGACATAAAGAAATAGCTAAAAGGAAGTCGAGAAGAATAGTCTTGATATGCTCATCACTAGAAGACTTAGGGATACTAAGAAGTACTAGTCATCATAGCTCAAATCCTCAAAATCCACTATCCATGGGTAGTTGACAATGCTTGGAACACTGAATAGTCCACAAACTTGAATTTGATTAGCTAGTCATGAAATCACATCTCAAAGGAAACTCCTAGGGTGTCGAGGAATCACAAGTCTCACAGTAATCAACACTGCATAGGCTTCTAGTAGCCACACCACCTCTATAAGACAATAAGGGGAGTCCGATAAACCCTGTATCTCACTTTCCTGAAGAGTTAGCACACACGACCTAAGGATATGGATAAACCTAAGCATGCAGATACTCTAGTCCCAAAGTGCAATCTCTGGAAATCCACACTACCATTCCCTCAGATGATGCTGGAGGATCACTACCCCATGAAGATGAGTGAAATAACGACTCTAGTGGAGGATCCATATCCCTTCCAAGATTTATTGATGGGTGAATTATCAACTCCACAGACAGAGGATCCCTACCCCATAACATGGGCAAAATACTGACTCTATCTGATTCTACAAGTAGAGGATCCCCGCCTCATGCTTATATGGGATAAATACCGACTCCCCAGGAAGATCCCTACCCCAACGGGTGAGATACCAACTAAAACTCAGAAAATGAGGGGGAAACCCTATTTGGAAGAACTATCTAAAGCCAGTGGGAGTAAACAATGTGTATAAGGGTCACACAGTGTGTTGTCCCAAGTCAGCTACTTGGTTGTGTTCTGTTGTTCGACATGGAATGTATCTACCTGACTATACAATGTATAGAAGGGACACATGGTGTGCCATGTCTACGAAGGTACTCAGTGTGTACCCCATCTGTCTGATCCATATACCTCAGAAGGTACATAAGGCAAGGCCCATCACTCATGGTGTATAGGGCCACACAGGTCCCTGGGTGTGTACTTACAATACACAACAAACTGGCCAAGTAGACATCACACAACGTGTGGATAAGTCACATGGTTGTGTGATATTTAACTCTATCCAAAAACCTAGAACCACATCACAAAACACAAGTAATGTGTTCTTCCTAACTACACGCTGTGTTGTCATGAATTTTCCAAAAAGTTGTATAGATGACGGGTCTTTCGATTTCATCACTCCTTCATTTGATTTCGCCATGCAGTCTATCTGAAATGGCTATAACTGAGTTGATCATCATCAATTCTTGGCTAGAAGTCTAATTTTGACCATTATTCATTGAAAAAAGTAGCTAATGGTGTCCCTCATGGAAGATTCATTGTCCCGCACACCACGACTCACAAAGCCACCATCAGTTGACCCCTCATTGGATTCCCATCTTCAAGATTGTACCTCCATCATGCCTCAATCCATGATTCTAAACCCACAACAATGATAGATGGAACCCATGATCAATCACGCACTGAAATGGGTTCTCAAAATTAGTTGAACCACAAACCAAATGAATACTAGTGATGAACGAACATAGAATGGAGGGAGAAATCCATGAAACACAAAAATAGTAATGACAAATACCCCCAAAAACCAGTCTTCATTTATGGTGGAGATATCCGAAGGAAACAAGAAATAAGCACAACATTCATTATCAACAAATACAATATAAAATTTCAAGTAAAAGTCAGAAATTGACAGGGTCATGCAATTCTTGAATTCACATTTAATTTAAGGAAGAATTAAATTTAAATATTCAAGAATCTAAACAATAAAGAAATTTAAAAAATAATAAGCCGTGAATTTTTGAAGTTTCTATCTGATGTCGTATCCATAGGTTTGTTCTTCATTTCCATCAAAATCCATCCATCGATGTCACCAAAGATCCAATCTCACTCCTCGATCCATCATCATTTCCAATGCTAATCCCCAGTCTCTCCACCACTCCTCCAATCTAGGGTTAAAGTCATTTCCAATGGATAAAACCTAGAGGAAAACTAATAGAGGGTTATTTATATAGGAGGTTTAGGGTTTTCGTCACAACTCAAACAATTAATTAAATAATTTATTTATTTAATTAATCTACCCGTGACAACAAACACCCAAGAATCCAGATGCGAATTGAACTAACGTCATGCATAGGGTAAACACCCAAGTAAGGGCTCAACAATGGTCTCAATTTTCCCATTTTAGGTCCCATTCAGGAGATATTAGTGTTTCATTAAAAACTCACTTGCTCGCCTTAAAATAATAAAATATTTGTATTATATTATTTTCAAAGATTAGTGACACTCACATTCCTACGTTAACTTTACCTGAGGGTAAAACTCATATTCTGGATCCAATGGAAACTTCATTTTTTTTCTGGAGTCAACAACTAGGTTAAAATGACCATTTTACCCTTGTGAAGGTCCCAATACTTCAAAACTCAAAATTGAGCTAAGTCCCACTCAGGTAAAAACCAAGGACATTACATCCTCCCAACCTTAAAATTTTACATCCTTGAAAAGTGAACAACTGGGGCCGAAAAACAACAACATTCAAGATTGAACTCATGTGGAATATACACACCATCACACACAATACCTTCACCCTCAAGATGCGAGCTCTAAGAAAACTCATCACATCACCGCTTAGAAGGAGATCACCCTCCATCATCTTTGAAGATACTAGCCTCAATCCATTTCAAAGAATTAAAAGACATGGGAATGCTTCCTAATAAGGCACAATCTACTCAAACTCTACATTTCATTCATTAGCCATCCCAACTCATGGGATGAGAAACATCCCGCAAGCCTCTAACTGTTGCCCCCAAACAAACATTGAAGAGATCAACCTTGGTGGGAGCACCCTACTTCCCACCTTTCAAGGAGTGTTCCTAATGAGTTTCATAGAGGGAAACCCATCCATGATGCATAAATGTACCAATTGTTTAACCAATTTTCCATGCTGACATTGGAAAATTCGGAAGTACGCAAACTTTCCAATATTTGCCTCAAAAACCTCTGCCACAAACTTTCAATAAGGCAAAATCTCCATCATTACTAGCTTGTAGTATAGGGGAAACATGAGCCTTCCACTAAAACCTAAACACACCAGTATTCTTGAGGTTTTCCCATTTCATGTCATGATCTCCAACTGACTTTCATCCATGGTCGAAGATATCATGACAGGGTTGTTGTTGCTCGTTTGTGAAACCTATCGACGAGCACATCAACTACCCCATCGTTTTCAGTTGATTTGATGTGACCATATGTATTAAGGGATGTATATAACATCCCATCAACTTCCACACTATCTTGAAACCTCTTAACATGTCTTCATCCCTCGTAGACTGCATGATATTTTGGGATTTCCATTGATGTCATCTGAGTTTAGCTGTTGGGTCCCAAAAAATTCTGCATACAAGAAGAAGACAATTGCTTGAACTTGGAAAAGGGTAGAAATAAACCCATAATAAGAATTTAAGAGAAATGTTCAAAGGGGATGAAGCCATGAAGGAAAGTTCGGGTCTGCGTAGTAAAAATCACTATGTGGACTGCCGTTCTGCACGACGTTCCACCACTTTGCGAAGCACCCCGCGAACGAAATAGTTCACAGGACAAGATAGTACCACTGACACCCAAAAATGAAACCAAGTCATTTGATGGGTCAGGTGGTGATTTTCACTACCACAAACGACCGTCCCCTGTGAAAAAAATTATTCACGAGACAAGACGGTACCGCTAACGCCCGCAAAGGAAACCAATTCGTTTGCAGGGACGGGCGATGATTTTCACCCTCGCGAAGGACTATCCCCTACAAACGAAATAATTCATGGGAAGTTTCGGTATCGACGACCCTTGTAAATGAAACCAAGTCATTTATGGGGCCAAACAGTTATTTCCACCCCCCGCAAAAGACTTTCCCCACGAACGGAATTGTTTTCGGGTCAGGGCATCCTCCTTGGGCTCTCGCAAATAAAGATCCATGGCCCACCATGGACGAACATCCATTCCAGTGTCTAGTCCCTCTGTTCTTCTATAAAAGACCCATGAGGGGAACCGAGAGAGAGGACGAACAAACCGAATGAAAAAAGAAGCGACGAGAAGGAGATGCAAAAAGCGGAGGATCATAGATGAATTGGAAGAGAGCTATCGATTCCCAGTAGGTAATCCCACAACATAGCATTAAGGAGGAAACAAAAACCATTCAGACATTTACAAACTCAAAATCACTTTACAGATGCCACTCTGTAGGACATAAATGGATGACCCCTTTGCGGACCAGCACCCCACATAGAAAAACACTATGCAGGCAGAACCCTACCCCGCATAGAAAAATGCTATGCGGGAGGTACTTGACCCCGCATAGAAAAACACTACGCAGACAGAGCCTAGCCATGTGTATCAATACGCTATGCGGGCAGAACCCATGTTCGCGTAGCACAATGCTATGCAGACGATACCCTCACCTATGTAGCAACATGCTACGCGAAGGGAACCCCATCCCACATGAGAACATGCAACGTAGAATGGGGAATCCTAGGGAATTATACTCTCTGCCTTCCATCACTCCCTTACATCGTACCATCAGGACCTACTCCGACCCTTCCACAAACTAGTCTAATTGCATCAGGTGAAGGCCTCTTCCAAAGCCACTTGACATGTATGATCAGATCATCAAGCACATCAGCGTGTCCTCTCGAGTCTATATACCCATGGTAAGCAGAGTCATATTGGTAGCCTTTGTGATAAGGTAGAACCTTAGAATGTATTCGAGTATAAATTCTCATGATAATGCGGGTTTCGACCTTGGTGCTGACGTGAACCTCCCCATTCTAGGGATTGAGGGGAACCATTGGCCTTTCCCTTTGACGATGGCCAGTGTTGGTCACTCCTCTCTTCCTCAGGGACCGGTAGGGAATCCCTCTTGGAGTAAGACTATAGATATTCTTGCTGGAGGCAACACTCTTGCTCATCTTCACCAGACCAGGTTGTAGCCAGATAGATCTCCATATGTGACTATCCCGGTTACCAAAATAAAAGAGGAGATGATCACACTAAAAGCCCTCTCCTTCACCCTTTGGGATTCATCATCCATCCACTAGCAGACAAGGTGGATCGTGTGATATTCTGATCTATTGCTTCCTCTTTTTTCTCATACTGAGCATGACTCACGTGGGCTTGGAGGTTAGTGGTGATCATGACATCTTCACGATCCCAAACCTTTATGGGCCTTCTATGCAGTATAATCCCTAATCATTACACATCCATTCAAATGGGCCTCCTATACTGTATAAGCCCCAATCATATCCACTCAAACCTCCACCCAATGGGCCTTCTCCATAGATGTAAGCCCAAACCTCTATTCAAAAGGGCATCCCCAATGGTGTAAGTACCAACTTACCGAACTACGTGGGTTTTTGATTCCCAAATGAATGGGATACTTAGGAAGTCTCCCTGAGGTCCAAACCCAACACCCAAATTCACCCTAATGTTATATGTGACACTTTCTCGGTAGGGTCATATCCACCTCAGAGACCACATCTCTTTTCAGTTCCTCGGGCTGCCTCTGCATAAGTCTCACACCATCCTTGACTGGGAACCTTTCACCTAGACTTCATTACCGCATTGTCACGACCCGTTCTCGGGGCTCGTGCCGTGACTACCCCAAGCCCGCCTTCCATAGGCCAGGGGCTGGCGACTAGCACCAAGGCGTAATTCCTGATAAAAAAAGGGAAGACATTGTCTTTGTAAAGTAAACAAACGCACAGAGTAAGCAAGCAGAAGTAAACACTAAGTAAAACTGGGTACAAAAGTAAGTGCGGAAAAGTAAGTGAGCCAGAATACAAACCCAAACTGAAAGTAAAGTACAACTGAAAAAGGGAGTACAATAACTGAAAAGTAAAGCCGCAATGTCGAGCTGTCCACTGGTAGTTCCACCTGAAGGGTGGGTACAGATAGCCTCCACAGCTCCTCGGGTCCAGCCGTCCGCTCCGTGTACGTCCCGCCCAGTGGTCCACCTCTAGGTACCGTCTCGCCCCATAAGCCTCAACACGATCAGCGCTGTCCGTCGTCTGCAACCAACACAACATAGTGCAGACATAGCCCGTGCATGGGTGAGTATAAGCTACTCAGTAGGGACCCCGAGACCCCCGAAGGTCTCCCAGAATCCACAAAGGATAATCCACAAAGGAAAGATACAATCACGAAGTAACATCCGACACTACTTAGGTATATTCCCATACATATACCCAAGTCATCAATTCCAGTTCGGCTCCGACATCCGAGCCCGAGTTCGATCACGTCCACACAGGATAGCACAACACAATCCACACAGGAAAGAAAGTCAATCATATCGAAGATAATGATTGAAAGTCAAGATTCAGCTCACACATGAATACTTCTTCGTAAGACGATAGAGATGATCAGATGTAGCCACTGATTCATCTAAGCCGTCGGACCCACACAAGATCGATAGGTACTAACCCCCGCAATGACCCACAAAGGATCGATAGGTACTAACCCCCGCAATGACCCACAAAGGATCGATAGGTACTAACCCCCGCAATGACCCACACAGGATCGGACCCACACAGGATCTGTAGGCGCTGGCCCACACAGGATCGCTGAGCGCTGACCCACACAAGATCTGACCCACACAGGATCGGTAGCACTGATCCACGTAGGATCGTTGAGTGCTGTAGTCGTCGCCATCGAATCCACGGAGGATTCCCGTACAGTCTTCATCGTCATCGCAGTCGCAGCCCGCTCTAGGGTTCCTGCACACAGCAAGCTCGTTCGGGAGGGTCCGCTCCACGAGCCGAGGGGCTGATACATCAACTGACACGAAGTCCGGAGTTGATGTATCCAAAAGTTCTGTATCGTCAACAGGAACTCAACGTCTCAGACGGCGCGTCAATCGGACGCCCGGTCTGAGAGTTATTGGCTTTTTCGTCCCTGGGGCCCGGTTGGTTTTTAAGTCAAAACCAACCCGACCGTACTCCAACTGCATCCAAACCTCGAGCGGAGTAAGCCAAAAGGTTCTTCTCACTAAGAGGAATCCAACAAAGTCGACGGCACGTCAATCGGACGTCCGGAGCTCAAGTTATAAGCGTTTCCGCTCCGAGGGCCCAGTTGGTTTCGTGTACGAACCAACCCGGCCGAACCCAAAGTACTTCGAAACCTTGAGTGTAATATACCGAAATGACCGTCTCGATCCAAGGATCGCTATGCAACTGACGGTGCGTCGATCGGAGGTCCGTAACCCGAGTTATGGGCAACAGACCGAAACAGTCCGAAAATGGGGGGTCTGGGCCCGGTCCGACCCGACCCAACCTCCCCCGGGTCGACCCGACCTGGGTCCGGGGTCCGACCCGAGTGGGCGCGGCCCGGCCCGGCCTGGGCGGCCTGGCCCGGTGCGGCCGGTCCGGCCCGGGGTGGCTCGAAGCTGGCCGAGCGGGTCGGCTCGGCGCTGGCCAAGCGGCTGTGCAAAGGGGGCGCCACCCCCTTGAATGAAACCGCGGCCCCCGCGTGGGGGTCGCTCCTAGCCAACGGACGCGGCCTAGCGCCGCGTCCCCGCCTCCTCGGTCCCGCGTGGTCGTGGGATCAGCAGCCTGTCGCCGCGGCTGAAGTCGCGACGACCCTTCTCGGCGGCGCGCCGGGCGCCACCGCCTTCTGGCGGCCGGCCGGTGTCGGCCGCTGGCGCCGTCGAGGTTTTCCGCGGACCACCGGACGCGCTCCGGTGGTCCGTTTTGCCTGACGTCTTCGCCAGCGGTCCTCCCGGGACCGACTCTTCATTGCGAAGACCTCAAAATGCCCTTGCGGCCTGCTCCGTCGTCGCCCGCCGATCCGCACACCAAGAACAAAGAAACGGTGGGTTCGAGCTTGTTCGTTGGTCCGCACCCACCACGTTAGCGGTTTAAACGGCTTCCGACAAATTTTAAACGCATGCCGAGGATATAAATCACATAGATTTAATTGAACCAAAACCCCTACCTCAAGCGTCGTCGAGCGAGGGTTCGTCGCGGAATTGCACATCGCGGAAGAAGGCGTCGCGAAAGGGGGATCGTCGCGTCGCGGAGAAAGGATTCGTCGGTGTCGTGTCGTTGATCTCCGAGGATCCGGCGTTCTTGTCGACCTTCGTCGGAGGTCGGCGTTCTTCGCGTTCTTCGTCGAGGAAGGAGTGCTTCACGGCTTGAGTGATTTCTCCCAAACCCTCTCGCACCACCAACCTCTAATAAAATAAGAGTTTGTCTTATTTTATTTCTCAAGCCAAGCATTTTGAAAATCAAAAACGAAACAAACAATTAATTGAATTAATTGCAACGTTTAAACTGCCCAATTAATAGAGGCGTTTCATAAACAGATAAACGTAAGGGTTGACTTCCAATTAATGGGGGTGCGGTTGCGTTACCTTATTAAAGGAGGGGGTTTAGGAAGAAAAGAAACGGCGGGGCTCGTGTGGGTCCCACCTCAAAATTATCCTACCTAGTGGGTAGGATATTGTGGGTCCCACTTCATCCGCTTAGCTTAGGTTAAACAAAAAAATAAAATAAAATTGGTTGCACCACTTTTATTTTATTCCTTTACTCAACCCCAAAATTTAAAAATCACACCCGAGCAAACGCAACTTCGGAAAAGGTGTTTCTAAGCAATTACTGGCGCTGCGATTCCATCGGTGTCCTCAGATTTCGATTCCGAGCACCGGTTCAAAAGTTAGGAAAACCCACTCGTTCGTTCACTGAACGTACCCGAGCTAAACTTTGGAAAATGATTCTGAGCGCACCGGGCCTCGAAATCAGGTGCCGTCAGAAACTGCGTTCTTGTAAAATTTCCAAGAAAATTAAGAAAAAAAATTTCCTTGAATTTTACGGGTCTTTACATTACTCCCACCTCAGGGCTTTACGTCCCTGTAAAGATACATCAGAAACTAGGGAAACAAATGTGGGTACTGAGCACGCATCTGAGCCTCCCGCTCCCAAGTGCTCTCCTCGAGGTTCCCGTGCTGCCATCTGATGCGCACTAGAGGAATCGACCGTCCACGTAGGACCCGCTCCTGTCGATCCTCGATCTCCACCGGGATCTCCGCAAACGTCGCCTCATCATCAATGTCCAGCTCCCCATGGTCAATAATATGCATCGGGTCGTGCACGTATCTCCTCAGCTGGGATACGTGGAAGACGTCGTGCACCCGGTGCAACTGAGGTGGTAGAGCCAGGCGATAAGCCACCTCACCAATCCTGCTGAGGACCTGGAATGGTCCGATGAAGCGCAGAGATAACTTGCTGCCCCGGCCAAATCTCCGTAATCCACGTCGAGATGAGACCCGCAAGAAGACGTGGTCGCCATCCTCAAACTCCAGTGGCCTCCACCTCCTGTCAGCATAAGACTTCTGCCGGCTCTGAGCTGTCCTCATCCGCTCCTGGATGACCTGGACCTTCTCTGTCGTGGCCTGGACCATCTCTGGTCCCACAAGTGCTGACTCCCCAGGGTCTGTCCAGCACAAAGGTGATCTGTAAGGTCGGCCGTACAACACCTCGTATGGTGCCATCCCGATGGTGGAGTGGTAGCTGTTGTTGTACGCAAACTCCACCAAGGGTAGGTGACCCTCCCAGCTGCGACCAAAGTCGAGGACACATGCACGGAGCATGTCCTCGAGAGTCTGAATGGTCCTCTCCGTCTGACCATCCGTCTGAGGTTGAAAGGCGGTGCTCAGACGTAGCTGCGTCCCAAATGCCTCCTGCAACCCCTTCCAAAGCCGAGAAGTAAAGCGAGCATCTCGATCAGAGACGATAGATGATGACACACCATGAAGCCGTACAATATCCTGAACGTAGAGACGTCCCAAGCTCTCCACTGAGCCCTGCTCTCTGATGGGTAAGAAGTGGGCCGACTTGGTGAGTCGGTCGATAATCACCCAAATGGAGTCATGACATTTGGAAGTGCGTGGAAGTCCAGTCATGAAGTCCATAGATATCCCATCCCACTTCCACTCCGGGACCTCCAAGGGCCGTACCAAGCCTGCTGGTACCTGGTGCTCTGCCTTCACCTGCTGGCAGGTGAGGCATCGAAAAACGAACTCTGCCACAACCTTCTTCATACCCGGCCACCAGTGCTGTTGTCTGAGATCTTGGTACATCTTCGCCACTCCAGGATGTACCGCCAAAGGGGAAGTGTGAAACTCTCTCAGCACCTCCTCCTGTAAAGCAGGTGGTACCATGGTACGTCCTCTGAAAAGGACATCGTGCTCTCCTCCCATGGAGAATCCATCAGGTGTCTGTCCTGAGGATATCTGCGCACGCCGTGTCTCACAGTCAGCGTCCCCACGCTGTGCCTCTCTGACCCGCTGCAGTAGTGGAGGAGTGACTGTGAGTGGCTGAAGAAAGGCTGCTCCATCTCTATCCACGAAGGATATCTGCAAAGAGGATAGCTGCTCTGTCGCCTCCCCAAGTAGCTGAATTCCCGTCCTCCTGCTGAGGGCATCGGCTACTACGTTCCCCTTTCCAGGAGTATAGACTATCTCAAAGTCATAGTCCTGGAGGAACTCGAGCCATCGCCGCTGTCTCAGGTTCAGGTCCTTCTGCGAGAAGATGTACCTGAGACTCTGATAGTCAGAATAGACTATAAAGTGCTCGCCCATCAGATAGTGTCGCCACATCTTCAGAGCAAAGACCACTGCTGCTAACTCCAGGTCATGGGTAGCGTAGTTCTGCTCATGCTGCCTCAACTGACGTGATCCGTAGGCAATCACTGCCCGCTCCTGCATCAGGACACATCCGAGTCCGGTCCCTGATGTATCGCAGTAAACTACGTACCCTACTCCCTCCTCCGACAACCTCAAGATAGGCGCGCTGGTCAATCTCTGTCTCATCTCCTGGAAGCTCTGCTGACATCTGTCTGACCACACGAAGGGTTTTCCCTTCTTCGTCAAAGCTGAGAGTGGTGCCGCAACTCTGGAAATGTCTGGCACGAACCTCTGGTAGTACCCAGCTAGACCCAAGAAACTCCGCACCTTCGTCACGCTCTTGGGTGGCTCCCAAGCTAGCACTGCCTCGATCTTCGTAGGATCCACCGCAACTCCCGCCTCAGAGATGACGTGTCCCAAGAAGTGGACCTCACGTAAACAGAACTGACACTTCGAGAGCTTGCCATAAAGCTGGTGCTCTCGGAGTGTGTCTAGTATAACCCGCAAGTGGTAGGCGTGCTCCTCCTCAGTGGTCGAGTATATCAAAATGTCGTCGATGAAGACCACGACAAATCGATCGAGGTATGACTGAAAGATCCTGTTCATGAGGCCCATGAACACTGCTGGAGCATTGGTCATGCCGAAGGGCATAACCAAGAACTCATAGTGGCCATACCGACATCTGAAGGTCGTCTTCTGCACGTCCTCATCCCGAACTCTGAGCTGATGATAGCTTGACCTGAGGTATATCTTTGAGAACCACCGTGCTCCCTTGAGCTGATCGAAGAGGTCATCAATCCTCGGTAGCGGATACTTGTTCCTCACGGTCACCTGGTTCAGGCGACGATAGTCGACACACAGTCGCAAGCTCCCGTCCGCCTTCTTGGCGCACAATATCGGGGAAGCCCAGGGTGAAACACTGGGTCAGATGAATCCCTTGCCCTGCAAGTCCTCCAACTGTACCCGTAGCTCTCGAAGCTCAGCGGGGGCCATCCGATATGCTGGAGTGGATATCGGGGTTGTCCCGAGGTACAGGTCAATATAGAAGTCTACCTCTCTGCGTGGAGGTAGCCCTGAGACGTCATCGGGGAAAACGTCCGCATACTGATCCACCACTGCAGGAAAACCAGGACCCCGCACGTCAACTGCTCCTAGGATGAGGCTAGCCAACTGATGAGTGATGGACTGTCCTCTCCTCTGCGTGAGTCCATCCTGTGCTGCAAAGGCTCCCTTCTCACCGGTGAAGGTGAACCTGCTCCCGTCGGTGCGTATACACCGCACCTTGTGCCTAATACAGTCAATCTGAGCATGGATTGTAGATAACCAATCCATGCCCAAGATGACATTGTAAGGCCTCGACGCCGCTACAAGAAGATTCCAGCCGAAGCTCTCGCCTCCTAGAGTAAGCTCACACTGCCGGCACCAGTGCGTAATTGTCGAGTCTGCTCCCGTAAGAGTCTCTAGCCGTAAGGATCGAGCCAATGGCTCCGTCCGAATCTCCGAGCTCCGAACAAGGGCAGCGGCAATGAAAGAATGACTCACTCCTGTGTCTATAAGAACTGCAGCAAGAGTGGAATAGACACAGATAGTACCTCGAATCATCTCGGGCGCGTCGTGGTCGTAGGCCTCCGCTGCCTGGAGCTGTGCCTGTCTCTGCCAGCCAGCTCCCTGTGGTCGGGGTGGACCTCCTGGTGGTGGGGGTGGTAGAGCCTCAAAGCGTCGCCCACCACCTGCTGCTCGGATAGCTCCTCTGCCTCGTCCGCCTGCTCCCGGCGGACCTCCACGGTCAACCCTCTTCCTGTGCCTGGGTGGCCCCTCAACTGTCTGCTGCTCCTCGGTACGGCGGGTCGGGCAGTCACGAGCCATGTGGCCCTGCCCGCCGCATGCGTAGCACTGTCTGCCTCTCGAAAGACTGGCTCTGCGCTATGTGCCCCGCACCTCTGAGCCAGTCTCCTGAGGTCGTTTGCCTGAGGGTCTGGTCTGCCTGGACCCATGTGTCATCCGTCGACTGCCTGCTGCAGAAGAATCTGCTACGAGCCGCCCTGCGGTAGGTCTCGCTGCTGATGTAGGCTCAGCAAGGAAGCTCTCGATGAGAAGGGCTCGCTCCAGTACCCCTGCCTGTGTCGGAATGCTGAGAGAGATCCGCGATGCCCTGATCTCATGCCTCAGTCCCTGATCGAAGGTCCGGGCCCAGAAGAATGGGTCCCGTACCATGTCCGTCGAATAGCGCGAGAGATCGGTAAATCTCGCCGAGTACTGGGCGACCGACAAGCTGCCCTGCCGCAGCTGTAGAAGCTCTTGGATGCGCACCGCACAGAGGGTGGCTGGGATGAACTCCGAGCGGAAGAGGCTCTCAAAGTCCGTCCGGAGGAGTGATGCCTCGTCGTGCACCTGGAGCATCAAGCTCCACCATCTTCCTGCTGCCGCGTGTAGGAGACTCGCTGCAAGGATCACCATGAGGTCTGCTGGTGTCCTTACCAAACGGAAAACTCGTACAACTGCCTCCAGCCAATCCTCGACTGCCTGAGGGTCCGTCTCCTCACGAAACCTGGGCGGTCGCTGACACTGAAACTCATGCAGTGCAGTAAGGCGACGTGCACTGTCAGCGGCTGGGGCTGGTAGCATCGGTGGCTCGGCGGGTAGAGGTACCGTCGGTGCCTCTGCTGTCAAAGGGCCCTGTACCGAGACCTCATCACTCGGTGGGCTGTCATCCCGCACAACACTCGGAACCCTAGCTGGCTGCCATCGTGGGGCCATCCTAAAAAGAAACAGGTGCGCCACGGTCAAACAGTATACCTGGTGAGCTGACACAAAGTAATCACAAAGAAAACTTGAAACACACATGCAATCAATGTTTTCGTGCATTGAGTCGGAAATCAGAAGTCAGGGTCCTGGTGTACGGATACGTCAGCCGCCACACCAACACTGGACTCCCTGGAATGATAACCACACTCGATACCCTTAACACCATTGCTTCACATAGAAGAAAGATCAGAGTCCAGAGTTCTGTGGTAGAACCGAACTCCTCTGATACCAATTTGTCACGACCCGTCCTCAGGGCCCGTGCCGTGACTACCCCAAGCCCGCCTTCCATAGGCCAGGGGCTGGCGACTAGCACCAAGGCGTAATTCCCGATAAAAAAAGGGAAGACATTGCCTTTGTAAAGTAAAAAAACGCACAGAGTAAGCAAGCAGAAGTAAACACTAAGTAAAACTGGGTACAAAAGTAAGTGCGGAAAAGTAAGTGGGCCAGAATACAAACCCAAACTGAAAGTAAAGTACAACTGAAAAAGGGAGTACAACAACTGAAAAGTAAAGCCGCAACGTCGAGCTGTCCACTGGTAGTCCCACCTGAAGGGTGGGTGCAGATAGCCTCCACAGCTCCTCGGGCCAGCCGTCCGCTCCGTGTACGTCCCGCCCAGTGGTCCACCTCCAGGTACTGTCTCGCCCCACAAGCCTCAACACGATCAGTGCTGTCCGTCGTCTGCAACCAACACAATGTAGTGCGGGCATAGCCCCTGCAGGGGTGAGTATAAGCTACTCAGTAGGGACCCCGAGACCCCCTAAGGCCTCCCAGAATCCACAAAGGATAATCCACAAAGGAAAGATACAATCACGAAGTAACATCCGACACTACTTAGGTATATGCCCATACATATACCTAAGTCATCAATTCCAGTTCAACTCCGACATCCGAGCCCGAGTTCGATTACGTCCACACAGGATAGCACAACACAATCCCCACAGGAAAGAAAGTCAATCATATCAAAGATAATGATTGAAAGTCAAGATTCAGCTCACACAGGAATACTTCTTCGTAAGACGATAGATATGATCAGATGTAGTCACTGATTCATCTAAGTCGTCGGACCCACACAGGATCGATAGGTACTAACCCCCGCAATGACCCACAAAGGATCGATAGGTACTAACCCCCACAATGACCCACAAAGGATCGATAGGTACTAACCCCCGCAATGACCCACACAGGATCGGACCCACACAGGATCTGTAGGCGCTGACCCACACAGGACCACTGAGCGCTGACCCACATAGGATCTGACCCACACAGGATCGGTAGCACTGATCCACGTAGGATTGCTGAGTGCTGTAGTCGTCGCCGTCGAATCCACAGAGGATTCCCGTACAGTCTTCATCGTCGTCACAGTCGCAGCCAGCTCTAGGGTTCCCGCACACAGCAAGCTCGTTCATGAGGGTCCACTCCACGAGCCGAGGGGCTGATACATCCACTGACACGAAGTCCGGAGTTGATGTATCCAAAAGTTCCGTATCGTCAACAGAAACTCAATGTCTCAGACGACGCCTCAATCGGACGCCCGGTCTGAGAGTTATTGGCTTTTTCGTCCAAGGGGCCCGGTTGGTTTTTAAGTGAAAACCAACCTGACCGTACTCCAACTGCGTCCAAACCTCGAGCGGAGTAGGACAAAAGGTTCGTCTCACTAAGAGGAATCCAACAAAGTCGACGACACGTCAATCGGACGTCCGGAGCTCAAGTTATAAGCGTTTCCGCTCCGAGGGCCCGGTTGGTTTCGTGTACGAACCAACCCAGCCGAACCCAAAGTACTCTGAAACCTTGAGTGTAATATAAAAAAACGACCGTCTCGATCCAAGGATCGCTACGCAATTGACGGTGCGCCGATCGGAGGTCCGTAGCCCGAGTTATGGGCAACAAACCGAAACAGTCCGAAAATGGGGGGTCTGGGTCCGGTCCGACCCGACCCAACCCCCCCGGGTCGACCCGACCCGGGTCCGACCCGGCGGGGCGCGGACCGGCCCGGTGCGGCCGGTCCGGCCCGGGGCGGCTCGACGCTGGCCGAGCGGGTCGGCTTGGCGCTGGTCGAGCGGCCGCGCAAAGGGGGCACCGCCCCCCTGAATGAAACTGCAGCCCCCGCGTGGGGGCCGCTCTTTACCAACGGACGCGGCCTAGCGCCGCGTCCCCGCCTCCTCGGTCCCACGCGGTCGCAGGACTAGCAGCCTGCCGCGGCGGCGCGCCGGGCGCCGCCTCCGGCCGTCGGCGCCGCCGTGCCGGCGGGGTTTTCCGCGGACCACCGGACGCGCTCCGGTGGTCCGTTTTGCCTACCGTCTTCGCCAACGGTCCTCCCTGGACCAGATCTTCACTGCAAAGACCTCAAAATGCCCTTGCGGCCTGCTCCGTCGTCGCCCGCCGATCCGCACACCAAGAACGAAGAAACAGTGGGTTCAGACTTGTTCGTTGGTCCGTACCCACCGCGTTAGCGGTTTAAACGGCTTCCGAAAAATTTTAAACGCATGTCGAGGATATAAATCACATAGATTTAATTGAACCAAAACCCCTACCTCAAGCGTCGTCGAGCGAGGGTTCGTCGCTGAATTGCACGTCGCGGAAGAAGGCGTCGCGGAAGGGGGATCGTCGCGTCGCGGAGAAAGGATTCGTCGGCGTCGCGTCGTCGATCTCCGAGGATCCGACGTTCTTGTCGACCTTCGTCGGAGGTCGGCGTTCTTCACGTTCTTCGCGTTCTTCGCGTTTTTCGCATTCTTCGTCGAGGAGGAGTGCTTCACGGCTTGAGTGATTTCTCCCAAACCCTCTCGCACCACCAACCTCTAATAAAATAAGAGTTTGTCTTATTTTATTTCTCAAGCCAAGCGTTTTGAAAATAAAAAATGAAACAAACAATTAATTGAATTAATTGCAACGTTTAAACCACCCAATTAATAGAGACGTTTCATAAACAAATAAACGCAAGGGTTGACTTCCAATTAATGGGGGTGCGGTTGCGTTACCTTATTAAAGGAGGGGGTTTAGGAAGAAAAGAAACGGTGAGGCTCGTGTGGGTCCCACCTCACAATTATCCTACCTAGTGGGTAGGATATTGTGGGTCCCAATTCATCCACTTAGCTTAGGTTAAACAAAAAAATAAAATAAAATTGGTTGCACCACTTTTATTTTATTCCTTTACTTAAGCCCAAAATTTAAAAACCACACCCGAGCAAACGCAACTCCGGAAAAGGTGTTTCTAAGCAATTACCGGCGCTGTGATTCCATCGGTGTCCTCAGATTTCGATTCCGAGCACCGGTTCAAAAGTTAGGAAAACCTGCTCGTTCGTTCACTGAACGTACCCGAGCTAAACTTTGGAAAATGATTCCGGGCACACCGGGCCTCGGAATCAGGTGCCGTCAGAAACTGCGTTCTTGTAAAATTCCCAAGAAAATTAAGAAAAAAAATTTCCTTGAATTTTACGGGTCTTTACACGCATGATGTTAAATTCCAAGGTTGGGTCCTCATCACACGACCATAAAAGGTGATACACCCTATTATGTGGCACTGAACTACATGGGTTGTGATTCCTTTCACAAGGATACACAGGAAACCCATTATATGGGTTCGATCCCGACATCAAAACAACTTATGTGTCCCTAGATGATAGTAAACTCCAGAGTGCCTCACTATGTGGCTTAAAACCAACATCTTCCTAACGAATGGCCAATGGGTCTCTAATCCATCCATAAAAGGGTCCATTGATGAAGAACCTCAAATACATATAGATATCCCTATCAATGGAGAAACATGGAAACATACAGATTATTCTGAACCCATGCATGTTCATAATTGGTCATTACCTTAGGGTGATCCACATATACACACTTTGGAATGAACAAAGGATTCATGAACATATCTTAAATCTATAAGAGAGTCCTAGAATATGCAATAGTTCCCCCCAAAAGCGTGTGATGAGCTTGAATTTCCATCCTCTTGACCAATGTGAGTTCTTATCTATCGTTGTCCAAGTTACCCAACAAACGTTTTCATTTGGAAAGTAGGTCCATGAGTCATCATAGATATGAGAGTAATTGAGAGTTTCTGACTCCACGAACAAAACACGTCGTAGAGCATTCAAAATTAGTAAACCCAACATAAATGATTGTAAAAAACTTAACCCCTTGCAATCAATCGTCAGACGCCAGCCTTTCATCATAAATAATAGTGATTCAAGTGGATTTTATACAACATATTCTTGGGACCTAGACATCAAAAACAACTTAAAATAATTCATATTGCAAAAGTAGATTTTATGTAGATCCAGAGTATTTAAAAAATTACAAAAAATTAAAAACAATAAATAAATTACATTCATGATTTTGTCATGGATTCTCTCTTTGTAGAAAACAAAATTCTCAAATCCATCTAAAAAAAGAAAAAACAACATAATCAAGAAAGTATTGTAGAATTGTTTTCCTATTTAACCTTCTGTAGATTTTCTTCAGTTGTGTGAAAAATTTAGAACAAAATTCATATAAATAACTAATCAGATACAACAAAGATGAAGGATGCATACAATTATTGGAGGAGCTTAAGGTGGGATGATGTATAGCTTCTTCAGGTGTCTCAGTCTCAGGAAAATCTAGCCTAGCTTTTACAAGGGGTATGATGGGTTGTGGGTCATCTGTAATTAGATCCAAAAAAAGGGGTTGTGATTGATTTTTATGAGTTGATGGATGGAACCGTTCTTTCAACAAATAAGACATAAGATAATGATTAGGTGTTTCTTTTTGAGGTAGAGTATTATAAAGCACTACCAGTTAGGGTTTTGTATCAGAGACCTCAATATACAAGTTCAAATAAATTTCCATTTAGATTTGAAAACCTGGAAGCTCGAACATACCTCCGAAGGCAGTTTTATTCTTATTTGGGGATCAAAAGGTGTGAGGTCCTCGACGCTGGTGGGCTCATTGTGTCTCATTGTGTTCTGTGTTTACGTCATTCCTTGTAGTTGTAATGGGTCGGAAGCTCCATAAGGGACTACCATGACACGCCATTGGCAAGGTGGATATGAAGAGCCAGATAAAAGGGTGTGAGAAGAAGTGGGCGGAGTGTGAGAGAGATCCCGTAGGATTTGGAGTTTGGAGAGAGAGAGAGAGAGAGATCCCGTAGGATTCAGACGTATGAAGGGAGGGAGCTAAGTTGAGGGGGGCATCAGACATAGGACGGCTAGGGTTTTATGGTGGGTGACCTTCTCCCACTGGCTTTTATGCCGCGTGAAAAGGGTGTGAAAAGAGGAGGGTGGAGAGTGGGAGATGGGTGGGCCTCGAATACATCTGTATGGATGGGCCACAAATACCTCGGTATGGCTGGGCCACATATATCTTAAAAGATAAAACAAAAATAAATAAACCCCTTCCAGGATTCAGGGGAGAGGAAGGGAGGGGAGCGGAGGGGCATCATGCACAGTCATCGTAGCGGGGCGCTAGGGTTTTGTGGTGTGTGAGCATCCTTCCATCGCCTTTTAAGCTATGTGAAAGAGATGGATATGAGATGGAAATCATACAACAAAATTATATTAGAAAAAATATAATTAAATAATTTGTGTGATGTAAAAACTAGTATGATCCCTATGTTTTTACAAGATTCAATGACTATTATGATATAATAATGGATGCGAATTGATTTATAAAAAATGTATACTTTTTCATAATATTCATTAAGAACCAAGTTAGAATGAAAAATTATATTTGGTGTCAATTAAAATATATAATAGTTGAAGGAAAACATGTAAATATAAATACATGTATTTTTGTGGGCAGATGTATGTGTGTGTATTTTTATTTTGTTCTTATATAAAAATAAATTCAATTGAAAAGTACTCAAAATAAAACTATATTTATAAACAATATAAAAAATGCACCATGATTCAAAAAACAAAAAGTATGGTTTTAATGGATTTTTTTCCATTGTAACACACCGGTCCATTCATATAACTCATTAAATACAACAAAATGGGAACCAGATAGAGCAAGGGTGCCAAAACCCGATTTATTGAAAAGGGGGTGGGGATGAGGTTGGATGGTGTGAAAGAGAAGAAATGATACATGGGGGGTGATATTGGATTACAATAACTACTCATGCGCTTAACAAACATCACTTATGAGGAAAACTTGATGGTATAAATAGAGACAAAAGATTTGGTTGAAGGATTCTTGTAGCCAGGACCGGACCAGACAACTTTGTTGCTCGAGACAAATTATAAAAATCTTTACCTTTAAATATGGGTGCTTATAGGATTAGACCAGAGCAAACCAGATCAAAACCCACACTTTGAAGACTTAAAATTATAAACCCATTTAAACCCACATTACATGCGGGATTTAAAAAATATGTTCAGTCCACATGAGGACCAATCCATATGCTAGTCCTCATAATATGAAAATGTAAAAAAAAAACAATATGAAGATATATATGTTTAAAAATGAAACATTATTCGTTGAAAAAGTACTAAAAAATAATTTCAAATAAGGATTTAAATCGTATAAAAACTGCATTCTTCTATATATATAAACTCAATTTAAACATGGTCAGACAACACTTTTTTACTAAAGGAAAAAAAACTCTATGCTTTTTAACCCTTTAAAACACTTCAAAACCAATCAAAATAAATTAAAGTTTGTAAAAACTAATATGTTTATCCTTTGAAAAATAGCATGAAAAGTAGTTTGAAAAGAAAATAAATCATTCAAAATCAATACAAGATTAAATATACAATGTCAACTTAAAGAAATGTCAAACAATGATTTAAATAATTAAATTTTTCTTGATTTCAATTGTGAAAAGTTCTAAACATAACCAAATAGTGTCATATAAAAAATAAAAACTACACCATTTCTACCCATGAAAAATAATATAACTAAAACTCTCTGTGGTCACAGATGTAATCAAATTATTTTAAATGTTTATTAAAAAAAATCTTAATTAAAATGCATCCATTGTAATCCCCGAAGGCAACATTTTGACGACTATCCAGGAATGAAACAAATACTAAAACATGAAGAGGATCACTAAGGAGAAAAAACACAGGAGGACGGTGTACAAAACAACAAAATATTCATCCTATAAAACATGAAAAGTCTCCCAAAAGTATCTACTAATAAACCCCCAAAGTCTTCCATAAAAGACCACAACATAATGTAGTTGAGCCAAACAGATCTACCAACCCAAAGATTTACTACCCAAGTGTGAAAGGATAATAACACTTATAGCCAATCGTTCAATTTTCTTATTTGTTATTCCCTTGCTTTCCATATACATCTTTCCAATGAAGTAGGTCAATAAAATGAAAATTTTAATCAAGCCTTCAATTGTTCTTTCAGTGCTGTAGATTGGTCTTTCCATAACATTTTGGTAGAAAATTCATTCAAGATGGATTTACAAAATAAAGGCTCCTGCAGGATAGTGGATACAAAAAATTTTTAAAAATAAAAATTACAAGATATCAAATTTGTAAATATATCTTTTGTTCCAAGTAAATTGAAAGATATCAAAATTTTAAATATAACCTTTGTTCCAAGTTACCTTTTAACAGAATATAACATTATACTACATTCAGTTCACGACACAACAAAAAAACAATAAACATAAATTAATGAAATCAATTGAAAGTAAATGTACATGTTAAATTGGTTCCTCCAACACCCACACATGCATCCCACCCCACCCCACACCCATGTAAGCTTGGCCCACATTGGACCATGCTCTAAACTGTCTTAACTTTTACCTTCGCTGTGCCCAATATCGAAAAACCTCACAGGCCGCAGGCCCATTTAAAATTATTAACCATGAAAACAATCGACTATAATTGTATTGTGAAATAGAGATAGTAATGTTTTACAAAAAGAATTTAAAAAGCAATATAATTACAACTAGTAAAATTTAGAGTAAAAGAATTGCCGAAGAAGATAAAAAACACAATTACAGGAAGAATAGCTGGAATGTACAAGGGTACATCCCATCTGGTAAAAAATTTCTATATATTAATAAAACATCAACTTCAATGTTAAAAAAGGGAAACTGATAGAAGGGGGAAAAGAACACAATAAACCTCAATAATCAGCGCAGATACTTCATCCTTCATTTTTTGGAATGTAAAAACCAAAGCATATTTAGAAGCATCATGTTTAGCTGCTTTGATGTGAGCATATGTATTAAGAGATGTATATAACACCCCATCAACTTCCACGCTGGCCTGAAACCATGTAGAATGTCTTGATCCCTCATTTATTGCATGATATTTTGGGATTTACATTGATTTCATCTGAGTGTAGCGATTCAAGTGGATTTTATATAATATATGCTTGGGACCTTGACATAAAAAACAATTTAAAATAATTCATATCAAAAAAGTAGATTTTATATAGAACTTGAGATTTTGAAATATTACAAAAAATCAAAAATAATAAATAAATTACAATCATGATTTTATCATGGATTATCTCCTGTGGAAAACAAAATTCTCAAATCCATCAAAAAAAAAAGAAAAAAACACAATCAAGAAGGTATTGTAAAATTGTTTTACTATTTAACCTTCTTTAGCTTTTCTTCAGTTGTGAGAAAAAATTAGAACAAAATTTATATAAATAACTAATCAGATACCACAAAGATGAAGGATGCGTACAATTATTAGAGGAGCTTAAGGTGGTATGATGTACTAATTCTTAAGGTGTCTTGGTCTCAGGAAAATATGGTCTAGCTTTTACAATGGGTATGTTGGGATGTGGGTCATCTCTAATTAGTTCCACAAAAATGGGCTGTGATGGCTTTTTATGGTGTTTTTTTATAAATGGGTTTTTTGAAAAACAAATATCCAAAAGGGATAGGGTTACAAGTATTTTTAAAAATGGGTCTAGGGATGTGTGAACCCCGTTCATGCATCACCAATCCTGGGAGGATGCGTGAACGGGGTTCACGCATCATAAGCGTGTTGAAAGATGCGTGAACCCCGTTCACACATCCTTCACGAAGTTGATAAAGGATGCGTGAATGAGGTTCACACATCCTACATAAACTTTTTTTTACATTTTTTTAAAAAAACATTTTTATTTTTTTGTTTTGTTTATATATATATATATATATACATAAACAAAACATAAATTTTCAGCAGAATTTATCTGTTATTTAATATCCAACAGTACTGTCATTACAACAGTCTGGATTCTGACAAAAACCCTCACCCAGAGATCCCTTTTATAAGAGAGCAAGTCCAAGAAATCATTCTGCATTTTCGATGTGAGATTTAGGTTCTCTCTTTCCTTCCAGAACATTCTGCATTTCCGATGTGATATTCTGTTTCAAGTACGTGTCTTTGAAAGATTATAAAATACAAACTATAAGACCAATATAAATGAAACTTAAAACATTAATTAAACATATAAGATATAGTTGAAAATAAAAAAAACTTTCGTAAAAAGGGTTGATGAATAATAATTTATAAGCTTTCAAAACCACCAACTTGAAACTTAAAAACGTTTCAAGTACGTGTCGTTGAAAGACTATAAAATACAAACTATAATACCAATATGAATGAAACTTAAAATATGGATTAAACATATAAGAAATAGTTGAAAATAAAAATAATTTTGTAAAAAATATTGATGAAAAATAATTTATAAGCTTTCAAATCCACCAACTTGAAACTTAAAAACGTTTAATGTATGTGGCTTTGAAAGCCAATAAAATAAAAATTATAAGACCAATATAAATGAAAATTAAAACATGGATTAAATATATAAGAAATAGTTAATAATTAATTAGTTAATTAGTAATATAATTATTAATTATATAATTATTATTTAATTAGTAATATCAATATTAATTATATAATAATTAATTAGTAATACAATTAATAATTATATAATAATTAATTAGTAATATAATAATTAATTATATAATAATTAATTAGGTAATCAGTAATATGATTATTAATTATATAATAATTAATTAGTTAATTTGTAATATAATTATTAATTATATAATAAATAAGTATTTAATTAGTAATATAATTATTAATTATATAATAATTCATTAGTTAATTAGTAAATTATTAATATAATAAATAGTTATAATTATTCATTATAATTATTAGTTATTAATTATTAATAATTAATTATATAATAATTAATTTGTTAATTTGTAATATAATTATTATTTATAAAATAATTAATTAGTAATATAATTTTTAATTATAATTGTAACTATTAATTATATAATTAATAATTATATTACTAATTAACTAATTAATTATTATATAATTAATATTTAATAGTTATAATTAATAATTATATTACTAATTAAATAACTAACTATTATATAATTATTTTTTAATAATAAATAATTATATTGGTAATTAACTAATTAATTATTATATAATTAATAATTACTATTTATAATTAATAATTACTAATTATAATTAATAATTATAATACTAATTATAATTAATAATAATATTAATAATTGTAATTAATAATTATATTACTTATTAACTAATTATTTATCATATAATTAATAATTATATTACCAATTAACCAATTAATTATTATATAATTAATAATTAATAATTAAAAATTAAAAATTATAATGAATAATTATATTACTAATTAACTAATTAATTATTGTATAATTAATAATTAATAATTATAATTAGTAATTATATTAATAATTATAATTAAAAATTATATTACTTATTAACCAATTAATCAGTATATAATTAATAATTACTAATTATAATTAATAATTATTTTATTAATTAATTATTGTATAATTAATACTTATATCACTAATTAACTAATTAATTATTATATAATTTTATTACTAATTAACTGATTAATTATTGTATATTAGTAATTAATAATTATATTACTAATTAACTAATTAATTCTTATATAATTAATAATTACTAATTATAATTAATAATCATACTACTAATTATAATTAATAATGATATTACTACTTAACTAATTAATTATTATATAATTAATAATTATATTAGTAATTAACTATTTAATTATTATATAATTAATAATTAATAATTAATAATTAATAATTAATAATTATAATGAATAATTATAATTACTAATTATATTACTAATTAATTAATTAATTATTTTATAATTAATAATTATATTACAAATTAACTAATTAATTATTATGTAATAAATAATAAATAATTATAATTAAAAAATATATTACTAATTAACTGATTAATTGTTATATAATAAATAATAAATAATTATAATAAACAATTATATTATTAATTAATTAATTAATTATTATATAATTAATAATTATAATTAATAATTATATTACTAATTAACTAAGTAATTCTCAATTAATAATTATATTACTTATTAACTAATTAATTATTATATAATTATATTACTAATTAACTAATTAATTATTGTATATTAGTAATTAATAATTAATAATTATATTAATTATTAACTAATTAATAATCAGATTACTAATTTACTAATTAATTATTAACTATTTTTTATATGTTTAATCCAGGTTTTAATTTTCATTTATATTGGTTTTATAGTTTGTATTTTATAGGCTTTCCAAGCCACGTAAACGTTTTTAAGTTTCAAGTTGTTGGGTTTGAAAGCTTATAAATTATTTTTCATTAACATTTTTTACGAAATTCTTTTCATTTTCATATATTTCTAATATTTTTAATCTCTATTTTAAGTTTTATTCACACTGGTCTTATAGTTTGTATTTTGTATTCTTTCAAAGACACGTACTTGAAACATTTTTAAGTTTTAAGTTGGTGGTTTTGAAAGCTTATAAATTATTATTCACCAACATTTTTTACAAAATTATTTTTATTTTCAACTATTTCTTGTATGTTTAATCCATAGTTTAAGTTTCATTTATATTGGCCTTATAGTTTGTATTTTATAGTCTTTTAAAGTTACGTACTTGAAACATTTTTAAGTTTTAAGTTGATGGTTTTGAAAGATTATAAATTATTATTAATCAACATTTTTTTACAAAATTATTTTTATATGTTTAATTCATTTTTTAAGTTTCATTTATGTTGGTCTTATAGTTTGTATTTTATAGTCTTTCAAAGTCATGTACTTGAAACAGAATCCCACATCAGAAATGCAGAATGATTTTTAGGGCAAGCCCTCTTATAAAAAAGAGCCATGGGTGAGGGTTTCTGTTAGAATTCAGACTGTTGTAATGACGGTACTGCTGGATATTAAATAGCAGATAAATTTTGCTGAATGTTTTTTGTAATATATATATATATATATATATATAAACAAAACAAAAACAAAAATAAAAATTTTAAAAATACAAAAAAAATTAAAAAAATCAAATCTTTCTGTAGGATGCGTGAACGAGGTTCACACATCCTTCATAAAGTTTACAAAGGATGCGTGAACCTCACTCATGCTTCCTAGCAAGGGAAAATGCATGAACGGGGTTCACACATCTTTTATCACGTTTGCGAAAGATGCGTGAACCTCGTTCACGCATCTTTCCACGCTGAAGATGCGTGAACGGGGTTCACGCATCTCCGAACCCATTTTTAAAAATAGTTGAAACCCTATCCCTTTTCTATATTTTTTATTTCAAAAACCCATTTAAAAAACTCCCTTTTATGAGTTGATGGTTGGACCTGTTCTCTCAATAGATAAGACATTATAGAATGATTAGGTGTTTCTTTTCGAGGTATAGTACTACAAAGCATTATCGATGAGAATTTTTTATTAGAGAGCACACTATACAAGTTCAAAGTAATTTCCATTTAGATTTGAAAACCTGGAAGCTCAACAATACCTCCAAATTCAGTTTTCTCCTTCTTTGGGGACCAAAAGGAGTAAGGTCCTTGACGCTGGTGAGCTCATTGGGTGTCTCGTTGTGTTTTGTGTTCGCACTGTTGCCTTGTAGTTATAATGGGTTGGAAGCTCCAGAAGAGACTTCCATGCCACGACCATAGAAAGTTGGATATGAAGAGCTACATAAAACGATGTGAAAAGAGGAGGGTAGAGAGTGAGAGTGATCCCACAGGATTTGAATGCCAGAGAGAGAGAGAGATCCTATAGAATTTAGATGTGGGGAGGAAGGGGAGATGAGCTGAGGGGTGTCAGACATAGGGAAGATAGGGTCTTGTGGTGGGTGACCTTCTCCCACTAGCTTTTAAGTAGCGTGAAAATGGTTTTTTTATTTATAGCTTTAATTTTTTTATAGAAAAGGGATACCGTTTTATTTTTTTTTAAAAATGGGTCTCCAGATGCGTGAACCCCGTTTACGCATCTTCGGTATAGAGAGATGCGTGAACGAGGTTCACGCATCCGGCCGAGAAAATCTATAAAAGGGGGTCCTCCCCGCCAAATTTATTCTTATCCTCTGGATTTTGCTGCGAAGCCCTGCAGAATTTATTTCTCAAGAAATTTTTGCTGCTTTTAAGAAGGTACAATTTCTATTTAAATTTTCAATTGTTTAATTGTGTTTATTTATTTCATTTGTATGCTTTATTTATTTGATTTGTGATATGTAGAAATTAGTATTTGTGTGTATGGTTTATTTATTTCATATGTATTGATGTGTAAATTAGTGACTTTTTATGATTTAATTTATGAATGATGTATTTTTTGTATGAATTCGTATTGAATGTTTAGAAAAATTAATTTTGTCATGTCTAAAATGTTGTGCGAATTCATATTGAATGTTTATGAAAATTAAGTATGTTATAAAAATTGTTATTTTGAAAGTAATATTAATTTAAATTATAACATTTTATACACTAGTAATATAATTTGTGAATAATATATTAGTTATATGTATCATATTTAAATTTATTAAAAAATATATAGAATTTTTTTTGTTAATGGTATAAAAACAGTTTTGTATAAATAATTTTTTTAAATTATATTAGTTATAATTAAATTTATTAAATATAAAAGAGATGTAGATATTTAATATGTATTTCATCTAGTAATAGATATAATAAGTATACCAAAAAAACATGGTAATTTGTGTGAGGATTGATCTTGAGATGACCGACCGATGCATAATTGAAATTGCATGTCTTGTTTTGTGAATGTGGTTATTTAATTTTTAATAATTGCATTTATTTTTCTGTATTGATGACATATGATTCATCTTGGACTAAGTATGTAAGGACTTACATGTCCGTTTAAAAAAATTTATGTATTTCATACCCCTAGACCCTCTCATATGCATGTGAGTAAATTTATAATTAAAAGGCAATCAATAAGAGACGTCCTCGAAGAGGCGTCCCTAGAGAGGTTTACCCAAAGAGGCATTCGAGAACAAGCGTTCGACATGAGGCGTTGCTGTTTGAAAGGAGACTGACGGTTGCTGAAATATTTGATAATAGAGACTCCATGAGTCTACCCATAGGTTTTGGTTATTTTATCAAATAATGATAAACTAATCGTAAGTCTCAAGATCAAGTCATGATTATTTATTCATAAGTAATTAAAATATATAACATTATATTAAATAATGTAAAATATTGATATAGTATAGAATATTTTATTAATTATTTTTTATAGGTAATAATGTATGCGCAAATATATTGCAATGGTGAGACCATTTATACGGAGCAGGGATTTAGCTATAGCGTACCACCTGTCAGAGTGGTAAATCTTCATGGTTGTATGACATTGGATGCAATTCACAATAAGATTTATAATCAGTTAAAATTGAGGGTTGATCAATCCGTTTCTTCAATCACATAATGATTTCTACAACATCCTGAACGTTTCTGGAACACCGAGTACCCTTTGGTCGATGATGATGATTGGATGAATGCATCTTCCTTATTTAGACAGCAGTGTGCTAATGGTTTTATGGAGTTGTATGTGGTGATTTCTGATATAGATGTGGTGTAACTAACTACTAAAGAACCATGTTTTGTGAGCTCTGTAGAAGTTGTTCCTTTACATCAGTCTTTTGCATTGCCTCCTTCTCATATGACTCCAGTAATAGAAGAAAATTATGAAGAAGATGATCAAAATTTGGAAGGAAATGCAAATGACATCCCTTTGTGTGCTAATATAGTGAATGAAAGTTTATTCGAGGAAGAAGAATCTAGGGAGCCATCATGAGATGATGTGGGTGAGGGTGATGTGGGGAATGAACCTTCTGAGGTTCCTTTGAGAGATGTGGGTGAGGGTGATGTGGGCAATGAACCTTCTGAGGTTCCATTGAGAGACAGACATCCACGACATCCACCGGTTAGTGGTAACCATCCTTCAATATTTAGTTCCTTAGTTAAAGGAATGTCTCTTGAACAACATTTTGATTGGGATGTCATTACACCGACTTCTTAATTCTCTGGCATTATAGGGAATAGGTCTGCATCAAATGATAACGCTATCTATGTCGGGAAGGAGTTTGAAAGTAAATTGGCCATAAAAAATGTGATAAAGTAATACCACATTGAGCGACATTTCACATTTATGGTTGATGAGTCAAAGAAGACAGAATATATCATTCGTTGTGAAAAATATGGGCCATAATGTAAATTTCGATGAAGGGAAATATTTGATATTTTTTTTTCATCTTGGAGGATAACCAAATTAGAAGGGCCACACACTTGTGTGCATTCAATCTTGTCACATGATCACTCTTCCCTTGATTCAAAGTTTATATCAAATGTTATTTGTGAGATGATACGAACATGTCAAGATGTTCCCATTTCCCTTGTTAAGTAAATAATTCAACAGTTGTATAACTATAAGATATCATATACCAAAGCATGAAATGCAAAACAGAAGGCAATTGTAAAAGTGTATGGTGATTGGGATGAATCTTAAGCTATGTTTCCACAACTTAAGGAATTGTTGTCTCTCAACAATCAGATTGTTTATCAGTTGGACACTGTTGAGTATGTATCCCCCAATCACTGAGTTGATCGAACAAAGGTGAAGTTCAATTGGGTTTTTTGGGCATTCAGGCCATGCATTGTTGCCTTTCCCTATTGTAAAAAATTTATTCAAGTCAATGGAACTTTCCTATATGGAAAGTATACAATTGTTCTACTCATTTCTACCACACAGGATGGTAATCGTGCTCCTCTTCCACTTTCTTTTTATATTGTTGAAAAGGATAATTTTGAATGTTGGAGCTGGTTTTTGGCATGTGTACGTGTTCATGTCACACAAAACCATGGCGTGTGTCTGATATCTGATCGCCATCGAGTGATTATAGAGGCCATGGTTAGTGATGGGGTTTCATAGACTGAGCCGAATGCTTATCATCTTTATTGTATTAGACATATTGCAAGTAATGTGCATAAGAATTTCAGAGATGATGCCATAAAGAAGGCGATCCTCAAGTTGGGTATGTTTTTCTAAACTTACTTTTTTTAAACAAAATTTATTATCCATTTTAATACATTCTTCTCTTATGGTTTCAGCGTATGAGCCCCAATAATAAAGGTTAGATTGACGCCTTGAAGAGATCTGAACTTCTAATGAATATGTGTATGAATATATGATGCAGATTTCGAAGAAAAAATGGTCATTAGCATATGATGGTGGCAGAAGATATGACCATATGACCACTAATATAGTGGAGTGTATAAATGGGGTCCTCAAGGGTGTGCGCAAGCTCCCAATCATAGGGTTGGTGCAAGAGAAATTTTATAGATGTGTTCACTACTTTGTTGACCGGTCCCAAAAGGCCTTTCAGAGGATGGAAAACAGAATGCGTTCTACACATCATTTCCAAAGTGATATTGATCTGATACTAAATGAGGATTCAAGATGGAATGTTCTAGGCTTTGACAGGGAAAAGAAGAGCTTTCAGGTAAGACTATGCTACGATCGAGCTACATGCACTAGTGGTCGAGTGTTTGTAGTGATGTTAGATAACAAATACTGTGATTGCAACAACTTTCAGGCATTTAGATATCCATGTGCACATGTTATCGTAGCTTTTTCTTCAGTAAATATATCATGGGAGCCGTATGTTGACCCAATGTATCACATGATCACTTTGGTTAACTATTATAGTGCAGATTGGATGCCTGTTGGTGACTTTCATTCTATCTCATTGCCTGCTGATCAGCTGACCATCATCCCTGATATTTCCAGGTTTCATAATTTGGTTTTGTTTTCATTTATGATTTTTTCAATGTCTGTCGTTTTTTAAATTATTGGCTTCATACTACTAGGTTATGACCCCGAGGAAGACCAAAATCAAGTCGAATCAGAAATGAAATGGATTGGCCTTGGCAACGAGGAGGGAGAATATGATGCAGTATTTGTCACGCAGAAGGACATACTCATAAGAGATGTCCCCAAGTGGTAGCACTGAGATCCATACATCTTCATCCATGACCGAGTTCGTGTATTGTATCACGAATATGTATATTTTGTTTTGTATGTGGAAGTTTTAGTATTGAATCCTTTTATTTTTGACTTGCTCCATTTCTAACATGTTTCAATTTTGGTTTGTCTTGTTTTTTGATTCTCTAATAAAGAATTTTGTGATACTCAAACTATTCAAAAAAACGACAACATAGAATGAAAATGAATATATCATGCTTCCACATGTAACAAATACAGTAATCCACACACAAAAAATCAAGTATAAATCCAAAATATTAACACAATCATTTTTCATTTGATTGTTCTATATTTATTTAAATAAAAGTTTCTAATTCTTATTGAACTTCTCATACCACATGCACCAATGCATACTGCCTTGAGATTATATGAGAAAAACAACATATCACTAATACTATCCATAGGATTACCATCCCTATGCATTCAAGTATCTTATGGCCCACACAAAAGAACTAGCTCATGGAAGCCCACATGCAATGCTTAGAACACCTCTATAGGTTTTAATTAATGAAGACCTCATAAATAATAAATCTAAAAATTGGGTAATAGGGTCCTTTATTTATTGAGGGGATCGTTCAAGTAATAAAAACACTAATCCACACACAACAAATCAAGTATAAATCAAAAATATTAACACAATCATTTTTCATTTGATTATTCTAGATTTATTTAAATAACAGTTGATTTTTTATTGAATTCACTATAATAAAGTAACGATGATATCATTTGTGCAGATGGAAGATTTTCTGTTGCTCACATCTTAGGCTACTCATGTATCATGACTGCTTTTAGAGGGACATCCAGTGCCTCCATTTAGTGTATGCAGATCTCACCATTTCCATCATACCGCACCACCTCTCGCTATCATCCCTCATCTTCGTTGTGCTGGACTCTATGGCGTAGCGATGTGCGACTTCACCTTTCTCGATCATCAACTCATTTCTATGCTTGTAGAGAGATGAAGGCCAGAGTCACATACATTCCATTTTAGAGAGGGGATATGACTATTACCCTGCAAGATGTGGTTATTATGTTGGGCCTCCCCATTGATGGTACGACTATGACTGGCCGAGTTGGAGCAGATTTTCCGGAGCTTGTTCATAGACTACTGGGCATAGAGGTCCTTGATGATGGCAGGACCATCGTTGGTGGTAGATTACACATGCCTTGGTTAGACCAGTACTTCACACAGTTAGCATAGGATGATGATGAGATCACCGTACTGCGACTTGCACATGCATATATTTTGAGGCCGATCGGTGGCCCGCTTATTGTTGACCACTCCAATAATTTTGTATATTTGATGTATTTATATTTTTTGGAGGATTTGGAAGAGGCATGCCGGTATAGCTGGGGGTCTAATTGTCTAGAATATACATACAAGGTGCTATGTAGCGCATGTCGCATCGATAAGATTCATATCATGGGATGCATGGTTCTTCTACAGATGTGGGTATGGGAGCACATCCCTCATTTAGTTCCATATGCTTGTGTTCCATTACCAGTAGATATTGTAACAGAGGCTCCGCGTGGACGTTGGTATGTTATTCATTCCTCATACTGTCTAACTTAATTGTATAACTTTCTATTATAAAATGTAAATATAACTATATTATCTACAGGTGTAGTCAGGCACATCGACATTCAGATTCCCCCAAACATGACGTCCACACCTACAGACTTATGGTGGACAACATTCGACCACACGATGTAAGTGATTATTATTTATATTGTTAAATCTTTATTCTTTACTATACATGTATTCATTTATTAATTGATTATTTATTTTTTCTTTCATATTTTATGGATTTCATATACAAATGCTATTATCCAGAGTCTTTCACCGTACTGTACGACAATGCTTGCTATCGGCTCCTGTAGGGTTCCATTGATTCATTTTCATATAGTCGAGTGGCATCATACCAACAGAGTTATGAGGTAGTTCAGATTCTTTCAGCCTATTTATGACCTGCCCAATCAGTTAGATTCAAGGCATTACCTAAATATGTCAGGGAAGAGAGATTTTGATTAGAGGAGATACCACGCCAGATATATTGATTTATGGGACAGATGACAGGACTTCTAGTTGCGAGGGGCGGGGATAGTGAGTTTTCATTTGGTGGATTAGATGGATTACACAGCTTGGTACTACAGGTCCCCAGTCAGATTTCTGACACGACACGGATGAGGATTTCATGAGTTGGTATACATAGTTCCTTCCACAATTCAGTAGAATTTTTATTCACATTACTTAACAACGTAATTTTGTTCGTAGGATGCTCGTATCTGTCGTATACTTCACATGTCTGATCTAGTAGAGCACACCGTATTTGACCCATTATATTTTCACATCCTTGCATCACAGTTGCTTCCTTTGATGGTTGAGATTTATCATGGCATTTTCTTTGATCCACCACATGCTGAGGAGGTTGCAGAGCCTGCTGAGCCTACTGAGGCTCATATAGATGTACCAGGGGGTGACGACCCTATTATGGATCTTTCTTTTCCACATGAGGAGGATATTCATCTTTATCAGTCAAATGTTGGTCTTCCATGGGAGGAGGGTATTTGGAATGATCAATGATATGCTCCTCCAACTTCTTAGGCTCTACCATAAGTAGATACAGACGCTGACTGGGTTAACCTGGATTCTTTATTACAGACATCCACAGCACAACAACCATCTTTTTTACATGTTTGTAAGAGTTCTAGCCAGCCTCCACTATCATTATATGTAGGAAATGGTATAGACGGTGAGAATGTACATCCACTACCTGTCACACAGGAGGATGTGGAGGTGGCTAATGAGGATGATGTGCATCGTACGCCCAAGCACATACAAAGATGGAAATGACATGGATGCGTCCAATATACATCTGGCTGTGGTCCAGAGGAGAATCCATGCTAGAGGAATAGATTATGTTGATTTTTGATTTAAGATACATTATGTATGTGCATTAATATTATTATTTATAGAGTTCTAATTTTTTTAATAAGTGTCTTACTATCATCAAATTATCTTTAAAAAATAATAATTTCTATCTGGTATTCATTAATAAATATTAATACTCTGGATGCAAAGATATGTGAACATCAAGAAATCTTGAAAAATATTATTGATCTCAATGATTTGAATCCAAAAATCATGGAACATGATTCTTTGTTTAAAAAAAATTAAATTACACAAAGAATAATTTCAATGAATAATGAATAATTGTGAAGAGTAGATGATTATGATTGAAGATAAAAAAAACCACAATATGAGATGTATGGAATTAGAAGTTAATTTGTCCAATTTTGAGAAAATACATATTCAAACTTTATAAAAGGACACATGTTCTACTGGTACACAATATTTACTGGAGGATTTTTCTATTAAAATACCTCCATCATGTGATAAAATTATGGACATTATGAAAAAGATTGATTTTATATTCTTCTAAAATAAGAAACAATCCTTAAGAGGGTTAAGATGTGTTAGAATATCTAAGAATAAGTATTGAAGAATATCATCCTTAGTGAGGTTATATAATCTTTCAAAACTGATGTTTATGAGTGTTTCTCTTTAGGGGGAGGTAGATTAAGAAATATTAAATTACTTCCAGAATTAATATATCAATTATAATCAAATCTAATTACCGTAGAACATTCAGGAAGATCATTTTATTGAAAGATAAATGTTTTTCTAAATCTCTATTCCTTTGTTAACAAAAAATTAATATAGAATAGAAAGGGGTTGTAATTTAATTAATCAAATACATAAGAAATTTTTGATTCTAAAAAAATGATGATTTTTTAACCTTTTTGTAGGATGCGTGAACGGGGTTCACACATCCTTTAGAAACTTCATAGAGGATGCATGAACCCCATTCACACATTTACTGTTGTTAGGATGTGTGAACGAGGTTCATGCATCCTTTATCGAATCTACACAGGATGTGTGGACCCTGTTCACGCATCTCTCCGCATCAAAGATGCATGAATGGGGTTCACGCATCTAGAGACCCATTTTTAAATATTTTTTAAACCCTATCCCTTTTCTATAAAAAAATTTAAAACTCATAAATAAAAAAACCCATGTGAAAAGGTCGTGAAAAGAGGAGGGTGGAGAGTGATAGATGGATGGGATGCAAATACCTCAGTATGATTGGGATATAGAAACATCAGTTTGGATGGGCCGTAGATATCTCAGAAGATAAAACAAAAATAAATACACCTCTCCCAGGATTCGGGTAGGAGGGGAAGGGATGGGAGTAGAGGCACGTTGTGCATAGTCATCATAGTGGGGCGCTAGGGTTTTGTGGTGTGTGAGCATCATTCCAATTTCTTTTAAGTCATGTGAAAGAGATGGATTTTTGACAAAAACCATACAAAAAATTTTATTAGAAAAAATATATCTTAATAATTCATGTGATGTAAAAACTAGTATGGTGCCTGCATTTCCACATGATTCAATGTATATTATTATATGATGATGGTTGTGAATTGATTTATAAAAAAAATTTATACCTTTTTATAATATTCATTAAGAATCAAGTTATAATGGGAAATAAAATTTGGTGTCAAGTTAAATATATTGGAGTTGAAGGAAAACATGTAAATATAAATACATGTATTTTTGTGGGCATATGTATGCGTGTGTATTTTTATTTTGATCTTATATAAAAATAAATCCAACTAAAAAGTACTCAAAATACAACTATATTTATAAAAAACATAAAAAATGAACCATGATTCACAAAACAAAAAAGTGTGTTCTTAATGGATTTTTTCCATTGTAACACACTGGACCATTCATATAACTCATTAAATATAATAAAATATACACCAGATAGAGCATGGGTACCAAAACCTGAGTTATTGAAAAGGGGGTGGGGTGGAGCTGGAAGGTGTGAAAGAGAGGAAACAATATATGGGGGTGATATTAGATTACAATACCTGCCCATGCACTTAACAAACATCACTTATGAGGAGAACTTGACGGTACAAATAGAGACAAAATATTTGGTTGAAGGAATCTTACATCCAGGACCAACTCAGACAATCTTGTTTCCTGAGATAAATTATAAAAATGTTTCCATTTAAATATGGGTGCTTATAGGATTAGACTGGAGAAAACCTGATCAAAACCCACACTTTGAAGGCCTAAAATTATAAACCCATTTAAACCCACATTACATGTGGGTTTCAAAAATTATGTTCATTCCACATGCGAACCAATCCATATATTGGCCTGCATAATATTAAAAAGTAAAAAAAACAATACAAAAATATATTTTTTTAAAAAATGAACCCTTATTTGTTAAAAAAGTACTAAAAAGGAAAGTCAAACAAGGATTTAGATCATATAAAAAAATGCATTCTTCTATGTATGTATATTCAATTTAAATATGGTTAAACAACCCTTTTTACAAAAAGAACAAAACTGTACACTTTTTAACCCTTTAAACCACTTCAAAACGAATCAAAAATAAATTCAAGTTTCTAAAAAAATATATGTCAACCTTTTGAAAAACAACATGAAAAGAGGTCTAGATAGAAAACTAAATCATACAAAATCAATACAATATTAAATATACAATGTCAATATAAAAAAATGTTGAAAAATAATTTAAATAATTAAAATTTTCTGGATTTTAATTTTGAAAAGTTCTAAACACAACAAAATAGTTTCTTATAAAAATTAAAAACTACGCCCTTTCTACCCATGAAAAACAATATAACTAAAACTCTTCATGGATGCACTTGTAATCTACTTATTATAAATGTTTATTAAAAAATATTAATTTAAATGCAGCCATTTTATGCCTCGAATGGAAGCATTTTGACAAATAAATAGGAATTAATCAAATACTAAAACATGAAGAGGGTCAATGAGGAGAAAAAAACACAAAAGTCTAGTGTCCAAAACAGAAAAATAAGCACCCTACAAAACATGGGAAGTCTCCAAAATGTATCAACTAATAAACCCCAAAATATTCCATAAAATAGCATAATATAATGTAGTTGAGACAAACATAGCTACTTGCCTAGAGCTTCATTTCCCAAATTCCTTCCAGTCCTCCATTTCCCGATTTCTTCTTCTTCTTATTCAAACCCTCATTAGGCGGATTCAAAGCAGTTGGAGGCAAGGATCCAATGGGTGAAGTAACAATGGGATCAACAAGGGAATTTGGCTCAATCTTCGATATCTATATCTCATGAATGGATGGATTTTCTAATGGCGTAGTACATGCTTGACCAACATTAGCCACCAGAAGGGTTTATATGGGGGGAGAGAGTAGCCTCACCAACTGAGATAGGAACCTCAAAAGTAACTGATCATAGGGAGGATTTTGGAGCTACAACTACAACTACACTCACATTGGACTCTTGGGTAGTGGTGGAAATAATAATTTCATTATGGGCCCCACATGAAACAATTCTACTTGTGCCAAAAGAGCATGAACCCTCAAATTTCCACAGTACAGACAAGTGTTAGAATTTGGAATTGATGATCATTTAAATAGTAGGGATCAATTCAGAATTATCTACATTTTCCCCAATTATAAGAAGAAAAAGAACATAAATGGTCAAATATTTGAGAAAAATAAATGATTCGCATAAATAATACCCATGTGTGAAATTTTAACATCATTTGCATCCAATCGTTCGCCTTTCTTCTTTGATTTTCCCTTAATTCCCATATACACCTTTCCATTGAAGTAGGCTGATGAAATGAAAATTTATTCAAGCCTTCAATTGTGATTTAGGTACTATAGATTTGTATTTCCAAGGATATTTTGGAAGAAAATTCATTCAAGATGGATTTGAAAAATAAATCCTCCTACGGGATAGGGATTACAAAAAAAATAAAAATAAAATAAAATTACAAGATATAAAATTTGTAAATATAACCTTTATTCCAAGTTACCTTATAACATAATATAGCACCATACTACCTATGGTCCATGAAAAAAACACAAATTACTGAAATTGATTGAAAGTAATTGTACATGTTAAATTGGTCCCACCAACACCCGCACAAGCATCCCACCCCACACCACACCCTTGAAAGCTTGGTTCACATTGGTCCATCCTCTAAGATGTCTTAATTTTTACCCCTTTTGTGTCCCATATTCAAAAACCTCATGGATCGCAGGCCCATTTGACATTATTAACCATGAAAACAATCAACTGTACTTGTATTGTGAAATAGAGATAGAAATGTTTTATAAAAAGAATTTTAAAAAAATATAATTACAACTAGTAAAATACAAAGTAAAAGAAATGATAAAGAAGATGAAAAAAATTATGGGATGACTAGTTGGAATTTACGGGAGTATAGTCCATCTGGTAAAATTTTTCTATCTAATTATAAAACATCGACTTTAATGTTACAAAAGATCAATTGATAGAAGGGGGAAAATCACACAACAAACCTCAGTAATCAACGTAGATGCTTCATCCTTCATTTTTTTGGAATATAGAACCCAAAACATATTTAGCAACATCGTGTTCAACTTCTTTTATACGAGCATATATATTAAGGGATGTATATAACTCCCCATAAAATTCCACACTAGCCTAAAACCTTGTAACATGTATTGATCCCTTGTTTACTGTATGATATTTTTGGATTTCCATTGATTTCATCTGAGAGTAGCGATTCAAGTAGATTTTGTAAACCATATGATCAGTATATAAACATAAAAAAAGTAAAAATAATTAATATTAAAAAACTAGATTTTATGTAGAGCTTGAGTATTTTTAATATTAAAAAAACAAAAAATAAATTGTAGTCGTGATTTTATCATGGCCTCTCTCCTCATAGAAAACAAAATTCTCAAATACATACAAAAAAATAAAAAACAACATAATCAAGAAGGTACTGTAATTTTTTTCCTATTTATCCTTTTGTATCTTTTCTTCAGTTGTGAGAAAAAATTAGAATGAAATTTATATAAATAACTAATCAGATACAAAAATGATGAAGGATGCATACAATTATTGAATGAGATTAAGGTGGGATGATGTACAAATTTTTCCAGTGTCTCAGTATGAGGAAACTATAGCCTAGATTTTATAAGGGGTATACTGGGTTATGGGTTATCTGTAGTTAGATCCCCAAAAAGGGGTTGTGATTGATGTTTATGTGTTGATGGTTGGACATGTTCTTTCAATGAATAAGGCATTAGAGAATTATTAGGTGTTTCTTTTTGAGGTAGAGTGCTACAAACCACTACTGGTTAGGGTTTTACGTCAAATACCGTACTATACAATTTCAAAGTAATTTTCATTTAGATTTGAAAACCTGGAAGCTCGACCATACATCTGAAGTTAGTTTTATTATTCTTTGAGGATAGGAAGGTGTGAGGTCCTCAATACTGGCAGGCTCATTGGTCATCTCGCCGTGTTCTGTGTTCGCACCGTTGCCTTGTAGTCATAATGGGTTAGAAGCTCTAGAAGAGATTTCCATGCCATGACCTTGGAAAGGTGGATATGAAGAGCCAGATAAAAAGGAGTGAAAAGGGAGTGAAAAGTTGAGGGTAGAGAGTGAGAGAGATCCCACAGGATTTAGACATCAGAGAGAGAGATAGAGAGATACCCCGTTGGATTCAGATGTGGAAAGGTAGGGGAGATGAGCTGAGGGGGCATCAGAAATAGGGCAATTAGGGTTTTGTGGTGGGTGACCTTCTCCCACTGTCTTTTAAGCCGTATGGAAATGGCGTGAAAAAGGAGGATGAGGAGTGAGATATGGTTGGGCCATAAATACCTCAGTATGGATGGGCCACATATACCTTGGTATGGATGGGCCGTATATATCTCATAAGATAAAACAAAAATAAGTAATCCTCTCCTAGGATTCGAGTGGGAGGGGGAGGGGAGGAGAGGGGCACCATGAATAATCATTATAGTAGGGTACTAAGGTTTTGTGGTGTGTGAGCATCCTTCCACTGTCTTTTAATCCATGTGAAAGAGATGTATTTGAGATAGAAAATGGATAATAAAATTATATTAGAAAAAATATAATTAATTAATTTGTTGGATTCAAAAAATAGTATTTTCCCTATATTTACAAGGTATTCAATGTCTATTATGATATAATGATGGATGTGAATTTTTATATAAAAAATGTATAATTTTTTTATAATATTAATCAAGAATCAAGTTAGAATGAAAAATAAAATTTGGTGTCAAGTAAAATATATAGTATTTGAAGGAAAACATGTAAGTATAAATATATTTATTTTTGTAAAAATATGTATCTGTGTGTATTTTTATTTTGTTCTTATATAAAAATAAATCCAAATGAAAAACACTGAAAATAAAACTATATTTATAAAAAACATAAAAAATGAACCAAGATTCAAAAACAAAAAAGTATGTTTTTAATGGATTTTTTCCATTTTAACACACTATTCCATTCATATAACTCATTAAATACAATAAAATGGACACCTGATATAGCATGGGGGCCAAAAACCAATTTATTGAAAAGGGGGTTGGGTGGGGCTAGAAGGTGTGAAAGAGAAGGAATGATATATAGGGGTGATATTGGATTACAATACCTCCCCATTCACTTAAAAAAATTTCTTATGAGGAGAACCTGATAGTATAAATAGAGAAAAAATATTTGTTTGAAGGAGTCTTGCAGCCAGGACCGGCCAAAACAATCTTGTTTTCTGAGAAAAATTATAAAAATGTTTCCCTTTAAATATAGGTGCTTATAGGATTTGACCAGAGAAAACTTGATTAGATCCACACTTTGAAGACCTAAAATTATAAACTCATTTAAACCCCCATTACATGCAAGATTCAAAAAATAAGTTCAGTTCACATGAAGACCAATCCATATACTGACTTACATAATTTTAAAAGGTAAAAAAACAATATAAAAATATATATGTATAAAAATGAACCCTTATTTTTTGAAAAAGTACTAAAAAATAATTACAAATTGGGACTTAAATCGTATAAAAACTACATTCTTTTATGTATGTAAATTCAATTTAAACAAGTTCAAACAACCAATTTTACTATAAGAACAAAAATGGGCACTTTTTAACCCTTTAAACAACTTAAAAACCAATCAAAATAAATTAAATTTTACAAAAACGTATATGTTAACCATTTGAAAAATATCATTAAAATAGGTACAAATAGAAAACTAAATCATACAAAATCAACACAAGAGTAAATGTACAATATCACTAAAAAAATACCAAATAATGATTTAAATAATTAAATTTTTCTTGATTTAAATTGTAAAAAGTGATAAACATAACCAAATAACATCATATAAAAACTAAAAATTTCACTCTTCTACCCAAGAAAAAAATATAACTAAACCTCTCAGTGGTCGTAGATGTAATAAAAATATTAAAAATATTTATTAAAAAAACAATATTAATTAAAATGTAGCCATTTTAAGCCTTGAAAGGAATCATTTTGATGACTGACCAATAATGAATCAAATACTAAAACATGAAGAAGATCAATGAGGATAAAAAAATAGAGGTGGATAATGTCCAAAATAGTAAAATAAGCACCCTACAAAACATGGGCAGTCTCCCAAAAGTATCAACTAACAAACCCCAAAGTCTTCCATAAAAACCACGACATAATGCATTTGAGCCAAACAGAGCTACCAACCTAGAGGTTCATTGCGCACATTCCTACCAGTCCTTCAATTTATTCCTTTTCTTTTTCTTATCCTTAGAAACCTCATCAGGCGGGTTCAATGTAGCTGGATGCAATGATCCAAAGGGTGAAGAAACACTGGGATCAGAAAGGGACTCTGGACCAATCTTCAATATCTACAGCTCATGAATGGATGGATTTCCCAATGGAATAGTATGAGCTTGACTAATAGTAGAAATTAGAAGGAATGGTATGGGGGTGAGAGTTGCCACACCAATCGAGTCAGGAAGCTGAGGAACAACAACTGGTAGGGAGGATTTTAGAGCTATAACTACAACTACGCCCACATTGGACTCTTGGGACCCACATGAAATGGTTCCACTTTTTCCAACAGAGCATGAAACCTCACCTTTCCAAAATGGAGACAACTGTTTGAAATTAGACTTGATGATCATCAAAATAGTAGGGATAAATTCAAAATTATCTGCATTTTCCCCAATTATAACAAGAAAAACTAGATAAATGGTCAATGATTTGAGCAAAATAAATGATTCAGTTAAATAAAACCCAAGTGTGAAAGGATGAAAACACACGCAGACAATCATTTGTCTTCCTTTTTTTTGACCTTGCTTCCTATATACATCTTACCATTGTAGTAGGATGATGAAATGAAAATTTTAATCAAGCCTTCAATTGTGATTTTAGTACTATATATTGGTCTTTCCATGAACATATTGGAAGAAAATCCATTCAAGATAGATTTGCAAAATAAGGCCTCCTACAGGACAAGGTATACAAAAAATTAAATAAAAATAAAAATTGCAAGATATAAAATTTGAAAATAGAACCTTTGTTCCAAGTTACCTTATAATAAAATATAGAATCATATTACCTTTGGTCCATGACACAAAAAATTAACATATATTAATGAAATCTATTGAAATTAATTGTACATGTTAAATTGGTCCCACCAGCACCTATAGAGGCATCCCACCCCACCCCGTACCCATGAAATCTTGGACCACATAGGATCATTCTCTAAGATGAATTAATTTTTTCCCATGTTGTGCCACATATTTTGAAACCTCATGGGTCTCGAGCCAATTTGACATTATTAAACATGAAAACAATCAACTGTACTTGTATTGTGAAATAGAGATAGTAATGTATTATAAGAAGAATTAAAAAAACAATATAATTACAACTACTAAAATGTAGGGTAAAATAAATGATGAAGAATCCAAAAAACAAAATAATAGGAAGAACAACTAGAATGTATAATGGTAAATTCCATTCGCTAAAAATTTTGTATCTAATAATAAAACATTGGCTTCAATGTTAAAAAAAGGGAAACTGATCAAAGGGGTAAAAAACACACAATAAACCTCAATAATCAGCACATATAATCCACCCTTAATTTTTTGTAATATAAAAACTAAATCACATTTAGCATCATCATTTTCAACTGCTTTAATGTGATAATATGTATTAAGGGATGTATACAACACCCCATCAACTTCCACGATAGCCCAAAACCTCATAGCATGTCTTGATCTCTCATTTACTGTATGATATTTTATGATTTAAATTGATGTCATCTAAGTGTATTGATTCTATTGGATTTTACACAACATATTATTAGGGCCTATACATGAAAAAAAAGTTAAAATAAATCATATTGCAAAAGTAGATTTTATGTAGAGCTCAATTATTTGAAATAATATAGAAAATAAAAAACAATAAATAAATTGCATTCATGATTTTATCATGGCTTCTCTCCTTGTAGAAAAAAATTATCAAATCCATCAAAAAAAATAGAAAACAACATAATTAAGAAAGTATTGTAAAATTGTTTTCCTATTTAACCTTCTGTAGTTTTTATTCAGTTGTGAGAAAAAATTAGAATGAAATTTATATAAATAACTAATTAGATACATCAATGATAAAGGATGCATACAATTATTAGAGGAGCTTAATGTGGTATGATATACAACTTCTTTAGGTGTCTCAGTCTCAAAAAACTATAGCCTAGATTTTATAAGGGGTATGCTGGGTTATGGTTTATCTATAATCAGATCCTCAAAAAGGGGATGGGATAGATATTTATGAGGTTATGGTTGAACCTATTCTTTCAAAAAATAATACATTAGAGAATGATTAGATATCTATTTTCGAGGTAGAGTACTAAAAATCACTACCAATTAGTGTTTTGTATCATATAACACAATATACAAGTTTAAATGAATTTCTAATTATATTTAAAAACCTGAAAGCTTGACGATAACTCTGAAGCCAGTTTTCTTATTCTGTGGGGACCGTAAGGTGTGAGATCCTCGACGTTGGCAGGCTCATTGGGTGTCTCACTATGTTCCATGTTCGTGTCGTTGCCTTGAAGTCATAATGGGTTGGAATCTTTAGAAGATATTTCCATGCCATGACCTTCGAAATGTGGATATGAAGATCCAGATACAAGGACATGAAAAGAGGAGGGTGGAGAGCGAGAGTGATCCCATAGGATTCAAATGTTGGAGATAAATACCCCGTATGATTCATATATAGGAAGGGAGTGGAGCTGATCAGAGGGGGCATTGAACATAGGGAGGCTAGGGTTTTGTGGTGGGTGACCTTCTCTCATTGGATATTAAGCCGTATGAAAAGGGTGTGAAAAGAGGATGGTGGAGAGTGAGAGATGGTTGGGCTGAAAATACCTCAGTATGGCTGGTCTGAAGATACCTTGGTATGGCTAGGCCATAGATATCTCATAATATAAAATGAAAATAAGTAAACCTCTACTAGGATTTAGATGGTAGGGGAAGGGAGGGGAGCGAAGGGGTTCCATGCACTGTCATCGTAGCGGGGTGCTAGGTTTTTATGGTGTGTGAGCATCCTTACACTATCTTTTAAGCCACCTGAAAGAGATAGATTCGAGATGGAAATTAGTCAACATGATTATATAATAAAAAATATAATTAAATAATATATGTGACATAATAACTAGTATGGTCCCTGTATTTCTTCAGGATTCAATTTCTATTATGATATAATGATGTATCCAAATTGATTTATGAAAAAATGTATAATTTTTTATAATATTAATTATGAATAAAATTAGAGTGAAAAATAACATTTGGTGTCAAGTTAAATATATAGGAGTTGAAGGAAAACATTTAAATAAAAATACTTTCATTTTTGTGGGCATATATATGCATGTGTATTTTTATTTTGTTCTTATATAAAAATAGATCCAAATAAAAATCACTCAAAATGAAACTATATTTATAAACAACATAAAAAATGATCCATGACTCAAAAAACAAAAAAAATGTTTTTAATGGATTTTTCCCATTGTAACACACCATTCCATTCATATAACACATTGAATACAAAAAAATGGACACCAGATAAAGCAAGGGGTCCAAAAATAGATTTATTGAAAAGGGGTGGGGGTGGACCTAGACGGTGTAAAAGAGAAGAAATGCTATATGGGGGGTGTTATTTGATCACAATACCTCCCCATGTACTTAACAAACCTCACTTATGTGAAGAACCTGATGGTATAAAAATAAAAAAAGATTTTATTGAAGGTGTCTTGCATCCAGGTCTGGATTGGTCAATCTTGTTTCCCATGAAAAATTATAAAAATGTTTCCCTTTAAATATGGGTGCTTATAGGATTAGACCAAAGAAAACCAAATCAAAACCCACATTTTGCAGACCTAAAATTATAAACCCATTTAAACCCACATTACACACGTTCTTCAAAAAATAATATTAATCCACATGAGGAACAATCCATATACTGACCTGTATAATATTAAAAAGTAAAAAACAATACAAAAACATATATTTTTAAAAATTCACCCTTATTTGTTGAAAAATTAATAAAAAATAATATCAAACAAGGATTTGAATTGTATAAAAACTACAATATTCTATGTATGTAAATTCAATTTGAACATGTTCAAACAACCCTTTTTTCTAGAAGAACAAAACTGTACACTTTTTAACCCTTTAAACCACTTCAAAACCAATTAAAATAAATTAAAGTTTGTAAAAACAATTATGTTAACCCTTTGAAAAACAACATGAAAAGATGTTTGGGTAGAAAAATAAATCATAAAAAAAATAAAAGATTAAATATACAATCTTAACTTAAAATAATATCAAAAAATGATTTAAATAATTAAATTTCACCTAATTTAAATTGTGAAAAGTGCTAAACATAACCAAATAAGGCCATATAAAAAATAAAGGTTGTGCCCTTTATACCCATGAAAAATAATATAAATAAACCTCTTTGTGGTCACAGATGTAGTCAAAATATTATAAATTTTTATTAAAAAAACAATATTAATTAAAATACAGCCCTTGTAAGCCCTGGATGGTAGCATTTCAATAACTGACCAGGAATGAATCAAATACTATAACATGAATAGGATTAATGAGGAGAAAATAACACACAAGGCTAGATTCAAAAATAGAAAAATAAACACCCTACAAAACTTGGGAAGTCTCCCAAAAGTATTGACTAATAAACCCCACATTATTCTATAAAAGACCATAACATAATGTAGTTGATCCAAATAGGGCTACTAGCCTAAAGCTTCCCTGCACACATTTCTACCAGTCCTTCATTTTTTGCTTTTTTTATTCTTCTTCTAACCCTCATCAATAGGATTCAAAGTAGATGGAGGAAAGGTCTAACGGGTGAAGGAACACCGTGATTAGTAAGGGACTCTGGCTCGGTCTTTGGTATATATATCGCATGAATGGTTGGATTTTCCAATGGTGTAGTGTAAGCTTGTCCAGAAGTATCCATTGGAGGGGATGATATGGGGTAAGAGTTACCTTGCCAACCCAAGAATGAACCTGAGGAACAACTAATGGTAGGGAGGAGTTTAGAGCTTCAACTACAATTGCACCCACATTGGACTCTGGGGTATTGGTGGAAATGATAATTTTTTTGTGGGACACACACAAACGGTTCCACCTGTGCCAACATATCATGCACCCTAAACTTTCCATAATGAAAACAATTATTTGGACTTGGGATTGAAGATCATCGAAATAGTTGGGATCAATTCATAATTATATGCATTTTCACAAATGATAATAAAAAAAGCACATAAATGGTCAAATATTTGAGAAAATAAAATGATTCAGGTAAATAATACCCATGTGTGAAAGGATAACATCACGTGTAGGAAATTCTTTGAATTCTTTCTTTGTTTTCACCTTTCTTCCCATATACATATTTCCATTGAAGTAGGTCAATAGAATGAAAATTTTAATCAAGGATTCAATTATACTTTCGGCGGTGAAGATTGGTTTTTCCCTGAACATTTTGGCAGAAAATTCATTTCAGATAGATTTGAAAAATAAAGCCTCATGCTGGATAGGGGATACAATTTTTTTTAAAAAATTGCAAGATATCAAATTTGTATATATAACCTTTATTATAAGTTATCTTATAATATAATATAACATCATACTAACACTAGTCTATGAAACAAAAAAAAAATAACATAAATTGATGAAATCGGTTGAAAGTAATTGTACACATTAAATTGGGCTCGCCAGCACCCGCACAAGGATCCCACCCCACCCCGCACCCATGCAAGCTTGGACCACATAGGTCCATGCTCTAAGATGACTTAATTTTTACCCCCACTATGCCCTATCTCCAAAAATCACATGAGTCATGGTCCTATTTGACATTATTAAGCATGCAAAAAATCAAATGTACTTGTATGATGAAATATAGATAGTAATGTTTTATAAAAATAATTTGAAAAACAATATAATTACAAATAATAAAATGTAGAGAAAAATAAATGCTAAAAAATCCAAAAAACAAAATTACAGGAAGACCAACTGGAATGTACGGGAGTACAGTCCATCCGATAAAAATTTTCTATCTAATAATAAAATAGTGTCTTCAATGTTAAAAAAGTGTAGCTGCTAGAAGGGGGAAAGCACACAACAAACCTGAGTAAACAGTATAGATACTTCATCCTTCATTTTTTTTGGAATATACAACCCAAAATATATTTATCAGCATCATGTTCAGATGATTTGATGTGAGCATATGTATTAAGGGATGTTTATAACACTCCATAAACTTCCACTTTATCCCAAATTCTTATATCATGTTTGGATCCCTCATTTACTGTATGATATTTGGGGATTTCCATTGATTTCATATGAGTATATCGATTCAAGTGGATTTTATACAACATATTCTCAGGACCTAGACATAAAAAACAATTTAAAATAACTAATATCACAAAAGTAGATTTTATATAGAGCTTGAGTATTTAAAATATTATATAAAATCAAAAATAATAAATACATTATAGTCATGATTTTATCATGGCTTCTCTACTAATAGAAAAAAATCTCAAATCCATCCAAATAAAGAAAAAACAACATAATCAAGAAATTATTGTAAAATTGTTTTTCTATTTAACCATATATAGATTTTCTTCAGTTTTGAGAAAAAATTATAATGAAATTTATATAAATAAATAATCAGATATAAAAAAGATGAAGGATGTGTACAATTATTGGAGGAGGTCAAGGTGGGATGATGTACAACTTCTTCAGGTGTCTCGGTCTCAGGAAACTCTATCCTATCATTTACAAGGGGTATACTGAGATGTGGTTCATCTGTAATTAGATAAACAAAAGGGGTTGTGATGGGTTTTTATGAGTTGATGGTTAGACATGATCTTTCAATAGAAATGACATTAGATAATGATTAAGCATTTTATTGAGGTAGAGTAATACAAAGCACTACTATTTAGGGTTTTGTATTAGAGTGTGCACTATACAAGTTCAAATAAATTTCTATTTAGATTTCAAAACCTAGAAGCATAGACATACTTCTAAAGTCATTTTTATTCTTCTTTGGGGATCATATGGTGTGACGTCTTCGATGATGGCAGGCTCATTGGGCGTCTCTCTATGTTTTGTGTTCACGCCATTGCCTTAAAGTCATAATGTGCTAGAATCTCCCAAAGATACTTTCATGACACGACCTTGGAAAGGTGGATATAAATTTCTAGATAAAATGACATGAAAAGAGGAGGGTGGAGAGTGAGAGAGATCTCGTAGGATTTGGACATTTGAGAGAGAGAGATCCCACAGGATTCGAATGCGGTATGGAAGGGGAGTTGAGCTAAGGGTGTGTTAGATATAGGAAAGCTAGGGTTTTGTAGTGGGTGACCTTCTCCCACTAGATTTTAAGAAATGTGAAAGGGGCATGAAAAGAGGAGTGTGAAGAGTGAGATATGGGTGGGAAAAAAATACCTCAATATGGATATGCCAAAAATACCTCTATATGTATGGGCCACATATATCTCATAGGATAAAAAAAACTAAACCTCTCCTAGGATTTGGGTAGTTGGGGAAGGGAGGGGATTGGAGGGGCACTGTGCACATTCATTGTAGCGCGACACTAGGGTTTTGTGGTGTGCAAGAATCCTTCCATTATCTTTTAAGCCGCATGAAAGAGATGGAATTGAGACAGAAATTAGACAAAAAAATTATATTATAAAAAAATAATTAAAAAATACATGTGACGTAAAAACTAGTATGGTCCCTACATTTACATGAGATTTAATGTCTATTATGATATAATGATTGATGCAAATTGATTTATAAAAAAATGTATACTTTTTTATAATATTCATTAATATTCAAGTTAGAATGAAAAATAAAATTTGGTGTCAAGTTAAATATATAGGCGTTGAAGGAAAACATGTAAATATAAATACATGTATTTTTGTGGAAATATGTATGTGTGTATATTTTTATTTTGTTCTTATATAAAAATAAATCCAATTGAAAATCACTCAAAATACAACTATATTTATAAACAATATAAGAAATGCCCCATGATTCAAAAAACAAAAAATTATGTTTTTAATGGCATTTTTTTCCATTGTAACACATTTGTCCATTCATATAACTCATTAAATACAATAAAATGGACACCAGATAGAGCATGGGGGCCAAAACCTGATTTATTGAAAAGGGGGTGGGGGCTGAGTTGGAAGGTTTGAAAGAGAAGAAACGATATATTAGAGGTGATATTGGCTTACAATACCTCCCCATGTTCTTAACAAATGTCACTTATGAGGAGAACCTGATGGTATAAGTAGAGAAATGATTTGGCTGAAGGAGTCTTGCAGCTAGGACTAACCAAGAAAATATTGCTGCTCGAGACATATTATAAAAATATTTCCCTTTAAATATGGGTGTTTATAGGATTAGATCGGAGAAAACCAGATCAAAACCCACACAATGAAGAACTAAAATAATAAACCCATTTAAACCCACATTATATGCGGGATTTAAAAAATAAGATTATTCCACATGAGAACCAATCTATATACTAGCCTACATAATATTAAAAATTAAAAAAACAATACAAAAAATATATATGTAAAACAATTCACCATTATTTGTTGAAAAGGTATTAAAAAAGAATATCAAATAAGGATTTAAATCATATAAAAACTGTATTCTTTTATGTATGTAAATTCAATTTAAACATGGTTAAACAACCCTTTCTACTAAAAGAACAAAACTTTACACTTTTTAACCCTTAAAACCAATTCAAAACCACTAAAAATAAATTAATGTTTGTAAAAACTTATATGTTAACCCATTAAAAAACAACATGAAAAGATTCCCAGATAGAAAACCAAGTTATAAAAAATCAACACAAGATTAAATATAAAATTCCAACATAAAAAATGTTGAAAATTTATTTAAATAATTATTTTTTCTTGATTTCAATTGAGTAAATTGTTAAACATAACCAAATAATGTCATATAAAACAATTGTTCCCTTTCTACCCATAAAAACCAATTTAACTAAACCCCTTTGTGGTTGGAGATGTCATCAACCTATTATAAATGTTTATTAAAAAAATATTAATTAAAATGAAACCATTTTAAGTCTTGAATGGAATAATTTTGATGATTGACTGGGAATGACTCAAATACTAAAACACGAAGAGGATCAATGAGGAGAAAAAAACACAGGAGGCTTGTGTCTAAAACAAAAAAATTACCACCATAAAAAACATGGGCATTCTCCCAAAAGTACCAATTAATAAATCCCAAAGTCTTCCATAAAAGACCATAACATAATGCATTTTAGCCAAATAGAGCTACCAGCCTAGATCTACAATACCCATATTCCTACCAGTCCTTCATTTTATATTTTTTTATTCTTCTTTTAACCCTCATCAGGTGAATTAAAAGTAGTTAGAGGTAAGGATCCAAAGGGTGAAGAAACATTGGGATCAGTAAGGGACTTTGGATTGGGATTTGGTCTCTACAACTCAGTAATGGTTGGATTTACCAATGGTTCAATACAATATTGACTAGTATTAGCCATCAGAAGGGATGATATGGGGGAAAGAGTTTCCTCACCAACCAAGGTAGGAACCTTAGGAACAACTACTATTAGGAAGGAGTTTAGAGCTTCAACTATTGCTACACTCATATTGGACTCTTGGGTAGTGGTGGAAACAATAATTTCATTTTGGGACCCATAATAAATGGTTCCATTTATGGCAACAAAGAATGCATCATCAAATTTCTATAATGCAGAAAACTATTTGAACTTGGACTTGATGATCATTGAAATAGCATGGATCAATTTAGAATTATGTACATTTTCCCCAATGAAAATAAGCAAACAAACATACATGGTAAAATATTTGAGCTAAATAAATGGTTTGGGTATACAATAACCAAGTGTGATAGGATTACAACATGTGCAAAAAATCATTCGACTTCCTTCTTTGTTTTCCCCTTGCTTCCCATATACGTCTTGCCATTTAAGTAGGCTAATGAAATGAAAATTTTAATCAAGCATTCAATTGTGCTTCTGGTGCTGTAGATTGGTGTATCCATGAAAAATTTGGCAGAAAATTTCATTAAAGATGGATTTTCAAAATAAATCCTCCTACGAAATAGGGGATACAAAAAAATAAAGAAATAAAATTTAAAGATATAAAATTTATAAATATAACCTTTGTTCCAAGTTAGCTTGTAATAGAATATGCATCATACTACCTATGGTCCATGAAAAATAAAAAAAATTAACACAAATTAATGAAATAATTTGAAAGTAATTGTACACATTAAATTGGGCCTGCGAACACCCACATAGGCATCCCACCCACCCTGTACCCATACAAGCTTAGTGTTGGGGAACCTCCTCATCTGGCCGCAATATTTTTTTTATCTTTGAAAAGATATATCTGATATCTTTAAAAGATATTTTGATATCTTTGACAAGATATATCTGATATCTTTAATAAGATATATTTGATATCTTTTATGATACATATTTGATATCTTTAATAAGATATGAGATATATTTTAGGAGATACATGAGATATCATGTGACGAATCTCTTATTTATATGAGATGTGTGGCTCCTCTCATGGAAGTTGTTGGAGGCAGTGAAGTTGCGTTTTCAAGGAGCGGTTTTCAGATCTGCAACTGATGGAACTACTTTGATTTGATCGGCTCTCATCTGCAGTGTTTTTTTATCCGATCCTGGTGTTTTTCATCTACACTTTTGTTCGGACATCAATCTTCTGCTTTCACGGTCATATCTATTTGGGTTTCTTTAGCAGGCTGCTTTCTTCTTTTTAGGATTCATTCAGACTACATCTATACTCCGACTTTGATCCACTATTTTTCTAAGTATTAATTTTGAGATCCCTTTCTTTTTGGGGGAGTCTCTACTGTGTACTTATCTATTCTAGTGTATCCCTCTTTCTGGAATAGGTCCTGTGGTTTTTCCCTTTTTGGGTTTTCCACGTAAAAATTTTCCGGTGTCAATTTTATATTCTGCATCTTTTTTGTCACTACGCATCTGCTGTTTGAGGGAAAGGTTTTTCCGCTGCGCGTTTGTGTTTTTGTTGTTTGCGCATTAATCGCTTTCCATATTTCCCAACATCAGGTATCAGAGGGTTTGGTTTTTATTTTATATTCATTATGGAATCCAATTATAGTCGGATGATTTTATTGAATGGTACCAATTATCATATGTGGCGACTTAAAATGAAGGATCTACTTTTTGTCAAGCGAATGCATCTTCCAGTGTTCAGCACCTAGAATCTAGAAAAGATGTTAGATGAAGAATGGGAGTTCGAGCATGAGATGGTTTGTGGCTTCATTTTCCAATGGGTTGAAGACAACATGATGAACCACATTGTCAACATCTCTCACGCCAGAACTTTGTGGGAGAAGTTCGAGAATACCTATGCTTCCAAGATAGGAGGCAATAAATTGTTTCTTCTCAAACAAATGATGAATTTGAGGTACAGAGAAGGTACGTCTATTTATGATTATTTAAGTGAATATTAGGGATGTTTTGATCAGCTGTCTGGCATGGGTATCAATTTCAAAGATGAGGTTTTAGCACTTTTATTGCTTAACACGTTACCTGATTTTTGGGAGAATTTACATGTTACTCTAACCGGTTCTACTCCTAATGGTGCCGTGACATTGAGTTTTGTTAAGTCTACTATTTTGAATGAAGAAGTCAGGAGACGTACTCAAGAGAGATATTCAGAGATTTTAGTCACAATGAATAGGGGGAGAATCTAGGAAAAGAATCAGGGACAAAGCAGTTGAGGAAAGAGTAAAAGTAGAAGCAAATCCAGATCAAAGTAGAGAGATTTTTAATGTCATCATTGTGGTAAGAAGGGTCATGTTAAGAAGTTTTGTTATCAACTAAAAATAGAAAACAGAATGAAGGAAAATCAGACAAAGAATAATGTCGATGGAGATGATCATGTTGCTGCTGCTATAGGGGGTGATCTTGTTATTATTTATGACTCCATTAATATTGCTTCTGATCATTCTTGCTGGGTTGTTGAAAGTGGTGCCTGTTTTTACGTGACATCAAAGAAGGAGTTCTTTACATCTTACAACCCAGGTAATTTTCGGATTTTGAAGATGGGTAATGATGGTCATGCTGATGTCATAGGTATCGGGACTATTTATTTAGAGATCAGTATTGGAAGTAAACTAATTTTGAAGAATGTTCGACATGTACCATAGGTTCGCTTGAATCTTATTTCTACCAGCGTTCTTGATGATAAAGGGTTTATCAGCACATTTGGTGATTTCCAATGGAAGTTTTCTAAGGGCTCTTTGGTTGTGGATCAAGGGAAGAATCAATCAGGTTTGTACTGGACTAGAGCGTCTATTTCATGTGATACTGCTTGTGTTGTTGAGTGCAGTGTTTCGTCCAAGTTGTGGCATAAGAGGTTTAGTCACATCAGTGATAAAGGGCTTGGTTGTTTGGCCAAGCGAAATCTTCTTCCATATTTGAAGAGTGTTAAATTGGACACATGTGATCATTGCATGGTTGGGAAATAGAGTAGAGTGAGTTTCAATAGTCATCCTTCACACAGGAAGTCACAGGTACTTGAATTAGTACATTCGGATGTTTTTGGTCCTTTGAAATCTAATACCTTTAGTAGAAGTATTTATTTTGTGACATTTATTGATGACTACTCACGAAAGATTTGGGTTTATGTTTTGAACACCAAAATTCAGGTGCTCAGTGTTTTTAAGCAATTTCATGTCTCTGCTGAGAGGGAATCAGACAAGAAATTGAAATGTATTCGCACTAAAAATGGGGGAGAGTATTGTGGTCCATTTGATCAGTATTGTAGGCAGGAAGGTATTCATCATTAGAAGACACCTCCCAAGACACCTCAACTGAATGGTGTAGTTGAGCAGATGAACAAGACTTTGTTGGAAAGAGTTCGTTGTTTGCTTTCAGAAGCAAAGTTGCCTGGAAACTTTCGGAGTGAGGCTTTACTTACTGCTGCTTATATTATCAATTTATCACCTACGATTGCTTTGCAGACAGACACTCCCGATAAGTTTTGGTATGGAAAAAAGATCAGGTATGATCACTTGAAAGTTTTTAGTTGCAAGGCTTTTGTTCATGTGCCTAGAGATGAGAGATCCAAGTTGGATGATAAGTCACGACAGTGTAGGTTTATTGGCTATGAACACGATGAGTTTGGGTACAGGTTTTATGATCCTGCTTTGAAGAAACTCGTCAGAATCCGAGATGCAGTGTTTAAAGAGGACCAGAATATTGCAGATATTGATAAGGGAGAAAATTCCACTTCTCCAACTTCTGATGGATTTTTTAGTCTTGAGCCAGGTTTTAATTCACACTTACCTCATATTGTTGATTCTGATGATCAAATTGATGTGCAGAATGATGCTCAGGGTGAACAGGTTGGAGTTGATATTTCTGATGCACCTTTTGTTTCTGATGATTCGGTTCCTGGGGTTATCAATGAACCCACAGTTCCACTCTGGAGGCCATCTCGGCATCGTACCATTTCTACTCGGTATTCACCCAATGAGTATGTTCTCCTTGCTGAAGGGGGAGAACCAAAATATTTTTATGAGGCAATGGAAAGTGAACAGAAGGAAAAATGGGTTGCGACAATGGATGACGAGATGACATCATTGCATGCCAACTATACTTTTGAGCTGGTGGAGTTACCGATAGGTAAGAGAGCTTTGCAAAATCGGTGGATTTATCGGATTACGAATGAAGAATCCAATTTTGTTCCACGATACAAGGCAAGGTTAGTTGGTAAAGGCTTCCGTCAGAATAAAGGTATTGATTTTGATGATATTTTCTCACCTGTTGTCAAAATGTCTTCTATTCGGGTTGTTCTTGGTTTGGCTGCTAGTTTGGATCTGTATATTGAGCAAATGGATGTGAAGACAGCTTTCCTCCATGGAGATTTAGAGGAGGAGATGTATATGGAGAAACCAGAGGGTTTTGTTGAAACAGGTAAATAGAATCATTTCTGCAGATTGAAGAAGAGTTTGTATGGTTTGAAGCAAGCTCTGAGATAGTGGTATAAAAAGTTTGAATCTGTCATTTCTCATCAGAGTTTCAAGAAAACATCTTCTGATCATTGTGTGTTTGTTCAGAGTTTTACTGATGATGATTTTATTATTCTATTGCTTTATGTTGATGATATGCTCATTGTTGGCCATGATGCTTCTAGAATTGACAGATTGAAGAAGGATCTTTGCCAGTATTTTGTGGTGAAAGACTTGGGGCCAGCATGACTGATTCTTGGCATGACGATCTCCCATGATAGGAAGGCCAAGAAATTGTGGTTATCTCAGGATAAATACATTGAGAAGGTTCTTCATAGATTTTATATGGATAGAGCTAAAGTGTTTAGTACTCCTCTTGATTTACATTTTAAGCTCAACACCAGTTAGTCACCTTTTACTGATGAAGAGAGAGAGGAGATGCAACACATACCTTATTCATCTGCCGTTGGATGTTTGATGTATTCCATGGTATGTACTAGACCTGATATAGCTCATTCAGTTGGTGTGGTTAGTCGTTTTCTGTCAAATCCAGGCAGAGAGCATTGGAGGGCAGTTAAGTACATTTTTCGTTATCTTTGTGGTACTTCTGATCTGAGATTGTGTTTTGGAAAAGGGGAACCTATGCTTTGTGGCTTTACAGATTTAGATATAGTAGGAGATATTGATTCAAGGAAGTCTATGTCAGGCTATTTGATCATTTTTACAGGGGAGCTGTATCTTGGTAGTTAGGTTGCAGAGATGTGTTGCTTTATCTACCACAGAGTCAGAGTTTATTACAGCTATAGAGACATGCAAAGAATTGTTGTGGATGAAAACTTTTATTCGAGAGCTCAATTTTAATCAAGACAGATATGTTTTATTTTTTGATAGTCAGAGTGCTATTTGTTTGGGAAAGAATTTTACTTTTCATGGCAGGTCGAAACATATCGATGTTCGGTATCATTGGATCCGCAATGTTCTTGATTTGAGACAGTTAGAGCTTGAGAAGATCCACACTGATGACAATGGGTGAGACATGTTGAACAAGAGTTTACCTAGAGGAAAAATTGAGACTTGCTGACTGATTGCATGGTTTGCGATGATCCCCAGTTGAGTCGGAGGGGGAGTTTGTTGGGGAACCTCCTCATCTGGCCCCAATATTTTTTTTATCTTTGAAAAGATATATCTGATATCTTTAAAATATATTTTGATATCTTTGATGAGATATATCTGATATATTTAATAAGATATATTTGATATCTTTAATGAGATATATTTGATATCTTTAATGAGATATATTTGATATCTTTAATGAGATATATTTGATATCTTTAATAAGATACGAGATATATTTTAGGAGATACATGAGATATCATGTGACGAATCTCCTATTTATATGAGATGTGCAGCTCCTCACTTGGTAGTTGTTGGAGGTAGTGCAGTTGCGTTTTCAAGGAGCGACTTTCAGATTTGAAACCGGTGGAACTACTTTGATTTGATCGGCTCTCATCTGCGGTGGTTTTTGATATGATCCTGGTGTTTTTCATCTGCACTTTTGTTCGGACATCAATCTTCTACTTTCAAGGTCAGATCTATTTGGGTTTCTTTAGCAGGCTGCTTTCGTCTTTTCAGGCTTCATTCAGGCTGCATCTATACTCTGACTTTGATCCACAATTTTTCTAAGTATTACTTTTGAGATCCCTTTCATTTTTGGAGAGTCTCTACCATGTAATTATCTATTCTAGTGGATCCTTCTTTTTGGACCAGGTCCCGTGGTTTTTCCCTTTTTGGGTTTTCCACAAAAACAATTTCTGGTGTCAATTTTATATTCTGCATATTTTTTGTCTGTACACATCTGCTATTTGAGGGAAAGGTTTTTCCATTGCGTGTTCATGTTTTTGTTGTTTGCACGTTCATCGCTTGCCATCTTTCCCAACACTTATCCCATATAGGACCATGCTCTAAGATGTATTAATTTTTACCCTTTTTATGCACCATCTCTGAAAACCTCATGATTTGTGGGCCCATTTAACATTATTAACCATGAAAACAATCAACTATACTTATATTGTGAAATGGAGATAGTAATGTTTTACAAAAATAATTTAAAAAACAATACAAATACAACTAGTAAAATGTAGAGTAAATTAATTACTGAAGAAGCCAAAAAAACAATTATTGGAAGACCAGCTGGAATGTGCGGGAGTATAGTATATCCGATAAAATTTTTCTATCTAATAATAAAACATGGGATTCAATGTTAAAAAATGTGCAACTGATAGAAGGGGTAAAAATCACACACCAAACCTCGGTAATCATCACATATACTCCACCCTTCATTTTTTGGAATATACAACCCAAATCATATTTAGCAGCATCGTGTACAACTGCTTTGACACGAGCATATGTATTAAGGGATGTATATAAAACCCCATAAACTTCCACGCTGACCTTTTCTTGATCCATCATTTACTGCATTATATTTTATGGTTTCCATTGATGTCATCTAAGTGTATCGATTCAAGTGGCTTTTGAGTTTTTTTATACATTTTTAATTTTTTTTTACAGAAAACAGTTAGGGATTTTTTTTTCAAAATGCGCCTTAAAGGAGGCATCGCGGATGCCACCTTTGCACTACCAGCGCGGATCGCTGACATGGAAAAGGCGGAACCATGGGTGCCGCCTTTCTCCTGGAGACATTGCGAAAGGCAGCACCCTCGGTGCCGCCTTTGCCTCCGCGCCCTATAAAAGGGCAGCACCCCCTCCCCTTCTCCTCACTTCCAAACACTCATTTGCCTCTCATTTTCTGTCTTTTGCAGCGAAGGTTGCAGTTTGAAATTTTTGGAAAGCTTTTAGAGGTATGGTTTTTTATTTAATGTTTTTTATTTTGTAGAATTGTTTTTAGTTATTTTTTTTAAATTTAATGTTTTTTATTTAGTTGAATTGTTTATAGTTAAATATTTTAATTCTTTATTAGTTTAGTTAGTTTTTTTTTGTTTATTAGATTTTTTAATTAGTTATATATATTTAGGAATTATAATTATCATTAGTATAAATTAAATTAGGATTCTTTTAATGAAATTTTGGTAGCATAAAGACTATGTTATTTAAGCAATCAAATCCTTGTCTGGATACAAATAAGTGAATGTGGCTCTGGCACAGATGTACCTAGGGGTAAAACCCAAAAACACCGATTTGAGCTAGACTCGAACGAGAACTGGTGCACGACAACATGCCTTACTGCATTATGGTTTAACACTCCTGGAGGATATGCTTAAGATATGCATATTTCTTTATAAACTACTAAAATATCTAAGAAAAGAAATGATAAATTGATAATTTAGTAATGATGTTGATAGTTATTATTAGGAATGATAAATTAGAAATTAATTAATAAATAACATAGAGTTAAAAATAAAATTACAGTTCAAATGATATTCAATAACATGGAGTTAAAAAATAACATGGAGTTAAAAAATAACATGGAGTTAAAAAATAACATAGTTAAAAAACAACATGGAGTGAAAGTGAAAAAATAAATAACACGGAGTTAAAAAATAAATAACATGGAGTTAAAAAAATAAATAAGATGGAGTTAAAATATAAATAACATGGAGTTAAAATATAAATAACATGGAGTTAAAATATAAATAACATGGAGTTAAAATATAAATAACATGGAGTTAAAATATAAATAACATGGAGTTAAAATATAAATAACATAGAGTTAAAATATAAATAACATATAGTTAAAAAATAAATAACAGCATGTTTCGAGCCTATAACCTTTCTTGCAGTGAATTGAATATCAAAATTTCAGAAATCCTGTGTGACAATGGGTTTTCTGAAATTTTGATATCCAATTCACTACAAGAAAGGCTAGAAGCTAGAAACATGGTGTTATTTATTTTTTAACTCTATGTTAGTTATATTTTAACTCTACTATGTTATTGAATAACTAATTAATAATTTAGTAAGGAATAACTAATGATTGAAGAATGATTAACTAATTAAAAAGTGTACTAAGAAATATCCTAGTTTAGGATATAAGATCTTTTAAAATTTAAGTATCATAAAGATTGTATAGTTTAGAAGTAATAGTTATTATTTGAACATGAGGTAAAATCCAACTTATTTTTAATAAGTAGTTTAATTACATCTTTACAGTATAAAATCCAAATTATATTGGAAACCATCATTCTGAATGTCACTTACATTATCAAAATCGTGATCAGAAAACTTTTTTTACATAGATAATAATGTTTGCCTATGTGTACTACTATGGGGAGGTTATTCAAACTAAGCAAGGAGCTTCTTATAGTACACAACCAATAACAGTGGTTAATACAACTGATTGTGTAACCCTAAGTGACCTTCAAGACAGAATTCATGGCTCATTAAATCTAGGACCTGATCAAAAGATCAAGTCAATGAGTTATAGACATTTGCAGTCCCCATCAACATTGTGGCATCTAGTTTGTCCATTGGTTGATGATGCGCAATGGATCCAAACAATTAATTTGTTTTCTCAACGGCCGGATGGTACCATGATAGAGTTATATGTTGATGTTTCTACTGTACAACCACAACATCCAATTGTACAAAGACGTAGAATTACAAGAGTCGTTGAAGATAGTCCTCCCCATGAAGTTGAGACTATTCCAAATGATGTAGAAGAGGACAACCTACTTGATCTACAGGATATACATGTTAACCTGACATCTGATGAGGAGTTTCGTAATAATGAAACAGATGGTGATAGTAGTGCTGATGAGGAAGGAACAACGAAAGTTTCGAGAAATGCATTAGTTGTATAGCATGATCGACCTACAATAAATCATCCACCGCTCTTTGCATCTGGTCAGAAGCAATGAAACGTGTGCCTGAATTTGAAGATAATTTTCTCAAACCAGTAACTAAGTTTCCTGGAGTTATATGAGATAGGTTTAGTGACATGGACAAAAATTTATATGTTGGAAGGAGTTTTCCAAGTAAAGATGCATTAAAAAGTACGCTAAATAAATTTCACATTGAGAGGCACTGTAGCTATGTAGTTTACAAATCAGACCATAGAAAATATGGCATACGATGTGAAAAGTATGGGGATGATTGTAGATTTCGATTGAGGGAGATTCTGAACATTGCATCTGGAGGTTGGAGAATCTCGAGGATTGAGGCAGCTCATACTTGCGTTCAGCCAAGCCTGATACAAGATCATAATTCATTGGATGTAGAATTTGTTTCATCCATTGTTGTTGAGATGATTAGGATATGTCAAGATGTTCCGATAGCCCTTGTGCAAGAGAGGATACAACAGACATTCAATTATAAAATTTCCTATAATAAGGAATGGAAGGCGAAACAGAAGGCAATTGTGAAGGTCTATGGTGATTGGGATGAATCATATCAGGTGTTGTCGAAATTTCTAGCCATACTGAGGCATCATAACAAAGTTTTCTTCCATATGGATACAAACGAACATGTGTCTCATGATAACCGACTTGATCCATCTCATGTTCAATTTCATCGGTTGTTCTAGGAATTCCTTCCCTGTATCTCCGCCTTTCGTTTCTGCAAATAGTTTATTCAGATTGATGGAACATTTCTGTATGGAAAATACAAGGGCGTATTGTTGATTGCGGCAACCCAAGATGGAAACCATTCACCTCTTCCGCTTGCCTTTGCCATTGTAGAGAAAGAAAACTATGAATCATGGAGTTGGTTTTTGGCATGTATCAGCACCCATTTCCCCAACATTCGGGGTGTTTGTTTGATATCTGATCGGCATCAGGAAATTAATGAGGCAATAAATCTGGATCCTGATACACGGAGTTACCCAAATGCACATCATCGGTTTTGCATTAGACACATTGCTAGTAACTTGCATAAAAAATTCCACAACGAACCGATGAAGAAGGCAATCACCAGACTTGGTACGCATTGTATTTGTTATTTTTTTTTATATCAACGTAAAGATAAATTCAAAATATGTGAAATATCATCTATTTTGTGTAGCATATGAGTTCGATCAACAATGGTTTGAAGAACGTTTCAAAAAAATCTGTCAGGTTAATGAAGAAGTTTACGATTATATGATGCAAATTCCAAAAGAAAAATGGACATTGGCATATGATGGGGGGAAGAGGTACGGACAAATGAACACCAAAAACTAGCATCAGATGGAATAAATCAGGGGCTAACGTACAGAAGACATTTTCAATGAGAGATTGAAAAGAATATTGAAGAAGCTTCTGGTTATCATGTCTGCCTATTTCAACAAGAAGAATCTCGATTTGAAGTTCAAGAGAAGACGAACCCCATCACAAATAGCATTGGTGAAAAAATGGTGGTATTACTAGAAACGAGGCAATGTTAATGTGGAAACTTTCAGGCCTTACGGTTTCCATGCTCACACGCCATCGCAAAATGTGCCTCTGTTAACATATCATGGGAAGCATATGTTGATCCAGTGTACTAGATAAACACCATTTCTAACTGTTATGATGCACCATGGACGCCTATTGGCGAGTTTCGTTATTTCCCAATGCCCGAAGGTCAACTGATAGTGGTACTTGATATGAATCGGTTGCGTCCCCATGGGAGACCGAAGGCCAGCAAGATGCGAAATGAGATGGACTGGCCTCAAGAAAAAAGATAGAGTTTAAGATGCACCACATGTCATCAATAAGGTCATAATCGGAAACGATGCCCTAACATTGTTGGGTCAATTTCACACTCTAAGACACAATGATGTATTGTCATTATTGGGAGATTCTCATATTGTAAATTTTATGTTGTTATCTCTTCCTTTTACCTCGGTTTTCAAGAACATTATATGATTGAGAAAATAATCATGAAACATATGACCAGGTTATCTAGTACAATCATGCATCAATATGACTAATGCGCCCTATGAATCGCTATAACCCATGCATAAAGTTCTAGGGAATAGAAAATCACCCCAGAAATTGAACCCTCCTACATTGTTAATGAAGTCATATAGACAAATGAATCTTGATCTAGTAATAGAATAACACCCCAAAAAGTGAACTCCCTTACAATATCAAAATATGAGCCCTAGTACTACACCTTTTACCTGTATACCCAAGGATCACATGTGAGACATACATAAAATCATTTTGAAAGGTCATTATAACATTAAAAAATAACAAAAAACCCTTTCTTGATATATAAACATTCTTTGAAAACTAGTTCACACTTCATTTCACAATTCTTTAATAACACCCTTCTATTTACCAAAATTAGGGGAAACCATATTTTATCAAAAACCCTTTTCAGAAAATAAATAAATCATGCCAATTATTTTATAAAAAAATTTATAAAACAAAGTGAAATCATGGTTTATCCAACATAGATTAGAGACGGAACCACCTATAGGTCGTGAATGATCCATGATGTGAATCCTTGATAAAACTTCATTTGTTTATATGCAGATGACTGGCACCATACTACTTAGTCACTAGGCTACCCATTGTTCACAGGTTGTGATATAGGGTGGTTCAGATCGATTGATCAGGGTGCGTCAAGCACACCGTTTTCATCACACAGAGCCTCATCCTTCCATTATACCATACTTGCGTCGTACTGGCTTCTATGGTATTGCGGTATCAGATTTTACATTTGTAGACCATCACCTGCTAGCTGCACTCATGGAGAGGTGGAGACCAGAGACACACACATTCCACATGCCTGAGGGATAGATGACCATCACCCTCCAGTATATGGCTGTACTTCTTGGTCTTCCTATCCAGGGGACACCCATTATTGGATCCACTTGGGCAGCTTGGCCCGACCTTGCTCAACGCTTGTTAGGCATTGACATTTTTTCCGATCATAGTGCTACCGATGGAGCATCGATATCCATGCCTTGGATGGATTCACAGATTCCACTTTTAGCTGATGATGCTAACGAGAAGACGGTGATGCGTTATGCACGTGCATATATATTACGACTTATTGGAGGGACCATGTGTATGGATCATTCAGGGATGCACATGCACATGATGTATCTACCCCTGCTAGAGGATTTTGATTGGGAAGAGACGTACAGTTGGGGATCCTTCTGCTTGGCATACACATACAGAGCATTATACAGGATATCTGACAGGCGGCGCACAGGTCTTAGGGGATGTGTCATCCTTATTCAGATGTGGGCATGAGAGCACACCCCCGCATTCTTCCCTGATCTTGCTGGTCCACTGGTCGAGATGGTGGTGTTGCATGACGCTCCGCGTGGACGCTGGTATGATCACTCATTTCTATCAGTTTTTGATGCTACTATAAGTTATTGAATTTAATTTCTCATTATTTATCACTATCGATGTTGTATTTTATAGGTGGTGTCAACGACACAATTTCAATGCGGTTTCGAGACACGATTTGGCCGTATATCGACTCAAGTTAGAATTTCTCTTACCCCATCAGGTATGTATATACAATCTATAACTGTCTAACAAATTTAATAATAGCATCATTTTTTAGTTAACAGTTTTTATAACAAGGGTAATATGTTATTTCAGATTTTATGGGTTCCATACTGGTCTGTTATGGACCAGTTGCCTCTATACTGCACGGTTGGTCTTGATGATGTTACAGCTGTAGTGCCACTCATTCACTTTCATATTGTTGAGTGGCACCAGCCTGACAGAGTCATGCACCAGTTTCTATTGACTCAGCGGATTCCATTACCGCCGAGGCAGACAGATCAGCTTCATGGGATGAAGCTGATAGGGAGGCAGGATGACGACTGATGTTGAGTACATGCTGTATTTCTCGACTGTTGGCACAGACGCGCAGAGTTTCATATCTAGGGATTTCCTACGATGTGGTTCTCTCTTTCAGCGCAGAACGAGTATGATCCATGGTATAGACTGAAGTCTATACTATATCTTACCCGAGCCGGCAGAGAGATGCATATGATTGTAAGTCAATTAAATTATATTATTATGTTTATTGAGTTATTTTCTAATTCATTTTTAATCTGTTTACAGTAGAGTCACACATACAGTCTTATTCATTTGAGTGATGAGGCTGAGGATAAAGTCTTCAACCGGGAAGCCGTTCATGCTCAAGCATTGGAGCTGAGGTCATCTGTTCATGCGTTTGCTGAGAGCCTCTTCGAGCGTCCGACATGGAGACAACATGTTCCTGCCGCAGAGGAAGATCCTGCAACAGCTGCTGGTGCTGAGGAGCCACGACCACGGTGACATAGACAACATCATCCTGCACATCAGGCCTCACCACACTACTGTAAATAAGGCTATTAGCGACCGCCATTGGCGGTCGCTAAAGGTCTGTAGCGGCCGCGCAGCGACCGCCATTGGCGGTCGCTGTTGCCTCGTCGCTAGAGGCCTTTAGCGACCTCCAATGGCGGTCGCTATAGAAGGCCGGCAGATCGGCCTTCAGCGACCGCCAGGCGGTCGCTGAAGGCCCTCTGCCGGGCACCCTATAGCGACCGCCTATGGCGGTCGCTATTCTAAAAAAAAAAAATTTTTTAAATTTTTTTTATTGAATTGAATATAAATATAAATATAAATATAAATATATATAAATATTCATATACATACTATTAAATACAATATTTTAAACATATATATATATATATAATATATTTTAAATGTTTTAATATATATTTAATATATATATAATATCAAATCATTGTGCTATAATAATTTAAAAACTTCGATTCAAGAAATAATCTCATTTCAGGTCGTTCGGAGCACGTTTGCTCCGAATGGGACCGCCGCACGCCGTTTTGGTGTTTTATGGCACCGAAAACGCGTTTCCGGCCGCCGCGGTCACACGGCACCTCCGAATGAGGTGCCGTCTGGCCGACCATTTCACAATTCACGCCCCGGATGTTGTCGTATGGTTTCGTGGCATTCGGACGTCGTTCGGGTGGTTTTGACCCCCCAACGCGCCATTTCAGCGCGCGCCGCGCTGCTGAAAACGACACAATCGGACGTGCCGCGCACACCGCACGTCCGATGGACGTGAGGCCTCCTCCTGCATCTCAGGAATAATATTTCTATCATTCCCGTGCGGTTTCAGGTCGTTCGGAGCACGTTTGCTCCGAATTGGACTGCCGCACGCCGTTTTGGTGTTTAATGGCGCCGGAAACGCGTTTCCGGCCGCCGCGGTCACACGGCACCTCCGAATGAGGTGCCGTCTGGCCGACCATTTCAAAATTCACTCCCCGGATGTTGTCATACGGTTTCGTGGCATTCGGACGTCGTTCGGGTGGTTTTGACCCCCCAACGCGCCATTTCAGCGCGCGCCGCGCTGCTGAAAACGACACAATCGGACGTGCCGCGCGCACCGCACGTCCGATGGACGTGCGGCCTCCTCCTGCATCTCAGGAATAATATTTCTATCGTTCCCGTGCGGTTTCAGGTCGTTCGGAGCACGTTTTCTCCGAATTGGACCGCCGCACGCCGTTTTGGTGTTTAATGGCGCCGGAAACGCGTTTCCGGCCGCCGCGGTCACACGACACCTCCGAATGAGGTGCCGTCTGGCCGACCATTTCACAATTCACGCCCCGGATGTTGTCGTACGGTTTTGTGGCATTCGGACGTCGTTCGGGTGGTTTTGACCCCCCAACGCGCCATTTCAGCGCGCGCCGCGCTGCTGAAACGGACACAATCGAGGGGCTGTACGGGGGTGCGGGGGGCTGTACGGGGGTGGCGGGGGCCTGTACGGGGGTGGCGGGGGGATGTACGGTGGTGTCTGGGGGCTGTACGGGGGTGTCGGGGGGCTGTACGGGGGTGGCGGGGGGGCTGTACGGGGGTGGCGGGGGGCTGTACGGGGGTGGTGGGGGGCAGTACGGGGGTGCGGGGGGTTGTACGGGGTTGCGGGGGGGGGGGGGGGGGGGGCTGTACGGGGGTGTCGGGGGGCTGTACGGGGGTGGAGGGGGATGTACGGGGCTGTCGGGGGGCTGTACGGGGGTGGCGGGGGGCTGTACGGGGGTGGCGGGGGGCTGTACGGGGGTGGCGGGGGGCAGTACGGGGGTGCGGGGGGTTGTACGGGGGTGCGGGGGGGCTGTACGGGGGTGCGGGGGGCTGTACGGGGGTGCAGGGGGGGGGGGCTGTACGGGGGTGCGGGGGGCTGTACGGGGGTGGCGGGGGCCTGTACGGGGGTGGCGGGGGGCAGTACGGGGGTGCAGGGGGTTGTACGGGGGTGCGGGGGGGCTGTACGGGGGTGCGGGGGGCTGTACGGGGGTGCGGGGGGCTGTACGGGGGTGGCGGGGGGCAGTACGGGGGTGCGGGGGGCAGTACGGGGGTGCGAGGGGCTGTACGGGGGTGCAGGGGGCTGTACGGGGGTGCGGGGGGGGGGGCTGTACGGGGGTGCGGGGGGGGGGGGGGGGCTGTACGGGGGTGGCGGGGGCCTGTACGGGGGTGGCAGGGGGCAGTACGGGGGTGCGGGGGGTTGTACGGGGGTGCGGGGGGGCTGTACGGGGGTGCGAGGGGCTGTACGGGGGTGCGGGGGGGGGGGGGGGGGGCTGTACGGGGGTGGCGGGGGGCTGTACGGGGGTGGCGGGGGCCTGTACGGGGGTGGCGGGGGGCAGTACGGGGGTGCGGGGGGTTGTACGGGGGTGCGGGGGGGCTGTACGGGGGTGCGGGGGGCTGTACGGGGGTGCGGGGGGGGGGGGGGGGGCTGTACGGGGGTGGCGGGGGGCTGTACGGGGGTGGTGGGGGCCTGTACGGGGGTGGCGGGGGGCAGTACGGGGGTGCGGGGGGTTGTGCGGGGGGGGGGGGGGGGGGCTGTACGGGGGTGCGGGGGGGATGTACGGGGGTGCGGGGGGGGGGGGGGGGGGGGCTGTACGGGGGTGCGGGGGGCTGTACGGGGGTGCGGGGGGCTGTACGGGGGTGCGGGGGGCTCTCCGGGGGTGCAAAGGCCATCCCATTGATTACAAAAGTGAAAAATAAAAGTGATAACATCTAATTAATACATATTTCTTTTATCGATACCATACAGAAATTTAAAAAAAATATATTGGATAATACATAATCTATAATATCAGATTTATTGATCTGTTGGAATTAGTTCGACTTTTTCAAATGTAGAATCATTCAAGATTATCTGATCAAAAACTCAATATGTGTATAAAATATTTAAAAGACCACCATGGATGGTAATACTGCATTACTTAAATGAATAAATACAGTACATCAATGTCAACCCTACCAGTAAAAACAAAAAACATATCTCGTGAATATATGGTGCATCACGCGTTGCCATCACTGCTACCTCCTTCTGGTGGGCCAGGTGCCTACAACAAATAAACATTATAAATATTTTAATAACAAAAATAATTTAAATTAAATAAATAAATACAGTATATACCTGCGTCGTATGATCCCCTGTACCATCAGCTCGACGCACATATTCCCGCAGTGCTCTAACCTCAGCTGTCAATTGCGCATTTGTCTCCTCGGAAGCGCGCAACCGTGCCTCAAAATCTGACATCTGCTGTGTCATATGAGCAACAGCAGGACCGACAACCGCAATGCATGACACTACAGAACGAGGAATCCCTGCTCCATAGGTCAAACTATAGCCATGCCCATCCCGACCAATAATGCGATGAAAGATCTCATCCCGTCGCATGGGAAGCTGTCGCTGGTCCTCTGGCAGATGTTCTAACTCAGCTTCAAATTGATCCTGTGAAATATTTAAATATATATAAATATATATATGTTAATATAAAGATTTATGTAATTATTGGTAAGTACAGACACTTACTATCAATGCTGCAACCTCTGGATCATTGCAATCACGAGTCCTTATCCACACCGACATTTTATCAGTTGCTGCACCTTGCCCTCGCAACTGTATATTAAAATAATATAAACACAAAACCATATTAATTAATAAATTAAAAAATGAATAATATATACCTCATGTCGGATCTGAGACACGTGACGAGTCCCGAGCCTGTGAGCTGGTCCCTGCAACGCTCGATTCTCCGAATGGCGTGTTGACACCTCCTACATTCAATTCATTCAAATTTCAAACAAATCACATATTCTTGAAAATATATATACAGCAAAATAATTAATATACAAACCGCAACACCCTCAGTAGACCAATATGCAACCAAGTCACGCCACTGAGCCGGGAGGACACCTCTCGGGACTTTTTCCAAAATGTCAAGGGCACCCACATTTGGTACCCAGTGGTCCCTCTTCACTTTGCCTTTATAATCTTTCCACAGCTTACGACATTTGCTCATACACACGGGCCGAAACTCTTCAGGGCATACTTTCAAATTTTGCTATAATGAAAATAATCAAACATATTAGTATTATTTATAAATAGAAAATAAAGTAAAATTATTTTCTTACCTGAACCTTCCTCCATAGGCGATCTAATGTGTCCTGAGGGATAGAAGCCCAATCACGCGTGGTCAATGGAAATCGATGTGGGTCACGTATGATATGACCCAGCTGATGAATAAATGCCGGGGCATTCGGTCCCACGGGATGAAATACCTCATCAAATGCAACATCTATCATCGTGTCGAAATTCCATGATAATATGCCACGACCAGGGCCTCTCCTGCGAGAGGAAGAAGCAGCCGAGTCTGATCCTGTTGAAAACAATTTTATATATAAATTGACAAATGTTATATATATATATATATATGTCAATTACATAAAAAATATAGAGAGTGACATTCAAACATACCTCGACCCTGAGACGTAGATGCCTCAGATGGATGATGTGGATTTTCTGCCTCTTCCCCTGACATGTCTGCAGTCATACAAAATATCAGTAATGAGTCCAAAGTGTTTAAAAGATAAATTGGATTGTTCTTAATAAATCAAACTTGTACAACTGTTAATCAAACAAAAAATGGATTGAATAATTAGTTGTGAATGAATTTTAAAAAATCAGAAAGTTAATCAACCTAAATATTTATGACTGAATTAACTTACAAAAGTGAGGATTAAAACTTATAAGGATTTATAAAATGATTAGATATTTTATGATATCCTAGGACATTCTACTGAATAGCGGGAAAACAATTATAACTTTCATTAAGCATGCAAATCGACCGTTTCTCCTTCAACAGCCGCTCTGACCCAATAAATATCTTCTTCACGTTGAACTACGGTATGTTGATCAAGTTGTTGGTAAACAAACGGAACAGTATCGAGTTCATCTTCTTCAAATAAAAACACTCCTCGCCGAGACATTTTGACAACAACTTGCCAACTTGGATCCGAAGGCAAAGTAACGAAGAATACTTGTTCCGCTTGTGATGTCAAGATGAAAGGTTCATTCTCAACTCGTTCATTATTTCTGTATAACATATAGTTAAAATTCACCAATGAAAACTGATATTGATCGACTTTACATCCACGCACTGGATCAACCCAATTACACTTTAACAATATGTACTTCAAACCGTGTGTGTATACAACTTCAATGATGTCTATCAATTGACCATAGTAATAACTAGAATCGACAAAGGGACAACCGATTTCACTATTTTGTGTTGCTCGTTTGTCGTCAACATCTTTAATGCGAAATCAAAAACCATTAGCATCAATAGCTTTATAACGACGAGCCGTTATAGATGGACCCTCAGCCAGTTGGATAAATACTTCAGGTAGCGTGGGGTCCCCTAACTCCCTCAGCTTACGAACCTACATAATTTATAAAAATCAATACTGATATATGCAGAAAGAATTAGTTTAATACTTCACTCATAATGAAAATCAATTTATACATACATAATCCTTGAACCAATCATGAAATGCCGCATAATGAGATTGTTGAATTTGCAACTCAGTCGCACGATGCATCTCTTCTTTTATCTCATTAATGTGTTTCCTGCAAATGATTACGCGATGTTTAAAAGATCAACTTATGCAAAGAAAACATGTAAAAGTTATACAAGCACATTGATAAGATACTTACTGCATTAATGGTGCAACTGATGGAGTATTGAACAAGATATATCGATGTGCTTGTATCCACTCGATGTTGTCCATATCAAATGTGGTTCCTTCTCCAACTGGACCATCATGAATCCGAGAGGGCTTATCTAATTTTGTTTCAACATCCATAAGATATTCTGCACAAAAGGTAGTACACTCATCCATCAAATAACCATTGGCTATTGATGCCTCTGGATGAGCTCTGTTGCGTACAAATCTTTTCAATGTACTCAAATACCGTTCAATAGGATACATCCACCTGAATTGCACTGGACCATCAACCATTACTTCATCAGTTAGGTGCACTGTTAAGTGGACCATAACATCGAAAAATGAGGGGGGGAAAAGTTTCTCAAAGTGACAAAGCGTAAGTACAATTCGGTCCTACAAACTTTTTAAATCACTCATTCGTTGATTTCTTAAACAAAGCTGTCTAAAAAAATTACTCATCTCAATCAAGGGCTGAACAACATTGGGGGATAAACAATCACAAATTGCGATTGGAATCAACTGCTGAAGTAATATGTGATTATCATGACTTTTCAACCCTTGCAATGTCTTGCTCGTCAGATTCACACACTTTGAAATATTAGAAGAGTAACCATCAGACACCTTGACCATCTTCAAAATGGAAAGAAATGTCTCTTTCTCCTCTGTAGTCATCGAATACTGTGCAGCAGACATATATGCCTTGTTTCCCTCAGCTAACTGTAAATGCAACTGTTTCCTTAAACCCATTTCTTCCAAATCACGACGTGCATTAACATGGTCCTTTGACTTTCCACTGACACCTAAAATGGTCCACAATATGTTATCACAAACATTTTTTTCAATGTGCATGACATCCAAATTATGCCTCAACATGTTAGTTTTCCAATACGGAAGACTATAAAAAATACTTTTCTTTTTCCAATTATGACTGCGCTGCCTACCCACAGCACGAATATTACGTACTGGAGGAGCCACCAAATCTTGAATTTCATATACCATGCGGATGTTTTCTTCCTCAATCTGCGATAACATTTCGACTCCTGTCATGATCTTTGGTGCTGGGCTGAACTCTCTAGAACCATCAAATGTCACTCTGTCCTTTCTGAACCTGTGCTGGGGAGGGAGAAAACGCCTGTGACCCATGTATGCCCATTTTTTGGAATGTTTAAGCCATACAGATTTTTTACTTTTATTGCAACAAGGGCAAGCAAATTCCCCTTTCGTACTCCAGCCTGATAAATTTGCATAAGCCGGGAAGTCATTGATTGTCCACAATAAAGCAGCATGCAGTTTGAACATTTCATTCGTTTCGCAGTCATAAGTCATAACACCATCGCCCCAAAATTCATTCAACTCATCAATCAATGGCTGAAGGTAAACATCAATCTTATCCCCCGGACTTTTAGGTCCATCAATAAGAGTGGAAAGTAATATAAATTGTTGCTTCATACAAAGCCACGGAGGAAGATTATATAGAACCAACACCACGGGCCATGTGCTATGAGTTGCACCAACCATAGACTTGAATGGATTGAAACCATCTGCTGCCAATCCCAATCGGACATTACGAACATCTTTAGCAAAGTCGGGATGTCTCTTATCAAAATCCTTCCATGCATGAGAGTCTGCCGGGTGGGTTAACATGTCACTTTCATGAACTCTTTCTGCATGCCATCTCATGAAATTAGAAACTTTAGATGACATAAAAAAACTTTTCAACCTCGGTTTAAGGGGAAAGTAACGCATTTGCTTTACGGCAATCGGTTTCCCCTGTATCGCAATCTGACTTTGATGAGTCTTATTTCCCCTGTTCTCTTTCCACCTGGAAGCGCCACAAACCGTACAAATATCCAAATGAGCAGTTTCATTTCTAAACAACATACAGTTGTTTGCACATGCATCTATAGTCTCATATGTAAAACCTAAGTTCTCTGTCAACTTACGAGCATAGTAATACGACTCAGGAATCTTAGCGTCGACAGGAAGAACTTTTTTCAATAAAATCAAAAGCATGTCGAATGATGTGTCTGACCAATTATTCAAAGTCTTCAAATGCAACAACTCCACGATAAACGATAGTTTATTGTAAGAAGTACATCCAGGATATAATTCTGTTTTCGCATCATCAAGTACTTCATAAAACCTCCTCGAATCACGATCTGCACCAGAGCGAAGATTTATCTCACCGGTCTCAAGATTCTGGATGTCAATGCCTTCAGGATCAAACCCACGTACCATTTCAGTAAGCATTTCATGCATTGGATCAGTCATCCTTGCATCAACATCCATCTGAGCTGCATCTGTATTTTGACAACAAACATATTCTTCTCCATGACGAGTCCAACTCTTATAATTTTTCAGAAATCCATTAAAGAAAAGGTGCTCCCTCACAGTATCTCGTGTGAATTGATATCTGTTAGCACATTTTCTACATAGACAACTAATATAGTCACTTTCAAATCCTCTCGTGAATTCAATAAACTGCATAATGCCATTGAAATATTCTCTAGACGTTCGATTTGGAAGATCAATCCAACTCTTATCCATAATAATATCTGTATAACAAACATTTACACAATACTTATTACATTTACATTTTTCAAATCAACTATATTCAAAATAAATATTAACCATTTGTTTATGAACCATTGATAAAATAATAATGTAACTGAAAGCTCATGTTACCTGATTGAGCTACAAACCTGAAAGGGAGGGGAGCCGAAGGCAGTGCTGCGAGGGAGAGGAGGCAGCGAAGGGGAGCCGGAGCCAAAGGCGGTGCGGCAAGGGAGGGGACGGGCGGCGGCGGCGGCGGGGAGCTGGAGGAGAGGAGGCGGTGAGGGGACGGGGGACGGGCAGCGAGGGGGGGGGGGTGTCCGGGGTCGGGGGGGCTGTCCGAGGTGCGGGGAGGGGTGTACGGGGTGTCGGGGGCCCGTCAGGGGTGCGGGCAGGGCTGTTCGGGGTGCGGGGGTGTCCGGGGTGCGGGGGAGGGGGGGCTGTCTGGGGTGCAGGGGGGCTGTCGGGGGTGCGGGGTGGGGTGTCCGGGGTGCGGGGGGCCTGTCCGGGGTGCGGGGGGGCTGTCCGGGTTCGGAGGGGGGGGGGGTGTCCGAGTGCGGGGGGGGGGGGGGGGGGATGTCCGGGGTGCGGGGGGGCTGTCCGGGTTCGGAGGGGGGTGTCCGAGTGCAGGGGGGGCTGTCCGGGGTGCGGAGAGGCGTCCGGGGTGCGGGGGGCGGTCCGGAGTGCGCGGGGGGGGGGGGGGGGGCTGTCCGGGGTGCGGGGAGGCGTCCGGGGTGCGGGGGGCGGTCCGGAGTGCGCGGGGGCGGTCCGGAGTGCGCGCCGGGGGCTGTCCGGGGTGCGGGTGCCGTCCGGGGTGGGGGGGGGGGGAGGGCCGAGAGGCCGGAGGGCGGCGGCCGGAGGCCCGAGGGCGGAGGGCGGCGGCCGGAGGCCGGATGGCAGGCGGCGGGGGAGGGCGGGCGGCGGGGGAGGGCGGGCGGCGGGGGAGGGCGGGCGGCGGGGGAGGGCGGGCGGCGGGGGAGGGCGGGCGGCGGGGGAGGGCGGGCGGCGGGGGAGGGCGGGCGGCGGGGGAGGCCGGGCGGCGGGGGAGGGGAGGGCGGCGAGGGAGAGCGGCGAGGGAGGGAGGGGGTTAGGGCGGAGGGAGATCGAGGTCGCGGGGGGGGGGGGGGGGGGGGGCGCAGAAACCCCCCGAATTTTTTATGCAGGTTAGCGACCGCCAATGGCGGTCGCCCGAGTCTGGGGGGCTCCACTGCCCGCTTTTCTAGTAGTGCCAGTTCCACAGGCAGAGGTCGGCCCTCTAGTAGTCCAGTCTGAGCCGATACAGGATGTGTCTCAGCTGTCATGGGATTCATCTTTTTTGATGGGATATCCTCAGTTTTTTCCATCATGGGGTCTATATAGAGCATAAACTTTGGGTCCAGAGTCATTGCAACCTTGGGGTCTAGACCCATTGCAGAGTTGGGGTATAGTTCCACCACATGATTTGTTCCCCACTGCGATGATGTCAGGTTCTTCTACCATCGAGGTGGGAGAAGGATCAGGAGGGCAGTACGAGGTGGAGTTGACATTTTCTCCCACTGGTACAGAGGTGGAGGATATGACAGTCGACGTTCCAGCGCCCGAGTACCAGCCCTCTCCAGGTCATCAGACTCCTCAGATATCTCTCCGTGGACGTCCTATTATTAGACCACCATGTGGGACAATATCTCCTCACCGTAGGCATAAACATTGATTATTTATGTTCATTTATATGTTTTATGTCTATGGAAATGAAAAATTATTTTTTATGAAATGATTTGTATTAGAACACCCTGTGGGGCAGGATCTCCTCACCGTAGACATAGAAATTGATTTTTTATGTTCATTTATATGTTTTATGTCTATAGAAATGAAAAATAATTTATAAGCTTTCAAAACCGCCTACTTGAAACTTAAAAATGTTTCAAGTACGTGACTTTGAAAGACTATAAAATATAAACCATAAGACCAATATAAATGAAAATTTAAACATTCATCAAACATATAGGAGTCAACCCTGCATCAATAGGATGCACGATGTCGCTAGTATCACATACATTTATAATCTTTGATGCATGAAAACATGTTATATCTCCTTTAATGGGACAAAAAAATCCATTCTTCCACCCGCCATGTCCATATCAATATCAACTTCCGACCGCATAAGGGTATGATGAAAGATATGCCACATGAAATGCTCATATGTTTCTATTCCTGCAAATACCAACCCCTTCAATACCACCATGCATCCAACCATTATAATTTCTTCTACAATTGTCACCCCATTTTCCCAGGCCTAGTAGATCAGATGAAAACACCAATGATTCCACATAGCCCATCGAACTCTTCATCACCAAATCTTTATCCTTTATCATCTTCAAAAGTCCACTGTAGGACCTCCTTGATCTATCCATTCCAAACACTCACATACAAGTATACTATAAACATAAAAACCAACAAATTTTCAGGTTTTTATGTTTATAGTATACTTGTATGTGAGTGTTTGGAATGGATAGATCAAGGAGGTCCTACAGTGGCCTTTTGAAGATGATAAAGGATAAATATTTGGTGATGAAGAGTTCGATGGGCTACGTGGAATCGTTGGTGTTTTCATCTGATCAACTGAGCCTGGGGAAATGGGGTGACAATTGTGGAAGAAATTATAATGGTTGGATGCATGGTGGTGTTGAAGGGGTTGGTATTTGCAGGAATGGGAACCTAGGAGCATTTTATGTGGCATATCTTTCACTATACCCTTATGCGGCCAGATGTTGATATGGATATGGACATGGTGGGTGGAAGAATGGATTTCATTGTCCCGTGAAAGGAGATATAACATGTTTTCATGCATCAAAGACTATATATGTATGTGATACTAGTGACACAGCGCATCCTATTAATGTGAGGTTGACTCCTATATGTTTAATGAATGTTTAAAGTTTCATTTATATTGGTTTTATGGTTTATATTTTATAGCCTTTCAAAGTCACGTACTTGAAACATTTTTAAGTTTCAAGTAGGCGGTTTTGAAAACATATAAATTATTTTTCATGAACAATTTTTATGAAATGATTTGTGTTTTCAAAAATTTCTTATATTTTTAATTAATCTTTAAAGTTTCCTTTATATTGGTTTTATGGTTTATATTTTATAGTCTTTCAAAGTCAAGTATTTGAAACATTTCTAAGTTTCAAGTAGGCGGTTTTGAAAGCTTATAAATTATTTTTCATGATCAATTTTTATGAAATGATTTGTTTTTTCAACATTTTCTTATATGTTTAATTAATGTTTAAAGTTTTATTTATATTGGTCTTATTGTTTATATTTTATAGTCTTTCAAAATCACGTACTTGAAACATTTTTAAGTTTCAAGTAGGCGGTTTTGAAAGATTATAAATTATTTTTCATGAACAAGTTTTAAGAAATGATTTATGTTTTCAAAAATTTCTTATATATTTAATGAATGTTTAAAGTTTCTTTTATATTGGTCTTATGGTTTATGATTTATAGTCTCTCAAATCACGTACTTGAAACATTTCTATGTTTCAAGTTGGTGGTTTTGAAAGCTTATAAATTATTTTTCATGAACATTTTTTATGAAATGATTTGTGTTTTCAACATTTTATTATATGTTTAATGAATTTTTAATGTTTCGTTTATATTGGTCTTATGGTTTATATTTTATATCCTTTTAAAGTCACGTACTTGAAACATTTTTAAGCTTCAAGTAGGCGGTTTTAAAAGCTTATAAATTATTTTTCATGAACAATTTTTATGAAATGATTTGTGTTTTCAACAATTGATTATATGTTTAATGAATGTTTAATGTTTCATTTATATTGGTCTTATGGTTTATATTTTATAGTCTTTGAAAGTCACGTACATAAAACATTTTTAAGTTTCAAGTAGGCGGTTTTGAAAGCTTATAAATTATTTTTCATGAAATTTTTTTATGAAATGATTTGTGTTTTCAACAATTTCTTATATGTTTAATGAATTTTTAAAGTTTCCTTTATATTGGTCTTATGGTTTATATTTTATAGTCTTTCAAAGTCACGTACTTAAAACATTTCTAAGTTTCAAGTAGGCGATTTTGAAAGCTTATAAATTATATTTAATGAACAATTTTTATGAATTATATATGTAAATAAATATATAAACAAAACATAACAAAAAAAAAACAAAATTTTCAAAAATGATAATTTTTACATTTTTTATGAATTATATATATAAATAAAAATATAAACAAAACAAAACAAAAATTCAAAACAAAATTTTAAAAACTAATAATTTTTTTGTTAGGTGAAAGGCAGCATCCTCCTGAACATTTTTTATGAATTATATATATAAATAAATATATAAACAAAACAAAACAAAACATAAAAAAAAATTCAATTTTATTTGGTTAGAGGAAATGCGGCATCACGGGTGCCGCCTTTCGGCCCCAGTGCAAAGGAGGCATCCGCGATGCCGCCTTTAAGGCTCATTTTGAAAAAAAAATCACCCTAACCGTTTTCTGTAATTTTTTTTAAAAATGTATAAAAAAACTCCAAAAAAAAGAGAAAACAACATAATCAAGAAAGTATTGTAAAATTGTTTTCTTATTTAACCTTCTGTAGCTTTTATTCAGTTGTGATAAAAAATTAGAATGAAATTTATATAAATAACTAATCATATACAACAAATATGAAGGATGCATACAATTACTGGAGAAGCTTAAGTTAGGTTGATGTACATATTCTGTAGGTGTCTCAGTATCCGGAAACTCTAGACTAGCTTTTACAAGCGGTATGATGGGTTGCGGGCCATCTATAATTAGATCCAAAAAAAGGGGATGCGATGGATTTTTACGAGGTGATGGTTGGACACGTTCTTTCAATAGATAAGACATTAGAGAATGATTAGGTGTTCCTTTTGAAGGTAGAGTACTACAAAGCACTATAGGTTATGGTTTTGTATCAGAGACCACACTATAAAAGTTCAAATAAATTTCCATTTATATTTGAAAACCTAGAAGCTCAACCATACCTCCAAATTCAGTTTTCTTCTTCATTGGGGACTGGAAGGTGTGAGGTCCTCAACATTGGTGGTCTCATTGGGTGTCTCACTGTGTTCTGTGTTCGCACCGTTGGCTTATAGTCGTAATTGGTTAGAAGCTGCAGAAGAGACTGTCATGCCATGACCTTAGAAATGTGGATATGAAGACCCAGATAAAAGGGTGTGAAAAGAGGAGGGTGTAGAGTGAGAGATATCCAACATGATTAAAATTTCAGAGAGAAAGATTCCATAGGATTCAGATGTGGGAAGGGAGGGGAGCTGATCTGATGGGGCATTAGACATAGGGATACTTGGGTTTTGTGGTCAGTGACCTTCTCCCATTGGCTTTTAAGCCATGTTAAAAGGGCATGAAAAGGGGAGGGTGGAGAGTGAGATATTGGTAGGCCGCAAATACCTCAGTATGGCCGGGCCACAAAGACCTTGATATGGTTGTACCGTAGAAATCTCAAATGATAAAAAAATAACAAAGACTCTCCCAGGATTCGGGCAGGAGGGGAATGGAGGGGAGTGGAGGGGCTCCGTCCACAGTCATCATAGTAGGGCACTAGGGTTTTTTGGTGTGTGAGAATCCTTCCACTATCTTTTAAGTTGCGTGAAAGAGATATATTTGAGATTGAAATCAAACAAAAGAATTATAATAGAAAAAATATAATTAAATAATATGTGTGACGTAAAAACTAGCATGGTCCTTGTGTTTTCACGGGGTTCAATGTCTATTATGATATAATGATGGATGTGAATTGATTTATAAAAAATGTGCACTTTTTATAATATTCATTAAGAATCAAGTTAGACTGAAAAATAAATTTTGGTGTTAAGTTAAATATATAGGCGTTGAAGGAAAAAATGTAAATATAAATACACGTATTTTTTTGGGCATATTTATGCATGTGTATTTTTATTTTCTTCTTATATAAAAATAAATTCAACTTAAAAGCGCTCAAAATACAACTATATTTATAAACTACATAAAAAATGCACCATGATTCACTAAATAAAAAAGTACGTTTTAATGGAATTTTTTTTCCATTGTAACACACTAGTCCATTTATATAACTCATTAAATACAATAAAATGGACACCAGATGGAGCAAGGGGGCCAAAAACTGATTTATTGAAAAGGGGTGGGGGTGAAGTTGGTTGGTGTGAAAGAGAAGAAACAATATATGGGGGGTGTGATATTGGATTAAAATACCTCCCCATGTGCTTAAAAAGCATCACCTATGAGAGGAGACCCTGATGGTATAAATAGAGACAAAAAATTTAGTTGAAGGAGTCTTACACCTAAGACTGGCACAAACAATCTTGTTATTCGATACAAATTATAAAAATGTTGCCCTTTAAATATGGGTGCTTACAGGATTAGACCGGAGCAAACCAGATCAGAACCCACACTTTGCAGACCTAAAATTATAAACCCATTTAAACCCATATTACACGCGGGCTTTAAAAAATAAGTTCAATCCACATGGGAACCAATCAACATGATGACCTGCATAATATTAAAAAGTAAAAAAAACAATACAAAAATATATATGTTTAAAAATGTTCATTTATTTACAGAAAAAGTACTAAAAAAAGAATGTCTTACAAGGATATAAATCGTATAAAAATTGCATTCTTCTATGTATGGTAATTCAATTTAAACATGGTCAAACAACCCTTTTTACTAAAAGAAAAAACTACACACTTTCTAACCCTTTAAACCACTTCAAAATCAATCAAAATAAATTAAATTTTGTAAAACATTATATGTTAACCCTTTGAAAAACAACATGAAAAGAGGTCTAGACATAAAACTGAATCACATAAAATCAATACAAGATTAAATATACAATGTCAAATTAAAAAATGCAGAACAATGATTTCAATAATTAAATTTTTATTGATTTCAATTATGAAAATTGCCAAACATAACCAAACAGTGCCATATAAAAAATAAAAACGACACCCTTATTACATTGCCAAATTTCTTTTCCGAAATTTGATTATGACGAAGATGTATATCCAACATAGAACACACTGCATGTAAGGTTTTCCAGATCTGGTTCCCACTTGAGGTTTCCAATAGGTCTCCATCAGAAGAGATGTCCATTTGTAGTAGATCGTTATTCCGAATGCCAGGGAACCAGGAGTAAAACTGGGTCCGAGATGCGTGAACCCCGTTCACGCATCACCGACCCCGGGAAGATGCGTGAACGGGGTTCACGCATCTTAACCGCGCTGAAGGATGCGTGAACCGCGTTCACGCATCCTTCACGAAGTTGATGAAGGATGCGTGAACGGGGTTCACGCATCCTACAATAACTTTTTTTTTAAAATTTTTATTTTTTTTAAAATTTTTATTTTTATTTTTATGTTTTGTTTTGTTTTGTTATATATATATATATATATATATATATATATATATATATATACAAACAAAACATAAAATTCAGCAGAATTTATCTGCTATTTAATATCCAGCAGAACTGCCATTACAGCAGTCTGGATTCTGACAGAAACCATCACCCAGGGCTCTCTTTTATAAGAGGGCTTGCCTAGGAAATCATACTGCATTTCCGATGTGGGATTCAGGTTCTCTTTTCCTGCACAGAACATTCTGCATTTCCGATGCGGGATTCTGTTTCAAGTACGTGACTTTGAAAGACTATAAAATACAAACTATACGACCAATATAAATAAAACTTAAAACATGGATTAAACATATAATAAATAGTTGAAAATGAAAAGAATTTCGTAAAAAGGGTTGATGAATAATAATTTATAAGCTTTCAAAACCACCAACTTGAAACTTAAAAAAGTTTCAAGTACGTGATTTTGAAAGACTATAAAATAAAAACTATAAGACCAATATGAATGAAACTTAAAACATGGATTAAACATACAAGAAATAGTTGAAAATAAAAACAATTTCATAAAAAGTGTTGATGAATAATAATTTATAAGCTTTCAAAACCACCAACTTGAAACTTAAAAATGTTTCAAGTACGTGTCTTTGAAAGATTATAAAATACAAACTATATGAACAATATGAATGAAACTTAATATACGGATTAAACATATAATTATTAATTACATAATAATTAATTAGTTAATTAGTAAATTAGTAATATAATAAATAATTATAAATATTCATTACAATTATTAGTTATTAATTATTAAAAATTAATTATATATTAATTAATTAGTTAATTAGTAATATAATTTTTAATTATTATTATAATTATTAATTATATAATTAATGATTATATTACTAATTAACTAATTAATTGTTATGTAATTAATAATTAAAAATTATATTACTAATTAACTAATTAATTAATATATAATTAATTTTTAATAATTAATAATTATATTGGTAATTAACTAATTAATTATTATATAATTAATAATTACTAATTATAATTACTAATTATATTACTAATTATAATAAATAATTATATTACTAATTAATATATAATAATTATAGTTAATAATTATAGTACTAAATAACCAATTAATTTTTAATAGTTAATCATTATATTGGTAATTAGCTACTTAATTATTATATAATTAATAATTAATAATTAATAATTATAATAAATAATTATAATCACTAATTATATTACTAATTAATCAATTACTTATTTTATAATTAATAATTATATTACAAATTAACTAATTAATAATTATAGATAAATAAAAAATAATTATAATTAATAAATAGATTACTAATTAGCTAATTAATTATTATATAATAAATAATAAATAATTATATTTAATAATTATATTATTAATTAACTAATTAATTATTATATAATTAATAATTAATAATTAATAATTATAATTATAATTAATAATTATTATTAAGATTTATATTACTAATTAACTAAGTAATTATCAATTAATAATTATACTACTAATTAACTAATTAACTATTATATAATTATATTACTAATTAACTAATTAATTATTATGTATTAGTAATTAATAATTAATAATTATATTAATTATTAACTAATTAATAATTATATTACTAATTATCTAATTAATTATTAACTATTTGTTATATGTTTAATCCATGTTTTAATTTTCATTTATATTGGCTTTATAGTTTGTATTTCATAGGCTTTCAAAGGCACGTAAACGTATTTAAGTTTCAAGTTGGTGTTTTGAAAGCTTATAAATTATTTTTCATTAATTTTTTTTTATGAAATTCTTTTTATTTTCAACTATTTCTTATATGTTTAATCCGTATATTAAGTTTCATTCATATTGTTCATATAGTTTGTATTTTATAATCTTTCAAAGACACGTACTTGAAACATTTTTAAGTTTCAAGTTGGTGGTTTTGAAAGCTTATAAATTATTATTCATCAACACTTTTTATGAAATTGTTTTTATTTTCAACTATTTCTTGTATGTTTAATCCATGTTTTAAGTGTCATTCATATTGGTCTTATAGTTTTTATTTTATGGTCTTTCAAAGTCACGTACTTGAAACTTTTTTAAGTTTCAAGTTGGTGGTTTTGAAAGCTTATAAATTATTATTCATCAACCCTTTTTACGAAATTCTTTTCATTTTCAACTATTTATTATATGTTTAATCCATGTTTTAAGTTTTATTTATATTGGTCGTATAGTTTGTATTTTATAGTCTTTCAAAGTCACGTACTTGAAACAGAATCCCGCATCGGAAATGCAGAATGTTCTGTGCAGGAAAAGAGAACCTGAATCCCACATCGGAAATGCAGTATGATTTCCTGGGCAAGCCCTCTTATAAAAGAGAGTCCTGGGTGATGGTTTCTGTCAGAATCCAGACTGCTGTAGTGGCAGTTCTGCTGGATATTAAATAGCAGATAAATTCTGCTGAATTTTATGTTTTGTTTGTATATATATATATATATATATATATATATATATATAAAACAAAACAAAACAAAAAATAAAAATAAAAATAAAAATTTTAAAAAAAAAGTTACTGTAGGATGCGTGAACCCCGTTCACGCATCCTTCATCAACTTCGTGAAGGATGCGTGAACGCGGTTCACGCATCCTTCAGCGCGGTTAAGATGCGTGAACCCCGTTCACGCATCTTCCCGGGGTCGGTGATGCGTGAACGGGGTTCACGCATCTCGGACCCAGTTTTAAAAATATGCGAACCCTATACCCTGTTAGCAAATTTTAATTTTTTAAAAACCCAGATAAAAAAATTATCCATTCTCTTCCGTTCTCTGGGAACAAGAACCAGGATCCGGGTGATGAATGAACCATATTGGAAACCCCCAAAGTATCATTGAGGTAAAGGGATAGTAGTCAGTAATAATGGCAAGTTAGGGACCATTAGGCGGTGAGCATAAAAGCCCATGGACGATATGAAAAATAGTACCATGCACCCCAAGCAGAAATAAAACAATATGAAAATATAACTGCCACAAAAATAGTACCATGCACTCATGAAAAACACATAATATATATTTGAACATTTTAATTATAATATATCAAAGTCAAGGCATGAAAAATTTAACAAGTGTCAATATGGATCGAGGGATAAACCAATTTCCTGATCTGAGAAGTTACTTCAATTACTGTGATATTTGTGGGCGCACTGGAAACTGTTCAGATCTTCATCTTTAATAATACGAATAGTAATGAAGCGATAGTATTTGTCTTCCAAATTCTAGGAGCCCCCTATATGAGTTTAAAGTGTTTTGAAGAAGTGAATCTACTTAAAGAGACACAACTCAAAATGGAATCATTAAGACCAAAAGAGGCTGTAACACTTCTTGCATGTTGGACGTAACAACAAGTTTCACTAAGGTGGGTGTGATCACATGTTTCCTAAAAATAGAGGAGGAAGTTTAATTGAAATACTTGGTATCTAAATAAGAAATAGATGATAGTAAATTCCAGGGAATCAGTACGGAGAACATTCTGAATAATATTAGAATTTCTAGCACTATTCCTAGTGACCAATTCCCTCAAAATACACATATTAGTTATCATGTTTATGAGGTAGACAACTAATAGTTTTCTGGATATTCCGCCCTTATTTTGCTCCTTGTTATCCTCCTATTTGATTAATGGATTTGATGAGAGTATTGTGAGTACAAAAGGATTGTCTTTGTGAAGGAGTGGGGTGTAATGGACATCAACAAAACACTAAACCAAACAAGATTGAATTGATTTAATGCTTTCAAAATAAAAAATTTATAGAACAACATGAATCACAATTCATGGAAATGAAAGAAAGATCAAGGAACACTAGTATTTAAGTGCTTCGGTCCGATGGGGACCTACGTGCACAATAATATCCCCACCCAACACAAACATTTTATTAATGCTTGAAAGAAACAGAACAAAGCTTACAAGATGCTGAAGGAATCAACAAAACTTAGACAACAGTGAAAGATTTTGGAACCGAAAGCTAACATATTGTGAAACGGAGTTAAAATGAAACTTACAACACTAGACATAAAGGTCCATCCATCTTAATCTCTTGATGCTCCTAGAAAGCTAACGTTGTTCCTCCATTTGGACTCTACAAGGGAAGATCATAGTAGGACTGGAGTAGTGGTCTTCAGATCTGAATATTGACCACACTTCTTCACAGGGAAGGACACCGATGAGACTCCACCACAAGGTTCACACCAGCGGTATGCACGATGGTCAGCAGACCACCAAATCAGATCCTTTAATGAGGAAAAAGCCACCAGAACCAAAGAGATCTTAGTTGAGGATAAAAAAACTAGTGGGGAGTGAGATCGAAAATCCTCTGAATCTATCTCGAAAGAATGCATCATATGGGGTGGTGAATTCCCACTGACAAAGCTTGATTGGTATAAATGAAAAACTAAGGGGAGAGTTCCATGAGTCTAGCCCAAAAAAACATCCAATATCGAATGAAAAATTCCAAAACAATTAAACGATAAGGATTGGATGGGTGGAAACATGGATGAGTGGCCCGAAGTGAAGAAAATAGAATACCCAAATTGCCAAGGTGGAAAGAGAACAATGAAGTAGGACAAACCAAACATGTCACATACTGAGCCTAGCAAATAGGCCCATATGAAATGAATAGGCCCAACAAATGTAATCAAGATGAGTAAATAAAAAAAATACTACATGTATGAAACAAACTGAAATGGAAGAATAAATCAAGACTAATTTCAGTATAAAAAATAAATTGAATACCTTAATTCACAATGACCCACCATTTTCAATTAAAATTGGCAATGTTCTTGCACCTATTGTTATAGAATATAATCCAATTTCATCCTATCTAGAAAAAAATTAACTTAGAAAATACCACGGCTTTAGTCAAACTATCAGCTGGGTTTTTATCAATGTGTATCTTGTTTGAAAACACGGTTCCTAATTCTATATTATCTCTAATAAAGTGTAGTATAATATCTACGTTCTTTGATTTACCATAACAAACTAAATTTATAAAAAAATGAAGTACTGATTGACTATCATAATATACATTTATAACTAAATTAAAAGGCTTAAGTTCAGAAGACAGACCTTTAAGCCATAAGGATTCATTCACTACCTCAGTAAGGGAAATGTAATCAGATTCCATGGTTGTAAGGGCAACCACAGACTACATGTTGCATTTCCAAGAGATAGGGCCACCACAGGCAGTGAAGACATATATAGTCAAGGTTTTTTTGGTGTCAATATTACCTGCATAGTCAGCATCTACATATCCAACTAGAATTTTAGACATATCAATATTTTTACTATAACACAAAGAAAATTTTGAGCTACATGAGAGATATCAAATAATCCACTTAAGGGCATGCTAGTGTGGCTTCCCAAGTGCGGTCATAAATCTTCTTAAAGTGAAAATTTAATAAGAAATATCAAGTTTGGTGAAAATCATAGAGTACATAATGCTACCAAAAATATTAGCATAAGAGAATTTAGACATAAATTGAATACCATCATCATTAGTGGGTGCTTATGTCAAAGATAGTTTAAATTGTTGTCCAACAGGTACATTTATCAGTTTGAGAGATTCAAACATGTATCTCTTTAGAATCTTTAAAATTTAAGTATGATGAGATAAATAAAGCAATTTATTTAGTCTATCTCTAATGATTTCAACACCTAATATTTTCTAAGCTACACCTTAGGATTTCATTTTATTCTTGAATTTTAATTGAGATTTTACAATGATGATTAAACTCATATTTTTACAAATGATAGGCATGTCATAAAAATAAATTAAAAAATAAATCATATAGTTTTGAGTTGATTTAAAATAGATACATGCATCATATTGGCCCCTACTAAATTGGTTATCTAACATGAAAGAATAACATTTCATATACCATTTCCTAGATACATGCTTTAAACCATAACACTATTTATTTAATAGGAATACTTGATTTAATTTGAACTCCTTAGATTAACCATTAGGAGGTTTCATATAGAGTTTCTCATTTAAATCTCTATTCAAGAAGGTAGATTTAATATCCAATTGTTCAATGTATAGATCACTATAGGCAAAAAAATCAAGAAAAATCCTAATAGAATAATACTTAACAATAGGGGAAAAAATTTCAGAATAATCAATACCTTATAATTGAAGGAAACCCTTAGCAGCTAACTTTTTTTTGTAATTAATTTTATTTCCCTCAATGTTGTCTTCTTTTATATTATAAATCCACTTGGAACCAATTACCTTATCATTAGGTGATTTTTTGATAATGGTCCATGTGTGTTTTTTTCTTAAAGATTCCATTCATTCATTTATGGAAGAGACCCAATACATTGAGTCTTTGTCAATAAGGATTTCCTATAGGTTTTAAGATCATCATCTATAAGATCCCAGACCACATGAAAGGAATATGAATCCATATAATAATGGCTAAATCAAGCAGGAGGTCATGGGAATCTCCTTTCTCTATCTCAGATCAATTGGTAATCCCCATCAGTGATAGAAGGTTTAGATTCATAATCTGAACTAGAACTAGACTCATAATCAGCCATAATAATGGGTCGAGGTGTAGGTGGAGTGGGCTGTACATCAGCCTCAAATTGATCCATGGGCTCATTTTCATCAACCCTTTTAAGTTCTAGATCACTAATTCTACATGTGGTAGCCTTGGTTTTGGGAGAATAGTATTCATGGAAGACTACATCCCTACTTATAGTGCATTTCTGGTAACCTATGTTTTTAACCTAGAGTTTATACCCCTTAACGCCCTTGGGATAATAAAAAAAATTAACTTAAGAGCTCTTGGTTCTAATTTATCCGTCTTAATGGGAGCATAAACTGTATAAACAAAGACTCACAAGTAGGTATAGAAATAAGACTTACTATTCTACAATTATTCAAGTGTTTTGAATTGATTTAAAAAAGGGGGAAACCCATTAATAAGGTAAATAGAAGTGTTAACAACCACTACCTAGAAAGATTTAGGGTGACCCAAGCATGTAAGTGTGCTTTAGACTCTCTGTAAGATAGTCCCATTCATTCTATCTGTAAGGCCATTCTGTTAGGGGGTTTTTCTAATAGTCCTATGCCATTTAATACTTTTATATTCAAAAAACTAAATGAAATTAGTGGATAGGTATTCCAACCAATTATCATTTCTCATGTTTTTGATTTTCTTCCCAACTTTGTTTTCAACTAAAGAATTCCAAGTTTTAAAAGGTTTGGTTAACATCATATTTATTTTTAATAATGTAAATACAAAATTTTATGGAGAATTCATCTATAAAGGTGACAAAATAGGAACCACCAACCTGAGTGGTGGTCCTAGCTAGTCCCCATAGATCTAAATAGTTGTATTCAAGGGGGCTAAAATATTTAAAGGAGGACCTATTGAAGGTAACATTCTTAGCTTTACCCATCACACACTATTTATAAAATAGAATATTAGTAGGTGTGATGTCACTCAACAACCCTTTCTTGTTGAGTTCCTCCAAGCCCTTGGAGATGACATGCCCTAATCTCCTATGTCATAACATCGTATTTTCAGTGTTGGTGTTGTAGACACTACCCAACTACCTTAAATGGGTCTTTCCATTCAATAAAAACAACCCATTGGTAAGTGATCCCTTGATAATGGTTTTGGATCCTTTATAGATCTCAAGACAACCTGTTTATAATCTAAAGGTAAACCCCTTTTGATCTAGGACCCCAAAGGATATTAAATTTATATGAATGTTGGGAACCCACCTTACATCGAGTAAAGTGATGATGGAATGATCATCTAATTCTATAATAACAAAACCTCTTCCTTCAACCTTACACCTCTTATTATTTTCTAAGAGGACATATCCTTCTACCCTTTAAACCAATTCTATAAATGAATCTCTGAAGGGAAACTTGTGAAAGGACCAACCTAAGTCATGTACCCACTCTTGATTGAGTGTATAGCTAGACACATTTAAAATTTAAGCATTTCCATAACTTGAGTCATCTAGAAGGGACTAGTCAATGAGATTTTTGGACTGCAACTCACTTTTGAGTTTCCTACATTCAGGTTTAATATTCCCTGGTTTTCCACAATGGAAATAAGTGAATTTTATTTCCCTAGAGTTATATTTAAGGTGCTTATTGTTCTTGTATTTGACTTATCAAAATGTTTCTTTTTACCTTTTGTTTGAGGTTTACCCCTAGCGAATAAGATATCTGCCTCACCTTTGTTTCTAGGTTTAGAGTGTAGTTATTTAGAAAGAAGGGCCGACTTAACCTCTTTAAGGGTTAGTAAGTCTCAACCATATATCATGGTTTCGACTAAATTACTGTAATTATTATCAAGAGAAATAAGAAAGATCATTTCTTGATCATCATTATCATCATCAAAAATTACATTAATGTTAGAAAGATATAACATTACTTTGTTAAATTCATCAAGATGGGATTTAATAGAATGTTTGAATTTCATTTTAAATGTGAACATGTGAAGTTTTTTTATAAATCCTACCAAATAATGAAGCAATCATATACAATTTATCTTGATTAAGCCAAATAATAGCTACAGTATACTCATAAACAAATTCTATTAGAAATTTATCTCCTAAAGATAGTAATAAAGAGCTATGTGCTTTAACTAACACATCAGAGGGTACATTTGTGTACTCCGTAGTGGTCTTCCCGATATCATTTATAGTAAAAATTGGTTTGTTAGGCCAACGTAGGACATCAATTAGGCCTTGTTGTACAAGTAGGGATATCATCTTAATTCTCCATAAGTTAAAGTCATCATCAATGTTTAATTTCTATATTTTACATCTCATTATTAACATTTTTACCCACATAGTAGATATTGAGTTCTTGTAAACAATGTTAAGAGTACACCCCCAATAACCAACAAATCTCTTGGGTAAACTAGGTTTTATTAAATGAGATAAAAACTGCAGAGAAATGTAGATGGGATAATGGATTTAAATAATACAATCAAAAGGGATAGTGGCAATTTAAGAGTGAGTTTGAAGTACGAAAATAAACCAAATATTTAGAATTATAAAGAAGAAACAGGATTTGTAAATTGATAGCAAAAGAAAATCAATATGGTTCTGATACCACTTGTGAAGGGGAAGGGTGTAATGGACAACAATATAACACCAAACCAAACAAGATCGAATTGATTTAATGCTTTAAGAATACAAAAATTATAGAACCAGATGAATCATGATGCAAAGAAATAAAAGAAAGATCAAGGGACACCAGTATTTATGTGCTTTAGTACTATGGGTACCTACACTCATGGAAAGAACACTACCCAATACACAGATTTTTAATGATTGAAAGAAACATAACAAGGATTACATGATATAGAAAGAATTGAAAAATAGAGATAGTAGTGAAAGATTTAGAAACCTAAATCTAACATACAGATAAATGAGTTTAAAATGAAACTTACAATGCCAGACAAAAAGGTTTGGCCACCCCAATCTCTTGATGCTCCAAGAAATTTGATGCCATTGCTCCATTTTTACTCACCAAGGGATGACCGTACTAGGTCTGGAGTAGTGTTCTTTGGATCTGAATATTTATTGCACTTCTTCATAGGGAAGGATTTCGATTAGACTCCACCACAAGGTGTACACCAGCGATATGTACAGAGGTTGGTAGGCCACTAGATCAAATACTCCGATGAGGATGAAGCCACCAGAACAAGATAGATCTTTGGTGAGGAGAAGGAAAAACCAGTGGTAAGGGAGATGTAAAATCCTATAAATCAATCTCGAAAGAATGCATCATAGGGGGTGATGAATTCCCCCTGACAAAGCTTGACTGACGTAACTTCACAAACAAGGGGAGAGTTCCATGGGTCCAGCTAGAACAAACATCCAGCAACAAATGAAAAATTCCAAAACAAATAAACTACAAGGATTGAATTATTGATAACATAGATGAATGACCGAAAGTCAAGAAAATAGAATACATGGATTTCCAAGATAGAAAGAAAATAATGAAGTAGGACAAAATAAGAAGGACATAAACATAGCCTGGAAAATCAGCCCATATGAAATGAATTGGCCCAATGAATGAAATTAAAATGTGTAAATAAAAAATAATAATAATACTATATGTATGAAACAAACTGAAATGGAAGAATAAATCAAGACTAATTTCAATATGAGAAATAAATTGAATGACTTAATTAATATTCTTTATTGACCCAATTAACCAAACTGTTGGAAACATTTTTCTAGGATGGTGGGTGCCACATTGCTTTATTAAGGGAGGCGGGCGTGGATAGCAGCTTGGTAGGTGGTTGGTGGAAAAACCCCACCAAATATCTTACAGGAGAAGGTGGTAGGAGATGCTGGGAAGGGATGGTAGTATCCTATAAAAGGTAAGAGCCTCCTCCCATTTCAGTAACAACTTCACTAACAATCTCATCATTGGTTGTTAATTATTTTGTGGTATTTTTTGAGGTGGTTTCCCCAATTATTCAAGAGAGATATTTCTGAGGGTTTCTCCTTATAATAGTGAGGGATTGTGTACCCATATTTACCCATAATGATCCTTTTATTTTTCTGTGGGTTTTTACCCCTTTCATTTTTGGGGTTTCTTTACATTACATATGGTGTTCATTAATTTCCTCATTTTTCACTTTATTTTATCTCGGAATTATTGATGCAATGGTGGAACGATCATTTATGGTCCCAACAAGTGGTATCATAAGAAGGTTCTAGACTGGTGCTGTTCACTTTTTTGGGTATTAATAATTCTCATTAATTTGAGTTTGCTCTATGATTGTGACCATGGTTGATATTTCACATCAGAAAAAGTTAATTTAGATTATTAAATACACAATTATGAAACAGAGGAGGTTATGGACTGATGGTTTTTCCAGCTGGAAGTGAAATTTGAGATAAAAAAAATTCAACTGGAATAATTTTATATTGTGGAAAATGAAGATGTTGGCGGTGATGTGGAAGGATAATTGTATTCTAGAAATTGATGAAATACCGAAAGATGTGATGATGGAATGCGGTTTCATTGGGATCCAAAATCATGGTAGGTCCAAATCAAGGAGTAAGAAGAAGAATGTCACATGTTTCAATTGTGGAAATAAGGTGCACATCAAGAAGGATAGTTAGAATAAGAAGATTAGTGAAAAGATCTATCAGCTGAATGTGGCGAGTACTTCTGGAAGTGGAGGCATAATAATTAGTGATGTGGTGACAAATGTTGGAAGTAATAAGAATCTCAATGATTCATGGATAATTGACTCCTAATAAACATGGAACATGATGTCTCAACGAGAATTATTTGATTATTATGAAACTATCTCGGAAGGACTTGTGTTTATGGGGAACGATCACACCTTAAAGATCTTTGGAGTTAGTACCATCAAATTGAAGATTCATGATGGTATTGTTTGAACCATACAAGGAGTAGTACATGTGAAGGGATTGAATAATAACATATTTTATTTGGGATAATTTGATGAAATCAGATGAAAGACATGAAGCGAGATTTGAGTGATGAGAATTGCGAAGGGTGCACTTGTGGTATTGAAGGTAGAGAAGATATCAAAGAACTTGTATGTGCTTATGGGTGAAACGTACAATGAGGCATAGATATTTTTTGTATCAACTACCTCGATGAAAGTGTTAATAATGTTATAGAATTAAAATCTTGTCTATATGTCAAAACTAGGCCTAATGATTCTTGCAGATCATAAGTTGTTTATTGGTATTATAAAGGTATCATTATCATTTTGTGAGCATTGTGTTTTGAGAAAGAAACATAGGTTAAATTTAGGGATGGAAACAACAAGAAGAAAGGAGATCTTAGAGTTGATCCATTCTAATGTTTGAAAAGAACCAATTATATCCCTAGGAGGAGAAAGGTACTTTGTATCCTTCATTGATGATTATTCTAGGATATATTGCATGTATCTAATAAAGAGAAAATAAGATGTTTTTAAAGTCTTAAAAACATTCAAACCATGTAAGTAACTTTAATTTGGAATGAATATCAAGTGTTTGAGGACTAAAAATGGTGGATAATATACAAGAAATGAGTTTAATACATTTTTTTCAACGGAAAGGAATCAAGAGACAGTTCACAATAGCGTACACTTCTTTGCAGAATGGAGTGGTAGAGTGAATAAAAAAACCCCATTGGATATAATAAGGGATATGTTGAAGACTAAAATAATTTCCAAAACATTTTGGGTAGAAGTAGTGAATACTTTCTATTATGTGATCAATAGATCTCCTTCACTGGTGATTGATCTGAAGACACTGATGGTGATATGGACTATTAAACCCATTGACTATTCTCGGTTACATAATTTTAGAAATCTATTATATGCATTGTTTAATAACCAGGAAAGATTAAAGTTAATCTCGAGATCTAGGAAATGTATCCTCTTGGGGTACGTTGATGGTGTATAGGGGTATCATTTGTGGGACCCCACTACCTAGAAACTTATGAACAAAAGATATGTCATTTTTGTAGAAGACAAGGTGAAAATAAAAATTGATGGAGAAATGAATAAATAGAATACAGAAACTACAATAGTCAAAGTAGAGGAAAAATCCAAGGAAGAACCAGTTTCCTCTGAGGCATTAATAGAGAATGATGATCATGTACCAATTGGGTATGGACCATAATGGTCAACTCAGGAGAAAAGAGTACCAATATATCACTCAGACTATGTCACTAAGAGAAATATTTCATACTTCTTATTAATGGAGGATAAAGATCCATCTTCTTTTGTGGAGGTGACCTAGAGTCCAAATGTATCCTCATAGATGGTGGTGATGCAGGAGGAACATGAATCTTTACACAAGAAAAAGACTTGGGTTCTTATTCCATTAACTCATGGAAAGAAGGATATCAGAAAAATGGGTCTTTAAGATCAAGTGAGATAAAAAGGACCAGGTGGAATGATATAATGCAAGACTGGTGGTCAAAGTATATGCTTAGAAGGAAGGTATTTATTTCAATGAAATATTTCTCCTATTATTAAACTGATGACTATTTGGATAGTTCTGGTGATGTGTGTTACATAAAGTTTACATTTAGAGTAACTGGATGTGAAGACTGATTTTCTCCATGGTGATATTGATAAAGAGATATATATTCTCTAACCATAAGGTTTTTAAAAAGTAAGAAAAGATAACTTGGTTTGTAGGTTGAACAAATCTCTATACGGTATCAAACAGGAACCAAGGTGTTGGTATAATAGACTTGATTCCTATATCAATGGACTTGGATACAACCGACATCATTTAGATCCTTGTGCATATTTCAGGGGTTTGGATGGTAATGATTTCATCATTATTCTATTATATGTGGATGAAATTTTGGTTGTAGGTCCCAATAATGATAATATCAAGGAGATGAAGGCATAATAATCTAGGGAGTTTGATATGAAGGACTTAGGACCAGCAAAAAAGATTCTTGGGATGAATATTTATTGAGACAAAAATAATGTGAAGATTTGGAAATCATTGAAGAACTACTTATAGAATGCCTTGAAATGCTACAACATGAAATACTATAAGCCAATATCTATCCTTCTTCCCTATAATTTCAATTTATCCTCTATTATTAGTCCTAGTAGTGAAGAAGAGAGGATGAATATGCGTCGAGTTCCGTATGCATCAACAATGGGTAGTATGAGGTTCTCTATGGTTTGTACTAGACCAAACATTGCACATGTAGTGGGAGTAGTTAGTCAGTACATGAAGAATCTAAGAAGATAACATTGGAGAATAGTGAAGAGGATTCTAAGATACATCAAAGAGACCTCAAATGCTACATTATGTTATAGAGGATCAGATTTCACCATCAGAGGCTACATTGATTCAGATTTTACAAGTGATTTTGATGGGAGGAAATCCACTACTAGTTATGTGTTTACTCTTACAAGAGGAGCTGTAAGATTGATTTAAATGTTATAATCAGTTGTGGTATTATTCATGATGTAGGAAGAGTATATGGAATCTACACAATCTTCCAAAGAGGCGATATAGATGAGAAGGTTGTCAGAGATCGGGCATAGACAAGAGAAGATTCTATTGTTTTATGATAGTTAGAGAACCTTTCACATTGCAAGGAATCATTATTTCCATTCTAGGATGAAACACGTTAGGGTAAAATATCAATTTTTATGAGATGTGGTGGAGGAAGGAAGTGTGGATATGCAAAAAATACACACTAAAGAAAATCTGATAGATTTCTTGATGAGGGTGATTAACTATGATAAGTTCAGATGGTGAGGATCCTCGAGTGGACATACAAGGACATGAGTAGAATGATTTGGAAGATAGAAAGGATATGTGGAGATGTGATTGGTTCTCAATCAAATCTCTATGTGGAAGATGTGTCAGTAGCATTTTTCCAGGATGGGGGTCACCCCTTTCTTTGTCAAGGGAGGTGGGTGTGGTTAGAAGCTTGGTAGGTGGTTGGTGGAAAAATCCCACCAAACCTCTAGTGGTAGAAAGCATAAGGAGATGTTGGGAAGGGATGATAGTAGCCTATAACAAGAGATAAAATCATCCCATTTTAGTAGAAGCTTCACCATCATTCTCATCATTGGTTCTTCATTAGTTTGTAGTATTTTGTGAGGTGATTTCCCCACTTATTCAAGAGAGATATTTCCGAGGGTTTCTCCTTGTAATAGTGAGAGAGTGTGTGCCCAATTTAATCCATAATGATCCTTATATTTTCGTGGGGCCTTTTACCCCTTTCATTTTGGGGGCTTTTCCACATTACATCTAGTGTTCATTTATTTATCCATTTTTCATTTTCTTTTATTTCAAGATTATCACTGCACCGGTGGACCAATCATAGAAAACCTTAAAAGGATTTCCTGAACAGTGTATATTATCAATGAATCTTAGCTTTATATACATTAATTCAGAAATATATCCCATTTCAATGTCACTGCTACTTTTTTCAACAACACCCGATTTATTTTTATGCACCTCAATTTGGTAGATCATGGCACTCAGGGGATTGAACCTTTAGATCCTTCTACAGAAAATATTTCCATTGCAGGTGCATTGGGAACTTCTTTGATGGATGAAACTAAATAAGAACGTGTTTCTTCCATGATAGGATATATGATGGAACCTAAGTAGTGGGATGATAATGAAAATTGTATGGGAATCTGCTTCACCTACAAATGTGTTCTATGAAACCAATTATTATTATTATTTCTATATAGTTCAGAATATGAAAGTTAGTTATAGATGAGGATAAGGATAAAAGATAAGGGGAGATTGAAAACCTTGTTCCTATAGAGGTATTAATTTATAAAAACACATACAGACCAAGAAAAAACCACATCTATCAGGCCAGGCCTAGCAGTGGATGTCTATTTCTTGGGAGGATCATTCAGCTCTTCAACCCCATAAGATTATCTATCTCCTCTGTCATGACACCAAAGAACTCGCGATGGAGAAATGTATTAAACCTAGAGAATATAAAGTGAATGAGGAAGCACAAAAGACCTGTAATGTAGAATCAATCTCTCTATATATATACATAGGGAGAGGGAAAGAACAGTGGAGAAATGAGAAAAAGATTCACACACTGAAACACATGTGAACACACAGAGTCAGGGATAGTGGGAGAGTTGGATTAGAGATGAATAATGAATGCAAGGGGGACAACAATGGAAGTTGAACATTGAAAGGGGAATTTTTTACGGAGTTCAATAAGTCTCCCCAACTTCCCACCCCATTCATGGAAGGGTAGTCAGCGTCGAAAGGGAGAAGTTGTACAAAATTAAATTAGTCTCTCCATCGATTTCATGGCTACTATGAGTGTAGGGAATGTCAAACATGAGGCTCTAATATTATTGGAAAAGGATAATAAACCTCATGAAATAATTAATTTGAATGTATTTTTTTGAAACATTAATTGTGGAATTATTTTAACTGGGGTGATATATTAATTAATGTAAGACACTGTAACGCCTGCCAAATTTTTATTATTATTATTATTATTATTATTATTGTTTCTGATCTTCAAAATTAAGTAAATGAAATTATTAGACATTAATTTTATATATTAGACACTTTTTGGAAGTATATTTCTTTCATGGATCACAATAAGGTTTATTTCAACTAAAATATGGATTTTTTATAGAGTAAAAAATTCAACTTGGTTTTCTGTTTGAATTTATCATGTTTAATAATCATTATATTTCTATGCTTATTTTTATCATGCCTTTGATTATTTTATTTCTTATTTTGACCATTGCACTAGTTACTGCAGCCAATTGCCTTTGCGATTGATTTCCACTTTTTCATAATGGACAATTGTATTTGTCTTTTCAATCAATTTCTTTTTTCCTTGAATTAAATTACAAGTTCTATATTTCTATCAATTGCCTTGTGCGGTTGATTTTCCTTTTGATCATGGAGTGGATTGGAGTCTATGGTTGATCATCCTATCATACGATTGATCATATTATCATGCGGTTGATCTTCCTATTGTGTCTAAGTATCCAATTTGTTTGTCTTTTTAATTTTTTCGATTCATTAGGCTATTAGGGATCGCATATTGGTAGCCATTCCTTTGTCTTTTTTCTCATTTTCTATTGGACAGTTACAAAAACTTCATTTCTCAAAGCCTTATATATTCTATTATGATCTTTAACTAAAATAATTTTATGAAAATATTTCAAGAGAGGTTAAGATTTTGATTTCCAATATTAGAGAGATGTTTTTTTTGTAAGATCTCGACCCAAGAAGAAAGTGACGTTCCCTACCAAAAACACTATTTCCCTTGTTGTTAGTCATCGGAGTTTTACCTGATGCTATGTTACAATTTAGATTGTGTTTCTCCTAATTGTGAGGTGTCCAATGGTTGGTTTTCGATTGAAGAACCCATAGAATCCCATGTGTGGAAAAAATTTGTTTGTAACACACCAATATTTTGTGAAATGTATTTTTTTGAATTAATTTAATCTTTTCAATATTCTGCATTTCACGCAACACTAAACAAATTTTTTTATATGAAAGCACTAAGTTTGGCTCATGTTATACACAACTCCAAGTTAATATTGCACTATATGAAATATTTAGATTTTATTTTGGTACAAACAACACTATGTTTGTCTTGTGTTACACACAACACTGAGTCCCTTCGATAGCTTGTGTTACACGCATGACAAAGTTTTACCAAACTACAATATACTACTATTATTATTGTTAAAATAATTATCACCAAGCCGTTAGAATGGAGGATATGAATGATATTGAATGAATTATGAAATGATGGTTTAAAAATGTATATAAAATGAATCATTTGGTTATCAATATGTTAGAAATGAAATTAATAACTCTCTGAGAATAAAGCAATTTCTTTTTTAAGAAAACTATTCTTTTATGTACAAACACCATTTTATCTCAATAAATTAAACAAACCACTTTTGATAAAAGTTTTAATAAAATTTATATATTATATATTAAATAATTTTTTTATAGTCATTAAATATAGTTTATAATCATAAGATAATAATAAATCCAATTGTATGAATAAAAAGATGTATTTTTTAAAAAATTAATTTTACCGCTTTTTAATGGAACACCTATTTTAAATCCAATTTTCACACTTTTATATTTTTTATTTGAAAAAATACACTTAATTTTTGGATGTGGAATATAAATATTTACTTTGGGTGATTTTTTGGTATTATTTTGAAAAGTTTCATTTTTTGATGAATAGTGAAAAACCCTGAACTTTAATTCAAAACTGCTTTTTCACCTAATTTATTTATGAATTTAAATTATAATTTAAGTTGGTTTTAAATTATAATCATATCAATTATATATAAATTATTTAAATTTAGGTAATTGGAACCTATTTCACATTTAAATTGGATATTAAAAATTTCAATCTTTTGGACTTTTTTTGCTTTAAAAACCCGTCGTCTCCTCCTGTATGTGGGATTAATTTTAAATTAATTTCCAATAATTTTGTGATTAGAATTTGGAAAAATGGATTCAATATTTGGAATCAATATAATTTTTAATTTCTAATAAAGTCAAGTTAGTTTTTTTACAAAAAATATTAGTTAAAGTAATTAAAATTATTTACATGATTAAGGAAAAACGAATTTACTTAGTAGTTAAACTTTAACTTAAGGGGAAAAATACCCTATACACATGTACAAAATACATTTTATGTACATATTTAGATAAAATCATACATTATATATAAAATGAAAATTATTGGAGGCATATTATGTAAGGGAGAAATCTCAATAGTGTTTACCTTTTTATATTTACAAGAACGTCACTTATCCTCCACTATAAAAGAGAACTCACCCCCTCATCTCCTTACACCTATCAAGACAATTTTTCTCTTCCAAAAACTGACCAAATGAGCTCCCAAATTCCCTCCATTCATCATAAAATCATCCCTTTGGGCATAAATCCTACCAAGGAATCCCTTTGGTGAAAACCAAAAGGAGTTACCCAAAGAAGAGATAACATTCTTCCATAAGCTAATTTATTTTATATTTTTATTATCCACACCTCAAATATTATTATTAAATTACTATATAATAACATTAGTATACTAAATATATAGATATTTGTTTATGTTAAGGGTTCAACCTACACTCACACACACTTTCATTAAACGTGATACACAATCATTGTCTGTGTGTACGGCAGACTATCATCTCGCAAACCGATGTCACTCGTTCTTCCATTGCCACATTTCAAGGTTGGATATAATGATGAAATTTATTTTTTATATTATATATATATATATGATATTTATGATTTATTTATTATTCTGGAATTATTATATAACAAATACCTTCATGCTTTCCATTTTTTGTAAATACGAAAACTTTGTTTGTGGACGTGTGGACTATCGCCTCCTGAAGGTGATGTGATTTGTTCACTCTTTACATGGAATGTATTAAGGATGAGTTTTGTAAAAATATATTATATATATGAAATAATAATACCACTTTAATGATAATATATATATATATATATATATATATATATGTCATTTACTTTCATTCAATATGATAAGAAAATAGAAACAACATTCATACGTATGTACGACCTATCGTCTCCATGAACGATGTATTCCATTTCATATTTCTATATTTTATATATTATTATAAATATATATACATATACTGAATATATATGATATTTACATCATATTTTACATTATTCAAATAATTAAATCATGATCTAAGTAATAGGATCAAGAATAACAAGTCAAAACATAAATGAAAAGAAAAGCAGATATTACCTAAAATGTAACATTAACATGAAATTATTAATAAATGGGTAATATAAAGTCATAATAAAATAATATATGGTATGATATATAAGAATATTTTTTTTTGGTATATTTATAATAAACTTATACTTATTATATAGGAGGTTTTAATGTGTATGAAGAAAGTCAAGACTTAAGGTAAGAGTTTTCTCATCTCACTTTTTATATCTATGAGACACATTCCATGTTCACCACTCGTTTATTTTATGTGGTGTATATACTAACCATGAATGTATTATATTATCATTATAATTAAATTTATGGGTATTTAATTATCTATTTTATGATATATTTTTCATGGTTTTATAGTTTGAAAGTTACCCAATTGGTTAGGTAAATTTATCTCAATTAGCCTCTTTTGAGACACCTGTTATGTTATGTAACTATATTCTTTTATAGTGTGTATATTATGTCCCTTTTACATGTTATATAATGAATATTATTATTTTAAGTATATTTTAAGTTTCATTTAATATTATTCTCTCATGAGGATTATGATTTAAATTTACCAAAGCGATAAGAGTTTATTGCTATAATCTCATTTTTTATCAGGATTGTTTACGATTATGCTTCCATTGATGAAAACTTATAATTAATATCCCAATAAATCTCATGAATTTTATTATCCTCTGGTTATCCATTAAATCTCCATGTATTGGTACCATTTTACCACTCTTTTGTACCTAAGATAATTAAGAAAGTGTTTTTAAGAAAATCTGACTTTATTTCTCTATTCAGTCATAAATTTGTTTTAATTACAAAACAATGTTATCTAAAAATGTTTTAAAAAAAGTTTTAATATTATTTTTAAAAGAATTTTTACCAATTTTTTAACTTTTTAATAAAAAATATTTTAAAAGGAATATCCTCGTCATTTTCTGATCAAGGTACTTTTCTAAACTTTTTATGCTGCAAAAGGAATGTTCGGCATGTACTGATTTACCCACTATCATGAATGTCATTTCCTTTAATCTTACTTTGAAAGTTTGAAAGATTATTTTTAAAGTTTTTTTAAATTATATTTTTTTTGTTTTTAAAGTGTTTTTCAAAGAAAAAGTTTTTCAAAAATGTCTTATGTTTGAAAAAAGTGTTTTAAAATGTTTTTAATATTTCATTATAAGTTTTCAAAGAATTTTTAAAGAAAAATATTTTCAAAAATATTTCAATATTTATTTATAAGTTTTCAAGATTCCTTTATAAGTTTTCAAAGTGATTTTAAATAAAAATGTTTTCCATTTTTTTTCTATCTTTCATTATAAGTTATCAAATCAATTTTCAAAGAAAAAGGTTTTCCAAATGATTTATGTTTTAAAAATGAGTTATTCAAAAAGAAAAATATATTTTCCTCAAGAAATATTTTAAATGAAATTGTACATATTTATTTATAAGAAAAGTATTTTTGAAATGGTTTTACGAAAGGGATTTTCAAAGAAAGGCTATTTTCATTAAGAAGAAATCATTCTCCATCTAAGATGACACACTTTGTTATTGTTTATGATTTAATAGGGATATGATCCAAGAATACCATTCATATTATTTATTAAATGGTTTATGTTTTTATGGAATGATGTTTATGACACATGTTTCTCTTCCACACGTTATATGCCTATAAAATCCATTTCTTTTCACTGGTTATGATTTGATGAAATGATTATGAAACCTATCTCTTTTCCAGAGAAAATGATATGATGAAATGATTATGATACCCATTCCATTTCATAAGTTATGATATGATGCTTATAAAACCCATATCTTTTTATGGTCCATGATATGAAGGATGTTTTATTATCTTGTGTCACATGTATATATGATTTTATTATGTGATGGGTCAGACCTATATCCCCCTCCAATGTATTGGGTATATATTTATATCTCATGAGATAATGATGGAAAAAAAGTCGATGGTCTTGATCCAAAATGGGAAAAAGGTTTGTCCTGATCCACAAGGGGAAACAAGTATTCGCTAATCCAAAATGGAAAATAGGTGTGTCTTGATTCAAAATGAGAAATAGGTGTCTCCTGATCCAAAAATGGGAAATAGGTGTGTCCTCTTCCACTATGGGAAACATATGTGTCTTGATCCACTATGTTGATGGTCTTGGTAGTTAACCTTAACACATGAAAGGATTTTCTATATTTATGATGGTTCCATACATATATGACATGAGCTTATGGTATATGATTTATTTATGATGATTTATCACCCCTATGATTCATGTCTTATGAACTGAAAATATTTATGACATGAATTATGTATATGATCTTTGATATGTAGGGTATGATCTTAAAATGTTATTCTCACATTATATTACCCTTATTCTAATGTTATGCTTATGAATATACTCTATTTACCATTAATAAGCATCTGATATCAGTCTTTTCTTATGTTTCCTTTCCCCAAGTTATGAAGAAAAGTTTTTATATAGGAGTACAAATGGGGAAGATCTTTATGGAAGATATTGAATATCTTTCAACAAATTATAAGAATGTGTTCCAAGTTTTCAAATACACTAAACTATTATGGTCATCATGCATGTATTTTTTCAATGTACATAATATTCTTCTAAAATGATGTAATATCCATGTATGTTAAGCCTAAGTCACTATAGTTGGTATCAAAGGAAAGGTTTAGTCAACCTTTGGAGACTAGGATGAGAAAAATTAAGTGATATCCCTATGGATATTTTTAATGATATGTCTGGGGATGTCTCTAAGGATAATCCTAAGGTATCATAGATTAAATAAGGTGTCATAATTTAGACGTCCAATAAGTGATTTTTCATGTGTTTTTCCACTATAATAAGTGTTTTTCATACTATGATTTATGGTTTTATTCTATGGTAGGAAATATAAGAAAATAGGTTAACATTGAATGTTATAGATTTGAAAATTATGGGAGTTATGAAAATCAATGTCCTAAGTGGAAATATCATGAAGATAACTAGGAAGGTGGCACGAGTATTGGTTATACTATTGAAGATAAAGGGGATAAAAATGATATGTGAAAGGTATGGGATGTTATAAAAGTATTTTTTACATTAAAAATAAGAAGAATTATTAGATTGAGATTAATGAACCTTGATACATGATTCATATTTAATATTATAGGAATGAGGTATTAAGGAATAAGATGATGAATATTGAGAAATAGTTTAAGAATAAAGTTGTATGATTGAAGCATATATTTTTTTTGGAATTCAAATATTATTTTATATAAATCATGAATTATATAAGTATTTTTAGTATAAGTTTTTCATTAAGGATTGAAAAGGATACGCTAAAGGGTTCTTAAGACCTAGAAAAGTGATTTAATGTAAAGGTTATATTTTGATTAAGGGAAGGAAACCCTTAAAGTGTTCCTGATATTGATAAAATTATGTTTATCTTGGATAAAGATATTATTTATATGAATAAATAAAGTTGGATAGTACTGTTTACCGTGGAACTGAATATGAAATTGTTGAAAAAGTGTTCCATGCTATCATGGATGGATTTTACAACATTTTTGGATTTAATGAATGTATCAAATAAACTTTGGAATAAGTAAACATGCTTGTTTTCAATAAGGATATATGGTAATTCAGGTCATTACCATGTTTTAATAGAATACTCTATGAAGGTATTCACATGCTTGTATGTGAAAAATTAGTGCTAAATTATGATATATGGGGGATAAATGATAAGTTGGTTTTGAGAAATTTAGTGACTGTCTTTCTAATGTTTTGGATTTTCATCTTTTGGAAGGGAAATATGGTTAACCATTTATGGAAAGTTTAAGTTAAACTTCAGATGAAGTTGGTGATATTAAAGTATTATCTCACCATATAAGGATTTATGCATATTGGAAAACTTGTGATAACATTTTTGTTGTGATAATGAGATATGGAAATACTTATCATTCTATTTATGGATCTCATGATCTACTAATTATTTAGGAATGAAAAATTAACCTTCATTCCTTAGAATAAGAGATGATGTTGAAATTTATCAGGGCATAAAAAAGGGTGAGGTTTTCCTGAAATCATGTAAGTATATATTCTCATAAAAGTTATTCAACTTTATGAAAAGGGATTTTGAAATAAAATGGTGTCATGTTATCATAATTTTTGATGATATCAATGAACTTTTTCAAAGACTCATTGTGTTATGGTTTTATGATCATTAACTTTATCTTAACTATGTTCTCTATCACTCTCTATCAGAACCTGATAGTTATATTTCTCTTATAGGTCCATACTTTCAATTTCCACCTATGTTATCTTATGTGGAAACCTAGTTATGAGTTACTTTGGGTAACCATTATGTTTCCAACTTTAACTTTTTAAAGGAAGTTTTAGTGTTCATATTTATGATGTGGGTGTCTATGGAAGGAAATTTCAAGTATTAAACCTTTGATAACCCCAAAAAATTTCGAGGGTGGAATTAATTTTAAGGGGGGTAGAATGTAACACCCCTATATTTTGTGAAATATATTTTTTCAAATTAATTTAATCTTTTCAATATTCTGCATTTCATGAAACACTGAATATAGATTTTGTTATACAAAAGAAATAAGTTTGCCTCGTGTTATACGCTACACCAAGTTAACATTTCACTAAAATAAACACTTATATTATCTTACAATACACCCAAAATCATGTGTGGACTATGTTACACACAATACTGAGTCCCTTTGATAGCCTATGTTACTCACATGGTAAAGTTTTACCGAACTACAATATACTATTAATATTATTATTAAAATAATTATCAACTAGCCGTTAGAATGGAATATATAAATGAGATTGACTAAATTCTAAAACTATGGTTTACACATGTATATAAAATCAATCCTTTGGTTTTAAATTTGTTATAAATGAATGTAATAACTATTTGATAATAAAGAAATCCATTTTCTACGAAAACTATTCTTCAACATACAAACACCATTTTATCTCAATAAATTAAACAAACAAATTTTGATGAATGTTTTAATAAATTTTATATATTATATATTAAAGAATTTTTTTTAGACTTATCCAATATATTTTATAGGATTAAGATAAGAATAAATCCAATTTTATGAATAAAAGAGGTATTTTTAAAAAAAAGGTAATTTTACCACCTTTTAATAGAGAACCTATATTAAATATAAATTTTGACACTTTCATATTTTTTATTTGAAAAAATAATCTTAATTTTTGAAATAGTACTATCAAAATTTACTTTGGGTGAATTTTTGGTATTTTTCTATGAAGTTTCATTTATTTTGTTGAATAGTGAAAAACATTGAACTTTAATTCAAAACTTCTTTTTGAAAAAATTTATTTATATTGTTAAATTATATTTTAAGTTGGTTTTAAAGTATAATTAGATAAATTATACATCAATTAATCCAATTTAGTCCATTAAAACCGATTTCACATTTAAATTGAATATAAAAACATTTCAAACTTTTGGACTTTTTTGCTTTAAAAACTCATCGTCTCCTCTCGTCAGCAGGATTAAATTTTCCTTAATTTATTCTAATTATATGATTAGAATTTGGAAAAATGTATTTCATATTTTTAATCATAATAATTTATAATTTATAAGAAGTTAAACTTTGTTTTTTTCCTAAAAAATTATTGAAAATAATTAAAATTAATTATTGTGATTAAGGTAAAAATGAGTTTACTTGGTGGTTAAACATTAAATTAAGGGGAAAAATACCCCAAAAAATGTTCAAAATCCATTGGATCAGTATAGTTAGACCATTTCATCCCATTTATAAAAAATGGACAATTATTGGAGGAACATGATGTAAGGGAGACCTCTCAATAGTGTTTACCTTTTTTTCATTTACAGGAATGCCACTCCACCACTATAAATGGAACTCACCCCCTCAATTTATCACACCTATAAATCCACGTTTTCTTGTACAAAACATGATAAAATGTGATCCAAAATTACCCACCTTCAACTTAGAATCCTCCCTTTGGGAATAAATTTAACCAAGGAAGCCCTTTGGTGCAAACCAAGAGAAGTTTTCCAAAGAAGTGGTAACATCCTTCCACAAGCTCTTTTCTTTTATTTTCATTCTTCACCCCCTAAAATAATCTTATTATTTGCTATATAATAACCTTAGTATACTAAATATACATATTTTTTTTATGTTAAGGGTTTTACCTACACTCACACACACTTCCATCAAATGGGATACACAATCACCATTCATATGTATGGTGGACTATCGCCTTACGAAATGATATCATTCGTTCTTCCATTGCCACCATTAAAGGTTGGAAATTATGATTTAATTTATGTTTTTATATTATATATATGATATTTATTATGTATTTAATCTTATATAATTATTATATAACACATACCTTCATAATTTCTAAATTTTTTAAATACAATAACTTTGTTTGTGGACGTGTGGACTACTGCTTCCTCATAGCGATGTGATTCATTCACACATTACATAAAATGTATAAAGGATCAGTTCAGTAAAAATATATCATATATATGAAATAATAATTATATTTTAATTATAATATATATATACATATATTTCATTTATTTTCTTTCATTCAATACAATAAGAAAACAGAAACATCATTTATGTGTATGTACAACCTACCGTCTCTATAAATTATGTATTCCATTTCATATTTCTATATTTTATAAATTATTATAAATATTTATATACTAAATATATATTATATTTAAAACATGTTTTACATTTTTTAAATAATTAAATCATGATATAATTAATAGGATCATGAATAACAAATCAAAACATATATGAAAAACAAAGTGGATATTACCCGAAACATAATATTAACATGAAATTGCTAATAAATGGGTAATATAAATTCATAATAAAATCATAAATGGTATGATATATAAGAATATATCTATATGGTATATGTATAATAAAATTATACTTATTATACAGGATTCTTCAATGTGTATGAAGAAATTAAAGACTTAAGGTAAGGGTTTTCTCATCTCACTTTTTATTTTCATGAGATACATGACTTGTTCACCACATGTTTCTTATGTGTGATATATATACCACCTATGAATTTATTATATGATACTTATAATTAAATTTTTGGTTATTTATATATCTATTTTATGATATCTATTTCATGGGGTTTATTTTTTTAAAGTTACCAAATCGGTTAGGTAATTTTGTCTCAATTTGCCATCTTTGAGACACATGCTTTGTTATGTACATATATTATTTTACAGTGTGTATATAATGTTCCTTTGAAATGTTATATCATGAATATTATTATTTTAATGATAATATAAGTTTCATTTAATCTTATTCTCTCACGGGGATTATGATTTAAAGTTACCAAAGTGGTAAGAGTTTTTTGCTACTATCTCATCGTTTATCAGGATTGTTTATGATTATGATTCCATTGATGAAACATTATGATACATATCTCATGAAATCTCATTAATTTTATTACCCCCTATTTATCCATGATATATCCATGTATTGGAACCATTTTCCAACTATTTGGTAATAAAGATAATTAAGAAAGAGTTTTTAAAAAAATCTGACTTATTTCTCTATTTAGTCAGAAATTTATTTTAATAAAAAACAATGTTTTCTAAAAAAATTTCAAAAATGTTTTAATATGATTTTCAAAAGTCATTTTTACCCATGTTTTACCATATTAATAAAAAATATTTTAAAATTAATCTTCTTTTCCTTTTCTAATTAAGGAACTTTTTGAAACTTTTTATGGAGAAAAAGGAATGTTCGATATGTACGGATTTACCCACCATTATGAACATCATTTCCTTGAAGATTAATATAATGGTTTAAAAGGTTAATTTTAATGAAATTTTTTCCCCAATATTCTAAATTTTTTAAAGTTTTTTTAAGGAAATAGGTTTTCTAAAAGGTTTTATGTTTAAAAAAATTCTTTTAAAATGTTTTCAAGATTTCTTTATAAGTTTTCAAAGTGTTTTCAAACAAAAAGGTTTTTGAAATGTTTTCATGCATTATTTTTAATTTTTAAAAGTTTTTTTAAAAGGATTTCAATTTTTTTAAAGATTTATTTATAAGTTTTCAGAGTGTTTTGAAAGAAAAATATTTTCACAACTGTTTTCAAGATTTCTTTATATGTTTTTAAATATATTTTAAAAGAAAAGGGTTTTCAAGATGCTTTATGTTTTAAAAAATCATTTTTCAAAGAAGAAAATATATTTTCCTCAACAAATGTTTTAAATAAAACTATAAATATTTATTTATAATAAAATGAATTTTGAAATGATATTATTAAATGGATTTTAAAATAAAGACTATTTTCCTTAAGAAATGTTCGATGTGACTTTAAAAATCCTTCTCCATCCAATATGACATACTTTTTATAGTTTATGATTTACTGGGAATATGATCAAATAATACCATTCATATTATTTATTGAATGGTTTATGTTTTGATGGTATGATGGTTATGACATCAGTTTCTATTCCACAGGTTATATGATTTTGAAAACCATTTCTTTTCATGGGTTATGATTTGATGAAATGATTATGAAACCTATCTATTTTCCATAAGTAATGATATGATGAAATTTTTATGATTCCCATTTCATTTCATGGGTTATGATATGATGTTTATGAAACCCATATATTTTTATGGGTTATGATATGATGAAAGTTTTATTATCTTGTGGCACATGTTTTATGATTTTATTATATCACAGGTGAGACCTATATCTCCCTCTAACGAATTGGGTAAATATTTATATCTCATGATATAAATATCTGAAACAAGTTAATGGGCTTTATCCAGAATGGGAATCAGGTTTGTCCTAATCCACAAGGGGGAATGGGTGTGTCTTGATCCAAAATGGGAAATAAGTGTGTCCAGATCCAAAATGGGAAATAAGTGTGTCTTGATTCAAAATGGGAAACATTTGTGCCATGATCCACTATGAGAAACAGGTGTCTCCTGATCCACTATGTTGAAGGACTTGGTAGTAAACCTTGACACATGAAAGGTTTTTATATATAAATTATGGTGCCACACATATATGGCCTGAGATTATGGTACATGATTGATTTATGATGATTTATCACCCCTATGGTTCATATCTTATGAACTGAAAATATTTATTCCATGACTCATATATATGTTCTTTGATATGCAGGGTGTGAACTTTAAATATTATTCTCATGTTCTCTTACCCTTATTCTAATGTTACGCTTATGAATCTTTTTTATTTACCCTTATTGAGCATATTATCTCACCCATTTCTTATTTTTTCTTTTCCCCAGGTTATGAAGAAAGGTTTTTAAGTAGGAGTACGAATGGGGAAGATTTTTATGGGAGATGTTAAATATCTTTAACCGATTTTTAATAATATGTTCCAAGTTTCTAAAGACACTAAACTATTATAGTCCTCAAGAATGTATTTTATAATGTTTAGAATATTCATCTAAAATGATGTAATATCCATGTATGTTAAACTAGAGTCACTATATTGGTAAATCAGATTGAGTTTTGATGTTTCTTCTTGTTTCTATTGGGGTTTTTTTCATTTTTATTTTATTCATATTATTGGATTATTTTGGATGTTATCTTTATTTTTTTTAATTTAGTTTTGAGTATTAATAAAGGCTAGTATAAGTGGTGTTATTGATATGGAATATGACCAAACTGGAACCAGACCATATTAAATCCCTATTGTCTTTTATTTCTTTTCGTGTTTTGTTCACTTATATTGGTTTCCAAATTATCTTCATTGGTTATAATTCATTTTTCTTCTCATTGTGAACTGGAATTGTGCATTTAGTATGTGATATTAGGAATATATTTTGGGAATACCCATGAGAGTTCCCCTCAACATTTGTTATCAGATATTCATGCACTTTATAATGGATTTCAACAAGTAGTAGATCTATAAATTCAATGGTAATAGCGATTTTAATTTGTGGTGTCTAAAGATAATAATGATGCTAGTCCAACAAGGGATTCAAGATTCCCTTTATGGACCCAATAACTCCATAAAAGTTAGTTTGCTGATTAAAAAACAGTGATAAATTACTTAGATGTTTTTCTTAACATCTTAGTAAAAACATATAGTTATTTGGCTTTGTCTTTGGCTAATAAAGTATCGTGATAGGTTGCTTATGAAACTTCTGTAGCAAGTATCTGGACCAAGCTAGAAAAATTCCACATGACAACATCACTGATTGGTCTTCTTTATAAGAAACATAAACTGTACACCTCTAAGATGCATCTTGGACCTCCCATCTAGACACATCTTAATGAGTTTAATAAAAATTTGTTTGAATTATCCAATATTGAAGTCAAAGTTGAAGATGAGAAACAAAACATTATCCATTTAATTTCTCTAGAAAGTTCATATGGACACCTTATAGATTTTATGATGTATGATAGAAACTCCTTGAATTTAGATGGAGTCAAGTCTACAATTCTTTCTTGTGAGTTTCATGGCAAGGATATGGTCAAATCTGAAGTAGAGGGCCTGAGTGTTAGAGGTCATTCTGGGTCTCAAGAGAGGAATAAATGTAATAACAAAATAGGTGGAATTAACCATGACTAGTTTATGGATTCTTAGTCTAAATCCATACCAAGATAGGTTACTTGGTATCATTGTGGGACACATAGGCATGTTATACCCAAATTCCCTAATTTTAAATCTAGTAAACCTTTTAAAGAATAAAGAGATCATTCACTATTTGTCAACTAAATCTATGAGAGTGTTCAAGAATTGTGTATGTCCCTAGATATGCTACATTAATATTAGGTTTTAGAATAAGGATGTTCTTTCCACACGTGCCCAGACATGAATTTTTTTTCTGAGTTGACCTAGAGAGCAGAATGAGAGGTTATTTTAAGAAACAAAAAGAGGTTTAATGTCATGGATAGAGGTTCAATGATGATAGAACTCTCAGAACACTCTCTTATAACCTTTTTGTATGTGATATGGGTTATGGACTTGCACAAGAATCTTATTTCACCAGGTCTCTTAGATCATAAATGTTTTACCTTCAAATATGAGTCCAATTTCCTTAAAATATCCAAGAGTGGTCATAGTGTCTTTAATGGTTCTTTAGTAAATGAGTTATATGTATTGAATATAAAGACTTACACTAAGCATATGGGCATCACCTATGTCACTAAAAATAAAAAATTTATTATTTGGCATAGAAGGCTTGGAATGTGAGTGTTAAGGGGATATAATAATTGAGTAAGTAAGGTATGATTTCCAAATTTACCCTAAGTAACTATCCCTTTTGCAGGGACTGTGTATTGAGAAAGTATAAGAGAGTCATTTTTCATAAGTTCAACTTTAAAAATGGTCAACAACTAGATTATATACACTCTAACTTGTGGGGACCTTCTAGGATTACCTACCATACATGATGCTACTATTTTTTTATTACCTTTATTGGTTATTTTTTCAAAAAAATTCATGATTTTTATTTTAAGATATAAATTTTATGTCTTTGGTGTGTTTAGAACTTGGAAATCCTTTGTAGAAAACCAATCTGGGAAAAATTTAAAGGCCATGAGAACAGATAATGGACTTGAATACCCATCTAACAAGGTTATAAAATTATGTGAGGATGAGAGAATTGTGAGACATCAAATTATGATTCATACCCCTTATAATAATGGTATATCTCAACGTACAAACCAAACCAATCTTCAGTGGGTTTATAGAATGATTACATACTTGGTATTTCCTAAGTTTTTTGGTATGAGGTTGCAAATATGGTATTTTATCTCATATATAGGTTTCCCTCATCTACCAATAGATTTAATACTCGTGAAGAATTATAGAGAAACCAAACCCCATCCTATAAAAATCTAAGAGTATTTGGTTGTATTGCCTACGCTCATGTCAAGACTGAAAATCTTGAGCCTAGGGTTGTTAAATGTATTTTTATTGGGTATCCTTAGTGGGTAATGGACTATAAGATTTAGGTGGATAAACCTAGATTCCAAAAGTTAATTGTTAGATTATATGTGGTGTTTCAAGAGCCTTTTCCACCTAGAGTCCAACCTCTCATTAATGATAGTGGTGTTCCTTCTCAAAAGAGGGTTCTTGAGATTGATCCTTGTAATGACGGTGAGTCTCCTTATGAGACTTCTCCAACTATTCCTCATCTTAATCTAGATTCAAGATCTTATTCTGATGGTGCTTCAAATTCTAAATCTAATAGTTCTCTTAGAAATTATCATCTCACTTGGGATATGGATAAAAGAGTGATTCAACCTCCTTTTAGGTATATCCATGATGACATGCTTTCCTTTTCCCTACATGTTTCCTAGTATCTTAATGGGGAGGATCCAAAAAATTACAATCAAGTCATCAATTAAAAAAACTATAAGAATTGTATTTCTACCCTGAAATATGAGATTGAGTCCCTTAAAAAGAACCATACTTGGTTCATAGTCAATAAACCACCTACTTCCAAGGTGATTGGATGTAAATGAATTTATTAGATGAAAGAAGATAACAATGTAGGAAATAAACTCAAATTTAAGTTTAGACTTGTGGCCAAAAGTTTTCTTTAAAGAAAATGAATTGACTATGATGAAATATTTTATCCTCTTGTTAAAAATTATTTTATAAGAATTATTTATGCTTTTTTTTCTTCTCTAAATATTCATGTAGAACAAATTTATGTCAAAAAATATTTCTTGTATGGTGATTAATTTGAAGAATTATACATGTATTATTTTTCTAATTTTGAACAGGAATTTAAAATAAACCAAGCCTATTTTCTTAATAAATCATCATATGCATCCAAAGAAGCTTCTAGAAAATGATATAAGAAGTTTGATTCATTCATGTTACAAAATGGTTTTTAAAAGGAGTGATTTGATTTCATGTGTATATCTCAAATCTCTTAAAAATTGAATGCTTTATCTACTTATTTGTATTGATGACATGTAGCTGATGTGTAGTGATATGAAATTAGTTAAGAATTTTAAAATTCAATTGAACTAAACTTTTGAAATGAAAGATTTGGATTATGAAAATAAATTCTTAGGTATGGAAATTAGTAGGGATAAAAATCATGGGTGAATTTATCTATTTCAATGTTCCTATGTGCTTAAAGTTATTAAGAGATATTTATTTTATTCTTTAAATATTGTTAGTGTTCCATTTTATCATAAATTTAAATTTTCATTATCTTGGTCTCCTACCACTGTTGATGATATTTAATACATGAGTGGAATCTTGTATAGTAATGTTGTGGGTCATATTATGTATGTTATGATCTGTACTAGGTCAGATGTTTCTATTTATGTTTGTACATTGAGTAGGTTTATGGAAAACCTTGGTAAAACACATTATCATTCCTTGAAGTGGATATTGAGGTACATCTCTTAAAAATCATATCTTTTAATTTTATATGGTCGGAATGATAAATATAGATATTTAGTGACTGGTTATCTGGATTTTGATTATTCTGACAATATTGATATAAGGAAATCACTATCCGGTAATGTTTTCACTGCATGTAGATTACCTTTATCTTATAAGTGAAATTTGAAATTAGTGGTTTCCATCTCAACCACTGAGTATGAATATGTATCAATTAAAAAGGATATTAAAGAACTCATTTATCTCAAGGGTTTGATTACTGAACTCAAATTAAGTAATTCTATATTACTATACATTATGATGATCAATCCACCCTACATATCTCTAAAAACCTAGTATTCCATAATAGGTATAAACACATAGATATTAAGTTATATGTTATTAGATAGGTTATTAAAATTGGAATGGTGTGTGTCACCAATGTACACACAGATGAAAATCTAGCTGATAGTTTGACCAATGGTATATATTTGTTCAAATTTAAGGAATTTTTAGACATATTGAACTTATTTGCAGTTGAATGATGTTTGGGTGAAATAACATCATTTTTTAGTTTCTTTTGAAAATAAAATATATTTATTTAACTTATCATGGTAATAGATTAATGACTGTATCATGAGTATAAAAGGATCATCTAAAATGACCCTAGTTACAAAAAAACTTTAAAAGAAACCATAAGGGAGAAATGGATTAATGTGGGAGAACAGATAGAGACTGGGAAAATAACGATAGAACTAGAATGGAGAAAGAAACTATGTATATATATAGGGATATGGAAATAACGGTGGAGAAAAAAGATAGAATCTATAAAAAACCTTGTGAAAAAATGAACAGAAGATTCACACATTGAAGCACACTTGAACACACAGAGACATGGATAATGGGGAAGAGGTAGAGTTAGCTTAATGATGAATAATGAATGTAATTATATTTTTTTCAAAATTTAGATCATATTTTAATTTTTATAAAAAATTATGGTTTTATTATCATGAAAATTATTTATTGGTTTGGGATTATCTTTGGCTAGGTATTTGGCGATAATGGGCTCCTTTATATGTGTTGGACCTATTTTTTTTGGTCTTCTCACTTGGACTTCTTATATATTGGCCCACCTTGTCCTTACATGCAACCTTGGCGATCCATGTGGGATGTGTTCTGTTGTCTATTGATAAAACTCCATCTTAAAAATATCGATTGAGGTGTTTGTTTTTTCTCATTATAGTAAATCCACAACTACTATCACATACTTGTTCCACACCTACCACATGTCCCATATTTAATGTTGATGGTTTCACTTGCTTTATTCTCTCAATCCTTTGGTTTTTCCTCAACCATCCATGTATCTTCTTCACATTCCAATATTGTCAGGCCACTTGGCCTTGGGACTTTGGGCTATGTATTGGGTCTCCCTCTACCCAGTCTAAAGAGGTATTTTCTTTAAATAATAAATTGAGGCTTCATCCCCAACCTTTAAAAAAAATATTCTTCGCCTTTAACATGTATAATCACTTCATTTTTCAAGGTGGTTCATCATCCTCCTTGAGAATTCGTTGTCCACAGAGTTTGAGAGAGAAGGAGCAGTTCCAGCGGTTCTCCACTTCCACACCTTCACTACCTCCCTGTTCTAGTCATCATCTCTAGTGGAGAGATTTCCTCCCGCAAACCTTGTTCAAAAGTGACACCTTTAAGAAGTACTGGCATCAGCTACTCCATTCTTCCACTACCACTTATTGGGTTCTTAGTGTAGGAATGAGTTTGTAAGGTTATAATTGGTTTTTAGTTTTGTTTGTGTACATTATCTTTTTCCTTATCATCGGTCAGGGTTGGGGTTTCATGTGTGAGACCATCCAACTCAAGGGTATATGTTACCATCTTTGGTAAAAGGTTCACCGATGGATCCTAGAGTGATGAGGTCCTTATACTCAGATAGTTTATATGGTCCATGTGTGTTTCTCTCTTCTTTACTTTGTCTATTGTATACTTTCTATTTCTTTTTTTATAACAATAAAAATATTGTATTGGTGTTATTGATATATAATATGACCAAAATGATCCGAACCATATAAATCCTTTGTGTTCTTTACTTTTCTACACCTTCTTTATTGTATGTTAAATTCTCATAGTTTTTTTCTTTCTTGTTCACCTCTGATCTTCATAATATTTTTATTCTAATTTTTTTTGTTGTTTTCGCATTGATTCTGGTTTGTTTTTTCAGATCAAACACCCTCACCCTCCTTTAGAAATTAGTATCAGAGCCTTTATTTTCAAGTTAATAATGACCTTTGTTAAGATATAAGTTAAAAAATTTTATGGAGAAAATGATTTTAACTTATAGAGAGTAAATATGAGGGTACTTCTCATCCACAATGGATTCGAAGATGCACTCATAGGTCCCAAGAATACTATAGTTACTGTCTCTTCTAAAGGGCAATCATCCATCTCTTATATTGACATTGACCCCAATATTCTTGACCTTAGGTGATAAAGTCTTATGATAAGTCATTCATAGAACTATTTATAAGGTTATATGGATTAAAATTGAACATTTATATATGTATAAGTATCTTCTTGATCATTTATATAAGAAAATATGACTTTATACCTTTAAAATGAATGCGGGTTCTTCTGTTCGTGTTCATATTGATGATTTTAATAAAGTTTTTATTAACTTAGCTAATATATATGTTAAAATAATCGATGAAGATTTGTCCATAATCTTTTTGACTACCCTTTATTTAAAAGACTCTATGATGTATGGTAGAGAATCAATCACCTTATAAGAGGTTAAATTAGTTGTGTTATCTCGAGAACTTCAAACAAATTGTTTGAATGATGATTTTAATGGAGTAAGATCCAAGCCTCAACTGATTCATGTTAAGGGTAAAATGAAAAATAACAAAGAACAAAAAGATAAGAACTAGTTTAAGAACTTCTGATGTTTTGATCTTGGAAAAACCGACCAAATAAAAAGTTGTTCTTCTAAATTAAAAAAATACTATGGACTAATCTCATGTTGTATTCTTCAAGTTTGACATTAAAAATTCTTTTTAATTCATTTTTAGATTCCCTTTTATTATAATTATTCATAGATTCATTATAGTCTCTCTTCTTTGATCCTAGGACTGGAGCTGGCTATTTTTATTGGGGAACCCGGTTAGAAGAGAGGGTTTACTAGGGATGGTCCAATCTATTCAGGCTTAGGTGGGGTTCAATCTCCTATCGTATTCCAATTTTTTTGTTCACTGGTTTTTTATACTATTTTATTACCATTTAATTATTTTTAATCATTGATAAATTTTTATAATCATGGTATTTTACCCCGAGTAAGGTTGTGTTTGAAGGTATCTTCATGATTTAGTGTTGTTGTTTTCAGTGGAGACTTAGGTAACAATGGTGAGATCTATTTTTTAATGTTTATTATTATATAATTTTATTTCTAAGAAAGGTTTAGTAATTTCATAGTAGTAGATGGGTAGTACATAGGTAGAACATATTCCACTAATGGCACATGATAAGTGGTATTCATACTAGGTGATTACTCTATAGGCAAAGGTTTTTCTATTTTTGTAAATCTACTGACACTACTAATAGGTTATGGATTAGATAGGCTATAATAACACCATATGTAATTTGTTTATTTTCATTTTATTTTGAAAAGGTAATGATTTTTGAGATTTTGTTTTAAAAATTAAAATTATGTTTTAATTTCCTTGAAAAATTATCATTTTATTTTTATTCAAATTATTTATTGATTTGGATTATTTCTATATTAACCTCCATTTGGGCCTTCGGTGCTATTGATATCCTTTATGTGTGTTGGAACTATTTTTTTGGGATGCTCACTCAACCTACTTATCTATTGGCCCACCTTGTCCTTGCGTACCACCTTGAAAATTTGCATGGAATGTGTTCTGCTGGCCATTGATAAAACTTTATCCGACGACTCTATGTTGAGGTGTTTGTGTTTTTTTATTCTTGGTGATCCGCGACTACTGCCTCCTACCTGTTCCTCGCCTGCTATGTTTTTCATCTTTATCACTGACGGTTGCACCTGAATGACTCTCTTGATCCTTTGGTTCGTCCTCATCCATCCACACATCTTCCTCACATGCCACACCTATCATCCCATTGCCTCATTTGTCTGACTCACCCTTAATGCACCTGCTCCCTTGTTTTTTGATGGAGATAATCATGTTACTTAAGCATTCATTATCTAGAGATTTTGATAGAGAAGGATCAGTTCCATAGGTTCTCTGCTTCCATGCCTTCATAGCCTCCATGTTCCAGTCATCATATCTAGTGTAGATCTCACCTCTTTGTGCCTTGTTCGACCATGATGACTTCAAGAAGTACCAAACTCAATATATCCATTCTTCAGCAACCTATTCCTAGGTTATTTTTGTAGGCCTTCATTTGTAAGGTTGTATTTGTTTTTTTGTTTCAGTTATGTATTGTATCTTCTTCTTTCTTCTTGGTAGGGGTTGGGGTTTTGTGTGTGAGTCCATCCAACTCAAGGGTGTACATTACCATCTTCGGACCAGGGTTCACCACTGGATCCTGGGTAATGAGGTCCCTATGATCAGATAGTTTTTTTGATCCATGTGTCTTTCTCTCTACTTGACTTTCTTTATTGCATGCTTTCTATTTTTTTTCAAAACAATAAAATGATTTTTGTGGATTTATTTCCATGGAGTAGGGCCAAACTGGTCCCAATCACACAAAACCTTCATGTTCTATACTTTTCTGAATCTCTTTTATTATATTTTCATTTCTCAGGCTTATTTTTTTTGTTCGCCTCTGTTTTTCAGAATGTGTAGATTATCGAATTTATTTTCTATTTTCATGTCGATTCTAGTTTTTTTGTTTAGATTGAACACCCTCAACCTTATTTAATAAATGCATGGGGACAATATTGAAAGTTTATATGGAAATGGTGAAGTTGTACGAAGTTCAATTAGTCTCCCCAACCTACCACCACATTCACTGAAGGGTTTTCTGTGTGGAAAAAGAAGTTTCACAGAGTTCAACCAGTCTCCCCGTCGTGTTCATTTCCACTACAAGTTCAGGGTGCGTCTAGCCATGAGTCCCCCCCACTATTATTGGAAAAGAATAATAAACCTCACACAAAACTGATTTTTAAATTATTTTTGAAATATTAACTATGGAATTATTTTAACATGGGTGATATATGAAAGGTTTTCAGATAATGCAAATGTGGATCGTCAGTTGAACAAACAAGATTTTCAGCTATTTTTAACCGTATATAGGTGTATTAAACCCAAAAAAAATAGTAAAAAAATAATTTATACATTTTTAGAAAATTTAAAAACTTGAAAAAAATTGTTTATTAACATTGTAAATATTTTATATATTTATAGTTAACTATTAATTTTTGGAAACATTAAAAATTAAATACCTTGTAATTATACTTAAAAAAACTTTATAACTGAATTAATAAAAATGGGGAAATTATAATTTGAAAAATTAAAAAATAATAAATAGTTTAAAACATTAATTATTTTTTTATCATTGTAAAAAAATATTTTTCTGAACTATCATTTCATAGTAAATTTTTAAAACCTTATAAATTTAATAATTTTTACCTTTATGTTGAAAATAATAATTTGAAACTAATTATTCTTAAAAATAATAATTATGAAATTGTTATAAAAAATTAAAAATTAACCATTTTAAAAATAATTCTTGATATTTAAAAATAATTAATAAATTTATATGATTATTAAAAAAATTATATATGTATATTTTAAAAATAAAATTCAATTCTAAAAAATACATTAAAAAATGTTAACATCTAAAAAATTATTTGAATTTTATAAGGAAAATTTTCATTGAGAATTTATATTAGAAAATTATATACATAAAAATTTCAATAAATAAATTTATAAAACCTCTATGGTAATATTTCATTCTAATTTTATAGTATAAAGTTACACTAGAAGAAAAAATCTAAATAATTAGCCTATAACATTTTATTTCAAAATTGTATTTGAAAAAATCACATGAAATTTAATGTAAATAATTATACGAGATTTTTAACTAAAAATTCACTTGAAAATTTACACTAAAAAAACACACTCTATATGAATTTTTTTAATGAAATATTATAATTCAAATCATAATATTTCCTATTGAAATATTCAACGGAAAGTACAAATTATTTTGGGAAATTTATTTTGAAGAATATACTAAAAAATTCTGATTGAAACTTTCACTAGAAAATTTATGTATCATCATCGAAGGAAAAATTCCACTGGAAACTTCTAATGAAGAATTAAAGTGGAAACGTCCACTTAAAAAATATAAAGTTTCTATTGGAATCCAATTGAAACTTTCACTGGAAATTTTAGTTAGAACTTTTACTAGAAAATTTTAGTGGAAGCTTCCAATGGATAATTCTAGTGAAAACTTGAAGTTGAACTTTCACCAAAAAATTCAAGTGTAAAATTCAATTGGAAAATTCCATTTGAAACTTTTGATAGAAAATTATAGTAGAAGGAAATTCTAGTGACACACTTTCATTGAAAATTATTGTTAAAAATTATACTCTAAAATTTAAATTTAAAATTTTACTTTAAAATTAGCGTTTAATGTTCCATTAAAAAAACCAATTGAAACTTTCAATTGAAATTTTGAGTAGAAAATTTCATTGGAAAATACCACTATCAATATCCCCTAGAAAATTCCAGTGAAAATTTCACTAAAAAATTCAAGTGAAACTTCCATTGGAAAATTCTAGTGAGAAGTTCCACTCAAAGTTCTAGTGATATTATATTTAAAGTTATAATAAAAATCTACCTTAATTTTTTTATTAAAATTATAGTGGAAATCATCATTGAAAAATTTAAGTTGAAATTTTCATTGGAATTTTATGTGTAACTTTCACTGGAAGTACCAATGTAACTTTCATTGGAAGTCCCAGTGCAACTTTTATTGGAAGTTCTAGTTGAAATTTTACTTAAAGTTAAAATGGAATTCTTACTAGAAGTTAGAGTGGAAATTTCACTAGAAGTTCCAATGGAATATTATTTAGAAATTTTCAATGAAAAATTCCAAAATAAAGTTTCATTAGAATTTAAGGGTAAAATAAAGTTAAGTAAGGGTAAAATAAAGTTAACTAAGGGTAAAATGATGTTAATTAAGGAAAAAACAAAGTTAAGTAAGGGAGAAATAAAGTTAAGTAAGGGTAAAATAAAGTTAACTAAGGGTAAAACTAAAGTTATGTAAGAGTAAAAAAAGTTAATTAAGGGTAAAATAAATTTAATTAAGGATAAAAAAGTTAATTAAAGTTAAAATAAACTTAATTAAGCGGAAGAAAAATTTATGTAAGGGTAAACTAAATTTAATTATGGGAAACTAAAGTTAAGTAATGGTAAAAAAAAATTAAGTAACTGTAAAACTAATGTTAAGTGAGGGTAAAGTAAAGTTAATTAAGGGTTATATAAATTTAATTAAGGGTAAATAAAAGTTAAGTAAGGAAAATTTAACTGGAAGTACCATTGGAAATGGCATTGTAATTTCTAGTGGAACTTTCACTCGAAGTTCCAGTGAAAATTTTATTGGAAACCTTCAATGAACTTTTAAAAAATAAAGGATCATTAGAAAATTTAAGTGGAAACATTATCAATTAATATTGAAACTATATTTAAAAATTTTATTGGAAGTATCCATTAAAACTTTTTAGTGAAAACTTATATTGGAAATTCCAGAGAAAATCCCACTAGAAATTCAAGTGAAACTTCTATTGGAAATTATAGTGAAACTTATTTTGGAAACTTCCTATGAAAATTTAAAATTATACTTGAAAATTTTAGTTAAACTTTTGGTGAAATTTATAGTAAAACTTCCATTGAAAATTATAGAGAAAATCCTAATGGAAAATTCAAGGGGAAAATTTCACTAAACAATTCTAATGGAAACCCCCATTGGAAAATTCCAGTGGAAAATCCCATATGAAACTTAAAGTAAAAACTCCAACCAAAAAATTATAGTGGAAAATTTAACTTCCAATTTAAAATTACAATTGAAACATTCACTAGAACATCTTTTGAAACTTCTATTGAAACTTCCAGTGAATCTTCAATTTGAAATTTTAGTGTAAATTTCACTGGAAATTCTTGTGAAACTTCCACTGGGACACTCTAATAGAAATTTCTACTTGAAATGTCTAATAGAAGCTTCAAATTCCACTTGAAAATTTATGTTGAAAATTTCACTAGAAATTCCAAAGATACTTATATCGTAATATTCTAGTGGAAACTTAAAGTGAAAACTCCCACTGGAAACTTCTAGTGGAAATTCAACCTTTACTTGAAAATTTCAGATGAAGCTTTCACAGGGAATTCTAGTGAAACTTTCATTGGAAATTTCAGTGCAACTTCCACTATTATATTCTAGTGGGAACATCAAATTTCATGAGGAAATTCTAGTGAAACTTATGCTAAAAATTCCATTGAAACTTACACTGGAACATTCTAATGGAAACATCCACTCGAAAATTATTGTGGTAACTTCAACATCCACTTTAAAATTCTAGTGAAACTTCCACTAGAAATTACTATAGAACTTCCACTCTAACCTATAGTGAAAAAAATGCATTTTAATTATCATGTACAAATTTTAAAGAAATAATAATTTTGTTTGTTTATAAAAAATGTTTTTAATATATTTTCATAAATCCATATTTTTTATGCTTCTCTATTTTGACATATTATTAATAAATTTTTGAAAATATAATTTTCTATGATGAATAATAAATTTTTAATAAATTTAATAAGTAATTTATAACAATTTTTAAAGGAAAAATAATGTTTAATATTTATAAAAAAATATATTCTATATCCTTTTAATTTTTTTTATACTTTAGTAAGAATAGTAATTTTTAATATGATTGGTGAAAGTTTATTAAAATTTCAAAGATATTTTCATTGGTTTTCAAAGAAATAAAAAATTTATATATTTTCAAAATAATGGTTATTTTTAATAAACATAAAAATTAATTTCATTTGTATTTAAAAAATAGGATTATTATTAAATAATTTTAAGACTAATGTCATTATAAAATGTTACAATTTTTATAACTTTAAAAACATTCATATACCTTTTTTGAGAAATTAAAAATTATTAATTTTTATGAAATGCTTAAAAATTTAAAAAATTATAACATAAACTAGTTTTTCATTTCTAAAATTGAAAAATTCATAAACTAATTTTTGAATGATTCATAATTTTCTAGTTTGATCTATTATTAATAATTTTTTGTAAATATTATTTTCTATGATGAATAATCTATTTTTTTTAAATTCAAAAAGTAATTTTTAATGTTTTTTTAAAGAAATAATAATGTTGTATATTTATAAAAAGAAACTTATGTATCCTTTCATAAAAAAATTATTTTTTATTCTTCTGTACAAACAATTTTTTTAATATAATTAGTAAATTGTAATAAATTTTCAATGTTATTTTTAATGGTTTTTAAAGAAATAATAAATTGATAGTTTTGAAATAGAATTATAATTTTTTTTCTGAACTTAAAAATAAATTACATTTTTATTTTTGAAAAATAATAATTAAATAATTTGAAAACTAATTTCATTATAAAATGTTACAATTTTTTTAAAAATTTTAAAAAATTCATATACTTTTATAGACTAATTAAAAATTAGTAATTTTTATAAAATGATTAAAAAAATAAAAATTTATAACATGAACTAATTTTTAATTTATAAATCCAAAAAATGTTTTTTTTATAAATATGAAAATTTATTTAACACATTTTAATTGTTTGGATGCTTAACAATTTCGTTATTTTGTATAAATATAAAAAATATACATCAACACAATTATCGAGTGTTTCCTCAAATCGTCACTAGAACAAAATCCCCTCTAGGATCTCTCATCCTTCAGTCACAATGTGTGTATAAATCCCCACATGTCTGCATATCAGGCCATTATAGGATAATGCTGTGAACAAGAGACAATAAATATCATGAAAAGCATAACAACATATTTTTACTATTGATGATATTGAAAATTATAAATGTAAATGGAATTATTAGACATTATCTATCTATATTATTCATTTTGTGGAAGTATATTTCTTTCTTGTCCCACAATAAGGTTGATTTTAATTAAAATAATGATTTTTTATACAGAAAAAATTCAACTTGCAAGGCCCTTATTCTTTGGTGAGATGGGGGTAAAATAGGTAATACTTTATTATTTAAATATTACTACAATTCAAAATTAATCAACTTCCATTATTGGTTAAAATTAAAAATTAGTGTTCTTTTATTCTCAGTTTCTCTATTTTGAAAGTGAACTAATTCAATTAGAAAAAGAACAATAACCACAAGTCAATTTTACAGAATTTTTCGACTCAATTTTGAGTAACTACATACTTGGTATAATTGGATCCCAATATATGTAAGGGTGCAACAAAGTTGAGTGGAAATGCAAACACACAAACACAAGAAGAAAAATGAAGCAAAAGAAGATTTAACATGGTTTGGCAGTTTTGCCTATATCCATGGGAGAAATGGGGAAACTCTATTATATCTCTAGATCTCATCGGAAGAACAACAAAAAATACACTATTACACACCCTTTAGTTCATGGGAATCAATACCATTTATAAAGATGAAAAAAATAACCATTCTATAGTGGTTGGGGTAATTCATCTGCCCTTGAGAATAATCATCATCGTCAGCTGCTCATTCCACCTTGTCGGCTACCATTCACCGCACTGCACACCCTGGAAGCACTTGTAGTGTGGAGTAGTTTCCAAAAAAATTGACTCCCAAAATGGGAGTGGTCCCCACAAATCTCCACCTCATGACCAATTTGGGGTATAAACCAGACCAATAGTATCCTTACAGGATTTTAAAACTTCATCGGCAAATCAAACATGCTTCTTCTCACTAGATGACGTGGCACTTCCACAATCTTCAATCAATTTTGGGCTAACTGCGGTCCCCATAAAATGATACAACCCTTGGGACTCTTTCCTAGTAAGAATCACTGCGTCCCCGCATGAGACTTCCAACAATCCACCTACTATAGAAATCGTGTACCCTTTCGTATTGAGCCTACTTAATGATAATAAGTTCTATCTCATCCTCGGAATGAATTTCACGTCATCCAGTTTTCGTATTTCTCTATCGAGTGTCTTTAATTTCCTCATCACGACTCCTCGAACATCTCATGTTGACCCATCAGTAAGTCTCACCGAATCTCGCACCTGCTGAATGGTATGAAATGCACCATTGGTCATACATATGTGCATCAAGCACCCTGAATCAAAAAACCATTCGTCATCCTTTGGATTTTGAGCCCTTTTGTTCTTACTTTTTAGAAATTTACATTCCCACTTCATGTTCCCATATATTTGGAAGTAATGAAACAGAAATTATCCCCATTCAACTCTCTCATTTAAGTGCAATATTTCCATTTTCACATAGACTTCATCATCTACCAAAAATTATATGATGTTTGCATCCTTCTCTTTAACTTTTTATTTACCATCAAAATACCATTTTCACCCTCCATAACCACTTTTATAGTGAACCTTTTTTCTCACACCAGAAACACATGATTTTTCTAGGAACATGTACTCTTGATTTTGGCCACCATTATTTACCTCATGAGTTCCGATATCAAATTCTCCCACATTAATCATCTTCATCACCATGATTTGATTGCCTAAATGCATCACGGGTATTCAGAATGACTCCAAATCTTGAAGCGATGCCATCACCTCATCCAACTTCAATGTTTCCTTCCCCATGAGAAATATAGTCACAAGTCCATCAAATGAGCTTGGTAGAGATGACAAAATAAAAAGTGATTTGTCTTTCTCTCAAACCTTTACACTGAGCCCCAACAATTGCATCGAGATCTTGTTGAATTCATTGGTGTGATCCAATAAAATTTTTCCCTCATCCATGTGCAATTGGTATAATTTTTTCTCCAGGAATAATTTTTTGGTGAGTGAATTTCCATATATCACTACTCCAACTTCTTCCACATCTCCTTCGGTGAGGTATCATCCAACACTGAGTATTTTACACCATTTTCCAAATACAGTTAAATTGTACTGATGACCCACAAATCAAGCTCTTCCCAATCATCATCACTGGTTGTCTTTGTATTTTCTCCAATCAATGGTCTGATCATGCCCTACTGCACAAGAATATCTTTCATTGTGCTTTGTTACTAGCCGAAGTTGTTCGGACCATCAAACTTCTCAATATCAAATTTTGGAAGCACCCCGCCACCAACCATCATCATTGTCACACCCATTCAATATCACTTGATGGGGTTTTAATTATGAAAATATAACCATATAGATGTGTCTAGAATGGTTGAAATAGTAGGAATCGACTCCTGGATCACTGAAAATAGAGTCCGATTGGCTAGGATATCGCCAAAAAAATTCAATGGTCTAGATCACCTGCTAACATGGCAATGACGTGGAATGCCGGAGAAACTGCTAGAATCTCATCAAAAAAATTTCTAGCATCATGAACAATACAAAATTCTCTGTAATGGGGTTACTTTTCAGTCATGGTTTGATCGAAACTTTGACTGGATCTATAAGGCTCGTTTCAACTCTGTTTTCAATGCCACTTGCACCTTTGGAATTGTCTCATCGTCCTCTTCACGAATCTGTATTCAAAAAAAAAACTCCCAAACAATTTAAATTTTATGGTCACTGGAAATTTCACCGTCGACTCTCCGTTTCAAACTCTCATTTCTCCGACTCCCTTTGATACCAATTGTAAGGGAACAAAGGAGGTGCGTGGAAACAAAAACACACAAAATCGAGAAGAAAAACGAAGCACAAGAGGATTTAACATGGTTAGATAGTTTTTTCTATATCCACAGAAGAAATGGGGAAACTCTATTATCTCTTCAGATCTCATCAGCGAAACATAAAGAAAATACACTATTACACACCCTTCCATTCATGGGAATCAATCCCATTTATAAATATTAACAAAACAATAATTCTACAGTGGTTGGGGTAGTTCATCTACCCTTTTGAGAAAAATCATCTTCATCGGCTGCTCATTCCACCATTTTAGCTGCCTTCCACCGAACTACCCACCATGACATAACTTGTAGTGTAGAGTAGTTTCCAACAAAGGAGTGTTGTACCTCTCGTACCCCTCGTGGTTTAATTTTCATGATCACAATCACTCTCTTATTTATCTAATCTTGTTTTAAGTGTTTTTGTTGATAGGTAAAAGGTTGCCAAGGAATTGGGCCAAGAAGGCTTTGAAAGTGGACTGAAAATCAGTCCACCGGCCAACCGGTGGATGACCACCGGCCAGCCGATGGAGTCTTGATAGAAGGCATCCTTTCTGTCAAGACCACCGGCCAACCAGTGTCCTATCACCGGCCAGCCGGTGGAACCCAGACAAATAGTGTCACCTACTGTCTCATCACTGGCCAACCGGTGGCCTCTTCACCGGCCAGCCGGTGGAGCCTGGGCAGAAAATCTCTCCCTTTTCCATAGCACCGGCCAACCGGTGGCCAAGCACCGGTCAGCCGGTGGAGCCAGTCAAACTAGCCGTTGGGCTTTGACCAGGCTTGTCCACTTGACTCCCAACGGCTCCGAAGGCCTCTCCAACGACTCTGAAGCCCCCCAAAGGCCATTTCAGGGTTCCCCCTCTATAAATAAAGGACTAGGAAGCCTCAGAAACGTATGGTAGCCCACAGGAACATTGTTCGATCATTTGGAGAACCTCCGGCGCATTCCTTCAAGGATCCCCATTTGCTCCAACTCACTTCCACAACCAAGGAGCACCACCATAGAATCTTGGGAGCGCTCTTCATCAACTCCAATCAATCCATTGGCGCCCAAGGCTTCTCCTTTTACGGTTTTTCTTGTTTTATCTTTTTGAGCATCAATTTGGGTTTGTGCCTACAAACCCCCACTTCTTTTATCCTCTCTTTGTTTGGGTTTTCACACCACCTTCAAGGTGTGAAGAGGTTAGTCAAGCCTTCCCTTTAAAAGGCTTGTGTCATAGGTGAGCTAGCCTTCACCTGTAAGAAGGCTAGTGGGTTCTTGCTCAACCATTAAAAGAAAGATGTAATAGGTTCTAGACTACCTTAAAGTCTAGTGGGTTTCTTGCTAAAACCATTAAAAAACAAGCGGTAGTAAATCTCTCAACGGTTGAGTTGGGAGAGGAGACGTAGGCTTTGGTTTAAGTCGAACTCCGTTATCAAGTTTTGTGTCTTGCCTCTTTTATTTCCGCTGCACCTTTAACTTTGTTTTAAATTGTTAATTATTTTTTAAAAAGGCAATTCACCCCCCCTCTTGCCATCACTCTCCTCCCAACAATTGGTATCAGAGGAAAAATTTGAGTAATACCCTAACCGGTTTCAAATTCAAGATCCATTGTGATGGCTTCAACTTCTTTCGCCCCCGAAGGCTATTCTTTGGGTCGTGCTCCATTCTTTGATGGAACCGACTATACTTATTGGAAAACCAGCATGACCACTTTTCTTAGAAGTATAGGTTATCCTATTTATAAAATTGTCATGCATGGTTACTCTCTCTCTTCTCCCGATGAATCCAAATGGACCCAAGCCGATATTAAAAATTTCGAGCTTGATGGCAAAGCCATGAACGCTCTTCATTGCGGCCTTGATCGTAATGAATTCAATCGAGTTTCCACATGAACTTCATCTCATGAAATATGGAAACTATTGGAGGTTACCCATGAGGGGACCAACAAAGTTAAGGATACTCGATTGGATATGTACCGTCAAGATTTTGAGTCTTTTACCATGCATCCATCTGAAAATATTACTGAAATGTTTACATGTTTTACTCATGTTTGCAATGGTAGAAAATCTCTTGGTGATGATGTGTCTACAGAAACGATGGTCAAGAAGATCCTTTGGATCTTACCAAGCACATGGGCACCGAAAGTCACGACAATTCAAGAAGAAAAAGACATCAAGAACATGCCGGTCGAAGAGGTCATCGGATCCCTCATGACCTATGAGATCACCATGAGGAGGCAAGATTAAAAGGAAGGCAAACCGATCAAAGTTCCAAAGAACATCGCCTTCAAAGTTCAAAAAGAAGAAAGCTCCTCCTCCTCATCGTCTTCCTCTTCAAGCGGCGATTCAGAAATCGAGAACCTTGCCCGCAAGATGCACAAATTCATGAAGAAGAACAAAAAGAATAAATCCCGCAAGGCTCAACCCAACGAAAAATCCGAGCCCGAGGTAACATGTTACGGGTGTGGCAAGAAAGGCCATTATAAGCCTGATTTCCCACTCAACAAAAAAAGGCCAAGCAAAAGGAAAAGAAGAAGGCATTCAAGGCCACATGGAGTGATAGCTCCACATCCTCCTCCTCCTCCTCCTCAAGTGACAACGGTAAAAAATGCCTAATGGCATTTCATGAGGTAACCTCTTCCGACTCCTCTTCCTCTTTTTCTTCCAATTCATTCAATCATTTATCTTATGAGGATCTCCAACATGCTAGAGATCAATTGGAGGAAGGTTTTCACGAATTTTCTTCCAAATTTATTGTTTTAAAAAAGAATTTCAAAAAAATTTCTTCCGAAAAGGAACAACTTCTCAAAGAAAAGGAGGAATTGTCCCTCAAGGTCCAAAACCTTCCCGATGTTGATTCTATGGAATCAACAATCAAGGATTTAAGGGAATACCTAGCTAAGTTCACCGAAGGTGAACATAACCTTTCGAAGCTCCTTGGTTCCCAATGCATATCTAAAACCACCCAAGGGCTTGGATATTCCAAGCAAGCTTCTTCTTCCCATGCTCCAAATATTTTTGTAAGGGGGAGCTCCCAATATAAATTTTTCAACTATTGTAAAAAACCCGGGCACTTAATTTATGAGTGAGATTGAAAAAATGCCTGATATGGTAGTCCCAAAACTATTTCCTTTAACGATGAATTTTTTAGGAGAAGACCCGCTACTAGACAAGTATGGATTGAAAAATCCCTTTTAGCGAGTCTCACCGGACCAAAATTTGTCTCGGTTCTAAAATCCTCTCCCCGGTGATTTGTTGTTTTTATTTAGGGGGAGTTAGGATCGTTTATGCCTTTTTGCGATTTTCTTTCAAAACTTCAATTCAAAACTTCAATTCAAAACTTTCAATTCAAAACATTCAATTTAAAACTTCAATTCAAAACTTCAATTCAAACTTTCAATTCAAACTTTTCATTCAAAACTTTCAATTCAAACTTTTCATTCAAAACTTTCAATTCAAAACTTTCAATTCAAATTTCAAAAATTTCAATTAGTTTAAAAACTCTATCTTGTTTTTCAACCTTTCCCTCAATCAAGTTTTATGCCCCGTGCTATTTTGATAATCACAAAGGGGGAGAAATTCTTGATTGATTGGGGGAGAAATCTTTCTCTCATGCTTTGCTTTACTTTTCAATTTATCCTTTAAAGAATGCCTTTCATTTCAATCTTTTACATTGCTTGTTTTAGTGATTGTGATCATCAAAATAGGGGGAGATTGTTTTACCTCTCGTACCCCTCGTGGTTTAATTTTCATGATCACAATCACTCTCTTATTTATCTAATCTTTTTTTTAAGTGTTTTTGTTGATAGGAAAAAGGTTGCCAAGGAATTGGGCCAAGAAGGCTTTGAAAGTGGACTGAAAATCAGTCCACCGGCCAACCGGTGGATGACCACCGGCCAGCCGATGGAGTCTTGACAGAAGGCATCCTTTCTGTCTAGACCACCGGCCAACCGGTGTCCCATCACCGGCCAGCCGGTGAAACCCAGACAAATAGTGTCACCTACTGTCTCATCAACGGCCAACCGGTGGCCTCTTCACCGGCCAGCCGGTGGAGCCTGGGCAGAAAATCTCTCCCTTTTCCATAGCACCGGCCAACCGGTGGCCAAGCACCGGTCAGCCGGTGGAGCCAGTCAAACTAGCCGTTGGGCTTTGACCAGGCTTGTCCACTTGACTCCCAACGGCTCTGAAGGCCTCTCCAACGGCTCCGAAGCCCCCCAAAGGCCATTTGAGGGTTCCCCCTCTATAAATAAAGGACTAGGAAACCCCAGAAACGTACGGTAGTCCACGAGAACATTGTTCGATCATTTGACGAACCTCCGGCGCATTCCTTCAAGGATCCCCATTTGCTCCAACTCACTTCCACAACCAAGGAGCACCACCATAGAAGCTTGGGAGCGCTCTTCATCAACTCCAATCAATCCATTGGCGCCCAAGGCTTCTCCTCTTATGGTTTTTCTTGTTTTATCTTTTTGAGCATCAATTTGGGTTTGTGCCTACAAACCCCCACTTCTTTTATCCTCTCTTTGTTTGGGTTTTCACACCACCTTCAAGGTGTGAAGAGGTTAGTCAAGCCTTCCCTTTAAAAGGCTTGTGTCATAGGTGAGCTAGCCTTCACCTGTAAGAAGGCTAGTGGGTTCTTGCTCAACCATTAAAAGCAAGCTGTAATAGGTTCTAGACTACCTTAAAGTCTAGTGGGTTTCTTGCTAAAACCATTAAAAAACAAGCGGTAGTAAATCTCTCAACGGTTGAGTTGGGAGCGGAGACGTAGGCTTTGGTTTAAGCCGAACTCCGTTATCAAGTTTTGTGTCTTGCCTCTTTTATTTCCACTGCACCTTTAACTTTGTTTTAAATTGTTAATTATTTTTTAAAAAGGAAATTCACCCCCCTCTTGCCATCACTCTCCGCCCAACAAGGAGACTCCCAAAATGGGAGTGGCATCCACAATATTATCATACATCTCTATATTATCATCTTGTATATACAATATTGAGTAGAGATTATATAGCGAAATCTATTACAATTTAAGTCCCCCAAATAAAATGGGAAATAATTTATTATTGTAAATATATTTCTCACTACAAGGATTTTTTCCTTTTGGGCATCTGAAAGTCATATGACCACCATTTGACGGTTTCTAATAGTTACACTCATAAAAACAACCCCCCCCACATGAAAAATCCCCTAAAATCCCATGTGAGAACTCTCCCATGTTTCCACACAACCCCCTCATGCTATTATCCACTTAGTGATTCCTTCCCTTGACTCTCACCTGTTAAATTTAGTATGGTAATTTATTTCCAAAATTAAACTAATTCCTTATTAAACTTTTGTTTGAATTTATCATGTTTAATCTACATTATATTTATCTTCTATTTTTCTCATAAATTTTTTTATTTTATACTTATGTTATTCATATTGTAAATTAAACCTTGTATTGGTTAGTGTAGTTGATTTCCTTTGTGGTCCATTTCCTCTTAAACCAAGCATATGATTTCCTTTTTCTTACAGTCAATTGATTTTTTCCTTACAAGCGATTGAAAATCCTGTCTTACCATCGATTAACTCAGGCATTTGATTATCCTTTTGATCAAGAAATTTATTAGAGCCCAAATTTTATCATTATACCCCATGATCAATTATCCTATCACACAATCAATCATCTTACCATGCGTTAGATCTTCCTATTGTGTCTAAGAAGCCAATTTTTTTGTCTTTTCTATTCCGTTGATTCATCATGTTGTTAGGGCTTGAGTATTTTCAAACATTACTTTCTCTATTTTCTCACTTTATCTTGGATAGTTATAATAAATTCATTTCTCAAAGGCTTATATCTTCTATTTCTATCCCAGATAGAAATAATTTTTTTGTGAAGTTTTTGAGAGAGGTTTGGCTGATGCTTTCTAGAGTTAGAGAAACGTTGTGCTGGAAGATCTTGAACCAAGATGGAGGTGTCGTTCCTTACCAAAAACAACATTTACCTTACTGTTGGTCATCTTAGTTCTACAAGAAACTATGTAACAATGGAGATTGTGTTTCACTTTATTGTGATGTGTCTAGTTCTATTTATCTCTTGAATAACTCAGAGAATCCCATGTGAGGAAATCGGTTATAAAATACAATTGATTTGTGATATTTTTTCTTTTTGTTCATGGGGTTTTATTTATTGTTCTTTTATTATTATTTTGGGATTTTTCTTGATTTTATCACAATTTTGTTGTAATTTCATTTTTATAAAAAATAAATGCTAGTATAGGTGGTGTTCTTTCCGTGGAATTTGACCAAACTAATACTAAACCATGTTAAATCCTTAGTGTATTTTATTTATTTTCCTGTTTTCTTCACTTATCTTAGTTTCCCAAATCCCTTTGTTGGTTAATTTTTTTTTTCATCACACTATAAAATGGAATTGTGCCTTCGGTACATGATCTTGGGAATATATTTTGGGCATACTTGTGTGATTTCACCTCAAAAGTTGGTATCAGAGCTTCACACACTCGATAATGGATTCCAGAAAGTATGATATTGATAAATTCAATAGTAAAAATAATTTTAATTTGTGGACATTAAAGATGAGATTACATCTAGTCCAACAAGGGCTTCAAGATGACCTTTACGGATCCAAGAAACCTCATACAAGTTATTCTACTAATAGAAAAATTATAAAAAATTACTCAGATGTTGTTCCAAACATCTGAATGAAAACACCATGTTCTTTGAATTTGTATTTAGATGATAAATTACCATGATATATTTTTTATGAAACTTATAAAATATGTTTCTAGTAAAAACTATAAAAATTATAACTAAAAAAATCACTAATTGGTTGTATTTATAAGAAACATAAACTGTACTCCTTCAAGATGCATCTCAGACCTCCTATCTAGGCATATCATGATAAGTTTAATAAAATTTTGTTATACTTATCCAATATTGATTTCAAAATTTAATATGAGGACCAATAAATTATCCTTTTAATTTCTTTATATAGTTAATATGAACATCTCATAGATGATATGAGGTATAAAAAATAATTTTTGAATTTAGAGGAATTAAAATATGCATTTATTTCTTGTGAGTTTCATGGAAAGGACATGGTAAAATATAAAGGTGAGATCCTAAGTGTTAGAGTTCATTATAAGTCTCAAGAGAAGAATAAAGGTAAGAACAAAAAGGTTGGAATGAACCATAACTAGTCAACGGATTCTTGATCTAAATCTAGGCCAAGAGAGGTTACCTTACATCATTGTGGAAAACCTGGTCATATTAGACCGAAATTATTTGATTTGAAATTTGGTAATTTTTTTAAAGAATATTGATATCCTTCACTCTTTGATGACTGAGGCTATGCGAGTGCTAAGGTATTGTGTGTGTCCTTGTATATTCTACACGTAGAGTGAATTTTCAACTCATGATGTTCTTTCCATATGTTCCCAGACCTGAATTATTTTTCTTAGTTGAGTTAGGGAGTATAAGGAGAGGTTATTTTAGGAAACAAAGAGGTTTTATGTCATGGGTAAAGTTTCAATGATTATAGAAATCTCATAGCACTCTCTTATCACCTTTTTGGATGTGATATGGGTTCTAAACTTACACATGAATCTTATTTCACTGGGTATCTTAGATCATAGAGGTTTTACCTTCAAATATGTGTCTGGTTGCCTTAAAATCTCTAAGGTTTCCCATATGTTCTTCAAGAATTCTTTAGTAAATGGGTTATTTATCTTTAATGGAAATACTTACACTAAACAGTTGGGGATTTCCTATATCAAAAATAGTGAAAAAATTATGCATTAGCCTCAAAGTCTAGGTATACGAGTGTTAAAGGGTTATAGTAATTGAGTAATCAAGGGATTCTTACACTATTTACACCAAGTAACTATTCCTTTTACAAGGACTATGTCTTGGGAACTTCTAAGAGAGTCAGTTTTCATAAGTCTGAATTTAAATCTGGCCACCCACTAGAGTATGTGTACTCAAACTTATGGGGACCTACTAAGATTACCACCCATGGTGAAGGCTCCTATTTTTTCACCTTTATAGATGAATTTTCAATAAAAGTAAGTATTTATATTTTATGAAATAAATTTGATGTATTTGGGGTATTTGGAACATGGAAATAATTTTTGGAAAACCAATCTGGGAGGAAATTAAAGGAAATGAGAACTAATAATGGACTTGAATACCTATCTACTGAGTTTATCAAATTCTTCAAGGATGATAGAATTGTGAGAAACTGAACAATGAGTCATAAATAGGTGTACTTCATATGAACTGAACCATTATGGAGTGGATTTATAGCATTCTTTCATGCTTGTTCTTGCCCAAGTATTTTTGGGATAAGGTTTTCACTACATTAGTTTATCTCATAAATAGGTGTCCTTCATCTACCAATGGATTTTAGACTCCTAAATAATTATGGAGCAACCAACCCCAATACCCTTGGAATATAATAGTATTTGGTTGTACTTCCTATGGTTAGGTCAAGACTGATAAGATTGAGCATAGGGTTGTTAAATTTATTTTTATAGGGTGTCCTAAGGGGTTGAATGGCTATAAGATTTGGGTAGATAATCATGACTTTTAGAATTTCATTTTTAGCATAGATGTGGTGTTTCAAGATTTTTTTCATCATAGAGTCCAGCATCCCATTAATGAAAGTGGTGTCCCTTCTCAAAAGAATGATCTCAAGGTTGATCTTTCCCATGATAGTGAGTCTTATAGTGAGACTGATCCACCTATTTCTCAGTATGATCCAAATTATAGATCTTATTATGATGATAATTCAAATTCAAAATCACTTAGTGGTCTTAGAGATTAAAAACTCATTAGGGATAAGGAGAGGAGAGTGATTAGTAATTATTCTAATTATATCCATGATGGTATGAATACTATTTCCCTATATGTTTCCTAGGATTTTGATGGAGATGATCCCCAGACTGACAAGTAGTTTGTCAATGAAAACAACTCTAATAATTGTATTTCTTCCATGAAAGATGATACGACGTCCCTTAAAAAGAACTGTACATGGTCCATAGTCAATAAACCACCTACTTCTAAGTTGATTGGATTTAAATGGATTTATAAAAGGAAATAAGATAACACTATAGGAAATAAAATTAAATTTATATCTAGACTTTTGGACAAAGGTTTTCTTCAAAGAAAAAAAATTTATCTTATTGAAATATTTTCTTATGTTGTTAAACATTATTTTATAGTAATTATTCTTGATTTTTCTACTTATCTAGATCACCAAATATAATATATTGATGTCAAAAATACTGTCTTACATGGTGATTTAGATGAAAAATTATACTTGGAGTCTTCTACTAGTTTTGAACATGAATTTAAAACTAACCAAGTATTTTTGCCTAACAATTCATCATATGAATTAAAACATGTTTCCAGACAATGGTATAAGAAGTTTTATTCATTCATGTTACCAAATGGTTTTAAAATTAGTAATTTTTTGAATGTTTATATCTTAAATATGTTAAAAATTACATGTTTTATCTACATATTTATGTTGATGACATGTTTATCATGTGGAGTAATATAAAATTAATTACCAATGTTAAATTTTAATTGAAGTAAACATTTTAAATGAAATATTTGGGTTGTGAAAATAAAAAATTAGGTATATAAATCATTAGGGTTGAAAATTATGGGTTAGTTTATCTATCTCAACATTCCTATGTGCTTAAAGTGCTTAAGATATATTTTTATTGTTTTAAGCCTATTAGACTTCCATTTTCTCATCACTTAAAAATTATCATTATCACTGTCTCCTTCCACTACTAATGATATTTAATACATGAGTAGAATCCAAAATCCTAATATTGTGGGTATTATTATGTATACTATGATCTATAATAGGTTGAATGTTTCCATTTTTGTTTGTATATTGAGCAGGTTTTTAGAAAACCTAGGTAATCTAAATTATCATTCCATGAAGCATATATTGATTTACATCACTTATAAATAATCTCTTTTAATTTTATATGGTAGGAATGATAAATATTGATATTTATTGAATACTTATGTAGAATATTATTATGTTAAAAATATTGATATAAGGAAATAACTAACTAGTTATGTTTTCACTACACGTAGATGACCTATCTATTAGAAGTGAAATATGTAATCAATGGTGGCCATATAAACCACTAAGGTTGAATATATATAACTAAAAAAGGTTATTAATGAACTCATTTGGATCAAGGATTTGATTATTGAAATCAAATTAAGTAATTATATAATTATTATACATTGTGATTCTCAATATTCCCTACATCTCTCTACAAACCTAGTATTCCATAACAGATCCAAACATATAGATATTATGTTACAATTTATTATAGAGGTTATTGAAAGTGGAATGGTGTGTGTCACCATGATACACACAGATGAAAACCCAAACGATAGTTTTATTAAGGATACAAATTTTTCCAAGTTCAAGAATTATTTAGACATATGGAACTGAGTTCCTCCTAAATAATGTTTAGGTGAAATAGAATCATCTTTTGTTTTAGTTTATTTTAAAAATGGTGGATATTTCTTTAATTTATCATGGTAATTGATTTCCAAAATGAAACCAATTAATTTTTAGTTTTTTTTGAATTTATCATGTTTAATCCATATTATATTTCTCTACAAATTTTCTTCATTCCTTTATTTATTTTCTTCTCATTTTATTCATGTGGTTTGTTAACCCTTAATTTAGTTGGTACAGTCGATTACCTTTGCAGTCAATTTCCCATTTTTCCTAGTAATTGAGTTTCTTTGTCTTTTAGTCGATTTTTATTGTGTTTGATTTTCATTATGGTTAATTTCTTTTTTTATTGCATTTTATTACCCCATGTTATCAATTTTCCTTTTTTTTTCATGGGTCAATTGGAGCCCATAGTTGAACGTTCTACTCTGCATTTGATCATCTTGTCGCACGATTGATCATACTACTATGCGGTCAATATTCTTTACATGTTTAAGTAGTTTATTTTTCTATATTTTATGTTTTTATGGTTTACCAGTCTATTAGGTGTCATGTATTTTCAACCATCCCTTTCTCTCATTTATCAATTTCTATTGGAAAATTACAACAAATTCATTTCTAGAAGCCCTATATATCATATTATTCTATTATATTGGAAGAAATTTATGCAATTTTTTTGAGATATGTTTGATTGCTGAGTTCCAGAGTTACAAGGATGTTATGATGGAAGATCTCAACCCAAGGTGTAGGTGTTGTTATCTAATAGAAACATAATTTACCTTATTGTTGATCATTTATGTTCTACTTGACACTGTGTTTCAGTTGAGATTGTGCCACTCCTAACTGCGAGGTGCCCAATTATCAGTTATCACTTGAAGAACCTAGATAATCCCATGTGTGGTAATTAGTTGTTAAATATGATTGATTTTTGAGATTTCTTCTTACTATTTTTAGGGATATTTCATTGCGATTTTATTCACCTTGCTGGTTTGTTCTAGATGTTCTCTCTATTTTTTTGAAATTTCATTTTTAGCATTAATAAAGGCTAGTATAGGTGGTTTTCTTTTTTTAGAGTAGGACCAAACGGAATCGAACCACATTAAATCCTCTATATCTTTTATTTCTTTTCTTGTGTTCTTTATTTATCTAGGTTTCCCAATTCTCTTTATTTGTTCTCCTTTGTTTTTCATCCGACTATGAACTATAATTGTTCCTTTGGTGCATGATATTGGGAATATATTTTTGGCATATCTATGTGGGTTCCCCTTAACATCACCAGTGACTCTCCACCCCCACTACTAGTACTCTCTCTACAGTCTCCATTGTTCCCTACTCCCTCTCCACTCTTGACCATTGTTTTTTCCACCTCAAATCAATATAATTCCTACAGATTCCACTACTTCTCATTAAGTTTATTGGATGAATTTTTAAAGAATTTAATTTATAAACTTAAATACCTTCTTAAAATTTTGTTTTCATTGAGTAATTGATTAATTTTTGGATCCACTCTCATGTTTTTATAATTTTTTATATTAATCTAGTTTTGAAATCCAAGGAGACCTTTTTGAAACTGAACTTTAAATACCCAAATCAATATATGTGTTTGTTTATAGTTTTGAATTCGGTTGGTTTGAATAAGTTGAAATGGAATATTCATTATTATTTTTCCAAAAAATAAATGGTCTTCAAAGGTCTATTTTTTTTACATTATTATTATAATTGGAATTAGGCATTAAATTATTAAATTTAAATCAATTATACATATCATTAATATATTTAAATATAATATATAAATATATATTACTATAAATTATATTTGTAATATATTTATTATTTAAATATATATTATTAAATTATATTTAATTAGAAATACTTTTAGTGTATAATCATAAAATTTCACAACCCACTCCCATCGGTACCCCTCTCGAGTATGTAGTGAATATGGGTGTAACCCCCTGAACCCTACCTCTGATAAGCCATGGGTTGATGACTAGCATTGATGGTATAAAATGTAAAAATGGGATGCATCACCCTCAATATTCCTAGGAAAGTTAAAATAACCATCAATATACTACATTATATAAATAAATAACATAATATCATAACATTATATGTCATTCAAAGAAAAAAACCTAAGGAAAATAATCCACCAACCAATTTTATGGTAGTGTCCTTGAACACTCACAATTCCTCAACATCATCCATGAGCTAGTGATGTCTAACTCGATCACCAATACCATATCACAAACCTGTTATATATATAAGGGTGACCATACAAATTTACTTGGTAAGATCATCCCTAAAATATCTCATGAAAATGAGGGAGAATCATACTAAATCCACAATGAATAAAAATACAAATCTTCTCATAACCTAAATCAGGAAAACTATATTTCCTTCCTCACCATGACCTACTCACCAAGTAATGCACAAAATTAAGTAACATGGTAATGAAACATTTACATAATAAGGGTACTCCAATACCACATTCCCACTGAACCAACCACCCTAAACTCCAATGACATATGTCCCTGTGCTCCCATCCCATCCATAATTCATACCACACATCCATGAAAACCCATCATAGCAACATTCAAATAATCATAGAAACATCCCATCACATCCTCATAATCATATAGTAAGACCGAGATTTATCACAACCCATGTAGATATACACTATACCTTAATCCATTACAGTATGTGTATAAGTACAATTGTAATAACCATAAAAATTACAGCTAAGATACAAGTATATGTTATTAACTTAAGAATCTACAACCCATATATATAATTATATCATAACTGAGATCCCTTGAATATCATATGATCACATACCCTATAACAGTAATCCAATAGAGTTTGGAAATGTCAAAATACATTTTATTTTTGGAAGAGAGATCAGGGTGGGATGAGTAGTTAGATAACTGATACCTCAATAACCAAGATGTTGTCAATACAATTGGATCCCAAATCAAAATATAGGTGTCAAATGACCTAAAGGAATCTGTGGTTGGATCATAATAAATAATATAATATAATGATATAAATATCACAAAGTCATTATAAGGGAAACTACCTAACCTTAGACTCATTTTAAAGCTAATGTCTTATTTGAAAACCTAGATGACATGACCCAACCCACTAGGGCCCCAACTAAACTTGAAGTAATTTGAGTGTACCACCCCAATCCTACCTCCAATAATCCAAAATATAGTGACTAATAGTGAGTAGGAATATCACAAACATGAGACACCTTATCCTATTATAACTTACAAAAGATACATATCTCTAATGCAACAAATACCATCAATGATAGTATGAAATACAAAAATGATCAACTAAATTGAATGTAACAGATGAATAAGACATCTAATGAAATATAAAATATAACCATTGTGAAAAACATATTGTAAAAAGGGAAAAAATACACACCAAATAGCCCGGAACAGAAAAATAACAACCAACCAAGGTGAAGAGGCCCTCACCACAAGATGAATATTTATACATCAACTCCTGTTACCATCAGCTATTGGTACCACTAAATATCAAATAACACTACATCCTCAAAATCCTATAGGTATCAACTTCGAAAAAGCTTGATCAACTCCACACTAATAAATCCATTTCTAACTTTTGTATTACCTACATCAACACAACATGGGCGTGTAATGACCCAAAAAATTCCATGTAATTTTTTTAAATTATTTGGGATGATTACGAGTCTGCGAAAATTGATGGTGCATGATTTTGAGACCCGGTGTGTCCGGAATGGAATTTTGAATCTTTTTAAAGGTATGTTCAGTAAACGTGCGGGAAACGTTTTCTAAATTTTGAACCGGTTCTTGAAATTGAAATCCGAGAGCACCCTTGAATCTGTAGCACTGGGATTCGCTTAATGGAATCTTAACTTTGACCATAGTAGGTTGGGTGAAAAAGGTTAGCTTTTGATACTTTTAAAGAATTAATTAAATAAAAAAATTGTTATTTTATTTTATCCTACCACCTCTTGAGTGGTTGTGGAGGGGACCACAGAGGTTGTAAAACTTTTAATATGGGGTATTAAATTCCCAGTTACACCTTAGTTGCGTAACCACCCATCGTGTAATTAATGTATCACATTAATTACATCAATTAATGGACCTTTAATTGAGAGGAGGATTAATTCTCTAAAGGGTCCTTTGTTTAATTAAAATGGTGGGAAAAGGGAGATTTTGGGGGATGTTGTGGGAGAACTATGATGAAGTGTTGATGCTCAACCCTTCCAACGAAGAATGGAGGTCTTGACGACACCCATTGAGGAGATGATATGAGATTGACGAATGTCGATGACTTCATCAAGAAAGGACTCTTCTCCCTCCATGACTGCAACATCACCTCCATTAATGAGGTATTGGTTATAATTTAATTCAAGAAATTCCAATGATTCTTTTCCTCATTCTTGATGTTGCGGGTGGTTGTTGCGGGGGATTTGAACGGGGTTTAAACAATATCTATGTGGTGTTTTTATTTATTATCCCTTTATTATGATGCTAACACAGAGGGTGCAGGCCCAAAAAAAGTCCTAGACCCTCCACTACTTCAGTTTGGTCTTGTTCTTCGACGAAGAACTTCCAAAAAGATGAAAATTTGAATCCGGGAGGCACGCAACAACGACGACATCCCAGGAGGCCCATAGGCATGAAGAGAAGGGAAAATGGACCAACAGAGATCACTTGGTGGCCCATGGAAGCTCTGCTGGTGTGAAAAAACCGATGAATGGTGGACAGAGATCGTCGTCCATGGAAGAGGGCAGCACCGTGACAGACGAGAAGGCGGCCGACTCTCAGCCGACCATGGAGGCGGGAGACAGCACACCGTTTCACGCCGTGATGAGCAGGCCACGACTACGATGTTTCACCGAAGGAGGGGACCCACTCCTTGTGGGTCTCATAGGTTACAAGGTGACACAAGCTAGATCCACCATTTAAAGAGATGGATGGATCTTTGAGCCATTCAGGAGGCAGACCGTGTGAGCCCCGCGTGTGTCGCACAAGCCGGTGGGCCGAGTCGCTGTGGCCCAACCCGCCGAGGTGGGTCGGGCCGGTATACGGTCCAGGTGGTCAAGCTCGCCGTGGCCTAACCTAATCGGGCTGGTCCAGGATGGTTCGGTCTGACTGGGTCAAACCGGACCCGAACCCCTCTCAGGCCTTGTTGTGCTCAAAAGGCCATATCTTTCAAACTAGACGTCCATTTGATGAAACATTTACGGCACTGGGATCCTTCGGGTGAGATGGTCCTTTTGAGATAATCCATGAGAGTTTTGAAGAAAATTGGAGTATTACTGGGTTGGATTGACCCCAAATCCAACTGGGCCCTCAGCATTAAAATGCTCATAACTTACAAACCTGACATCCGGTTGAGGGCCCGTCTGTTGTGTTAGTATCCTTATAACGTGATGCATAATTGGGTAACTTCTTCATGGGACTTTGTGCCGGTTGAAAAATGACCGATGGCTTGAGGAGCGGTTTCTCATAGAATCAAGCGTACTATGAGTGGGAATCATGTGGCTGGATGAGACTTGAAGAATAAACAGCGATTCTTTGTGAATCAACACCTAGTGATTATGTGTGAATCAACACCAAGTGATTCTGGGTGAATCAGCACCCAGTGATTTTGTGTGAATCATAACCCAATGATTTTGTGTGAATCAGCACCCAACGATTCGGTGTGAATCAGCACCTAGTGATTCTGTGTGAATCAGCACCGAGAGATTCTGTGTGAATTAAAACCCAATGATTCTGTGGGAATCAACACCTATTGATTCTGTGTGGGTCTTGCGGGGGTTAGTACCTATCGATCCTATGTGGTTCAGTAGTAGTGCCTCTTGATAGAGTAAGATGATCTAGCCTTATGACTAATCATCTGTATTACTGTACTTTAGTTACACATAGTTTTGAGCTAAGACTTTTGCTTTGTGATTTTTGATTGAGATCATGCTTTGTGGTTTTTTCCTTTGTTTAATTTCGAGAGACCTTTTGGGGTCTCGTGGTCCCTACTAGGTATTGTTATACTCATCCCTATATGGGCTTCTCCCACACCTTGTTGTGTCTTGTGCAGATGATGAGCATCCTTGACTGAGACTCGGGGAGAAAGGACCTGATAGTGGAAGGCGGTGATAGTTGATGTGGAGAGATGTGGAGAAAAGGTGTACCTACACTTTAGGTAGGATCCTTGGTGGACAATCTCAGGAGTTGTTTTTTGTTTTCAGTTGTACTTGTATCTTTTCAGTAGGGATTATATTCCAACGTCTTTACTTTCAGTACACACCTTTATTACTGCAGTTTTACTTCGTGGTTGCTTCTTGTTGTGTTATCTAACTATGTGAGTGTATAAGTTTTAAGGATATGACGTCCCATTTTAGGGAAATTCTTTTTCAGTGCTAGTCGCCAACCCTTGGCCTATGGAAGAAGGGCTTGGGGTAGTCACGACATGGGCTACGGGGGATGGGTTGTGACAAAGTGGTATCAAAGGGTGGTCAGTTCTACCAGAAGAACTAAGATTCTATGTTTTCAATGGAGCAATAGGGTTAAGTGCTTTGAGTATGTTTTTCAGTTTGGGGAGTCCAGTTTTGGTGCGACGATCGATGTATCCATACACTAGGACCCTAAATTCAGATTTCTGATTTCCTTCAAGAAAACACAGATTGCATATGTTTTTGAATTTTTTTACTTTTGATCTATTTTGAGTCATCTCACCAGGTAAAACTTATTGACTATGGAACACCTGTTTCTTTTCAGGATGTTTCCACGTAGACAACCAACCAGGATTCCTGATAGAGTAAATAATGATGGTCCACTGACCGACGAGGCTTCGGTGCAGGGACCTCTTAATGTGTTAGCACCTTCAGGTGGTGCACCAGTAGTACCACAACCCGTTGGGAAGCAGTTTCCACCATCCCCACTGGCGGACAATGCATGCTGACTGAGCGCATTTCACGAGTTCCAGCAGAAGAGGCCTCTAAGGTTTCATGGTGAGATAGATCCCCTGGTTGCTGAGGACTGGCTAGAGGCTGTGGCACGATTTTCGCCCCTAATTGGGACACTAGTAGAGTAGATGGTGATCCTAGATTCTAGTCTTTTTCTGGACATAATAGGAATATGGTAGAGTCTGATGCTTTAGTTACATGATGAGGCAGCCCTCACCTGGATGGACTTTGAGATCCTCTTCAGGGTGGAGTTCATTCTAGTGACACTATGCTTTGTGCATATCCAGGAGCTTCTCTACTTACAGAAGGGAAAATTATCAGTGGACCAGTACTCGGTGAGATTCAATGACCTCTCGCCCTACTCCACCGACATGGTATGTGACCCATTCTTCGGGCCCTGGACCTTTGAGTAGTGTCTTCCGTGATAGGTCAGAGCGTTGATGATATCGCCGAATATCCCAATGCAGGATAGAGTGCTTGAGTGAGCATTATTGGTGGAGAGCTTCTTAGCTGAGTAGGCACCAATGGTGAGAGCCATCACCAGATGACAGGTAGTCGAGTCATCTACAATAGGAAGTAGGTAGATGATGCACAGGTCAAAGAAGACCATACCTTCCAGAGGGAGACCTCAGGATGTAGGATCGGAGGTGTGAAGCTAGCAAGGTACAGGGGGTCAGCAGGGAAGAAGACTCTTCTTCATGTGCGGCGGGCAGGGCCACGTGGCTCACGACTGCCCGACCCGCTGTATCGACGATCAACAGAAGGTCGAGGAACCACTAAGGCAGCGACTGGGGTTTGAGCGAGGAGGTCTGCAGCACGACAGACATGGCAGGGGAGAAATCTATACATTAGGTGGTGGACGAAGGTTAGATATTCTACCACCACGACCCCCTGGTGGTCCACCCCGACCATAGGGAGTGGGTGGACAAGGGAGAGCTCAGTTACAGGTAACAGAGGCCTACGACCACAAAACTCTATATATGATTAGAGGTACGATATGTTTCTACTCCACCCTAGATTCAGTACTTATAGACACAAGTTCCAGTCACTCTTTCATTTCCACGACACTTGTTCAGAGCTTGGTGATTCCGATGGTGCCGTTGACTCGATCCTTACGATTAGAGACTCCTACATGAGAGGATTTGATGATTACTAACTGGTGAAGATAGTGTGAGATCACTCTAGGAGGTGAGATCTTCGACTGAGATCTTCTAGTAGCTGCTTTGAGGCCTTACGATGTCATCTTGGGTATGAACTATCTATCCACAATCTATGATCATATAAACTGTTTTAGGCGCAAAGTGTGGTGTGTCTGTGAGGATGGTATCAGGTTTTCCTTCAACGGTGAGAAGGAAACCTTTATAGAACAAGATGGAATTTCTAAGAGGAGGGTGCAACCGATAAATAACCAATTGGATAGCCTCACCCTCAGACTAGTTAATGTGAGGAGTCTGAGATATCCTGTAGCGGTGGAACAATATTCTTATGTCTTTCCTGATGATGTTTTGGGAATACCCCCTCGCAGAGAGGTATACTTTGACATTGACATATACCCTGAGACAATACCGATATCTGCACCATCATATCGGATGGATCCTGTGGATCTTCATGAGATGAGGGTATAGTTGGAGGACTTGTAGAGAAAGGGGTTTGTAAGGCCCAATGTTTCACCATGGGAATCCCAAATCTTGTTTGCCAAGAAGGAAGATGGCATTCTAAGGATTTGTGTGGACTATCAACACCTGAACTAGGTGACCATGAAGAACAAGTATCCTCTGCCAAGGATCAATGATCTCTTCGACCAGATGAAGGTAGCTCATTGGTTTTCAATGATATACCTCATATCAGGCTATCACCAGCTTAGGGTACGAGATGAGGACGTATCGAAGACAACCTTCAGATGTCGGTATGGCCATTATGAGTTCTTGGTGTTGCCTTTTGGTGTGACCAATGCTCCAGCAGTGTTCATAGGGATCGTGAACATGATATTTCATCCATACCTTGATCGCTTCATGGCGGTCTTCATTGACGACATCTTGATATACTCGGCATCGGAGGAGGATCATGCCACTCACCTGCAGATAGTTATGGATACACTCTGTGAGCACCAACTTTATGGAAATATCCCAAAGTTCCAGTTATGGATATGAGAAGTCCACTTCTTAGGGAACACTATCTCAGAGGATGGAGTCACAATGGATCTGGAAAAGATAGAGGCAGTGCTTGCTTGGGAGCCACCTAGGAGTGTGACTGAGGTGCAGAGTTTCCTGGGATTGGCTGGATAATATCAGAGATTTGTACCTGAATTCTCCAAGGTAGAGGCACCCTTGTCATCCTTAAAAAATAAGGGACAACCTTTCTCATGGACGGAGAAGTGCTAGTAGAGTTTTCAGGATCTGAGGTAGAGATTGAATAGTGCACCCATTTTGAGGCTACCAAAAGAGGGTGTTGGGTATGTAGTCTACTGTGACACATCTGGGACCAGACTATGTTGTGTTCTGATGCAGGAACAAGCAGCGATTGCCTACGACTCACAGAAGTTGATACAACAAGAGTAGAAATATGCTACCCATGACCTGGAGTTAGCAACATCAGTTTTTTCACAGAAGATGTGGCGACACTGCTTGATCGGTGAATGGTTTACTGTTTATGCTGATCACAAGAGTCTTAGGTATATCTTCTCACAGAAGTACCTGAACCCAAGAAAATGATCATGGATGGAGTTCCTCTAGATCTATGACTTTGAGATAGTCTATACTTTTGGGAAGGGGAACGTAGTAGCAGACAGACTCAGTAGGAGGTCTGGTCTACAACTGCTGAGTGAGGTGACAGAGCAGCTAGCCACATTACAGATATCCTTTGTGGATAGATATAGAGAATCTTACCTTCAGTCTATGATTGGGGACATTGACTGTGAGGCCCGACATTCTCAGATATCCTTAGGATAGGCTCTTGAAGGATTTTTTGAAGGTGGGAAGCACGTAATCCTCTTCATAGGATGCACCATGTTACCAGTGACACTATGATAGGAGATGTTGAGGGAGTTCCATACATCCCCTTTAGTGGTACATCCTAGAGTGTAAAAGATATAACAGGACCTCTGATGTCAGTAGTGGTGGCCATGGATGTAGAAAGAAGTGGTAGATTTTGTTTCCTGATGCCTTACTTTTCAGCAAGTAAAGGCCGATCATCAAGTACCAGTGGGCTTAGATCAGCCACTTGAGGTACCCGAGTGGAAGTGGGATGGTATCTCCATGTACTTTATGATAGGGATACCATGTACATCCTGGGGCCATGATTCCATCTTGGTGATCGTTGAACGACCCACCAAGTCGGACCACTTTGTACCCATCCTAGATCAGGGATCAATAGAGCTTGGGACAACTCTATATATTGGAGATTGTATGAATTCACAGGGTTACATCGATGATAATCTTAGATCATGACACTCATTTTACATCCCACTTGTGGAAGGAATTTTAGGAGGTGTTCGAGACCTAGCTATTCTTGGGTACCGCCTTCCACCCTCAGACAGATGGTCAGATGCAGTGGACCATACAGACATTCGAGGAAATTTTTCATGCTTATGTCCTCAATTTTTCCCACAGTTGGGAGGACCACTTTCCACTGGTGGAGTTCATATACAACAACAGTTATCACTACAGCATCGACATGGCTCTATTTGAGGCCATATACGGATGACCATGCAGATCGCATCTTTGCTGGACAGACCCAGGGGTGTCATCACTTATGGGTCCAGAGTTGGTACCTATAACCATAGAGAATGTGCAGATCATCCAGGAGTGGATGAAGAGTACACAGAGCTGGTATAAGTCTTATGTAGACAAGAGATGAAGACCTTGTAGTTTGAGAAGGGATACTATGTCTTCCTATGGGTCTCACCCTAACGAGGATTATGGGTGTTTGGATGGGGTAGAAAGCTATCTCTGAGGTTCATCAGACCTTTCTAGATCCTAAACAGAGTAGGTGAGGTGGAGTACCATCTTTCTCTTCCCCACAGATGCACTGAGTGCATAATTTTTTGAATGTGTCATAGTTGAGGAGATACCTGCATGATCCATCACATGTTATCGACTGGGGTGAGCTGGACATTGATGATGGGATGAAATTTTCAAAGTTCCCAGTAGAGATAGAGGATCAACAAGAGTGGGTCCTTCGTGGGTAGTCAATTCCTCTGGTGTGAGTTCGTTGGCATCACGGGAATATCCAGGAAAGTGCATGGAAGTGGGAGTCTCAGATACGTGCTTAGTACCCCCATTTGTTTCCCTAGTTTTATTGTAGATTTAGGGGATGAAAATCCCTAAGGTGGGGAAAATTTAAAGACCTAGAAATTATATGTAATTTTTTTAAATTATTTTGGATTATTACGAGTCTGCCAAAATTGATGGAACATGATTCTGAGGACCATTGTGCCCGAAATAGAATTTTGAACTTTTGTAAAGGTAATTTCAGTAAATGCACGGGTGACATTTTTTAAATTTTGAACCAGTGCTCGGAATTGAAATCTGAGAGCACCGTTGAATCCACAACACCGGGATTCACTTAAAGGAGGCTTAACTTCGATTGCAGTAGGTTGGGAGAAAAAGTTAGCTTTTGTAACTTTTAAGGAATTAAAAAATAACAAAATTGTTGTTTTATTTTATCCTACCACCTCTTGACCGGTGGTGGCAGGGACCACAGAGGTGGTCATAATTTTAATATGGGGTATTAAATGCCCAGTTACACCTTGGTTGCGTAACCGCCCCTCATGTAATTAATGTAGCACATTAATTACATCAATTAATGAACCTTTAATTGTGAGAAGTATTAATTCTATAGTAGAATCTTTGTTTAATTAAAATGATGGGAAAAGGGAGATTTTGGGGGATATTGTGGGAGAACTTTGACAAAGTGCTGATGCTCAACCCTTCTAATGAAGAATGAAGGTCTTGACAATGCCTGTTGAGGAGTTGATCAGGGATTGAAGAATGTTGGTGACTTCATCAAGAGGGGACTCTTCTCCCTCTAGGACCATGATGTCACCTCCATTTATGAGGTAGGTTTTGTTATTTAATTCAAAAAATTCCCATAATTATTTTCCTCATTTTTGGTTTTGCAGGTGGTTGTTGCAGGGGATTTTAACGAGGTTTTAACAATATATATCTGGTGTTTTTTTATTTATTTTCCCTTTGTTATGATGCTAACGCAAAGGGTGCAAACCAAACGAACAAGACCCAGAACCTTTGCCACTTTGGTTCGGTCCCGTTATTTGGTGAAAAACTTCCAACACGATGGAAATTCGAATCAAGGAGGCGCGAAATGACGGTGACACCCTAAGAGGCCCATAGGTGCAAACAGAAGGAAAAACAGGCCACCGAATCTCACCCGGTGGCCCATAAAATTTCCATCGACATGGCACCAGCGTGACAACACCAGTGACCATTTATGGTGGTGGTCGGTGCTCACCGGTTGTGGAAGAGGGTGGTGCTTCTCGTCGCCATGGTGGACGATTAGGCGGATGACTCTCGGCCGACTGTAGAGGTGGGAGGCAGCACACCATCGCGCACCACAGTGAGAAGGCTACGACTATGAAGCTGTAGAGAAGGAGGGGACCCACTCCATGTAGGTCCCATAGGTGACAAGGCGACACCACTTGGTTCCACCATTTAAAGAGACGAATGGCTCTTTGAGCCGTTCAAATGGAAGACCATGCGAACCCCACGTGGGTCGCTCCAGCTGGTGGTTCGAGCTGCCATGGCCTAGCCCAACCTGGGTGGGCCGACCTGGTTTGCGGCCCAGCCCAACCAGGCCGGTCCAAGCCGGTTTGGGCCGGGCCAGGTCAGAGCTGGACCAGGTTGGTCCAACTGGGTCAGATCGGACCCAGACCCCTCTCAGGCCTTGTTATGCTCAAAAGGTAGTATCTTGTGAACCTACAAGTCTGTTTGATGAACCGGATACGACACTGAGATCCATGGGAAGATACAGTCCTTTTGAGATACTCCACGAGAGTTTTGGAGAAATTTGGAGTACAACCGGGTTGGATCAACCCCGAATCCAATTGGGCACTCAACAATAAAATGCCAATAACTTATAGACCAGGAATCCAGTTTACATGCTGTCTATTGCATTAGAACCCTTATAATGTGACACATAATTGGGTAACTTTTTCATGGGACTTCATATCTGTTGAAAAATTACCGATGGCTTGAGGAGCGTTTTCTCCTGGAATCAAGCATACTATGAGTGGGAATCATGTGGATGGATGAGAAGTGAAGAACAAAGAGAAATTATGTGTGAATTAGAACCTAGATATTCTATATGAATAAGCACCAAGCGATTCTATGTGAATCAGAACCTAGATATTCTGTGTGAATCAGCACCCATAGATTCTGTGTGAATCATCACCCAAAAATTCTATGTGAATCATTACCCAACGATTATATGTGAATCAGCACCCTGTGATTCTGTGTTAATCATCACCCAATGATTTTTGTGAATCAGCACCCAATAATTCAGTGTGAATCATCACCTAGCAATTTTGTGTGAATCAGCACCTAGCAATTCTGTGTAAATCAGCACAGAGTGATTTGTATGAATTAGCAGCCAGCTATTCTGTGTGAATCATCACCTATCAATCCTGTGTGGGTCATGCGGGGGTTAGTACCTATTGATCCTATTTGGGTCATCAACAATGCCTCTTGATATAGTAAGATGATCTATCCTTATGACTAGTTATCTCTACTACTGTAATTTAGTTATACCTTGTTTTGAGCTGAGTCTTTTGCTTTGTGCTTTGTGATTGAGATCATGCTTTGTGGTTTTTCATTTTCAGAATTCTGAGAGACCTTCGGGGGTCTCAGGGTCCCTATTGGGTATTGTTATACTCACCCCTGCACGGGATTTTCCCGTACCTTGTTGTGTCTTGTGCAGATAACGATCAACCTTGACTGAGAATCAGGGATCCAGGACCTGACGATGGATGGCGGTGACGGTTGACATGGAGAGCTGTGTAAAAAAGTTATACCGACCCTTCAGGTAATATCCTCAGTGGATGATCTCAGGAGATGTTTCCTGTTTTTAGTTGTAATTGTATCTTTTCATTTGGGCTCGTATTCTGACCCCTTTACTTTTAGTACACACCTTTACTGCTGAAGTTTTACTTCGTGGTTGCTTCTTTTTGTGTTCTCAGACTATGTGCATGTACAGGTTTTGAGGAAATGCATTACCGTTTTAGGGAAATTTCTTTCCGATACTATTCTCCAAACCCTGGCCTATGGAAGGTGGGCTTGGGGTAGTCACAGCACGGGCCCCGGGGGATAGGTCGTGACAGTGTGGGCCTACGGATTATGAAGGGGTGAGTACAAACATACTCAGTAGGACATCCCAACAACCATAAAGGGAGAAAATAAGTAATAATAAACTTAAATCTTGGCACTATGGTTGTCTATGAGGAGGAGGATAAGGAAAACCAAAAATAACAAGCTAGTTTAAGGATCTCAATATAAAGGAATAACTAAAAGGAAGTCAAGAAGAATAGTCCAGATATGATCATCACTATAAGACTTAGGGATGATAAGAACTACCATTCATCATAGTTAAAATTATCTAAATCCACAATCCATCAGTAGTTGGTAATTTTTAGAACACTAAATAGTCCAAAATCTTGAATTTGATATCCAGTCATGACATAATGTATCAAAGGAAACTTCTAGGGTGTCGAGGAATCATAAGTCTCATAAAGGTCAGCACTACATAGGCTTATAGTAGCCACTCCACCTCTATAACACAATAAGGGGAGTATGATAAACCTTTAATCTCACTTTCCTGAAGAGGTGGCACACATGACCTAAGGGTACAGATAAACCCAATCATGATCAGAAAGATACTCCAGTCCCATAGTACAATCCTTTTCAATCGACACATCCATTCCATCAGATGATGCTGGAGGATCACTTCCCCATTAAGATGAGTGAAATAATGAACCTAGTGGAGGATCCTTATCCCTTTCGAGATTTATTGATGGGTGAAATACCAAATCTATAGATAGAGTATCCCTACCCCATAATATGAGAAAAATACTGACTATATCTGATTCTGTGAGTTGAGGATCCCCACCTCATGATTATATGGGATAAAGACTAACTCCCTAGGAAGATACCTATCCCAATGGGTAATATACCAACAACTTATAAAAATGAGGGGGGGGGGAACCATGTTTATAAGAACTATCCAAATCCAAGGGGAGTAAACAGTGTGCATAAGGGCCACACAATGTGTTTTCCCAAGTCAGCTACTTGATTGTGTTCTGTTGTTCGACATGGGATATATCCACCTGACTATACAGTGTATAGAAGGGACATATGGTGTGACATGTCAATGAATGTACTCAGTGTTGTCCCCATATATTCGAGCCATATAACTTGGAAGGTATATGAGGCGAGTCCCATAACTCACCGTGTATAGGGCCATATAGGTCTTTGAGTGCGTACTTCCGATACACACCAAACTGGTAGGTAAATATCACACAACATGTGGATAAGTCACATTTTTGTGTGATATTTAACTCTATCCAAAAACCTAGTGCCATATAAAAGAACACATGATTTTTTTTCTTTCTAACTACACATCATGTTGTCATGAATTTTCCAAAAAGTCGCACAAATGATGATTCTTTGGATTTTTTCATTAATTCATTCAATTTCTCCATGCAGTCTTTCTTAAATGGACATAAAAAATTTTATCGTCATCAATTCTTGGCCAAAATTCTGATTCTGACTATTATTCATTAAAAAAATCTAATGGTATCCTCCATGGAAGATTCATTGCCCCCCACACCATGGCTCATAGAGACACCATCACCCAACCCCTATTTGGATTCCCATCTTCAAGATCGTACCTCTATTATGCCTAAATCCATGATTCTAAACCCACAAAAATGATCTATGGAACCCATAATCAATCACACAGTAAAATGGGTTCTCAAAATTAGTTGAACCACAATCCAAATGAATATCAGTGATGAGTGAACATAGAACAGAGGTAGAAATCTATAAAACCCAAAAAAAGTAATGATGAAGACCCCAAAAATCTATCTTAATATTTGGTAAAGATATTTGATGGAAAAAAGAAATAATCAAAACATTCATTATCAACAAATAAAATATAAAATTTCAAGTAAAATTAAAAAATTGATAGGGTCATATAATCCTCAAATTCAGATTTAATTTATGGAAGAAGTAAATTTAAATATTCAAGAATCTAAACAAGAAGGTAATTTCAAAAATAACAAGCCCTACCTTAATGGTGAATTTTTGAAGTTTCTATTTGATGTCGTAGCCATAGGTTCATTATTAATTTCCATCGAAATCCATCCATGGATGTCACCATAGATCCAAAATCGCTCGTCAATGCATCATCATTTCCAATGCCAATCCCCAGTCTCTCCACCCCTACTCCTATCTTGGGTTAAAGTCATTTCCAATGGATAAACCAAGAGAAAAACTAATAAAGGGGTATTTATATAGGAGGTATTGGGTTTTCATAACAAATAAAACAATTAATTAAATAATTTATTTATCTAATTAATCTACTCGTAACAATGAACACCAAAGGATCCAGATGCTAATTTAACTAAAATCATTCATAGGGTAAAAAACTAATTACAGGCTCAACAATGGTCTCAATTTTCCCATTTTAGGTCCCATTTAAGAGATATCAGTGTTTTATTAAAAACTCACATGATCACCTTAAAATAATATAATATTTTTATTATATTATTTTCGAAGCATCGTGTCATGAAATTTCCTATGTTAATTTTACTTGAGGGTAAAAATCATATTCTAGATCTAATATAACCATCAATTTTTTTGGAGTCAAGAACTAGGTTAAAATGACCATTTTACCCCTTTGAAGTTCCTAAGACTTCAAAACTCAAAATTGATCTATGTCCCACTTAGGTAAAAACCCATGACATTACATCCCCCCAAACGTAAAATTTTACACCCTTGAAAAGTGAACAACTGGGGATGAAAAAAACAACATTCAATATTGAACTCATGTGGAATATACATACTATCACACTTAATACCTTCACCCTTGAGATGCAAGCTCTAAAAAAACTCATCACTTCACTACTTATGAAGGAGATAATCCTCCCTCATATTTGAAGATACTATCCTAAATCCATTTAAAAGAATGAAAATACATGGGAATGCTTGCACAATTTACTCAAACTCTACATTTCAATCAAATAACCATCCCAACTCATGGGATGGAAAAAATATCGCAAGCCTCCGACTGTCTCCCCAAAACAAACATTGAAAAGATCAACCCTGGTGGGAGCTCCATACTTTCCACCTTTAAAGGAGTGTTCCTAATGGGTTTCATAAAGGGATTCCCACCCATGATTCATAAATTTACCTAGTGTTTAACCAATTTTCCTTTCTGACATTGAAAAATTTTCAAGTCCATAAAATTTCCAACATTTGCATTCACAACCTTTACCACACTCCCAATAAAAAAAGCTCTATAATTACTAGATTATGGTATATAGGAAACATGTGAATTCCACTCAAACCTCAAAACCAATATTCATGAGGTTTTACTCTTTCATTTCTTGATCTCTAACTAACTCACATCCATAATCGAAGATATCCTGATAGGGTTTTCATTTCTCATTTATGAAACCTATCGATGAGCACATCAACTACTTCATCATGTTCAGATAATTTAATGTGATAATATGTATTAATGGATGTATATAACACCCCCATAAACTTCATTTCTAGCCTAAAACCTTGTATCATATCTTGATCCCTCATTTACTGTATTATATTTTGGGATTTCCATTGATGTCATCTAAGTGTAGTTGTTGGGTCTTGAAAATTCTTCATACAAGAAGAAGAGAATTCAATGAACTTGGAAAATAATATAAATAAACCTAGATAAATAATTTAATATAAAATTTTAAAGGTGATGATTCCATGAAGGAAATTTCAGGTTCATATAGTTAAAATTGCTACACAGACTACTGCTTTTCATGAAGTTTCACCACTTCGTGAAGCACCCCATAGACAAAATAGTTTGTGGGATGATACTGTAACACCAACACCCAAAAATGAATCCAAGACATTTTTAGGGCTGGGTGGTGATTTTATCTACTAAAAAAGACCATTACCTATGAAAGAAAATTTTTCACGGGATGAGACACTACTGCAGATGCCTGCAATGGAAAGTAAGTCGTTTATAGGGCCAGGTGGGGATTTTCTCCCCCATGAATGACCATCCCCCGCGAACAAAATCATTGATGGGATGATATGGTACCAATTCCACATGCAAATGAAACCAAGTCATTTGTGGGTCCATGAGGTGATTTCTACCCCTGATAATGGCTACCCCATATAAAAAAAATTGTTTTCGGGTCGGGGCGTCCTCCTTGGGCTCCCACAAATGAAGCCCCATGGCCCATTGCAGATGAACATTATTCCTAATATATGGTACCTACATTCTTATACAAAATACCCATGGTAGGAACCAAGAGAGAGGATAGATAAATTGAATGAAAAAGAGCGATGATAAGGAGAGGAAAAAATTGGAGGTTCAGAGATGAATTGGGAGAGATTTGTTAATTCCTAGCAGGTGATCCCACCACATATCATTAAGGAGGAAACAAAAACCATCCAAACATATACAAACTCAAAACCCCTTTACATATTCCATTTCATAGGTCATAAATGGATAACCCCTTTGTATACCATCACCCCGCATATAAAAACTCTTTGTAGGCAGAACCCTACACCGCATAGTAAAATGCTATGTGGGAGGAACTTGACCCCACATAGAAAAACACTACTCGGATGGAGCCTATCCCTGTATAGAGAAATTATATATGGGATGAACCTAGGTTCTCATAGCACAATTCTACACGGATGATCTCCTCACCCATGTAGCAACATGCTATATGGAGGGAACCCCATCCCTATAAGAACATGCAACATAGAATGGGAAATCCTAGAGAGTTATACTCTCCTCCTTCCATCACTCCATTACACCATTCCATCAGACCCTACTCCAGCCCTTCCAAAAACATTTCTAATATCATCATGCCAAGTCCACTTCCAAATCCTTCTGACATGTGTGATCGGATCATCAGGCACACCAGCGAGTCCTCTTGAGTCTACATACCCATGGTAAGAAGTTTCATATTGGTTGACTCCATGAAAAGGTGGACCCTCAAAGTGTATTTGAGTCTACATTTCCATGGTAATGAGGGTTACGACCCTGGTGCTCACGTGAACCTCCCTTTCATAGGCATTGAGGGGAACCACTAGCCTTTACCTTCAATGAGACCCAGTGTTGGTCACTCCTCTCTTCCCTAGGGACCATAAAGGTATCCCTCTTGGAGTAATCCCCTAGATATTCTTTTGAGAGGTGTAACTCTTGATCCTATTCACCATATCCATTCATAGCTAGATAGATCACTATATTTTACTATCCTGATTACCAAAATAAAAGAGGAGATAGTCACACTCAAATCCCACTCCCTCTCCCTTTAGGCTTCAGTATCCATCCACCAGCGGACAAGGTGGATCATGTGATCATTAGATCTACTACTTCATCTTGTTTCTCACAAAAAGAATGACTCACGTGGTATTAGAGGTTAGTGGTGATCATGACATCCACATGATATCAAACCTTTATGGGCCTTATATATAGTATAATCCCTAACCATAAAACCTCCATTCAAATGGGCCTCCTAAATGGTATAATCCCCAATCATATCAACTCAAACCTCCACAAAATGGGACTTTTCCATATATGTAAGCCCTAACCTCTATTTAAATGTTTATCCTCACCAGTGTAATCCCCAACTTACCAAACTATATGGGATTTTGATTCCCAACTAATTGGGATGCATAGGAAGCCTTCCTAAGGTCCAAACCCAATACCCAAATTCACCCTAATGTTTTCTGGGACACAATCTTAGTAGGGTCATATCCACCTTAGAGACCACATCTCTTTCTAGTCCCTCATGCCTCCTCGAAATAAGTACCACACCATCCTTGACTGGGAACCTTTCACCTGGACTTCATTACTGCATGAAATTAAACTTCTTGGTCAGGTCCTTGTCACATGACCTAAAAGGTGATGTGTCCTATTAAGTGGCACCGAACTACATGGGTTTTGATTCATTTCATGAGGATACATATGAATCCCATTATATGGGTTTGATACTAACATAAAAATGACTTTAGTGTACCTAGATGATAGTAAACTCCAGAGCACCTCACTACGTGGCTTAAAACCAACATCGTCATAAACAATGACCAAATGGTCTCCAATCCATCCATAAAAGGATTCCATTGATTAAGAACATCATATACATAAAAATATCCTTATAAATGTATAATCTCATATACATAAAGATGATTCCAAAACCATTTATGTTCATAATTGGTCATTACCCTAAAGTGATCCACATATGCATACTTGTGAATGAACAAAGGATTTTTGAACATATATTAAATCTATAAGAGAGTCTAAGGATATACAATAGTCCCCCTCAAAAGGGTTTGATGAGTCTAAATTTCCATCCTCTCAACCAATGCGAGTTTTTAAGTATCATTGGCCAAGTTACTTAATGAACGCTTGCCTTTGGAAAGTAGGTCCATGATTTATCACAAATATAAGAGCAGTTGAGAGTTTCTAGATCCATGAAAAAAACCCATTAGAGACTATTCTGAATTAGTAAAACCAATATAAATGATTTTAAAAAACTCAAACCAATGTAATCAATTGTCAGACGCCAAACATTTTTCGGAAACACGGGTGATTCAAGTGGATTTTATAAAACATATTCTTAGGACCTAGACATCAAAAAAAAGTTTAAATAAATCATATTAAAAAAGTAGATTTTATATAGAGATTGAGAATTTAAAATATTATAGAAAATAAAAAACAATAAATAAATTATAGTCCTGATTTTATCATGGATTCTCTTTTTGTAGAAAAATATCAAATCCATCTAAAAAACAACATAATTTAGAAAGTATTACAATTATTTCCTCTTTAATCTTATGTATATTTTCTTCAATTGTGAGAAAATATAAGGACCTGACCTTAAAACATTACATAATATTGAATTAAATGAATAATTCACATTGAGGATCTTTTCAGGTTTAGAGTTTTAGAGAATTAGGACATAACTATTACATCTCAAAAGATTACAAAGTAGAACCTTCTACACAGTTTCCATTTTTTTCATAAAATAAAAACTCTTGAAAAAAGAGTAATGTCTAGTTCCAGGTTTTAGAAAACATGAATTTTCCTTGATCCCATCCTTGACCCTATTAATCTTTAAGTCCTGCGAAAACATTTCAAAACTTGGGATGAGCATTAAAAGCTCAGTAAGGGTTATAAAACAATGAAATAAAACATTTTTTCATTAATACATACAAAACATAAACTCTTTTACTTAACTCATGAAAACATAATATTTATGAATAACACATAGAAATCATAAATCATAAAGGTAACTTGTGGCATCCATAATATACTTACAATGTAGCTATCAAAGCTACATAGGGAGTTACTTTGGAATACCCATCAAAGTATATTCCCTAAATCTATTAGGAGAAACATTCACGTTTACCTCCATCATGTTACCCAATGCATTGGAGAGCTATCTTGGGCTCACCCGCCCTAGGTTTATCACGGAACCACCCGTATACATAAATAATTCCCAAGCACCATAACATGATCATAAAACATAACATAAGCATAAAGAAAAGATAACATTTCCACATTACAATAACAAAATATCATTTCAAGATATTGAAATAATAAATCCATTCACAAAATCATTTTCAATACCAAAATATGTAAAAAGTGTATATGGTATTTATTTTTCTTTTTAAAAACATTACGACTTGTTAAGGAAGCCAAAGATCAAATAATACTCACGGCGGCGGAAAGGTAATTGTCACCGCGTACGTTAAAAAAAACATTCCTTTTTATCATTTAGTAAAACACTTTGTATAAAAATATTCCCTTGGAATGAAATGAAAAGTCAAAGGGGTTTATACACCATATAAAATAAAGTCGTGTATAAAACTAAATATTCCTCAATGAAAGGATATTGAGAAGAAGTCCCTTACCTTGTGTCTGACTTGACCCATTCATTCTTTAATATCCTGAATAATAAAATAAAGTTAATTTCTACTTGCTAAAGAACCTTTTTCAAGTTTATTATTCCTTTTATATCACTTATTACCATGTTATAAACATTATTTAATCATTCAAGTTAATAATGTTTGTTTTGTCGATATTTGGTACTAGAGTAAAAAATGGACTTCTTATAACTACAAGTTGTCCATGTGGTCAATAGTCCATTACATACAGAATTACATTAATTATTTAGATATCATATATATCATATATATCTAGTATATATATATATATTTATAATAGTACATAACATTTTGAGGTAATAAATGAAATGCACCGTTCATGGAGACGGTAAGCCGTACGTACGCATGAACGCTACTTTCATTTATATTTCTTATTTTAATGGAATTAAAACATAATTATACATAGGTATATTATAATTATAGTATAATATCATATATAATATCATTAACTCCATCCTTTATATGTCCCACATATGGTATCAATGAGTCATATCACTTTGAGTGGGCGGTAGTCCGCACTTCCTCAAATGAAATTATCGCGTTTACTCATAATGGAAACCATAAAGGTATGATATAAAAGAAAAATACAGAATCATGAAGAAACCATAAACATAATATATAAAATATATAAATCAAGTGTCATATTAATGGCCACCATGATAGAAGGTAGGAGATAATCGAACAATCATCGTCTCGTGAGGCTTTAGTTTGCCATCCACAGAAACAATATGTTCTTCACCCATTAAATGGAGGTGTTTATAAGTGTAGTTTGAATAATTCTCATAAAAACATCCTAGTATATTGAGGATACTGGTGTTGTTATAAAATAAAATAATAAAAAGAGTTTAGGGGTTGGATAAGTAAAATAAAAGAAAATTAGTTAAGAGAAACCGTTACCTTTAATTTGGGTAAATTATTTTGTTTGATCCAAAAGGGCTTCTTGAAGTGCCTTCTGACTAAGGTAAGGATTCTTGGAGGAGAAGAGTGATGTAGGGAGATTAATTGGGTAGATTTTGTATTATCCTAACGGCTTGAGAGGTGTGAGGAATTGGTTATAAGTGAGGGATTTTTATAAGGAGGGGGAGGGGCTCTTTAGGAAAGAGTAAAAATATTATTTTTATTATAAACTTATATTCGGTTTGAAAAGGTACAAAAATAATTAGAGTCAAATATAAGATTACTAATGGTAGAAATAAATTCATCCAATAATAATTGGTCAGGTTTTGAATATTTTTTTATTATTTATAATCTTATTTATTTAAATCTTTTATTAATGAGGTAAATACTGCATCATTATTGTGTCATAAATAATTTAAATTATATGATTTCTAAAAATTATAAAAAAAATAACATGATGTAGGAAATAATTTTATATTTATAATGAATATTTATAGTCAAAAATATAATTTATATAACCCCTTGTAAAATTAATTTACTAAAAGATATTTGATTTTGTCATTTTTGCCTTTACTTTAAGTTAATTAATCTAAATTGTCATTATCACTCCCAAGTGGATCAATGGGGTCCCAAAATAGAACAAAAGATTACCATGGTCGTAAATGACTCAACCAATAAGGTTTTGACAAGTGTTAAGATAATTTTGAATTATTATAATATTCTTTTTACCTTGAATTACCTTATTTACCTTTAACTGCAGTAAATAAAAGACAAAAGTTACGATTCACCAAAAATTATTTTCATCTTATTGAACCAAATTTTTCTTAATAACAACAACCATGTATATAATATTTTCAAAATTAAATTCACAGAAGTGGTAACATTTCATTTAAATGAAAAAGTCAGTTTTTTTAACTACTACTAAGTGGTTTCACTATTCATCAAAAATTAAAGTTTTTCAGAAAAAAACAAAAAATGCAGCCTAAGCTATATTTGATAGTCCAAATTAAGAAATGATTTCTATTTTACCAAATTTTAAACATAGAAGTTTCATTAATTAATTTAAAATTAATTCCCGTTATCAAAACAAATAGCGTGTTTTTAAGAAACAATAACTATCAAAAGATTGATACTTGTTTATGTCCAATTTCAAAGTGAAATTAATACCAATAAAGAAAATTGGATTAAATGGTAAAAATATATTCTAATTACACTTTAAAACCAATTAAAAAGATAATATAACCATATAAACAAGAGGCACTTTTGAATTAAAATACAATATTTTTCATTATTCATTAAAAATGAATTTTATCAGAAAAAACGAAAAAATTACCCAAAGTAAATTTTGATGCCCAAAATCTAAAGAATAATTTTATTTGGTAAAATAAAACATATAAAAATGACCAAAAATAGATTTAAATAGGGTTCACCATTAAAAGGTGGTAAATTGACCTTTTAATGTAAATTATGCTTCAAATTAGATTCATTCATATTTTAAGCCTCTAAATTTTTATTGGATAAATGTAAATACATTTAACAAACATGTATAATCATATTGTAGTTAGTTTTGTCCATTCCCGGTAATATAATATCTAGGAGTTAACTACCATTCAAAATAATAATATTATATTATTAGTGTGCAACGTAAGATTTCAAAGAAACCCGTTGTTGTGTATCAGGTATGCTATTAAACATAGAAACCCCTTTAAAGTAAAATTAATATTTAATTCAAAAATATTAATAAATATGAAATATGACTTATTATTTATTTACCCGGGATGTTACATCCTTCCCCCCTTTTGGGAATTGCGTCCTCACAATTTTACTTATCAAAATAAGTGGGGGTATTTATCCCTCATAGCATTTTCAGATTCCCACGTTGCCTCTTCAACCATATGAGTTTTCCACAAAACCTTTACCTGGTGAATTACCTTATTCCGCAACAATTTCTCTCTATGGTCAAGAATCTAGACTGGTTGTTCTTCATAATAAAGATTCTCTTCCAACTGAACTACCTCTGGGCTCAAAAAATGAGATGGATCTGGTATATACTTTCTCAACAACAAAACATGAAAAAAATTGTGTACCTAGGATAAAATTGGAGGTAAAGCCACTCTATATGCAATTGACCCAACTTTCTCTAGAATTTCATAAGTTCCAAAGAACCTCGGACTCAACTTTACCTTCTTACCAAAACACATCACACTTTTCCATAGAGAAACTTTGATAAAGACATGATCACCTACCTCAAAAGAAGGATCATTCTCCAGTTATCTGCATAACTTTTCTGTTTGCTCTGAGTTATTCTCATGTGATTCTGAATCAACTAAACTTTCTCTGCCATCTCTTCTACCAATTCTAGTCCCATCAACTTCCTTTCACCTACTTCATCCCAAAATCTAGAGTTCAATAATGATTTCCATATAATGCCTCAAATGGAGCCATCTTTATACTAGAATGAAAACTATTATTATATGAAAATTGAACCAAAGAAATATGTTGGTCCCAACTTCCCTGATAATCCATTGAGCAAGCACGTAACATATCCTCCAATGCCTAAATTGTCCGTTCTGATTGTCCATCTAATTGAGGATAAAAAGATGTACTAAAATTTAATTCAGTACCCAATGACTTCTAAAGGCATTTTCAAAAGTTATAAGTAAACCTGGGATCAAGATCAGATACAATGGAGAGGATAACTCCATGAAACCTGACTATCTCTTTAACATACAACTGAGAAAGTTAATCTAGAGACAATGTATCTCTAATAGGAAGAAAATGAGAAGATTTAGTCAATCGATCAATAATAACCTAGATTGCATTATTACCTCGAGATGTCTTTGATAATACCACAATGAAGTCCATGGATATATTTTCCCATTTCCACTCTATAACTAGTAAAGGATGAGGTATCCCTTTTGGTAATTGCCACTCTTCTTTAACCTGCTGACAAGTCAAACATTTCATAGTAAAATCATCAATATCTCTTTTCATTCTATCCCACCAGTAATACTCTCGAAGATCTCTGTACATCTTAGTACTTCCAGGATGAACTGAAAATGAGGAACTATGAGCTTCACATAACAACTCATTCTTCAATTGTGAATCACAATACACACATAATCTCTTTCAAAATCTCAGAAAAAAATCATTATCAATGTTAAATTCAGGAAACTTACCATTCTAAACCAACTCTACCTTTTCTATAACTCACTGTATTCCTTCTGTGCTTGCTTAATTCTATCTGATAGAGATGATCTCACTGACACCTGATACAAAATGGAAGAATTTTCCGTACCAACAACTTCTATGACAAAGTTTATCAAATCAAAAACCAAAGGATCTTATTCTAAATGTAACATGGTTAATGAAACATTACTTTTTTGACTCAAATCACCAGCCACTTTATTTGCTTTTCCTGGATAGTAATGGATCGTGCAATTGTAATCCTTGATTAATTCCAGCCATCTCCTCTATCTCATGTTCAATTATTTTTGAGTTAATATATACTTTAAACTTTTGTGATCAGTATATATTTCACATTTTACTTCATACAAATGATGCATCTAAATTTTTAAATAAAAAACAATAGAAGATAATTCCAAATCATGTGTTGGGTAATTTAACTCATGAGGTTTCAACTGACGTGAAACATAATAAATTACTTGATCATTCTGCACAAGGGCACAACCAAGTCCATTCAACGAAGCATCATTATAGATAACAAACTCACCATTTCTGGATGGTAGTGCCAAAACTGGTGCATTCACCAATCTTCTTTGAAATTACTGAAAACAATCATCGCATTCTGTTGTCCAGATGAACTTAACACCTTTTAGAGTTAACTTAGTCACTGGACTAGATAACCATACAAAATTTTCAACAAACCTCCATTAATAACCTGCTAAACCAAGAAAACTACGAATATCGGTTATATTTGTGGGTCTTGGCCATTATTCAACAACATTTTTTAGAAGGATCAAAAGTTTTTACATTTTTTGAAATAATGTGACCAAAGAAAGATTTTTTTTGCAACCAAAATTCACACTTTCTGAATTTCCCATACAGTTTCTTTTTCTTTTAAGATTTTCAATACAACCCTTAAATTAATTTCATTTTCCTCTTTACTTTTGGAATATACCAAAATATCATCAATGAATACAACCACAAACTTATCCAAGAACTCATGGAAAATTCTATTCATAAGATCCATGAATAAAGCAGGTGCAATAGTTAAACCAAAAGGCATAACTATATATTCATAATGGCCATATCTTGTACGAAATGTGGTCTTCATAATGTCTGCTTCATTTACTTTCAACTGATGGTACCCCAACCTCAAATCAATCTTCGAAAAATACTGAGCTCCCTGGAGCAGATACAACTTCATTTGATGGCCTAACATCTGCTGAAGTAGTTGCAAAGGATTTCACCACCCCTTTCTGCTTGTAGTCTGGCTGATTTCCTTCGGTTGAGTTCTTTATTGTACACTCATTTTCATAATGACCCATTTCATTGAACTTAAAACATTTTACTAAATGTAAATCATATTTTTCCTTACCATTACCCTGATCTTTTTTAGTGCAATTACGAGCCTCATGTCACATTTTACCACATTATTATCACTTACCAGAATTCAAAAGACATTCCCCAGCATTATTTTTACCCAATTTTCACTAACTGAAAACTTAAGTTTCTTACCATCAGACTTTTTTGAATATTTCTTCCCTTTCGCCTTCCACCTCAACCTCTTATTCTGTTGTTTTTCAAAGAACACCTGATCATCATAAAACTTCATTTCCACCTTCTCTAGACAACGAACAAGTTTTTTCATAACTTTTTAACTCAAGAGAAGCTAAATCCCTTTAATAATTTGGATTTAATCCTGAGTAAAAATGGTTGATTTTACTATCAAGATATCGTATGAAATTTAGAGCATACCTTGACAGTTGAGTGAATTTTTCTTCATAAGAAGCCATTGAGTCATCCTCATACCTTAATTCTAGGAATTGTTTTTCCATCCTAAGATAAACCACTTTAGGAAAATATTTCTCAAGAAACAAACCTTTGAATTCATCCCAATCAAGAGCATTAATCTCCTCATTATCCCTGATATTTTTTACCATCGACCACCACTGATCAACTTCACCTTCAAAATGGTATACAATGAGACTAACATTTTGATGTTCTAAACAACCCATGACATCAAAAATCTTTTCCAGTGCTTTAATCCACCCTTCTGATAGCACCGAGTCAGATGCTCCTCTAAATTATGGGGGATATTGCCTCATGAAATTCTCCACTACTGACATGTTCCTCTGCGGTTGATCTAGTTGATCTCGTGCATGGATACCACCACCATTTATATCCTAAGTCAACTGTGCCATCACTACAACAAACTGTTCAGTTCCAATTCCGACTATCTCAGGTTGCTGATTTGGAAGGTTTCCTTCCTCATGATGTCGTCCCAACATAACTGCCCTATTTCCTCTATGGAAAACCATTCTGAAAACAGAAATATCTTAGGTGAAGCAACGTGGTAATCTATAAATGCTATATGATTTCTATATTAACATAAATCACTTTATGGATATTAATTTAACAATACCTTAACACCTAAAGTTATCTAAAATGAAATCTGATACCAACTATAAGGAACCAACCTTAAAATATTACATAATATTGAATTAAACAAATAATTCACATTGAGAATCTTTTTAGGTTTAGAGTTTTAGATAATTAGGAAATAACTATTATATCTCAAAATATTACAAAGTATACACTTCTACACAATTTCCATTTATTTCATAAAATAAAAACTCTTGAAAAAAAGAGTCATGTCTAGTTCTAGGTTTTAGACAACATGACTTTTCCTTGATCCCATCCATGACCCTATTCATCTTTAAGTACCATGAAAACATTTAAAAACTTGGGATGAGAATAAAAAGCTCAGTAATGATTATAAAACAATGAAATAAAACATTTGTTCATTAATAAATAAAAAACATAATCTCTTTTACTTACCTAATGAAAACATAATATTTATGAATAACATATAGAAATCATAAATCATAAAGGTAACTTGTGGCATCCATAACATACTTACAATGTAGCTATAAAAGCTACATAGGGAGTTACTTTGGAATACCCATCATAGTATATTCCCCAAATCTCTTAGGAGAAACATTCACGTTTACCTCTATCACGTTACCCAATGTATTGGAGAGCTATCTTGGGCTCACCCACCCTATGTTTATCATGAAACCACTCGTATACATAAATAATGCCCAAGAACCATAACATGATCATAACACATAACATAAGTATAAAGGAAAGATAAAATTTCCACATTGAAATAACAAAATATCATTTCAAGATATTGAAATAATTAATCTATTCTCAAAATAATTTTCAATACCAAAATACGTAAAAAGAGTATATGGTATTTATTTTTCCTTTTAAAAACATTATGGCTTGTAAAGGAAGCCAAAGATCAAATAATACTTGCGGAGGCAGAAAGGTTATTGTCACTGCTTACGTTAAAAAAACATTCCTTTTTGTTGTTTAGTAAAACGATTCATATAAAAATATTCCCTTTGAATAAAATGAAAAGACAAATGGGTTTATACACCATATAAAATAAAGTCGTGTATAAAACTAAATATTCCTCAATGAAAGGATATTGAGATGAAGTGCCCTACCTCGTGTCCGACTTGACCCGTTCATTCTTTAATATCCTGAATAATAAACTAAAGTTAATTTATACTTTCTTAAGAACCTTTTTCAAGTTTATTATTCCTTTCATATCACTTATTACCATGTTATAGACATTATGTAATCATTCAAGTTAATAATGTTCATTTTGTTGATATTTGGCACTTGAGTCAAAAATTGACTTCTTATAATTAAAAGTTGTCCATGTGGTCAATAGTCCATTATATAAAGAATTAAATTCATTATTTAGATATCATATATATAATATATATCCATTATATATATATATATTTATAACATTACATATCATTTGGAGGTAAGAAATGAAATGCACTGTTCATGGAGATGGTAAGCTGTACGTACGAATGAACGCTACTTTCATTTCTATTTCTTATTTTAATGGAATTAAAACATAATGATACATAGGTATATTATAATTAAAGTATAATATCATATATAATATCATTAACTCCATCCTTTATATGTCCAACATATGGTATTAACAAGTCATATCACTTTGAGGGGGCGGTAGTCTGCACTTCCTCAAATGAAATTATCGCATTTACCCATAATGGAAACCATAAAGGTATGCTATAAAATAAAAATACAGAAGCATGAAGAAAACATAAACATAATATATATATTATATAAATATAGTTTCATCTTAATGGCCACCATGATAGGCGGTAGGAGATAATCGAACAATCATCATCTCGTGAGGCATTAGTTTTCCATCCACAGAAACAGTATGTTCTTCATCCATTAGATGGAGGTGTGTGTAAGTGTAGTTTGAATAATTATCATAAAAACATACTAGTATATTTAGGATATAGTTTTTGTTATAAAATAAAGGAATAAAAAGAGTTTAGGGTTGGATAAGTAAAATAAAATAAAAGAAGTTAAGAGAAACTGTTACCTTTAATTTGGGTAACTTCCTTTGTTTGAACCAAAATGACTTATTGAAGTGCCTTCTGCCTAAGGTAAGGATTCTAGGAGGAAGAGAAGTATGTAGGGAGATTAATTGGGTAGATTTTGGAAGATCCTAAAGGCTTTAGAGGTGTTAGAAATTAGTTATAAGTGAGGGATTTTTTAAGGGGGAGGAGGGGCTCTTTAAAAAAGTGTGAAAATTTTATTTTATTATAAACTTATATTCAGTTTAAAAAGGTCAAAAAATCATTAGAGTTAAATATTAGATGACTCATGGTCGAAATAAAATCATCCAATAATAATTGGAAAGGTTTTGGATAATGTTTTAATATTTATAATCTTATTTATTTAAATCTTTTATTAATGAGGTAAATACTGCATCATTATTGTGTCATAAATAATTTAAATTATTTGATGTCTAAAAATTATAAAAAAATACCATGATGTAGGAAATCATTTTATCTTTACAATTAATATTTATAGTTGAATAGATAATTTATACAACCCCTTGTAAAAATTAATTTACTAAAAGATATTTGTTTTTGTCATTTTTGCCTTTAGGTTAATTAATCTAAATTGTCATTATCACTCCCAAGTGGCTCAATAGGGTCCCAAAATCGACCCAAATATTCCCATGGTCGTAAATTAATAAAAAAATAAGGTTTGGATAAGTGTTAAGGTAATTTTAAATTATTATAATATTCTTTTTACCTTGAATTACCTTATTTACCTTTAACCGCGGTAAATAAAAGATAAAAGTTACTATTCACCAAAAATTATTTTCATCTTATTGAATCAAATTTTACTTAACAAAAACAACCATGTATGTCGGATTTTCAAAATTCAATTCACAAAAGTGGTAAAATTTCATTCAAATGAAAAAGTCAATTTTTTTAACTACTACTATGTGGTTTCACTATTCATCAAAAATTGAAGTTTCTCAGAAAAATACCAAAAATTCAGACTAAGTTATATTTGATAGTCTGAATTAAAAAATGATGTCTATTTTACCAAATTGTAAACATATAAGTTCCATTAATTAATTTAAAATTAATTCCTGTTATCAAAACAAATAGCATGTTTTTAAGAAACAATAATTATGAAAAGATTGATACTTGTTTATGTCCAATTTCGAAGTGAAATTAATTCCAATAAACAAAATTGGATTAAATGGTAAAAATATATTCTAATTACACTTTAAAACCAATTAAAAATATAATCAAACCATATAAATAAAAGGAACTTTTGAATTAAAATACAATATTTTTCACTATTCATTAAAAAAATGAACTTTATCAGAAAAATACCAAAAAATTACCCAAAGTAAATTTTGATGCCCCAAATCTAAAGAATAACTTTATTTGGTCAAATATAACATATAAAATTGACCAAAAATAGATTTAAAGAGGTTTCTCCATTAAAAGGTGGTAAATCGACATTTTAATGAAAATTATACTTAAAATTAGATTCATTCATATTTTAAGTCTCTAACTTTTTATTGGATAAATGTAAATACATTTAACAAACATGTATAATCATATTGTAGTTAGTTTTGTTCATTACCACCAATACAACAGCTAGGAGTTAACTACCATTTAAAATAATAATATTATATTATTAGTGTGCAACCCAAGATTTCAAAGAAACCCATTGTTGCGTATCAGGTACGCTATCAAACATAGAAACCACTTTAAAGTAAAATTAATATTTAATTCACAAATATTAATAAATATGAAATATGTCTTATTCTTTATTTACCTGGCATGTTACAGGAAAAATTAGAATGAAATTTATATAAATAACTAATAGGATACTATAAAGATGAAGGATTCATACAATTATTGGGGGAGCTTAAGATAGGATGATGTAAAACTTCTTCAGGTGTCTTGGTATCAGGAAAATTTGTCCTAGATTTTACAAGGGGTATGCTGGGCTATGGGGAATCTCTAATTAGATCCACAAAAGGGACTACGATGGATTTTTTTTTGATTTGATGGTTACACCTAATCATTCAAAAGATAATACATTAGAGAATTATTAGGTGTTTTTTTAGGTAGAGTACTATAAAGAACTACTGGTTAGGGATTTTCATTAGAGACTGCACTATACAAGTTCAAAGTAATTTACACTTAGATTTGAAAACTTGAAAGCTCGACCATACCTCTAAAATGAGTTTTCATCTTCTTTGATGAACATAATGTGTGAGTTCCTTGACACTGGAAGGAACATTTGGTGTCTTGTTGTGTTATGTGTTCACGTTATTGCATTGCAGATGTAATGGGTCAGAAGCTTCAAAAGAGACTTCCATGCCATAACCTTAGAAAGGTGGATATGAAGAGCTAGATAAAAGGGTGTGAAATGAGGAGGGTGTAGGGTGAGATATATCCCCTAGGATTCATACGTCAGATAGAGAGAGAGATATCCCATAATATTTGAACTTGGGAAGGGAGGGGAGCCAATTTGAGGGGGTGTCAGACATAGGTCAACTAGGGATTTATGGTGGGTGACCTTCTCCCACTAGATTTTAAACCATATGAAAATGGTATGAAAATAGTAGGATGGTGAGTGAGATATGGGTGGGCTGAAAATACATTGGTATGGCTAGGATTTAGATACCTCTGTATGGCTAGGCCACATATATATCAGAAGATAAAAAAACTAAACCTCTCACAGGATTCAGGAAGGAGGGGAAGGGAGGGGAGCGGAGTGGCACCACGTACAGTCATCGTAGAGGGGCACTAGGGTTTTGTGGTATGTGAAAATCCTTATACTGCCTTCTAATCCATGTGAAGGATATGGATTTTAGATGTAAATGATATTACAAAATCATATTAGAAAAAATATAATTAAATAATATTTGTGACGTAAAAAATAGTATGGTCCCTACATTTTCATGGGATTGAATTCCTATTTTGATACAATGAGGAATGTGAATTAATTTATAAAAAATGTATAGTTTTTTATAATATTAATTCAGAATCAAGTTAGAATGAAAAATAAAATTTTGTGTAATGTAAAATATAAAGGAGTTGAAGGAAAACATGTAAATATAGATACATGTATTTTTTTGGGAATAGGTATGTATGTATATTTTTATTTTGTTCTTATATAAAAATAAATCCAACTGAAAATCACTCAAAATAAAACTATATTTATAAGAAGCATAAAAAATGCACCATGAATCAAAAAACAAAAAACATTTTTTTAATGGAATTTTTTTCCATTTTAACACACTAGTCCAATCATATAACTCATTAAATATAATAAAATAGACACTAGATAGAGAAAGGGGGCCAAAACCCAATATATTGAATAGGGTGTGGGGTGGAGTTTGAATGTGTGAAAGAGAGGAAATGATATATGGGGGTGATATTTGATTAAAATACATCCCCAAATTCTTAACAAACATAACTTATGAGGAGAACCTAATGGTATAAATATAGAAAAAATATTTGGTTGAAGGAGTCTTATAGTCAGAACCGACCCATACAATCTTGTTTCCCAAAACTAAATATAAAAAAGTTTCCCTTTAAATATGGTTTCTTATAGGATTAGACTAGAAATTACCAGACCAAAACCCACACTTTTCAGAACTAAAATTATAAACTCATTTAAACCCACATTACATGCAGGATTTAAAAGATAAGTTTAGTGCACATGCAGACCAATCCACATGCCGGCCTGCATAATATTAAAATGTAAAAAAACAATACAAAAATATATATATTAAAAAATTCACACTTATTTATTGAAAAAGTACTAAAAAAGAATATCAAAATAATTTAAATTATATAAAAATTTAATTCTTCTATGTATGTGAATTCAATTTAAACATGTCCACATAATAATTTTTACTAAAATAACAAAACTCTACACTTTTTAACCCTTTAAACCAATTAAAAACAAATAAAAATAAATTAATGTTTGTAAAAACTTAAATGTTAACCATTTGAAAAATAACATGAAAATAGGTTGAGATAGAAAACTAAATCATAAAAAATCAATACAAGATTAAATATATAGTATAAACTTAAAAAATATCTGAAAATGATTTAAATAATTAAATTTTTCTTGATTTCAATTGAGAAAAGTTCTAAACAAAACCAAATAATGTCATATAAAAAATAAGAATTGTGCCCTTTCTACCCATGACAAATAGTATAACTAAACCTCTCCGTGGTTGCAGATGCAATCAAACTATTATAAATGTTTATTAAAAAACTATATTAATTAAAATATATTCATTTTAATCCCCAAAATACAGAATTTCGATGACTGACCATGAATGAATAAAGTACTAAAACATGAAGAGGATCAATGAGGAGAAAAACAAAATCACAGGAGGCCAGTGTGAAAAACATCAAAATAATCACCCTAAAAAACATTGGTAGCCTTCCAAAAGTATCAAATAATAATCCAAAAAGTATTCCATAAAATACTGTAACATAATTTAGTTTATCCAAATAGAGGTTCCATCCTAGATCTTCACTACCCACATTCCTATAGGTCCTTCATTTTCCACTTTTAATTCATCATATTCTTCAAACCCTCATCAGGAGGATTCAAAGAAACTTGAGGTAAGGATTGAAAAGGTGAAGGAACACTGGGATCATCAAGATACTCTGGCTCAATCTTTGGTATCTGTAGCTCATGAATAGATGTATTTCCCAATGGTTCAGTACAAGCCTGACTAGCAGTAGATGCTAGAAGGGATGATATGGGGCGAGAGTTGCCTCACCAACAGATCCGGGAACCTCAAGAACAACTGCTGATAGGGAGGTGTTGAGAGATACAACTACAATTTCACCTACATTGTACTCTTATGTAGTGGTGGAAATGATAATTTCATTGTGGCCCCCACACAAAACGATGCCGCTTGTTACAATAGAGAATGCACCCTCCACTTATATAATACTGACAACTGTTTGAACTTGGACTTGATGATCATCAAAATAATAGGGCTCAATTCAGAATTATCTAAACTTTCCCCAATGATAAGAATAAAAAGCATATAAATGGTCAAATATTTGAGAAAAATAAAATATTTGTGTAAATAATACCCAAGTGTGAAAGGATAAAAACATTTGAAACCAATCGTTTGATTCCTTCTTTGTTTTCCCCTTACTTCCCATATATGTCTTTCCATTAAATTAAGTTGATGAAATGAAAATTTTAATCATGCCTTAAATTTAGTTCTTGGTGATATATATCAGTCTTTATATGAAAATTTTGTAAGCAAATACATTTAAGATGGATTTGAAAAATAAATCCCCTAACAGGACAGGGGGTACAATTTTTTTTTAAAAAAATTGCAAGATATCAAATTTGTAAATATAAATTTTGTTCCAAGTTACCTTGTAACAAAATATAGAATCATACTACCTATGGTCCATGACAAAAAAAATCAAAAAAATTAATGGAATTAGTTAAAAGTAATTTTACACAATAAATTTGGCCCGTTAGCACCTGCACATGCATCCAACCCCACCTCACACCCATGAAAGCTGGGCCTACATAGGCCCAAGATCTAAGATGTCTTAATTTTTACCCCTACTATGTTCCATCTCTTGAATTTTTTTGGGTAGCAGTCCCATTTGACCTTATCAACCATGAAATTTTTTTATTGTACTTTTATTTTGAAATAGAGATAGTAATGTTTTACAAATATAATTTAAAAAAAAATATAATTACAACTAGTAAAATGTAGAGTAAAAGAAATTTTGTAGAAGCCAAAACACACAATTATAGGAAGACCAGCTGGAATGTATGGGAGTACAACCCATTTGGTAAAAATTTTCTATCTAATAAGAAATCTTTTCCTTCAATGTTAAATAAAAGCGAAACTGATATAAGTGGGGGGGGGGGGGGAAGCACACAAAAAACCTTAGTTTTTAGTACAATACATTATCCTTCATTTTTTGGACTATACAACCCAAATAATATTTAGAAACATCATTTTTAGCTTCTTTTATGTGATAATATATATTAAGCGATATATAAAACACCCCATCAAATTCTATGTTGGCCCAAAACCTCATAGCATGGCCTGATCCCTTGTTTACTGCTTGATATTTAGAGATTTCCATTGATGTCATTTGAGTGTATTGATTCAAGTGTATATTATACAATTTATTCTCGAGACCTAGACATAAAAAAAAGTTAAAATAACTCATATTGAAAAATTATATTTTATATAGAGATTAAGTATTTGATATTTCAAAGAAAATAAAAAACAATAAATAAATTATAGAGATGATTTTATCATGGATTCTCTCATTGTTGGAAAAAAATATCAAATACATAAAAAATGAAAAAAAACATAATCAAGAAATTATTGTAATTTTTTTCCTATTAAACCTTATGTATATTTTCTTCAGTTGTGAAAAAAAATTAGAATGAAATTTATATAAATAACTAATCATATACACTAAAGATGAAGGATGCATACAATTATTGGTGGAGCTTAAGTTCGGATGATGTATAGTTTCTTTAGATGTCTTGGTCTCAAAAAACTCTAGATTATCCTTTTCAAGGGGTATGATGGGATGTGGGTCATTTTTAATTATATCGAAAAAAGGGGCTATGATGGATTTTTATGAGTTGATGGATGGACCTATTATTTCAACATATAAGACATTAGAGAATAATTAGGTTTTTCTTTAGAGGTAGAGTACTACAAAGAAATACCGGCTAGTGTTTTTTATCAGATACCACACTCTATAAGATAAAATTAATTTCCATATATATTTGAAGACCTAGAAGCTTGAACATACATCTGAAGTTAGTTTTTTTATTATTTAGGGACCAGATGGTGTGAGGTCCTCGACACTGGTGGGATCATTGGGTGTCTCGCTATGTTCTTTGTTTACGTCGTTCCTTACAATCGTAATGGGTCGAAAGCTCTATAAGAGACTTCCAGCCACAACATTGGAAAGGTGGATATGAAGAGACATATAAAAGGTCATTAAGAGGGGTGGGTGGATAGTGATAGAGATCCTATAGGATTTAGATGTTGGATGGAGAGAGATCCCAAAGGATTCAGGCATGTGAAGGGAGGGGAGATAAGCTGGTGGGTGTGCGACATAGGGTGGCTAGGGTTTTATGGTGGGTGAACTTCTCCCAATATCTTTTAAGCCATGTGAAAAGGGTATGAAAAGAGGAAGGTGGAGAGTGAGATATGGGTGGGCCGTGAATAGCTCAGTATGGTTGGGCCACATATACCTCGGTATGGATTGGCCATAGATATCTCATAGGATAAAAACATAACTAAACCTCACCCTAGATTGGGGGGGGGGGAATAGGGGAGTGAAGGGGAATCAAAAAAAATCATTGTAGAGAGGAATTAGGGTTTTCTGGTATGTCATTATCCTTCCACTATCTTTTAAGATGCATGAAAGAGTTGTATTTGATATGGAAATCAGACAAAATAATTATATTTGAAAAAATATAGTTAAATAATTTGTGTGACATAAAAAATATTATGGTCCATGAGTTTATATTGGATTAAATGTCTATTATGATATAATGATGGATGTGAATTGATTTATTAAAAATGTATAATTTTTTATAATATTAAATATGAATCAAGTTACAATGAGAAATAATTTTTTTCATGTTAAATATATAAGAGTTGAATGAAAACATGTAAATATAAATACATGGATTTTTGTGGGAATATGTATGTGTGTGTATTTTTATTTTGTTATTATATAAAACTAAATCCAACTAAAAAGCACTCAAAATAAAACTATATTTATAAACAACATAAAAACTCACCATGATTCACAAAAACAAAGTACGTTTTTAATGGAATTTTTCCCATTGCAACACAATGGTCCATTTATATAACTCATTAAATACTATTAAATGGACACTAGATAGAGAAAGGGGGCCAAAACATGATTTATTGAAAACTAGGTGGGGGTGGAGTTGGATGGTGTGAAAGAGAAGAAATGATATATGGGGGTGATATTGGATAATAATACCTACACATGAACATTACAAACACAACTTATGAGGAGAACCTGATGGTATAAATAGATTAAAAAGATTTAGTTGAAACAGTCTTATATCTAAGATTGGACCAGACAACCTTGTTTCATGAGACAAGTTATAAAAATGGCTTCTTTTAAATATGGGTGCTTATTGGATTAGCCTAGAGTAAACCAGATCAGAACCCACACATTGAAGACCTAAAATTATAAACCCATTTAAACCCAAATTACATGCAGTATTCAAAAAATATGTCTATTCCACATACAAACCAATCAATATTTTAGCCCACATAATATTAAAAAGTAAAAAAACAATACAATAATATATATGTTTAAAAATTCACACTTATTTTTTGAAAAATTACTGGAAAATATTGTCAAACAAGGATTTAAATCACATAAAATCTTCATTATTCATTGTATGTAAACTCAATTTAAATATGGTCAAACAACCCTTTTTACTAAAAGAACAAAACTCTACACTTTATAACCCTTCAAATCACTTAAATAAAAATCAAAATAAATTAATGTTTGTAAAAATTATATGTTAATCTTTTGAAAAAAATTCATGAGAGGAGGTCCTGACAGATAACTAAATAATACAAAATTGATACATGATTAAATATACAATGTCAACTTAAAAAATGTCTAACAATGATTTAAACAATTAAATTTTTCTTGAATTCAATTGTAAAAAGTGCTAAACATAACCAAAATGTGTCATATAAAAGATAAAAACTTCACCCTTTCTTCACATGAAAAACAATATAACCAAACCTCTCCGTGGTTGAAAATGTAATTGAATTATTATAAATGTTTACTAAAAAACAATCTTAATTAAAATGCATCCATTTTAAACCATGAATGGTAGAATTTCAAAGACTATCTAGGAATGAATCAAATACTAAAACATGAAGAGGATCACTGAGGAGAAAAAAATAGGAGGTTGATGACAAAAAAAATAATCCAATTAAACATGTGAAGTCTCCCAAAAGTATCAGCTAATAAACACCAAAGTCTTCCATAAAAGACTATAACATAATGTAGTTGAGACAAACAGATCTACCAACCTAGAGATTCACTGCCCACATTCCTATTGGTCCTTCATTTTCTTCTTCTTCTTCTTCTTATTTGAACCCTCATCAGGTGGATTCAAAGTTGCTGGAGACATAGATCCAAATGGTGAAGGAACACTAGGATCCGCAAGGGACTCTGGCCTAATCTTTTGTATTTGCATCTCATGAAAGGATGGATTTTCCAATGGAACAATACAATATTGACCAAAATTATCCAATGGAAGGTATAATATGGTGGTGAGAGTTGCCTCTCCAATCAAGGAAAGAACCTTTGGAACAATGGCTGGTAGGGAGGAGTTCATAGCTACAACTACAACTGTTCCCATATTAGGCTCTTTGGTAGTGGTGGAAATGATTTTTTCATTGTGGAACCTACAAAAAATGGTTCCACCTATTCCAATGGATCATACACCATCAAATTTCCACGATGTAGACAAATATTTTAACTTGGACATGAATATCATCAAAATAGTAGGGATCAATTCAAAATTATATGCATTTTCCCTAATTATAAGAACAAAAATCACATAGATGGTAAAATATTTGAGAAAAATAAATGATTCAGGTTAATAATTTCCAAGTGTGAAAGGATAATAGCATGAGCAACCAATCATTTAGTTTCCTTATTTTTTTTTCATTTCTTACAATACACATAATACTAATTAAGTAGATTTATTAAATTAAAATTTTAATCCAACCTTAAATTGTGCTTTCAATGCTATAGATTGGAATTTCAATATATTTTTTTTGAAAAAAATTCATTCAAGATAGATTTTCAAAATAAATCTTCCTACGGGACATGGGATACAATTTTTTTTTTAAAAATAAAAATTAAATGATATAAAATTTGAACATATATCCTTTGTTCAAAATAAATTGAAATATATGAAAATTTTAAATATAATATTTGTTCTAAGTTACTTTGTAATAGAATATAACATCATACTACCTCTAGTCCATGACACAAAAAAAATCATAAAGTAATGAAATCGGTTGAAAGTAATTGTGAATCTTAAATTGGTCCCACCAACTCCTGCACATGAATCCCACCATGCCCCACACCCAAGAAATATTGGAACACATAGGACCATGCTCTAAACTGTCTTAACGTTTACTCCTACTATGCCCCATCTCCAAAAACCTCTTGGTTAGTGGGCCCATTTGACATTATTAACCATGAAAACAATAACTGTAATTTTATTGTGAAATAGTGATAATAATGTTATACAAAAAGAAGTTAGAAAACAATATAATTACAAGTAGTAAAATTTAGAATAAAAGAAATGCTGAAGAATCAAAAAACAAAATTACAAGAAGAACAACTAGAATGTACGAGATTATAATCCATCCAGTAAAAATTTGTTATTTAATAATAAAACATTAGATTCAATGTTAAAAAAGGTCAACTGATAGAAGGGGAAAAGAACATAAAAAATATTATTAATCTGCGCAGATACATCATCCTTCATTTTTTGGAATATAAAACTCAAACCATATTTATCATCATCATGTTCAAGTACTTTGATATGAGAATATGTATTAAGGGATGTATATAACACCTCATAAACTTCCACGCTGACCCAAAACCTCATAGAATGTATTGATACCTCATTTAATGCATGATATTTTGGGATTTACATTGATGCAATATAAGTGTAGCGATTCATGTTTCTTTTATAAAACATATGACCGAGACCTAGACATAAAAAAAGTTAAAATTACTCATATAGAAAAAGTATATTTTATATAGAGCATGAGAATTTTAAATAATACAGAAAATCAAAAACAATAAATAAATTACACTCATGATTTTATCATAGATTCTCTCCTTGTATAAAAAGATCTCAAATCAATCAAAAAAAACACATAATTAAGAGAGTATTGTAAAATTGTTTTACTATTTATCCTTCTTTAGCTTTTCTTCAATGGTGAGAAAATATTAGAACAAAATTTATAGAAATAACTAATTAGATACCTTAAAGATGAAGGATTCATAAAATTATTTGAGGAGCTTAATGTGGGATGATGTACAACTTCTTCAGGTGTCTCAGTTTTAGGAAACTATAGCTTAGATTTTTCAAAGGGTATGCTAGGATGTGAGTCATCTGTAATTAGATCCAAAAAAATGGGTTGTGATGGATTTTTATGAGTTGATGGTTAGACTTGTTATTTCAAAAGATAAGACATTATATAATGATTATGTGTTTCTTTTCTAGGTACAGTACTACAAAGCACTACTGATTAGGGTTTTGTATTAGAGAGTGAACTATACATGTTCAAAGTAATTTCCATTTAGATTTAAAAGCTTGGAAGCTCGAAAATACCTAAAAATTTAGTATTCTTATTCTTCAGGGACCAGAAGGAGTGAGGTCCTCAATTATGGAAGTATTATTAGGTGTCTCACTTTTTTATGTGTTCACGTTTTTGCCTTGCAGTCGAAATGTTCTAAAACTTATAGAAGAGACAGCCATGCCATGGCCATAGAAAGGAGGATATGGAGAGCCATATAAAACAACACAAAAATAGGAGGGTGGAGAGTGGGAGAGATCTTGAAGGATTCAGATATCAAAGATATAGAGTGAGATAGTTCTTGAAGGATTCATACATGGGTAGGTAGGGGAGCTAATTTGACGGGGTTCAGACATAGGGAAACAAGGGTTTTGTAGTGGGTGACCTTCTCCCACTATTTTTTAAGCTGCGTGAAAAGGTCTTGAAAAGAGGAGGGTGGAGTGTGAGAGATGGGTGGGACAAAAATACATTGGTATGGTTGGGCCACATATACATCATTATGGTTGGGTCATAGATATCTTAGAAGATGAAACTCAAATAACTAAACCTCTCCCAGGATCCAGACAGGAGGGGAAGGGAGGGGAGCATAGGCGTGCCGTGCATAGTCATCATAATAGGGCGCTATGGTTTTATGGTGTGTGAGAATCCTTCTACTGTATTTTAAGCAATTTGAAAGATATGGATTTGATACGTAAATCAAACAAAAAAATTATATTAGAAAAAATATAATTAAATAATTCGTGTGACATAAAAACTAGTATAATACCTACATTTCCATATAATTCAATGTCTATTATGATATAATTATGGATGAGATTTGATTTATAAAAATATATATATATTTTATAATATTAATTAATAAAAAAGTTAGAATTAGAAATAAAATTTTGTGTCAAGTTAAATATATAGGAGTTGGAGGAAAAAATGTAAACATAAATACATGTATTTTTATGGGCATATGTATGCATATGTATTTTTATTTTTATCTTATATAAAAATAAATTCAACTAAAAAGAACTCAAAATAAAACTATATTTATAAACAATTTAATAAATTCACCATGATTAAAAAAACAAAAAATTATGTTCTTAATGGAATTTTTTCCATTGTGACACATTGGTCCATCATATAACTCATTAAATATAATAAAATGGAAACCATATAGAGCATGGGGGACAAAACTAGATTTATTGAAAAGGGGGTAGGGGTGGATTTGGAGGGTGTGAAATAGAGGAAATGATATATGGGGGGTGAAATTGTATTACAATACCTCCCCATACACTTAACAAACATCACTTTTTTGGAGAAGCTGATGGTATAAATAGATAAAAAATATTTGGTTGAAGGAGTCTTGTAGCCAGGACCAACCTGGACAATCTTGTTGCCTGAGATATATTATAAAAATGTTTCCCGTTAAATATGGGTGCTTATAGGATTAGACCGAAGAAAACTAGATCACAAACAACACTTTGAACACCTAAAATTATAAACACATTTAAACCCACATTACATGAAGGCTTCAAAAAACAATTTCAGACCACATTCATACCAATCCATATGCTAGCTCACATAATATTGAAAAGTAAAAAAAATACAAAAAATATATTTTTTCAAAAATACACCCTTATTTGTTGAAAAAGTACTAAAAACGAATTTCAAAAAATGATTTAAATCATAAAAAATTGCATTCTTCTATATATGTAAATTCAATTTAAACATGGTAAAACAACCCTTTTTACCAAAAGAACAAAGTTTCACACTTTTTAACCTTTTAAAACACTTCAAAATCAATCAAAATAAATTTAATTTTCTAAAAAATTATTTTTTAACCCTTTTAAAAACAACATAAAAAGAGGTACATATATAAAACTAAATAATAAAAAATAATACGATATTAAATATACAATTTAAATATAAAAAAATGTCTAAAAATGATTTAAATAATTAAATTTTTCTTGATTTAAATTTTGAAAAGTGATACAAATAACTAAATAGTGTTGTATAAAAAATAAAAACTACCCCCTTTCTACCCATGAAAAACAATATAACTAAACCACTTCATGGTTGCACATTTAATCAAACTATTATAATTATTTATTAAAAAAACAATCTTAATTGAAATATATCCATCGTAATCCTTGAATGGAAGAATTTAGATTACTGAACATGAATAAATCAAATACTAAAACATGAATAAGATCAATGAAGAGAAAAAACACAGGAGACCAGTGTCCAAAACAGAAAAATACACACCCTACAAAATATGGGAGTCTTTAAAAATTATCAACTAATAAACCCCAAATTCTTCTATAAAAGACCATAACATAATGAACTTGAGACAAATAGAGCTTCCAACTAGAGATTTACTGCCCACACTTCTACCAATCCTCTATTTTATGCGTTTTATTCTTCTTCTTCAAACCCTCATCGGGAGAATTCAAAGCAGCTGGCAGTAAGGATCTAAAGGGTGAAGGAACTATGGGATCAGAAAGGGAATCTCACTCAGTCTTCGGTATCTACGACTCATGAATGGATGTATTTTCTAATGTCATAGTATAAGATTTACCAGTATTAGCCACTGTAATGGTTGACATGGGGGGATAGAGTTGCCTCACCAACTGAGGTAGGAACCTCAGGAACAGTTGCTAGTAGGGAGTAGTTTGGAGCTACAACAACAATTATGACCGAATTGGACTCTTGGGAAGTGGTGGAAATGATAATTTCATTGTGTTTCCACATGAAATAGTGCCACTTGTGCCAATGAAGCACACACTCTCAACTTTACAAAATGTAGACAACTATTTGAACTTGGACTTGATGATTATTAAAATAGCAGGGTTCAATTCATAATTATCTTCATTTGTTTCAATTATAAGAAGAAAAAGAACATAAATGGTCAAATATTTGATCAAAATAATTGATTCAACTAAATAATACCCAAGTGTAAAAGGATAACATCATGTGAATCCAATCATTCAGATTCCTTCTTTATTTTTACCTTGCTTCCCATATACGTCTTACCATGGGAGTAGGTTGATGAAATTAAAATTTTAATCAAGCCTTAAATTGTGCTTTAGGTGCTATAAATTTTTATTTCCAATGATATTTTGGTTGAAAATTAATTCAATATGGATTTGAAAAATATAACCTCCTACGAAACAGGGGATACAAAAAAATAAAAAAATAAATATCGAAAGATATCAAATTTGTACATAAAAATTTTATTCCATGTTACCTTGTAACAAAATATAGCATCATACTACCTATAGTCTATGACACAACAAAAATATTACCATAAATTAATGAAATCATTTGAAAGTAATTGTACATGTTAAATTGGGCCCTCCAACTCCTACACATTCATCCCACCCCTCCCCTCACCCTTGCAAGCATGGCCCACATAGGTTAATTCTCAAAGATATCTTAATCGTTACCCATTATATTCCCCATATCCAAATACTTCATGGATCGCAGGCCCATTTTACATTATTAAACATGAAAAAAATTAAATATTCTTGTATTGTGAAATAGAGATAGTAATGTTTTATAAAAATAATTAAAAAAATATAATTATAACTAGTAAAATGTAGAGTGAAAGAAATTTTTAAGAAGACAAAAACACAATTATTGGAATAATATATGGAATATACAGAAGTATAGTCCATTTGGTAAAAAAATTATCTCTAATAATAAAACACTAGCTTCATTATAAAAAAATAGAAACTGATAGAATGTGGAAAATGTACACAACAAACCTCAGTAATCAATGAAAATACATCATACTTAATTGTTAGGAATATACAACCAAAAAAATATTTAACAGTATTGTGTTCATTTTATTTGATGTGAGAATATGTATTAAGGGAATTATATAACACCCCATAAACTTCCACACTAGCTCAAAACCTTATAGCATGTCTTGATCCCTCATTTTCTGCATGATATTTTGGGATTTCCATTGATGTCATTTGAGTGTAGTGATTCAAGTAGATTTTATAAAACACATGCTTAGGACCTAGACTTAAAAAAAAGTTAAAATAACTCATATTGAAAAATTATATTTTATGTAGAGATTATGTATTTAAAATATTATAGAAAAACAAAAACAATAAATAAATTACAGTCATGATTTTATCATGGCGTCTCTCCTTACAAAATTCACAAATCCATACAAAAAAAGAAAAAACAACATAATAAAGAAAGTATTGTAACATTGTTTTCCTATTCAACCTATGTATCTTTTCTTCAGTTGTGAGAAAAAATTAGAACAAAATTTTATATAAATAACTAATCAGATAAATCAAAGATAAAGGATACATACAATTATTGGAGGATCTTAAGGTGGGATGATGTACGAATTCTTCATCTGTCTCAGTATTAGGAAACTATGGCCTATATTTTACAAGGGGTACGTTGGGCTATAGGTCATCTGTAATTAAATACACTAAACAAGGATGTTATGGCTATTTATGTGTTTATGGTTGGACCTAATCATTCAATGGATAAGGATTTATAGAATTATTAGTTGTTTTTTAAGAGTGCTACAAAGAACTATCGATTAGGGTTTTGTATCACATACCACACTATATAATTTCAAGGTAATTTCTATTTTGATTTGAAAATATAGAATCTTGACCATACCTCTAATGTTAGTTTTCTTACTATGGGGACTAGAAGGTGTGAGGTCCTTGAAGATGGTAGGCTCATTTGGAGTCTCTCTGTGTTATGTGTTTGCATTGTTTCCTTATAGTCGTAATGGTCAAAAGCTTTAGAAGAGACTTCCATGCCACGACCTTGGAAAGGTGGATATGATGAGCCAGATAAAAGTGCGTGAAAAGTGGAGGTTGGAGAGTGAGATATATCTGGAAGGATTAAAACATCAAAGAGAGAGAGAGAGAGAGATTCTATTAGATTTGTATGTTGGAAGGGAGGGGATCTGGGCTGAGGGGGCATAAAACATAGGGAGGATAGGGTTTTTTGGTGGGTGAGCTTATCCCATTGGATTTTAAGATACATGAAAAGGGCATGAAAAGAGGTGGATGGAGAGTGAAAGATGGGTGGGATATAAATACCTCGGTATGGCTGGGACACAGATGCCTCAGTATGACTGGTCTATAGATATATTAGAAGATAAAACAAAAATAACTAAACCTCTCCCAAGATTTGAGCAGGAGGGGAAGGTATAAGAGTGAAGGGGAAGCGTGAACAATCATCATAGCATGATGTTAGGGTTTGGGGGTGTGTGAGAATCCTTCAACTATCTCTTAAGACGCATGAAAGAGATATATTTGAGATGGAAATTGGAAAAAAAAATTATATTAGAAAAAATATAGTTAAATTTTTTTATGTTGTGAAAACTAGTAGGTTCCTTTTGTTTCCATAGGATTCAATGTCTATTATGATATAATTATTGATGTGAATTTATATATAAAAAATGTATACTTTTTTATAATATTAATTAGGAATAAATTTATAATGAAAAATTAAATTTGGTTTCAAGTAAAATATATAAGAGTTGAAGGAAAACATGTAAGTATAAATTCATGTATTTTGTAGGTATATGTATGCATGTATATTTTTATTTTGTTATTATATAAAAATAAATCCAACTAAAAAGAACTCAAAATACAACTATATTTATAAGAAATATAAAAAATTCACCATGATTAAAAAAAACTTTTTAGTGGAACTTTTTTCCATTTTAACACACTTGTATATTCACATAACTCATTAAATATAATAAAATGGACACCAAATAGAGAACTGGGGCCAAAAAGTGATTTATTGAAAAGGGGGTGGGGTGGAGCTGAAAGGTGTGAAAGGGAATAAATGATATATGGGGGGTGGTATTAAATTACAATACCTACCCATTCACTAAAAAACATCACTTATGAGGAGAACCTAATGGTATAAATAGAGACAAAAGATTTGGTTGAAGGATTCCTACCACTAGTACAGGCTCGAACAATTTTTTTTCCTGAGAAAAATTATAAAAATGATTCCCTTTAAATATGGGTGCTTATAGGATTAGACCAAAGGAAACCATACCAGAAACCACACTTTGCAAATTTAAAATTATAAACCCATTTAAACCCCTATTACATCCGGGATTTAAAAAGTAAGTTCAGACTACATGCATACCAATCCATATGCTAGACCACATAATATTAAAAAGTAAACAAACAATAAAAAAAATATATGTATAAAAATTCACCCTTATTTATAGAAAATTACTAAAAATAATGTCAAACAAAGGATTAAATTGAATAAAAAATAAATTCTTCTATGTATGTAAATTAAATTTAATCACAGTAAAACAACTCTTTTTATTATAAGAATAAAAATATACAATTTTTTAACCCTTTAAACCACTTTAAAACCAATCAAAATAAATTAAATTTTGTAATAAATTACATTTAACCCTTTGAAAAATTACATGAAAAGAGGCCCAAACAAAAAAATAAATCATAAAAAATCAATAAAATATTAAATATACAATATAAACTTAAAAAAATTCTAAAAAATGATTTAAATAATTAATTTTTTCTTGATTTAAATTGTAAAATGTGCTAAACATAACCAAATAGTGTCATATAAAAATTAAAAATTTCATGCTCTCTACCCACTAAAAATAATATAACTAAACCTCTCTGTGGTTGCATATGTAATCAAACTATTATAAATGGTTATTTAAAAAATAATATTTATTAAAATGTGGCCATTGTAATCCCCAAATGGAAGCATTTTGAAGAATGACTAAGAATGAATCAAATACTAAAATGTGAAGAGGATCAACGAGGAGAACAAAAAAAAGAGGTGGTTAGTGTCCAAAATAGTAAAATAAACACCTTAAAAATGAGGCTAATCTCCCAAAATTATCAACTAACAAACCCTAAATTATTCCATAAAAAATTATATCATATTGGAGTTGATCCAAACAGAGCTACCATCCCAGAGCTTCATTTCCCACATCACTATTGGTCCTTCATTTTCCACGTTTTATTTTTCTTCTTCTTAGAAATATCATTTGGTGGATTAAAAGAAGTTGGAGGCAAGGATCCAATGTGTGAAGTTACACTAGGATTAACAAGTGACTCTGGATTGATCTTTAGTATCTATATCTCATGAATGGCTGGATTTTCCAATGGTGCATTACAAGCCTGACTAGAAGTATCCATACAAAGGGATGATTTGGGGGTGAGAGTTTCCTTGCAAACTAAGGTAGGAACCGTAGGAACAACAATTGGTAAGGAATATTTTGGATCTAAAATACAACTGTGGACTAATTGGACTCTTGAGAACCACACGAAATGGTTCCACTTGTGCCAACAAAGCATAACACCTCAACTTTCCATAATAAAAACAATTGTTTGAACTTGGACTTGATGATCATCAAAATAGCAGGGCTCAATTCAGAATTTTCTTTATTTTCCCCAATTATAATAACAAAAAATAGATAAATGGTCAATGATTTGAGAAAAGTAAATGATTTAGGTAAAGAATACCCAAGTGTGAAAGGATAACATCATGTGTAGGTAATCCTTCAACTTCCTTCTTTGTTTTACCCTTGTTTACCATACATGTATTACCATTGAAGTAGGTCGATGAAATGAAAATTTCAATCAAGAATTTAATTGCACTTTCCATGCTGTAGATTGGTCTTTCCATGAACATATTTGAGGAAAAATCATTCAAGATGTATTTGCAAAATGAAGACCCCTGTGGGTTAGGGGATATAAAAAATTGAATAAAAATGAAATATGAAATATATCAAATTTGTAAATATAATATTTTGTTCAAAGTTACCTTGTAACAAAATATTGCATCATATTACCTATGGTTCATGAAAAAAAAATTAACATAAATTAATGAAATCCATTAAATGTAATTATTCATGATAAATCGGGCCCACCAACACCCGTAGAGGCATCCCACCCCGCCCCTCACCCATGTAAGATTATCCCACATAGGCATATGATATAAGTTATCTTAATTTTTCCCATGTTGTTCCCCATATCCAAAAACCTCATGGGTCGCTGGTTTATTTGATATTATTAACCATGAAAAAATTGGCTGTACTTGTTCCATGAAATAGTGATAGTAATGTTTTACAAAAATAAATTAAAAACAATATAAATACAAATAGTAAAATGTAGAGTAAAATAAATGATGAAGAATCCAAAAAACACAATTATGGGAAGATCAGCTGGAATGTACAGGGGTATAGTCCATCTGGTGAAAATTTTCCATCTAATAATAAAAAATTGGATTCAATGTTAAAAAATGAGCAACTGATCAAAGGGGTAAAAATCACACAACAAGCCTTAGTAATCAGCGCAGATACATCATCCTTTATTTTTTGGAATATAAAACCCAAATCATATTTATAATTATCATTTTCACCTACTTTTATGTGAGAATATTTATTAAGGTTTATATATAACACCCCATCAGCTTCCACACCATCCTGAAACCTCCTAGCATGTCTTGATCCATTGTTTTCTATATCATATTTTCAGGTTTCCATTGATGTCAGCTAAGTGTGGTGATTTAATTGGATTTTTTACAACATATTCTCCAGACCTAGACATAAAACATAAGTTAAAATAACTCATATCACAAAAGTATATTTTATGTAGATCTGGAGTTTTTGAAATAATATAGAAAATCAAAAATAAAAAAAAATTACATTCATTATTTATCATGTATTATCTCTTTATATAAAACAAAATTATAAAATCCATTCAAGAAAATAAAAAACAACATAATTAAGAAAGTATTGTAATTTTTTTTCCTATTTAACCTTACATAGCTTTTCTTTGGTTGTGAGAAAAAATTAGAATGAAATTTATATAAATAAATAATAAAATACATCAATGATAAAGGATGCATACAATTATTGGAGGATATTAAGGTGGGATGATATACAACTTCTTCAGGTGTCTCATTCTTAAGAAACTCTAGCCTATCTTTTATAAGGGGTATATTGGGCTATGGGTTATCTATAATTAGATCCTAAAAAATGGGATATAATGGATTTTTATGAGTTGATGGTTGGACCTATTATTTCAAAGGATAAGACATTGGAAAATTATTAGGTGCTTCATTTCTAGGTAGAGTTCTACAAAGAACATTCAGTTAGGGTTTTGTATCTAATATCGAACTATAAAAGTTCAAATAAATTTACATTTATATTTGAAAACCTAGAAGATTGACCATACAAATGAAGTCATTTTTCTTCTTCTTTGGGGACCAGAAGGCGTGAGGTCCTCAATGCTAGTGGGATCATTTGGTTTCTCGCATTGTTTTGTGTTTACATAATTTCCTTGTAGTTGTAATGGGTTGGAAGCTACAAAAGATATATCCATTACATGAACTTGGAAAGGAAGATATGATGATCCAAATAAAAGGGAATGAAAAGGGGAGGGTGGAGATTGAGAGAGATCCTTCAGAATTCAGATGTCAGAGAGAGAGATCCTGCATCATTCAGACATGGGAAGGGAGGGGAGATAAGCTGTGGGGGCATCAAACATAGGGAGGATAGGGTTTTGTGGTGGGTGAATTTATCTCACTGGATATTAAGCTACATGAAAAGAGAATGAAAAGTGGAGGGTGGATAGTAAAAATGGGTGGGCTACAAATACCTCATTATGGTTGGACCGCAGATACCTTAGTATGGTTGGGCCATAAATATCTTAGAAGATAAAAAAATAACTTAATCTCTCCCAAGATTCAGGAAGGAGATGAAGGGAGGGGAGTATAGGGGTGCCATGCACAATCATTATAGCAGGGTACTAGGGTTTTTTGGTGTGTGATCATCCTTCCACTATCTTTTAATCTGTGTGAAAGTGATAGATTTGATATGAAAATCAAACAACAAAATTATATTATAAAATATATAATTAAATAATACGTGTGACATAAAAACTAGTATGGTCCCTTTATTTCCAGGGGATTCGATTTATTTTTTATATAAATATCTATGTGAGTTGATTTATAAAAAAAATTATAAATTTTATTTTATAAATTTTTACTAGAATTTCAACAGTATAGAAGCAACCCTAGGTCATCTCTCAACGGAGCCTTAGATCATTAATTTAACAAAAGTATTATGATTATGAAAATAAAAGTGGAATGAGATTTTGGAAAACATGGGTTTTTATGATTAAAGATGACAAAATAAAAATGAATGTGATAAAACAAAGTAGGAATGAACAAGATTAATTAAGTGTGATCAACCCGGGGGAATCTCATGATGTTCATCCTTAATAACTTCAAGAGATAGGGTTATGATCTTTTAATCCCCAGTTTGTAACACATAGAAATATAGTTTTACTAAGTTTATACTAGGATAAATCCTAGGTTTCAGTCAGAAACACACAATGATTCACCAGATACCACCGATGATTGGGTGATTTGTGTTCGACTTCATAACCAAAACTCAACAAGGCAACACACGAAGAACTCAATGCGATGTCCGTGTTTGTATGTTATTTCAGTGTGTTACCATGAATTGAAAGTAAATTGCCATGATAATGTTTATGTGATTTCAATTAAACAATATAAACCACACAAACACTGCAATTGGGAGGGGGAAGAAGAAGCGGTGAACGGTGTGTGAAACATCACATGAATGGGTACCCCCAAACATGATCATATGAGTTGAGAATGACATACCAGTACATAAATCAATTAAATAAGAATAGAGGATGATGAAAAACAACATACAAACCTATAATTTAAAATACCATACAAATATTACATAAACAAAGCTTGGGATTACATCACGTTCCTCCCTTAGTGATCACAAGGGGTTTAGAAATTCATGGAAGGGGAGGGAGATGAAGATGTAGAAGTTGAACTTCCCATAGCCTCCAAAACTTCTAGGGATGATGATAGGAATTCATCGGGGATCCAAAATGGTAGCACCTTTCTTCCAATTAGAACTCCTAAATGAGATGCCCACGGTGTTTTGTTGTTGGCAAATTAGATGGTGGTTTTGAGCACATATATTGTGTAAAACCACTTGTCTCGTAGTTTTCAGCCACTAGACAGTCAAATATCCCTTTGAAAAAAAACAATAAAGTTTATCAATACCTTAGGAATATATCCACCAAAATTTTGGATCCATTTGTACAATCACATTTCGACATATTGATAAAATACAAAACACCACTTTTGACTTGTCCAGATTTCATTCCTTGGACAGATCAGTTCGGATGGGAATTTTAGAGGCCTAATGGGGCTTGGGTTACTTAATATGAAATGTATCCCATTAAAATTTGGACCATCCCACAAAATTTATTCCCATTTATAGGCACAATTTAGTATAAGTATGTGGATTAGTCTATTGGTGTTTTTTGATCCTGTGTAGATTGGCCCATTTTTCTTGGACTTCATCATGGGCATTCCAAATCACCTCCAACTATAACAAAAACAACAAAACAAGTAAAATAGAACTTTTTGAAATTGATAATAATTAAATTATAGAACCAAAAATGAAGTAAATTTTTTTTATTAAACTTGTAATTTTCAATACAAAAGTAGTTTAATAAAATGGTATAAGGGTGAAATAAAATAGTGAATCGTGGTATAATCATATATTCATTAAGAATCAAATTAGACTGAAACATAAAATTTAGTGTCAAGTTAAATACATAGAAGTTTAAGTAAAACATGTAAATATAAATACATGTATTTTTTTGGTAATATGTATTCATGTGTATTTTTATTTTGTTCATATATAAAAATAAATCCAACTGAAAAGACCTCAAAATACAACAATATTTATAAAAAACATATTAAATGAACCACAATTATCAAAACAAAAAAATATGTTTTTAATAGATTTTTTTCCATTGTAACACATTGGTCCATTCATATAACTCATTAAATAAAAAAATAGACACTAGATAGATCAAGGGGGCCAAAACCAGATTTATTAAAAAGGGGGTGGGGGTAGATATGGAAGGTGTGAAATAGAATAAATGATATATGGGGGTGATAAAGGATTACAATACCTCCCCATGTTCTTAACAAACATCACTTATGAGGAGAACCTAATGATATAAATAGACACAAAATATTTGGTAGAAGGAGTCTTGTAGCAAGGACTGGCCTGCTCAATATTGTTTCCCAAGAAAAATTATAAAAATATTTATCTTTAAATATGGGTGGTTATAGGATTAGACCGAAGGAAACCAGATTAGAACCCACACATCACGACTTAAAATTATAAACCCATTTAAACCCACATTACTTGTGGGATTCATAAAATAAATTCTTTCCACATATGAGAAAAATCCACATGATGTCCCATATACTATTGAAAAGTAAAAAAACAATACAAAAAATATATATGTTTAAAAATTAACCCTTATTTTATGAAAAAGTACTAAAAGATAATGTCAAAAAAGGATTTAAATCATATAAAAACTTCAATCTTATATGTATTTAAATTCAATTTATACATTCCAAAACATAACTTTTTATGAAATGAACAAAACTATAGACTTTTTAACCCTTTAAACCAATTCAATCCCAATAAAAATAAATTAACATTTGTAAAAACTTATATGTTAATGCTTTAAAAAACAACATGAAAAGAGGTCCAGATAGAAAACTAAGTCATAAAAAATCAATACAAGATTAAATATACAATTTCAAATTCTTTTTTCCAACAATGATTTAAATAATTAAATTTTACTTGATTTAAATTATGAAAAGTGATAAAAATAAAAAAATAGCGTGATATAAAAAATAAATACTATTCCCTTTATACTCATGAAAAATATATAACTAAACCTATCTATGTTTGTGGAAGTAATCGAACTATTATAAATGTTTATTAATTTTTTTAATTAAAATGAATCCCTAGTAAACCAAGAATGGAATCATTTAAAAAAATGAACAGGAATGAATCAAATACTAAAACATGAAGAGTATCAATGAGGAGAAAATTACACATGAGGTGAGTGTCAAAAATAGAAAAATAAACAGCCTAAAAAACTTGGGAAGTCTCCCAAAAGTATTAACTAATAAAACCCAAATTCTACTATAAATACCATAACAAAATGTAGTTAATCCAAAAAAATCTACCATCCCAGAGATTCACTTCCCACATTTCTACTGGTACTTCATTTTCTATATTTTTTTCTTCTTATTTGAACCATCATTAGGATGATTCAAAGCTTCTAGAGGAAATTATACAAAGGGTGAAGGAACACTGGGATCAATAAGGGAATCTAGTTCAGTGTTCAATATTTGCAACTCATGAATGGATAGATTTACCAATGATACTGTTTAATCATGACCAATAGTGACCACTGGAAAGGATGATATGGGGGGTGAGAGTTGCCTCACCAACCTAGGTAGGAACCTTAATAAAAAGTGCTAGTAGAGAAAAGTTTAGAGATGAAACTACAACTACACCCACATTGGACTCTTGGAAGGTGTTGTAAATGATAACTTATTTTTGGGCCCCACAAAAAATGGTTCCACTTGTTCTAATGGAGAATACACCCTCAACTTTCTACAATGAAAGCAACTATTTGGTCTTGGACTTGACAAGAATCAAAATAGTAGGGCTCAATTCAGAATTATATGCATTTTCCCTAATGATAAGAAAAAAAGAACATAAATATTCAAATATTTGAGAAAAATAAATGATTAAGGTAAATAATACCCAAATGTGAAAGGATAACATCACGTGTAGTATATCATTCAAGTTTCTTATTTATTTTTACTTTCTTCCCATATACATATTTCTATTTAAGTAGGATGATGAAATGAAAACTTTAATCGAGGATTCAATTTTGATTTCGGTGCTATTGATTGGTCTTTCCATGAAAATTTTGAAAAAAAAATCTTTCAAGATGGATTTGAAAAATAAATCCTCATACAGGATAGGGGATACAAAAAATAAAAAATATAATAAAAATTACAAGATATAAAATTTGTAAATATAACCTTTGTTCCAAGTTACATTGTAATAGAATATAAAATCATACTAAATCTGGTCTATGAAAAAAAATAACGTAAATTAATGAAATTGGTTAAAAGTAATTGTACACATTAAATTGGGCCTGCCATCACCTGTACAGGCATGCCACCGAGCCCCACACCCATACAATCTTGGACCACATATGCCCAAGCTATAAGATGTCTTAATTTTTACCCCAGATATGACCCATCTCTGAAAACCTCATAGTTCACAGTCCTATTTGACATAATTAAACATGAAAACATTCGACTATAATTGTATTGTGAAATATAGATAGTAATATTTTAAAAAAATAATTTAAAAAACAATATAATTGTAACTAGTAAAATTTAAAGTAAAAGAAATATTGAATAAGTCAAAAAAAAATTCCAGGAAGGCCAATTGGAATTTATGAGAGTACAATCCATCCGGTAAAAATTTTATATCTAATAATAAAACATTTTATTCAATGTTAAAAAAAGGTCAACTGAAAGAAGGGGAAAAGCACACAATAAATCTCTATAATCAGAACATATACTTCATCCTTAATTTTTTGGAATGTAAAACCCAAATAATATTTATAAGCATCATGTTTAGATGCTTTGATGTGAGAATATGTATTAAGAGATGTATATAACACCCAATCAACTTCCACATTAGCACAAAACATCATAGCATGTATAGATTCCTCATTTCCTGCATGATATTTTGAGAATTCCATTGATGTCATCTGAGTACATCCATTCAAGTGGATTTTATACAACATATTCTCGAGGCCTAAAAATCAAACACAAGTTAAAAATAACTCATATCCCAAAAGTATGTTTTTAATAGAGATCTAGAATTATAAATATTATAGAAAATCAAAAATAATAAATACATTAGAGTCATGTTTTTTTCATCGATTCTATATTTGTAGAAAAATTATCAAATCCATCCAAATAAATAAAAAACAACATAATGAATAAAGTATTATAAAATTATTTTCCTATTTAACCATCTTTATATTATCCTCAGTTGTGAGAAAAAATTATAATTAAGTTTATATAAACAACTAATCAGATACAACAAATATGAACGATGTATACAATTATTGGAGGATCTTAAGTTGGGATGATGTAAAACTTCTTTAGGTGTCTCAGTTTCAGAAAAATTTGGCATAGACTTTACAAGGTGTATGCTGGGATATGGGTCATCTATAATTAGATCCACGAAAAGGGGTTGTGTTAGATTTTTATGATTTGATGGTAGGACCTATTATTTCAATAGACAAGACATTAGGGAATGATTAAGTGTCTCTTCTCATGGTAGATTACTACAAATAACTACTGGTTAGGGATTTTTATTAGAGACTCCACTATACAAGTTCAAAGAAATTTCCATTTATATTTGAAAACTAGGAAGCTATAACATACTTCCGAAGTCAGTTTTCTTCTTATTTAGGGATCAAAATGTGTGAGGTCCTCAATGCTGGTGGCTTCATTGGGTGTCTCACAGTGTTTTTCATTCACACCATTGCCTTTCATTCGTAATGGGTTTGAATCTCCAAAAGAGATTACCATGACACGACCATGGAAAGTTATATATGAAGAGGTAGATAAAAGGGAATGAAAATTGGAGGCTGAAGAGTTATAGAGATCCCACAATATTCAGACATTAGAGAGAGATATAGAGAGATCCCACATGATTCAAATGTGAGAATGGAGGGGAGGGGAGCTGAGGGTGCACCAGAAATAGGGTAGGTAGGGTTTTGTAGTGGGTTACCTTCTCCCACTATCTTTTAAGCTATGTGAAAAGAGTTTGAAAAGAGGAGGGTGGAGAGTGAGAGATAGGTGGGATGAAAATACCTTGGTATGGATTGGTTTTAGATACCACAGTATGGCTAGGCCACAAATATCTTAGAAGATAAAACAAAAATAACTAAACCACTCCTAGGATTTGGGAAGGAGGGGAAGGGAGAGGAGCGGAAGGGTACCGTGAACAGTCATTGTAGTGGGGCACTAGGGTTTTGTGGTGTGTGATCATCCTTACACAATATTTTATGTCGCATAGAATATATAAATTTGAGATGTTAATTAAGCAACAAAATTATATAATAAAAAATATAATTAAATAATACATGTGATGTAAAAGTTAGTATGATCCCTAAATTTATATGGGATTCAATTTCTATTATGATATAATGTTGGATGTGAATTGATTTATAAAAAAGGTATAATTTTTTATAATTTTCATTAATAATCAGGTTAGAATGAAAAATAAAATTTGGTGTCAAGTTAAATATAATGGATTTGAATGAAAATATGTAAATATAAATACATGTTTTTGTGGGAATATGTATAGATGTGTATTTTTATTTTTTTCTTATATAAAAAAATCCAACTAAAAAGAACTCAGAATACAACTATATTTATAAAATAAATAATAAATTCACCACGATTCACAAAATAAAAAATTATATTTTAATTAATTTTTTCCATTAACTAGTAAAAAACAAGATTTAACATCAGTTTTTTTCTATTTTGACATCGGTTTTTAACCAACGTTTATAAAGGTGATGTGAAGAATATCATTTTAGGTGTTGGTTTTTGGTAAAACGATTCCTAAAATGATATTGGTTGAGGGTTTCAATGATGGTTTTTTAAGTAATCGATGACGAAAACCATTCGAAGAGGGTTTTTGACATATGTTACTTTAAAATCCAATGCTAAAAACAAGATTTTTTTATAAAAAAAATTGGCCATAGGTTTTTAAAAAACCGACGGTGAAATTTAATTTTTTTAGAAAATTTAAAATATTAAATTTAAAAAATAATCAAAACCCTTGTAATAAAAACACAATATACAACAATTGAACAATATTTATCATTGACTAAAAATCTATAACTTACATGCTTTTATCTAATTAATCAAAAAACTATCTACACATTTTTATTATGAACTAGAATTAAAACACACATACCTAAAATTTACAACATGCACATTGCTGGTTATTATTGAAGCATTCATTTGATTATTAGTATGTTTAAACACCTATTATATCAAAAGAGTTAGTTTTTTTGAACCCATATGTAATATTATTCATAAATATTAGAATATATATACCAAAAATCTTAACCAAACTTAACAAATAGTTTGCAGAAATAGATTGAATATGGGTAAGATCAAATTGAGAATAAGACTGAAAATCATTGAGTTCCTACAATAACATTTAATGATATGAAATAAAAAAATAGAATAATATGATAGAAAATATAACAAAATTAATACAACCAACCTTATAAAATTTAGTAGTTTCCCCAGTTGTGATCATCTTGTACATAAATCATAGAATATAATAACCACATTAAGCACATCCTTTTTAATGATGAAAATACAGTTATAAAACATTAAAATGATAATAAAAATCAATATATTATAAAAAATTAGAATACAAACTAATATAAAAACTAATTACCAGTAATTACACATATTTTGATTTTATTTGGTGTCTTTATCGACATGTATTCCTTGTTAAAAATTTTCCAAGAACTGCATTTTCATATATATGAACTAATAATACATGTCTAAAAAATGAGAATTAAACATAATGATCATATAAAAAAACGTACCTATTTAATAAGGTGGAAAATCTTTTATGAACATTCCCTAATAAAAGAAAAACCAATATAAGGTGCATTAACTTGGTCACGATACGCCTAACATCCAATGCCCCCTACAATACAAAAAGTTCACAATTAATGACATTATAATGATCATTAGTTCATAATTATGTTTATGTTCTTACTTATCAAGAAATGGTAGAAACCAACACTCGATCTTCCTATGTGATAATCTCTCACATATGTATGAAACTTTATTAGGATTCTTCACATGTTTCACTTCCATGTAAATGGATTATAGATATATAAAAACATAAATACATATACTTTAATTTTGTAGAAGAAGTGTGTATAGATATCTAATTTAAAAAGAAAATATAGTTAGTAAATTTAAAACCATCTTTTATTGAAAAAATACAAATTAAAATGTCAATTTACTTACATGGAAAAAAACTGCACCACATTCAGGATGATCTCCTCAAAATACACTAGATGCATGATATCTTGTTTGAGTAATTTCAATGGATATTCTCTTCTGCATATATCAGTCATCATCCAAAACTCATAGATATAATTCAATGAAGAAGAAGCCTAATATAATCTTTGTATCCCACAAGAAATATATAAAGTATCTATAGTCAATTGTTCCTAAACATTTTGTTTAATTTGTGAAACTTATTTTTCTTTTAGATAATTCTTTATAAGTTAAATGTCAGAAAAAATTATAAGTAACTTTGAATAATTTGTAACTAATATTTAAAAAAACAAATACCTCATATGAAATATAACAAAGAAAACTAGTTTTCCAAAGTAAAAAATAACCTAGAAAATCCCCAAATCTGGGGATCTCCTCAGTAGGAAATGGTAGTAGAGCATTAGGGTCTATAATATCAAGTACTGATACTCTAACCTGACCCATCTGCATAGGCTGGTGATGTAAAAAATCTCCCAAAAAAATGCACGAGTCCTAATTCAACAGTATGCATATGAGGATCTCCATAAAACAACTCACAATATACATTTTGGTCTGAGAAAGGTGTTGGAGGATTAAAGTAAGCATATGGGGCAAGGTAGTCTGAGTGAGAAGGCTGGGAAGGCTGAAAATGAAAAAATTATATTAGTTTTTATAATTTATAAAATAGAAAAATTGATGATAAATAAATAATATACTTGGGAAGGCTGATTATACGGGACATGGTAGGTAGATGGGTTATGGTATTCTGGGTGAGTAGGTTGGGAAGGATGAAAAATGAAAAAGTTATATTAGTATTTATAATTTATAAAATAGAAAAATTGATGAAAAATAAATAATATACCTGGGAAGGCTGCTCATATGGGGTAGGGTAGGTAGATGAGGCAGGGTAGTCTGGGTGAGTAGGTTTAGATGGATGAAAAACGAAAAAGTTATATTAGTGTTTAGAATTTAGAAAATAGAAAAATTGATGAAAAATAAATAATATACCTGGGAAGGATGCTCATACAGGGCATGGTAAGAAGATGGGGTCGGATAGTTCGGGTGATCAGGCTCAGAAGGCTAAAAAATGAAAAGGTTATATTGGTTTTTATAATTTAAAAAATAAAAAAATTAATGAAAAATAAATAATATACCTGGGAAGGCTGCGTGGACTGTGACTATCTTTCCAAGTGTTCAAACAAAGCTGTATGCACTACTTCTTGAATTTGATCACCCATATATTGTTTCATATTTTCAGCTCTACTTTTAATGATTCTATTTCCGGGTCTCTTGATTTCTTACTCTGACCAAAAACCTTCTGAATACTAACACCTGCTTGATATCCTTTAACACATCCAGGGTGTTTTGGCTTTCCCAAAGTAGAGGCTAGAATATCCATCCTACCCATGGGGATAAAAGATCCATGTGTCTCTTTCTCTTAAAGTTTATCCTGAAATGAAAATGAAAAGGTTGTATTAGTGTTTAAAATTTATAAAATATAAAAATTTATGACAAATAAATAATATTTACTTAAAATTTTATCAGCTAATTTCTTAGCTTCCTCTGTATGATACTATTCATTTTCATTCTTCTTGATTGATTCTATTTTTCATGGCGAGTGGGAGGAGATGGAGGACCATGTTGAACCTCTTCTAAACCACTACTAGATCGGGCTCTTAATGCTTCAATTTTTCTTCAATCATTTTCTACTCCAAATACATATACACTCCACATGATAAAGTATGAGGGTATACATTTCTTAACTAAATCTCTTGACGAGATCTCCTAGAGGCCTATTATATAAAAATAATATAATAAATTTTACAATATAAAATAATTATCATACATGAAATTTTTATTCATGATGACTGTCAACAAATAGATTCCATGTATCTTCATATAGAAACTAATACTCGAGGCATGGGTTTTGAAACCTTCTCTTTCCAAAAGCATATTTTTTTGTCAGTTTTTTTAAAATCTCTCTATCAAACCGCCGCTAAAGAGAGACATATATTTTTTTAATTTATTAATATATATTTTTTTTAATTTCATCTATAATTGAATAAATTAAATACGTCGTTCAAAATATTTAATATTCAAAAAATGAGATAAAAGAAATCAATTAAGATATTTTACCATCACGGCCTCCCAAAGCTGTTGTTTCACCATCCTATACACTAACTTCCAATCAGGATATAAAATACTAATCCTGCAATGACTTTACATCACTATATAACTAATAAACTGAACTGTATTTGGGTCAGTTGCATTATTATTATTATCATAAAAACAAATGTGTAATCTGTCATCGTCGTGAGAAAGTGATAGTTTTGGTAAACGTGTAATACCTTGTTTACCAACTTGAGAACATTATTTTTTAGTAGAAACAGGAGAAGTCTCCTTTTTCGAGGATGCATCAGTAGTCCAACAATTTTTTTTTGTAAATTAATAGTTTTCTTTCATTAAATAAGTATATTACTGAATATTTAATAATATGAAAAAATAGATATACTTTGGTAACTACTCCTCTCTATATGTATCAGACATTTCTACTAGAAAGTGTAATTAAATTTTCTGTACCTACATATTATTAGAAAACTGATTATTTTGAAACAAGAAAGAAAAAAAATAAGTGAGTAAAAAAGAGTCATGCATTTGTATGTTTCAAAAAAAAATTACTAGAAAAATTAGGAGACTAATTTAGTGTTTTCCCACATGACTTCATCATGATCATTACGTATTTCATGAACTATGTATGTCTTATACTCATTTTAATCATCCATAAATTGCATAATAGATGAATAAGGATCATATAAATCAATCACATCATCAACATCATCCTCATCACCCAAATGGTATCTTTTTCCTTGAAAAAAGACAGACCCCTGATCATTTGATGGATTAATGACATGAAATACTTGTTTTTCATGTGTCTCTATGATAAATGGTTTCCCATTGTAATTAAATATTTTCAAATCAACCAGTTTGAACCCATAATCATCATGTTTCATACCATTTTTACTATCAACCCAATTACAATTAAAAATGGTGAGTCAAAATTTAATATAATCAATTTCCCATATGTCTTCAGGAACTCCAAAATATGACATTTATGAAGAAATCGTGTTTTTACCTTTGGCACTCTAAAAATGGGCTGCTTCAGTGAAAACCATCACACCACTATTATGAACGGTACTCTTATCATCCATATTTTTTGTGTAAAATGTGTAACTATTAATATCAAAACCAGATCATCTGATCGCATTAATATATGGTCCCCCTATTAACCACTTTAATTTTTCTGATGCAGAAATATCTGTGGTGACTTTATCTTTAAACCATGAAACAAATGTCTTCTTATGATCAATCATCAACCAATTTTCATTTCTTTTTGGATATCGTAACTTTAATTCAGCAATATGTGAGGATATATAGGATTGAACCTCATATGTGTTGTTCAAAATATGTAAATGTTTCTGCATCACTTCATCACGTGGAATAAACTTTAACTTTAATCCTTGAACCCCTCTACCTTCACTATAAATTGTCATATATTGGGATATAGGGATACCAATATGCTCTAACTCATACAAATAATTAGTATAGAAATCAATCACCTCTTCTGATACATATTTTTGAACAATAGAGGCCTCTCGTTGATAAGGATTTTTAATATATCCCTTCAAAATTTTCATATATATTTCAAAAGGGTACATCCATCATAAATTATCAAGCCCACATATTCTAATCTCATGCACAAAATGAATCAGTAGATGAACCATTATATCCAAAAAAATAGGTGGGAAATACATTTCTAGTTGACAAATAATAAGAGTTTCTTCATTATCTAACACATCTAACAAATTTGGATCAAAGAATTTGTTGTAAATTGATTTAAAAAATTACATAACCTAATGATAGTCTTTCTGACAACTATCAGCAATATACCACACAATGCTATTGGTATAAGTTGTTGCATCAATACATGGAAATCATGATATTTTAAACCTATTAATTTACAATCTTTCAATGACACCAAATTATTCACATTTGAAGAAAAAAATTGGTTACTTTAATACCCTGAAGACACTGAAAAAAATTTATCTTTTCAATTTTGTTTAATATGTGACAAGCTGAAGGTAAATATGTTCTGTTTCCTTTCACATTGGGATCAAACTCCAAACTCATTCTCATTAATATCAATTCCAATCTAGCATGAAATCAATATTTTTTCTTTCCTTTTATGTCTAAAAAATTTCCAATCAAACTATCACATATTTTTTTCTCAACATGCATAACATCGATGTTATATTTTATCTCTAAAAATATTCAATAAGGTTGTTCAAAAAAATACACCGCTTCTTTAGATATTTCTTTGAAGACCAGAACTTATTTTCTTTCTAAATGTTGAATCAATATTTTTCACCCTGTCATATTATTCTTCAGATGACAATGGATGAGGTGGAAGTTTGTATTCTTGTAAATCATTAAATTCATTTTTCAATATATGATAAGGATGATCAATTCTCAAAAATCTTCGATGTACCATGTACACTGTCTTTCTTCCATTCTGCAATTGATAATATGATGTCTGTTCTTCACAAATTGGACTTGAGTTATGTCCCTTAACACTATATCTAGATAAGTTTCCATATGCATGAAAGTCGTTTATAGTGAACATTATCCTATCACGCAAAATAAAATATTATTTCTTGTATGCATCGAAAACTTTAACACCTTGCTCCCATAGAAGTTTTAAATCACCAATCAATGGTGAAAGATACACATCAATATCATTTTTTGGTTGTTTTGGTCCAGAAATCATCAAGCTCATCATAACATACTGTTTCTTCATACATAGATGTGAGGAAAAGTTGTAGAATACCAGAAAAACATTCCATGAACTATGTTAGCTACTAAGGCTCTCATATGGATTCATTCCATCAGTACACAATCCCATTCTGATATTTATAACTTTACTTCCAAAATCATGATTTTTTTTAACAAAACTCTTCTACTATGGTGAATCAACAGGGTGACGTAAGTTACCATCAGAGATGCGCTCATCTGAATGCCATCATAACCATTTTTCATCAATTGAATGTTCAAATATACACTTAAAACGAAGAATTATTGGAAGGTACCATATTACTTTAGCAGGAGTTTCGATTCTAGTACCTAATAATGTATCACAGTTGAATTATCATAATTATATGAAAAAAATATTGGATGATATCATTAGAAAGTAAAAAAAATTATTTGTCATGACATTAAATGATAATACCTGAGAATGAATCTGAGTTGACTTTCTTATCTATTGTATAGTGTGATGTCCCACATGTAGGACAACTTGATAAATATTCATATTGTTTTCTAAATAGTACTCAATCATTGGGGAAATCATGTATCTTTTTATACCCCAATCCCATTGGGTATAATTTTTTCTTTACCTCATAATTGGAATTTGGAAGCCCGTTTCCTTCTGGAAGTAGCTATTTTAAAATCTCAAGTAAGTTGGAGAAACTTTTATCACTCCACCCATTTTTTTATTTTAAGTTAACTAATTTTAAAACTATTGATAAAATTGTATATTTACTACAACTTGGGAATAATGGTTTCTCAAAATATTCATACAATCATTCAAAAGTTTCTATTTTTATGATTATTTCAACACCTAAATCATGAATTAACTCTTTAATACGATCCTGTACCTCATTTTTAATACTTTCATTAACATTGGATGTTTAATTTTTAGTTCTTTCACAATTCCATATGAAAAGTGTATAATTAAGGGTAAAACCATAACAAATGAGATTATCCATGATTTCTATGGAGTTTAACTTTCTCATATTCAAGAAATTTACACATGGAAAAAAAATAAAATCAATTTTTTGAAGTTGTTGTTTATAAAATTCCAAGAATTCATCAACTCCTTTTTCATATTCACTAGTGGTTCTTTATAAATGTATCCAATTAAGATCCATTCAATACCTGATACCACAATATAATTGGTGAATATATTAAAACATATAAATATTTAAATATATATATATATATAGATAAATTTTAAACAGAAAAACATTTAATAAAAACTATTGATAATCAGATAGAAAACATCAGATATGAAACACATTTATAACTAGTAAACTTTTTATTTTCATATAATATAAATGTGTTATATTGATATTATAATTTAATTGTAATATAAATATTCTAAAATTTATTAGTTCATTTTACATAGTTGTTTCATTATTTCAATGTTCCATATATCAAATGTATTGAAAATTTCATTAATTTAATAGCTGAAAAATTACTTATTTTTAACAATATGAAATAATAATCAGAGTGAATGTTCATATTATATATAAAATCAATCATAATACTCCCAATATTATGATATATGAAATTAAATAAATAAATAAATTGGTATATCTAAGAGAATGTTCATTTTTTGGTACTGTGAGGCCGATAGAATTGAATTTTTTGTAATGTTGAGTCTTTATGATCTTCTCTGGATCACAAAAGGCAGAGTTCTATACAAGTTTTTTGGAACAAAGGTGTAGAAAATTTCACAATAAAAATGTGTTTTTATCACACCAGTTTAACTTCATGATGAACTGAGTTACATGAAGCAATTCAGAAATTCAATATTCTTATGAATACTCACTGGTTTATGCAATGTTTTTTAGAAACTGCAAATCATGGAATTTTTTTGCTATGTATTATGACGAGAATTAAAAATAGGGAACCCAATATTTGTTCAATGTATTTAATAGTGAGTATATTATTGTATAAAAAATGGTGACTATATTCTTGTGTAGAGATATTATTTTAATTACGTGTACGTACTGTGATTTGAAGAGGTAGTGTGAGATTCTATCATGCATAGGAAGTGACCACAGTGACATTGTGTCTTTCATGATAAAATAATGCGTGTAAGGGTTTGTATAAAGCAATAAGTGGATAATTTCATGTATACATAAATGAATAATCATTCGAGATTATATTCATAATCTCATATAAATAAAAATGAGTGAAATTTTATGTCAGATATGCAGAAAAGCATGATATATACAATATGCATTCATAAAGATTATGTGAATATTGCTCGTGAGTGAGAATTGCACAAAAGAAATTATGTGTGATTTGGTTTTCATGAGAGAAGCATGGATAGTGAGTGTGTTCTTCTAAAAGTGTATGTGATGTTGAGAAACTGTTATGTGTTTTCATGCATCATACAACAGCAGAGAGATAATATTGTGGGAAGTGAGAATATTGTGTATTGAAGGAAGTAGAGCAATGTGAATTCATCCAATTGAGTGAGTACACTATTAATAATTTTGGTAGTGTTAAAATACACAAAAGAATAATGAAGCGACAATATGTGATATACACGCATGAAGTAAGTATAATGAAAAAAATATGATTTTCATTTATAAACATGAAATATTTCATAAAAATAAAAATTACATGAATTTGATTTTACATGCATGAGGTACATGAAATATAAATTTAATAACAAGTGTGAATTGAGTTTTTGAGAGTTAAGATTAAGCATTAAATAAGAAGACAATTTGTAGAGCATTGATATATCATGTGATGGATGAGTCACATGAACTTGCATATGAGTCATTCTAGACATAATTTTTTTATGAATTTTATATATTAAAAAGATGAAGCAATAATAGTAGTAGTCCCACGAGTAATTGCATGTTGTGAGAAAGGGAATAAAAAAATATTTAGGCTAAACTAAATTAAACAAAAATAAAGAAAATTTGTATTGACTTATCACTCTTAGGGATAACTATTCACCATGTTCAACAAATTTATAATAAAATATCAACTAACAATTGAAGCAAATAAAAAACATAATTAAATGATAACTAATTTATCTTCAAAATTATAAGAAAACTTACAAAATTCAGAGTTCAACAAGAATATATATCCAAATCCAAACTTTTATCTGTAGAATTATTTGGAAGATTAAACGTTGCAAGATCTATACAAAAAAATGATTATAAAAATGAAAAATAAAGATGAACAACAACTAAAATCAAACCGCAGTTGATTATCACTAGAAATAAGATTCAAAATAAAAAATAACCCATAGATGATAAAAAACAGAGAGATAATCAAGAAATCAGAAGGTAGATCATGAAAATAGAAGAAAATCAGCAAAAACGATGGTTCGAGATCACAAAATATGCCTTCGAAGTCATCACGAGTTGAGAGGATTCACCACGGTTCAGATTTTAAAGATCCAAAAACATGAGGGTTACTTGATCCTGACTAATTCTAAAAGACTTTAAGCATTGGTTTTTTCCAAAACTAACACCAAAGTATCCGAAAAATATTTCTGACATCTATTTTCCCAAATACCGACGCTGAAAATATTTTTTTTTAATATATGGTGTCATTTTTTTTGAAAAAATCGATGCCATAAATATTTTTTTAATCTATATCATTAGTTTTTATAAGAACCAAACCTGAAAGATCCCTCATTTTAGATTAATGGTGTCAATTTTTCTAAAAAATGAAGCCAAATATTTTTTTTCAGCATAGGTTTTTTGAAAAACTAACATCATATATCATATCTTTCATGTTTTTTGGTGTCATTTTAATTAAAAAATGATGCCAAAAACCAAATTAAATTTTTTTGGCATTGTTTTTTAGAAAAACCGATGCCAAAAATTTCTCCCACATAATATTGGTGTCGGTTTAGAAAAAACCAACATCATTACTTAGATGTTAAATATGCTATTTCCACTAGTGATTTTAACTCATTGGTCCATTAATATAACTTACTAAATATAATAAAATGGACAATCGATAGAGTAAGGGGGACCAAACCCGATTTATTGAAATGAGGGTGGGGGTGGAGTTGGAAGGTGTGAAAGAGAAGAAATAATATATGGGGGGTGACATGGGATTAAGATACCTCTCCATGAACTTAACAAACATCACTTATCAAGAGAACCTGATGGTATAAATAGAGGAAAATTATTTGGTTGAAGGAGTGTTGTATCCATGACCGGCCCAGAAAATCTTGCTGCTCGAGACTAATTATAAAAGTGTTTCCCTTTAAATATGGGTGCTTACCAGATTAGACCCGAGAAAACCATATCATAACCCACACTTTGCAGACCTAACATTATAAACTCATTTAAACCCACATTACATGAGGTATTTGAAAAATAAGTTTAGTACACATGTGGACCAATCCATATGTTTGCCTGCATAATATTAAAAAGTAAAAAAATAAAAATAAAATATATTAAAAAATTCACCCTTATTTGTTGAAAATGTGTTAAAAATAATGTCAAACATGGATTTAAATCATAAAAAAACTGCATTCCTCTATATTTGTAAATTCAATTTTGACATGGTCAAACAACCCTTTTTACTAAAGGAACAAACATCTACACTTTTAAATACTTTAAATAACTTCAAAACCAATAAAAATAAATTAATGTTTGTAAAAACTTATATGTTAACCCTTTTAATAACATCATGAATAAAATTACAGATAGAAAACTATGTCATACAAAATCAATACAAGATTAAGTATATAATTTCAACTTAAAAAATGTAAAAAATGATTTAAATAATTATTTTTATTGATTTCAATTGTGTAAATTTTTAAACATAACCATACAATGTCATATAAAAAATAAAAACTACACCATTTTTACCCATAAAAACCAATTTAACTAAACCTATCTGTGGTCACATATGTAATCAAACTATTATAAATTTTTATAAAAAAATAATAAATAAAATAATTGCATTGTAATCCCTTGATGGAAGAATTTCAATGAATGACCAGGAATGAATCAAATACTAAAACATGAAGAGGATCACTAAGGAGAAAAAAAAAACTATAGGCCAGTGTCCAAAATAGAAAAATAAGAACCCTAAAAAACATGGTCATTCTCCAAAAATTATTGAATAATAGTCCTGAAAGGCTTTCATAAAATGCCATAACATAATGTAGTAGATCCAAATAGAGCTACCATCCCAGAGTTTCACTACCCACATTCCTACCGGTCCTTTATTTTACATTTTTTTTTCTTCTTCTTCTTCTTAGAAACCTCATCATGTGGATTAAAAGAAGTGAGAGGCAAGGATCTAAAGGGTAAATGAATACTAGGATAATTAAGGGACTCTTCCTAGGTCTTCAATATCTACAACTCATGAATGTATTGGTTTCCCAATTGTGCAATAGATTCTTTACCATCAGTAGCCACCTGAATGGCTGATACGGGGGTGAGATTTTCCTCACCAACCGAGGCAGGAACATCAAGAATAGTTGTTGGTAGGGAGGAGTTCAAAGATGAAACTAAAACTATACTTGAATTGGACTCTTAGGTAGTGGTGGAAATGATAATATCATTGTGGGTCCCACATGAAATGGATCCACTTGTGATAACAAAGCATGAACCCTCAAATTTCCACAATACACAAAACCGTTTGAACTTGGACTTGACGACCATCGAAATAGTAGGGCTCAATTCATAATTATATGAATTTTCCCCAATAATAAGATGAAAATGCACATAAATGGTCAAATATTTGAGAAAAATAAATAATTCAGTTATATAATACCCAAGTGTGAAAGGATAACAGCTTGCACAACCAATCCTTAGACATCCATTTTTGTTTTTCTATTGCTTCCCATATATGTCATTCCATTGAAGTAGGCCGATGAAATTAAAATTTTAATCAAGACTTCAATTATGATTTCAGTGATATATATTGGTATTTCCATAATCATTTTTGAAGAAAATTCATTCAAGATATATTTGAAAAATAAAGTCTCCTACGGGACAAGGATACAAACAATGCAAGATATCAAATTTATAAATATAAATTTTGTTCCAAGTTACCTTGTATTAGAATATAGCATCATACTATCTATAGTACATGAAAAAATAAAATAAAAATTAACATAAATTAATGGAATCAGTTGAATGTAATTGTACATGTTAAATTGGGCCCGCCAACACCTGCACAGGCATCCCACCCTGCCCAGCACCCATGCAAGATTGGCCCACATAGGCACATCCTCTAAGTTTTCTTAATTTTTAACCCAGTTGTGCCATGTATCTAAAAACATCATGGATTACAAGACCATTTGACATTATTAACCCTAAAAAAATCGATTGTACTTTTATTGTGAAAAAGAGGTAGTAATGTTTTACAAAAATAATTTAAAAAAATATAAATAAAACTACTACATTCCATCCCATAAAAATTTTCTGTCTAATAATAAAACATTAGATTCAATGTTAAAAAAAGTGTAGCTGATAGAAGGGGGAAATAATACAACAAACATCAATAATCAATGTATATAATTATCTAGTCATTTTTTGGAATATAAAACCCAAATTATATTTAGGAGAACTGTGTTCATCTTTTTTGATGTGATCATATATATTAAGGGATGTATATAACATCCCATAAACATCCACGCTATCTTGAAACCTTATAGATTTTCTTGATCCCTCATTTACTACAAGATATTTTTGGACTACAATTGATATCATCTGAGTGTAGAAATTCAAGTAGATTTTATAAAACATATGCTTGGGACCTAGACATAAAAACAAGTTAAAATAACTCATATCTAAAACTTACATTTTATGTAGAGATCAATTATTTGTGATATTATATAAAATAAAAAACAATACATAAATTACAGTCATTATTTTATCATTGACTATCTCCAAGTTGGAAATAAAATTCTCAAATCCATCCAAAAAAAGAGAAAACAACATAATCTAGAAATTATTGTAAAATTGTTTTCCAATTTAACCTTATGTATATTTTCTTTAGTTATGATAAAAAATTAGAATGAAATTTATATAAATAACTAATTAGATAAAAAAATGAAGGATGTGTAAAATTATTAGAGAAGCTTAAGGTAGGATGATGTACAACATATTCAGCTATCATAGTCTCTAGAAACTATATCCAAGATTTTACAAGGGGTATGATGAGTTATGGTTCATATGTAATTAGATACAAAAAAGGGGATGTGATTTATTTTTATGAGTTGATGGTTGGACGTGTTATTTTAATATATAATACATTAGAGAAATATTATGTGTTTCTTTTTGAGGCAGAATACTAAAAAGCACTATCAGTTAGGGTTTTGTATCATAGATATCATTGTACAAGTTAAAAGAAATTTACATTTAGATTTGAAAATATAGAATCTCAAATTTAACTCCAAAGTCAGTTTTCTTCTTCTTTGGGGACCAGAAGCTGTGAGGTCCTCGATGCTAGTGTGCTCATTGGGTGTCTCACTGTGTCATGTGTTCATACCATTGCCTTGTAGTTTTAATGGGTTTAATGTCCTGAAGATACTTACATGACATGAACTTGGAAATTTTGATATTAAGAACTTGATAAAGTATGCGAAAAGTGGAGGGTTGAGAGTGAGATAGATTCTGAAGGATTAAGATGTCAGAGAGAGAGAGATATCTCGTGGGATTCAGACATGGAAATAGAGGGGAGATGAGCTAAGAGGGAGTCAAACTTAGGGAATCTATGGTTTTTTGGTGGGTCACCTTATCCCCCTAGATTTTATGTTGTGTGAAAAGGGTGTGAAGAAAGGATTTTGGAGAGTGAGAGATGGGTGGGCTTCAAATACCTTAGTATGGCTAGGCTGCAGATACCTCGGTATGGCTGGGCCATAGAAATCTCAGAAGATAAAACAAAAATAACTAAACCTCTCATAGGATTTGGGTGGGAGGTGGAGGGGGGGGGGGGGGGGGGGGGTGGAGGGGCATCATTCACATTCATCATAGCAGGGCACAAGGGTTTTGTGGTGTGTGATCATCCTTCCACTATCTTTTTAATCCATGTGAAAGAGTTGGATTTGAGACAGAAATCAGTTAAAAAAATTATATTAGAAAAAATATAATTAAATAATATGTGTGATGTAAAAACTAGCATGGTCCCTAAATTTTCATGGGATTAAACATATATTATAAGACAACGATGGATGAAAATTGATTTGTAAAATAATGTAATTTTTTTTATAATATTAATTAAAAATAAAGTTAGAATGAAAAATAAAATTTAGTGTCAAGTAAAATATACATGAGTTGAAGGAAAACCTATAAGTATAAATACATGCATTTTTTGGGAATATGTATGCATGTGTATTTTTAATTTGTTTTTATATAAAAATACATCCAACTGAAAAGTGATCAAAATACAACTATATTTATAAACAACATAAAAAATACACCATGATTCAAAAAACAAAAAAACATGTTTTCAATTGATTTTTTTCCATTGTAACACACTATACCATTAAAATAACACATTACATACAATAAAATAGACACCATATAGATCAAGGGGGCTGAAAATTGATTTATTTAAAAGGGGGTGGGGGTGGATTGGAAGGTTTGAAAGAGAAGAAATGATATATGGGGGAAATATTAGATTACAATACCTCCCCATGTTCTTAACAAAGTTAACTTATGAGGAGACCCAATGGTATAAATAGGGAAAAATGATTTGGATGAAGGAGTCTTACACCTAGGAACATCCTAGAAAATATTATTTCCCAATATAAATTATAAAAATGTTTCCCTTTAAATATGGATGCTTACATGTTTAGACTACATAACACCAGATCAGAACCCACACTTTGAAGACCTAAAATTATAAACCCATTTAAAAGAAAATTACTTGAGGGATTCAAAAAATAAGTCCAATCCACATGCAGAACAATCCATATGATGGACCACATAATATTAAAAAGTAAAAAAACAATAAAAAAATATGTTTAAAAACGCTCCCTTATTTGTTGAAAAAGTACTAAAAAATAATGTCTGACAAGGATTTAAATCGTATAAAAACTACATTCTTCTATGTATGATAATTTAATTTAAACATGGTCAAACAATCCTTTTTTCATTAAAGAAAAAAACTATACACTTTTAACCCTTTAAACCACATCAAAACCAATCAAAATAAATTAGTGTTTGTAAAAACTTATATGTTGACCCTTTGAAAAGAAACATTAAAAGAGGTCCAGACAAAAAACTAAATCATACAAAATCAATAGAAGATTAAATATACAATGCCAGCTGAAAATTTTTTGAAAAATGATTTAAATAATTAAATTTTTCTTACACTATCACAAAATGGGGCAAGGTAAGCGTGTCATTTTATCAACACTAAGCAGAAAGTACAGATAAATCTGCCCTTTATTAGTGCTAAAAAAAGCATTTATATAGGTGTACCCTTTATCAATGCTTTTTTTAGGATAGATAAATGGTAGATTTATCAGCGCTAGTCTTAACACTGATAAACGTTTTTAATAATAATTTATTTAAATTATTATATTTATATTAAAAAATAATGTTATTTGTATATATTAAATAAAAAACGAATGTTTATAATTAATATATATATATTTAATAATTTTAATATATATATATATAATGTTTTAAAAAAGTATAAGATTATAATTAAATATATATGTGTTTCCAATGAATTTGGTCAATTAATATATTGATCATGTGCGCATATATGTTATGTATCATCATGAATGTTCATTTAGACATTACGCTCTTCTTATTATTCATGTTGTACATTGATGACTTGTTTTTTATTATTTATATTTTACTAGGTGTATATGATTAATTCATGTTACCTATATACTATATTATGTTCCTAATATTTATAAAATTAAATTAAATATATTTAAAGAATAAATATATTTATTATATTTATAATTATTAAATTTTATGTATATATAAATAAATTTTAAATATATTTATTTGTAATTATAATTCTAACTATATATATATTTAAATAATTATTAAATTATAATAAATACATATATTATAATTTTATAAATATATATACAGACAAAAAATTATAAATATATTTATTTATAGGTATAATTATAACTATAAATAAATATATATATGTAAAAAATTATAAAATTATAAAAAATATATTTTTTATACTACTTATAAGTTTATAAATATAAAATTAAATAAATATATTTATAAATATATACAAATATTTATAAGTAAATACAAATATTTATAATTATAAATCTTAAATAAATATAGGTATATTTAAATAATTAAATAATTATAATAAATATATTAATTATATATATATATGCAAATATCTATAAATAAATACAAATAATTATAAATATAATTCTAAATAAATGTAGATATATTTAAATATTTAAAAAATTATAATAAATATATTAATTATATATATTTATTAAATTATAATTTTTTTTATAATTTTATAATTATTTTTATATATATATATTTAAAATTATAACTCTAAATAATTTATTTATTATAATTTTTAATTAAATAAATATATATATATATATATATATATATTTGTTAGTTATAAATATAAAGAAATACATATTTATTTAAATAATTAATAATTCATAAAAATATATTTATGATTTTCATATATAATGTTATATATAAATAAATAAATAAATATAAATATTGATAAATAAATGAAAATGAAAATATTTATATTTATAAATAAATATAGATATATTAAAATAATTATAAAATTATAATAAATATAATAAATATAAATATTATTAAAATTATAAATATTATAAATATTAATTTTTTATAACTTTATAATTATTTAAATAAATAGATATATATATAGATATATATATTCATTTATAATTACAATTATAAAAAAATATGTATTCAAAGAAATAATTATAAAATTAGAATAAATATATTTATATACATCTATAATCTTATAAATATATATAATTTATATATTTATTATATATATTTCTATGATTATAAATATAATAAGTAAATTAATTATAATTTTATAATTATTGAATTTATAATTTTATAAATATAAATATATATTTATCATGTATATAATTTTTTAAATATATATAATAATATAAATAAATTATTAACATTATATCTTTATCATCACTAAAAAAATGTTGATAAAGGCAGGTTTTATCAGTGCTTTCTATTTTAGCACTAATAAAATGCACCCTTTTAAGCACTTTTTAGCTAGCACTGATAAAAGGCTCATGATGTTTTATAAAGAAACACTAACGTTTTCCTCCTTCCTCGCCCCCTCAAGCTCTCGTAGAAGCTGATCATTGTCATTGCTGCCTCCTCCTCCTCCTCCTCTCCCACAGACTTCTCCACTGTGAACCCTCCTTCCCCACGTTCCTCTCCTCTGTTGTGAACCTCTTCTCCTCTGCCATGATTCCCTCCATCGCACGCCTCTCCTCTATCACACGCTTCTCCTCCATTGGAGGACTCCTTCACCACGTGCCTCTCCTTCACCATGAATGTACCTCAACCACGTGCTGAACTACACATCAGTAGTGAGTTTTCTCCTCTTTCTCATCCATATTGCATGTTATTACAATTTCATATTGATGGTGATGTTGTGAATTGTACGAGATAAATGCCTTGCTGAAATCGTGGCTATTTGTGGTCCTTGTTTTTATACTAAATGAATTTCATGTTGAATTTCCTTGTTTCTAGAGGTTTTTTCTCATGCTAGATTGGGTGATTGGTCAGGTAAAACAATTCCATTTCATGAAAAAATGGTATCAATTCTTATTTGGTTACCAGATTCCACATGTTGGAATATGATGCGGGTGTTATGGAAAAATATTCTAATTTATAGTGAAGTTAGATTCCTTTTTTTTGACGAGTTAGCTTAAGATACACCAATGTCCATGGAAGTCCTTGGGGGAAGTTAAATGGGTTATGATACAGGTGAAAACAATCCCTAAAATCCCCATGTGAACAATGATTTGAGTGACATCATATAAGGTCAACACATGGGACTCATTTAAAAATTAAATGTTACACATATCCTTGATACCAAATCGATTAGTTTGTGGAATTTACTTTATTACACAAAATATTACATGCACTCACCCAATGAGAAACACTAGTGCCCACCCACATCATTTTTCTTTCCCATTACGGGTCTGCAACTACCTATTTAATCAGTAATCTCTCCCACTGAGTATTTATAACCCATATTGTGACATCAATGAACTCTTCTTCCCTCAAAACCCTCGTTGGTGCTGAAGTTAAACATTTAGATACCTCATGAACTTTTTACCTCATACAATTCTATTATGAGGGTTGGAACATTTTTTTAGTAAATGAATTAATTTCTCATTTAAAAAATTTAGACTTATCTAGATTCCTCCTTTATATTTTCATATATTTTTCTCCAAATTCCTACAAAGTGTCCCTTTACATGAAATACACAAAAACGTTTGAAATTAGGCAAGAAAAAAATTATTGAATAATATGATCAATGAATGAAATATAAATAAATTAATTCATGAATTATAGCTATTAAATCCCCCAAGCTTAGAACATTTCTTGTCCTAAAGCACAAAATATCAACTCATTCAAAAAATAACAACCATAATACAATTATTAGAATTCCATTATAAATAATATAAAACAATTTTCAGTGAGAGAATAAATTTTCTTATATCAGATAAAATATTTATCTTTAAATCCCCACTTTCAATGAAACTAAATTAAGAAAATATTTATTATTTTCCATTATGAAAATGGTGGAACTAATCATAATTTCTATTTACATATATTAATTCACTCATTCAATAGTATGTTTTTATTCAAAAACCTTGTATGTTAGGGGGTGAATTTGGTGGAGGCCTAGGGAATCACCACTTATAATGAGGTAAAAATCATATAGAAATGAACTAATACCTTGGTAAAGAATGATAATTTCACTTGACCACCCTTTGCTTGTTAAGATGTATATCGTGAAAAATACCCTTCTTCTAAACATTCTCATATGTTTGGTACCCCCATGTTACTAAACTAAAAATCCAATAAGTTCTTCTTATTATGTGTCTATATTTTTCATATCTTTTTTATCCACTCATTAGATTAATGTTTATAATAAATCATCAAATATTAATCCTTTCCACATAAGCATTTGGGTAATGACTCAAAAAATTTGGTTTCATGCCCATCCAGTTTGTTGATGTTCTAGTGAAGGATCTTATCCTGTTACCTAAGTGTTGTTTTTATGAATCTGGGATACATGATGAAGTCTAAGAAGGATATATTATTAACATGGAACCGTAAAAATGGAAGGTCATCACCAGCCTATTTATGATTCTAGTAATTGATATCGTCTCGACCCAACACACAATGCACCTTCATCTTCTGAAAATTCATCTTCTCAATCATGATATGTGAAAGGATAGAAATAATCTTGGTTTGACCAACCTAGACACTCTATTTATCTCTATATATATTCTTTATAAATATAACTTATAAAAATTTCACTTTTATAATCTCCCATTCTAGCCCCACAAGCATTCTCTTCATGTCTTCAAAAATACTCCTTAAATTAATACCCCTTTAGCACATTAATCATTATTTTCAAAGAATCATAGTGGAATCCCTCCAACTATCATACTAGATGAATGAATTTGGGATTTTTTTTTCAATATCATTCATGGTTCTCTTAGGTTCCTAGATTTCAGAGTGTATTTTCATTGGAATTTATGTAAGTAAAATATTAAATAGTTTTATCCTTACCCCGAATGATAAAAAGTATATATTCTAGTTGAAAATGTTCCCATTGATATGAATAATGAATCATTCAAATAAAACCATCCTTAATTTTCAATTTGAAATGGGTTTCTCGATATACTCTATTGGAAGGTTTCACCATTGACTTCCAATCATATCTTGTATGGTTATATAACGCTTGCTTAGTAAAACTTTTTACATGTAAACAATTCTTCTTCCTTAATTTATCTGATATCTTGTCTAGTTGTTGTAGGACACCCTAACCATATTGAAGACATTGACGAAACTTTTCCTACCATGAATAATAAATTTCATGTTGTTAAATATTATTAAATGAGAAACCATTCTAGATGTAAACCTATTTTGTTATAGAATGATCTTCCTATCTACCGCGCCACATTAGATGCTACTGGTGAGAGCCGCCTATTTACCTATAACCCATATTAGGTCATAATACCTAATCTGAACCTCTCCATCAATGGATTAAGGTTATATCATCAATGAATTAAGGTTTTATCATCAATAATACAATGTTAAAAGGTATTGTAAAATGATTCAATAACACTTACCCATTGAATGTTCATTGTTAATGGTAGATCCATATTTGATCAAAAGAATATGACAAAATTCTAGATTCTCCACTGATATATAAGGAAAAGAGGAATTCATAATCATATCTTAAAGGGAAACATAGATACGATATATATCTATACTCATTTAACAAATAGGAAGAGATAAATGGCATGGATCTAAGAATAACATATCGCTCAATCACCAACAGATCAGTAAAAGGATGATGGATCAAGGGGAGATAAATGAGAGAGCTTTAAAAACTAGGAGGGAGATCTATAATTTGAAATAGGCACATGGGGGTCATATTTGGGTGCAGAATGTGAAAAAACATATACAATTAAAACCCATACGGTGTATTGATTTCACCCCTGGGAAGAGCGCACTAACCGGTCTGCAATAGGAGGCTTTGATTGGAAAATAAGAACAAGTTACTTCTTCTAGTGATGAGTGAAATAATGAAATTATTTGTGTGAAATGAATGATTAAGATTGTTGGGTCATGAAGCCTAATCAAGTGTTTTTAAAAATTCCTAAGTGGATCTTTTAAAATTATTCAAGTGTTTTGAAATGTTTCTTAGAGGTTTTCTACTCATTTTAAATGATTAAGATTGTTTGTTCATGAAGCTTCCAGGAATGTTTAAAAAAAGGAATTGTAGTTTTGTGAAAGAGTTTTTAGAACTAATTTATTTATTTTAAAAATGGTGTCTTATTTTAAAGAGTTATTTGTGTAAATGGTTGGTTTTTTAATGGGATTTTAAGTTTGATTTTTATATAGTTTTTAAAGGACATTTGAACTGCCGTTTTTTCATAATATTATAAGTTTATATTTTTATATAATTAGGAAAACCATTGCATTATTTTAATAAATTTTGTATTTATTTTGTTAAATACTAATATCTCCAAATCAAATAGGATGGATATGAATAAATAATGGATGGATTCCAATCATTTTACTAGAGAGTATGAAGATGGATTGAAAGAGTTATATCAAGTTTGTAAAAAATCATGCATATGAACCTTCTAAAATCCTTTTTCCATGTTTAAACTATTGTTATTCAAGAAAAGATAGTCTAGAGGAGTTTGAAGAACACTTGATCTGTTATGGAATAGATCAAAGTTATAAATGTTAGAATAAACATGGGGAAAAGTGAATGTAGCTAGTGGATGGGATAACAATGCATTTTATAGATCATCTGTTATGATTACAAGTGTGGACAATAAAGAAGACAATATCCTGGATACGATTACAAATTTGAATGATGATGAAGATCGTATTGAGGAAATGAAAAGGACAATTGAATATGAACTGCGTGATTGACCAAAATTGTTTGAGTAGTTAAAGAGTTGTGTAAAGACCCCTTTTTATGGTGGTTTCACTGAATATACCACATTTTCAGCCATACTGAAGCTGTATAATTTGAAAGCAGGAAATAAATGGAGTAATGAAAGTTTTATATAATTACTTTATATCTTGAATGAAATGCTTCCCGAAGATAATGAGCTCTAGAGATAAGCATACAACGCAAAATAAATTCTACATTCGATAGGTATGATCACAGAATAAATAAACGTATACTCGAATGATTGTATACTGTTTCTCAAGGACCGTAAATGACTTTATAGCTTATGGAAAATTTTCTAGATATATAATTAAAGGAAGTCATGGGTTTCCCATATACGAACAAGGTACAATGTCAATTAGGTTGAAACATTCATCAAAAGCTATGTTTCTAGAACATCACAGATTTCTACCCTGACAACATAAGTAGAAATTTTGGAATAAATCATTTTATGTAAGTTTAAAAGAATATACAACACCATCTCCACTAATATGTGATCAACTATTTGAGAAAGTAAAATATGTGGACACTACTTTATGTAAATTGTTTTTGAAAAACCTTATGAAAAATAGTTGGAAGAAGAGATCAGTTTTTTTGAATTACCATATTGGAATTGTTTATACATCAGACACTTTATTGATGTTATTCATGTTGAAAAAAATGCACGTGGAAGGGTCATCGGCACATTGATAAATTCACCTGAAAAAAAAGGATGAATTTAAGGCTAGGTTGGACATGGTTGACATGGGAATATGAGAATATTTGGTGCTAGTGAAGGGTTAAAAATGAACTTTTATTCTTCTAACTGCTTACACTCTTTCTAGGTAAGAGAGATATTAGTTTTGCAACTTCTTGAATGATGTAAAGGTTCCATAGGGGTATTTATCGAATATCAAGAACATCATGTCAATGACTAATTTAAAGTTAAAGGTTCTAAAATCACATGATTGACATGATTTGATGATATATCTAATTCCTATATATTTACGTTGATTTTTCCCAAGAATGTCCATTATAAATTAATGAAGATCTGTTTCTTCTTTAAAGTTATATGCAACAAAGTTATAGACCAGATGAAATTTTTGAGTATAGAAAGAGAAATTTCCATCATATTATGTGAATTAGAAATATTCTTCCCATAGACATTACTTGATATGATGGTTCATTTGATGGTTCAATTGGTGAGAGAGATTCAATTATGTGGTCCTATACAGTATAGATGGATGTACCCCATTGAACAATATATGAATATTTTGAAAGGATATGTCAAAAATCGATGTCGGCCAGTGGGTTGTAATGAAGAGTGAAATATTGTTGAGAAAGCCATTGAATTTAGTACTGAATACCTATCCGGTGTGAAAATCATTGGTTTATGAAAATCTCATCACACTGGGTTACTTATAGGTAAAAAAAGTTCTGGAAGAGAGGTTGTCACAATACATATTATTGGATGGGAGCAGGCCCACCTTTATGGTTTTTATAAGAATTTGGAGGTGGAACTATATGTAAAAACCCACAAAGAAATTACTAGGCATTTGAATCCATAAAGGGATGAAAAATGGATATAAAATACACATAATGAATAGTTTATAGGATGGTTTCAGGACCATATATTTAAGGAGTCAGATGAAAATCTAGACTCAATTTCAGAATGACTTTGATGGCTAGCCAGAGGACCAAGTGTGTATGTATTATCTTATAATGATTATGTAATTAATGGTTATACATTATATATTAATGAACATGATGAATATAATACCATCCATAATAGTGGAGTTACACTTGTGGATTAAGCGATGCAATTCTGATGATAAGGACAAAAATCTTATTTATGCGAATATGTCATACTTTGGCATCGTCAAACAAATATGAGAGTTAGATTATACGAAATTAGAAGTGCTGATTTTTTAATTCAAGTGGTTTGATAATAGGAGTGATATTAAAATAGATGAGTTGAGATTCATGAAAGTTTATTTCACTAAGGAAGGGTATAAAGATGATCCATTTATAATGGCATCATAGGCAGTACAAGTATTATATGTTATAGTTCCTGCAAACCGAAAGTGGTCAATCGTTCTGTTATTGACCAAAACCACTGAAGGGTCAGATGAAAATTAAATAGAGGATGAACCTTTTATTGGTATTATACAATCATTTCATAGTGGTCCCAATGTATATGATTTTTTGTATGTTAGAGGAGACCACAATAAAGGGATTTGGATATCCAATAGAGGGGTCAAATCACTTTATCCTTTAAGAAAAATAGAGTTCAATAATTAGGTTATATTTTTTTGTAATATACATCATGTTACCTTATGTTATTATCTATTCAATACAGCTTTAATTTAATCTAAATTAAATGTTAAACCACTTCTGTAGATAATGACTTATGAACATGATGATTCTATCAATCCCGATCCACAATAGGTCTGTCAACCCGCTACTGCTCGTAGTGTCGAGGACCGATAGGTTTCTCAGCCTATTACTGCTGCTTCTACTAGTGAATAGGTATAACCACCATCTCCACATGCCGATGCTAGCGCTTTGGAGGAACATATTGATGATGTTGAAACTGAGGAAACGGTAGGCATCAAAAGACCCGTGACATAGAAAAAAAGGATCTTCGTAGTATGATGGTCTTAGTAAAAATCCCAAAGGGAAAATAAAAAGGAATCAAATATGATTTCATATGAAATAAGTGGGCTAAACATGTTAACCCCAACATGGCCTTGTTTTGTAGTTACATTGGAATCATCACTTGGCAATACGTGCTGATTGATGTACAGTCATGGTACCATGTTATCACCAGGCTTAAGAAAATGATGTGGGGAGATATTTTAGTAACATTATGGAATCATCTATTTAATTTACTAAAAAAATAAAATAATGAAACATTGAATTACTCTTAATCATCCCTTGTTGAGTGCATTTATAGTGGATTAATCACACAAGGACTATGTATTAAGGGTTTCTAGAAGGATTCATAGAGGTTTTTTCACTATTTTAATGAGATGTTATCTTAATGATGATGAAAGGAAAATAAACTCATACCCAACTCCTATTTATGCACACTTGATAACCCAAGGAGTGTGGGATACATTCACTATCCATTGTGCGAGGAAATATTTTTAGGTACATTGTGTTTGGTGATACGTTGTTTGACGATATGTGTATTTATCAATTTAATTGATAGTTTTCTATTTATGAAACAATAACTGAGTGCTGAAAATAAGGAACAATCAACCAAACCAGTGTACCCATATCATAAATAAAGAATGGGGTACGCTTCACTTGAAAAATATTGATTCATATTTTAAATCTACCGTAATAATTTTATTTGACATAAAACAACACCATAACTATGTTCCACTATTTATATGCAGATTGATGAATCCAAATCCAAAGTAACTTTTATCCCATGCCATGTGCTATGGAATGAGGCGCATGTAAATAAATATGGGATACTAATAGATGAAAACACACAAAAAGTGTGGGAAACATGTTTAAGTATGACATAATAAATATTTTTTTTCTTTAAATTGATATTACATAAAAATGATTACTTACTTTATTATATTTTCTACCTGACATAGTTACAGGAATCAGAAACACCCAAACCGGATGTAGAAATACTTTCGGTGGCCTTAAATCAGCTATAAAATTATGGTTGTGTAAGAGGTATGAGTTTTGGGGTGAAAATCTGAACAATTTTTGAGAAAAAAATAGGAGGATCAAAGTAAAGAAATAAAAATTATGAGAGAAATAATAGCTATACTTAAAGAACATATGAAATTGGAGAGAGAGTTCATGGAAGATTTGTTGGTTGAGGGGTAAAGATAAGAAAAAACCTAAGAAAAACCAATGTGTGAATATCCTGCCCCACCCCCACTAGCTTTGAGACAAGCCATTCCCCTCAAAAACCTATGTTAGATGAGGTAATCAATGTTCTAAAAATTATTTCTGTGAATTGTGAATCATAGAAACTGATAAATTTTATATACTCATATTGTATAGGGTGAAAATGATTGTGATTTATATCTATCAACACCCACCCATCTTTTTATAGCAAGGGATATAGTGTTCAATATCCAGAACACCATGCTACACAAAAGACCACTTTTATTAGGTCATGTCAAAGTGTTGATTAACATATTCCATGAGTTGAGTACCGATCTACCTATTCCAATTGATGATGAAGATATTCATATGGTCAAAAAAAAAACTATTGGAACATTCATCGCATGACTGTAATAGCTTTTATAAAAACATGTCGACAAGGTGGTATTCATTTCCAATTTATTTTTCAAGATAATCCTTTAACATTTAATGAAAAAGGTATGAAATAATGAATTTTATTATAGATGGACATAGGGAAGTGGGTGAAAAGAAAGAATGACTCAAAACCCTCTCAAGGATTAACCAATCGATTGAAATGATCAACCAAAATCACCTTAAACCCACCCATTCTATATCCGCATTTATTATCATTGCAAAATCTTGTGAATATAAAGTTAAAAGATTCCAGGGTTCACCATTTTTTTTTGAAGAAAATATGTACAAAGGAAAATATCCATATTTCATTAAAGTTAACAATGTTAGTGAAATCCTAGAGTATAATTGGCTTGGCAGCATAGTTGTAAATGTATACATGAGGTATGTTTTCTTGATTTGATTTTACAAAAGAAGATATAAAATGTTAATTATGACTAAATATATTTTATATTTTTTTCAGGCGTATATATGGAAAACAATTGAAGGTATTTCCCCTTGAACAAAAATTTGAACTCCTTAGTCCTCAAGTCACCTCTATAGAACACAAATAAATATAATCTGAGAAAGAGGGTGAAATAGTGGCAGACCTACTCAAATCATTTAACAACAAAATTACAGATGATAGACACTTGTTAAAACCAACAATGCAGGGGTAAAACTCTATAATTTAATCATATCAAATATATTTTAATTTCATTCATTACTTATTCCTTTTTGTGTTTTTAGGAAGCATTGGATTCTCATTGTAGTCAACTTGGATACAAAAAATATTTATTTATTGGATTTAATGCATGGATATCCAAAAAACCAACCACACATGATGGATCTTATCAATTTTTAATAAACTATATCCAACATTTTAGAACTAAACATCCAGTTATATAATTTATATTATCTTTTAATGATGATTTTGTTATGATAGGGTGGTGTGTGGATATAGTCTACATCATGGGAGGCCAAGGAAAAAGGAAAAAGAATATTACAAGTTATATGACTAGATAAGTGTCAGGGTATATATAATAATATTTCACTATCCAAACACATATTAAAAAATTACTTATTTTTCTCAATGTTTCTGCAGTGTCCAAAACAAACAAACAGAAAACATTGTGGTTATTATATTTGTAAATTTATGAAAGAGATCGTATTCCATGAACAAACCATCATTTGTAAAGAGGTATTTTTGAAGATAATTACATTTTCATTTAAAATATTTATTAATCCTTTGTGTATTTATATTTTTTCAGTACTACCATGATTGTTAAAAGGACTCCTATTTACAAGATGATATAGTTTTTTTATAAATGAATAGGTAGAATACCTGATGGAAGAATGTACACAAATTGTATGAAGATGTGACCGACATGACTCAAAGCGTCTATTTTTATTTAAAATTGTCAGTATTTTTAGTAAAAAACAAGTGACAAACTAAAAACTGAGAAAACACATTAGGATTGATTTGATACTTTAGAAAAATGATTCATAAGTCATTTGTGATGTGTAGGAATCAACCCCACTAAAATTTAATGCATGGTGTGACCATTATGACTCTAAGTGTGTATTTTTATATTAAATTAACAATGAATTTAGCAAAAAAGAAAAAGTGACATACTAAAACTTGAGAAAATGCATTCATATTGTTTTGATACTTTAGAAAAAATATCCCTCAATCATTTGTGATGTATAGGAATCAACCACACCTCAATCCGATGAATGGTGTGACTGATATGACTAAAAGTGTTTGTTATTAGTTTAAAATTGACATTTTAGCTCAAAATGCGCCACTCACTAAAAACCAAGAAAAATCTCTCTGATTGTATTCATAATTTTTTACAATGATTCATAAGTTATTTGTGACATGTATGAAGCAGTCTCATATCAAAACAATACACTATGTGACCGGTATGACTAAAAAATGTGTGTTTCTAGTTAGAAATTATATTTTAGTAAGAAAACACAACTGACATACTAAAAACTGATCAAAAAATTTATATTATTTTTCTACTTTATGATAATGATTTATAATTCATTTGGTACATGTAGAAATCAACCAATCCTCAATCCGATGCATGGTGTGACTGATATAAATCAAAGTGTCTCTTTTTATTTAAAATTGACATTAATTTTTGAAAAAAAACACAACTAGAATACTAAAAACCAATCAAACACATTCAGATTGTTTTGATAATTTATAAAAATTATCCATGAGTCATTTTTTACATGTAGGAATCATCCCAACCTCAATATAATAAACTATGTGACCGATATAAATGTAAATGTGTATTTTTATTTAAAATTGAAATTAATTTAAGTAAAAATAAAAATTGACATACTGGAAACTGAGAAAAAGAATTTAGATTGTGTTGATACTTTAAGAAAACTATTCATAAGTAATTTTTGATGTGAATAAATAAACCACACCTCAATTCGATGCATGTTGTGATTGATATGACTAGAAGTTTCTATTATCAGTTTAAAATTTACATTTTAGCTCAAAATGTGTCACTCACTAAAAACCAAGATTTTTTTTGATTGTCTTCATAATTTTGGAAAGTGATTCTTAATCCCTTTATGATGTGTATGAAGTAGTCTCACATTAAATCAATGCATCATGTGACCAGTATGACTCAAAAATCTTGTTTCTAATTTGAAATTATATTTTAGTAAAAAAACACAGTTGACATACTGAAAACCGAGAAAACACATTTGGATTATTTTGATACCTTATAATAATTATACATGAGTAATTTGTGATGTGTATAAATCAACCACACCTCAATCTGAAGAACTATGTGACCGATATAAATCCAATTTTTTTTATTTAAAACAAACTTTAATTTAAAAAAAATAACAAGTGACATAATGAAAACTTAGAAAACACATTTAAATTGTTTTGATACTTTAAGAAAATGATCCATAAGTCATTTTTGACTTTTAGGAATCAACTACACCTCAGTATGATGCATTATATAAACAGTATGACTAAAAGTTTCCATTATCAGTTTAAAATTGACATTTTAGCTCAAAATGTTTCACTCACTAAAAACCAAGAAAACACCCTCTGATTGTCTCAATAATTTAGGAGAGAAATTTGTATGTCCTTTTTGACATGTATGAAGCAGTCTCACTTCAAACCGATCCACAATGTGATTGTTATGACTCAAAATGGGTGTTTTTTATTTTAAATGATATTTTAGTAAAAAAACAACTGTCATACTGAAAACCAAGAAAACCGATTTGGATTGTTTTGATACTTTAGAAAAATGATCCATGAGTCATTCAAAATGTGTAAGAATCAACCAAAACTCAATCCAACGAATTATTTTACCAGTATAAATCCAAATATGTCATTTAAATTTGATATTAATTTTAGTAAAAAAATAAGGGACATGATCAAAACCTAGAAAACCCATTCATATTGTTTTTATATTTTAGTACAGTGATCCATAACTCATTTGCGACATGTAGGAATCAACTCCACCTTAATATGATGCATGGTGTGACCTGTATAACTCCAATTGTTTCTTTTTTAATTAAAACTTGACATTTTATTAATGTATTATTTCATGTTATTGTTTAATTTATTTCTTTTTAGTATTACTAACATAATATTTGTTTTCTTATATAGGTGGAACATTTTTCTTGAGTTGGTATGATTTTTTCAGAAACTAATACCATGGAAATTTTTTTTAGAGGGGATCACAAATGTCAAAGTATGAAACATTAATGTTTATAACTATTTGTTGGATAATTGTAAATGTAATTATATAAAACATTGTTTGAAATGTATATATCATTGTTTGACAAACCCTTATGTGCACTGATTTTTCTTGTGTGTGTTGTGTAGGTGCGGTTTTGTGTAGGCGGTGTGTGTGTGTTGTACATGTGCTTCTGGTGGGTGTGTTGTTTATAAGTACATGTTTTTCTGGAGGGTGTGCTGTTATATAAAAAACACATAACAGGAATCTAGACCTTTATCAGTGTTGATAAAGGCCACCTTTAACAGAACTAATTAAGATATAATAAAGTAGTCCATTATCAGTGCTAAAAACAACATTGATAAAAGGTGTCCTATATCCGTGCTAAAATATCAATGATAAAGGGAGGGGCCTTTATCAACTCTTTTTTTAGTGTGGATAAAGGACACCCTTTATCAGTGCTTTTTTAGTGATGTTAAAGGGGACCCTATTTATCTTAACTGAGATTAACAACACTATTCTAGAATTGTTATAAGAATTTTCTAGTGTTGATAAAAAAAATATCTGTAGTAGTGTTGATTTAAATTGTGAAAATTGATAAACATAACCAAACAGTGTCATATAAAAAATGAAAACTACACCCTTTTTTCAGTGCAAGATTTATTTACTAAAATCTGATTATAATGAGGATGTATATCTAATAAAAAACATGATGCATGAAAGGTTTTAAAAATCTATTTCCCACATGAAGTTTCCAATAAGTCTCCACTGTAATAGATTCCCAATTGTAGAAAATTGATACTTTTAATGTTGGGGAACCTAGAGAAAGGAGGGTTCATGGTTCCCTTTTTTTCTCAAGATCTTACCATGAGAAGACCAGAGGTATTCTCTTACATTCTCTAGGAATAAGAACTTGGAAAATTCTGGTGAATAAACCAAATAAAACCACCCCAATGTGTCATCAAATCAAATGGTAATGATGGAGTATCATGGAGTGTTAGGTGGTTAGTGTAGAACCCCATGAATGATGCTCACATGAATGACTATGATGAAAGAGGTGGTTCATAAAACTATGAATTCGTAGTTGGAAAGGACATATAGAGGCACCACATTGGAGGAGAGATGAAAATGTAAATAGATATGGGATAGAAGAAATAAACTTAGGCACCATGATGACTATTGGACCAAGATTGATCAATGGTATTTACAAATCTAGAAATAAGGAAAAGCAAAAAAATCCAAATGCACCCTAAGAAGAAATAAATAAATATTAAAATATAACTGCTATGTAAATAGTACCATGCACCCATGAAAAACACATAATATATATTTGAACATTTTAATTTCAATATATAGAAGGCATGGAATGGAAAATTTAACAAGTGTAAATATGGATTGAGGGATAAAAAAATTTCATGAGCTGAGACTTTACTTCAATGACTGCTATATTTTTGGGAATGTAGGTAACTATTCAGATATTCAACATTAAAAATAAAAATAGTAATGAAGTGGAAGTATTTGTCTTCCCAATTTCAAGAGGCCCCCATATAAATTTAAAGTGTTTTTAATAGGAGTATCTATTTAAAGATACACATCTCAAAATGGAATACCCTGGGTACTCCTTAAGACCAAAAGAGGCTATAACACTCCATAAATGTTGTACGTAACAACAAGTTTCACTATGGTGGTCTTGATCACATGTTTCCTAAAAATAGAGGAGGAAGTTTTAATTAAAATACTTGGTATATAAATAAGAAATAGATTATGGTAAATACCAGGGAATCAATGTGGAGAACATTCTGAATAATATTCATATTTCCAGCACTATTCCCAGCAACCAATTCCCTACAAATCCACAAATTATTTTTCATGTTTATGAGGTAGATAACTAATAGTTTTTTGGATATGCCACTATTATTTCACTTCTTGTTATCCTACCACTTTTTGATTAACAACTTTGATGAGATTATTGTGAGTACATAAGGATCATCTTTGTAAAGGGGTAGGGTGTAATGAATAGTAAGAGAACACCAAACCAAACAAGTCAAAATTGATTTAATTCTTGAAAAATAAAAAAATATAGAACCAGATGAATCATAATGAAAGGAAATAAAATAAAGAGTAAGGAACACTAATATTTATATGATTTGGTCCCGTGGGGACCTATGTGTACAACAAGAACACCACCCAATACACATGTTTTATTAATTCTTGAGATAAACAAAACAAGGATTAAAAGATATAGTAGGAATCAAAAAAACATATATAGCAGTGAAATATTCAAGAACTAAAATCTAACATATAGATAAAAGAGGTTGATTTGAAACTTACAATGCCAGAAATTAATGTATGTCCATCTCAATCTATTAATTCTCCTAGAAAGCTGATGCCACTACTTAGTTTGGACTCACTGAGGGAAGATCACACCAGTACTAGAGTAGTGGTCTTTAGATCTGAATATTGATTTCACTTCTTCATAGGGAAAGACACAAATGAGTCTCCAACACAAGGTTCACACTAGAAGTATGCACAGAGTTTGTCAGGCCACCAGATCAGATCCTTCGATTAAGGAAAATCCACCAGAACTAGATATATCTTTGGAGAGGAGTAGAAAAAATCATCAATGAGGGAGATTTAAAATTATCGAAATCTATCTTGAAGGAATGTGTCACAAGGGGTGATGAATTCCACTTTAAAAAGAATGAACAGTGTAACTTGAAAACCAAAGGAGAGTTCCACATGTCTAGCCTAGATAAACATATAACAGTGATTTCAAAATTCCAAAACAAATTAATTACATTGATTGAATGTGCAACATCATAGATGAATGACCAGAAGTAAGGAAAATAGAATACCCAGATTTCCAAGGTGAAAAGAGAACAATGAAGAAGACCAAACCAAGTGGGCCACATATATATCCTAGAAAATAGACCCATATGAAATTAATAGGCCCAAAAGAATGTAATCAATATGGGAAAATAAACAATATTAATAATACTACATGTATGAAACAAACTGAAATGGAAGAATAAATCCAGAATAATTTCAATATGAAAAATAAATTGAATGCCTTAATTCACAAAGCTACCCCATTTTTAATTGAAATTGTTGATGTTCTTGTACCTATTTTTATATAATTGAATCCAATTTCATCTTATATAGAAAAAACTGAACATAGACAATACCACATCTTAATTCAAACTATCAACCATGTTTTTAGTAGTTTGTATCTTGTTGAAACACACAGTTCCTAATTCTGTAACATCCTTAATAAAGTGTAGTCTGATATCTGTATTCTTTTATTTACCATGAAAAACCAAATTTATGGACAAATGAACTACTGATTGACTTTCAAAATATACATTTATAACTGAAATAAAAGGATTAAGTTTAGAAGATAGGCCTTTAATCCATAAGGATTCCTTCACTTCCTTGGTAAGGGAAATGTACTCAGATTCTATGGTTGAAAGGGAAACCACAGACTGCATATTTTATTTCCAAGCTGTAGGGACACCATATAAATTGAATACATATCGAATCAAGTATTTTCTAGTGTCAATATTACTTACATATTCGACATCTACATATCAGACTAGAATTTCAGAAGTATCCATATTTTTATATTAACACAAAGACAATTTTGAGATACATGAGAGATATCTAAGATGCCACTTAAGGGCATTCTGGTGTGTCTTCCCAAGTACAACCATAAATATACTTAAAGTGAAGATTTCATAGGCAATATCAAGTCTATTTCAAATCATAGAGTATATAATGCTACCAATAATATTGGCATAATGGATTTTTGACATAAATAGAATATCATCATCAGTAGTGGGTGCTTGTGTTAAAGAAAATTTAAAGTTTTTTCTAAGAGGTACATTTATAGGTTTTAGATATTTAAACATTTATCTCTTTAGAATATTTAAAATTTAATCATGTTGAGATAAATAATGTAATTTATGATCTATATATAATTATTTTAACACCTAATATTTTCTTAGAAGCACCTAAGTCTTTCATTTCAAAATTGAATTTTATTTGAGATTTTATAGTAATGATTAAACAAATATTTTTAAAAATGATAATAATGTAATAAACATAAACCAGTAGATAAATAATACAGTTTTGAGTTGATTTAAAATAGATACATGCATCATATTGGCTCTTAGTAATTTGGTTATCTAACATGAAGGAATCAAATTTAGTATACCATTTCCTAGATTCTTTCTCTAAACCATACATTTATTTATTTAATAGGTATACTTGAATTAATTTTAATTCCTTAGAGTAACCATCATGAGGTTTCATATAGATTTTCTAATTTAAATCTCCAAAGATGAAGGTAGTTTTAACACCCAATTCTTCAATATGCAAATCACTATAGGTTGAAAAATCAAGTGAAAGACTAATAGAAGAATTATTAACAATAGGGGAAAAATTTCATAATAATAAATACCTTCCCTTTTATGGAAACCATTATAATCTAACCTTTATTTGTACTTAATTTTATTTCCCTCAGTGTTGTATTCTTTTCTCTTATAAATTCACTTGGAACCAATTACCTTAGCATTAGGTTGTTTGTTTACAATGGTCCATGTGTAATTTTTTCTTAAATATTTCATTTCCTCATTCATGGAAAAGACCCACTACTTTGAGTATTTATCAATTAAAGATTTTTTATAGGTTTGAGGATCATTATCTATAAGATCCTATGCAACTTGAAAGGAATATGAATCCATATCATATTGACTAAACCAACAATGAGTTATTAAGACTCTCATTTCTCTATCTCGGGTCAATTGGTAATACCTATTAGTAGAAAAAGGTTTAAATTAAGAATTTTGACCAGAACTAAACTCATAATATGCCATAATAGTGGGCTGGAAATCATCCTCAAACTGACCCAAGGCTTCATTTTTATCTTCCTTTTCAAGGCCTGGATCACTACTGGCAGATGTGACAACCTTGGTTTTGAGAAAATATGATTCAAGGAAGACTTAATCCCTACTTATAATTCATTTCTAGGCTTATAAACCTAGAGTTTATACCCCTTAACACCCTCGAGATAACAAAAAAATATGTACTTAAGAGCTCTTGGTTCTAATTTATCATTCTTAATGCGAGCATAATCTGTACACCCAAATAATCTCAAGTTTGTATAGGAAGTATAATTACCCTTCTAAAATTATTTAGGTGTTTTTAATTGATTTTCAAGAAGAGGCACACCTATTACTAAGGTAAATAGTAGTGCTAATAGCCTATGCCTATAAATATTTAGGGAGACCTGAGCATGTAAGCATATTTCAAACACTCTTTAAGATAGTCCTTCTCATTCTCTCTGCAAGTCCATTCTGTTGGAGGGGGGGGGGAATTCCTAATAGTACTATATCTTTTAATAATTTTAGATTCACAACAATTAATGAACTATGGGGATAGGTATTCCATGCCATTATCAGTTATCATAGTTTTTGTTTTCTTCCCAACTTGGTTTTCAACTAAAGCATTCTAAGTTTTAAAGGTTTCGTAGACATTAGATTTATTTTTAAGAATGTAAATCCAAAAATTTCCATATAATTCATCTATAAAGGAGACAAAATATGAACCTCTACCATGAGAGGTAGTCCTAGACGGTCCCTATAGATCTGAATGGATGTATTCAAGGGGGGTGAGATCTTTAAAGGAGGGCCTATTTAGGGTAACCTTTTTATCTTTACCCATCACATAATATTCACAAAAAAGAAGATTAATAGGTGTGATGTCACTAAACATCCCTTTCTTATGGATTTACTCTAAGACCTTGGAGTTGACAAGACCCAATATCCTATGTCATAGAATAGTATTTTTAGTGTTGGTGTAGTAGAAACTACCCAATTGCCTTCAATGGGTCTTTCTATTCAAGAAATACAACCCACTATTAAGGTATCCCTTTATAATGGTTCTAGATCATTTATAGACCTTAAGAAAACATATTTTATATCTAAAGGTAAAACATTTTTGATCTAGGACCCATGATGAGATTAAATTTATATGAATATTGGGAACCCACCTTACACTGTGTAATTTGAAGATGGAATGATAATCAAGTTCAATAAGAACAAAACCTCTTCCCTTAACCTTACACATCTAATTATTTCCTAAGAGGAAATATTCTTCTACCCTTTCAAACAAGCCTATAAATGAATCTCTAAAGGGACACATGTGAAGGAAAAACCCTAATTCAAGGAACCACTATTTATTGAGTGTATGTATTGAAAAATTTAAAACATATGAAGTGTTATAATCAGATTAAAATAGAAGAGACTAGTTAGTGGGACTTTTGGACTCTAACTCACATTTGATTTTCCTATATTCGAGTTTAATATTCCCAAGTTTTCCATAATGGAAAAAAGTGTCTTTTATTTCCCTAGAGTCATATTTAGGGTCATTATTATTCTTTTATGTTTCCTTAGAAAAAATGTATTTTTTTACCTTTTGTTTGAGGTTTACCCCTTCTAAATAAGCTCTCTACCTCACCATTGATTCTTGGTTTAGAGTGCAGTTATTTAGAAAGAAGGGCTCACTTAACCTCTTCAAGGGTTAGTGAGTCTCAACCATACATCATGGTTTCGACTAAAGTGTTGTAATTATGATCAAGGGAAATTTGAAGGATAATTTATTGATCCTCATCATCAACAGTGACATTAATGTTGGTAATATTTAACATTACTTTGTTTGATTCATCAATATGGGATTTAATAGAACTTCCAAATTTCATTTTAAATTCAAACCTGTTATTTTTTTATAAATACTACCAAAAAATAAAGCATTCATATACAATTTCTATAGATTAATCTAAATTACAACTATAATAGACTCATAAAGAACTTATCATAGAACTTTATCTAATTAATATAGTAATAAAGAGTTATGTGCTTTAACTAACACATCAGGTGGTACATTAGTGTACTTAGTAGTTGTCTTCTCGGTATCATTTATAGTAATGATTGGTTTTTCAGGCCCACATAGGGCATAAATTAGCCCCTGTTGTATAATAAGTGATCTAATTTTAATTCTCCATAGGTTAAAATCATTATCACTGTCAAATTTATTAATTTCATATCTCATTATTGACATATTTACCCATAGAGTAGATATCGAGTTCTTACAGAAAACATTAAACATACAACCCTAAAAATAGACCAATATATTGGGTAAATTATGTTTTATTTAATTATATACAAAACATGGAGAAATGTATATGGGATAATGGATTTAAATAATACAATAAAAAGGAAAAGTTGCGATTTAAGAGTGATTTTTTAGTGGGGAAATAAACCAAATATTCAGACCTATAAAGCAGAAACATGATTCATAAATTGATAGTAAAAGAAAATCCATATGGATTTGATACTGGTTATAAAAGGGAAGGGTGTAATGGAAAATAACAAAAAACTAAACCAAACAAGGTAGAATTGAATTAATGCTTGCAGAATAAAAAAATTAGAGAACTAAGGGAATCAAGATGTAAGGAAACAAAATAAAGAGAATGTAAGACCAGTATTTACGTGATTCAGTCCCGTGGGGACCTACGAGCATGGAAAAAACACCATAAAACATACACATTTTTTTAATTCTAAAATGAAATAGAACAATTCATACATGACATAGAAAGAATCTACAAAATAGAGATATCAATTAAAGTTTTAGGAATCAAAATCAAACATATAGAGAAATGAGGTTAAAATGAAACCTACAACACCAGGCAAGAAGTTTCAGATATCACGATCTCTTGATTCTCCTAGAAAGCCAATATCACTGTTTGGACTCACCGAGGGAAGATCACACCTAGTATAAAGTATTATTATTCGGTTCTTAATATTTACAACACTTCTTCATAGGGAAGTACACTGATGAGACTCTATTATAAGGTGAACACCAGTGGTATACATGAAGGTCAGTAGGCCAACAAATCATATCCTTAGATAAGGATTAAGCCACTATAACTGGAGAGATATTTGATAAGGAGTAGAAATAACCAGTGGAGAGCGAGACTAAAAATCATCTAAATAAATCGTGAAATAATTCTTTCCAGGGGGTGTTGATTTCCCCCTTACAAAGCCTAATCTATGTAACTTCACAACCATGGGGAGAGTGCCACATGTACAACCTAAACAAGAATCCAACAAAAAAAATTCCAAAACAAATGAATAACATGGATTGAATGGGAGACAACATGGATGAATAGGTATAAGTGAGGAAAAAAGAATACCTGAATTGCTAAGGTGTCAAGTGAACAATGAGGAAGGACAAACCAAGAAATCCACATACATAGCCCAATAAACAAGCCCATTTTAAATGAATAGGACCAAAAAATGTAATCAATATGAGAAAATAAAAAATAATAGTAATATTTGATTCATGAAACATACTAAAATAAAAGAATAAATCAAGAATAATTTCATTATGAAAAATAAATTGAATACTTTAATTCACAGTCTTCATTGACCCAATTGAACAAACTATTAGAAAACTTTTTCTAGCATGGTGGTTTCCCTATGCTTTGTCAAGGTAGAAGTGCATGGATAGTATCTTAGTAGGTGGTTGGTGACCACACCCCACTACACCTTCAGCAGGAGAAGGTAGAACAAGTTACTGGGAAGAGTTATAAATATCCAATAAAAGGCAAAAGCCTCCTCCCATTTCAGTAGTAGATTCACTATAAATTTAATCACTAGTTCTTTATTAGTTTTTAGTATTTTTTGAGGGAGTTTCCACACTTATTAAAGAGAGATATTTTATTAGGGTTTCTTCTTATAATAGCATGGGAGTGTATACCCACTTTTACGCATAGCGATCATTTTATTTTCTGATGTTTTTTTACCACTTTAATTTTAGAGGGTTTTCCATGTTACATCTGGTGTTCATTTATTTCCACATTTTCACTTTATTTTATCTCGTGATTATCTCTTCACCAGTGGAACAATCATTTATAGTCCAAACATGTGGTATTAGAGGAAGGTTCTAACCCGATATTGTTCACTTTTTTGGGTATTTATAATTCCCATTAATTTGAGTATGCTATGTGATTTTGATTATGGTTGATCTTTCAAATCATTAAAAATTAATTGTGATTATTAAATATACCATTATGAAACATATGATATTATATTCCAAATGTTTGTCCAGATAAAGGTGAAATTTGAGATCAAAAAATTCAACGGGAATAATTTTTCGTTGTAGAGAATGAAGATGTAGGCAGTGTAGTGGAAGGATAATTGTCGTCAGGTAATTGATGAAATATCAAAAGATGTGATGATGGATCATGGTTCCAGTGGGATCCAAAATCATGGTAGGTCCAAATATTGAAGTAAGAAGAATAATGTCACATGTTCTAATTTAGGAAATAATGGGATTTTCAAGAAGGATTATTTGAATAATAAGAGTAGTGGAAAGATCTCTCAGGGGAATGTGGTGAGTGCATATAAAAGTGGAGTCATACTAATTAGTGAAGCAATAATGACTACTGGAAGCAGGAATAAAATCAATAATGTATGGATAATTGACTCAGGAGTAACATGGAACATGATATCTAGATGAATTGTTTTTGATCAATATGAAACTATCAAGGAAGGACTTGCATACATGGTAAGTGATCACACCTTAAAGATAATTGGAGTCGGTACCATAAAATTGAATTTGTATGATAGTATTGTTTGAACCATATAAGGAGTACGCCATGTGAAGGGATTTAAGAATAAAATATTTTATTTAAGATAATTTGATGACAATGGATCCAAGACTCGCACTGAGAATGGAGTAATGTGAATTGTTAAGGGCACACTTATGATAATGAAGGTGGATAAGATCTCAAAGAACATGTACATGATTATGGGTGAAATATACAAGTAGGTGGAGAAAGCTGTTGAATCAACTAACACTATAGAAGTGTTAACAACTTTATGGCATCAGAATCTTGGCCTTCTGTCAGAATAAGGCCTAAAGATTCTTACAGATCAAAAGTTGTTTCCAGTTCTTATAAAGGTATCATTACAATTTTGTGAGCATTGTGTTTTGAGAAAGAAACACGAGTTAAAGTTTTGGATGTCAACATTAAGAATCAAAGAGATCTTAGAGTTGATCCATTCAAACCTTTGGAAAGCACCAATTATATCCCTCATAGAAGCAAGATAATTTGTATCCTTCATTGATGATTATTCCAGAAGATGTTGGGCGTATCCAATAAAGTGAAAATAGGATGTTTTTAAAGTCTTCCAAAAATTCAAAGCATAAAAGGAACTTGAATCTGTACAAAAGATAATGTGTTTGAGGATTCAAAATGGTAAAGAATATACTAGCAAGGAGTTTGATATTTTTTTTTCAATGTGAAGGAATCAAGAGACATATCATGGTAGCGTATACTCCTCAACAGAATGGAGTGGCAGAGCGGATGAAAAAAAATCCTATTGGATAAAAGAAGGGTGATGTTTAAGACTATGAATTTCCAAAACATTTTGGGAAGAAGCAGTGAATAGAAATTATTATGTGATCAATAGATCTCCTTCACTGGCAACTGACCAGAATACACTGGCGGAGATGTAGACTGGTAAACCTGCTTACTATTTTAAATTACATACTTTGGAAGTACAGTATATGCACTATTTAATGAACAAGAAATATTGAAGTTAGATTTTAGATATAGGAAATGTATCCTCTTGGGGTACGTTGATGGTGTAAAGGGGCATCGTTTGTGGGACCCCACTACCCATAAAACTTATCATCAGCAGAGATTTAATTTTTGTAGAATACAAGGTGAAAATGAAAATTTATGGAGACATGGATAAAGAGAATATAGAAACTACAAAATTCGATGTAGGGGAAAATCCTAGGAAGAACCAGTTTTCTCTGAGGCATTACCAGAGCATGAAGATCACGTACTGGTTGAGTATGGACCATGATGGTCAACTCTGGAGAAAATATTACCAGTATGGAACTTAGAAAATGCCACTAAGATAAATATTTTGTACTTCTTATTGATGAAGGATGTAGATCCATATTCTTTTGTAGAGGTGAACCAGAGTTCAGATGTATCCTCATGGATGGTGGCAATGTAGGATGAACTTGAATCCCTGCACAAGAACAAGACTTGGGATCTTTTCCCATTACCTCATGGAAGGAAGGATATCAGAAACAAATGGGTCTTTAAGATCAAGTGATATGGAAATGAGTAGGTGTAATGATATCGCGAAAGACTGTTGGTCAAAGGATATGTTCATAAGTAAATTATTTATTGTAATGAAATATTTTCTCCTGTCATTAAACTGATGAATGTTTGGATAGTTCCAAAGATGTGTGTTACATACAGTTTACATTTAGAGTAGTTGGATTTAAAGACTACTTTTATCCATGGTAATCTTGATGAAAATATCTATATGCACCAACTAGAAGGTTTTTCAGAAGAAGGAAAAGATAACTTGGTTTTTAGGTTCAAAAAATATTTGTATGGTCTCAAATAGGCATCAAGGTGTTGGTACACGATATTTATTCCTATATCATAAACCTTGGATATAACAGACTTCATTCATATCCTTGTACATATTTTAGGGGTTCATATGGTAATAATTTCATCATTTTATATTGTATGTGGATGTAATGGTTTTTGATGGCCCCAAAAATGATCATATCCAAGTGTTAAAGACACAGTTGGCTAGGGAGTTTTTTATGAAGGACTTGGGACCATCAAAAAAGATTCTTAGGATGCAGATTTACCAAGATAGAAAAAAAAAATATTTGGCTATCATAGAATTATTACTTATGTAAAGTTTTTTAGATGCTTCAACATGCAATCTTGTAAGCCAATATCCACCCATTTTCTCTATAATTTCATGTTATCCTCTATGATGAGTCCTAACAATTAAGTATAGAGGATAAAGATGTCTTGAGTACCGTATGAATCAGCAGGGGGAAGTCTAATTCTCACTATGTTTTTTACTAGACCAAACATTGCACATGTAGTGGGAATAGTTAGTCAGTACATGGATAAACCAGGATGAGAGCATTGGATCCTAGTAAAGAGTATCTCAAGATACATCAATGAGACCTCAAATTTTGTATTATGTCACGGAGGATCATATTTCACTATTAGAGGCTATGTCAATTAAAATTTTGAAGGTGATTTTTACTAGAGGAAATCCACTACTAGTTATGTGTTTACTCTTGTATGAGGATCTATGAGATGGATTTAAAAGTTACAGTTAGTTATGGAATTATCAATGATGAAGTTAGAGTACATGGAAGCTACACAAGCTTGAAAAGAGGAAATATGTATGAGAAGGTTGTTGGAGATTAAGTACAAACTAGAGTAGATTCTAATGTTTTATGATAGTAAAAGTGCCTTTCACATTTCATAGAATCCATATTTTCATTCCAAGATGAATCACATTGGGGTACAATATCACTTTTTCTGAGATGTGTTGGAGGAAGGAAGTGTGGATATGCAGAAAATACACACTAAAGAAAATATAGTATATTTACTGATGAAGTCTCTCAACTATGATAAGTTTATATAGTGAATATCCTTGACTGAACTTGAAAAAACATAAGAATAATGATTCAGTAGATAGAAAGAATCTGTGCAGATGTGATGGGTTCTCAATCAAATCTAAAAGTGGGAGATGTTTCAACAACATTTTTCTAGGATGGTGGCTGCCCCTTACTTTGTCAAGGGAGGTAGGCATGTCTAGAGGCTTTTTAGGTTGTTGGTGGCCAAACCCCACCAAACCTCTAGTCGGAGAAGGAATAATGAGATACTAGGAATGGATATAAGTATCCTAAAAGAGGTAATATTCTCCTCTCATTTAAGTAGTTGCTTCATCATCAATATCATCACTGGTTCTTCATTCGTTTTCATTATTTTGTGAGATGGATTCCCCACTTATTCAAGAGAGATATTTCTTGGGGTTTCTCCTTATAATAGTGAGGGAGTGTGTACCCAATTTTACCCATAGTTATCCTTATAATTTTCTAGTGATTTTTAACCCCTTTCATTTTGGGAAGTTTTCCATGTTACATATGGTGTTCATTTATTTCAGTATTTTTCAATTTATTTTATCTCATGATTATCTCAACACCAATGGAATAATCATAAAAAATCATCAATTAATTTTCTAGATATTTTAGATCATTAATGAATCTCAACTTTATATCCATTAGTTCCAAAAGATCACCCATTACAAATTCAATGTTACTTGAATAAGCACCACCCAATTTCTTTTTATGCACATATATTTGGTAGATCAATTCCCATAGGGGACTTGAAAAAATTACCTTCTTATACATAAAATATTTCAATATCAGGTTCCTTGGGAACTTCTTTAATGATGGAATCTAAACTAGCATGAGTTTCATCCATGAGACGATTGAAGAAGGAACCGAAGTAGTGGGATGGTGATGAAAACTATGTCAGAATTCGCTTCACCTAGAAATTCACACCATGAAAACAATTATTATTATTATTATTGTTATTATTATAATTTATATATAGTTTAGAATATAGTAGTAAGTTATGGATGAGGAGAAGGATAATAGATAAGGCAATATTAAAAACCTTGTTCTTGTAGAGGTCTTGATTTAGCAGATCACAGAGAGACAAAAAACCCACATCTATAGAAGTGGATGTCTATTTCATTAGAGTATCATTAAGATCTTCCATCCCTTGAGATTCTCTGTCTTCTTGGTTATGACACCAAAGAACCCGCGATGGAGAAATATATTGAACATAGAGAATAAATAGAGACTAATAAAACACTAAATACCTCGAATAAAGAATGAATCATTCTATATATATATTTTAAAGACCTAGAATTTACAGGTAATTTTTTTAATTATATGGGAATTTTATGAGTCTGCGAAAATTTACGGCGCGTGATTCTGAGGCTCGGTGTGCCCGGAATGAATTTATGAACTTTTTTTTGGGTACGTTTAGTAAACGTACGAGTGGGTTTTTGTATCCTTTAAACCGATGCTAAGAATTGAAATCCAAGGGCACCATTGAACTCGTAGTGCTGGTATTTGCTTGAGGATACCTTCACCTTGACCGCAGTAGGTCAACGGTGAAAGATAGATTTTGTGTTTTTCATGGAAATGAAAAATGAAAATAAAATAAACTTCTATTTTATTTTTTGTTGAAAACTCCCATGTGAATGTTAAAGAGGTAGGGACCACCTAAACTAAAACCACCATTTTGAATTCCTAAAGGTGGGGACCACCCAAACCCTCTTAATGGGAGAAACCACTTGAACTCCCTCATTAATGAAGAGTTAACCCACAAACTTCCTCCAAATTTATTATTCCAATGTGGTAAAATTAACCGTTCCAACGTAAATTAAATTGATAGAATTAATTTAATAAGTTGGCACCTATCATTTTTCCGGGTTGGAAATTGATAGCAAAGGGGAGAGTGGGGAGATATATGGAGAAACATTCTCCCACTAAGAACTCTTCTCCTTCGATGAATATTTATCCAATGAAGAACTCCGTTGAAGGATCTCCAATGACGAATGAACCAAAGATCGAGGAAACATCAACGTCAACGACTTAACCCCTTTACTCTCCTCACCAACATCAATGAGAAATCAAGGTAGGGTTTGATGTTTAAAATACATTCCTTACCCATTCTTGATGTTCTTTGTGATTCCAAAGCTGTGAACTGCTTGCTACCGCTCTAACGCGGAGGGTCCAGGACAAACGAACATGACCTGACCTCTCTACAATACCTTGTGGTTTTTGATGAAATCTTTGCGACGGAGGAAGATGACAACCGATCCGGCCACCGGTGAAGGCGCGGCGTGGGACCACGCTGTATAGAGAGGACGACTGGACAATTGGCCAGCTGCGGCAGAACGCCGCACCGTAGTCTCCCCGCACCACCGCAGTGCCCCGCCGCACCGTGGCCTCCCCGCACCACCACAGCGCCCCACCGCACCGTGGTCACCCTGCCACATCACGACCGCCCCGCGGTGCCCTGCCACACCGCGACCCCCGCCCCGCGCGCGACCCTGCGCGGGACGTGTTGGACCCAGCGGGGCAAGCTGCACCGTGGGTCAGGCCAGACCCAGTGCGCCGAGTCGACCCAAACCAGTTCGGCCCTGGATGGGTCGGGCTGGGTCGGTCTGACCGGGTCGGACGAAACCTGGACCAGTTACAACCCTATACATTCTTTTGGCCATAACTTTGGCACCGAGCATCCATTTGAAGAACCGTCTGTAGCACCAGAAAATTTGGAGAGAGACGTACCTTTTAGTATACCCCACTTGAGTTTTGGATAAATTTGGGGTATGGTTGTGTTTGATCAAGCACAAATCCAACCAGGACCTTGGGACTAAAAGGCTAATAACTTACAGACCGGGCGTCCGTTTGACACGCTGTCTATTGCATTGATAGCCCTATGATGTGGAAAACCATTGAGATATTTCTTTATGGGACTTCATGGTAGTTAGAGTATAAAATAGTGTCTTGAGTAGAGGACTCTCTCGGAGATGAGCAAGCTTAGTGCAGGTACCCTATAGCTGGCTGTGACGATGTACTAGGATTCTGTGTGGGTCTGACAATGTACTGACGATGTAATAGGATCCCGTGTGGGTTTGACGATGTACTGACGATGTATTAGGATCCTGTGTGGGTCTGACGATGTACTGACGATGTACTATGATCCTATGTGGGTCTGACAACGTACTGATGATGTACTAGGATCCTCTGTGGGTCTGACGACGTACTGGCGATGTACTAGGATCCTGTGTGGGTCTGACGACGTGTTGACGATGTACTAGGATCTTGTGTGGGTCTGAAAATGTACTGATGATGTACTAGGATCCTGTGTGGGTCTGAAGATGTACTAATGATGTACTAGAATCCTGTGTGGGTCTGACGATGTACTGACGATGTACTAGGATCTTGTGTGGGTCTGACGAGGTACTAGGATCCTGTGTGGGTCTGACGAGGTACTAAGATCCTATATGGGTCTGACAATGTACTAAAATCCTCTGTGGGTCTAATTATGATTTAGGATCCTTCGTGGGTCTGCCTCTTAAAAGAGTAATATGAATTAGTAGTTACATCTAATCATCTATACTACTGTACCTGAGTTATACCTGGTGTGAGCTGAGTTCGTACCTGTGTGGTACTTTTCTTCATGGTAATACCTTGGTGGTATTCTTCTGTGTGGCGTACCTATGTGGTACTTACCATTGTGGTATTCCTTCCTTTGTGGAATAGTTGATCTTGGGCTTTTGGGTTGGAACCTGTGTTTCCTCATGATTGAGATGGGTATACTTGATAACTTAGGTATATGTATGGGAATATACCTAAGTAGGGCTATCAGTTGATTTCATGATTTTTGGTTTATCCTTTGTGGATTTTGTGAGACCTTGAGGGTCTCGGGGTCCCTACTAAGTATCTTTATACTCACCCCTATACAGGATATGCCCACAACTTATTGTGTTTGGTGCAGATGATGAAAAACACTGATTAAGGCTGAGGGTACCGGGACTGGATGGTGCCCGGAGGTGGACCAAACGGAATGTCGGTACACAGAGGAGACATGAGGACGTAGAGTGCTGAGGAGGTGATACGTACCTACCCTTCAGGTAGAAACCTCGAAGGAAGACCCAGTAGGTGCCTTTCTCTTTCTTCAGTTGTATTGTATTTCAGTTTTACTTGTACCTTTACTGTTGGACTTGTATTATGGCCCCTCTTACTTTCAACACTCTTTTTTTCTATATGGTTTACTTGTATTCATATCTTTTTTCATGCTTGGTTTTGTGTGTTTACAGGATATAATGGAAATTCCTTCCCCGTTTTAGGGAATACGCCTTTCGATGCTAGTCGCCAGCCCCTGGCCTATGGAAGGTGGGCTTGGGGTAGTCACGACATGGGACTTGGGGGACGGGTCGTGACAAATTGGTATCAGAGGAGTCGGTTCTACCATATAACATTGGACTCTGATCTTTTTAACGAAAATAGTGTTAAGTGCAGTGAGTGTGGTTATCAGTTTAGGGAATCCAGAGTTGGTGCGACGGCTCACGTATCCATACACCAGGACTATGAATTCTGATTTCCGACTCAGTGCACGAAAACCCTAATTGCGTGTGTGTTTTTTTCAAAGAGTTTTCTTTGTGATCTCTTTGAGTCATCTCACTAGGTATAAATTATTGACCGTGGTGAACTTGTTTCTTTTCAGGATGCCTCCACACAGACAGCTAACTAGGGTACCGAGTATAGTACGCTCTGATAGTGCACCGAGCAACGATGCCTCGGTGTAGGGCCCTCTTCCAGTAGAGGCACCAGTGGAGGCACCATCAGTACCATTACCCATTGGGCCACCAATGCCACCAGTCCCAACAGTAGAGGGTGCACGCCACTTGAGCGTGTTGCACGAGTTCCAGTTCCAGAGGCCACCCAGGTTCAGGGGAGAGATGGACCCACCAGTGGCTGAGGATTGGTTGGAGGCCGTGGTGAGAGTCTTCCAACTAGTAGACACACTAGCTGATCTTATGGTGATCCTTGCTGCCATTCTTCTACAAAGGATGATAAAAATAGTATAAAATTCATTTCCCCCCTCCCATGCAACCCTCACCCCCTCTGACCTTCTCTTTGGTTGGTGACACAACCCCCTCTAACCTCCCCCACCCCTATTCAGTTCCTCTCTTCGACAATGATGAAGACCCCCCACCCCTCCGAGCTTTCTTTTCTTGGATCAGATCCCCTCCTCAGTGGAAATATTGACCCCCTAAATGTTGCATCATCCTTTCCCTAATTTTATTATTGGACACCATTAGATGTAAAATCATGGATGATAAAAATAGCATACAATTCATTTTTTATTCATTAGAAAATAATTATATATGTAATTTTGGTTTATAATGTGTCATTTGGATTTTACAATTAGTTGTTTGGAGTTATAATAATCATTAATTTTTTTTATATTGTATTAAATTAAAAAAATAAATTCCTTTATGGTATATGTTAGTTATGGAATCTAGACCACTAATAATTTCATGGTTTTTATTTTATATTAATGAATTCCCCTTTGTTCTATATATTCTAATGCCTCTAATTTTTGAAAGATACATAATTGGGGTTATTTTGCAACTCATGAAAATTGGTGGTAGGGTTTGAGGTCACGCAGGGTTTCATCACCACCCCTAGAAAGTTCTTTAAGGATAATGGCCTTAAAAATGAGATGTTAGACCCTTTTAAATTTATCAGAATTCTTAATGTTTTATTCATATGTGAGGAATCATTTAGTTTAATAAAATATATCAAATAATGATAGATTAGTTAGGGTTAAGTTTTACATGCCTGATAATCAATAATTGATTATGGTAACTAGAACAACAAATATAGTTTCATTGATTTTATTTTAACGAACCAATTTTTTAATAAAACTAATTAGTGTGTAGTTTGTTTTCTATTGAGTCAAATTAATAATTTTTTATCATTTTATTTGAAAATCACAAAATACATTATTCAAATTTATATTGAAAAAATGTTTTTTTTATGTTTAACTCAAATTGAAGGAACATATGATTTGATGTTATGTGAATAGAGTTGATTTATATAATTCATGGAACGACACGAAGTCACACTAAACTCGTTAAATTTAATATAGACACATAGAGTTGAATATTTTGGGTATGCATGACATATCGTGATATAAAAATAAAATTTATTTTGCATTTATATTTTCATAGGGGTGCTATCGGTCTTAGTTAGATCACGTGAAATGGTTCATACATTGATCAATGTAGCTAATTTTTCAACGGAATAGACCCTTCTTAATTATAGCACTAGGGTAGAATACACCATTATCTTCTATTTGATTCACCCCATTATACTATGTTTGTAAGAAATAATAATTTATTTGATTTATGTTTTTATATTAGAAGTTTAGAAATAAAATATTTATTATTTGATTCATCCCATTCTCATTTATAGTTGTTTTAAAAGAGTCAATGGAAAAGTTGGGTGATATTTAATTTTTATTTTACTTGTCTGATTAAACATTTATATATTTATATCTAAATGTATGGGGAGAATGCAATCCAATAACTATAGATAAAAGTTAGAATAATTTACCTAGAAACACACCTTGTAATTCTAAGGGTTTTGGATGAATTTTTAGATTATGTAATGGAAAACCAATCAATGTATGGTAGAATAGATTGGTCATGTACTGATTGTAAATTTAAGAGATAGTTGAATTGAAATGAAGTCTATGAGAATTTGATATTTAAACAGTTTCATGCTCAGTATGTATGTTGGATTTGGTATGGTGAATCAAGTGTTATGGAAAATCCAAACAATGAAAATAATTTCAATGAAATATAAAGTTAACCAAAAGATAAGAATTCATTTAATTTTTTTAAATGATGCATTTGGTTTGGTGGAATAAAATGTTCAAGATTTCAATAGATCAAATGAACCATTAGTTGATCCTGATTTTGTTAATATTTCTCAGAACTTTAGTGACAAAAAGAGATATTTTTTATGAATTAGTTGAAGATGGATAATAAGAACTATATGATGGGTGTACCAAATATTTGAAGTTGTGTTTCTAATTAAGTTATATCATATCAAGTGTCCTTGTGGAATTAATTACAAAGCAATGTCCATGATTTTAGAGTTTCTTCATGATGTATTTAGTGAATCTAAGATCCCTGCAACATTCTACGAGATGAAGAAAGTCATCAACAAACTTGTACTTGATTATACAAAGATACATGCATGCCCTAATGATTGTATTATTTATTAGGGAGAAGAGTCTAATAAAGAATAATAAACAATATTTCATATAAGAAGATGGAAGAAAATGAATTATAGTGAGATTATAAATCAATGAAATCTTGGGAAGAAATAGAAGAAGAAAACTTGTGAAAAGTTATTACGGTACTTTACTCTAAAACCATGCTTACAAATTTTTTTAATGTTGTCTAAGACTACAGACTACATGAATTGGCATGCTTAGGATAGTAATGATGGCTTGATTTTGACATCCAAAAGATTAAATATCATGGAAGATGTTTGATTTTCTATATCCATATTTTTCTTCAGATCCTAGGAATGTGTATTTGGGATTGAATTATGATGGTTTTATCCCTTTTGGTACTTTAAGAACTAATTATAGAATTTGTCCAGTTATTTTTATCCCCTATAATCTACCTCCATAGATGTGTATGAAGAAGAATTCATTCATTATTTCAATAAATATTCCTGGAAAAAAAATTCTTGGAAATGACATTGATGTATACATTAAACCTCTAATCAAAGAATTTCATGAATTATGTAAATATGGTGTGAAAACATATGATGAAAAATGGGACAACTAATCTAAATTCATGCTACTTTAATGTGGACAATTAGTGACTTTCTTGGACTAGGAAATTTATTTCATTGGAACACTCATATTAGTTTGGAAATACCAATTTGTATTTTTGATTTTAAACCTCGATGATTGAATCATATTAGAAAATGATGTTTTATATGTCATTGTCAATTTTTTAATGCTTCTCATAAATTCCAGTTTAAAAAGACATGATTCAGTGGAGATATTGAAATGAAAAAGCTATTGAAGGTGTGGTCTGGTTCATAAATCTTTATACAATTAATGAATGTCATTAAAGAATTTAAAAAATATTATCATTTTAAGGAAGGGGGTAAATTGAATGAGGTACAATATCCAAAGAAGATGGAACAAAACAATGGAAGAAAAAAAGTTTATTTTTCATACTTCATTATTGGGATTTTAATTTAAAATGTTAGAATCTTAACGTAATGCATATTAAGATAAATGTCTATGACAATGTAATTTTAATACTTCTTAATGAGCAGGGTAAATTGAAGGATCACCTTAATGCTCGTAAGGATTTGGAGTCAATGAATATAAACCATGGTTTGTGGTAAAATGTGATTAGAAAGTATCTATTGGCTATTTTTACAGTGAAAAATAATGAGAAAGGAATATTCCTTCAAACTTTAAAGAATGTAAGAGAACTGGATGGATATTCAAGTAGAATATCAAGGTGTTTTGACTTAAAAAATCAAAAGTTACATGGATTGATAATTCCTGACTCACATATTTTGATAGAACAGTTGTTACCATTTTCTTTGGGTGATACTTTTCCAGAAAAAATTAACTAAAATTCTAGTTGAGTTTTATATCTTTTTTAGAGATCTTTTTAGAAAAAATCTAAATACAACTGAGCTTGATAAACATGAAGAAAGATTTTTTTTGAAACTATGCCATTTAGAGATGTTATTTCCCCCTTCATTATTCATAGTCATAATTCATTTGACTGTTCATTTGGTTGAAGAAGCTGAACTAAGTGAACTGGTACACTATTGATGGATGTATCCAATTGAGAGGTAAATTGATATTTTTTTATTTTCATTGGAGAATTTTATTTTATCAAATCAGTTCATAATTTATTAATATGTTATTTATTTTTTTATCAGGTACTTAGGTCATTAGAAATCATATGTAATGAATAAATATCAAGTATAAGGATATTTTTCTAAAGGTTACATAACTAAAGAGTGATTGACTGTATATTCTAGGTATTTGGATGGGATTGAGACTAGATTGAATCATGATGGATATTCTGAAAAACATCTCCTACAATTCTAAAAATCAGTCATTGGTATTTTCAACTATTAGATGACCAATTGGAATGGAGTAAAATTTTACACTAATTGAATTGAAGTTTCTACAATTATATAGACATGTGCTACTCAATAGTGTTATTGAAGATCTATTTATTAAATAATTGTGACAACATAAAAAGAGGCGCCTAAGGGGTCGATCTCAAAATGAGCTAGAATTAACAAAAGTTGTTAATAAGGAGATTATCTAATGGTTCTCCAATCATGTAAGTATATCTTCATATTCATATTATTGATGTGTAGTTATTTTTTCTACGTTAAAATTAACAAATTATATCATTTTTCAGGATAACGAATAATAAAAATAAAGATAAAATATCAAATGATATGAAGTTTTTGGATTGAGGTCTTATAAGGAAGTCTAAGTGATTTGATGGATAAAATATTCATGACTTCAGGTTTTGTACAATTTATCATGAAGAATACATGAAAACTCAAAAATAGTGGTGTATTTATAATTGCAGAGGAGGGATACTCAGGGAAACTGATTGATATAATTGAAGTAAACAATCATGACCAGTTTTTAGTTGTATTATTCAAATAAAAGTGGGTCAAAATTGATATGGGTATAATGAAAGAATCGTTACATTTTACTTATGTCAACTTCTATCACTTGATGGATATCGGTGACCATGCAGAGCATGATACATTTATCTTGTCTTCACAAGAAAAAATAGTTTATTATGTGGATAATGAAATATATGAATGTTTTAGTGTTATTATACATTTAAATAATAGAGGCTTATATGATACAGAAGATTAAGATCAATTGGTGCTTTGTGATAATGAACCTCCTCGACCACAAAATATTGAATAGTTTTTTCCTAACCATATCGAAATGGTAGAACTTGAAAGAGATGGTAAAGATGAAGGACTTATCATACGGAGATTGATAATAATGAAGATAATGAAGGTAAAGATAATTGAATGTATAAATTGGTAATGAAATTATATTAAAATTTCTCATTGACAAGTTTTTCGTATATATATACATTGTTCTAGTTTTTTAATATAATTTTTTTTAGTTTTTAATTTTTATATATTCAATATACCTTAATAATTTGAAATGTAGGACTACTGAGAATAATTTTTTTATGATTATAGCTGATCAACATCTTAGAGCATGCCACCACTACCATTATCTTCTATGGATCATAGCGATTTCATTGTACCTGAGGCTGCTAGTGAGCCAACCATTTCCCCAGATGTCGTTGGTATCCCACTACTTGATTCACCTTTAGTGATGGAGTAGTTTGTCACCCCTGTATCTAGGGGATAATAGTGGGTTCCCATTACTGGTATATATGTCATTTTTCAAAAAAAAAACTTTATATTTTATTAATTATTTAATGATTTTTTTAAATAGATAAAGAAAATTAAATAAGGGATACAAATATGAACATAGAAGATGTATGGGACCTGAAGGACTTCAAGATTATCCTTCCATTTGATGAGTTCGGGGTGCCTACTAGTGACACTTTCAGAATATATGGATAGATTCTTGGGCATCTTTCAGGCAAGATAGTGAGATTTTTCATTAATTATAAATATTTGAGGTATTTTCATCTAGCTTATAAAAATAAAGTCTTTGATAATCAAGTAAATTTAATATTAATTTAATATTCCTTGATAACTACTTTAAAATACATGAGTAAATTTTGTAATATACTTATAAAGTGTTATGTTTTTTTTTATTTTAGAAGTTTTTTCATTTTGATATACATAAATCTGTTTCAAACCCATAGAATTTTCAAAGAACACATAAAATATCCATAAAAAACTAAAATGACCCTTTTATATAGAAAGTATGCATTTCGAGTTATACCGACAACATATTTACCTAGATTTATTTTTGGTTTATTCCTACACATCAAAAATAAATTATAGACCATTATCCATAAGTTTGAAAACATTCTAAGCTTGTTTGCTCAGTTTTGACTCGACAAACACTTACGAAATCTACAAAACCCTCTAAAAACACGTTTCAGGTAATAAAATAATGGAAAATGAAATTAGATTATAATGAAATCATTGGAAAAATATCATAGATTTAGTTGTGAAATTTAGGAACTGACGATGCATCCTTCAGAATGATAATTTTCCCATTATGGCCATAAACATGATTTTAGTGTTTAAACCATTAAATTATGTGTGGAACGATCTAAAATAGACAAAAAAATTGGATTGAATTGAAATCTTGGGAAAACCACCGTAGATTTAATTGTGAAATATAAGAATGGACGACACGTACTTTTGAATGACTATTTTCCTGTTATGGATATAAATGAATTTTAGGGTTTTAATAAATTAAAACATGCATGGAACAGTCAAAACCAGAAACAAGAAATTGAATTTTCTTGAAATCATGGGAAAAAAATATATTTAATTGTTAAATGTTGTAAGTGATGACACATCATTCTAAATGTCGGTTTTCTCGTTATGGTCGTAAACACATTTTTAGTGTTTTAAAACTCTAAACATGTCTAGAATAGTGAAAACCATGAAAATAAACTTATATTGATGTGAAATCATGGGGACAACTATTTATTTAATTCTGAAATGTAGGAATTTATGACATTCCATTCTAAATGGCAGTTTTTCCATTATGTCTATAATCACATTTTTAGTGTTTTAAAACACTAAAATGTGTCTGGAATGGTCAAAACTAGGAATTTTTTTATTGTCGTAAAATCATGGGACAAATACCATAGATTTAATTATTAAATTTAGGAATTGACAATACGTCATTCCAAGTGACAGTTTTCCCATTATGGACATAAATTCATTTTTAGTGTTTTAAAACACTAAAACGTGCATGGAATAGTCAAAAATATGAAAACAACATCACAATGTCTTGAAATCAGAGGAAAATGATCATAGATTTAATTTTAAAATTTAGGAACATACAACACGTCATTCTGAATGACGATTTTCCGTTATGGTTGTAACATGTTTTTAGTGTTTTAAAACACTAAAACATGCATGGAAAGGTCAAAAATAGAAAAATGTCATATTTGTTTAAAACTAGCAGGAAAGCACCATGTATTTAATTGTGAAATTTAGGAACTGGTGACACATCATTCTGAATGACAATTTTCCCGTTATGATCATAAATTCATTTTTAGTGTTTTAAAACACTAAAACATATGTGGAATGGTAAAAACTAGAAAAACGACATTATATTGTTCTGAAATGATAGGAAAATACAATATATTTAATTATGAATTGTAGGAAACAACGACACATAATTTCAAATAATGGTTTTACCTTTATGTTTGTAAATACATTTTTTGGGTTTTAAAGCACTAAAACATGCATGGAATGGTCAAAACTGGGAAAAAAGAATCAAATTGATGTGAAATAATTGTAAAACCACCTTATATTTAATTTTTAAATGTAGGAACTGACGAAACATCATTCCGAATGACGGTTTTTTTGTTATGGCTGTAAACACATTTTTAGTGTTTTAAAACACTAAAACATGCATGAAATAGTCAAAACCAGGAAAATAATGCCAGATTGTCTTGAAATCAAAGGAAAACCACCATAGATTTAATTTTGAAATGTATGAACCTATAGAACATCATTCCAATTGATGGTTTTCATGTTATAATTGTAAACACGTTTTTAGTGTTTTAAAATTCTAAAACGTGGGTGGAAGATTCAAAACTAGAAAAATGACATCAGATTGTTGGGAAATTAGGGGAAAAGACCATAAATTTAATTTTTAAATGTAGGAACCAATGAAATATCATTACAAATTATGGATTTACTATTAAGGTTGTAAATGCATTTTTAGTGTTTTAAAACACTAAAACGTGCGTGGAATGACCCAAACCATAGAAAATGACCTAATATTGCAATTAAATCATGGGAAAAAGACCTATTAGTTGTTTTTGAATTATATTACATGATTTCATATCAAAATATTTAAAAAAATATTAAATAAATTTCAAGCATACCACACATTACTTTAAAAATAAATTAGAATATTTATTTATCCCTTTTTAATTTCAAGTGTTGAATCTTATCTTAAATAGGTATGTTTTTTTTCTTAAAGTGTTTTTCATTATATATTATTTTTTATGTTAATGTTTCTTTTGTTTGATTAAAAAATTAACAAATTTTATGTTCATCATTCTGAATATATTCTATGTATTTTCTATTTTGTATTTATTTTCCTAAATGTTATAGTTTTCATTATAGGTGGCAGATGCCAGTAGTAAGCCAGAGGCTGAACATTCTGATCCATGAAATTTTTCAGAATACAGTCATGAAGATTCCTAGTTTCCATGGTATGTTAAAATTTTATCAATTATTCTACTCTAATTATAATTCAAATTGTTTAGTTTTAAATTTTGCCTTATTTTTTGATATAATTGTTGAGATGATGCGGTCGGTTTCAGTTGATGAGATAATGTGGAGGAAGACAGATACAACGGAGGTCATGACTTAGAGGTATATTGGGCATGGGTTGTTTTTGGAAATATATTATATGTATATATTGATGACCGAGGTATTGGTTGATGTATGAGGTGACTAAGAGTTAGGTTATGATGACTGTGGTTGTTTGTATGACTGTGAATATGGGATATATGAATGATGTTTTTGTCATATATTTATGTTTTGGTTTACATCATGCCAGTTTTTTTATATTTATAAATTTTTATTAATTGTTTTTAAAATGAAAATAGATTTAGCAACGGTTTGTTGTAACCAATTCTAACATATATTATTGAATGTATTTAGCGGTGATTCATATTAACCACCAATAAAAATATTCACCGCCAAATTATTTATAATGGTTAATTTTATTTTACATAAATTTCCCAGTGGATATTTTTTTATTAAAGAACCGCCTATAATTAAACAAACAATTGATGATAAATTGTCAAAAAATGACACTTAAAAAATCACAATGAAATAAAATAATCCTCTGCTAATTGACTAGTGACTATGAAATACATGATAGTTTTAATAACCACTACTAAACAATTAGTCGGTAGTTTAAACTGCCGCTAGAGCACTAAGTAACTATCACTGACCATTGTTTTTTAGAAAAACTTTATAATGTTGATATTGTTACCCATTTTTTGAGGAAAAATCTATCATTAATATATCATTTATGATACTATAATATATAACTTATTTTAATTTATAAAACTATTTTATCATTATATAAATTTTTTTGTTGCACTGTGTGAAAATAGAATCAATGTTTACTTATTTCAAAAAATTTAGTGAACAATGATGTTACTTTAATAATAAGTTAAATACTTAATATAAAATTTCTAAAATCACATTCCAATCAGGATTTTTGTACTATTTTATAATAATAATATTATTTATTATCCCATTCATCCATGATAGAGTTTTATATCATTGTTCATGATGATGGTTAAACAGACCCAAACTTGAACATGCATTAACTTGATGGGTGAGTATGGTTAATGAGTTTTTTATTTTGATAAAATAACATTATAACGGAATAATAATGACATTATATTTATTTTTTTATTATAGAACCATATTTCAATATGTTTGTATAAATAATTAAAAACTAGGATAAGGAAAAAATATTCTTCATGGAGGCGATAGTCCGCACACACACACGATTGACATTCCATTTTTTTTCTAAGTTGATGGAAATGAATAAATATGTTTTGTACTATTAATATAAAAATATATTAGTATACTAATTATACTAAATCTATAATATTATTATGGTGATAAGATATTTGGAATATTAGTATTGATAAGAAAAACCTAAGGAGAAAATACTTAAATTAGAGACTTGATATTTCTATGGAATACTCCTTAGAATTGAAGGGATTATGCTAACTTAGTATGAATAGGGTATTTAGAAATTTCAATTGGGTTATGGTGGGAGAAAAATATCAGAGTCTCAGGGATGAATTATTAGGTGATGTGTAACTTCCAAGGGTGGAAGTGGTATCCTTTTATAAGAGAAGAAAATGGAACTGGTAACATCCCAACCCAGATGCTACTAAAATCAATGCTCCAAGATGATTCATTATGAGGCCTCAAGTGTAACTCTCCATATTCTAGAGGGTATAGACTAGAAGCAAGGGCCTATGTTGTGTCTATAGAGAGACTATTCTCTCATATCAGAGTAAACAACAACAAGAATAACTAAATATTATCTGAGAAGTAAATCAAAATAGTACAAAAGAAATAACTAAACTGAAATAAAACATGTTGTAATAATAAACTAAATTCTATAAAATCCCAAAAAACTATGTCATACATACATAAATTGGAACCCACTAGGCCGACCATACATACAGGAATACAAAAGAAACTGAAAAAAAATATTGGGATCAACTACTAAATCCGATCCAGAACACATACCCGATCCCCATAAACTGTCGAAATGCACCATCCTGGTCAGAATAATCCACATGAGCAGTCCTACCTGATCATGCAACTCTGGGCCTAGCCCTAACCACCATGCGTATATTCTAAACTAGAAAAAATACATAAGGTCTACACACATACTAAGGTGCACATGCAGGGGTGATAGATAATATCAGTAGGTTACCACAACTATGAACCTATAATATGATTCCATAAGTGTATGCTCATGAAATATGCTCAGCCTAGCCAAGACACAAATAAAAATATATGTATAAAATATTGTGAAACCTCAGTCGATCCCTATGTTCATGATCATAGTCAACAGGGTAGGGGACATCATGGATATCCATATTAATATGCATATATATGTATAATCATATATATATATATATACATAAATATGAATATAAATGAGTAAAGTGAATGAAATAACACAAAACCAACAACAATCAATCCTTGGGTCCATAATCCCAATCACCTAGACATCATTTACAAGGGAATTGATCTGGATGTCATTCCCCTCAAGCATTGTATCATTAAGTTAATATCTTAGTTCATAATCACAATCAATAAATACATACTACAGCTTGTGCCTGAAATGTCTCTGGGAAAGATATGTCACCACCGGGGGATACTCATCTTAATCTTGGGTGAACCCACACTAAACACCATTCACTATGATAAAGGATTCTAGGGAAGTACGATTGGGAATCTAATGAATAGACTAAATCTTGACACCATGATGCTAATGCCATGAAAATCTAGTCTAATGTCTAATCCGTAGGTCCCAATCCATATGCAGTCATGACATTGAGACTCAGATTAACCCTAAGGTTTTGACCCATAAGTGATATGTAAGGATATCTCATTGGTGAGACTCCATGCCCACCCCTTGAGATCCAAATGTGGATGTCATTCCCAATGTCAATAATAGGTGTAAGACACTATGATAAACCACCTTGATAAGTAAATTGGTCTATTAAGCCTAATCTTAAAAAGAATTTCTGGTGATCCTCATAAAATGTCAAATCGAGGGGAGCATAGTCATCCTCAATAAGCCATAGGTCAAGGAGAGCGTAATCACCCTCTATATACCATAAGTCAAAAAGAGAATAATCATCCATAAAAAACCCTGGGTTGAAGAGAGTGTAATCATCCTCATTTAACCCATGAGTTGAGGATAACATAATCATCCTCATCACTTGGGGGAGAAAAATCATCCATGAGTATCACTATTTTGGATGCCATGCCCACATATCATGCTCATAGGATCAACAGCTAGAATCCAAGAAGAACCTCTAGAAATCCCAATAATCTAGTAGTCAAATACATAGGATCAAAATTTTGGTCCTTGGTAGTACCTCTAGGTATAAAAATAAACACAAGAAATAACATAGCTCAGAAGAAAAATCCTAGGAAAGCACGTCAATGCAACCCAAGAGAGAGGAAAACGCATCATGTTAAGCTCAACAACCACCAACTAGGAAGCACCTATGGTAATCATCTCTGCATCAATAATAAAAGGTGAAAGAATAACAAAAGAGTAAGGTTTAATGAACACTTACACCCATCACTACTACAAAACCCCATGGGATTACACATTTTTCATGCGTTCTAAGGTGGCACCCACTACTATCTCTACTGAAAAACCAAACACACCAACTTAGGGTCAGTCAAACATCAGGGAACCCACTAGGTCCCTTAGGTCAAAAAAGAGAGGAATCCTAATTTATATCCTCATTAGAAAAGGACAGGAGGAATCCTATAAGGGATCCTCTAATGGTGATAAAATAGAGGCATCCTACTCAGGATCCTTAGAGTAGTACATAGGAAGGGGCCTCTTACATGGGACCCTCAACAATAGAGTATGAAGGTTGAGGCATTCTACAATAAATCCTCTAAATGATTTATAGGTAAGAGGATCCCATAAGGGATTACCTAGGTCAACATTTAGAAAATAAATCCCACAAGGGACCCTTGGTAATAGGAAGAAGATAGATAAATCCTTCATGGGATCCAATAAATCGAAACATAAGTAGGGAAATTCTATAATGGATCATTGACATCCTGGGTCAGAAGGGAACATATCACAAGGGAGAAATCCTCAAAGTAATAATAAAAGCATTGGTCATAGAAGATGGATCATGGCCAATCCCAAATCAAGGTCTCTCTCCCAGGATAAAACTGAATTCATTTATTAGAGGAAGAACCTCTTTGTTTAGAAAAAAACCTAAAATGACACCTAGGAGTCCTTAAAAAACCATAAGGGTTTCACCATCATGATCTAGGTGAAAAAATACATAAAATGAACTAATCTTGGGTCCGATTTTTACTCTTGGGAATAAAGATACAAAAAACCCAAAAAGGGTATCAAGGGGAAGTACACGACGTGTTTACATAGTATATGGGATGTCACCCTAAATCCCCACATGGGCATGTACCTCCGCCACATCCCATGTACATGGCATGTAGGATAGGTACATGACATTGACCCTACATAGGGTACCTACCCATGTACTTCCCATGGCATGGACTTGTATAAAGCATGGTTGTGTATCTCCTTATGGTGTGCCACCCACACGAGGTTTGGCCGTGTTTTCTACATGGCTATTTCCCCTTACATGGGAAGTATGGATGGGTACTTGAATACATGACTGAGTCCCAGTACATGGAATGTATATCCCACACATGGCATGTAATTCTAGAAAATTCTAATCCCTAAACAGGAAGAACACATTACATGTTTTCCCTAAACCACACACTGTTTGATCGAGATTCCTCAATGGGAAATCCCTCTGATCACCCTAAACCATTTTTTTCTTCCACAAAACAAAAGTTTGACCCACAAGGGGTCCAAATAAAGCATGAAAGGGGATTAAAACGTGAAAGAAAAAAACATCCATGGGGATCTATCGGAAAAAATAAAAATTTCCTACCTTTTGGTCAGAATCCATCAAAGCTTCTCCCATTTCCATTGTCCAAAATTGCCGCACGATGATCCGGTGCATCCCGACCTCCACAGCGGTGACCTTCTTCCTCTCCATCACCATATCTCTCTCCCATATACCATTTTCTCTCAATAGATCATTAAAAACATTGAATTTAGAATAAAAATTAGGGTTACCAACATCAAATAGACAACATTTCACTCCCCACCATATGTATTACCTTATACCGCTCCTCAATCACAACCTCAACAAGTTCCTTTATCAAACATGAAATATATTTTAATAGAAAACAAACTCAGTGTAGAGTCGATGATATCTCAACATAATTAGGAAGATATCAAGATAGGTCATGATCTTCTCTGACATATAAGTAAACTAATATTTCTTAAAAAATGAATGTACAACTCTATCTGATCCATGACCACACCAAACAGTTTACACTTTCCCATAAACAAAACATGACACCACAAATCATGAAAATTTGTGTCCATATCAAGCCATAGTTCAACCATATCATGGTACCAAATTTACTTCTAATGTCACCTTTTCTATAGGGGGATATTTTTCATTTAACCACAATTCATGGGGAACCATGCCACGAAAAAATGAAAACATCAACCCTCATCTTGCACCCAGCAACTCACTGATTTATGATTCAAATGGTACCCAGTGAAACCAGCGTATACCTTTATCACCCAACTCATACTAAAATGGGTCATCCATTACACATACAAGGGGACTATGCTACATGGAATGATGATATCATTGTTCTAGAAGCTTCATTGGAACTTCTTTTCAAAATTGAGCACCTTACCCATGCCATGAATTATTCCACAACCATCCATTACGCGACATTGTTGCAATCATGAGCTTCTACCCATGCTCTGACTACCTTAACGATAATATAAAAAATGATCAACTGGGCTAGGTACCTGAACAATATTTCCCATTGAATCTAGTCTTGATACCAAATCACCCTAGGTTCGTGTCAAAATCTGAAGGTGTAATCATCTATAAATCACAAAAAACACAAGCACTAACCATGCATCAATATAGAAAAGAGTGTATAACCAAACTTACTACCTAAAAATGCATCCAAAAACATAATTCAACCACTTAAATAGGTTTCCCTTGATCAAAACAAAATTCTAAACTACTAGGGTCTGAGTCAAAACTAAGGGCCTCTAGGTATCCCACCTAGCCCTATCGACCAATTCTCACAATTGGGTAGATCTAACCAATTATCCCAAAATATCAAACCTATCCAAGAGAGGAAAAGAGAAAACTGGCCTATGGGGGTCAAAGATATCAACACGGTTTACAAGGGCCCTGATCATCACTGAGAATCTTCATAAGGAACTACTCTTGGAGGTCATGATACCAACATAGGAAATAATACTGAACTATCACTCACCAATCATCTGCATACTGTAATACCCCCTCGAGGTCCAATTTATGATAAATATATTGGTACCTATTTCCATCATACTTGGTGATATAACTAGATGACCAAAATTAGGTTGGATTAGTAGAATTCCATTCAAATCCAAACATAAAAACACCGTATAGATTTTTATTTACACATTAAATAACCAGACCTGAGAAACACCACCCTACAAGAAGTTCAACACATGGGAATCACATTCGCAATCAACCTACTAGGGTCATTGCACCTCCTGTTCATGAGTATTGAGTCATCAAATTCACCACCAAACACCTCAACATAAATCCACATAGCCCATCATCAGAAGGAAATATATATGAAAGATGGATCAGTTGTGTAAAATTCCACCAAAAACCTATATTGTAAGACACCATTTAATTTTTTATTGTCTTTTTAAACAATCAAATGATTTCATAAGTAATAACCACACACTAGAAGGACTATATGACATAAATCCTACAATCCAAATATGATGAATGAGATGCCTCTTTCCTTTGTCATCCAAGAGTGAAAATCCAACCCTAGCCTCTTTCCAATAGTCTAAGAGCCAAAAATCCATAATAAATCATAACATCCACATAACATGTGCATCACTCAAAGTGAAAATCATATAAAACTGTAACATCATAGATCAAAAAAACAATCCCATATCCCTAAAAACTAGGAATTCTTAGTGGAATAGGTGTTCTCAACACACTAGTCCAATATCCATCACAGGTTACAACACATTATAAAAACTCATATCTACCATATATTAAATACTAAATGAATTTTAAATGAAATCCTCTGATTCAACTTTGTAACATCCCAACCCATATGCCACTAAATCGGTTCTCTGAGCTAGTTCATTACGAGGCCTCAAGCACACCTCTCTATACGCCAAAGGTTGATGACTAGTAGTGAGGGCCTATGTTATGTATGTGGAGATATTATGCCCTCATATCTGAGTAAATAATAGTGTAAATAACTGAATATCATCCAACATGTAAATGAAATGTGTGAAAAGAAACAAATAAATTGAAATAGAATATGATATAACAATAAATGAAATTCTATAAAAGCCTAAATGCTAATGTAATACACACAAAAACTAGTCACCCACTGGGTCAACCATACATACAGAAGTACAAAAGAAACCAAAATAAAAGAATAAGGATCAACTACTAACTTCAAGCTAGACCCCATACCCAATATCTAAACATTGTCGAATTGCATGAGCCCGATCACAAGAATCCACAAGAGCTTCCCTACCCTATCATATAGCTCTAGGCCACAGTCCTAACAACCATGAATCTGTGCTCAACCTAAAAAATAAAACACAAGGTTTACAAACACACTGAGGTTCACATATAGGGGTGTGAAATAATATTAACAGGACACCCCAATTATGAACCTATAATATTGTTCCATAAGTGTATGCTCATGAAATATGCTCAACCTAGCTGAGACATGACTATAAAGGTAAGTAAAATAAATAACATGAAACCACAATTGATCCCTGGGTCCATGATACTGGTTAACTTGTTAAGGGCCGTCACTGATATACATATTTATATGAATATATTTGTATATTACTATACATATACATATATACATAAATATGAATATACATGAGTAAGGTGAATGAAATAACACAAAACCAACAACAATAATTTATGGGGTTCATAACTCTGATCACCTAGAAATCCTGTGCAAGGGCATTGAGTTGGATGTCATATCACTCAAGTCATGTATCATTAAGTCGATCTCTAGGTCTATAATCCTAATTGACAAATACCTACTTCGGTCAGTGCCATAATTTTCTATGAGCAAGATATGTCACCACATGGGGATACTCTTCCTAACTCTTGGTTGACCCATACTTGCCTCCAATCACTATGATAATGGATTCCAGGGACGTACGTATGAATATCTTGTGAATTTCTTAGAGCTAGATGCCTTGCTAATCATGTAATGTAAACCCAATCCAATGTTTGATCCCTAGAACCCAGTTTGTCAGCGGTTACAACATTAAGACTCATATGAACCCAAAGGATTTTTCTATTAGGTGATATATAAAGAGAGCTCACTAATGGGATGCCATGCCCACCCCTTGAGATCCAGATGTGGACATCATTCCCAATATTAATCATAAGTGTGAGACGCCATGCTCAACCACCCTGATAAAGAAAAAGGTATCATAAGCCTGATCCCAAAGAGTATGTCTAGAGATCCTCATCATATGTAAAATCACGGAGAGTGTAGTCATCCTCCATTAGCCATAGGTCTAAGAGGGCGTAATCATCCTCTATAGAGCACAAGTCGAGGAGAGCATAATCATCCATCGACAACCTCGGGTTGAGGAGAGTGTAATCATCTCCATTTTACCCACAAGTCAATGAGATCATAATCATCCTCATCACCCAGGAGAGAGGAATCATCCACGAGTATCATTACTAGGGACTCCATGCCCATATATCATTATCATAGGCTCAATATATGGATTCTAGGAAACACCTCACTATTAAAAACCAATATTTTAACAGCGTTGTTTGTGCTAGCAATAAATGGTGATAAAGAGCACATCTTATCAGTGCTAAAAAGCATACTGATAAAAATTACCCTTTATTAGCACTTTTTTAGAACTGATAAAGGTCCCACAAAAAATTAAATAATTAAACAAATAAAAAATAAAAATGATTAAATTAAAAAAATTAACTATTTATTAATTAAATAATTATTGATAAAAAATAATAAATTTAATATATATATATATATATAAATTATAAATTTTAATAAATAGTATATATTAAATATATAGATGTCTAAAATGAATAAAATGAAATAATTAAACAAATAAAAACTTAAAATGAGTAAATTTAGAAAAATATTAAAAAATTTACTAATTAAATAATTATTGATAAAAATGAATAAATTTAATATACATATATAGAAATTATAAATAATAATAAATTGTATATATTAAATATAGATATATAAAATGAATAAATTGTAATTATTGAACAAAAAATTTAAAATGAATAAATTGTAATAGTTAAATAAAAAAATGAACAAATGAAACAATTATTAAAAAATTTACCAATGAAACAATTATTAATAAAAATGAATAAGTTTAATATATATATATATTTTAATTATAAATAGTAATAAATAATATATATTAAATATAAATATAGAAAATGAATAAAATGTTGTAATTAAAAACATATTAACGTCTTATTCATTTTTATTGGGTTTTATACAAAGTTATTCATTAATATATTTAATATATAAATATATTCATATATATTTCTATATATATTTATATATACCAATGAATATAATATTTTCTAAAATATTATTTATATAATACAAAATACTTATTCTTACATTAAATAAGTCTTATATGCAGTGAAAAATGGTTTATAATTAAAAATTATTATTAATTAGAAATACTAACTAATTGCATCGAGTAATGGAAGTAATTGAATATTTTTTGATTTTAAAATTTAACATATATCTAAAACATGTTAAATTAATTTCACATACATATACATAATTAATGCATTCCTATATACAACACATACACACAAATATTTATGTAATTAATTAAATCTTATATAGAAACACATACACCTAATATTTATGTAATTTATTCAAATTTTACTATTCATTTTAGAATTTCATTATAATATGATTCATTTAATATGTTATATTTTTAATTAGTAAATTTTAATTATTTATTTTTAATATTATTACATTTAGGTATTATATATTAATTTTTAATATTTTTTTTAAATTTAATAATTTTCTGTAATTTATTTATATTTATTTATTTACTATATTTTATTAATTTCAATTTTTTTTCATATTTACTTCAATATATTTATATATATATTTTTAATTATTTATAATTAATTAATAAAACTTATCAATTTATTTTATATTTTTAAAGTGTTGTTGTTTTTAATTATTCAATTTCTATCATTTTTAAGATGCATGCATTTGAGAGTATATATTCATTAATAATGTTAACATTTTATTTGCAAAAAAAATTTATATATAAATATATTTATAAATGTATATTTACTATATTAATAAATTTATATATTTAAAATTATAAATAAACCAAAAAAAATAAAAGTATTTATATAATTATAAATAAATTACTATATATATTTAAATATTTATAAAATGATAATAAATGTATTTATATAATGAATACATTTACTATATTTATATTTATATATATTTATTAATAATATATATATAATGATATAAATATATATAATGATATAAATATATTTATAATTATAAAATTATAATAAATATATTTAAATAAGAAATATATTTACTATATTTATATTAATATATATTTATTATATATATATATATAATTATATAATTATATATAATTTTATAAATATATTTATAATTATAAATAAATTATTATAAATACATTTACAAATATATTATTTATAAATATATTTATAAATATATATTAACTATATTTATAAAATTTTATATTTATATATTATATATAAAAAATATAATTTTTTAAATAATCTATTTATGTAATTTTAAATAAATAATTATATATTTAAATAATTATAAAATTATAATAAATAAATAAATATATACATATACAATTTCTTAAATATAATTATAAATATAAATCCTTTATCAATGCTAAAGTTTTAGCACTGATAAAGGCACCTTTTATCAATTCTTATTAATTTAGCTCTCATAAAATGTATGTTTATCAATACTTTTTTGGAAGCGTTGATAAAAGGGTTGTTGATCTATTTAAAAGAACCCTAACCACGACTGATTTAGTCATGATTCTCAAGCTCTCATGGAACTCCCATACTGCTGGCGCTCCTCCTATACATTCTCTCCGATGAATCAAATCTGGAATCCAAGGTATGTTATTTCATCCTCATCCTCACTCTTTAATTTTTGTTTGGGTTACATGATTTTCATTATTTTGGTGTTCTCAACCATGGTAGACCCTAATTTTCTTCTCTCACGACTCATATCATGATTGTTCTCTCTTATTCTTCCTCATTATTTCCATTATTATCACCACCTTCACTCATGTATCTTACCATTGTTTGCTCTAGTGATATCTCCATCAACACTTTCATCATTAACTATCCATTTTCTTCATCCTCTACAACTACTTCTCTTTGATATTTCTCCATGGGTTTTAATCATATTTCTGATTTTTCTACACATCCAAGGTCTGTTTTATTTGATAATTATTTGGGGATTTTGGGTTTCTTTTATGATTATTTGATGAATGAGTGTTATAATTTTTTTTCCTATAAATGGGTGTCTAAGGTATGTTTAGTAGGTGTTATCTTTGACAGAATGATTATTTATTGAGTTTTAGGGAAGATAAGGTACGTTTTATTTTCTTGAATGATTATTTAACCGATATTATATTTGAGGAATGCTTTTTGGATTAAAAAGTATCTTTTAAAAATTATAATTATTTTTCATGACATTTAAAGTATGGTTAATTTACTTATTATTCATTTTAAAGCATGTAAGGATTGTTTAATTTACCAAATGAGTGTTTTGATGATTAATGAATATTTTTTTCATTGTGAATGGGTGTTTTGAATGTATAATGGATTAAGAAGTTTGACTATGGAGTATTGATAAAATACATTTAAGTAATCATCCTAGGAATGTTTTGATTGTGTTGATTGTGTAATTTCAGTATAGGGGAAGTTATTTTATAATTATGTTTGAATAATAGAAGAATAATATAAGAGTTTTTTTCTAGTTATCCCCCATTTAATTCCCATTCTATACTTTAATATTAATATAAATTCCTCTAGGAATTTTTCAACTTAACAATCATCAAGTACTATAAATATTTCATCAAAAAACATAATCACTTCCCAAGTGTTACTTTCAACATCATCTATTGTCATAAAGTTCACTAATATTGATCATTATAAAAGTATATGATAAGGAGAAGAAGATTTCAATTTATTTTAAATAAAATTAGAAAAAATTAAATTATCACCCTATTTAATGTTCATAGTATATATCGCATTGTATTTACTATAGGAAGTGACATTTTCATTTTCAACATGATTTATGAAATCGTATGCTTCCTTTTGGAACCTTATCACTATCGATATTTTTTTCATCACTAATATATTATTCCTAATGTTATTTTATAATTTATATTTGTTTATATATTTTTAAAATAATAATTACCAAATTATATAATGCAAATAAATAAAATTTGAGTTTTATTTATGGTAAAAAATTTAAAATCAATGTTAAGATATATTTTTTTTGGAATTTTTATGAATGTATTATAATTGAATAAGTCTAAGGTAAAACTTTTTTTAAAAATATTTTGCCTTTAATTTTTTTTGTGAAATATTTTTCATTTCTTTGATTTTATTTTTATTTTTAAGGGTAAATTTGAATTTAATTTTTCAAAATCAAATTTGTACTTGAAATTTGTTATAGGAGACAATTAATCATATTTGGATAACAAAAATCTGAACAAGTGATGAATATGAAGAAAGGGTTGATGATTTTTTATAATTTTCAAAAAAAAATGTTCCAAAAAAAGAACTGTTTTTCTTTCTCTCATTGAAATGTTTAAATATAGAAGATTTGAAAAGTAAAAAAAATTAAGACAATTTAATTTTTTATTGTTTTAATACATGTTACGATCCTTGGATTTATCATTTTTAGGTTGATAAGTTTGATCAAATTGAAGAAATTATTTTTGATATTAAAGTAGTGGAAATTGAGAAGACACCATTGATCACACACTTATACGATGATACTAAAAATCCATTGTATCTAGGTTGTATAAAATTTATGGTTTCATTAATAAATTTATAAATAAAAAACTAGTTAATTTATTGGATATGGTATTAGGTTATTTATTAAATCATATCCCATGGAAAAAAATTATTCGGTAGTGATGTGTTAAGAGGGACAAGTGTAATCATGGATAATGGAAGGTACCCATAAGGATAGAACAATGTTTGATTTTCCATGTGAATGTTTGTATAAGTGTAATGATGTTATAATATGGATTATATGATCACCTTAGTAATGATTAGATATGTAATATAAAATCAAGTATAATACCTTAAAACCTAATTGGATAACCTATAAAGGGTATGATAGATTAGTTGATCATATAACTTAATTTTTATTGACACTTGAGGTGTGTGAGTGATGAACTATGAACTATGGACTATGAAATTATAAAACAAGTGATTGTTGAGAAAGATAATTGATTCCAAGGATAGATGATCTTTGATTACTCTATATTTCGATATGATGTGTATTATGTGAGGTCTAGGTATGGTATATTATAATGTGAGTTACTATAGTCATATTAGTGATTCAGTGAGGTCTAGGGTGAGGGTGATGTGACATTTGGGTTATAATTTTTTCTTCTTTATGGTTTTTAATAATTTTTTTAACTAATGTATTGTGGAACCCTTTGTGTTGTCTATAACTTTCACCTTTGGATTAATTCATAGGATAACACCTACTATATTGGAGTAATTATTTTCTTAAATTCAACAACCTTTTTCCTTAAAAATGGATTCATGTTAATCATTTAAAAAAAGTGAATGAATATAGAGTTAAATTTTTCATTAGTTTTTCAAAAGAGCATGTATACAACATTTCTCAAATAATTTTTCTGTGTTTAAATTTTTTTATTAAAGAAAAATTAAAATTTTGACTACTCATATAGAAAGTGTCTTCATCACATGATGATATTACCAATCTTGAGGAATAATAGACATTGGATGATGAAACAATAAAATTATTAGGTGATCAAGATAATGTTGATGAAAAAACAATAATGATGTTGAATCACACTATTGAATAAAATCATCAAGGAAATAAGTAAGGGTATGGAATTTGAGGTTGGTTGGAATCAACGCAGACAACATATTTACCCCAATAAGTCAATGTTCCTTAGTTATGTTGGGTCCACAAAGAGGATGAATGTGCCGATTGATATTAATTCATGGTGCCACATCCATCCTGTAATGAAGGAAACCCTTTGGAAAGATATAACGGTAATGTGATGATATAATTTGTCTATTTTAACAAAAAATTATACATTGGAACATGGATTTATTTTTAATTATTCCTTCTAGGGTATGTTTATTTTATAATATTTCCATAATAATTTTTTTAATGGACACTATGAAATCCCATAGAGTCTTCCAAACTCTTCTTACCAAGTTACAACTTAGGTATGATGAGGGGAATGTAAATCCCCACACACCTATTAGTTATGCACACATTAGAAAGGAGAAAATATGGAATTATTTCATCAGTCATCACGATGAGAAATAATTTTTGGTGTATTGAATTTCATAATATATTATTTTACAATACTTATTTTATCCAATTTTATTCAAAATTGTAAATTTATGAAACAATAAAGGGATGATAAAAATAATTAACATACATAAAAACCAATGTATCCCTATTGCAAAGTAAAAATGGGGTACGATTCACTAGAGAATAAATTGGTGTGTATTTTAAATAAATAATAAGAATTTATGTGATGTGAAACAATATATGTTCTTTTTTTATATGTATATTGATGAATCAAAATCAAAATCCACTTCCATACCATGTCATGTGCTATGGAAGGAGGCTCGCATAAATAATGTAGCTAAACTAGTCGATGAAAACAAAAAAAACAATTATGGGAAAAATGTATAAGTTTGAATTAATAGTAATTCATTATGATTTATAATAGTATTACATAATAAATTATATTTATGTTCATATTTTTTTATATAGTTTAGACACAAGAATATGAAACAACCACACCGTAAGAAAAACTACTTTCATTAGATTTCAAGCAGCCAAAACAATATGGTCGTGTTAAAGGATTAGGTTTTGTAGTGTCTCCTCGAACATTTTTTTAGAAGATAAAACCACATGAAGATACATATATGATTGTGAAAGGATTTCTGAAAGAAATATATTATTTTCCAGATATTATTATCTGGTCTAGTTTGAAAATTCAAAGTATGAGAAAGGATTAAAGTGAACCAGTGGTGGAACATAGATCCACACATGAACTAATTGACCCCACTGGCTTTGGGGATAATCATTCCCCTTAACCACATACCTTACCTAAGGTAATAAATTTTTTCACTACACTTTTGCTTAAATGTGAATCAAACAACTTTTGATAACTTTATATTACTAAAATTATATCGGGTATAAATGTATGTGATTTGTATTTGTCAACATCCACACATTGTTTTTTTGCAAGGGTTACAAGGTATAATATCCTGAGAAAAAAGATATATAAGAAATACCTCCCAAAAGATCACATGAGAGTGAGGATTGTGGTATCTCATGAGCTGACTATAGGGTTTCCTATTCCACATGATAATCTGAATATTACAATGTTCATTAATCCTATTGAAACTTTCATATAATGGACTTATAATATTATAAAGATAAATGAGCTATTTATTTATCAATTTGTTTTATATAAAAAACCAATAAAAGTCGATGAAAAAAGGTCTGATGTGAGGTATGATATTACAGTTGGATAAAGTGATGGGGAAAGAGAATTTTGGATCAAGAAAATATAGTGAATCAACCAAGAAATCAAAACGAAATTCTAGGAGTACCTTCTCCTTGTCAGTTCCATAGATACATTTATTATCACTACAAATTTAGGTAGATACCTCATTTAAATATTAAAATATGTCTTATATTCCATATGATAAAGAAATATATGGAACTTTCATGATATACATAATTGTTCTTGAGAGTATAAATGAGATTCTCAAGAATGAATGGTTGAGATCTTCAGTTATGAATACTTACATAACGTTAATCACTCTTAAAGTCTCATACCAATAATATATATGACATAGTTATATACTCTCCAAGGTATGATAATTATCTTCATAAATTACTTGAATAACTATAAATACATATTAAAACCATTATACTTACAAAATAAAATTAAACCATTATTCCTCAAATAAAATCCCATATTAGCAAAAAATATTTCCATCTACCTTAATTATTTAATATTCACGAAATAATGAACTTATTATAAAATAAAATAAATCAATTAATCACAAAATTACTTTTAATCCCATGGTTATCTATTTGACAAAAAATACATTCTCAAAATCATCATAATATTTAACTGAAAAATATTTTATTAAAAAAAATCCATACTTTACAGAGAAACATGTAGGCCAGTGGTAGGCACTTCACCCCTAGTTCCCTTCAGGTGTGGGTTCCATCCCCATATTCTTATAGGATTCCAAGGGTTATCAGTTTTCATACATGATGTCCATTTACAAAAAACTATATTAGTATAATTAGTATAACATTACCTAAAATATGATGAACATCCTAATAATGTAATAGAATTAATTTGAAATATTCCTCCACATTAAACATAAGGGTTACATATACTTCAACCTAATAAAATATCTCACAAAATATTACTCAGCGTAAAATACCATCACTTAAAACCTCAATAGAGGGTGTATACACTTGAAATTATGATCAAACATAAAATATTAAACCCACGAGGGTATCTATATCTCTTAGGTTAACCTCATATGAAAACATCCTAACTTACAAAGTTATCTAAACCTTTCCTCTGATACCAACTATAAGAACTCCACCATAAACATTTCATAATCTTGAGTTTTAAGTCAATAATTCATTATCTTACATTGAGTATCTTTAATTTTTAGTGTTTTAGAGAATTAGGCCACCACCCTTATATAAATAAATATTAGAACACAAGGGGGATACTTCATTTTTGTATATTTTTTTTCCAAAAAACTAAACTTTTAGGTTATAAATTGTTTTATTTTCCAGAAAAATCTTTAAAATATTCATCATTACCCCATCCTTATACCTTCACATACATAAAAACAGAAGATTTTTTAAATAATTGGGATGAGAACAAACAGAATAACAATGGTAATAAAAGAAATAAATAAACCCATTATTTCATGAATACTTATAATTTTTTTTTCTTTTTCAGAAAATAAAATTTGAGATCAAATTAAACATTTTTTTAACAAGGAAATCAAATTTTCTGCCCAAGTATTTTCATAAAAAAATTCATAAAAAATCATAAAGGTAAAATAAGACTCATAATGTTTTTTTTCAATCATGAAAAACTCATATATATTTTTTCAAAAAGTTATACATTTCACACTTAAGAAGAAGAAAATAGTTTCTTTTAAACATAATATCATTAGATTACATTATGAAATCATAATATTTCCATAAAAACCCATTGAATGTATAGATAAATCATTTATGTAACTTGTAATATAATATTGATATCAATATTATAAATGAAATAACCTACATGGTCAATTTCCATCATGAAAATTATCCAATGCATTGGATGGATATAACAGAGCCACCCATCCTTGGTTTATAATGTGACAACCATCCTTGGTTTATAATGAAACCACCCATCACAATAAACAATTCCCAAGAACCATAACATAATCATACCATATGAAGGATTGAATTTCCATCATCAAACCCATAATTTTTTTCACCCATATGAAAACATTTCTGGATATTGAAATATAAATTGTGCTTAAAACCCTTTTTGAAAATACCCATATCAAAGTGAAGGAGGGTTTTTATTTGATGGAAAAACCTAAAAGATTATAACGGAATAAAAACATAAAATAATTGTTACCATAGTGGGAAAACATCTCTTACACCTAATACGTTAAAATAGAACACTATTTTTTCATTTTAAAATAAAGTCAAAACATTCCGTACAAAATTTGTAAAAAGATTACTTTTGAAGACCATTGAATGAAATTAAAAAGAGATATAAAAATTCATTTATAATTAATTTATTTCCATATAAATACATCTATAAAATAATTTTAATAATGTGGACTTTGAAGAGAAATGTTTAAAAAAATAAAATTTTAAAATATCTAATATGAGGTTTTCAAAGTAAAATGTACCTTACCTTGATCCTGAATCATCACATATATTATTTATATTTCGTAATAATAAAATTATGTTAATTTTTTTCTTAAATTAGAATATTTTTCTGTTTTATTAATTATTTTATTTTATTTATCACCATGTTATATTTAATTACTTAATCAACTATGTTTGTGTATGATGTTTTAACGATATTATGCTAATATGTCCAAAATGACTTCGGTAAGTTAAATATGGTCAAAGAGGTAATTATTCCATTATATCCAGAATAATATCCTTAAATAATTAATTTTTTTCACATAAATCATAATTTTAAAATCAAATATTAATGAGGGTTATGAAAGTTCAACTATGTTACAATCATAGAGGTGGTAAGTCGTTCATACACATTAGTAACATTTACATTTTGTAATGATCCTGATGGAATATAGGTAGGAATTAATTTTTCCTTAAAATATTATAATTATTTCATAAATACCATATTTATTATTTAAATATACTTATATATACTATCCATGTGATGGGTGATAACAAATATATTACATTGCTTAGAAGAGGTGGTAATCCACATGTACACATGAATAGTGTTATCATTTTTGAATGCACGAAAAGGTACGAAAATAGATGATATATTATCTCTCTTTAATGATAATTATTCCAAAAATATTATATATATATATATTAAATCCATAATTATAAACATCTATGAGTGGTAGTGATGGAGAATTGATTATATCGGTTTGTATGGTGGTAGTCCATCGTACACACGAACGACAATTTCATTCTCCATTTGATAATAGAGGAGATAGATATAGGTTATGACATAAACATAAAAAATATAATTATATGTAAGATACTGGTGTCATTATTTAATCATGCTTGAATAAAATTTTAAGGAGTAAGAATAAGAAATAAAATGAAAATGATTGTTTAAGAACTAGTCCTATTATTTGGAAAACCTCCTTTTCTTCACATATTACGACCTATAAGGTTTGTATTATAACCAAAATAAGACATATTGAATGTTTAGGGGGGTTTTTAGGAAGGTATTTAGGTAGGTATTTTCCAAACCAAATGTTTCTTGATTATTTTAGAGATGAGGGGAGGGGATTATCTTTTATAATGAGTGGAGGGTCATTCTTGTAATTTCTTGAAGCATTAAATTAATATAAACTAATTTTAATCTTATAATGGATTTTAATTTATATAGTTTGAAGATAAAATTATTTTGAGTAAAAAAAATTCAACCAATAAAATTATACATGTTTAGGTGATCTTTTCATTATTATATTTTTTGTTTTAACCCTCTATTAACCTTTTTGATGATTATCTTAATAACAAAGTTATTTACTCTTTTGGGGTCATGATAGTTATTATAAAATTAAAACTAGTATATTAATGGAACATAGTTGATGTTTTAACCATATATCTATAACTTAAGTGGATACAATTTTTTATTAATTTTATATCACTTTGAAATATATATTTTATTATAAAATATCATTTATGTCATTTTTAGAAATACATGAAATATTATAAAATAATTTGTGTTGAAATCATGTAAAAGAGTTCCAAAATGAAATGAATTTAAAGATAAGGAATATATGGAATTAATATAATCATAAATTTTTATGGGTTTTATATCATTCTAAACCTTATCTTTCTGATTAATCTATTGGTGAACCAATTTTAAACTTAATCATGGTAATGATATTTTCAAAATTAAAAGGTTATAATTTTACTTATAAGGTTAAAATTTGATAAAAAATGGTAAAATGATTATATTTTAGTTCATTTATCATCTTAATTTTCTTCTTGAAATGTTTTTATCACTTTTATATAATTTAATAAATTATTATTTAATATAAATATCATTAATTTCAATTTTAATAATATTTATCCAATTTGAACATGAAAACAACACAACAAAAAGGAATTAATATAAAATCATTTTATATATCCCTAAAATTTTATATTTATCGATTTTTATCTAATAAAGAAACTCATTCATATTATATTAATTTTAATATTTTTAGTATCATTTATTTTATTTTTCTATTAATTGAATAAATAATATGTCGGGATTGTGTATGAATTTAAGGTAATTATTTCATCACTAATAATTATGAATAAATTAAATTAATAAAAAATAAACTATCTTTTAAATATTAATTTAAAACTAAATATAAGTTATTTTTATCCCTGTCATAATATATTATAGATTTTTAAAGAAGGAAACTGACATTTTATACATTATCTTGTACTTAAACATTATAAAGGTAAAAATCAAATAAATATGGAACTATAATTCCATATTTTAAAAACATGGATGTAAATAGATGAAATCAACTCATCCAATAGGATAAAGGATAATTTTAGTGTAATTTTTTCCCTATCATATTTTTTAGCCTTAAATACACAATTTACCCTTCACGCGGTAACATTTATTTACAATGGTTACTATTTATAGTGATAAAAAATAAATTTGAAATATTTCAAAAATTTAAACATCCTAATTATAAATGAGGAATACATTTTTAAATATTCAATTTCAAATGTTTCATAAATTAATTTATGGTTAAAATATAAAACATAATGACTTTTTTTTTAGAAAAAATCATTTTATGTATAAAAATGTTTTTGTACAAAATTAAACCATAAAATTGATTCCAATGATCATAATTAGATTTTTAATAATATAACAAAAATAACTTTAATTTGAAGCCATTTTATAAAATGGAACTTTGTAAATTCTTTAAAAAATACAGTTTCAATAATAATATGTATTTTTCATTATGCACTGAAAAATATATCCTTTTAGAAAAATCCCAAAAAATTTCTATAAGATAATTTTGAAATGAGGATTTAAAAAGATATAAATTTTTTGTCAATTTAAAATTTTAATAGGTACATAAATTAATTATAAGTTTCTTTCACTAAAATAATAAAAACAATTTTCTAAGAATGAAAACACATTACTAAAATTTCATTGCTTATTTCCAAAGCATTAATAAATTAATTTGTATTGATTAAAATATTTATATATATTTCATAATGTGGTTAATACTATTTCTATTTTCCAATTCAACAACTAGGATATAACTGCCTTATGAAAATAATAAAATTTCCTGTTTCATTTAGACTTGGTGTTGTATATCATATATGACATCGAACATACTCTTCTTATTTTATAATTATAAGGTATTAAATTCTCTCGCATTTAAAAAATTTAATCCTCAAAATTTAAACTTGTGACTAATAATAAAAGGATGGTCATTGGAAAATAATTTTGTTGAAATCCCACATTTTAAAAAGTTTTTTTAAAACATTCTATTGAAATTTTGAAAGTGAAATATGAAGGTCAGCAAGAATAACATATAACTCGATTTCTAAAAGAAAGAATATTACTAGGAAGTGAAAAATATGGACATGGAAGAAAAATATAATTTCCAAATAATTACAGAGAGTGACAGAGATCATTGATCATAAGAAATTGAATTATCATAATAATGTTAACCACCAATAAACCATAGATCAATGAGGTGTGAAAAATACCATCGATTCGTCAGAAATGATTTTAATAAGATATTTTTTCCAAGATAATTTACCTAGAGTCAAGGAATTATTTTTCCATATTGAATAAGAGCAAATGAAAATATAATTACTTGATAAGTATAATTTCATCATTTAATAAATTCCCACTAAAATATATACTTTTCTCTAAACTATGAGTATTCAAGATGAGTTTTTTATGTATGAAAAACTAAAATCAAGCTTTAACGAATCACATAATCAAAAAAGGATAATTTTGGAACCTCTATTGATGTTTTTGACACAATTATATTAATGATCCCAAAATCATGGTTTTTATAACACCAAATTTGTTTTATGTTTTCTCTTAGTATTTTATCATGTGAGAAAAATTAGTGAAATTTCCTAAGTATGAGTCACCATCAGACAATTATCCACCATTAAGGTTGAATCACAAACAGAAAATATCTCATTGTCCCTAAAAACAATGGATTAGTGTTTTAAACACTCACTATCACCTTGATTCACCACCAAAATGTATTTTTGATAATTTATGGAATGTTACACCAACAGAGGATGAATCAACATCAAATTGAAGTCACCACCATTAATGGATTTTGGAAATCTACTAAATTGATCAATTATAGATTTGATTAACTCCAATTAACCTACTGATGAGGTAAGTCATCGATAGCCTCTGAGTCACCTCTAGACTCCTAGTCACCACCAAATAAAGACACTACCAGAGTGTGTCCCACTTCCAGACTTAAACACCACATGAAATTGTCCCTATTCCAATAAGTCTCCATGAGATTGTGTCAGCATTCAAAAGACTCACATATACTATTTTATATTAGTTTTGAATTTAGTAATTAAATTTTTTATTTTATTAAACATAATGATGAAACATAATTTAATGATTTTTCATTAACTATTATAGTATGGCATTAAAATTCATGCTAGTCTTGCAATACAAAGAGTAGAGGATCTGACTAATTCTCTTTTCTTACTAATGTTAAAAGATGAAGATGACTCCCTTGTGTGGTAGACCAAGAAAAAAAAAATATATACCAGTACATGTGAATAGATCTATGTTTTTGTGAATTATGACTTACACAAATAACTCTTACATGTGACCAAATCCAAGAAAAGTAAACCACATTGAAAATCTAGAAATATTCTTACAGACTCAGAAGAAGGATTTTACGGCAATCTATTGTACAAAAGATTTCAAAAAGATTACTCAAGATTCAATTAAAAATTCATTCAAAGAGTCACGAGATTCATTGCTTATCAGACAGAGCATCACTATTATTTTTTACACATTTAATTGCTCTATTTTTTTTATTTTCCCTATATTACGTGCTTTGTTTTTATGATCTTTATTTTACACACACACTATCTCATATTTTAAACTAGAAGATTCTAGATATCTTCTCAAACAATTTTTTCTAATATTTCCCACATGTTGTGGTAAGGGTTCATTTGTGGGTTATTTTTTCTGTACTCCCACAATTACTATAAAAGAGGTCCCTATGTGTCCTAGATAGTTTCTGTACTATTTTATACTCGATCTAGGTAATGTATTGCTGTTTATTTTTATATAAACTACATGAGAGTAGTTTATTTCTAGGTGTAGAGGACTATGTATCAACTTGAGACTAAACCTCTTGCATTCATTTTCCACAATGTGTTTTTGTTTTGTTTTTTTTATCTTTAATATTTAAAATTGAATTTTTTAAAACTAAAAACAACAACCACGACTTTGATATTTATCCTTAAATAGTGTTTACATAAATTTTTTGTTGTGTAAATATATTTCAAGGGTTAAGGTAATATTATATATTGTTTTATCTGAGACCTAATCAATATTGGAGAATAATTTTAAATGGTGAAGTCTAATATTGATCCGTTATTTTGGTTAATTCTCCTATATTAAATTAATTGTCAGATTTTAGATAAATTTGTTTTTAACATAAATTTTTATTTGGTACTCAATTCACCCCATCTTGAGATACTCACTCTGACCAACATTTTGTATAAAAGGAAATAAGATTTGGCATAAATGTCTTTGAAAACATTTTCAACTGTGATTTTAGTTATCCTTTAAAGATATTAGATTTCAATTAGTTCTAAATTTAATTATTTATATAGATAATAGAGAATAAGGTTATGCTACTAATATACCTACTTTTTCATTATAAATATGTATGCTCAGTGGAAGATAAAAATGTAAATTCATATTGAATGTATGGGTTTTGATATTTGGTCCTCTATTAAGGATAAGTGTGAGTTACCTAAGGATTTTATGAGTATTTTGGATGATAATACATATGGCATCCCACATTTTTATTACTTAACTTTACATAAATTTTTAAAAATAGAGGATCTTTTAAAATTTAATTTCGTGGAAAAAAGGTACATAATAATTGAAAAATTACTACATATTATAACCTGGGACTTACATTAAAGGAAAGGAGAGAATAATGCCCAGTAAGGGAAGACACGGGAGACAATGTACAAGTGAGCATGATAATTATTAATAAGAAATTGAAGAATATAAAAAAAGAATGAGAAAATGAAAAAAACAAACATATCATAGTGAAAAGAACATGAATAAAAACATGGAAATGTGGATAAAACATTTAATTGAGTTATTTATAAGCATATCACCAATTTTTATCATTGTGGTTTCATAAAAATTACCACATTTATTCCTCATCATATCATAAAACATGTCATCCCTAGATATTAAATTCTTTACCCTGTTCCTTAGAGTGTATCAGGGCACACCCTTCATTTGTATTAATTAATGTGATCCACATAGATCATAAGAAACAAATTCACAAATAACCCATGGTGAATAAAAGAAATGGGTTTAATAACAAAATCATGATGTTTTTTAAAAAGTGCTTAAAGAAATGATATTTATGTCTTTATTAACCCACAAAAAGGAAAGAGGGTTTCATGTATATTAATTAAAGAGTAAAATAGATAATTTTAAAATAAAGGTGAATACTCTGGGAAAATAAATAGGTTTGGTTATTATCAAAATAAAATTAGAGAATTTCTTGAGAAAAAAAGATAAATTTTGAGAAGAAAATATGGAAGCATAACAGGTATGAATCATGGTTTAAAAAAAAATTAAAAAGATCGAGGAAAAGGGTTTATAATTCATAAAAGAATATTAATATAGTAAAGGTATAGAATAAAATAGATAGAAGAACATAGTAAGTAAATTTGAAATATATACCACATATAAAAGAAACTTGATTGGAAAGAAGAAGTTAATATTTCCCATACCTTGAACAGTGTTCCTAAAACTCGAGAGTATTAGTACCTTGGGGGATTGAGAACACCTTTGGAGGAATTCTTGGGAGATTTAACTATCATATATTTGTGAAGGATGAATTTTATGTGAAAGGAAATGGATAAATGGGTGAGCATTTATAGAAAAATAGGAGATTGTTTTATTAATTTCCTTGGACAACTAGGTAGTGATAAAGGAAAAACCATGGGCTTTCCCATGATATTTTACAATAGTAATGGACACCTGGAACATATTTTATTTAATATTACCCTAAATTAGTGGAACATAATTTTATATTACATATTTTTTCAAGGATAAGTAAGGTTTTCAAGAAATAAAAATTATTAATTTAATGTTTCCATTTTAAAATTTGGAAAGTAAATTATACATTTTAAAATTGATTAAAATATATTAAAATAATTTATATTAACGAAATAAAATAATTTGAGTCTTGGATGATGGTTAAATAATTATTACATCATTATGAAATAATTATGATGTCATTAAACTTACTGAAAATCTCAAATTGTATTTTTTCTATTCACTAAAAAACAAAATATTTTAGAAAATTCTCAAAAATTGACCCTAACCTAATTTTTATGTGATGATTTCAAAAAATATATTTATTTTATTGTAATAATTATATAAATATGATAATTATAAAATTTAAATATAAAAACCCATATTTATTAAAAAAATAGCAGATAGAAAATGTATAGTGAAATTGCATAGTGAATTTTATGACACTTAAAAAAAAATTATTTTATCATTTAGATTTAAATAATAGTGTTTTAACCATAGTAATTTTTTTAAAATAAGTATTATTCATAATATCTTAGTTTATTATAAGATTTATATCTTTTTTAAATTTTACAATTTCTATCCAAAAAATCAATTTATCAAATTCCATCTCAATTTTACTAAGAAAAACTATTCTTAAAATGGAACTGATGGAAAAAAATTTATTTATACAATGTCATTACACATTAAGTAAATAGGTCCTTTGAAATAAACCCTTATAAAAACTGCATATGGCCTAAGGGTAAGGTGTGCAATGGTGATAAATTCTTAGGGCGGCTTAGATAACATTTTTTGAGTGGTAATTTCCACTCACATGAACTTCTTCGGTAGGAAATTTTGTTGAAGATTAACATGTTGAAGCTCAGATTGGGATTGGTCAAGAGTGAAGCCTAGTGATGCTACCTCCCTCCTAAAATCTAAAAAAATGATATTTTTATGGAAAAATTCTACTGTTTGAGTCCACCATTTCTCCTATTTGTATTAATTAACCATTACCATTTCTATTTATATCACTAATTATAGCAGTAAAATTATTATGAAGAGTATTGTTTCCAATTTTCATATTGAACAATGGTCATATAATGGTCGAAACCCAATGGTCACATTTCAATTTACACACACATCATTACTAAATAGATATAATTTTGTTGAGTATAATACAACACACATTTTCAAGAAATAATTATCATTAAAAAAGTTTGATTCATTACACTCTTACCCCGTAAAGAAATTTCATCCCTGAAATTTCATCTCATTGCCTCAATTGAGAAAAGGTGTGGGTACTTATACCTCATTGTTTCCTCGAGTTACCACATAGATTATTCATATTTGTGGTTCCTTCACAACACTTAAACAAGGTGGGTAGTCTTGTTACATAGAACCTTACCTCTATGGTCCAAGATCTCCACATAATGCTCCTCATAAGAGAGTTTATGTTCTAGCAGTACCAACTCAAGAATTTGTACATGTGGATGATCACTTATGTATTTTATTAATAGAGATACATGGAATACATCATGAAATTGAGATATATTTTGAGTAATCCCATACCTATAAGCCATTTCTTTTATGGGATTAAGGATTTCATATGGGGACAATGTACCTGGGGCAGAGCCTCACTTTATTCCCAAACAGCATGACTCTCTTCCAAGTTGAAATTCAAAGGAATAATTTTTCGCCAACATCAAAATCTAAGCCCCTTTGATGGTTTTTAGCCTTTATCTTCTATCGAATCTGAGTAACCTTTATGTATTGTTGGATGGTATGAATAGTTTCTATCATCTATTGAACAAGAGAAGGCCCAAGATTCTTTTTAGCACCAGCTTCATCCCAACAAGTAGGAGTTCTACATCGATTACCATATAGAGATTCACATGGTTTCATTTGAATACTTTAATAAAAGCTGTTGTTGTATGAGAACTCTAATAATAGGATATGTTGATCCCACCCACCTTTATATTCCATTGAGCATGTTTTCATCATGTACTAGAGTGTCTGAATATTCTTTTTATATTGCCCATCGGTTTGGTAGTGATAGGTCATACTGAAATTCAATTCGAAACTTAGATCATGTTGAAGAATTATCTAAAATTTGTATGTGAACCTCGAATTACAATCATAAATGATATGAAGCGGCACTCCATGCAACCTCACCACTTTCTTTACATAAATCATGGAAAGTTCTTCAAGAGAGAAATATTCCCAAATAGAGATAAAATGAGAAGTCTTTGTGAGATGGTCCACTATAACCCATATTGCATTGTTTCCTATGGATGTTTTTGGGAGATCAGTGAAATATTCCATAGTGATATCATCTCATTTCCATGCAGGCATGGGTAGTTTTAGTAATACCCCTTTATAAAGTTATCACTCCAACTTCACTTCTTGACTCACTAGTCACCGTAAAGTGTAGTCAGAAATCTCCCTTTTCATGTTATCCCATTAATAATGATCAGAAATATCTGTATACATTTTCATTATTCTGAGATGTATTGAGTAAGTAGAGTTAAGAGCTTCATTCATCAGATCAATCCTTATTTATAGAATATATGGAACACATAACCTGGTCTAAAATCTTAGTACACCATCTTGATCAATATTCAACTCAGGAAATATCCCATTCTTTACATCCTCTAACTTTCTATGTAACAAAGTATATTATCTTGAATATTTCTTGATATTATATAGTAAGGATGGTTGAGAAATAATTTGGGATAGGGTTGATGATGTCCCTTCCCATACAATTCCCATGTCCATTTTACTAGGTATTTGATCAATGGTTCTCCATGAATCAGGATCATTACAAACACAATATGGTATTTCCTACTTAATGCATATGTAACATTGTTTTCTCTTCTGATATGATAATGAATTAAAAAATCTTTGACTTTAAGAAGTTACAACCATCTCCTCTATCTCATGTTAAATTATTTATTTTCATGAAAATATACTTCAAACTTTGATGTTCAGTGTATATATAACATTTCTCCCCATAAAGATAATTACTCTATATAATTAGAGAAAAAACAACTTCACCTAGCTTCAGGTCATGCATAGGATAGTTCTACTCATGAGGCTTCAACTGTAGAGAAACATAAACAATCACCTCGTCATTTTTTAATGAGGATGCACCCAAGCCCTTTCAGATATGCATCACTAAAAATAATGAATTATTCTCTGATAGAGGGAAGAGTTAACATGATTGTAGTAACCAATCAATTCTTTAGATTTTTTAAACATTCTTCACACTCCTTTTTCAAGATGAACTTGAACTATTTTTGAGTTAACATGGTTAGTGAATTAGAAAGTCATGAATGTTTTTTAATAAACCTCCTATAATATCTCACTAATCCAAGGAAAATATGAATCTCAGTTACTATTTTAGGATGAGGCCACTCCACCACCACCTTTGCCTTGGTAGGATCACCTAAGATTCCTTCATTGGTTTCAATGAGCCCCAAGAAAGCAATGTTTTTTAAGAAAAAATCACATTTTTTTATTTTTCAAAATAGACTCACCATCATTAGAGTTTTCAATATAACTCTTAGATGATCCTCATGCTCCTTGTGACATTTGGAATATATTAGAATATCTTTTATAAAAATTTTCATAATGTTATCAAGGTATTCCTTAAAGACTCTATTCATTACATCCTGAAAAATTGCAGTAGAATTAGTCAAGCCTGAGGTAAAAAAACTCATAATGCACATATCTTGATCAGAAGGGAGTATTTGGAGTATCATATTTATTAACCCTTAGTTGATGATAACCAGATCAAAGATCAATATGAGATAATAATTGAGCCCTATGAAGCTGGTCAAATAAATCATAAATTTTTGGAAGAGGGTACTTGTTCTTTATGGAGATCCCATTAAGTTCCCTATAATCAATGCATAGATGCATTGACCAATCCTTATTATTAATAGAGATAATAGGTTCTCCCCATGGAGACACACCTGGTTAGATAGACCAGTTCTCCAATAAATGTTGAAACATCTTCTTTAATTCTTAAAACTCCACATTTTCATTTCTATATGGGGTCTTTGAAGTCGTCATGGAACCAGACATGAGATCAATGGATATATCCACCTCTGTTTATGGGGGAGGTCCATGTAACTCCTCAGGAAATACGTCAACGTATTCCTAAATGATGGAGACATTCTTAATTTGAAAACTTTCATTTCGTTATTCATCTTCATCAATTATTTTTATAAGGAAGACTATGGGAGGTTCTTCTAGACAAATATCAAGTTGAGATATCTCTCATTTGAAAAAAAACTATATGTTTCCTATTCAAGACTGCTGACATATCCTTTCTTCTGCAGTTGATCTTAGCATTATACTTTGAGAGACAATCCATCCCTAGTATAATATCAAATTCCAGAATGGGAATGACTACTAGACTTGTGAGGAGATTTTGAATAGAAATGTAAATAATATAGTTACTATTTTCTACTGATTCTTGGATAATTTCTCTTGGAGTCTTGAATTATAGGTTTACTTCAATAATTTTAGGTATTGATTCTATATTATTTAAAAAAATGGAGGAAATAAAATAATTTATATAACTAGAATAAAAAAGGACTTCCTAACTGTGAAAGAAAAAATAGAGTATCTTCCACCACATCATTTAGAGTTTTAACTTCAACTATCATGATTAAAAAAGAATTAACTTTCTCCCTTGTCCTATGATAAGGTTGATGGTGATCCCCCTCTATTAACTTCCGATTTGTATAATTATTGGATTGTTCCCAAGTTGTCCATACAAAATGAATTGATATTAGGGAGGTAATTTCACCATATTCCTTTTGTTCTTAATGTTAAGAAGTTGAGGCTTCCCTTCACTAGGATAATTATGAGAAATAGATCCATTTATTCCACACATGTAAAATTTACCACTCTCGATCAAGAAATTATTAGAATTATTATTCCCACATTTGATGCACATGGGAAGTTTCAATTTATTTCCTCCTCTTCCTTGATCAAATCTTCTCACTAAGTTTGAATCCAAATATCTCTTATTTTCATTCGATACATGGAACCAATACATCTCTTTGAAATATAGTTCAACACTCATAGAACACCTCACAATCTCTTCATAGTTTCAATAACCTGTTTGGCTAGATTCTTCTGTAGATGGGGTCATAGTCCACCAAAGAATCTGTCAACATTACCATTAGTATCCATGAAAATTCTAGACGTGTAATGGGAAAGTCTTATGATGTTCATCACATAAATTTCTATAGATTAATTTTCATTCTACATTATATATAGGAATTCCTTATCCAATTTCATTTTAATTGAACAGGGTAAATATTTTTTGAAAAAGGTTCCCTTGAAATATTCCCACTCTATTTCATAAATATCCCCTCTTGGATTCTTGTTTTGAACCAGTTACCAACATAAAACAGATTCTCCCTCTAAGTGGTACACAACTAGGGTGTCTTTCTCTTATTCTGAACACCAGATTATTGAAAAAATAATTTCTATAGATTTTATACATTTTTCATCAATCAATGGGTTGGTCTATCTAGTTGCTCGACTTGATTAATGTTATTTCTCATAAATCGATTTACTTGATTCATTATTCTCATGATGTTTTCCATTCTATCTTTCATCAGATGGACTTTAGTGACTGGTTCATTATGCTCACCATTTACGCGGTTTATCCTATTTTCAGTTATTTTATAAATGATGAAAACCATAGTGAGAAAAATGTTTCATTTAATAATATTATAATTCTAAATCAATTTCATGACTTAAAACATCATGCTTAAATATGTCATTATTTAACAATAATTACATTTGATATAAATACTTTATAATTTTTCATAAAAATATTATTATTTACCAAACATATCCCCCATTAGTGTCAAAATAAATACACAATAAGGACCGTTTTCATATACCAAGTTATGTCGGGTCAGGCTCGATGCACATTTCAAGAGTTGTTACCCCTAGGTACATATGTGACATAAAAACATCTACTTGTTTATATCCAGATAGGGATTTCATTTCTCAAACACCACTTACATAAAACATCACCAGAATACTAGGATGTTTTTCTATATTTAGACTTTTCCATATGGTTCTTCATAATGTTTTCAAATACTAATTTCTATAAATAACTAAACCTCCCTTTGATACTAACTACGATAACCCACATTTTTATTACATAAATTTATCTTACATTTTACAACAAATAAGATATTTTAAAGTATAGTTTCTTGGATAAAAGGTACATAATTCTTAAAAAATTACATCATCTCATAACATGAGGACATACATCAATGGAAAGGGTGATCATACGACCTAGTAAGGGAAATCAAGAAAAACGTTTACAAGTTATCATGGAATTATTGATAAGAACTTGAAGAATATCATAAAGGAATGAGAAAAGGAAAAAAGAGGCATATAATTTTAAAAATAAAATTAATCATAACATGGGAATGTGGTTAAAATTTTTAATTGAGTCATTAATAATCATATCACCAAGTTTTATCACCAAGTTGTCCTAAACATTACTAAGGTTATTCAACAAGGTATCATAAAACATATCATCTATAGAGATTAAATTCTTTACCCAATGCATTGGAGCACTATCAAGGTGAAACCTTCATATGTATTAATTAATTTGATCTAAATATATCATAATAAAACATTTTATAAATAACCATTATAGAAGAAATGAAATAGGTTTAATATCAAAATCATACGATTTTTAAAAATGTTCTTAAAGATAAGACCTTTATGTCATTATTAACCCATGAAAAAGGAATGAAGGATTCATATATGTTAATAAAAAATTTAAATAGGTCATTTTAAAATATATGTTAATAAACCTATAAAACAAAGGGGTTTGTGTATTCATAAAATAAAATAAGAGAATGTCTTCTTAAAAAAAGAGAATTTTTATATTTAAAATCTGGTGGCATAACGGGTATGAAACATGGTTTCATAAAAATAAAAAACAGAGGGGAAAGGGGTATATAATTCATAAAACAAACTTAATAAATTAGAGGTATAGAATAAAATGCATATAATAACATAGTATGGAAATTTGAAAGATATATTATATAAAAAGAAATGTTGAGAGGAAAAGAGAAGTTGAGATTTTCTTTACCTTGAATGTTCCTAAAACATGAGGATAAGGACATTTGATGCTTTAAAAAACCTTGGGAGGAATCCTTGAGAAGTAAAAATATTATATCATCTTGGAGGATGAATTTTAAGTTAAGGTAAATGCATAAATAGGTTGGTATTTATATAAAAAGAGGAGTATTTTTCTGTTAATTTCCTTTGACACCTAGGTAGTGGTAAATGAAAAACCATGGGATTTCCAATGATATTTTACCATGGAATTGAAAAAATAGAACATATTTTATGTAGTGTTTCACAAAATTGTCGACCATAATTTTATATTGCTTATTTTTTCATGGAAAAGTAATGTTTCCACAAAATAATATTTTTATGGTAAAGTTTCTATTTTAAAATTTGGAAGGTGAATTACATATTTAGAAACTGATTAAAATATATTAAAATATATGATTTTAATAAAATAATATAATTTGAGTAGTGAATTATTTTTAAATAATTATTACATTATTATGACATAATTATGAGGTCATTAAACTTACTGAAAAACTCAAACAATATTTTCACTATTCACCTAAAAACCAAATATTTTAGAAAATTATCCTAATTTCACCCTAACCTAATTTTGACATGCTCATTTAACAAATTATATTTATTTTATTATAATTATTATTTAAATATGATAATTTCTACTTTTAAAGATAAAATATTTATTTATTTTAAAAAATAACGGATCGAAAATGGATAGTTAGTGAAATTTCTGACACTTAAAAAAATAAAATTATTTTATTATTTATATTTAAATATGTATGTTTTAACCACACTATTTAATTAATATAATTCCTATTAATAATATATTATTTTATTTAAATATTTATATCTTTTCTGAAAAGTAAAATTTCTCTCTGAAAAATCAATTTATCAAATTCCAACTCAATTTTATTAAGAAAAACTGTTCTAAAAATAGAACTAATGGAACATAAATTTTATTTATACAATTTCATAACAGTTTAAGTAACTAGGGACTAAAAACATAAACCATTATAACACCTGCGTATGACCTAAGCGTACGATGTTCGATGGTGATAGATTCTTGAGGTGACTTAGAAAAAGTCTCCTAAGTGGTAATTCTCACTAACTTGAGCTTCTCCCATAAGTGATTTCTTTCAAGATTAACATGTTGAAGATCATATTGGGATTGTTCAAGAGAAAATTATAGTGATGCTACTTCTCTCTTAGGCTCTTTCTAATAATCTTTATATGACAAGACTCTACTGGTTAATGCCATCGTTTCTCCTTTCTATATTAATTAACCCTTATCATTTAAACTAATTATAACATTAAAATTAATATTAATAGTATTTTTTCCAACAAGAATATTTACCAATGATCATATAAAGGTAAAACTCTAATGGTCACATTTTCATTTATAATCACGTCATTATTAAAGAGATATAATTTTGTTGAGTATAATATAACACACATTTGAAGGAAACAATTATCATTCAAAAAGTTCATGTAGATACACTACAAAATGGGTTTCTGTCCTTTTTATTTTTTAATAAAGGGTATTTACCCCAACTTTCATAGCCATTAAGAACAACCAATATCAACGAAATGAGATTGAATGCATATAATATTAAGTATAAAAATTTTATGATGAATCCTAATGAACTATTTTTTGATATGTTCCTCAGGTTCAATTTTTTAAACATTGTGAGCTCACTAGAAAACCCATTATCTAACAAGGATCAGATTATGAGACTAATTATATGTATTCCTGAATAATGGAGAGGAACATTCGTGTGAATCAGAGAGTCATGCGATATTAAAAAACTACCAGTTAAGGAATTAATTGGCAAGTTAATGATGTATGAAAAATAAATGAATTTCAATATATAAAATGATGATGTATCGAAAATAAAGTAAGTATATTTCAAGTATACTACATCCAAACCAAAGTAAAAAGAAAATATAAAAGCTAAAACTTCCTGTGACAATGAGTCACCACCTGGAAGTGATGAGGAAATAGGCCATCTAGACAAAATATTTTAAAATTTATATAGGACGAAGATATTTTTCCGAAAGCCTAGTTATAAAGGAAAGTATGATAATAAAGAAAATTGGAAGAAAGATTTTAAAATGGATGATAATAAGAATGAGATAACCTTCTATAAATGAATGCATAAATAACTTTTTAAGGAAAAAATATCCAAAATTGAATTAAAAAAGAAACATGATTACAAGGATATAAAATTCAAGAAATACACGAATGAAACTTGGAGTTCCTATGAGGATACCTCTAGTTACCATAACTCTACTAATAAAGAGAATTATAATTGATCCAACATGTAGTTAATGACTAATATCTCAAAGGTACCCAATGTATCATCTGTTGTTATTTATGAGTTTTATAAAATAGAAAAAATTGATGATGATATGAGTAAAGATAATTTTTTTGAATATTTTAATATGGTTTAAGATAATTTCAATAAAATTAATGACAAATATAATATTTTGAAAAAATAGCATGATTTATCGACTAATACTAAATCTGGTCTTATTGTAGAGAAAAGGAAACAATTCTCAATTACTAAAAGAAAATACTTAACTTAAATTGTTGAATAAAAAAATAAAGAAAGATATATAAAATTTTACCAATGCATGAGAAAAAATTACACTAATTCTATGTAAACATATTTATCTAAGTTATGTTATACGTTTAGGATACCAACCTGGATAGAGGAAAATAGTTAAGATCACATCTGTACCTAAATTTAATTCTAAATGTTCTACCATTATTTATTTTTATAATTGACCAAACAAGTTTTTTATTTCAAAAATATTACATTATATTTATAAGTGACCTATTAAAACAATATGGGTTCCTAAATTCCAGATTACTAACACATCTGTACCCAAGAAAATTTGGGTACCAAAATCATTCCTTTTGTAAATTTTGTTTTGTGGGAAATATAATAGAACTGATCATGTTAAAGTATATGGTACTTCTATAGTAGATTTTCAAGGCATATGATAGGATAATACTCAAGTTTCAAGAGCCTGATAAAGTTTTATAGTGGTCATGTCACCTTTGGTGATAATGCTAATGGGGAAATCATCGGCCTTGGCCAAATTGGTAACATAAATTATGTTTTATTTTCCAAATTACTATTTTTTATGGTTTGAAGTACAATTTTCTTATAATTTCACAATTATGTGATGATGGGTTTGATGTTAAATTTGAAAATAATTCATGTAATGTTTTTTATTCTAAAGATTCTTTAGTTTTTTATTCTTTAAGTAATGATAATGTTTAGGTTGTTCATATTAATTATTTAATTTCACAAAATTTTTTCTACTTGAGTACCTTTTATAAAGAATCATGGATTTGGAATATGATTATAGGCCATTAAAATATTCCATCACTTAATAATCTTATTAGAAAAGAGTTGTTCAGGGATCTACCAAAACATGAGTCCCCAAACAAAAACGTATGTAACCCTTGTCAAAAAAGGAGGTAACACATGATTTATTTTAAATAAAAGAAATATGTTTCAACTTCTTAAAATCTTGAGTTGATTAATATTTATTTATTTGGGCCATCTAGAGTTTCTATTATAAATGGGAAGCACTATGTTTATGTACTAGAAGATTAAATTTCTAAGTATACCAGCGTTTTCTTTATAGCTATAAAAATTGAAGCCTGTCATTGCTTTACCAAGTATGCTTGATCTGTAAATAATTTATGTGGTCTTAGAATTTTGACATTAAGAAGTGACCATGTCCATGAGTTTGAAAATAAAGACGTTGAATCCTTTTTCTCATAACATGTATATAGTCATAACTTCTAATCTCCATGGACCCATTAGTAGTATGGAGTTGTAGAAATAAGAAACAAAACATATAAAGAGACAACCTAGACTATTCTAAATGAATATGAATTACCAATCTTCTTTTGGGTGGAGAATGTGAACATAACCTTTTATATAATCAATAATGTTTGAATTATAACTATGTTGAAGAATACCCCTTATGAACTTTGGAATATTAGAAGAACTATGGTTATTTAATTTAGATTTTTTAGTTTTAATGTCTTTATTCATAACACTAATGATAATATAGACAAATTTTCCTCAAAAAGTGACAAAGGAATTTTCTTGTGTTATTCAACCTCTAGAAAATATTATATAGTACTTAATAAAAGGATTGATATAATGGAAGAGTCCATGAATGTCATCTTTGATGAGATATATTCTTATTAGCCCAAAATATCTTTAAAAAACCAAGAGTATTATTTATCTTCTCTGAACTTAAATTCCAAACCATCTAATTTGATTTTGAAACAGTCATAAAAATCATCCAATACTAAATAAATTCTAGAACATGAACCCAAACCTGTAGAGAAAACTGAGTTGACTATCCCCTCTTTTTTCTAGAGTTGATAGGACACTTATGTACCATACTTTAGATATTATAGTTAGAGACCCATATAGAGGTACAAAAACTAGAGATTCTATAAGAAACTAGGCTTAACATCTAGCATTTTTTTCATATCTTGAACCAAAGAACATAAATGAATAAATAAATGATGAATTATTGGTAATGATTATGAAAGAAGAAATCAATCTATTTTAAAGAATCAACAAATGGGATATTATAGATAGACCCCAGGACACCTTGAAAATAGGAACTAAATGGGAGTTTAGAAACTAGGTAGACGAATCAGGAACAATATCAAGGAACAAGGCTAGACTAGTTATACAAGGGTAGAGTTAATAAAAAATAATAGACTATGAAGATACATTTTCACCAGTATAAATACTTGAATATATTACAATACTTCTTTCCTACAGAGCTCAACTAGATTTTAAACTTTATAAAATGGATTTCAAAAGATAATTCATAAATGGGTATATAGTTGTGGACGTTTTTGTGAAACAACCCCTGGTTTTCAAAAACCCTACTTTCCAAATAATTTGTTTTAAATTATAAAAAGATTTATATGGTTTGAAACAAGCCCTTATATCTTGGTTTGATAGGATAAACTCTTTTCTTATGTCAAAAGGTTTTTACAAAGGTATAGATGATCCAACCATTTTTATAAAATTAATTTCAAATTTTTTTTTATTTGTACAAATTTATGTAGATGAATTTATTTTTTGATATTTAAGAAATTATTTTTGTTTTGATTTTTCAAAAATAACGAAAAATGAAGTTAAAATTATTTTTATGGTTTAAATAATGTTCTTTTTTGGTATTCATATTTTTCAAAATAAAGAAGGTATTATTTTGATCAAAAGCATGTATTCTAAGGATATTTTAATACATTTTTATTTGGATAACACTAAAATTAGTGATACTCCTATTAGTAATACCTATAATTTGAATCTCAATGAAGCTAAGAAACAAGTGGATCTGACTAGTTATAGAGGTATGATTGAAAGTATTTTATGCTTAACTACTAGATATCCTGATATTATGTTTAGTGTTTTTATGTGTTCTCATTTTCATGCCAATCCAAAAGAGTCACACATAAATTATATAAAAATAATTTTCAAATAACTAGAATATAATAAAAAATTAGGATTGTTTTACCAAATAAGGCCAACATTTCACTTTGTTATTCAGATTTTGATTTTGTTGAATTTCAGTTTGATAGAAAAAGAACCCCTAGAACATGTAACCTTTTGGGAAAGTCCCAAGTTTATTCATGTATTAAGAAACAAAATTATTCTTCCCTATCTACTATCAAAGCTCAATACATAGTTACAGGTATCTACTATCCACAATTGTTTTATGAAACACACATTATTGGACTATAAATATCAATTATGACATGTCCCTATAAATTGTGACAATAAAAGTGAAATAAATATTTCTTAGAATCATGTATCACATTCTAGAACAACACATATTGATCTAAGATGTTACTTTTTAAGAGATAATTTTCTAAAAGGTAACATCACTACTGAATATATTGGTACAAAACATCATATTTCAAATATTTTTACTAAGAATTTGAATTCCGAGAGAATGAATTACATAAAATCTAAATTAGTTATGATAAATTTTGGTTAAGAATAATTTTATGTGACTAACCATTTGTTAATGTATCACCATTGTTAATGTCTCACCATTTTGAATGTATCACCAATGTGAATGTATCAGCATTGTGAATTCCTTGATGTTGTGAATGTATCGCCATTTATACTTCTCACCATTGATTCTTATCACTATAAATACTTCTCACCATTGATACTTCTCACCATTAATACTTCTAACCATCGACACTTCTCAGCATTGTGAATGTCTCACTATCGAACATCGTGTATTTTTTATTTTATTCACTTCACTTTTTAAGTCACTGTAACTAATTTTATTTATTATTTATTTTAATTTTTACCAGATTCATATTTAATTATGGTTTTCAATTTTCAATTTTTATCATTTTTTTCAATTTCTAAATCATGAAATCCATAAATGATAAAAATTCGAACCTATCTAATTTCACTTCTCACTTATGTCACACCAAATCCATTGTGACCCTTTACCTCCAGATTGTATACCTTCATTCACCATCACCCAATCCAACCAAGAAGATCTCTATGGAAAAAATGAAGCCATCTTCATATTATTCTCCATACAAGTTACATATATTCAAGAAAAATAAAAGTGAGTTAAGATGTTTAATTGTGGCATTAGATCTAGTAAATCCCATGATTTATTATTGGGTTATATTACCCTAGAAATAATTTCAAGCATAGTGGCTACTTTCGAGTAAGTCTTTTGTGATTGAAGTTACATTAAACTAAGGATGGGTGGATTGGTTCTCTTCTAACTAGAGATATGTTTATCCTAGGTTGGTATTAAATTTTTACTCATTTGTGGATTATAGCTTTGTGGATGTCAAAGACTGGGAGAGAACTATAATAATTGACCCAAATGTGGTTCTTTTCATCAAATAATTAGGTATAATTTTTAAATGTTCCACATGAGGATATTGGAAATGAGTACAATGAAATGATTCCATATGATAGAGAATACTGTTTTTTGAAGATTTCATTCCTGAGTTGATTGGAAATGGAATAGTTTGAAGGTTAATTGAATCAGATATTGATAGTAAGTTTAGGACAATTTTTAAGTTCATTAAGAACATGCCATGTCCTATAAAAGGTGACTTTTCTACTATGATATACTAAGATGTTTACCTACCGATCCTTATGAAAATAAAACTGGTGATCAATTTGTGAATATATTTGATTCTTTATATGGTAGAGATGAGTAATCCTACTTATAGGTCAAGTTCTATGATATATCCTAAGCTTATTTCCGTGATAATAAAATCTAAGATAATAACTATAATCGATGAAGAAGTTATAGTGGATTGTGGTGGTTTTTTCATTACCATAATAATATGTTAAAGGATGAAAATCAATTGGAATCCATTAAAAAAGAAATGGGTGGTTAATGATGACAAATTTTGTAGTGAATTAAACCCTATAGACCATCCCTTAAGACCAAAAGACCTTGTTGGCCCCATTTTGGAACCACAATAAGTAGTTGAATATTCTCATTCTAATGATAAAGAATAATTTGTTTCTCCTAGAGATGAAGAGGATGAATTTCTAGTGGATGAAGGTATTGATACTCATTTTTCACAATAATTCCCCCTATTACCTATGGACCACCTAGTCTGCCAATATCTCTCCCTAAACAAGAGAAATTGTTAAAGGAAGGAAGTGGAAAAGATAAAAAAGAAGTGTATGAAGAATAACAGTTCAAGAGTAATTCTACATTTGATGATGAAAATGGTGATGATACTGATGAAGAAGAAGATGAGGAAGAATAATATGGATTTGTTGAAGATGATGGAAGAAATAATGGTGGTGGAAGTGATGACGATGAAGATTTTTATGGACATAGTGGTTAGATTTGATTTTAGGATATAGATATACCTTTACATTTGGTTTCTCTACATATACATATGGTTCTAAATATAAGTAAAGTACAAGTCTTATGAAAAAATTAGTAAGAGAGGGGAAAGAAGAATCAGTTTAGGTGGACAAATCCCCTAGTCTGGATAGTCATCTAGATGACCCTATAGTTGGTGATGATCCTTCTATGCCTGCAGATGTTGTTGAGCAATATATTGTTGAATAGTATATAGATGTGCAGATTAAGGTTGTTAAAGGTGTTGAATAACTAGTTAATGATCAGAAAGTTGTTGAGATGATGAAAAATGATCTTGCTACAGTTGATAAAGATATTATTATATATAAATCTATTAAACCCATAGTTTTTGTCCCTGATTTAGTTTTATCAATAGTTTCTGAGTCTTGTGTTGTTAAAACTTATGATTGTTGGATAGAATATATTTTTTTCGAATGGGAAAAGTTTCATGGGAGTCCAAAAAATAATGTTGGACATGATCTTTGAGATACAATGGATCCTGAGGGATACTTAGTTAGAAATATTGATGCTACTAGTGAGTTGTATAAGTTTTATTCTGAGAATTTTTCTACCCCTACTAGATCACTTGTTCATGTAAATGTTTTCACCAAGGAGACATAGATTATTTATGTGAAAAAATGTCATCAGAGCTTCATGTGAAGTTGAAAAATAGACTTGATTTGGTCACTAAGTTAAGTGAAAATAAAGATTGATATTGTTTGATTTGGTGATTCAACATATTCAACTAAAAATGATGCACCACATTTAAGAAGTAGGGATTGAGAATAGAATAATTTCTAGTGATATGGAGTATGTAAGGTCTATGTGGGAAGAGATGTAGTCAAAATTTCATTTTTCTATAGATTCCTTACATGAGAAAGTATATAATCTTACCTCTGTGGATTATAATTCTACTAGACCTCTTGTTAATGTTGAACTAATAGGATCTACTATCAAATAATAGATTTGTACTCTTGCTGCTTTGGTTAGTGTACCAGATCATCCTCAAGTGAATTTAAAAAAAATTAGATTTAACAGTGAGAATTTACTCATGTTAGTTAAAGATTCCGTGAAGGACATGAGGTTTGACATAGAGACTATAAAAAAGATATCAATTACTATTTGTCTAGAATTTTCACCAAGCATTAGCTGAATGCTCATTTAAACTATTTGGCTAAAAATTTGAGGATGCCTCCAGTCAGTCAATATTTCAAGGAATAAGTAAACAAATTGAAGATCTTGACTCTAGTTCTTCAATATTTTATAGATGAGAAGAAAGACTTATTTAGTGAAAATAAAATAGGTCACAATATCATAATAAATTTTATCAATCTTATGAAACCATTTCTTTATGTTCATGGATATATTTTTGGGAATCATGTGGACATCCTAGTTATAGATCACCTCACCCGTCATGCTACTACTCCAAAGTATTTTAGGATGGGAGTTACCATAGAATCCTTATGAACCTCTTCCATATTGTTTATAGAATTTTTCCTTATCTCACAGATAAGTTGTACAACTCCTCTGACCAATCATCATCAGAGATCCTCATTCTCTGAAAGATATACATACTGAAACCCTTGCCTCATTTGGTATAACCTCTACCTCCAATAAGGACAAAGGAAAATATTCTTTGATTCCTTCTACTGAGCAATTTAAGAATCATTGATCTTAGAATTTGTTCATTGATGGGGTTGTTTTTTATGTTTTGGTAATTATTTCAATTGTAAATTTTCATGGATAAAATTTAGTGAGTTTCTAATGAAAATTTTCTTATTAATATTTTATTTTTCTTTGATTTTTATATTTTATTACACACTTTTTTATAATCCAAAAAGGGTGAGAAATATTTTATAGAATTTATTTCATTATTTTGATACATCTAAAAATTCTATTTTTTATACCTTTGACACTATATGATTTTTTTAAATACAACTAATAGTGATCTTTTTTCATACCATTGAAACCATATGATCTTTACTTTAGCAAAAAAACTTGTATAATATTTCATGATTTGTGGTCATCAAAAGGGGTAGATTTTTGGAACCTTTGTTGTGGTTGTTGGAACCCTTGTTTTAATGATCATAAAATTATGTTTATTATGATACCCATTGAGTTTTATGTTTTCTGTTAAAATTTTATCATGTGAGACATATTTTTGAAAACTTTCTATATATGATTCACCATCAGATAATGAATCACCATAGAGTTTGAGTAACCACTAGAAAATTTCTCACTGTCACATTAAAAAATGGATAATTATTGTAAATACTCACCATCTCCATGAGTCACTACCATAACTTATTTTTGAAAATGTATGGAATGTATCACCTATTGGACCAGGTTATACTAGATACACACAAGAGGGGGGGGGGGTAAATTGTGTCTTTTTCAATTTATTTGAATGATCATGATTTTATTTTTATCTTTATATAAAAGATTCAGTAGAATAAAAATAAATAGCACAAGACACATGATGTATAGTGGTTTGGGGAATAAAAGGCCCCTATTCCACTCCACCAATGCTCTACTCCATAGGCTTGGTGATTTTCACTATCTGGTCCTCTTATCAACAAACCACTCCACAACTGAGTATAGGCAGTTGACACCTTTACAAACTTAAAGCTAAACAGATCCTTCTGGTTTATACATAGAACCGAATACACAGCTTAGTATGAGAATCTTATCACTCAAGATAAAAGAGTGTTTGATTGTTGAAAATACTTTCCCAGATGTTCTTCACAATTGAAACAACAAACAATTGATAGTAGATGGATCATAGTCTCAGAAATAAGGGTTTTCAAGTAAGAGTCGTTCTGAGTCGATCCAGTTGTAGTAGATATAGAAATATAATTAGAAACTTAAATAGCAGTATATTCACAATATATCTTTAATGTCGAATGGGTGAATCTTCTGTTGTGTTTCTTATTCTTCAATAAACAGAGATTTGTCGCTCTTCATAATCAGAAGATCTATAGATCTTGACTTTTATATGTCTATCTCTTATGTATCAACATTGTCATATAGCAGATTTTGTATATCATAAGTGTATCTTCTCTCATGTTTTTGTTTCAGACCTTGTATATTGTGTGTTATATTGAATTTAAAAATAGAGCATATATATCGAGCGCTTTCTCTACAAAGTCAGATACAAAAAAGTCACCTTCTGACTCGCGATATTAAAAAATTTTAATTAACAAAATAGTCGTAAATCCCCTTGAAATTATATATGAAAAGATCCTTTAATTTTGATCATTTGAATCATAAATAAGCGGTTGTGAACTCGTCAAAGACACGCTTTAAAATCATCTTTTTAAATATGGTTTGAAATCAGCCTAATAATTCGCTTCTACAGCGTTGCATAATAATATCGTCTTTAATTCTTTGACGCCAAATGTAAGGTTGAACTATATAGAATGCATATTCTGAACGTAAGGTAGTTCAAAAACACATGGTTCATGATTCATCCTTCAAACATAAGGTTGAATACAAACATAGGGTTGATCATCCATAATTTTCTTTTAAACATTCAAATGAATGATAAATAATCCATACTTTTATAAGCTTCCAAATATAAGGTACATGATCTATAATTTTATATGATACGTAAGGTTGTTCAAAAAAGTAAGGTTGTTGAACCATACTTTTGAGAATCAAAGGTAACTTTTAAAACTTATGTACAGTTCTTCTTCCATACTTTTCCAATCACCCAAACGTAGGGTTCCTTCCTAACGTAGGGTTCTTCTTCCATACTTTTCTTATAACATATGGTTGTTTAACCATAATTTTCTGATAACTTGTAAAGTAAACAGCGGGTTCCTTTCTTTACACTACACTCCCAAATGTAGGATATGAATAGTGTTTCCAAAATACTTTGAATTGATTTCTGAACTCTTTAAAAATTGTTCCACACTGTATAAATACTTGAATAATCTTCCAAAAATAAGAATATATAAAATATTTAATTCCTAAAATATACTTAAAGTAAAATCATTAGAAAAAAATTAAGGGTATTTGTGAGAATCAAAATCATCCTAAAGAGATAGAGTATTATTCTCAACAATCTCCCCCTTTTAAATAAAAATATTATGTATTGTTGAAAACAACACTTTCTCAATAATATCCTCCTTTTTGATTATCACAAAACCCATAAAATAATAAATGAAATTAACTTCCAAAATTAATTACAAATAGTTTAGAATTTTTATTAGATAAAACAATATTTAATTTTATCAATATTATAAAAAAATTTTATTATCCATAATCATAAAAATAAATTTCTCCCCCTTTCTCAATAGTTTTGGGTTTTGATTGGGATAGAAAGCCAGAAAACTCAACAAAATTTCCTATGTTCCTTCTAGTTTTTATTCTTGTTTCTAAGTCTCCTATTGGAGTTTCTAAAGGGTCATTCTTTAGGGTTCTTGACTATCTAGGTAGTACACTTTCAGGTTCTTCAGTATCAAGTTCTTTTGGACTGGACTGAATTTCACTTATATGTTTTTCAAAATCATTTTTCAAGTTCTCAAGTCTCATGTTATTGTTAGAGTTAGATTCATCAATTTGATCTATCCTTTTCTCAAAAGGATCAAATTCATCATATTTCACATGAACTAATTCTTCAACAATACTTGAATTTTAATTAAAAACTCTATAAGCTTTGGAACTAGTAGAATATCCTAAGAAAATGCCTTCATCATATTTTGGATCAAACTTACCAAGATTTTCTTTGGTGTTTAAGGTGTAAACCTTGCATTCAAAAACATTAAAGTAATTTACTTTAGGTTTTCTGTTATTCTTGAGTTTATAAGGCGTCTTTTTGAAAATATGTCTAATTAAAACTCCATTCATTATATAGCGGGCTGTACTTATAGATTCTACCCAAAAAATGAGTAGAAAGACTATATTCATTTAGCATAGTACTAGCCATTTCTTGAGTAGTCCTATTTCTTCTTTCAATAATTCCATTATGTTTAGTTGTTCTTAGTGTAGATAAGCTGTGTTTAATACCCATATTTGAGCAAAAGGAATTGAATTCCAGATTCTCAAATTCTACACTATGATCACTTCTAAATAAAATTATTTGAAAACCTTTTTCATTTTGAACAGCTAAGAAAAAACTTTCAGATAATGTAAAATCTTCATTTTTAAATTTTAAAAAGAAAATCCATGTAAATATAGAAAGGTCATCAACTAAAAAATATACATATAATTTACCAGCCAAGATTTCTACCCTTGAGGGTCCAAATAGATCCATATAGACGAGTTCAAGAGGTTTAGTTGTAGAAATTTTGTTAATAGATTCGAAGGATGACTTGTGCTGCTTGCCAAGTAGACATGCATTACAAAATCTATCTCTTTCAAAATTGAGACTAGGAAAATCATAAATTAATTGTTTATTAGATAAATTTTGTAAATAATATATATTAAAATATATAACTCTTTTATGCTAGATCCATGATTCATTTATCTTAGCTGTTAAGAATTTTACTTGTTGTTTACACAAGAAATTTAAATCCGGAGTATACACATTATCAGTTCTAAGTGCTCTAAATTTAAGAAATTTATTTTTGAAAACAGAACAAAAATTGTTAGAAAAATCAACAGCAAAACCATCATCACAGAGTTGAGAGATACTTATCAGGTTGTGTTTCAATCCTTGTATATAGAGTACTTTATTTATTGAGACAACTTCTGGATCTCCAACTGTTCCAATGCCAATTATCTATTGGTTGGCATTGTCACCAAATGTGACAAGACCACCATCCTTTTGAGTTAGAGTTATGAAATTTGATGAGTTTCCACTCATATGCTAGGAGTAGCCATTGTCCATATACCATATAGTCTTTTTTCTCCTATGACCTGATTCCTACAAAGGCATTTAAATACATTGATTTGGTACCCATATTCTATTGGGTCCAGTTCTGTTAACCAGCAAAGATCTGAGAATCCAGACTAACTTTGTTTTTCTAAAATCCACAGAATCATATAAATTTTTTGAGACAAAGTATTTATTTATTCCACTTATCTGGGATTTCCTTAAGTAACAATTCTTAGATAGATTTCTTTTTGCACCATAATAGTTACAGATTACCTTTCTAGTACTTCGCACAAAGTAATTTTTGTACAGTTTAGTCTTTTCACCTTTACTACCTATTCTATATCTTCCCTTTTTAATCACATTCTTTCCAAGAATTTCATTTAGTATATTTTATCCTTTTGTAAAAATAAGAGATACACTTTTATATGTTTCTACATCAGTTTTTAGTGTTTTTATTTTAGTTTCATGATCAATATTGTTTTTATTTATCAAATTATATTTTTCAAGTAATTTATGATGTTGTTTTAGTAGAGTATCTATTTCTCTTAAAACAACATTATGAATAATCTTTAAAGACTTGTTTTCCTTAAATAAAGAATCATATTTATTTTGAAGCATATTTAAGTAAGCTTCAAGTTTATCATGTGTGTAACTTGATTCAGAACTAGAGTCAGTAGATTAATAGGATTGTAACTCACCAGTTTCTATCATAAAGCACATATTTTATTTCAAATTAGATTCCTCCTTTTGTGAATCATACTTTGATGAGATGCTGGAGTCTTCTGATAAAATCCATGTATCTTTTATTTCCTTCTTATCATTTTTCTCATAATAATTTCTCTTGAAGAATTTCTTCTTCTTGTCTTCCTTTACTTGAGGACAGTCAGGTCTGATATGACCCTTCTTCTTGCATTCATAGAATCTAACATTCTTTTCATCCTTTTTGAAACTTTTTCTGAATCCTTTATTCTTTATGTAGAATTTTCTAAACTTTCTTGCTAGCTGAGCTAGTTATATATCAGAATTTGATGAATCAGAACTTTATGAATTCACCTTTACGTCCTTTTTCTTTATCTTTCTTCTTTTACTTTGTGATGAAACTCTTAAGGTCGTGTCATATTTCTTGATAAAAACGTTATGCTCATGTGATTCATCTTGCATATCGACTTCAAACATCATAAGTGTTCCAATCATCTCTCTCATGGTTATGTCTTTGATAGGTGTTGACTGTCTGATTGCAGTATAGATTCCATTCCATTTAGTAGGTAGTACTCTTAATACTTTCAAATCTTGAACAACTTGTTTAATTGGGTCTCCCAAAGTAGTTATATTGTTGAAAATTTCTGTTCATCTTCCATTCATTTGAGTAATGATTTCACCTTAAAACATTGTGAATGTATCAAATTTAATCTTAGAAATAGAATATCTAGTTTTCCTGACATTGTCAATTCCTTCATAAGCAACAATAATAGTTTTCCACATCTCATATGTTTTCGGGCAATGAGATACCCCATTGAATTCATCAGGTCCTAGACCACATATAATTGCATTCATTGCCTTTGAATTCATGTAATACTCAGATTCTATAGCTGCACTCCATGTTTCAGGTTTCTCTAGTATTTCATATGGAATCAGAATCTTATAATATACTCTATATCCAAGGTTTTTTAGATAAATTATCATTATAGACCTCCAGCATCCATAATTTTATCCATTGAAGTACGATGCTCTAACCGTAGACATTCCATATCTTGTATCAGTCATCTTGCTCAATGTATAATCCTTAATCACTTTCAGCTTGATAAGACTTTATTAGAAATCTCCTCCTTTGATACCAATTGTTGGATCGGGTTATACTAGATACGCACAAGAGGGGGAGGGGGGGGGGGGTGAATTGTGAATTTTTCAATTTCTTCGAATGATCGTGATTTTTCCTTTTATCTTTATATAAAATATTGAGCAGCGGAAATATAAATATCACAGGTCACATGATGTATAGTGGTTTGGGGAACAGAAGGCCCCTAGTCCACTCCACCAGTTCTCTACTCCACGAGCTTGGTGATTTCACTATTTGGTCCTCTTATCAATAGACCAATCCACAACTACATATAGGTAGTTGACACCTATAAAAATTTAAGGCTAAACAAATCCTTCTAGTTCATACACATAACCATATAAACATCTTAGTATGAGAAGTTTCTCACTCAAGATAAAAGAGTATTTGATCGTTGAAAATACTTTCACAGTTGTTCTTCACAATTTCAACAGCACAAAATTGACAGTAGATGGATCATCATATTCAGAAATAATGATCTTCAAGTAAGATTCTTTTTGAGTTGATCCAGTTGCAGTAGATATAGAAATATAATTAGCAACTTCATCACCTATATATTCAAAATATATCTTTTATGTCGAATGGGTAAATCTTTTGTCGTGTTTCTTCTTCTCCAATAAACAGAGTTTTTTTGCTCTTATTTATCATTAAATCTATAGATATTGATTTTTATTTATTTATCTCTTATGTATCAACGTTGTCATGTAGTAGATTTTGTATACTATAAGTGTATCTTCTCTCGTCTTATTGTTTCAGACCTTATACATTGTGTGTTATATTGAATTTCAAAATAGCACAGATATTTCAAGCACTTTCTCTACAAAGTCAAATCCACAAAAGCCACCTTCTGAATCGTGATATTCAAAAATTTTAATTAATAGAACAATTTTAACTCCCCTTGAAATTCTCTATGAAAATATCCTTTAATTTTGATCATATGAATTACAAATAAGTGGTTGTGAACTTGTCAAAGACGCGCTTTAAAATCAACTTTTAATCCAGTTTGAAATCAACATAATAATTCGCTTTTAGAACATTTCATAATAATATCATCTTTAATTATTTGATTCCAAACGTAAGGTTTAACTGTATAGCATGCATCTTCTGAACATTAGGTAGCTCACAAACGTAAGGTTAATGATGAATCCTTTAAACGTAAGGTTGAATACTAATGTAGGGTTGATCAGCCATACTTTTCTTTTCAACATTCAAACGAATGATAAATGATCCATACTTTTATAAGCTTCCAAACTTAAGGTACATGATACATAATTTTATATGATACGTAAGGTTGTTCACAGAAGTAAGGTTGTTGAACCATACTTTTGAGAATCAAACGTAACTTTTAAAACTTATATACGGTTCTTCTTCCATACTTTTACAATAACCCAAACGTAGGGTTCCTTCCTAATGTAGGGTTCTTTTTCCATACTTTTCTGATAACGTATTGTTGTTTAACCAGACTTTCCTGATAACTTGTAAAGTAAACAACGAGTTCCTTTCTTTACACTACACCCCCAAATGTAGGATATGAACAATGTTTCCAGAATACATTGAATTGATTTCTGAACTCTGTAACAATTGTTCCACACTATATAAATACTTGAATACTCTTCAAAAAATAATAATATATAAATTATTTAATTCCTAAAATATACTCAAAGTAAAATCATTAGAAAAAAATTAAGGTTATTTGTGAGAATCAAAATCATCATAAAGAGATAGAGTATTATTCTCAACAATCTCCCCCTTTTAAATAAAAATATTATGTATTGTTGAAAACAACACTTTCTCAACAATCTCCCCCTTTTTGATGATCACAAAACCCATAAAATAATAAATGAAATTAACTTCCAAAATTAATTACATATAGTTTAGAATTTTTCGTAGATAAAACAATATTTAATTTTATCAAGATTATAAAAATAAATTTATTATCCATAATCATAAAAATAAATTTCTGCCCTTTTTCTAAAGTGAAAAATAAAAATAAAAATTTTAAAAAATCTTTATCAAAATTTCTCCCCCAATAAAAATAGTTTTTTAAAAATATTAATGTTAAAAAAATTTCTCCAATAAATTTAAAGTAAATATTTAGAACATTAGTAAAATGGGAAGTAGTTAAAATAAAATGTTGTGTTTATCCAAATTTTCTCCCCATTTTTGTGATATAAAAAAGAATGATAGAATATGGAATAGAACACATTTTTTGTAGCACTTGAACTTAAGTAAATTCTATAATAATCTATTTATAAATATGTGAATCTGGATTACTTGTATACATAAAAAAAAGATAGTAAAACTAATAGAAACTAAAAAATATAGAATGAAACAAAATTTCATTGAAAATATATAATATTTACAATCATGATAAACACATGAATTAAGGTGTTGTAAGGGTATGAGATAGGGTCTATCTCCTCTGAAATACTGCCTTGATTTCTATCAAATTCTCCCTCAACCTTCTCATCATGACATCTCCTAGCTTGATAATTAGATCTCTAGTCTCTTAATACATATGAATATCTTCTATCAAAATTACTCTGAAAAAATCATACATGATTTCTTCCTTCTCCATAAATAGAGTCAACTTCTCTGTGAACTGATTCAACACAGTTCTAATACTTGGTTCACTTGAGGTCAACTCATCAACATGAAACTTCTGATTATCTAATAGTACTAACAAAGGGGCACTGTAACATTGAAGGTCCTGCAATCTGGCATTCATATTCTCCATGATCACTGTAATATCTTGAAATATTCTGATTAAATCAGGTGAAGTACCTAATGTACTGGTCTCAATGGTTCTGAAAGATGAAATTTGTTTCTCCATGAAAGATCCAAATTCCATTAAATCTGCCTTCATAACCATCTCAGATTTCAACTTTGCAACTTCATTTAACATTTCCTTAAAACATTCAACTTCTTTTTTAGAAATTGTACTTGCTTTCAGCCATTGAAAATATAAAATTTCTTTTTCTATTGCTCTCCATGGAGCATCATTCTATTTTTCAGCTTCAGTAAACTTTCTATTCAGTTCCTCCATATCTGTATTTACTAAATTAGAGGCACCCTATGCATGATTCTCATTTTTAGCTTCAAATTGATGCAAAAACACTAATGAAAAGGATTCAACTACTAATTTTTCATCATTTACTCCCTGTATTGGTTTCTCAACAAATTTTTCCTCCGAGACTTTTCCAGACTCATCCACAGAAAAATTATCATTCAATACTTCAGTATAAATCTTAGAAGCATTATAATCTTGGATTTCATGTGATGGAGGTTTCTCCTCATGAACATCATCTTCTTGGTCTTCCTCTATCACTAGATTTTCCAAAAGAATATTTTCTTGATAAACCTCGACTTGATAAATTTGAGTTTGGGCCACTACTTCTCCTTCACCAGGCATTGTATCAATTATATTTTCTGTTTGAGCTTCTGGTTCTATCACTTTCCGAGCTAAACTTTCTTACTGTAATGGAGGAGTCACCTTATCTTGAGAAACTGCTCCCTGTAGCGTCTCTTCAACTGTTTCTTCTCTCACAAACTTATAGCTTAAGAGATAACCATATATTAAAACATGTAAAGTTACAGTAGTATCTTCAACAAGATTAGGACCCCTGGTCCTTTGGAAGTGAAGTCCTTCCTTACTTCTTTCTTCAGATACTTCCATAGCCTCAAACATGAGTCTTATTGATACAACATTGATTCTTGATTCAGCTTGTCCTTCCTTTGATGTTACTGGTTGGGCCTAAGAACTTTGTTCATCCTATTTAACTCCAACAAGTAGTAGCTTTCCTTTGATAGTGCTCTAGAAAATTCCATTTTTTCTCAATGTACCAGCATTGAAGATGTTACTATGGTGGAATTTCACCCAAGCATCCACCAATCTTACCATACCTATATTAAATATAATTTTTGAGATGAACCTTCCAAAAGAATAAAAAACAATTCTTGCTTCTAGTTGGCAATAGTAATGTAGGTACCTTACCATGTACCTAGGAAAATATAACTAGATATCTATCATTAGTAAAAAAATAACATACATATCTAGATATAGAATCTTTTCCATCTCTGACATCCTTGGTGAAATCCCAGTTTGCACAAATTTTACAAGAATCTTCTGATCAGGCTCCAAGTCTTTCACTAGTGTTTTTTCAGATATTTGTTGAACCAAAAAAAAGAAACATAATATCCTCATATTTATGTACTGAATCTCCAATATTTTTTAAGTCAAAATGGAATACTCCCTCATGAGGGGAGTTTAGAATATGAGCAATTTCTACAGATGAGATTAAAAAATATCTGTCTTCTATATTCTTATCATGGAATCTTTATCTTCCCCCATACTAAACTGAATATATTTGAAGAAATAATGAATCACCACTTCATATAAAAACTCAGTTTTCTCCCCATTAAAAGTCTGTTTGAGGTTTTGAAAAGAAAGATCTTGCTTCAACAATAGGTTCATCTGATATAACCATTCTAGATCTATGAACTTTCCTGGAAAATTTCTTCTTCCTACCGAGCACTTCCTCTTGCTAGTACTGGTCTCAGCCTCATCACTTTATTTGGTTTTTCCTATTTCTGTCATAAATCTCTGATGGTTTGAAAGTACTAGGGTTTCAAAGGTTCTAGTTAAGGAGAGAAGAGTAGTAAAAGTTTTTGAGGATTCAAAGGGCTTTCAACAGGTTTGGAATTCGAAGCGGTTTCTGACAACCTTGATTCCCGTGTCATTACATATATACTAATTATTACATAAATTTTAAAACAAATTAAAATTTCACCCGACAAAGAGAAATATAAAAACATAAATAAAAAATTTAACAATTTGAAAAAAAACAAGTAACTAAACCATTTTAAAAAAAACATACTTAAAATTAAATAAACCTAACTCCCCCTTAATAAAATCAAACCTTACAGTGGGAACTAGTTTAGTAAAAATATTAGCTAATTGAATTTTAGTACTTACAAATTGTAAGAATATATCCTTTCTAAGAAAATGGTCTCTTAGAAAATGATGTCTGATATCAATATGCTTAGTCCTAGAATGATTAATATGATTTTTTGAAATATTTATAGCACTATTATTATCACATATAATAGGAATACTATTAAAACTTAGTCCAAAATCTATAAGAGTATTTTTCAATGAGAAAACGTGTGCAGAATAACTGCCAGAATATATATATTTTGCCTCAGCTGTTGACAGGGAAACTGAGTGTTTTTTCTTACTTGACCATGACACTAAGGATTTTATTAAAAAGTGAAAAGTTACTGAGTTGATTTTTCTATCTATTCTAAAACTTCCAAAGTCTGCATCTGAATATGAAATTAAATTAAAATTAGATGTTTTGGGATAAATAAGATATTGAAAAATAGTTCCATTTGAATATCTAAAAATCCTTTTAACAGCAGTCAAATGGGATTCTTTAGAATATGATTGAAATCATGCACAAAGACATACATAATACATTATATATGGCCTTCTTGAAGTAAGATATAATAAAATACCAATCATACCTCTATATAACTTGTTGTTAACTGATTTTCCAGTCTCATCCAAATCAAATTTTATATTAGTACACATTGGAGTTGCATATGTCTTGCAGTTTTCAAGTTCAATTTTCTTTAGTAAATCAGTAATTTATTTTCCTTAATTCATAACGTTTCCAAAATATTTTTAAAATATTTGAAGACCTAAAAAATAAATTTAATTTGTCCATCATACTAATTTCAAATTCTTTTTGCATTAAATTTGAAAACTCATGACAAAGAGGTTTATTAGTTGATCCAAAAATTACATAATCAACATAAATTTGAATTAATAAAATATTAGAATTTAAAGTTTTCTTAAATAGTTTTGGATCTTCCATTCTAATATTAAAATGATTTTTCAAAATAAAGGAGCTTAATCTTTCATAATAAGCTCTATGTTCTTGTTTAAGGCCACAAAGAGATTTAATAAGTTTAAAAACAATTTTTTTTTTGTGAATTTTCAAAACCAGGAGGTTTCTCAACATAAACTTCCTCCATTAAATAACCATTTAAAAAGGATGACTTAACTTTCATATGAAATAATTTAAAATTCATATGAGATGCATATGCAAGGAGGATTTTAATGGCTTCTAATCTAGATACAGGTGAAAAGGTCTCATCAAAATCTATACCTTTTTCTTGATTATATCCTTTAGATACTAGTCTTTGTTTATTCATAGTTATTATTCCTTGATCATCTTGTTTATTTATAAAGACCCATTTATTTCCTTTAACTAGATAGTTCTAAGGTCTTTCAATTAAGTTCCAAACTTCATTTATTTTGAACTGGTTTAGTTCTTCTTTCATTTCTATCATCCAAATTTCATCAAATAAGACTTTTCAATAGTTTTGGGTTTTGATTGGGATAGAAAGGCAGAAAACTCAACAATATTTCCTATGTTCCTTCTAGTTTTTATTCTTGTTTCTAAGTCTCCTATTGTAGTTTCTAAAGGGTGATTCTTTAGGGTTCTTGACTGTCTAGGTAGTACACTTTTAGGTTATTCAGTATCAAGTTCTTTTGGACTGGACTGAATTTCACTTATATGGTTTTCAAAATCATTTTTCAAGTTCTCAAGTCTCATGTTATCGTTAGAGTTAGATTCATCAATTTGATCTATCCTTTTCTCAAAGGGATCAAATTTATTAAATTTCACATGAACTAATTCTTGAACAATACTTGAATTTTAATTGAAAACTCTATAAGCTTTGGAACTAGTAGAATATCCTAAGAAAATGACTTCATCATATTTTGGATCAAACTTACCAAGATTTTCCTTGGTGTTTAAGGTGTATACATTGCATCCAAAAACATTAAAGTAATTTAATTTAGGTTTTCTGTTATTCTTGAGTTTATAAGGTGTCTTTTTAAAAATCTGTCCAATTAAAACTCTATTGATTATATAGTAGGCTGTACTTATAGCTTATACCGAAAAATGAGTTGGAAGACTATATTCATTTAGTATAGTCCTAGCCATTTCTTGAATAGTCTTATTTATTCTTTCAATAATTCAATTTTGTTTAGTTGTTCTTAGTGCAGATAAGCTGTGTTTAATACCCATATTTGAGCAAAAGGAATTGAATTCCAGATTCTCAAATTATCCACTATGATCACTTCTTAATGAAATTATTTGAAAACCTTTTTCATTTTGAACAGCTTTGAAAAAACTTTCAGATAATGTAAAATCTTCCCTTTTAATGTTTTTTAAAAAAATCCATGTAAATCTAGAATATTCATCAACTAAAACTTATACATATAATTTACCAGCCAATATTTCTACCCTTGAGGGTCCAAACAGATCTATATAGATGAGTTCTAGAGGTTTAGTTGTAGAAATTTTGTTAATAGATTTGAAGGATGATTTTTGCTACTTGCCAAGTTGACTTGCATCACAAAATCTATCTCTTTAAAAATTGAGACTAGGAAAATCATAAAGTAATTGTTTATTAGATAACTTTTGTAAATAATATATATTGAAATGTACAAGTCTTTTATGCTAGATCCAAGATTCATTTATCTTAGCAGTTAAGCAGTTAACTTATTGTTTACACAAGAAATTTAAATGCAGAGTATACACATTATCAGTTTTAAGTGCTCTAAATTTAAACAATTTATTTTTGAAAACAGAACAACAATTGTTAGAAAAATCAATAGCATAACCATCATCACAGAGTTGAGAGATACTTATCAGGTTATGTTTCAATCCTTGTATATAGATTACTTTATTTATTGAGAGAACTTCTGGATCTCCAACTATTCCAATGCCAATTATCTATTCGTTGGCATTGTCACAAAATGTTACTAGACCACCGTCCTTTTGAGTTATAGTTATGAAATTTGATTAGTTTCCACTCATATGCCAGGAGTAGCAATTGTCCATATACCATATGGTCTTTTTTCTCCTATGACCTGATTCCTATAAAGGCATTTAAACAGATTGATTAGGTACCCATATTCTATTGGGTCCAGTTGTGTTAACCAGCAAAGATCTGAGAATCCAGACTAGCTTTTTTTTTCTAAAATCAACAGAATCATATAAATTGTTTGAGACAAAGTATTTCTTTTTTCCAATTATTTGGGATTTCTTTAAGTAACAATTCTTAGATAGATTTCATTTTTCACCATAATAGTTACAAATTACCTTTCTAGTACTTCGCACAAAGTAATTTTTGTACAGTTTAGGCTTTTCACCTTTACTACATATTACATATCTTCCATTTTTAATCACATTCTTTCCAAGAATTTCATTTAGTGTATTTTATCCTTTTTTAAAAATAAGAGCTACACTTTTATATGTTTCTACATCAGTTTTTAGTGTTTTTATTTTAGTTTCATGATCTGTATTGTTTGTATTTATCAAATTATATTTTTCAAGTAATTCCTGATGTTGTTTTAGTAGAGTATATATTTCTCTTAAAACAACATTATGAATAATCATTAAAGACTTGTTTTTCTTAAATAAAGAATCATATTTATTTTGAAGCATATTGAATTAATCTTCAAGTTTACCATTTGTGTAACTTGATTCAAAATTAAAGTCAGTAGAGTAATAGGATTGTAACACACCAGTTTCTACCATAAAGCACGTATTTTATTTCAAATTTGATTCCTCCTTTTGGGAATCATACTTTGATGAGATGCTGGAGTCTTCAGATAAAATCCATGTATCTTTCATTTCCTTCTTATCTTTTTTCTCATAATCATTTCTCTTGAAGAATTTCTTCTTCTTGTCTTCCTTTACTTGAGGACAGTCAGGTATGATATGACCCTTCTTCTTGCACTCATAGAATCTAACCTTCCTTTCATCCTTTTTGAATGTTTTTCTGAAGCCTTTATTCTTTATGTAGAATTTTATAAACTTTCTGGCTAGCTGAGCTAGTAATAAATCAGAATTTGATGAATCAGAACTTTATGATTTCACATTTACTTCCTTTTTATTTATCTTTCTGATTTTACTTTTTGATGAAACTCTTAAGGTCATGTCATATTTCTTGATAAAAACCTTATGCTCATTTGTTTCATCTTGCATATCGGCTTCATACATCATAAGTGTTCCAATCATCTCTCTCATGGTTATGTCTTTGACAGGTGTTGACTGTCTGATTGTAGTATGGATTCCATTCCATTTAGTAGGTAGTACTCTTATTACTTTCAAATCTTGAACAACTTGTTTAATTGGGTCTCCCAAAGTAGTTATATTGTTGACAATTTCTGTTAATCTTCCATTCATTTGAGTAATTATTTCACCTTAAAACATTATGAATGTATCAAATTTAAGCTTAGCAATAGCATATCTAGTTTTCCTGACATTTTCAGTTCCTTCATAAGCAACAATAATAGTTTTCCACATCACATATGTTTTCAGGAATTGAGATACTCCGTTGAATTTATCAGGTCCTAGACCACATATAATTTCATTCATTGCCTTTGAATTCATGTAATTCTCAGCTTCTATAGCTGCAATCCATGTTTTAGGTTTCTCCAGTATTTAATATGGAGTCAAAATCTTAGAATATACTCTATATCCGAGGTTTTTTAGATAAATTATCATTCTCGACCTCCAGCATCCATAATTTTATCCCTTGATGTATGATGCTATGACCATAGAAATTCCATATCTTGTATCAGTAATCTTGCTCTATGTATAATCCTTAATCACTTTCATCTTGATATGACTTTATCAGAAATCTCCTCGTATGATACCAATTGTTGGATTGGGTTATACTAGATATGCACAAGAGGGGGAGGGGGGGGGGGGGTGAATTGTGAATTTTTTAATTTCTTCAAATGATCGTGATTTTTCTTTTTATCTTTATATCAAATATTGTGCAGTGGAAATATAAATATCACAGGACACACGATGTATAGTGGTTCAGGGAACAAAAGGACCCTAGTCCACTCCACCAGTTCTCTACTCAATGAGTTTGGTGATTTCACTATCTGGTCCTCTTATCAATAGACCAATCCACAACTATGTATAGGTAGTTGACACCTATAAAATTTTAAGGATAAAAAAAGCCTTTTGGTTTATACACATAACCGAATAAACATCTTAGTACGAGAAGTTTCTCACTCAAGATAAAAGAGTTTTTGATCGTTGAAAATACTTTCACAGTTGTTCTTCACAATTGCAATAGCACACAATTGATAGTAGATGGATCAATGTCTTCAGAAATAAGGATCTTCAAGTAAGATTATTTCTGAGTTGATCCAGTTGTAGTAGATATAGAAATATAATTATCAACTTCATCACCTATAGATTCAAAATAGATCTTTGATGTCAAATGGGTGAATATTTTGTCGTGTTTATTCTTCTTCAATAAACAGATATTTTTCGCTCTTCTTAATCATCAAATCTATAGATCTTGATTTTTATTTATTTACCTCTTATGTATCAAAGTTTTCATGTAGTAGATTTTGTATACTGTAAGTGTATCTGCTCTCGTGTTCTTGTTTCATACCTTGTACATTGTGTGATATATTGAATTTCAAAATAGCACAGATATATCAAGCGCTTTCTCTACAAAGTCAATTCCAAAAAAGTCACCTTCTGAATCGTGATATTCAAATATTTTAATTAAGAGAACAATTGTAACTCCCCTTGAAATTCTCTATGAAAATCTCCTTTAATTTTGATCATTTTAATCATAAATAAGGGGCTGTGAACTCGTCAAAGACGCACTTTAAAATCATCTTTTAATCCGGTTTGAAATCAACATAATAATTCAATTGTAGAAAATTTCATAATAATATCATCTTTAATTATTTGACGCCAAACGTAAGGTCTAACTGTATAGCATGCATCTTCTGAACATTAGGTAGGTCACAAACATAAGGTTGATGATGCATCCTTCAAACGTAAGGTTGAATACTAATGTACTGTTGATCATCCATACTTTTCTTTTCAATATTCAAACGAATGATAAATGATCCATAGTTTTATAAGATCCAAATGTAAGGTACATGATCCATACTTTTATATGAAATGTAAGGTTTTTCACAAAAGTAAGTTTGATGAACCATACTTTTGAGAAAAAAACGTAACATTTAAAACTTATGTACGGTTCTTCTTCCATACTTTTCCAATAACCCCAACACAGGGTTCCTTCCTAACATAGGGTTCTTCTTCCATAATTTTCCGATAACGTATGTTTTTTTAACCATACTTTTCTGATAACTTGTAAAGTAAATAGTGGGTTCCTTTCTTTACAATACGCTTCCAAACGTAAGATATGAATAGTGTTTCCAGAATACTTTAAATTGATTTTCAAACACTTTAACACTTGTTCCATGCTGTATAAATACTTGAATACTCTTCCAAAAATAAGAATATATGAAAAATTTAATTCCGGAAATATAATTAAGGTAATATCATTAGAAAAAAATTAAGGGTATTTGTGAGCATCAAAATCATTATAAAGAGATAGATTATTGTTCTCAACAATCTCCCCTTTTTTAATAAAAATATTATGTATTTTTGAAAACAACACTTTCTCAACATCACCACCATAGGATAACTTAGCGTTAGAGTGACGCCACCTCTAAAAATGAATTTTTAAAAAGTAATAAATTGATCTATCAATGAGTTGACTCACCACCAGTCTGACTTACCACTAAGACAAGTCACCACTAGGCTCTAAATCATCACCAGACTCTAAGTCACCACCATATCTAGACACCACTAGGGTGTGTCGCACCACCAGACTTAGAAACTTACAAAAAGTTTCACCATTCCAAGAATTCACTTCCAAATTGGGCCATTGTTATAAAGGCTCACCGCTATTATATTCTATTTATTTTGAACTTAATAATTCTAACAGATATGTTATTAAACTTAATACTAAAACATATTTTATTGGTCATGAATTGACTATTATAGCATGAAATTAAAATTTGTGTTAGTCTTGGAATATGAGATTTATATAATTCAAATGATACTTTTTTATTTCTACTATTAAAATTTGAAGTAGACTCCCTTTTTGGTGGATTATAAACATCATGAACATAATAATATATATGTACATGAGAAGAGAGATGATTTTCTATGAAGTTTTCCTTACATGAAACATTCTCACCAGTGATCAACTATAGATGAAATTGTCACGACCCCCTCCCCACAAAGTGTACCCCTCCTGGGCCGGCAATGTGAAAAGGGAGATAATGACCCCCGAGTCCCGCCTCCAGTAGGCCCCGGGTTGGCGACTAGCACCGAGGGTATAATAACGTACAAATGGGAGGCATTACCCTCTAAGAGAACACAAGCAGAAGAGAGAGATAGAATAGAATCCAATCAACTCCAACTCAGAACTGAAATATAAAAGGAAACCAAGTGCATATATGAAATGTCATGCAAAAGTACTACAACTGAAAGGGAAAACTAAAAGTACCCAAAAGAAAGTAAAACGGCAGCAACCACAAGCCCGAACAGCTCCTCCTCCAACCGCAAGCTAGTAGTAACCAGCTTGATCTCCAACCTGCTCCAAGTGACCTGAAAAATAGTTTATATGTACATAGGGTGAGTATAACAGTATACTCAATAGGATCCTCCCCAAGACTCTCGTGCAAATGTAAAGAAAGCATGCTAAAGCCCAGTGAACAACAAGTGAAACTAACTCGTCACCTAAACAGGTATACTATGTTCCCAACCTCACCAAGGCTACTCTCACCAAGTAACGCATACAAGAATATAGCATGTAGTAAAGAATAACAAGGGTAACCCGCTACCACTTCCCCACTGGTTTTCCGCTTTTCCCCAACGACATACGTCCTGTGCATCTCTCTCCAAAGGCTTGCCCGTATCAACATGGGTCAAGCTCCACAATATGCACCTCGTGCACCACAAAGGCTTGCCCGCAAACACCTGGGCTAAGCTCCACACAATCCTCACAACCAAAAGTAACCAGGTAGTTTCCGGGAGCCACCACAGCTCGTATAACGTGTATCATACGTCGGGTATTATACCTCAAGCCATTACAGCCCATACACCGAGTAAGGATCCTCAAGCCATCACAGCCTATACACGTTACACCTATAGTAGTCCATAGGATACTATATCCAGAATATATGTGTGTGAAATAACCACAAGCCATTACATCCCTCTACACACATATATGGGTAAAACTAACCACTGTGCCTACCAGCACTAAGATCTACCAAGAGAAGAGAGCGGGGCCAAAGGGGGTAGTCAGCCATTCAACCTCCCATCAGAATGTTGGGGAAAACACCCCCCCAGGGCTCAGAATCCCCGGGGTGTCAGTTGCCCTTACCGACAGGGTGGAGTAGCGTATAGAAACACAAAAAGTACAGAATATATAAGTAACTCACATCCACACTATGGGCATTACCTAGTCTTAGATACAACTGCAACTAACGTCTCTCAGACTCCAGGCTGCTACTTCTAAGACTAGGTATCCTATAAGCACACAACCAATTGAAGAGCTTTATTAGATTAATCCATTCTCATTTATCAGTTCCACTGTACATTAATTAATTCTTTAAACATTAATTAAGATTGAACAATTCCACATTTAACTGAAATGGCATCACTTTCAAAAACAATTTCTCCTTTTAAGATTCACATCACCTTTAAATTCCAGCATCTCCATCCCCGTGGATTTTCACCATTTAATCAAACATTCATTACAGAAATACTTTTCCACATTCCCAGGCATTCTAGAAAAACATCCTATGCTTCTAAACACAAAGGAGGCTCAACACGGTGAGTAGATATACTACCCGTCGAGTCTTTGCCGCCTATAGAAAGAGCATAGACCCATCCTCCATCGAGAGGCTAAACACGGAAAGCACGTGGCATACCCCGCGTGTCTTCGCCTCCTTCGGAAAGAGGGTAAGCAAGACCAGCTACCTTGAGCAGTGGGGAAAAGTAAAGCAGATAAGCAACCAGACCAAACCACTAACATCAAACCATCACATTCATCTCATACCATCACCCTTGGTGTCCTCCCCGACACCCATATGCATAAACCGATGCATCTCGCCACACTAGGCATCATCCGCTGCCACAACCACAAGTCTCCATGCCTCCACATATCACAACAGCCATCCAGTCTCACATCACAACACAAGCAGCAGGAAAACAAACATCACAAAATGGGATCTCGGCCCGTTAACAAACAAGAGGGTAACTCAGAACCCTTTTTGGAATTCCCACATAATCTGTTCTCTAATCCATATTGAATTAACGGATTTGTTATTCGTAGGCTCCAATCATGGATACCTAATCAGTAAGCTATCACAATTAAATAACCAAGCTTGCTTCCCTAATTTGATTATCCTCAAATTAGAACAACTACAACAACGACAATAACCAGATTAATTTACATGCCTCTTTATCTTTAGCCAATTAATCAACAATTAATTCCGGTTTTACGTTCATTATCAATTTCAATCATGAACGAACAATAAATCAAAGAAAACATAGATATCACTATATCTAGGAAAACATGAGGCAAACCGTTATCACGGTATAAAGAAACAGCATGCGATCAACCAATTCTTTTAATCCGGTTCAAGTATTTAATTAGGTCAATTTCATTGTGATCCAAAGGAATAAATCATGATAATTCTACGATTGCACATATATAATTAGAGAAGCCATGAATCCCCTACCTCAAACAGTTCCTCGGGTTCTTTATCCACACAACAAGTCACGATCCTCCCCTCGTGACAACTGCATCCACCGGAGGATGCTTATATCGAAGATTGATCGACACGGCTCGGTTGCATCAAAAACAGAGCAGAACCAATCCTACGAGTAAAGATTGATTGTGAAACTCCTACGGAAAGGATTGAAAGGTTCTAGCGCCTCTTAGTCGAGAACAAAGGGAAAGAACAAGGAAGAATGATATCTCGTCCCTTTTTAAGATTTAATGGGGCGACGGTTTAAGATCCGGTTAATTCTCCATTAAAAACGGATCGCATTAACCACGCAGTTTGACCAAGTAAAACATTCCAAGCCTTAGGAATAATTAATATAGGATTTATGGCATTTGAATCGGCCTTAAGAGCCCTTAAAATAAGGCTTTAAATGTATTTTACGTCAAAGGAAACGTCAAAAGGGGCAAAACTGTAGGAGTCTGGAAACACTGTTCACCCACCGTTACTGTACATGAAACCGATCTGTCTCACGGATCTGTCTCACCGATCTGTCTCACCGATCTGTCTCACCGATCTGTCTCACCGATCTGTGAAACTGATCTATGAAACCGATCTGTCTCACCGATCTGTGAAACCGATCTGTCTCACCGATCTGTCTCACCGATCTGTCTCACTGATCTGTCTCACCGATCTGTCTCACCGATCTGTGAAACTGATCTGTCTCACCGATCTGTCTCACCGATCTGTCTCACCGATCTGTCTCACCGATCTGTCTCACCGATCTGTGAAACTGATCTGTGAAACCGATCTGTCTCACCGATCTGTGAAACCGATCTGTCTCACCGATCTGTCTCACCGATCTGTCTCACCGATCTGTGAAACTGATCTGTGAAACCGATCTGTCTCACCGATCTGTGAAACCGATCTGTCTCACCGATCTGTCTCACCGATCTGTCTCACCGATCTGTCTCACTGATCTGTGAAACTGATCTGTCACACGGATCTGTCTCACCGATCTGTCTCACCGATCTGTGAAACTGATCTGTCTCACCGATCTGTTACTGTTCATAAAAACTAGAAACACTGTTCACAGAACCGGAAAATTGGCAAAGTGTTGGGGATAAGTCCCCTTGACCTCCCGGAACACCTCCAATACCAACATTTCACAAAGTAATGGACCGGAGAGGTCCGGGCCATTACATTAGATACCTCTCAAAACATTCTCGTCCTCGAGAATTAAAAACCATCCCAGAAGAAAAGAGGGGTCCGAACAACCATCCCATAAGATACCTCTCAGGGGAAAACCAACACGAGTTGTTCAAAAAAATCTGGAATAAAACCGCCACATCCGAGAACAAACAACCTATAAAAACAATTCAAACATAACATCACATTAAAGGTACATAAATAAAACATGAAAGGTCCAACCACAGAGAAAACATCATTACATGAAAGGAGTTAAACATTAAACAACTCTGGGTACTGAGCACGTATCTGTGACTCACGCTCCCAGGTACTCTCCTCCATGCCGCCGTGTCGCCACAAGACACGAACTAAAGGAATAGAACTCCCATGCAGCACCTTCTCCTTGTGGTCTTGGATCTCCACAGGTTGCTCCTCGAAGGTTGCATCATCATCAACATCGATCTCTCCCCAATCGATAACATGAGATTCATCATGAAGATAACGACGGAGCTGCGATACATGGAAAACATCATGTATCCGAATCATCTGAGGGGGAAGTGCTACTCGATATGCCACAGCTCCAACACGAGCTAACACCTCAAAGGCCCAACAAAACGGGGAGAAAGCTTACTTCCGTGACCAAACCTTCGCTGCCCACGACGGGGAGTCACCTTCAGAAACACATGATCCCCAACATTAAACTCTAAGGGTCTCCTTCTTTGATCAGCATAAGATTTCTGACGATCTTGTGCTGTCTTCATCCTCTCACGAATCACTTGAACCATCTCTGTCGTATTCTACACTAGTTCTGGTCCGAGAATTGCTGACTCTCCGACCCCAGTCCAGCACAACGGAGAATGGCATGGCCGGCCATACAAGGCTTCAAACGGCGCCATGCCGATGGTAGAGTGAAAACTATTATTGTAAGCGAACTCTACCAAAGGTAAGTGCTTCACCCATGAACCTCCAAAATCAAGAACTCAAGAGCGCAACATGTCTTCAAGAGTTTGGATGGTTCGCTCTGTCTGACCATCCGTTTGAGGATGAAAAGCAGTGCTAAGGCATAGTTGAGAGCCAAAAGCATGCTGGATACCTCTCCACACCCTAGAGGTAAAACGGGGGTCTCGATCAGAAATGATCGTCTTAGGAACTCCGTGAAGCCTCACCACCTCCTCCAGATACTGCCTCGACAAAACCTCCACTGAGCTCGACTCCTTGATTGCTATGAAGTGGGCCGATTTAGTTAAACGATCCACTACCACCCATATAGCATCATGTCCTCCCAGATCTCGTGGTAAACCTGTAACAAAGTCTATTGAGATGTCCTCCCACTTCCACTGAGGAATCTCTATGTGTTGGAGAAGACCACCAGGAACACGGTGTTCGGCCTTCACCTTCTGGCAGACTAAACATCGAGACACACATTCTGCAACTGAACGCTTCAGCCCAGGCCACCAAAACTGACTCCTCAAGGATCGATACATCTTCGTCACACCAGGATGTACAGCTAAGGGCGAGCTATGGAACTCTCGGATAACCGTCTCGCGCATCTCCAAGGGAACAAAAAGCTTGCCATGATACAACACTCGGTGTTGTTCATCCTCCGAACAACCATCAGGGGCCTCCCCACAAACAACTCTGTCTCTCAAAACTTCCACCTCTAGATCACCCAACTGAGACTCTTCCACCTTTTGCATCAGGGATGATTGCACCGTCATCTGGAAAAGACAAACTCTTCCCCCAACTTCTCCCATATCAAGATGCAAAGCTGCTAGCTCTTCCATTCCTCTCCAGGAATCACCAGATTCACGCACAACATCATTACGTGACTTTCGGCTCAGTGCATCAGCAACAACATTTCCCTTCCCAGGTGTATACGATATTTCGAAGTCGTATTCCTGCAAGAACTCCATCCACCGACGCTGCCGCAAGTTCAAATCGTGTTGGGAGAAAACATACCTCAAACTCTTATGATCAGTGAAAACCACAAAGCGCTCGCCAATGAGGTAATGTCTCCACAACTTCAGCGCAAACACCACGGCTGCCAACTCAAGATCATGGGTGGCATAGTTGCGTTCATGGGGACGCAACTGCCGAGACCCATAAGAAACAACTGACCTCTGCTGCATGAGAACACAGCCTAGCCCCAGATGTGAAGCATCACAGAAAACATCAAACTGGACTCCCTCTGCTGGAAGACAAAGGACTGGAGCACTTACCAACTTCTCCTTTAGATACTCGAAAGCTGTCTGACACTGATCAGTCCATATGAACGCTTGATCCTTCCTGGTCAAAGCTGTCAGAGGAGTTGCAACTCGGGAGAAATTAGCCACAAACCTCCTATAATAGCCTGCGAGACCAAGGAAACTTCGCACCTCTGACACGGTCTTGGGGGGTGGCCAAGACACCACTGATTCTATCTTCGAAGGATCCACAGCTACTCCCTGTTGGGACACAACATGTCCAAAGAAACGAACTTCTTGAGCCCAGAACTCACACTTGGACAACTTCCCAAACAACCGATGTTGGCGAAGAACTCCCAAAACGGCTCGTAGATGCCCTGCATGGTCCTCTTCAGATGTGGAGTACACAAGGATGTCGTCGATGAAAACCACAACAAACTTGTCCAGGAATTCACGGAACACAGCATTCATCAACCCCATGAAAACAGCTGGAGCATTCATCACGCCGAATGGCATTACAACAAACTCATAATGCCCATGACGACAACGGAAAGCAGTCTTCGGGATATCCTCATCCTTTACACGCATCTGATGATATCCTGACCGCAAGTCGATCTTTGAGAACCAACTTGCACCCTTCAGTTGATCGAATAGGTCATCAATCCGTGGAAGTGGATAGCTGTACTTTATTGTCACTTTGTTTAAGCGACGATAATCGACGCACAACTGCAAACTGCCATTAGCCTTTTTCACGAACAAGACTGGTGCACCCCACGGTGACACACTTGGCCGAACAAAACCACACTGCAACAGACCATCGAGCTGAATACGTAGCTCTCGTAACTCAGAAGGGGCCATCCTATATGGAGACATAGAGATAGGAGACACTCCTGGCTGTAGCTCAATCCCAAACTCGATCTCTCGTCGAGGGGGTAAGGATACAACCTCTTCTGGAAAGACATCAGGGTACTCCTCTACGACCCTAGGAAACACCAACTGTTGAACCTCTGAAGAACTCAGCATCATCCCAGCCATCATGGATGATAAGGATGAAACTCGTCTATGACTCATCCGAGGATCTCTCTTACCAACAAACACTACTTCCTCTCCATCTTCATCAAAGAAAACGACCTTCTTCCTGTAGCAATCCACAATAGCCTGCACCGAATACAACCAATACATGCCGAGGATGACATCATATGGTTGTATTCGTAAACATAGGAAATATCCCCAAGAGCGGTGCTGCCCCAACACTATCTCACAGTCTCTACATACTTCAAACAAGCTAGCTCGACCTCCAACTGGCGTAGTCAACACCAAGGGCACTGGAAGCCTCTCTACCTCAAGTCCCAAAGCATGGACAAGGGTAGGAGATATGAAGGAGTGTGTTGCTCCTGAATCAAACAAGGCATACACCAAGGTAGAAAACAAACAAAGGGTACCTCGGACGACATCTGGCTCGCCTGGAGCTGGCAACGCTAGAGCATGAAGCTGACCATGACCACCTCCACGGCCTCTCTGACCCTGATGACGACCACCACCACAGCCGTGCTCTGCTCTCTGAGGACGGGGAGCGTCATGGGGCTGTCCTCTGCCTGCTCCATCTACCCTCTGGTGATCTAAAGCTGGTGCAACCTGCTGCTGCTGCCTCGGCTGGAACTGCCTCAACGGAGGAACCTGGAGTGGAGCGCCTAGTGCACGATGACTGCTCTGAAAAGTTGGGCACTCCTGCTGCTGATGACCACGTCCACCACAAGAAAAACAAGCGCCTGATCCCTTGGCATAGGTCTGAGAGTTGCTACCTCCGGAGAAACGAGATGGGAAGGGCTGAGACCTACCCCCAGGTGAACGGAAACTCTTCTGTCCTGAAAACCGGGAACCCCGGACCACAACTCTGCTTCGTGAGGAATCATGACGATTCCCCCCTCGTGACGATCCGGTCCTGGCCAAATTCCTCTCAACAACCTCTTCCCTCGCCAGCACCTCAAGATATGTCTTCAGCATAAATGGGGTGACCTAGCGCTGGATCTCTGGACGCAAAGCCTCCTCGAAATGCCTCGCCCTGGCCTCATCATCTGGTAACAGGTCTGAAGCATATCGTAGAAGGTTCCTGAAACGGATCCCAAACTCCCGAACACTAGAGCTCCCCTGTCGAAGGGTAAGAAGCTCCTGGCAACTGGATGCCTTCGCAGTCGATGAAAGAAACTCGACTCTAAACCTGTCTCGAAACTCCTCCCATGAGATCGCTGACTCCACACGATCCCCGAGGAACAAGAACCACCACTGTCTCGCTGCTCCACGCAACATCGTCACAACCAAGGACACCCAGTGTTCCTTCCGAGCACGAATCAAACTGAAGCCTATCTCGACCTCCTCCAACCAGTCTTCTGTGACTGCATCTGAAACGGAGCCCTCGTACTTCTGTAGACTCTGGCGCAGAAACTCTCGGAGTGTCTTCCTCCAAGTGTCATCGTCATCAACCTCTACCCGGCGGCGATCTGCTGGAACAACCTGCTGGGCACCTTCTGCGCAAACCTGACGAGGACGTCGACCTGGAGCCATACCTGTAAAATAACAACTGTTAGAGCTCCTAAGCCTGGAATATGGAAGACTCAACATTAATTAATTAATTATTTTGTTTTATTAATTTTTGGTTACCTATCCCAAGGTCTACCCATTCAAACACAGGCGCAAAGAATAATGATGCATGATCCTTTCCTAGGTCTCTACCCTGCAACAAGTGTCACTTTGTTTAGTAGCCATTGTAAACTTAAAGGTCCGTGCAACAGATCATAGGGGGCCCTGAACGCCTATGTCTCTGCCGGTCTCCAGTGTTTAGCCCACTTGCTAAACATGAATGACACCGTTGCCCTACCATCCCATGCATCCTCACCGGTGCCTAACTCCAAACTCCATCCTATCCCTCAACCAGACCTCTGATACCACTCTGTCACGACCCCCTCCCCACAAAGTGTACCCCTCCTGGGCCAGCAATGTGAAAAGGGAGATAATGACCCCCGAGTCCCGCCTCCAGTAGGCCCCGGGTTGGCGACTAGCACCGAGGGTATAATAACGTACAGATGGGAGGCATTACCCTCTAAGAGAACACAAGCAGAAGGGAGAGATAGAATAGACTCCAATCAACTCCAACTCAGAACTGAAATATAAAAGGAAACCATGTGCATATATGAAATGTCATGCAAAAGTACTACAACTGAAAGGGAAAACTAAAAGTACCCAAAAGAAAGTAAAACGGCAGCAACCACAAGCCCGAACAGCTCCTCCTCCAACCGCAAGCTAGTAGTAACCAGCTTGATCTCCAACCTGCTCCAAGTGACCTGAAAAACAGTTTATATGTACATAGGGTGAGTATAACAGTATACTCAGTAGGATCCTCCCCAAGACTCTCGTGAAAAAGTAAAGAAAGCATGCTAAATCCCAGTGAACAACAAGTGAAACTAACTCGTCACCTAAATAGGTATACTATGTTCCCAACCTCACCAAGGCTACTCTCACCAAGTAACGCATACAAGAATATAGCATGTAGTAAAGAATAACAAGGGTACCCCGCTACCACTTCCCCACTGGTTTGCCGCTTTTCCCCAACGACATACGTCCTGTGCATCTCTCTCCAAAGGCTTGCCCGTATCAACATGGGTCAAGCTCCACAATATGCACCTCGTGCACCACAAAGGCTTGCCCGCAAACACCTGGGCTAAGCTCCACACAATCCTCACAACCAAAAGTAACCAGGTAGTTTCCGGGAGCCACCACAGCTCGTATAACATGTATCATACGTCGGGTATTATACCTCAAGCCATTACAGCCCATACACCGAGTAAGGATCCTCAAGCCATCACAGCCTATACACGTTACACCTATAGTATTCCATAGGATACTATATCCAGAATATATGTGTGTGAAATAACCACAAGCCATTACAGCCCTCTACACACATATATGGGTAAAACTAACCACTGTGCCTACCAGCACTAAGATCTACCAAGAGAAGAGAGCGGGGCCAAAGGGGGTAGTCAGCCATTCAATCTCCCATCAGAATGTTGGGGAAAACACCCCCCCAGGGCTCAGAATCCCCGGGGTGTTAGTTGCCCTTACCGACATGGCGGAGTAGCGTATAGAAACACAAAAAGTACAGAATATATAAGTAACTCACATCCACACTATGGGCATTACCTAGTCTTAGATACAACTGCAGCTAACGTCTCTCAGACTCCAGGCTGCTACTTCTAAGACTAGGTATCCTATAAGCACACAACCAATTGAAGAGCTTTATTAGATTACTCCATTCTCATTTATCAGTTCCACTGTACATTAATTAATTCTTTAAACATTAATTAAGATTGAACAATTCCACATTTAACTGAAATGGAATCACTTTCAAAAACAACTTATCCTTTTAAGATTCACATCACCTTTAAATTCCAGCATCTCCATCCCCGTGGATTTTCACCATTTAATCAAAAATTCATTACAGAAATACTTTTCCACATTCCCAGGCATTCTAGAAAAACATCCTATGCTTCTAAACACAAAGGAGGCTCAACACGGTGAGTAGATATACTACCCGTCGAGTCTTTTCCGCCTATAGAAAGAGCATAGACCCATCCTCCATCGAGAGGCTAAACACGGAAAGCACGTGGCATACCCCGCGTGTCTTCGCCTCCTTCGGAAAGAGGGTAAGCAAGACCAGCTACCTTGAGCAGTGGGGAAAAGTAAAGCAGATAAGCAACCAGACCAAACCACTAACATCAAACCATCACATTCATCTCATACCATCACCCTTGGTGTCCTCCCCGACACCCATATGCATAAACCGATGCATCTCGCCACACTAGGCGTCATCCGCTGCCACAACCACAAGTCTCCATGCCTCCACATATCACAACAGCCATCCAGGCTCACATCACAACACAAGCAGCAGGAAAACAAACATCACAAAATGGGCTCTCGGCCCGTTAACAAACAAGAGGGTAACTCAGAACCCTTTTTGGAATTCCCACATAATCTGTTCTCTAATCCATATTGAATTAACAGATTTGTTATTCGTAGGCTCCAATCATGGATACCTAATCAGTAAGCTATCACAATTAAATAACCAAGCTTGCTTCCCTAATTTGATTATCCTCAAATTAGAACAACTACAACAACGACAATAACCAGATTAATTTACATGCCTCTTTATCTTTAGCCAATTAATCAACAATTAATTCCGGCTTTACGTTCATTATCAATTTCAATCATGAACGAACAATAAATCAAAGAAAACATAGATATCACTATATCTAGGAAAACATGAGGTAAACCGTTATCACGGTATAAAGCAACAGCATGCGATCAACCAATTCTTTTAATCCGGTTCAAGTATTTAATTAGGCCAATTTCATTGTGATCCAAAGGAATAAATCATGCTAATTCTACGATTGCACATATATAATTAGAGAAGACATGAATCCCCTACCTCAAACAGTTCCTCGGGTTCTTTATCCACACAACAGGTCACGATCCTCCCCTCGTGACAACTGCATCCACCAGAGGATGCTTATATCGAAGATTGATCGACATGGCTCGGTTGCATCAAAAACAGAGCAGAACCAATCCTAGGAGTAAAGATTGATTGTGAAACTCCTACGGAAAGGATTGAAAGGTTCTACCGCCTCTTAGTCGAGAACAAAGGGAAAGAACAAGGAAGAATGATATCTCGTCCCTTTTTAAGATTTAATGGGGCGACAGTTTAAGATCCGGTTAATTCTCCATTAAAAACGGATCGCATTAACCACGCGGTTTGACCAAGTAAAACATTCCAAGCCTTAGGAATAATTAATATAGGATTTATGGCATTTGAATCGGCCTTAAGAGCCCTTAAAATAAGGCTTTAAATGTATTTTACGTCAAAGGAAACGTCAAAAGGGGCAAAACTGTAGGAGTCTGGAAACACTGTTCACCAACCGTTACTGTACATGAAACCGATCTGTCTCACCGATCTGTCTCACCGATCTGTCTCACCGATCTGTCTCACCGATCTGTGAAACTGATCTGTGAAACCGATCTGTCTCACCGATCTGTGAAAACGATCTGTCTCACCGATCTGTCTCACCGATCTGTCTCACCGATCTGTGAAACTGATCTGTCTCGCCGATCTGTCTCACCGATCTGTCTCACCGATCTGTCTCACCGATCTGTCTCACCAATCTGTCTCACCGATCTGTCTCACCGATCTGTGAAACTGATCTGTGAAACCGATCTATCTCACCGATCTGTGAAACCGATCTGTCTCACCGATCTGTCTCACTGATCTGTGAAACTGATCTGTCACACCGATCTGTCTCACCGATCTGTCTCACCGATCTGTGAAACTGATCTGTCTCACCGATCTGTTACTGTTCATAAAAACTGGAAACACTGTTCACAGAACCGGAAAATTGGCAAAGTGTTGGGGATAAGTCCCCTTGACCTCCCAGAACACCTCCAATACCAACATTTCACAAAGTAATGGACCGGAGAGGTCCGGGCCATTACAGAAATAATGCACACTGAACATATAGAAAACTTAATATATACTAACAATAAAGATTTCATGACACTCTATTCTAAATTAGATTTCAAAAAGACAACTCAAGCTACATTTCAAACTACATTCAAAGAGTCACAAGTTTCATTTCTTATCAGACTGAGAAACACTATTATTTCTTACACCTTTACTTTCTCTGTTTGTTTTTTTCATTACACTATGAGCAGTGTGTGTATGCTCTATATTTCACACACACACACACCATCCCCTATTTTAAACTAGATGATACTAGATATCCCATCGAACACTATTTACTCCTCTTTCCCATGGGTTGTGGTTTAGGTCCGGTTGTTTCCTATTTTATCTGTACTCCAACGATTTCTATGGAAGAGGTCCCTGTGTGGCCAAGAAAGTTTCCATACTATTGTATACCCGATATAGGTTGTGGATCAAAGTTTTTTTTATATAAAATTCTCAGAAAAAGGTGATTTACTTGTGGAGAGGAATAAGTCTCAACTTGAGATCAGACCTCTTTTATTCATTTTATACTATGTGTTTTTGTATTGTTTTTTTATCTTTAAGATTTAAAACTGAATTGGATTTAAATTACAAACAACATCCACTACATTAATGGTTATCATTAATTAGTGTTTATATAAGTTTGTTATTGATTAAATTGATTTCTAATGTTAAGGAAATATTATATATTTTTTCTAATCGAGACCAAATAAATAATTAAGATTTTTTAAAAGGTCAAGTCTTATATTGATCATTTTATTGGGATAATTGTCTGGAATTAAATTAATTGGGGGATTTTTTTATACACATTTTTAACAAAAAAAATTTATTGGGAACTCAATTCACCCCCTATTGAGATACTCACTCGACAAAATGATTATAAGTTATTCCTCATGTATTTAAATATTAAAAAAACCCAAATGGTTAGTACAAGATAAGTTGATTCTAAAAATTAATAAACCTTCATATGAGGAAATAATGCATTTATCTACAAAATTTGAAAAAATAACTAAAGGTTTAATAGAGATCATTCCCTATATAATTATCCTTAAAATTATTCAAAATATTCTTTACTAAAATTCAATCCCAATGATTAAAATGTTTTGATAACTTATTCTTCCAATGTAAATTTATAAACTCTCTCCAAATAACATAAATCACTCTTAATGTCTCATTCCAATAATATATATGACATAGTTATATAATCTCTAAGATCTACTATTTAACTTATTAAATTTATTTAATCACCATAGAGGCACATTAAAAGAATCATAATTCCAAAATATAATTTAACATTTATTAATCATATGAAATACCATATTATCAAAAAATATTTCCATTTAACTTAATTATATAAGGTTCCCAAAATAGTGAACTTCATCCAAAATAACATAAATCACTCAATCACCAAATATATTTTCAACCCATGGTAATCTATACTATAAAAAATATGTTCCAAAAATCAACTTAATCATTATATAAAAAAAATTAGGTAAAAAATATCATACTAACAAAAGAATTACAAGGAAAGCGGTAATAATTTCACCCTTGTTTCCATTTAGTTGTGGGTTCAAGCCCCGCAACCACGTATGATGTGACTGACTATCACCCAACCTATGGGTTTTCCTTTTACTAAATATATATTCATTTAATTAATACAATGTTCTATAAAATATGCTGAACACCCTAAAAAATGTAATATAATTATTGTGAAGTAATACTTCACATCAAAACCAAGGGTTACATATACCTCAACCCAATAAAAAATCTCCCAAAATATTAATCAACTTAAAATTACATCACTAAAAACCTCAAAACGGGGCGTATACACTTGAAATTATGATAAAAATTAAACTTATAAACCCATTATGGTATCTATAACTCTTAATTTAAGCTCACTTGAAAAAATAATAATCTTTAAAATTATCGAAATCTTTTCTCTGATAACAACTATAAGGAATCGTCCTTAAATATTATAGAATATTGAGATTTATGTCAAGAATTAATTCTCTTTCATTTTATGGTGTTTATGATTTATATTTTTTGTGAATTAGGTCATCACCCTTACATAAATAAATATTACAACAAAAAGGGATAATTTCACTTAGGATCCATTTTACCCACAAGACAAAACTTTTAGGATACAATACTTTTTTTCAGGTTATAACTTCACAATTTTCATATTGACACCATAATTGTTCCTTATCATCCTTAAAACCATGGGAAAAAATTTAAAAATGTTTGATGATCTTTAAAATCTTAGTAAGAGATATAAAATAAATAAACCCATTACTTCCTGAATATTTATAAAAAAAATTCATTTTTTGAAAAATATTTTTTGTGTTTAAAATAAATATTTCCTTATCCACCATATCAAATTTTATTCCCAAATAATTTTATAAAACGTTTCATTATAAATATTATATTAAAAAATAAAACTCATAAATGTTTCTTTTTTAATCAATATAAACTCATAACAACTTTTAAAAAATTTATACATTTTACCCTTAAGAAGTATAAAATACTTTCTTTTAAGCATAAGCTCATTATTGTAGGACCTTGGGACACCTTGATAGGGGAGGGGTGAATCAGGGTGTCAACTTTTCTTTTTAACTGATGGATATTGTTCCTACATTGGTAGGAACTAGTAAAACCTGTACGATGGATATGATCAGAAATCAAACATTCACATGCAAAGAGACGACACAACACTTTTTACTAGGTTCACCACTAAGGTCTATGTTCAAGGAGAATAAGATGACAGGTTGTCAGTCATACCTAATTATACTATTATTCACTGGTTTTGGATTACAATGGTTTGGGAATAATCAATATATCCCCAGATCACTACCTTTACAAATGTTCATGGATAGCCCACTACGTTCCTCTGGTCACTCCCATTGACCCCCCCTTGCTCACTGCCTTCGGTTAAGTCCCATTCAGTTTGTAAACATGAAGGTCTCTTTAATATATTCACATTGAAGTCTTTGAATCTGCTTAGCACGAGTCTATGATTGCATCAAAGTATATAATTGATGCACTTGAACACACTGAACCACCGAACCAGATAATCAGAATGTGAAAATAGGTTACATTGATGATTTTGTGCAGTACCTACCCTTTGAGTGAAAGTTCTCACTTTTGCACGCAATACATGATTTTAGCACAGAAAAAATATTTTGCGTAACACCTCCTTTATGCGCAACTTTCACTTTTTTACGTAGCCTCCACTTTTATGCGCAGTTTTTTTTTTCGCGCAACATCAAATTTTTCCCGCAACCTTAAATTTTACGTGCAACTTCTACTTTTTTTCCACGCACCTTCATCTTTTTCACGCAACTCAGACTTTTTTTCACGTATCTCAACTTTTTCATGAAGCTCGGAGTTTTTTGAACAACTCCCTTTATGTGAACCTTTTACGTGCATCAGCCCTCAGATCTTTTCTAAGACTTTAACTATACAGAATGAGGAGGGTCACCTCTTATTTATAGGCATCACTGACCCCTGTGCGCAAAACCCATCATGGCACGAAAAACCTCTCATTCGACGTACAATACATTACATTAAGGAACTATTTTCCGCACACATCTTCATGTTTTTCACGCAGGACATTCCATTACCATTTTTTGACGTTTTAATTCCGAACCACCTATTTTGAAAAAAAACTCTCTCCACTATTTCACGCACCATGTTGTTTTTTGCGCACCACACTTTTTTTGATACACCACGCTGTTTTTTGCGAACCCCATAGTTTTTCGCACCCCATGCAGTTTTTCGCGCACACCTCCCCTATTTTGTGCACCACTTCCTCCTTGCGTGCACCTCCTTTTGCCAACAACCTATGTCTTCATTTTTCGATTTTTAGGTCCAAAAATTTGGAAAACACCGGAGAATAGAGCCACCTTCAAAACTGTTGTCTGGTTGAACTGTATGATCACTTTATTGGCACACATTCTAAACTTCCACTGAGTATTGAAAACAAACACAAACCATACTCCAATTCATGCATTTAACGACCATGGTTCCAAAAGTTATCTTATCATATAAAATCATAATATTTCAAAATAATGCATTTATATTATAACTATATCATGTAGGTATCTTGGAACATTATTTTTATATCACTTTTACAAATAGAATAACCTACATTGTTAATTTCTATCAAAGACATTACCCAATGCATTAGAGGGATATAACAAACCCACCCATCCTTCATTTATAATTTAACCACCCATCCATGGATTATAATTAAACTAAAAATAATAATATGAAACAAAAAGAACCATAAAATATTCCCAATACATTAAACCTTACATTCCCATCATTATACACATAGAAATATTTATTACAGCCATAAGAAAACATTTTCAAATATTAAAATATCTATTCTATATAAAAACCTTTTTAAAAATAACCAGATCAATGGTAAGGAGGGTTTTTATATGATGGAAGAACATTTATTATTATAAAAGAATCTAAACATAAAATAATAGTTATATAATTATAGAAAAAACTATTTATGATGTATTTTTTAAAATAGAATATTCATTTTTTTTCTAAATAAATTCAAAAAGTTTCATATAAAATACATAACAGATTAATTTTTAAGTCCTTTGAAAGAAATTAAAAGTGACATAAAAATTACTTTATAATTTTTTTATGTACATATAAATACATATATAAAATAAATTTAATGATATGGATATGGAAGATAATGATTTAGAAAATAAATGTTTAAATCATTTATAATGAGGTTTTTAATGTAAAGTGTCCCTTACATCGAGTTAGAATAATCACATATGTACTTTGAATTCCTAATTAATAATTTTTTTTAATTGTTTAATTTCATAAAAAAAATCTATTTTATTATTCCTTTTATTTTATTTATTGTAGTGTTATATTTAATTACTTAATAAATTAAGTTCACATCAAATGTTTTGAGGATATTCAGCTCATATGTCCAAAACAACATCAGTAAGTTAACTATGATAAAAGCATTAAATATTTCATCACATTAAGAATGAAAAAATGAAAAAATTACCATTTTAATAAATAAATTATACTTTTATAACAAACCATTAATAATTGTTATAAAAAATTAACTACCATACAATCATGGAGATGGTAGGTTGTATGTACGTATGAGTAACATTTCAATTTTTTAATGATCATGATGGGAAGAAGGTAAGAATATTTTTAAAATTTCATAATGATAATTATTTAATTAATATAATATTACATATTTAGATACACTTATATATACCATCCCTGAGATGTGGTGATGAAAAAAATAACATCACTTTAGAGAGGTTGTAATCCACATGTATGCATGAACGACATTATCATTTTTATATAGATGGAAAGGTAAGAAAATAGAAGATATATTATCATTAAATGATTTTAATTATGCTGTAAATATCATATAAATACCTCAAATTCATAATTATAAATATCTATGAGAGGTAGTGATGGAGAATGAATCACATCTATTCCTGAGGTGGTAGTTTTCTGTACACACAAACGATGGTTTTGTTTCCCATTTGATGTAATAAGAGATATTTATAGGGTATGAAATAAACATAAAAGATATAATTATATTTAAGATAATTTTTATTATTATTTCAGAATGGTTGAATAATATATTAAGGGGTAATAATAATAAGTAAATTGAAAACATATGTTTAATAACTATACCTATTTTTCAGAAAATCTTATTTGCTTCCCACCTTTTTCCCTATAAGGTTTGTATTATCCCTAGAATTAAAAAATTAAAATTTTTATAGGTATTTTAGGAAGGGGTTTACATAGAGATTTACGTAAAAAAAGCCTCTTGAATTCTATAGATACGAGGAGGGGGGATCCCTTTTATAACTAGAGGAGGTCCGTTCTTGGAATTTCTTAAAGTATTAAATTAATATAAATTAATTTTTCTGTAAAAGTGGATATAAATGGATATAATTAAAATATAATTTGAGGATGATTCAAGATAATCCAATATAATAATAATCATACAATTTTAGGTGATTTTTCCATAGTTTCTTTTTGTTTTAACCTTCAATTAACCCTTTTAATGATTTCCGTGATGATAATGTTTTTTTCTCTTTAGGGGTCAAGATAGTTATTATAAATGGAAAATTGGAAAATTAATGGAATACAGATGAAATTTTAACCATATAAAAATAAAATGGGGTAATATATTTTTAATTAATTTTAAATCTTTTAATAAAATATTATTAATTTTAAAATATTAGTTATATCAGTTTTTGAAATACATGGAATCTTATAATAAAATATTTATCTAACTCTTGTAAAATGGTTCCAAAATGACATTTATTCTAAGATAATGAAGATATGGTAATAATATAATAACAAAAACAAATTTTTATAGGTTTTGATATCATTATAAGCCTTATATTTTAGATTAACCACATAATGAACCAAATTTATCCCTAACTAGGGTAATGTATTTTCCAAAATTTAATGGTAATAATTTTAATTATAGGGTAAAAATTGGATCACAAATGAAAATATAATGACATTTTGGACTATTAATCATACTTATTTTAAAAATTTAACATTTTTTTAAATAATTTAACAAAATATTATTTAATATAAAATATCATTAGTGTTAATTTTGACACTATTTATTTAAATAGACTTTGAAAAAAATATTACATAAAAGGAATTAATATTACTCCTCTCACACATTGATAAATTTTTTTAATTCTATAAGGAAACCGTGGAACAAAATAATTCCTTTAAATAATATTACTTTTAAATTTTTTAGAATAATTTGTTTTATTTTTCTATTAATTGAATTAATATTGTGTTTGAGCTGTGTAAGCATTTAAGGTAATTATTTCATCACAAAAAATTTAAAATAAATTATCATGATAAGAAAAAATTTAAATTTGAAATAAATATTTGAAACCAAACATATGTATCTTTTATCCCTATTACAAAATATTATATATTCTAAAAGCAAGAAAGTGACATTTTTTACATTTAATTTTACTTAAAAATTATAAAGGTAAAAATCAAGTAAATATTGTACCATGTATCCAAATTTTTACAAAAATAGATGTAAATGTATAGACTAAAATCATAAAACAAGATAAAATAATGTTTTAGGGTTATTTTTTAGTCCTTATCATATTATTTTTTGCCTTAATTACATGATTTACCCTTATCATGGTAACAATTATTTATTATGATTACAATTACTATTGAGAAAAAATTAATGGGATATATTTAGAAAATTTAAACCACATAATTCCAAATCTTGAATCCATTTTTTATGATTATATTTCAATATTTGGAATAAATTAATTTAATGTTTAAATTAAAAAAATGAAAAAATCAACAAAAAATTTATTTTCAAGTATAAAAATGTTTTTATACCAAATTAAAACCTAAAATTTATTCCAATTAATTTAATTAGATTATTAATTCAATAATATAACTTATTTTAATTCGATACTATTTTTTTATTTAACTTTTTAAATGCTTGAATCAAAAATACATTTTTGTATAAAACTAGTATTTTTTCACTATTCACTCAAAAAACTATATTTATAGAAAAATATTAAAAAAATAACTCTAAGATAAATTTTAAATTATTATTTCCGAAATTATATCATTTTTATCGAATAAATTTTTTAAAAGTTCCATATATTTATTATAATTTTCTCTCATAAAAATAATAAGAAACCATTTTGAAGTGAATTTATTTTTGAAGAATAAAATAACTTTTCTAAAAGTTGAGTACTTTTTTACTATGAATTAATTAATAAATTTTAATTTATCAGGACTTTTATATATATTTCATAACATTTTTAATCCAATTAGTTCTTGGTAAATCAATGAATGATATAATATTATTGTTAAAATAATAATATTTTATGGTTAGTTTAAGCTTTGTTTTACATGTCGTATATGATATCAAACATAATGTTCTTATTTGAAAATATTTGTGGTGTTTCATTTGGTTTCTAAATATAAAATATCCAGAATTGAAGTAGTAAGGTAGTGTAAACTTCCAATTAGTAATCTAAATTAGATTCGGTCCAAAATTTCTCCTTAATGTCCATTCCAAGATTTATACCTACTTGAATAGGTATGGACATTGATTAGGTTTCATCCATTTTAAAAATTTTCAATAGTTATATTGCATACATTTCCTGAGAAATAAAATAAAATTCATTCTTTTTAAGCCCTTGTAATATAAGAAAATATCTCATTTCCCCTGGTATAGGTATCTTAAAATTAGTATTCATCTGTCAATATAAATCATTAAAATCACTCTCTTTGTTACCTATACAAAATAATATCTTCAACATATACAATATCAATGAGATTACTATCCTCCATTTCCATTATGTAACGGTTTCAATACACACTCCCTTCATTGAATATAATTTCACTCAAGAATCCATATAGATTAGAGTAAGATGCTCCAAAATACTATTTTAACCCATAATGATACTGTCACAAACCAACTCGGGTTGACCCTAAACCAGTCACCCAAGACAGTCTGCGACATGGCCCGAGGGGCGTTCCCAATCCCCATAGGCTAGAAACAGGTGCCTCACATAAAAATTTAATCGTTGGGAATGATTTGGCCCATAAAGACAAATATAATAAATAGTAGAAACAAATATCACACCAAAAAATAAATAAATGATAAGAAAAGTAAAGGATGATCAACAACAAGACTAAACTTTCAATGTCTAAAACTCCACGTAACCCCATGGGTTACTCTCCAGTACTGAACGAAACGTCACTCAAAGTGAACCAAATCAGAACTGGAGCCTGCGGGTGAAACTAAAAACAAGAAAACACTATAGATGTGAGTATTAAAACTCAGTAGGTAGGCCCGACTAATCTACTCCCTATGCACATTTTTTTAGATAAAGAAAATATTTATTTCAGGTTTGAAATACAATATATAAATATATAATTTTCTACATGTTTCATTTTTAAGGTAAAAAATCACAATCATAATCCATTACGCTCAAGTCTAAAGTAATTTGTAAGAGGAGGAAAGAAAAGGAGACCAAAAAAGAATCATTCATTTTTCATAAAAGTGTTAAAGGAAATTGTGATTGTTCATTTAAAAAAAATTTCTCGAAAAGATCTTTTGCAACCACACATTTACAATTTTACAAGAAAACACCAAAACTAAGAACAATGGGTGTCACTACATATAGCGAGGGAAACGATAGTAACTATACTAGTGTCAAAGAAGCACGAGAAAACCTAGGAACTCAGAGGAAGACCATAACATACTATACATGTGACTCATCCTGAAGGAATGTCATAATCAATGATGTCATAACACCCTAATGCCTGACCATCTCCCAACCTTGCCAGGTTGAGGGGCCCAATCCCATAGCAATAAAAAAAACCATCCCCATGCAATGGGTCACTAGCAATACATGCCCTAACTAGTGAAGCAATCATTCATGGTGAACCTATTTTCTATGAAATATTCCCATGTATATTTCACAAAGGGGTGTGCCATGCAATTAAAATTACAAGCCACATATATATAACTGAACACGCCACACAAATCAGAACCACCCTAGACACCTCAAGGGTAGTATTTTACTTAATATAATAAATATACAAGGAAGGTCCCATACCGAGGACTCTCCCATCTTAGGATCAAATGATAAAGCAAGAGATCCATCCCAAGAGGGGTTTTCCCCAAATAACCATTCAAAAGTGTTAACTGGGCCTTTACCTATGTAACACTTTAACATTCGTCAAGTCATTTAGAAAACCATTTCCAGAGCAAAGGAAAACTTGATTTTACATAAAAATGTCCAAACGGGCCTGAAACAATCATTTAACACTAAATCATTTCCAAATAAAGAAACAGACACCATTACTTTAGAAACCAGATGCACATGGAAACCCATTTAAGATACTCAATTCACAACATTAAATCTTAAGGGAATTTGCAAGGGACAAAGGGGTATTTCATCAAACACTTAGTAAGAACATTTAATAAAACAACTTTATGAAATTCAAATAAAAAGGGTTTTACATTATTTCACAACAGGCAACTATTCTTAAATCCCTAAATTACTAAAAAGCATTTAATAAAAGTGCGAAAACAAGAAATTAATAATTCTTTAATTTAAAAGCTAATTCATAGGGAAAGCTAATTGGAAGTCATGTCTCTAGGATGACACACACCAAAAAACATGAAGTAAGGCTCGATGCACTTGGAACCAATGCGGAAAGATGAATCCAAACCAAAATCGATGTGAGTCTTCGTTCACACCTCAAATACACCATTGCAGGTCATGAACAAACTATAATCATGGTAATCGATTGAAAAGACTAAATACCAAACTCCAAAACAAAGTATTAAGATAACTAAGGGTGCCACAGAGGTGTGAATAATATTTTAGAGAAATTGAAAGCATGAAAGTGCCAAGGAATTAATACAGAATGGAAAAGTTAGATTTACCTACCTCAAACCAAACACGGATGCAACAAAACTCCAACGGAAGGAAGAAAAACCTCCCATGAACCAATCACACACCAAAAACAATGAGGAAAACATGAGAATCAACACCCAAGGTGTTGGGACTTGGCCAAAATAAATAAAAACACCAAAAGGTAGAAAATAAAAACACCCAACCACCAAAAGAACACCCAAATGCATTTTCACAAAACTAACACTTGCTTTAAAACCATAACCAACTACTCACATAATTTAAAGAACAAAAAACAATCCCCTTGAAACCATAGAATCCCTTTCCAGAACATTATACACACTAAAAAAGTCCTATAATTAGTAAAATAAATATACCGGACCAAGTTCACAAATAGAAAACTACCATTACACCATAATTAAAAAAACATTTAATGAAATCCCCCAAGTACATTTAGTGGAATAATAGAATTTAAAAAAAAACACCTTAAATTCTAAGACCCTAGGCATTGCACATAAGTAACCTTAAAAATCTATATTTCACGAACCAAAATAATTTCAAAAATCTATAATAAGATCAACAAGAGTGTCAAAGAGGTTTCAACTTAAATAAAAACACCACAAGATGAAAAGAAATATACTGGAGTGAGGGAGGGGTTCAACCGGTTGAAGCTGCAGAGGGGTGAGGGCAGGCCTGGCGAGAGTGAGTGTGGAGGGCTATGAGTCGGCAGCTGGGGGCGAGGGAAGCCAGAGCTAGAGAGGAAGGGGGTGCAGAGGGCTGGAATGATGAGGACCTGTGGGCGGAGGATGGTTGGGAAGCTGTAGGCCAGATCACAGTAAGGGTGTGTGGTCTGCTGGAGCCAGTGCAAAGAGGCGGGTCGGGGTGGCAGGTCCTGCTGTAGGCCGGTGAGGCGAGGGGGTAAGGCGGCTATAGGAGCTTGAGGTCAGAGGTAGGGGAGAAGCACGGGGTAGTGAGAAAGAGATAGGAGAAGGAGGATGTAGCGCAAGAGAAGCCGCGGGGGCTGGGGGCCGGGTGAAGCGTCGCATCGTAGAGGGAAAAAATCGGGGGCGACTGGCTCACGAAGACTATGGGGAAGGGTGGTTTGTCAGGTAGAATTAGGATTTCTTTTGTTTTTTTCCATTTTGTCTTATAATAATAATAATAATAATAACAACAACAATATTAATAATAATAATATTATCATTAAAAATCATATTTTGTTGTTATTATTAAACATTTTATAAAATTTAGTTTAATTTAATTTAACCTACTTAATTTTATTTCTTTTTCATTTACCATTTAAATAAATTCATTTATTTATTTTAAATACCGGGACAGTTGAATTACTCACCTGCAGTCTAATGCACTATTGAGAACACTATGCCCGAACTATGCCACCTGGTACTACCTGCTTGTAGGATCAAGTCACGTGCTTGTCGTGCAGTTCTATAAAATGCACAAGAGTCACACATCATAACTCTGAGACACTTAGGCATCCATATGGTCACCAGTATGTTACTCTTAACCGCACGGGATGACAATGCAATAGTGAAAAAAATTATCTAAAACCCAAAATAAAAATTAAAGTAATTAAAAATAATAAATAAATCAGGCCGGGGTGTGACAATTCTCCCCAACACAGACACTTTCTACCCCCAGAAAATCACTCTGCCAAAAAATAGACAAAATAAGGGATTATTCCCAATTGAAACTGAAAAAGGCCACAATACCTGAGAGCGGTAGAACACAAGAGGGTTGTTCCCACCACAAGAGCTCAACTAATGCAGAAATTTAACACCCAACCATAGCACATTGGGAGGGGAGGGGGGTGGGGGTGGGACGCAAGAACTCCTAGCCAATCCAAACTAACTTCTATAGTATGAGTGAACAACACCTATGCTGAAACGCAGAACTCTCGACCCAGACCAAAAACCCCGAACACTAGAGAAAATCCTCTGAGAAGAACATGATACCAGTGGAAAATATGAGCATAACTTCAAGCCTTAACTCCTCCACAGGCACTTATATCTCCAAACAAACACCACCAAACCAAGATCAACTCATACAAGGGTCAAACACACTCTTAAAAAAAGCACACAATTCAAAGAGCCCTAATCATACAAACAAATTTGTTTGGATTACAATAGAACATGTTCATCATAATTCCATGATAAAACAACGAACTTACGATGATGTCAAAACTTTATCAGTAGTAAAATGAGAATGAAGAGACTTTAAATGTTATACTTCCAACAGGGAACAGAAATCCCGAACTGAGGCTTCACACCCCTGGAAACTCCTGACTGCATGTGAGCTTCACCTCAAGACCTGTGGCTAGGGATCTAATGACTGATGCATCCCCTACCTCATAGTTAGGCACTGGAATTTCTCAGTTCACAATTTCTTCTTTAGGCAAGGCTTCCTGTAAAACTTTTCTAGGTGACCCAGGCACCCGCAACAATGAAACGTCCTTAGAGGGATGAGACATGACGACTTCACGTGACCAAATCGGCCACACTGGTGTCACACCACTGAATTTTCCAAAGAACTAGATACCAGAACCATTGCTGATGACTCTTTAGAAACAGGTTCCTCTAGCACACCCTGCTCGCCAGATGGGGAACCTTTTCAAGCAACTAGATACGCTGGATTTCCAACCATCTGCACTCTAGAGACCAACTTAGCGAAAAACACCTCATCTAACAACTTTTCAAAATGATGGTACCTAGAAGGGAGGACCCGCTCCTTGATATCTAGATGAAGCCCCTTATGAAGAGGGAAGTCTTTATCGAATCCTGTAACGCTACTTTCGGAGAAAATGACTCAAGCTCCTTGTAATTTTCAACATATGCCTTCATCATCCATTGGCCAGATGGGGAACCTTTGCAAACAACCAGATATGCTGGATTTCCAACCATCTGCACTCTAGAGACCACCTCAGCTAAAAATTACTCATCTAAAAACTTCTAAAAATGATGGTCCCTAGAAGGGAGGACCCTCTCCTTGATCTCTAGATGAAGACCCCCGATGAAGAGGGAAGTCTTTATTGAATCCTGCAACGCTACTTTTGGAGAAAATGACTCAAGCTCCTTGAAATTGTCAACATATGCCTTCAACGTCCATTTGAAATTTTGAATATGCATAATCTATTCCATTTTCTTCTTATTCGCTTCTTTAGATATAAAACATCATACAAAGAAGGATTTAAAGACATCCCACATCATCTAAACTTGTATTGATAGTGGGGCAAGCAACTCCTATTCGTCCAAATCCGAACCCTCAAATAATCCCAGGAATGCTCGAACTCGAATAGATTTGAGTTCCAAACATCCTAAAAGCAAACTCGACCTATTCAAACCACATAAAAACCTTTAATGGACACTGATCACTATCTAGTACAAACAATTTCCGAGAAGGACCAAAAACTGGGCATGACTTATCCGAAACCTTGGGAACTTTTCTGGGCTGTATTTTCCGAACAACATATAAAACACAAAGCCAAAACCAATATAAAACTAAAGAAACTTCAATGAATGTTATTTCATCCAAAAAATGCCGGCTAAAAAACCAAAAAAATACAAACACAACAAAAAATTCCCTTTTCCATTTTAGATTTCAAAACCTCCTTCATTCAAGGTCACTTTTCAAATACCAAACCCACTTTTCAAACCAAATTAAATTTTCAAAAAATCATTTCCCCTTTTCATTTTCAAAACATGATTACATGAATCAAAACCAAAACAAAACCCAACTTACAAAAAACCACCAGGATAAGGAACTATTTGATACACTTAACATGGTGACATGGTAGTGAGCCACGCCCCAAGAAAGCGTAAATGACTAGAGGATGCCCAACCATGCCATCAGACTCCACGTTGGTCACTACTCTATGAGAGGTCAAGACGTAACATTTTCTTGGATCCATTGTCATCCCTCAATCCAAAAAAAAAAAGAAAAACGGGATAAGGATTCAATTCCCAAACTACCCCTGGCGACTCGAGGTTCGGAACAAGAAAGGGTTCATAACGTCTTTCCTGTACCTACCTATTGAGTCCCGATAGTCTTAATCTCTATCTACCAGACACCCCAAATAACAAGAACCTCCATCTGATACCATTTTTTCAAGAACCAACTTGGGTTGACCCTAAATCAGTCACCCGATCCAGTTTGTGACATGGCCCGAGGGGCGTTCCTGATCCCCGCGGGCTAAAAACTAGTGCCGAGCATCAAAATTTAATCATTGGGAAGGATTTAGACCATAAAGACAAATATACTAAACAATAGAAACAATTAAAACAACCAAAAACAAATAAACGACAAGAAAAGTAAAGGACGGTCAATAACACAACTAACCTTTCAATGTCTAAAACTCCACATAACCCCATGGGGTACTCTCCAGTACTGAACCAAATGTCACTCAATATGATCCAAAACAGAACTGGAGCATACAGGTGAAACTAAAATAAATAAAAAAACTATAGTCATGTGTATTAAAACTCAGTAGGTAGGTCAAACTAATCTATTCCCAATGCACATTTTTTTAGATAAAGAAAACATTGATTTCAGGTTTGAAATACAATCAATAAATATAAAATTTTCTACACATTTTATTTTTAGGGTAAACAAATCAAAATCATAATCCATTTACCTCATGTTTAAAGTAAGGTGAAAGCGGAGTAAAGAAAAAGAGACCTAAAAGGAATAATTCATTTTACATAAAAGTGTTAAAGTAAAGAGTGATTGTTCGTTTAAAACATTTTTCTCCAAAATATTTTTTACAACCACACATTTAAAATTTTATAAGAAAACACAAAAACTAAGAACAGTGGGTATCACTACATATAGCAAGGGGAACAGTACTAACTATAATAGTGTCAAAAGAACACATGAAAACATAGGAACTCAGAGGAATACCAGAACATACTATACATGTGACTCATCCTAAAGGCATGCCGTACTCAATAACATCATAACGCCCTAACACCCGACTATCACCCTTCCTGGCCTGGTCGAGGGGCCCAATCCCATAACAATAAAAACAAACCACCTCCCTACTATGGGGAACTAGAAGTACATATCCTAACTAATGAAACAATCATTATCGGTAAACCTCTTTACTATGATATATTCCCATGAATATTTCACAAAGGGGTGTGCCATGAAATTGAAATAACAATACAAATATATATAACTGAACACGCCACACAACTTAGCACCACCCTGACCAACTCAAGGGTAGTCTTTGCCTTAATATAAAAATTGTACAAGGTAGGTCCCATACTGAGGACTCTCCCATCTCAGGATCGAACAATGAGGCAAGAGACCCAACCCAGCTAGGGTTTTCCCCAAATAACCATTCAAAAGTTCCAACTGTGACTTTACCTATGAAACACTATAAAATTTGTAAAATAATTTAGAAAACCATTTCCAGAGCAAATCCAAACTTCATTGTACATAAACCAGGCCAAAAGGTCCTGAAACAGTCATTTAACACTAAATAATTTCCAAATGAATCAACATACACCATTACTTTGAAAACCAGATGCACTTGGAAACCCATTTAAGAAACTCAATTCACCAATTTAAATCTGAATCGCATTTGTAAGTGAACAGGGGGCATTTCATCAAACATTTAGTAAGAAAATTTAAAAAAAGAAACTTCATGCAATTCAAATAAAAAGGGTCTTACTTTATTTCACAACAAACAACTATTCTTAAATCCCTTAATTACAAACAATCATTTAATAAAAGTGTGAAAAACAAGAAATCAATAATTCTTTAATTTAAAGGATAATTCATAGGGAAAATTACTTGGAAGTCCTGACACAAGGACAAAAAACACCCGAAAACACGTATCAATGCTCAATGAACTTGGAACCAAGGCAGAAAGATGACGCCAACCTGAAGCCGATGCGAGTCTTCATTCACACCTCAACCAAACCTTTGTAGGACAAGAAAAAACTATAATCATGGTAATAAAATGAAAATATTTAAAAAAAACACCAAAATAAAGTAATAAGATAACTAAGGGTTCCATGGAGGTGTGAATAATATTTGAATGAAATTGAAAGCACGCAAGTTCCAAGGAATTAAACTGGAAGGGAAAAGTTAGATTCACCTACCTCAAACCAAACACAGGTGAAAAAAATACTCCAGCGGAAAGTATAATAACATCTTGTGAACCAATATCACACCTAAAACAATTAAAAAAACATGAGAATAAACACCCAAGGTTTTGGTACTTGTACTAAATAAATAAAAATGAAAAAGGGTAGGAAATGAAAACACCCAACCACCAAAAGAACACACAAAACTACATTCACAAAACTACCACTTTCTTTAAAACCACAAACAACTACTAACATAATTTAAAGAACATTAAGAAAACCCCTTGAAACCATAGAACACATTTCCAAAACATTTTACACATTAAACAATTCCTATCATTAATAAACCAAACATACCAGACTAAGTTCACAAATAGACAACTTCCATTATACCATAATTAACGTTAACAATTTAATGAAATCCCCCAATTCCATTTAGTGGGATAATAGCATTTAAAAAAACACCCTAAGTGTTAAGACCCTAGTAATTTCACATAATTAACCTTAAAAATCTAGATTTTACGAACCAAAACAATTTCAAAAAGCTATAATAAGATCAAAAATAGGGTCAAAGAGGTTCCAATTTAAATAAAAACACCACAAGATGGAAAGAAATATACTGGAGCAGGGGAGGGGTTTAGCCGGCCGAAGGTGCAGAAGGGTGTGGGCATGCCTGGAGAGAGCGAGTGCGGAGGGCCGGGAGTCGGCTGCTGGGGGTGAGGGCGGCCGGAGCTTGTGAGGCATGGGGTGTGGAGGGGCAAAATGGAAAGGACTTTTAGGCAAAGGCTGGCTGGGCGGCTGGAGGCCGGATCATGGCAGGGGTGTGGGGTCTGCTGGAGCTGGCGCAAAGAGGTGTCTTAGGGGTGGTGGTTCATGCTACAGGCCGGGGAGGCGAGGGGGCAAGGCGACTGTAAGAGCATGAGGGTAGAGTGAGAGGTGGAGCATGCGGTGGTGAGAAAGAGACCGAAGAAGGAGTCTGTAGAAAAAAAGAAGCCGCGAGGGTTGGGGGCCGGTTGAAGCGCCGTAATGCAGATGAAAAAAATCGGGGGGCAGCTGGCTCGCGCAGGCTACGGGGAAGGGGGTTTCCCGGGTAGAATTTGGGTTTATTTTTTTTATTTTGTCTTATAATAATAATAATAATAATAATAAAAATAAAAATAATAAAAATATTATTATTAAAAATCATATTATTGTTATTATTATTACACATTTTATAAAGTTTTGTTTTCTTTAATTTAATATACTTTATTTTATTTATTTATTTATTTTTCATTTTCTATTTAAATCAATTTACTTATTTATTTTGTATACTGGGGTAGTTGCATTACTGACCTGTAGTCTGACACACTGTTGAGAAAACTACACCTGAACCGTGCCACTCGGTACTACTCGCTTGCAGGGTCATGTCACGCACTTACCACACGGTTCTTTAAACTGCGCTCGAGTCACGTTCCATAAATCCAACACACTCAGGAATCTATGCGGGCACCGTGCTGTTACTCCAAACCGTGTGGGATGACCGTGCAACAGTGAAAAAATTGTCTAAAACCCAAAATAATAATTAAAGTAATTAAAAGTAATAAATCATTCTGGTCGGGGTGTGACATATACTTTTGCAGCTTATATAAATTTGTTACTTCAATTTCAAGGAAAAATCATTCGAGACGTTAATAAAAACATCATCTTATATCTCTTCATTCAAGTAGGTGGATTTTACATCCATCTTATATATTCTGTACATCCAATGAGATAAAATTTCTTGTAACATCCTTATATCTTAATTTCTTAAAACATGACCAAAAGTTTCTTCAAAATAATATCCTTCAACCTATTAATATCCCTCGTATACAAGCATGAACTTATTCTTGTAGACTTCCCCATAATAATTCAGCTCATTTCTAAACACCCACTTGGTCCCAATCATATTTTTTTCTTTTGTTCTTATTAAAAGATCAAAAGTTTTTTTTCTCAATACAATTCAGTTCATAATTCAAATAATAAACCCATTCTTGGTGTATAATAGCCTCTATAACTGAATAAAGCTCAATTTTAGAGATAATAGAAGTTTGGTAGTCAACCCTTTATCTTCTCCTAGATTTAATTAGTACTCTCTTGTCTCCCATTATATTATCTGCTTCCATGTTCTTATTTAGCAATATATAATTTATTTTTTATATCCAAAAACCTCTTTATCATCACTATCCCCATCAAAATCAATGTTAATAACATGTGGTTTATTATTATCTTGTACTTCATTGACATTCCCTGAAAATTTCTCACATTTTTATGATATTATTTGAAATATTCTTCCTAAAAAATAATAATATTGGGTATATTTTCAATAAATTTTACATCATAAATTCAAACCACCTTAATGATATTATTTTTCCAATATAACTACCATTTTCAATTAGAAAAGTATCTTAGAGAGATAACATCCTCTTCTTTCTCATCAACATTTTCCTATGTTTATATTTATTTTTATCATTTATTGGATTATAAAGACTCAAAATTAGTTTATAATTGGTTTATTTTTTTACCAAATCTCATAATAATTCATGTTAGAGTTTATCATTAACCAAAAATTTTTATGAATGTGTAAAACTATGAACAGAACTTCTATCTAGAAGAAACTGGACCCATTGAATGTAGAAAGCATGGTTCTTCCCCGCCTGAATGGCCCGATGGCCTTCATTTTTTATTGATTTTTGATAACCCCCTTTTAAGGGATGAGGGGGGAACCCTTAAAAGACCCATAGTATCAGATATTACAAGGCCCATAGTCTTAGGAGATTACATGACCCGACGGTCTTAGGGAATTCAAACAGACTATCTACAATGAACTTCCCCTCCCTAACATCTGCATCATGATAATAGCTCTCCACCTTTGCATGACCGTCTGGCTAGGATTCCCGTTCAAGCACAAGCTGGTACTGATGGCATATCTATTTCCTCTCATTCTGAAAATTTATTTGGCTCTGCTCTGATGAGTGCACCTGCTCTGAATCCTCTTCTGGGGCTGCTGCTCTTTTGTAGTGTGTCTGGGGACTGCATTCATGTGGCCCGAAGGCCTTGGGGTGGCCCTAAGGCCTTAAGGTGGCCCGAAGGCCTTGAGAATCAACTGACCTAAAGTACTTGGGTGGCCAAAAATCCTTGCAGGACCCAAGGACCAAACCGGTGGCCCGAAGGCCCAGATGGATGAACAGTTCTGGATGCTACAGTACCGAACAGTGACTGCTACAGTACTTCTACAGTACTGCTACAATACTACTAAAGTACTGCTATAGTACCCCTGGAAATATACCTCTACCCAGATTTGATCTCGGGTCTCTTGGATGCACCTAGCGAGTCCTCACCAACTATGCTGAGGCTCTTGTGCGAAAGCATAGTTCTTCCAATTTCCAAAAGACTTCTGTTCATTCCATAAATAGAACCATTATGTCAGGGAGTATATAGAGTATTTAATTTATTTTTAATACCATTTTTAGGGAGGTATAATTCATAATTATTTCTATTAAACTCCCATCAATTTCATTTCCTTAACTTCTTGATAAGGACCATAAACTAACTCTTAGCTTCTCTTATAAAAAATCCTAAATACTTCCACTCATTATGAATTATTTTTCATAAATATTAAATTGGTAATACTTTTAATATCATTATTAAAAGTTCTAAAATAAATTTATCCTATGATATATTGAAACCCCCTATCTCAACATAAATATATTTGGTTCAATTCATGTGTCCTTATTGATCTGATTTCTAATATTTTATGTTTCCCTTATATTATATCCCCATTTTTAAAGGCTTAAAAAATAGAATCTATGTATTTATTTAACTATGTAAGATCTATAAAAATAATTTTCAAGAAATTATACTCAAAAAATTCTATATAGGATTACCAAGTCTCATGTTCCATATATTATTTTATTCTTTTGTATTAAGGAAACAAGATTAAATTTGATCACCAATATGAAAAAATTATAACTTCTTATTTCATATTTGGTAAAAAACCTTACATATTTACATCCATTAATGTGTAATATGTTTAAATTTAAAATAAAATCATTAAATTTATCATATAGTTGACTTAAACCCATCAAGTTATATTTGAGACTATCAATAAATAATGAATCTTGTTACTACAACTTTTGAGGTTCAATTTCAACATAACCAATTCCTCTATTCTTAAAAAAGATTTAATTTTAAAAATTAGAATCCCCACCATTGTATTAATAAATTTAATTCAATATAATGACATCTATATTCAGGTGTGATGGGTATACACTATCTCGAATCAAATATTTTCTCTTATTTATTTCTTTGAGAGGCACTTTAGTAAGAAATTATTTTCTACATTATCAATTATCCAAGCGTTATTTCTTATAATATTCTATATATTTTTTCTTAGAATCATTGTTATAAACCCATTATGACAATGAAATTTCTCATCAATCCTCCCATAAATCTAATTTTGATAATCAAATCTATTTTTGGATAGAAAATGGGGAATCATTTGGGTATGTTTCTTAATTTTTATCAAACTTATTCCTTCTATTTTTTGAATAAATACTCCCCAATTAAAACCGTATTTAATTACATAAAAGATAAATATTATACCAAAAGTAATATTCCTTGTTCCTAAACACTATAAAAAATAAAAATTATCCATTTAAACATGTTATTCCCTGAAATAATTGAGTTTGTATGAAATTTTGAACTTGTTATCATTGTACATTTTTAGTCTCCAACTACTTTGATTTGGAGAAAATTTTATTCTTATTTAATCCTTTAGGATTATTTGAAGAATAAGTATTATATTATAAATTTTTATCAAATATAATTTTACCAAATTTACACTTAGAACCTACACTTTTATATGAAGTAGGATTTAAATTCTTGAATACAATAAGTGTCATTTTTACCAGGGATACTATACAACATTTCTCAACATCCATATATGAATATGACTTTATTTCATCAAATTAATCATACTCAAATTTATATTTTCCAAGATACTTCCCAAACTTATTAAATATTGACTTAATTTTTTTTAGGTCTTCTTCTACTGAAGTTACTTTCTTCTAAAACTCTACCACTATCTAATCATTTTCTGTAAGTTTTATTTTAAGGAGTTTAATTTAGTAAGAATAATCATTATTTTTATTTATAAAATCATTATTATCTCTCTTAAACTTTATAAACTATTTCTTCACAAACTTAATTACCTCATTTGTTTTATTCTTACCAAAGAATACTTCAAGCATCTATTTTAGCATGTGTTCAATGTAGGTTTTATTCACATTCATCCCCATAGCTTGACAATTCTTCTTATATCTCAACATGATATATGATGTTAAAAAATTTTATGACATATAAATCTTTATAATGACTAATTAAAGTTGTGTAGTCATCATATTCCTTATATTGAAATATTTTTTCTTCTTTGATGTTTTCTCTAGTTTTTTCCAGACTCTTTAGTCTCTTCAGAATTTTTTCTCCATTAGTTTATTTGGGTAATTTCTTAATCATCCTCATCTCCATACCCTATACTCTTATTTCTTGGGAAAGAAACTATAATGTTTCTAATTACACCACATGTAAATAATTTAAGTTGATGTTTTCATTTGTAATTTACCTTTACCGTTTTGTTTTTTTAGAGATAAAGACCATGATTTTATCATACTCTTCATCATTCACTTCATCATGATATCATTTACTAGATTTATCTACTTCATCCTCTTTTATTTTTAGTTTTTAAAGGCTTTTAAATCCATTAATTTCTTGTTTTTCTTCTTGAATACACACTTCCTTCTCATCTCATAGTTAAAGAGAGTACTATGCAACTCATCTAGAGATAAAACATATTTTTTCTTATAGATATGATATCTTTAGATCAAATATATTAGGAATATTTATTATTATATTATTGACCATAGTGTAATATTTTAATGTTTTTCCAAACCCATTGATGTGATAGATAATCTCAATGACTAAACTGAAGTAATCTTAAACTAATCTCGTATTGAGACATTATCATTTATTCAAACATGGATCTATATATTTTTTTTTTCCATCTTTGATCTTAGAATTACACTTATAAAAATTAAAAAGATTATCCAACATTTCATTGGTTGATTTAATCCTCATTAATTTTTTGTAAGATTTTTTCATTCAAGATTGAAAAAATTAAATTCTTTGATTTTCCATCCACTTCTCAATTTCTCTTATCTAAATAGGTCATGGGAGTATATCTTTAAAGGGGAGTGAAACCCATTTTCACAACATAATTTACGTCAAGGAAATGTGATAAAAGATAGGGAATCATTAAGTTATTATAACTATTAATGTTATTTCCATAAAATATTATAACTCATATAATTTTGAAAACATTAATGTTCTCTATATTTTTATATTGATTAGAGTATGATTTCAGAGGGATTCTAGTTAGATATTATACCACTTGAAGAGCCCATGATAGTAGGGACACACCTTAGTGGAGGAGGGGGGTAATCAATGATGCAAATTTTAAAATTAATTTCCTAAATTAACCTCAATGACTTTATAATTCCACAATAGTCCCTTATTTAATATCTTCCTCACTCATATGAAATAGTAAGAAAAATGATAAGTATAATGAGATTTATAAAAGGTTTAACTCTAATGAGGAAACCAACTCCTTTTTATGATTGAGTTATTCCAAGACATAGATAATATCACTATTTTCAATATTTAAATGATTATAAGTTCATAAAAAATCACACATAATGGTTGGGTAGGTTATAATCAACTTCACATAGGGTAGGTATCATCCACATATTGATTGTGATATGGAGTTATTTATATTGGTGCCACTATTCTTAAAAAAATACTTCTAATATGGTTTTAAACAAAATATTAAAAGTCTTTAGAGATTTTACTACATCAATAAATATGATATTATTTTACCTATAAGGTGTTTGAAAACATGAATAGTATTAATAGAATCACATGAATTCTATCCTTCCTCCTTGAGTATTCAGATTGAAAAAAGTCACCATAAGAGTGCACACACACATATTGATCTTCATCCACCTCACATGTATGACTCTAAATGATCTTAAATATAATTATATTACCTTGAAATAAATAAATAATTTAGTAAAAAGAACTATTACATCATTCATCTTAACTTATATCATTGATAAAAAAGGTCTACAACTACACAATGTATCGAATTCTTAGTTTTCAATTTTAGAACATTATTTTCTTTATTCAAGTTCTGTTTTTTATATTTATCCTAAATTTTTAATGATATTTTCTATATTTTTTTGTTTGAAATCATTTTTTATTCAAGAAAACACGATTATCCCAAATTTTAAAATTGGTTAAATAAAACCACTTGTATAATTCTCATTAAATCACTGTAAAAATATTCATTTATAATCATTAAAGAATACTAATATTTTTTTATTCACATGATTCATGAAATATATGATATTTAAAATTCTAGTATGTATGTTTCATATTTATTAAGACTCATAGTGTGATAATGCTACTCATGGAGAAATTACTTCTCACTTATCTAAACAACCTTTTACATATCCTTTACTAAGCTTGAATCAAAATACTTTAGAATAATTATGATTTTATAATCATTTATTAAAGTATCATTGTATTTTAGGATTTATGTTTTCAAATCCTTCTCAAAATACCCTTTTCAAATTAAATTATTCTTATGAAAAATCACTATTTAGGCTATTTTAGAAAAGTAAAAATGACTTTCCCAGTAATTCTTTTCCTTTTTTATATACCATCTCAAACATTATATCATAATAGTAAAATGAATCTTATGATTTATGTATTTGAAAAACTTTCATACCATGTTCACTTAATAAGAGAAAATAACTCTTATGAACTTATCCAAATTGCCTTATGAACTCTGTTGTGACCCTTATGAAGTCAGTGATGATCCTTAAAAAGTATACCATGATCCTTTTGAAGTTATAATAGATCGTTATAAAGTCCAAAAAATCCATATAAAGTTTCAAAAAAATTCTTATGATGCATCAAAAAATCCTTATGAAGGATCCCTTCTGACTGAAAATTGTTTTTTATTATTATGGAATAACTTTTACAGAAAAAATTGAGAAATCATATATGACTTCACCACATCACCAATTCACCACTTCCCCACTTAAAATCATACAAACACAATGGATGAAAAATCTATTCAAGCATTCATACTGAAAAACCGTCAAAATTGGAGATGAAATCACTAAGAGAAGGCTGACGTACCACGAATCAGGGAATAAAAACATTAGGAAAGCTGAAAGAACCTCAAAAATGGTCTCCTAAAATTCCCACTGGTGCGACCATCGACACCATCCCAAATCCACAAACCCACCGGTGGACTCCAGTCAAAATTCTCCAAAACCCTTCACTGAAGTGAGATGGACCCTGAAAAGGGAACACCCACAAAGGAAGATGATGAAACCAGAGCAAGGATGACCGGGTCATCCAGACGCTGCACCGTACTCCAGAGGCAATAACAGCGCAACCTCAGACAAAACGACACTCTACTGACCCCTTTCCAGCATTTCCGAAGTAGATCAAACCAAAATCCAATAGAATGCAGTAGCTCAAACTCATCCCAAAAAAACCTCTAACCATCCACAACCACATCCAATCCTGACTCATTGAACCGAAACATAATCGAAACACCCAATGCCTCCATCAAAGCTACTCAAAGAGACCACACCTTCCATCCCACACCTTGCAGTAGGCTTCAACCGCTGGACCTTCACCGTGCTGCCAAGGATCCCAAGCACATGAACCCATGCTTTATCAAAACCTCAAAAGCGTTGGAAGAAAAAACCCAATCCCTTATCTATAGAGCACCTACAAGCACTTGGGATCCACAGAGAAAGAAAATCACAACAACTACACCAAGGGCTGGAAGCACCACTACCGAACCTGGAGAAGACCTCTGCGAACGACCCCTAAGACGACCCGATACGAAAGCATCCACCATAGACTTTCCAAAAATCTTGGAAATACACAGAGTATTAAAGGAGGATGGAGCTTTAATGAATGACATGGTAGAGAATCTAGATAAACCTCAACCGGGATGCAAGGAAATGAAGCAGCGGGACAAATCCGGACCCTTGAAGCCGCCACAGACCGCATGCCGAGCTCATAATGAAGAAACACAAGGAAATGAGAACCATAGAATTCTGAAGCTGAGAATGGGATGGTGACAGTGGGGGGGAAATCCTAGCTAAAGTCGTGTCCCTTACAGTCCCATCATCTTGGCCATTTCAAGGATCCCTTCCATTTCAAAAATCACAAACTGATCTCATAGGATGACTCTGATGGTTTTTACTTTAATAAATTTATCAAAAAAATTAAATTCAAAAATTTTTCTAAATAGGATTAGAGAATATCTCAAGATACTTAGAGAACTGTCAAACACTTTACAATAAATTAAAATATTTCTTACACATATTTTGTGGAATCTTACTCATGGATGAAATTTATTAAATAAAATAATATACTCATCAAATACCTCATTGGGTTCTTAACTTTTAATCATGTTTATTTTGACTTATTTCAGTTCACAGTCCATAATAAAGAAAATTTAATAAGAAACTAAAGGAAATTAAAAGAGAAAACTTGGATATATATGATGACATGATACAGAATTCAAAGGAAAAATGAGGATTGACATATAATCGGTGAAAGAGAAATGTTTATATTTCCACTAATATTATGGAGTGTATAAACATACACTTCAGGGATGTTTCTAAACTATAAATCATATACTTATTATAAGATGAATTTTACTAATGTGTGAAGTAATTTATTGAATACTTCCAATAGGTTCATTTGGGGATGTAATAGGGGATAAACTTTTTTCAAAACATCCAAAGAGAAATTGAAAAGAAAATATAGTATACAAAATCTTTTATTATTCAAATATTAAATTGGGATGGGGACCATTTTGAGATTATATGGTGTTACAAACCACTCATAGGATATAATAGAAGGTTCCAGTGTTCTTACTAGAACCTAGGAACTATGATTGTGGTTATTTAAAGGCATTAAGTTATCCTTATAAAATTTTATTATGGTATATGCATTGATTAACTTATGATAGGAAATCTATTCTAATATGGTATATTCTTAAGAACTCTAGAAAACAACTAAAATACACCATGGATGTCTATTAGTGATTTTAGTGATTTTACTTTTCCCCATGATTTTTCAAATTTGGTCCCTAATATTAATGGGGTTTCCCCCTAAGAAATTTTGAGGTCTCTCATATTATAAATGAGATATAATTACTTTATTAATGGGGGTGGGACTATAATGCATCATATGTGTCATGAAATTTCATAATCAAAATAAATATCCTAATATGGATAAAAATATATCTATCTCTCATCATATTTGATAGTTTTTATATACTTCCTCATTATTATATAAATATTTTACTATATGTAATATTGTTTCACCTTTTATTATGTATTTGGTTCGGGAACTCAAATTTTATACTTATAATTGAAAAATAAAATATTTTAGAAAATATATTTTGTTAAGTATAAATAGTAATGTTTATATCATATATGGATATGGAAGATGTTCCATTTATCATGGTATGAGATATTAATTTTTCTTTTGATATTTTATAAGGTTTCCTCATTCTATACCTATGTGTATTAAGGTCACACTACATCCATCACATCACACCCCCTCCTATGATCACATACCTAGTTTGATGTGTACAGTTTTATGGTGTAGTGATGTGTGATATAACTTTCAACAATATCCAACTCATTGTATCCATTGTAGAGAGGTTGAGGCTATATACTTATACTTTTCATATACTAGAGGGAGATATGACCATTAGTCAAGAGGAAGTCGAAATTATATTTGGCCTCATTATTGAGTATATGTCTGTGATAGGATACATTTCCAGTGACTAGTATGGTTTATTATAGAGGATAAATTTCATTGCGGTTTTGGATAATGTCAGGTTCACCTTTAGTAGTTGGCTATGTATTCTATAGATAGATGAGCACTTCTCTCATCATGTTGATGATATTTTAGAGACTACTAAATTTCGATTCACACTTTCATACATTCTATGAAATTATGGAGGTAAAATATTTATATATCATTCTATGTAATCCTTCTATCTGATGTGTTTAACTTTACTTGAGTACCTAAGCCCATAAAAGAGATACATTTGGGGGTCAATTTATCTTGAATATACATACAAATCACTTTGAAACTCATGTTACATAGAGAAAATATAGATTATAGGATTTGTTATTCTCATATAGATGTTGGTATTAGAGTGTATGAATCACTTATATCCTAAAGTCTATGTGCCCTTTACTAGTAATATTATATAGGAATACAATTTTAGATGATGGTTTATTTACCAAAATCCTTATATGGAATTAAAATTATGTAAATTTATATAAAAAAATTTAAATAATGAAATTTTTAGGTGGAGGATAGAGAATAAAAATTTGGAAAATTCAAGACATGATATCCACACTTACAGAGTTATGTTGGATTGTATTTGACTAGATCAGGTACAATATTTTTTTATCATATAATTACATTATTATTTATTAAAATTAAATAATTTATTTTACCAACTATACTCTTTTTTTTATTTCTGGTTTTTCGGATTCCATATTACAAATATGTTCGCTAATGTCTCCAATATTATTGAACATAGATTCTTGATGGCATCACCTTCATTATACATCCTATCTATTTTCAAAAAGATATGTTACACCAAGTGAACAGGGTTGTAATGAAATTTAGATACCTACGTACTATTCCCATTTCACCTTGATAGTTGGTACCAAAATATTCCCTAATGATGTTATGGAAGTGTGAAACAAACTAGTGGTATTTCCAGACATGACACATTTAAATGAGGAATGGACATGAAAAGTCCCAATTATAGGGTATAGCCATAGTGAGCATGTAATCATAAGACCAGATATATTATAAGCCATGATACTATATGAGGATACTGTTATATCTTAGACAACACATGTATGGTTATCATTACTTGGTAATAACTCTTCCCTCAATCAAATACATCTTCAATTAATAATAATTGAATACATTATTTTTTTGGCAGGATTCCTACATTACAATATTATTTCATATATATAGCACCATTGATGTATTTTTATTTGAAAATGGATATTTTTACACATCTATTCCATAACTATGTTAGCCCATGAAATTTTATTTGATGTTCCACAAGATTCTAAGCCTTGATGTGATGTTCCATAGGGTGAAAGGCCTAATATAGACATGCTACAAGATGATGTGTCCCACAAGGAGGATGTGCAAAATAATTTTATAGATTCTCCTCCACATTCTAGTGTTGATGATCGATAACCTCATCATATTACTCATGTTATATTGTCTTCTAAATATACATATATTCAACTTTTAACTACTATGACATAGGCTATGATTATAGGTATTTGGGACACTTATTCAAGTGATTCTCCAACTTATTCTATTACATTATCAGAGTTTATTATATTTATAGCTTTTTTCTAGGATGCATGTGATTTTTCCTTTTTTCCCTAGTGGTTAAATGCCTTGTACACATTAGCCATCTTCTTCCCATGTGGGAGAGAGTTATATCAAGAAAATTTCTTTTTACCACATAGGTTGGAGTTCTAGTCCACAAATATATTCCTTCTAGGTGGGAGATTTTATATGAGAGGGGACCTAGGATACACAAATTATCATATAGGATGATGTAAGGGTATTACAACAACAATGTGCATGATTTAATGGTTTTAAGACTTTTGGTTATTTTTATATATTATAAGTTATTGTTGGGACACATAGATTTTTTTCAGAAGCCTCCACTATATAATTGGTTTTAGATAAAACCAAATGGATATTCTAAAGGGAACCTTAGTCCCTTAGGGTGGTGTGGTATTTCTAGACTATACTGGAATGATTTAGGGATACTTCTATGGATCATGTGGAATTAAAAAATATTTTAAAGTCGTGATTCCATGAGTCATTACTATAGTTACATTCACATGATCAGTTGGATGAAACAATTTATGGATGGAAAGTGATTACATTATTATTGTTCAAGACATTATGACATGTATGTTACACCTTCCATGGAGATTCATTTCTCGATGGATGGAATGTATGGACTTTCTTATGAGTCTTAATTTCATTTTTACACATATGTTTTTGGAGGAAAACCTTTTTGAATATGGTCTCACAAATAAAGGAGTGGGTATGGAACTTATTTGGTTGGATGACATCCCAAAAGATCTGGTTCCATATCATGAAAGAGATTGTAATAAAATCCAGTATTATATACTTTTTAACTCTTCTTTTTATTAAATAAATGCCTTGACCATTTCTTTTCAAGGATACATTAAAAAGAAACAACATGATAAATTTATTACTAGTTAATAAAAATTTACTATAATTAGTAATTAATTAATATAATTAAAAAATAATAAGATTAATTATTATCTAATAATAATAATTAACAATATATTTAAAAGATAATAATTTTAATTTATCATCTAATTTAAAATTTAATTATTAAAACAATTAATGACTATAATATATAATATAACAAATAATTGAATTAATGATAAAATTATAAATTAATTAAATTAATAATTTTTAATATTAATAAATTTTTTATTTTTAATTATTTTAATTATATCAATAATTTTTATCATTAAAAACACTACTAATAATAACTAATCATATCAAATTTATTATTAATTATTTATTTTATTAATTTAATTATTAATTATTAATTGAATTATTTGTCATTAATTATATAAATAAAGTTATTATTATTATTTATATTATGATGGAAATTTGGGAGTTCCAAGATCATTTCTTTCCCGTTCTTCATGGATATTAGGTTGACTAATCGATGGGGTTGAACTTTGATTGTTACTTTGACCCTCATGAGGTGTTCATGAGCCCCTCGAAGAAAGATGAATCTATGTTTGAGGGAAAAAATCAAAATCTAGCTCATGTTGTGATTCATTTTGTTGGTTATAAGACTTGTGAAAATAGGTTTCTTTATTTTAATAAGAATCCCTCTATATTGGGAGGTAATTTTTATTCTAATGTAATGAAAACTTCCAATTTTAGGTTATTCTTCAATTCTGTTGATGATGGTGCACAAATATAAAAATGAATTACATGGAATGGGCCCATGGGATTTATTTATTCTAACCCTAAATTATTTTAAGATTGGATAGAAGATAGAAAACACTCATTCATTGGGCGGATGTCTCTACTGAGAAAGTGAAATACTTTTAAACTAGAGGATTTGCTAAATAGACTTCACTGGATCTTGGGAATTGATGGCTTGATTATTATTTTAATTTTTATGGGATAAGTTCATTTCATATATATATTTATAGATCTCAAATTAAAATCATAGATTTTAGGATTTATTTCCCTTAATCCATGGATGTTAAGACTGTAGGACTGGGATCCTTGGTTTAATCTAGATAGGGATCAAAATTCAACCCTCCAAACATGGATTTAGATTAGGGGCTATACTAGTTTTTTTGGAACCCCCATATCCTAGAGTATTTTTACTCATACATTGGAATCCCTATTAAATTTGATAATTAAAATGATCTTGAAATATATGAGCATTATTATTAGAGTTCTTAGAGAAGTTGATCTTTCTTGTCTGTTTATTGAAACTATATTACTGGTAGTTGATGAATTTAAATTTGACCCCTCCATTGAGTTTGAATATATTCCTAACCTTTGATTTAATTTTCATTTAATTTAGAATCATAGGGAATTAATAACTGTATATTTAAACTTTTAAAGATAGAGTCTGGTCCTAATAATGGAAACAGAGGGATTATAGTTGATAAAGGGCCTGCTGATAATGGATATCTAATGCGAACTAATGTTTTTAGGCCTATTAAAGGGAGGTGAATTGTCCCTAGATGATATGAGGATGAATGTTGGAGATGATGGCCAGGGGTTTGATGCTTCTAAAATGAACTAGGATAGTTATTATTTTACTGATGTGGTAAAATATGGTTAATTGAACTTTGAAAATATTACTCTTAATATTTCGAAAGATATTTTCATTTTTTACCTCCTCAAAAGGATGGAAATCGACTAAAATGGGGTGATATATGTGAGTCTATTTAATGTGAAGATATTAGTAGTGCTGTTAGGTAAGACACTATAAATAATTTTGAGGAGCAGTACCTCTATAGTGGCAATATTAATCTTAGAAGTCTCTCTCAAAGGGGAAGAACTTCTATGAATATTCTGGAAATAGAGGATACAAACATTATCATGAGGGTGAGTTTGGGGTTACAAATGTATTGGTTTATCAAAAAGGGAATGAGATGATGGGTGATGAAGAATCCAATGCTATCATGAGCTTGAAAATTCATCCAGTATTTGATCTGGCTAGAAAAAAAATGCTAAGTTATTATATGAGAACACTAGGAAAGATGATTTTTCTAGATTTAATTCCCTTGCACCAGTTCATGGATTAAAGTTAATTAAAGTGGAAGATACTATTTTATATAGTGGATATTAGTACCTGGAAGCCTTGAAGGTGGTGGAGGTGATGCTAACAAGTTCTCCCATAGGTGTGTAGTACACAATGGATAGGCAATCACCCTCCCCCAAATAGAATACACCTTTTCTATTTTTGACTATGATTTATGATATTAATGTTACAGATAGTAGGGAATCATACCTATACGAAGTAAAAAAATATAGGGATATTTTCAATAATCCTAATTCCCAAAAAGTCGTTTCGATCACATTTATAAAATAGTAATGTCAATGGGTGACAATCCCACATCAATCAGAGCCAAGTAATGATTTTTTTTCAAACATAGAGAGGCAAAGAAAGAACCTTTGGAAGTTGAATTAGATGCTACTGCATGGGGGTGGTGACAATGTGGCCCCACTTGATGTCAATGAAACTAAAACCTACTTAGAATCACCCCCCCAAAAAATAGCCGATTAGATCTAGGATTATGGATCAGAATCCATGGATTACTCTAAAGTGGAGAAGAGGTCAGTGCCCCCGGGGAAGGGGAGGTAGTACATGATGATCAAGGTTTTCAAGGTTGATCATGATTTATTTCTATTAGTGTTCTGAATTTGGGAATGTTTTTTCAGTTTACTCCCATTTTATTTATTTGTACTTTAGTTTTTAAATAATTGTTTTGGACCATGGGATAAAAAATCATAGTCTACATCACTTTAGATTATTTATATAATAAATTATTAAATATATTATTAATTAATAATTATACTATTTATAGTATTAATTAGTTATTTATATTAATTATATATGTATGTGTTGGAATTTTGTATATAGGTCTCTTTCAACTATATTGTGGTTTAGATCACCCAATGATCAACCTTATAATACACCATGACATATGGAATTTCACCACTTTGTACTAGTTTATATGGGAAATATCATGTTATTAGATAACTTTCTGTATTTCTTATTCTCTCACTCTAATTACTATGATACATAGTTTTTCATTATATGATGACGATTTGAAGAGTTTGAATGTTTGATATAACCATTTAAATGTTTAAAAGTCATTATAAGGATTGAATTAAATGTTTTAATCAATTTAATTTTTTTTGATTGTTTAGTGAAATGATCCATTCATATAGATAAATGTTTTAGAACTTAGGAGGTTCCTTGGATATCTATATAAATAAGGTTGATTCTTATAAATGAGTTGGATTATTCCATCATGTTGTGACACTATAGATCTCCTTGGATGAATTAGTTATTAGCTTCTATTTATCTTCTTAATTTAAACCAAAGGTTCTAATAGATCAAGGATTGAGAGAGATACTTCCCAAGCATTGGAATACTTATACAATATCATAATTTACTCATAGTATGGACTATATTTTATACTTATTAGTCATGTTGATCAAATTCTAGCAGAGAGATTCAAAATACTGGATCAAATGGTTAAGGAACTCCATTCTCATTCTTGGTGTATATTTATTCCAAACATATAAGTATAGTCTGGGTGTAATGGTGTTTTGGACTTTTTGTATTTCTAAACTTTAGATGTTATACATCCTTCAAATACCGTTTAGAGGCATTAGAGAATATTTTAATGAATCAATGAGGAACTATTACACATGAATGGTCAAGAGGTGTGGTTTTATACCTAGGATCCTTATTTTTAATGAAAAGAGTTTTATAGAAAAAAAGTTGGAAAAATGAAGCTGGTTGATAGGTTCATATGGATTTCATGTTGGAGATGTTCATATGATTGAAGGTGTTCCCACCCAAACAGTGGTATTAGAGGATAAGTAGATGAGTTAATCATCTTGTGGTTACTCTTCCACAAGTGGTGTGGAGAAGTGTGGCTCTACGATTAGGAGATTGATTATTGATGTAAGGAGTTTCATATCCCAAAGTGTTGGGGAAATATATTTCTTTAATAGGTTATTATGAATGTCCCATTGGGTGTATTTTCATGAGATATTTTTTTATCACCATTAGTTTTATTATAGAAAAGGTTAAAGAGTTGAATGGTCCCATGGTACTGACAAACATGAACAATAACAAAGCATGTCTCACCTATTAGGATCTCCATTATTCATTCAAAGAGTTTCATAGCCCAAAGAGTTAGGGAAATAGCGAACATTGATAGGTTCATATGAATGTAACATTGGAAGTGTTCATATGTGATATTTGATATCACTATTTAGTGTTATCCAATCCAATCTATCAATACTAGGTTTAAAATTTTAACGCATGAATAAAACTAGAAATAATATTTTTTAAGTTCCCCAACAAAGCTAAAACCAAAATGCCTATTTTGTATTCATAATAATTTGAGACCATGGAATTTTCTTTTTAAAAATTTGAATTTTGGTTGTTTATTATGACATACCATGACATATGGTCTAGGGAAATGTGTGTTTCATGCATCAATAACATGTTATAGAAAATTAAGTATCCTAGGATAATTCTATATGACATGGTTTGGGGGAATTTTGGTAGTAGTAAATATTTACCATGGGTTCTGGCCATGAAATATACCTGACCATTTTAGAATTTTGAATTCCTTCCCAAAATGTAATTCTACCAATAATGGTGAAATAAAAATAGGATAAAAATTGGTTATGGTCTCCCCATAGTACGAGTTTTCACTACGGGGAAGATCACACCACTGTGTATTATATTTTATTTTGAATTTAAAATAAATAATATTTTTTTATGATTTTTAAAAACCATCACAAATGCGAGCCTTGAGAGAAATAATTGAGTCTTAGTGGGGGATTTAAATTGAATAAAACCTATTTTATTGTATTCAATCTCGGTTTAAAGCGTATTTATATAGTTTTATATTTTTTTAATGTTTTTTATAAATTATAAAATAAGATAAAATATGAATTTTTTAAATTAATGCCTTATTTGGAAATACTATTTAAAACACTCAAAAATTATTTTTGAATGAATAAATGACATATTTTTATTATAAAATCTAATAAGGAATATTAAATTTATGTAAATTGCTTACATAAATATGAAATGTCTATTATTTAATAATAAAAGTGTTCATAAAATAACTCCTAATTTGAATATGAATTATTTCATACTAAAACCATGTATATTATAATATGAAATTCCCATATTGGATTAATGTAAATTGTTCAATTTTATCCACTCATAAATTAAATTTTTTTTTAATTTTTTTATGATTTTTTATAAATTGTTTATATTTTTTTGGAATTTATGAATTTTCTATTTATATATTTATTTTCTTGTATATTAATAGATAAAAAGTGTTATATTAAGGATTATGATGTATTCTTTATTTTGAAAAGTTAAACTAATTTTATATATTTTTATACATGCATCTATGGATTTCTATTCTAGGTGTGACAATGGATTTAGTTTTATTCTACCTCAAAGTTAGCTTGTTTTGGGTTATATGAATGAATTTAAATTTTTATTATAGTTTATAAATATTCAGTGTTAGGATTATGATTAAATTTAAGTTTAATTTTATTAAAATATCTCTAAGGAGATGAAATTTGGGTTGGACTACTCACTGTCCTCAAGGCTTATTCCTTTTCAATAAAAGCTAGGTTGGCTATCTATTTCTCTACGATTACTCTTTTGGGGATTGTGGATATTATAAGAATCTAATTATTCACATTAATGGGTTTCATATACCCTATAAATGGTGTAACGACCCAACCCCAGTTACCCAGAGTCAGTGCATTATTTTAATACATTGGCATGATTACAAGGAATCATGTCCTGAAATACTGATCAGTTTATCAGTCTTGGAAAATAGGTTACATACATGGATGTTACATTACACATTAAAAAATAAAACACAACATAAATGATCCTGTGAGAATTCCATTAAACCTCTATCTTAACCCTTATTATCAATCATAATTCACTTCTTGGAATCCTGATAAAATTAAAACATAGAAAGGGGTGAGATCATATGCTCAATAAGGATAACAATATAGCAGAAACTTTCATAAATAGGAATAAACATTTAAGGTAATGTATAAGACTAAAACAAAAGACTTTTTAAACTTACACTTCAGCATAATATCGAAAAGATAAAATAAAATAATGCCATTTTCTTATTCACATGGATATTCTACTAGTTGAATAATCACATGCAATATCAATAGCCACTTTCATAATGATGGAATGCATAATTCCAGACTATCATAACCACACAGTCAAGGCCTTGTGCCAAGACTACAAATAATATTTTGTTAAGACCTTGTGCCAAGATACTAGTTTGTCTCATGAGACCTACCGATGCATTGAGGAGATATAGCTGACTCCACCTGTCACTTACTAATTCCAATGCATTCCTCATATGAAAAGGTTTAAACATAACATAAACTTCTCATTAAAATTGGCATACGAAATGTCGATAATTTACCCATAAACCAGGAATGGTATAAAAATAACACATCCACAGTAAAACATATCACGAAACCTTCAACACAATATGGAAGATTTTAATTATAGTAAATAAACTTCAAAAAAGTTTAAAATCCATTAAAGGAATTTGACATAGATGAAAATGATTTGTAAAACTCTTTGAGAGAAATATACCTTTTTCATGAAAACATTTGAAAGTCACACAATTTAGAAAGGAAGACATTTATATACATTTTTTAAACAAAGTGTCCCTTACCACTTTGAAACTTTTTAAAGTAATTAACATTTTAAAATATTCATGTCCATTTAAATAAATCCTTAAAACCATTTTGAAAACATGGACATTAATGATAATGGTTTAGAAGAATAAATCTTCAAAACATTTAAAATGATGTTTTAGTAAAAAGTACCTTAAAAGAATCCCTTTGAAAAATATTTTATGAAACATGGACATGGATAATAAATATTTCCCAGTAGATACTTACGTGAAAACAACCACGGATAATAAAGAGATTTTGAAATTAACCCTTACCTTAAACTTTCCTATATTCAAGGGTACGTTTAACCTTCTATATGAAGATCATAGCAGGTTATTAAATTATACCAGAACCATATTAATATTTATGATATCATACATGATTCATTTATGACTTTATACTACCCATTTAATAATAATTTCCTTGTTAAATTAACATTTCGGGTAATAATCGCTTTCTTTATCGTACGTGTTTTAACTTGTTACTCTTGATTGAATCACTTAAACCAAGATTTAAATACTTCGAGAATATAAAACATGATTTATATATCATATATATTTAGAATATAAATATTTATAATAGACATATATATGAAATAAAAAACGCCGTTTATGGAGACGGTAGTCCGTACGTACGCATAAACGCTGTTTCTGTTTTCATATCTTATTGAATGGAACTAAGTGAATAAGATATATGTAAGTATATATATATAAATATATATATAAATATATATATAAATATATATATATATATATATCTCCAGTATCATTATTATGTCATATCTTACATACTTATTAGTAATATATATTTTTATAATTGTTGATGAATGGTGAACGTTGAAATGAATCTCATCGCGTCATAGAGATGGTAATATGTACGTACGCACGAGCAAAAATATAATTTCCTTAAAGGTGTGGAATTGGATGGTATAGTAATTTTACAGAGGCATTATCATGTTATTTTCATTATTTATATACATATTACTCATCATTATATCCATCCAAATAACATAGTGTTTAATAACAAATTACACCACGACGTGGAGACGGTAAGCCGTGCGTACACACGCATGGTGACATTATCATTCATAAGATGGATAGAATAATGAATATAGTTGTTCGATATTTATAAAAACATCACAGTATATAGAATATACTGTATTTATTATTTTAGAGTGGAAATAACAAATAAAGAAGAAGTGGAAGAAGAAAAGAACTTGAAAGAGGGTGGTGAAATTATTACCTCTTCTTCAAGTTCTTCCTTTTGATTTGATCAAAAGGGATCCTTAAGTTGGATTTATGACTAAATAAAGGCCTCTATGATTAAACTAGGATAGTTTTGAGGATATTTGGGTAGAGGGTTGCTGAGACAAATGGCTTTGGATATGTGAAATTAAGACAAGGGGAAGTACCCTTTTATAATAGGGGTGAGGGGCGCCTTAGGAAAACCTAGAAATATTATTTTATAATAAAATCATTTTCATTTTATAATGGCTCCAAAATGGATTATTTCAAGGATAAGGTGAGGATGAGTCGAAAAACACTCAACCAATAGGTTTTAGACAGGTTTGGGTCACTATATTCATCTTAACTTTTAGATTTAACTCTTAGTTAAACAGTTTGACATTTACCATGTCTCTTTGTATTTTTATATTATATGGTTAATAAACTAACTATTTACTAACAATAGAACCAAAATTGGTTCATTAATGTCATATATATTATTATATAAGTCTTTTGGACGAAGCTTAGATTTTTAGGACCATTATATCAATTAATAATATCATATTTGTTTTAAAAACTATTTTATGTCAATTTTGACACTATTTGGTATTTGTTTTTTTAAAATAATAATAGCATGATTACTTCAAAAAACAAAAATACTTTGAAACAATCCTAACATGTCATATTCACCTATAAAATTCGTGTATGTCATAAAAACTTTGAAATAGTATATATTTTAATATTTATAATACCATCTATTTGATTCTTTCATTAAAAAGGTAATTACTGCATCATCATTGTGTCATTAATAAATTTAATTATTTAATCTCTAAAAATTATAAATAAAATACCATTATGTAGGAAATATTTTTAGATTTTTAATGAATATTTATAGACTAATTTATCTTATGTATAACGCTATATTAAAAATGGTTTAGTTATTAAACTTTGATTTTAACTCTTTTAACTCTTCTTTAAATAAAATAATAATAAATGTCATAATCTAATCCAAGTGGACCTAAAGGGTCATATTTTTTTTCTAAGGTTGTTTTTGGTCGAATTACACTTATCCTATATAATTAGGACATGTGTTAGGGTAATAATAATATCATTTTTAACCTTAATTATAATATTTACTTTTAACCATGGTAAATAAAAGTAAACAGTTACTATTCACCAAAAAATATTTTTATATTATTGAACCACATTTTAATCCTTGATATTAACAATGTTTCTCAGATTTTTGAAATTTCACTCACAGAAGCGGTAAAATTATGTTTTATGTGAATTCCTAAATTCTCATAGGATGTGGGTAAAAGACGGTGAAAAGTTTAATAAAATTTTTATATATCTAAAATTATTAGAAAATAACTCCAATGAATTACATTGAACATATATAGGTATTATGTTTCTATTTTGACCAAAAAAAATTTAAAATAAATAAGTAATTATTTAAATAAAATTTCGGTTTTAAACAATAACTCAATGTTTTTCATTATTCATCAAAAATTGAAAGTTTTTAGAAAAATACAAAAAATTAACCCTAAGATAATTTTGATATTCCGAATCCAAAAATGAATTCCATTTTACCAAATTAAATACATAAAAGTTGCATTTATTATTCTAAAATTAATTCCTATTGTTAAGACCAAATTGCATATTTTTAAGAAATAATATCTATCAAAACATTGACACTTGTTTATGTCCAATCTCAAAGTGAAATTACTTAAAATGACCAGAATTGGATTTAATGGTAAAAATATAATCTATTTATACTTCTAAACCATTAAAATGTACAATTTAACACTATAAGTTATTTTGATTAAAAAATGTGTTTTTAGTTAAAATATAGTCTTTTTCACTGTTCACCCAAATATGAAAGTTATTAGAAAAACACAAAAAATTTATTGAAACTAAATTATTATGTCCCAATTCTAAAGAAGAAGTTTATTTTTATCAAATTGAATATATAAAAGTCTCAAATATTGGATTTAAAAAGGTTCACCATTAAAAGGCGGTAAAAGTGCATTTTTTGAAAAATTCTTCTTTTATCTGAAAAAAGTCAATTAGTTATTTCATTATGTATAAGAAACTGATAATATGGATTCTAAAATTGTAAGGATTATATATAGTTCAAAATTCAGTTAATACTATTCATAACCTCTTTTGAATGGCTAGTTTGGTAAGTTGTGGTGCACTTGAACTCGGTGTTGCGTGTAGTGCAAGTTATTGAATTACTTTGAAGAGATAACATACTATGAAATCTTAGGGTGTTATATTTTTCACTCCTTAAATAAATTGTGTCCTCGTAATTTGAAATTGTTCTTCGAAAATAAATGTTTAAAATAGAAAATACCATTGTGGGAAAACCCGCATAGAAAATTGGGTTAATAAAATTTAGTCTTAATAAGAGGAAAAGGAGAATGAAAATGTCACCCCCAAATTATAACCTCGATTAGGAGAACATTGGTGGAAATTAGAGACACATAATTGGAGGAAAGACATAAATATTTATGGAGTGATTGAGGTCATCAATCAAAAACAATTATAGAATTGTGGGCCTCAAAGCCACCAATCTATGATGATTTAAAATATCATCAGTTCAACAAAACGTATGGTATTAGGATAAAACATTTTTGGTTTTAAGATGCCTTACCTAAAGTTTAAGAAATTATTTCTTCATAGAATAAGAGAGGAAAAAAATTAATACTTGTCAAGTAGAGTTCTATCCTTTAACTAATTTCTACCACAAACTAATCTTTCACTCTAAAAAAAAATAGAACATAAAAAAATATTCTATTTATCCTATTCGTATAGGGTTACAAAAATTGAATTTATAATTCATATACTAGACCTTTTAAAAAAACTACACATCACGTGGGTCAGTGGTAAGTGATACACCCTTGTCGCCCTTCGGTTGCGGGTTTAAGTCTCGCGGCTTTGCTGGACGTGATGGGTTACCGCCCGACCTCCGGGTTGTCCTTTTTATGGAAATCCAAAAATAACCTTAACAATAGTATCCGATTTCAAACATAATCCATTCCAGCATTTAGAATTATCAGAAATACTTATATCCAAACTCTCAATCCAAAATTTATAAGGAAGTTAAACATATTGAGGATCCTTTTTTCCAGGTAATAACATGTGAACGCCTTCATCATATATTGTTTTACAACATCGCAACATCTTGAATTACCAAAATCAACCATCTCTTATTCCAAAAACACTACCTCATTATCAGGACCATATTAAGGATTACCATTCCTTTAAAGATGTATTTTCCAAAACGTTTAGCTTACTATTAAGTCACTTTTCTTAGAACCATATAATCTCAAATCCTCAATAAAATAGTACTAGAGTACAATCGTTATTTATCTCCATAATTCATGTAACTTGTATACTATTGATACAACACTCAAATGAAATAAAAACATAATAAAACAAGTCATTACTCTTCATCTGAGGTTGTATCATAACTTGATTATAATCTAATAACATCATTTGCAGTATACTCTTATGATTTGGAAATTGGTTTGTGTAGTGTACCAACTCCTTTCAGATGAAGCATTGTACATTTGAAACCTTTTTATTTCCCTTGTAGTCACGTACTTGGTGTCCTTTTTCTCCACACTTATAAAAAACTACCATTCCCTTCAGGAAAGTTCCAGGGTGTTTCTTCCCACAGTTATCACATATGGAAAAATTCTTCTTTTCCCTCTTCCCTTTATCCATCTTTCTCTCTTCCATCATTTTATTCTCTTTCTTCCATTCAAATCCATAGGACTCAGATAATTCTTTACTTATCTTATTAACAGATTATAATATTTCTTCATATGTTGAGAATAAATGGGAGACTATTTCCCTTCATAATGTTGGCTTAATACCGTGAAAGATATGATCCTTCATACTCTTTGGATCATACGTATTACTGGAGTTCACATTCCTTCTACTGAGTTCCATTTCTATATAATGATATACACTAGGTCAGTTTATGAATTGAAACGAATAATTACAAACATGTAAAATACCTATAATAAATTTAAAAGTTTATGGATATAATCCATAAAAATATTTTCTTTGAGGAGTTATATATTAGTAGACCCTTCATAATGATTTTTAAAGAAAATGAGAATTATCCTAAGCATATCCCCCAGGAGTGTCGTAACCAAGAGTGCAGCAAAGCCCGTTGTCATGCACCAGTTCCCATTCGAGTCTAGCTCAAAGTGGTGTTTTTGGGATTTACCCCTAGGTACATCAGTGCCTGAGCTGCCTCTACCTGCTCGTATCCAGACAGGGATGTATTTTCTAGGAAAACTCACAAAATCTCTACATTACCAAAATTATAGGAAGTTATTCTATACTAATAGTCAAAGTCTATCTTAGAGTAATGTTCTCTAATTAGAGTTGATCTAAATCTAGTTTACAAGGTTATTTCTAAACTTCCTCTGATACCAACTATAACGCCCCGACCCCAGTTACCTAGATTCGGTGCATTATTTAAATACATTGGCATGATTACAAGGAATGAAGTCCCAAAAGACCGATCAGTTTAGCAGTCTTGGAAAATAGATTACATAGTTGGAAGTTACATTAGACATAAGAAAATAAAACGCTACATAAATGATCCTCTGAGAACGCCATTAATCCCCTAGATTAACCCTACTTATCAATTATAATACACTTCTTGGAATCCTAAGAAAATAAAAATATAGAAAGGGGTGAGCTCAGATTCTCAGTAAAGATAACAATATAGAAGAAAATTTCATAAATAAGCATAAACATTTAAGGCAATGTATAAGACTAAAACAAAATCCTTTTAAACTTAAACTTCAGAATAATATGGAAAAGATACAATAAAATAATGCAATTTTCTTATTCACATGGATATTCTACTAGTTAAATAATCACATGCAATATCAATAGCCACTTTCATAATGATGGAATGCATAATGCTAGACTATCATAACCACACAGTCAAGGCCTTGTGCCAAGACTACATATAATATTTTTTCACGGCCTTGTGCAAAGACACTAGTTTGTCTCATGAGACCTGCCGATGCATTGAGGAGCTATAGCAGGCTCCACCCATCACTTACGAAGTCCAATGTATTCCTTATATGAAAATGTTTAAACATAACATAAACATTCGTATTAAAAATGGCATATGAAATGTCGATACTTTACCCATAAACCATGAATGGTATAAAAATAACACATCCATAGTTAAACATATCACAAAACCTTCAACACAATAAGGAATATTTTTATCATAGTAAATCAACTTCAAACAAGTTTAAAATCCATTAAAGGATTTTGACATAGATGAAAATGATTTGTGAAACTCTTTGAGAGAAATATCCCTTTTTCATGAAAACATTTAAAAGTCACACAATTTAGAAAGGAAGGCATTTAAATACATTTTTGAATCAAAGTGTACCTTACCACTTTGGAACTTTTGAATGTAATTAACAATTTAAAAGATTCATGTCCATTTAAATAAATCATTAAAATTATTTTGAAAACATGGACATTAATGAGAATGGTTTAGAAGAATAAATCAATAAAACATTTAAAATGATGTTTTAGTAAAAAGTCACTTAAAAGAATCCCTTTGAACAGTATTTTATGAAACATGGACATGGATAATAAATATGTCCCATTAGATACTTACGTAAAAATAACCTTGGATAATAAAGTGATTGTGAAATTGACCCTTACCTTGCACTTTCCTTTAGTCAAGGGTATGTTAAACCTCCTATATGAAGATCGTAATATGTTATTAAATTATACCAGAACCATATTAATATTTATGATATCATACATGATTCATTTATTACTTTATACTACCCATTTAATAATAATTTCCTTGTTAAATTAACATTTCTGGTAATAATCACTTTCTTTATCGTACGTGTTTTAACTTGTTACTCTTGATTGAATCACTTAAACCAAGATTTAAATAATTCAATAACATAAAAAATGATTTATATATCATATATATTTAGAATATAAATATTTATAATGGACATATATATGAAATAAGAAACACTGTTTATTTAGATGGTAGTCCGTACGTACGCATAAACGCTGTTTCCGTTTTCATATCATATTAAAGGGAACTAAGTGAATAAGATATATGTAAGTACATATATATATATATATATTTAAATATATATATATCTATAGTAGAATTATTATTTCATATATTACATACTTATTAGTAATATATATTTTTATAGTTGTCGATGAATGGTGAACATGGAAATGAATCTCATCGCGTCGTGGAGACGGTAATCCATATGTCCACATGAGCGACAATATCATTTCCATAAAGTTATGGAATTGGATGGTATATTAATTTTACAGAGACATTATAATGTTATTTTCATTATTTATATACATATTAGTCATCATTATATCCATCCAAATAACATAATGTTGAATAAAAAATTACACCATGGTGTGGAGACGGTAAGCCGTACGTACGCATGCATGGTGACATTATCATTCATAAGATGGATAGAATAATGAATATAGTTGTTATATATTTATAATAACATCCCAATATATAGAAGATACTGGAGTTATTATTTTATAATGGAAATAAAAAAGAAAGAATAAGTGGAAGAAGAAACGAACTTGAAAGAGCGTGGTGAAATTATTACCTCTTCTTCGAGTTATTCCTTTTGATTTGATCAAAATGGATCCTTAAGTTGGATTTCTGACTAAATAAAGGACTCTAGGATGAATTTAGGATATTTTTGTGGTTATTTGGGCCGATTTTGGCTGATCCAAATGGCTTTGATGTTGTGAAATTAAGAGAAGGGGAAGTGACCTTTTATAAGAGGGGTGAGGGGAACCTTAGGAAAAGCTAGAATTATTATTTTATAATAAAATCATTTTCGGTTTCCAATGGCTAGAAATTGTATTATTTAAAGTATAAGGTGGGGATGAGTCTAAAAACTCTCAACCAATAGTTTTATAAAGGTTTGTTTCACTATATTAACCTCAAATTTGAGATTAAACTCTTAGTTAAAAAGTTTGACATTTACCATGTCTCTTTGTATTTTTATATTATATGGTTAATAAACTTACTATACACTACCAATATAAACAGAATTGGTTCATTAATTTCATATATATCATTATATAAGTATTTTGGCAGAACCTTAGATTTTTAGGACCATTATATCAATTAATAATATAATATTTGTTTTAAAAACTATTTTTTTGTCAATTTTGACACTATTTGGTATTTGTTTTTTTGTTAAAATAATAACAGCATGATTAATTCAAAAAAAAAAATACATTGAAACAATAATAACATGTCATATTCACCTTTAAAATTCGTGGATGTCATAAAAACTTTGAAATTATATTTATTATAATATTTATAATACCATTTATTTGATTCTTTCATTAATAAGGTAATTACTGCTTCATCATTGTGTCATTAATAAATATAATTATTTAATCTTGAGAAATTATAAATAAAATAACATTATGTAGGAAATATTTTTATATTTCTAATTAATATTTATAATTGAATTTATCTTATGTATAACCCCATATTAAAAATGGTTTAGTTATTAAACATTGATTTTAACTCTTTTAACTCTTCTTTAAAAATAATAATAATAAATTTCTTAATCCAATCCAAGTGGACCTAAAGAGTCATATTTTATTCATAAGGTTGTTTTTGGTCGAATTAAACTTATTTAATATAATTAAGACATGTGTTAGGGTAATAATAATATCATTTTTACCCTTTATTACCCTATTTACTTTTAACCATGGTAAATAAAAGTAAAAAGTTACTATTCAAAAAAAATATTTTTATCTTATTGAAGTAAATTTTACTCCTTGATATTAACTGTTTCTCTCAGATTTTTGGAATTCCACTCATAGAAGCGGTAAAATTATGTTTTATGTGAATTCATAAATTCTCCTAGGAGGTGGGTAAAAGACGGTGAAAAGTTAAATAAACTTTTTATATATCTAAAATTATTATAAAATAACTCCAATGAATTATATTGAACATATATTGGTATTATGTATCTATTTTCACCTAAAATAAATTTAAACTAAATAAATAATTATTTAAATAAAATTTCGGTTTTAAACAATAACTCAGTGTTTTTCATTATTCATCAAAAATTGAAAGTTTTCAGAAAAATACCAAAAATTCACCCTAAGATAATTTCGATATTCTGAATATAAAAATGAAGTCCATTTTACCAAATTAAAAACATAGAATTTGTATTTATTAATTTAAAATTAATTCCCGTTGTTAGAACCAAATGACGTATTTTTAAGAAACAATATCTATCAAAACATTGACACATGTTTATGTCCAATATCAAAGTGAAATTACTTAAAATGACCAGAATTAGATTAAATGGTAAATATATAATATATTTATACTTCAAAACCATTAAAATGTATAATTTAACACTATAAATTATTTTGATTAAAAAATGTGTTTCAGTTAAAATATAGTATTTTCACTATTCACCCAAATATGAAAGTTATTAGAAAAACACCAAAAATTTATTAACACTATATTCTTATGTCCCAATTCTAAAGAAGAAGTTTATTTTGTCAAATTGAATATATAAAAGTTTCAAATATTAGATTTAAAAAGGGTTCACCATTAAAAGGTGGTAAAAGTGCATTTTTAAAAAAATACTTCTTTTATATGAAAAAGTCAATTAGTTCTTACATTATGTCTAATAAACTCATAATATGGAATCTAAAATTGTAAGTATTATATATAGTTCAAACTTTAGTAAATACTATTCATAACCGCTTTTTAATGGCTAGTTTGGTAAGTTGTGGTGCGCTTGAACTCGGTGTTGCGTGTAATGCAAGTTATTGAATTACTTTGAAGAAATAACATACTATGCAATATTGGTGTGTTTCACATGGGATGTATTTAGATATGTATAAATATGTTTTTATTTTAATTTTTGTTAGTAACACAAGTTTTGAGTTGTGGAAAGGGTTACAGATGAATATGGTTTAAAAACAATGATTTTGTGGAAAAAATAAGATTCCAAACTAAACCATTAGAATAATTTATACATGTAAAGGGAATAATATATCCTAATATGGAGAGATTAAATCAAGTATAAATATAATGAGAGTCAGATTCTTTCTAAAAAAACCATTTTTCATGACTTTGATCAACCAATCGGGTATGTTCATGATAAATAGGGGTGTCCATAAATTATCTTGTGTAACAAAAGAAAATAATGTGGTGAACCTAATAGTTAGTTTCCTCATTATTGATTTTTTGGGTTACACTAATATGATAAAACCTAATATTGTGCATACCACAGAAATATTATTGACTTTATCTATGTGTTGGATTGGAAAAATAGTTTTCTTATCAACTATAAAAGATTCATATATGATATGATTGTCATAATGTCCTAAAAAATAATTAAGTGGTAAAGTTCATGAAAAAGAGGTGTTATTTTTATAATGAATTATATATATTGGGTGATTGATAGAAATGATGAATTTTAAAGGGGTTTATAATTTTATAGGGATAAAATTAAATATAGGTCCTTATTAAGTGAATGTAAAAAATGATACTCATCTGATAAAGTATTCTATTGAAGATAAATGGCATCATAATATTAAAAAATTACTATGAGATTAATATTTAATAAGTAGTAGACTAATGTAATCCTTATTACAAAGGTATAAAAATTAATATTTGTTCTTAAGAAGATTAATACTACGTGTTAGAGTAACACCTACCTATATAAACAACTATTGAATATTTTTAATGCTTAAATCTAGATGATTATGAATTTCATATAATGATTTAATTAATTTTTCTTATGGCTTTTTTTTGGAAAAAAATCTTTCATCTAAAAGTTTTGAAATAATGTGAATTGGTTTAAGAAAAATTTCCCCTATTTTATGAAAGTGTTGAGGATAGATAAGAATGATATGTGATATCTAGGATCTAATTTTGTATAAATATTAATTAAGGGTAAATGTTTTAGGCTACAAAAAAGAGATCAAACTTGTCATGTAGTGAACCATGGTCATATAAACCTTGCAAAGTTTTTGGGAGTAATGTTTTTGATATGATGGAACTTTCAAAGAAATCAATGTTATAAAAATCAATTCTTTTATTTATGGTGGTATAATATACCAAAAATATAATTTACAAATGTTTCTAGTATACAGGAGTTCATGATTAACAAAATAATTGAAAAGTCTTGTTTATTTATTTAAATTTTGAGGAAAAGGGTTTATGAATCATGATTTGAATATAAAAGAATAATTCAATTTCAAATAAATCATAATAGAGATGTATTGATCATCTAATTATCTTATATAATAATGGAATTTTTTTAACAATGAGTATTATAAACAATACAAGATTATGGATTTAAAATACATGGTTTATGATTCATTAGATTCTGTATCATGGTTTTAAAATAAGATAAGCGTAAAATTTATTTTATCTTGGAAAATAAATTTTATCCAAGGAATTTATTAAATCATGAGGAATCAAGGTCACACCTATCATTAATGGCACATTTTATAGAATAAATTATTCCTTTAAAAACATTTCTCCCAATACAGAGAATACTATATATGATATCTCTTCAACAATTTATTTTTAATATTTTTATTAAAGTAAATAAGATTTAATTAATGTAAAAACTAGAGTTTATGTATCTTATCATTATATGATGAAGATAATTCAAATTCTAAGTTGCTAATTGGATTGTATTTTTTATTTATTAAAGTTAAAAGGATAAACAATAACAACTTATTATAATAAAATATTAAAGTAAATGTCACTAAATTTCCTATGAGAGTTTAGTGTATATCAATAAATAAAATTTTAAATATTTACATTTAGATTTAGTGGTGATATAATTTATATAAAAAAGGATTAGTTGGATGGATTGTAAATAAATAATGTAAAGAGTTGCATTAGTTACAAAAAATGATATGGAGGAAAATTGTTTATGGAAATCTTCCCAGAATGATGATTATGATGAAATTATAAAGATTTATATGTTGGAAATTAAAATTATCAACATCATAACATTAGATTATTTGTAAGTAATGGGTTTTGAATACGTATTTTAGGATTTAAACATGATAAACGTTGTTAATAAGTTCCACAATTATTCAAGCTGATTTTATTTTTTGATGTTATTCAATAAAGGATTTTATTGGGGGGCTTTATCATATGGACACATATAGATGTGGTGGGAATTATATAAATATGTAACGATTTTAGAAAAAATTGAAAATTGAAATAAACATAAAGCTGATTTAAGAGTATATCATACGTGATGATATGATAGACACTTATGTGTTATATTTTTTAATATTATTACATGAGTTTAAGAATACAATTTTTTCATGTTATAAACAAGGAATAATCGATATTTTAATCCTTTTTGTTGGTTGTATATATTTCTTAAAGAGAAATGAAAATTAACATCTCAATGTATGACTTTGATTTATCCCTAACCGACGTTTTTCAAGAATTATTATAGGATATTGAGAGATATTAAGGTTCAAATGAGAAATATTTCATATAGAGACATAAAATATGATCATGAGGCATAAAGAAGGATTTTAAAACTAGATAAACCAAAAGTATATACAAAAAATAGTGTCATACACTATTTATTTTGTATATTAGGGATACATGTTTCATATTTAGATTTCCCAAAATGTAATCTTGGTGAGATAACTAGAATTATAACCTTTATATATTCATACGTTTCTTATTAAATCCTTGATTCTTAAATAATAAGGGTTTATTTTTTTGTATATTTTTTAATCATGTCATTAGTTAGATCATAATCAAGATACTATTTCCCCCCCTCATATGATCAATATAGAATTTAGACCCTCGATTATAATAGAACGAGGAAGTGTATAACCATACCTTGATAATGAATTTAATGGACTTATGTATATGGTGAGGGGTATGTGACATAATTTTCTATGAAGGTGAAAGAAATGTGACACATTCATTGAATTGGTCTATCCATACAAATAAAATCATGAATATATGAGTAGCTATATATGATTGACAAACTATGTGTCCCATTGATAATCTATGTCTTAGATAAAGGGATTATAAGAAAATGTATACTTTAATATGATGATGCTAGTGGGAAAAATTATATTGACCCATGGGTTTTATAGAGATCAAGAAAACCCCATTTATATATGGAGTAGTATTTATGCTTTGGTAGAGGATAATATTTTCTTACTTTTATGGATTCTATTATTCATAATTATTATCAATTCTACAAATGTTTTTTGGTCACACTTTTTGGTCATGATAATGGGGATTAAGAATATTAAACTTTAAAAGAAACACAAAAAGTGTTTTGGAGGAGATCTAAAATAAGTTTTGGATAATTTTTCACAATTTGTAACATATTTTGTAACATATTGTTAAAATGCATTATTACATTTCAAAAGGATTTTTGGAATATACATAAATGAGTTTTGATATAGTTTCATGAGTATTTGTATAAGATATAACATATGGTGAAAGTGAGATAAGTATGTGAGTATTTAGTGAATGTGGGATATTATAGGAATTTTGAACTAATGTAACTGCCACGACATAGGGGATTAGATTATGTTGTTGTCATCCTTGGGATACACCATTACATGGAGAATGTCACCATACCATAGTGATTTGCTTGAGAATTATCTTTTTATGAGATAACACATTGGATTACTTACTCTCACTATAATTTCTATTATAATATATTTTTCATCATATGATGATGATTTTAAGGTGTTTACAAGTTTTATATGACCATTTAATTGTTAAACCATCATTTTGAGGAATGGACTGAATGTTTTAAGGAGTTTAAAAAGTTGGGGAATTTTGTGTAATGATCCATCTATATATGTAAATGTATCGCATATAATGTGGGTACTTGGATGTATATATAAATTTTCACAATTATTATATGGGGGTTATATTATTCTATAATCTCTATTAAAGTCATTGGATGCGATTTTTATTACCTCTTATTTCATTCGCACCATTAAACCTGAGGATATAGTAGACTGTGACTTGAGAGTGACCATTATCAAGAATTTAGAGATCCATATAATCCATGGATACCTCCAGATGAAGGAATATTTATACCACTTATTTGTAATATTGATAAAAAACATATAAATACCTTTAATAGGATAGATCAACTAATATAAATTATGACATTCTTATTCCCCATTTATATTTGTTTCAAACATATAGAGAGATTTTGGAATTAATAATTTTTTAGATTTGGACTTATACATCATTTTAGATGTTATACACCCCTTCAAAATCTTCCAAAAAGGTTGTTGGTTAATGTTAATCCTACCAAAATATTTCTATTATCGATGATCATAAAATTTATAAAAAAATAAATTACTAGAAATAACTAGTATATAATGATTATTTTGTGTAAGTATATTTATTAGCTATTATTCAAGGTATATTATAACTAAAATATAGATTTATAGAGGAAATATTCAATTTTTTTGGAACCTATTATTTACTAAGATAGGGGTGTATCATTGAATGTCTTATTATTTTAAACATAATAAAATACAAAAATAATAAAAATCAATTATTAGTTAAAATTAACCATATTTGTTTTTATTTTTATATGTAACAAAATATACATTTATGTTTATTTATTTATAATTATATTATTTTGAAAATGAACATTTACAACTATAAAAATAAGAAAGCAACAAAAAAATAACTATTTTACAGGGTTTTCCACCAACCTAAATTATGGTGGACTACATCCTTTATACAAATAAATATCTTTATGATCAAATATTTTATCTATTATCATCTAGGAAATATAATATATAGAATATATTATAAATTAAACTTTATTATAATTTTAATATCCTAAATTATAATAGGTATGTAGATTCAACCTTTTAATGTTGTCATTTTGGATCTTTCTAGCATGCCAAAGCCACAAATATTTGTATTCGTATGCCGACTAATCATAGAAGGGTTTTTTAATAGCAGTAGTATATTAAGGATTCCAGGTATGGTGATACACTGGAGATGATAAAGCATATAAATTAGATGAATAAATACCATATGAGGTGATGAAGACTAATATTCCTTCTTTAAGTGGACAAGAGGCATGTCGCTGTACAAATGTGAGATTTCAATTGAGAAAGTTATTGGGGTTATAAAAGAATATCATTCTACTAATATTGGAAGAGGGAAATAGTTTTCTTAGATACTTTAGAGGATAATATGTTTCTTGATACTAAAGGAGGAGAATGGTATTTGAAAAATCCTTATGGTTCTCAATCCTTGGAGGATGATATTGATGATCAAGCTATCTGTGAATGGTTTTTGAGCCATAAAAATTTTGATAAAAAAATGATTCAAATATTTCTTTATCTAAAAAATAGGTATTTCATTATTATTTAATTTACAATTATTCAAATAAATATAATTTTGCTAATGATTATTTCAATTCTGTTATAACTTTTGTGTTTTGTTTTTTATTTGGATTTAAATTGAGTGGTGATCATTAGAATAAGGTCATGTACACTTTATGTCAGCCATATTTTTCAAAAAAAAATTTCATTTTAAATCATCATTATAATAAGAAAACATGATTAAATCATTCATTTTTTTCCATATTGAATGATTTTGGAATTCACGAGAAAATACCATAAAATGTTTATATTTAATGATTTTTCATTTTTGAAATAAAATAAGAAGCTATAATTTGATCCTGAATTTTTTAATTCAATTGTATTAATAAATTTAAAAATTAATTTGTGTTAAATTAATTGAATGTGATTTTTAATAGTGAATTTTTAAAACAAATTTTTAAATATAATGCGATGATAGATTGAAAATTAATTATGTTTTAAAAACTGGGAATTAAAAATTTAAAATGGGGTTAAAAAGGGAAAATGAATTTGAACATTATTATTTAAATTACTTGACTAGATTATGTGTTCACTTAAAATAATATTTGTGAAATTCTAGCTAAATTATTTTGGCATGGTCTATGACCATGACCCTATTCCCATATGAGGGGTCTTCTACTCTGGATGAGATCATACCACTTTGACCACGAGGAAAAAATGTGCAACCATAAATTACTACTACCACACCACTTTTATTCTACAATGAAACTACATATGAGCCCTAATGACCATAAATCCAACTTTCAACCATGAGGAGAAAATATACTAAAACCATGGGTTGTTGTTAGGATTTCTTGAAACTATTCCCCCACCCTACTTCTATGACCTCCATGAAACTATAACCTCCTCCATCTCCATGGTTGACCATGGATTTCTCTCAACCAACTATAAGGAATATCCATGATCGAATGCATTGAAGATACTATGGTGTTTCCACCACAATACCTTGCACTAAGGATAACTAAATCATGATCAAGAAGGTAAATCCAAGAATAATTGAAGTCCATATATTTCAATCATGATGTTTAAATTTAATAAATTCCCAAGAATCATAGATTATTGGAAAAATGTGAAACTTATTGACAAGTTTCTAAAACTATGGAAGTTGATGCAATGTTATTAAAGATCAAAATTTCACCAATGGAAGAAGAATATCATAATTATAATGATTTAAAACTTTATAAAATTGTGATATTCTATAGAAAAAATTATAGAGTATGAACATACCCCTCCAAAATTAGTCCCTATACTAATTCTTTTGGATATCAAGATGGATTCTATGTCACTATGAAAGAGGATTTTAACTAATCAATTTAGTGGATCATTGATGAAATTAATTAGGTAATAGAAATAGTTATCACTTGAATTTGAGAAAAGGATGATCACTATTTCTAAACCAGGAGGATGATATGGTCATAATTTGATGATTCTGATTTTTACTAGAGGAAGAATATGATGAGGCCATAGATTTGAATAATCAGGTTGGAAAAACCTCGCCAAGATTGAATTGTGTTGTACTAAATTTTCTTAGGTGGAATTGTGATGAAATGTTGTTGATTTTATTCATTTATATAATTTATTACTGGAAGGTATTAGGTTTTCCCCAATGTTATGGCAGTGAAATTAGAGGAGTTTCATTCCATGTGATTGATGTAATTCCTCAAAGATATCTCCAACTTACACCACCATAGTAGACTGAGTATCCACAGATCAAATTCATTCATCAAAAAACACACAACCCTATTTATCTCAACATAAGTTGAAATAATTACAATTTATATTACCCATACATATATCCTCAACATAATATTATTTCATCAATGAAGGAAAAACATTTATCATCTTAATATTCACTGACGAAGTTCCACGCAAACCGTACTTGTTGTAACTGAACACCACACTTAAACATCACATGGATTGAAGAAATATAAAAAGATAATCTCAAATTAACCATTAATGAAGAAAGGATGTATAAGTTTGAAGATAATTAGGTAAGGCTTAATTGAGTTCAAACCAACCTAGATTGGGTCCAATATTTTCAAAATTTAATGACCCACTAGACTGTTCCCAATATTGAATTAAACATATCAATGAACTTCCTAAACTAAGTTTTTCAATCCAAGCCCTAATCAACATGTGAATCACTCAAATGATTCCTCAAATGATCACATCAAATGATATATGAATTGTTACTAATTTTCAAATTCATATATCACATTATCCTAGGAATATTCTAAAATATGTGTGGTGAATGATCATGGGATGAATGTCCAGGACATGAAGAATGATGTGGAATCTCTCAAAATGAATATATTCATACCATCAACCAAAATAGTTTAAAGAAATCATTGTAATGATAAGTTATTTAGATATCACTACATTGAATTTAAATATGAATAAGGATTTGTTATTATAAATGTTCCACCTACCATATTTTTTGAAATATTAGGATCCTACAAATTGTAGCCCTGGTATTTTTGTAATTCATTTCCATATTCATAATTTCAACCATAATAAATTTTTTTCTATGTTGTGTCATTCTATTCTCCACTAGTTCTATGTGTTGTTTCACCCCTAGGATGTCCAAGTGATCTCAATTTCCCTGATCATAGAGAACTAACCCCAAGTGGGATATTTGAGTTAAATTACAATAGTGTGTTAGAATTTAGGTGTTTGAATTTATCACTCCATTTCTATGATTATAGTGTTACCATGAAGATGGTGTGTAGAGAATTCTATCATCACTTTGAATTCCATTAACAACAATTCACTCCTCTACTTGTTTCACTTTAATGACTCCTTCTATTCTGATCACACGTTATACCAGGGGAGTTTGATGATTTAAATGGAAGAATGGTATATTATTTATACTAGGTGAGTGAGTAAGTCCATTAAATTGATTGTCTAATGTGAATTCCAATTAACTAAATAGAATAATGGGATTACTAGGCATATCATTTATTGGTGAGAAGATTAGTAATTCCACACAAAGGGAAACCAGTGGATGGTGCAGGATTAAATGAAATTGAGTTTGTTCATTTAGTTAGGAGATTTGAAAAAAATGTAAACAATTATCCAAACCAATGAAATTCACCATAGGAATATATATATTTCTTATTGACCTGTGTTGTTCCACTATCATTCAATTTATTCTCCCAAAAAATAAGAAATCAAAAATCATTTCTGGATTCTTTATATTTATAGAAGATTAAAAAAGAAATAAATAAACGAATGAGAAATTAAATAATGGCCCATATTTACTCCTTGTTAAATGAACATAGTAAACACTATGATCCATTCAACGTTTTATGTATAAATTCTATTTGATCGTGACCCACCAGAAGAATCCAGATTTCACTTTTTATTAAAAGAAGAAAATGGAAGATCAGAAAGACTCATAAGGGATGAAAGTGATGAATACCAAGAACTTCACCACTAATAAAGGTATTACAGTAGTGAATAAAAGAATCAGAGAAATGATAGATAAGAAAAATCTAGTTATCACTTTAATTTTTTACCAAGCTATCAAGGATAAATTTACCTTCCCTTAACATGTGAAAAATATCAATTCCTTGGTTGAGGATCATCCTATAGTCGCTCAAGGTATAAGTAAGGTCCCAAGTGGTGTAATTTCATGAAATGAGGAAATAAAAAATGTTATTATAATCTTACTCCACTATAGTGATCACCAGATGAAAAAGATCACAAAGTAGCAGGATTCATTGCATGGTGCTCGCCTCAGCTCCCAATGAATTAACTAGAACAATGAAAAGACTAAAACTGATAATTATAGAACCATTGGAATTGTGTATGAGCCTCCTCTATGAATGATCCCTTGATAAAGGGAACCATAAAAATTAATCTTCAAACCCTACCTAGGAGGAAACCATCTGACCCAACATCCCCTACCTAAACTTCCACTACTCAATGTAGACAAAGATGCCGATGAGAGAAGGCCTCTAGGAAAGGCCATGATCCTCCGTCCTCCTATATGAAAACCAAGATTAACCACCATAGAATTTATGTGGTATCTCAATATGGAGAGTAACATGTTTCCATTTCTAAGGACATTATTAGCCTCCAAAATAATCTAGCACATCATAGATGAAACTGCCACATGACTCTTAAAATATACACCAGTCATGTTGGTGCTGTGAAACTAGTAAACAAAAAAAAATCCTTCATGGTATCCCCATGTGGGGACATATTCAATAATTCCTCAACATAGATCCATAGGAAACTATCCCAATTTATTATGAGGAAAAGGTGCTAGGAGGTCTCTACGCTTGAGGAAACACAACACCAGCAACGTGAGTAGAAGAAAACCCCCTTACAATAAATGTTTATTTTAGTAGTAATAGACGAGTTCCTAATATACTATATTAAAAAGTTTGAACTTCATAGGAATTTTCTTACCCTAATTCTTGGATATCAAATAATCCAGATAGAAGGTTCTATGCAGGACTTTATGAATAGTTTTTCTATAAAAACTCTCTATTTTAAAAGATGAAAAAAAATACACCTATCGGGTTCAAGACCCAAAATGATGTTCTCATGAAGAATTTTTTGATTGGCACTGAGTATTAAATTGATCAACATAATGAAAATACTCACTTTAATAAGAAAATAGTCATCACTGGGGATCTATGATAGAATTTAGGTTTAACACCTGCCCAATTATCCTTCCAAAAGATTATGTCTCCACTCCCCACCACCCATATGACTTTATCACTCAGAAGGTCTATATGATCGTCCATATATCTGGACAACCTCATCTGCCACCAAGGACCCTCTACCAAAGATATTCAGTCCTCACCATTATTTACATGCATGAACTTTGTCCAAAGGGAATTACCCTTGTTGATATCCCAAGAAATGTTTTCCTACATGGACTACATGGAACCCTGAACACTATGAAGACCAACACCTCCTTCCTCAATGGGAAATTCCAACCTATCCCAGGCGTCCCAATTAAATCTTTTAGTTTGATTGGAATATTAAATAAAACCATCAAAGAGTCTCTTAATATTCTAAATAGTCCCCTTGGGTTACTTAATGACAATAGAACATGAATTCAAATTGAACAATGATGCAATTGATTAAGGTAAATCGACCTTTTAAAGAAAGATAGAGATTATTCAAGTTACAAATAAACCAGGTGATGCTATTGATGATTCCATTAAATAAGGAGTTATAAAATCTTCTATTTGTGATGGGATCTCCCAGATAAACCATTGACAGAGTCCTCTTAGATATCCTAATTCTATTTTAAATTCACTTGATCCTACTACTCAAACTTTTTTTTAGTAAAGTAGACATTGCTTTAAATTTTCTTTGATTAGATACCCACTTTAGGAACTATATGTCTCCAAGACACCAATGAATTTTTCAATATAAAAAATTCTATCATTTAGGAAAAACAAAAAATCATATGAAATCATTAGGTGGGAGAGAGTGGGAGCCCTACCCCTACTCCTAAAAATAAGAATTGTCTCATCCGCCAATTTAGGTTGAACATTCCTAGAAAGAGACTCTTAGGCCAAAATAAAGAGGCTTGAGGTCATTAGATTACCATTCCTGATCCCTCTCAAAATTTTGAATAAATTATACTATTTGACCGAGATAGAAATTGAGACCCAAGGAGAAGAATAATAAATAAATAAGAGGTTTCAAGCCTATTCTGAGAATACAAATCATTTTATACCCATTTAAATGAAGATCCATTCAATCCTATAAAAATATTTTTCCATATCCTCTTTCACCCTGATATTGTTCCCCAAAAACTTCTTGTTGAGGTTGAAAAACATTTCATTGGCTATACCAATAGACCCTTGAATGCATATTCTCTGAAAAAATCCATGTTGTTCAAAAAATGAGCCTTGTGAGTTATAGGATAAAATTTTTATTAAGAAGATGAAGTTACACAAGGCAATTGGTCTGTACTAACTAAAAATGAATGTATCCTTGACTTTGGGAATAATAACCAACTAGTAAGCACACACGACCCCGATAAAATGGCCACCCCTAAAAAAGTCATGAGCCTGGCATAGTTTCCGTGGAGTTGGGTTAGAGGTTTACTTTTATTTTTCAACTTGTAAATAATTTTATGTTTTCAAAATAAAAAAACAAAAAAAATATAAAAACAATAGGAACCATTTAAAAAGGGATCATTAAACTCACTCCCTTGACAAAAAGAATATTGCATAGTAATGATACAAGTGAACATTTAAAAATTAATTCACCTCAGATGATGTGTTGAACCTATTTGAGAAAATAGAATTTGATTATCAAATATTAATAATTGAATAAGGAGTATTGATGAATGAAAATATGAACCTACAACATTTGAATATGACATTATAGATATGGAGTTACCAGAAGAAACTACTCTCCAATACATTTTTGAGATGTTACCAGATGCACTCATAGTGAAAGAAGATATAAAAATTGATACTTTTGAGGGAGATAACATTTATTTAGACTCTTTTTATCATTATATTGTGAAATATGAACTCTCTCATGATCTTATATATCTTAATATTATATATTCATCCATGTTAATATAGTTTATCGTTCAAAAAGTTGAATATGCCTTGGATGAGGATAAATATTAACATGTGGTAGAAACCCAAGAAGAGAAAATGGATTTGGAACCAAAAGAATATACAACATATGAAAATGAATAAAAGTACACCCAAGAGTTGGTTGTCAAAAAATAAGAATCTTGAGGACCTTTGGTGAATCAAATACACCCAAAAAATCACCATGAATATCAAACAAAGGTAGGAACAATAGAATTAAGATCACCAGTGGCCTCTCATAAAGATATAGAAGTTCAAAATACTATCCTAGGGGGGATTTAATTTCAACTCAATATTTTTTGATTTTTTTCGTCATAAATTATTTACTGACTCTCAATTAGTTTATTATGGAGTATTATTAATAGAGGATACACTTGAATAAGATGCCATAAAAACACTGTTTGAGGAGACCCATTCATTATCCTACCACTACCACATTATGTGATACACCACAATACTAAGGGGTTGAATTGATGAAATATGTTCAAGGGGTACTTCAAAAATAAGAAAAGATGATAAGTTTTATAAGAAAGTGGATATGGTGGTTTTTATCACACTAACCAAATCCTATAGAATATGAGGGATCACCATATGACTATCTGACTATGGATAGAACAAATAATACCCTTTTTGGAGGGAAAACCCATGAATATCTTTTGCTCTATTTCTTTTTCAATTTTTTACTTTCATAAAAATGTTTTACATGTTTAATTAGACTTTGTATTGATTACCAAAGTGTACATCTCTTATGAGGATATCTAAAGATTTCTATAACTCTATAGGGAAAAGATTCACTCAACCTATTAGGTAATAATAGTTGATTTTTATCGTCTTAAAATTTCAATTTTTATATTTGTTGAACTCAAAGGGGAAGTTGAACAAACGTGGGGGGAGAAGATTTAATCCTATTTATATTATCTTTAAAAATATTTTAGAACCTATAAAAAAATATTCATGTTTTTATTGGGAACTAATTTTAGTGAATTTTCTTTTCAATGAATAAAAATAATAAAAAAATATTGTTTTTAAATATCATACATAGATCATTTTTATAGTAATTGTTATGAAATTTTTCAACCCTTATATGATCTTAAATTTAGTCCTTGGATAATTGAAATATTATGTTATTGTCAAATAAAATCATTGGATCTATAATTGTGAGAGATAAATGAATTTTGAGTGAGTTTCCCCTATGTTTTCATGAATATATTCATCTGAGAACTTGTAAAAAATATTTTAATAGAAATGGAATTTGTGGAATCAAAATTTTATCATAAGGAAAATAATATTTTTAACTTAATCTCCGGTAACTTATAATTTTTAAAAATAAAATATCAGGGATCCAAAATAAAAGAAATTTGATATATGTCATTTTAAACTAGATTAAAAAGGGAAATTGGGATCCCAAAATGAATCTATATGACATTGAGGACTATGTTCAGGAGTGATTCCATTTGTATATAATCAATAAGATACTTGGAAAATGCTTTCCACACACATGACTAGGAAGAATTCAATTTTTTAATATATTTCCTGACTGTTAAAAATTAATTCATTTAGGACAGGGGTATATTGAACCATGATAAAGAAAGAGGTAATTAACTTATAAACAATTAATTTAGGTTGTATAAAGGAAGTAGAAATTTAAAACTTGTTTAGGAAACACCAGACAGAGGGATAAATGGAAATTCCACCTGTTAAAATTTTGATTCCATTAGGATATATTATGTTTACAACCCGAAATTAGAATTTAATTTTAAATAAAAATGGCATAGTGGGACATATTTATATGTGAGGCATGATAATTTAAAAATGAATGAATCTGGATATTCCTTCAATTCATTTTTTTTGAAATATAGGTAGAATCATCACTTTGTTTTTATTTTTGAATAATTGAATCCATGGAATTTCCTTGGTGTGAAATTGATTATGTGTGGGGGAGTGATTTGATTTAATATTTTCAAAAAAAATTAAATATTTTACTTATAAATAACCCCATTAATTGAACAAAACCAAGGTAAATAAAAATTTGTTATTATATTTGGTGTTTTTTGAATTTATGGAAAAATTACTTAAAATATTGAAGTCTAATGGTTTATTATTTTTTGAAATTAAATAAGAAGCCACAATTTGATCATGAAGTTTCAATTCAATTGTTTTTTTAGTTTGGAAATTAATGTGTGATTAATTAATTGAATTTTATTTTAAACAGTTAGTTTTTTAACTTCAATTTAAAATTTAATGTGATGGTGGATTGGAATTTAATTATTTTTTTTAAAATAGGGAATTATAATTTTAAAATTTTGTTAAATAGGGATAATAAATTTGAATTTTATTATTTAAATTACTTAACTTGATTAGTCCAACACAGAAAATATTTTTTTTTAAATGCAGGTGATTTTTTTGGCATGGTTTGTGGGAAAACTTTTACGGCCATGAGAGGGGTATACATATGTGCCTGCAAACATACCACTATGAACGTGTGGAGAACAATATGAAATTGTGAAGAAATTATATTTTGTTACTACTACCATGCCCTTTTCTTTTTACCATGGAACTATTACCCTAAAAACTAGACTACAACATTTACACCTACCACTATAAACCCATTCTACTTACCTGACACTTCATCGCCACCCCTATGACTATAAATCTAACATGAAACTATGAAGAGGAAATAATATACTACCATGTGCTACTGCTAAAACAACTTATGATTGTGTACCACCTTACTCTATAACCACCATGATACCATTCTCGCCTCCATCTCCATAGTTGAGAAAGATTTATATCAACCCACAACCAAGAATATATATGGTAGACTACATCAGAGTGATAGTGTCCTTTCATACACCTATGATCGCACCAAGGGGAACTAATGATTGATTCTGTTGATAGATACAATCACAATTGAAGTCATGGGATTCTGGTATCAATATTTAAATTTAATGAACTCCCAAGATCAATAGATAATTATATGGAATAAAATATTTTTTATGATGTTCCAATGTGATGGAATCTAATTTCATACTATTAAATTTTGTAATTTCACCACTGTATTAAGAATTTATCGAGGATGATGATCCCAAACTATTCAAACCTAATATATTCTTTGGAAAAATTTGAAGACGGTGATCATGCCTATTCAAACCCATGCACTCAACTAAATATTATGGATATTGATATGACTTTGATGTCACTATGTAATAGGATTCAGAATGATTTATTGATATAAACTTCAATGAACTATAATGGGTCTTGGAAATATTGTTTTCCCTTGAGTTTGATCTCTAGATGATCACCGATTCTTAAAAAAGTGGATGAGATGGAGCAGGTTAAAAAATTACAAGATATAATAGAGGAAGACGTTGACATGAATAGAGATTTGAAAAAATTAGTTCGATGAAACATTGAAAAGAACAATTTTTAAACAATGAATGTTTTTTATTTGGAATCTTGATGGATACTTTTTAATTTTTTCCCTATGTTGGAATCCAAAAATGGTGAAGCCTAGGTTCATCTGTAATGTTGTAGCGGTGAAATCATATGTGGTTTCATTCCATGTTATTGATGTAATTCCTCAAAGAAATCTCAAAATTTCACCCCAATGACTAAATGACTATCCCTAACTCGAATTAATTCACCCACAACCACACATCCCCATTTTTCCTGACATCAATTAAAAAATAAACACATTATGATCCCAAATTAAAGGATTCAATAAGTAATGTTCCTTTACTAAAAATCCAAAATGATTTTTATCAAATTAGTGCACATAGATTAATATCCTTGAAGATCACTCTTATTGCAACTCATCACCACTCCCAAAATTCACTTGACTTAATGAACTAGTAAAGGATAATCTCAAATATTTTTTAAATAACCAGGGATTCCTCAGGTTAAATATTAAAAGGAAAGTATTTATTGAATAAAAAAAACCTAGCCGGAGCTAGAGTTTTTCAAAATATATAGATCCTCCAAAATAAGACCAATCTGGAAGATAACTAATCAAATACCTACTGGAGACAAATTTATTGGTCTAAGACCTAGCCAATAAAAGAATCACTCAAAAAATTCCTCATTTTATCATGATTATAGTTGTATAAATTGTCACTACTTTGTGAAGCAATATATTTCATCGTCTTGGGAATATTATTTATGATGTATAGTAAATGATCATGGGATGAATGTCCTATATGGTAATAATGATGAGGATTATCTCAAAATAAATCTATCTAGATTAGAGGTCATGTTACATGGATGTAATATGAGGAATGAGTTGTTCACTAGAGCCCAATACACTGAATTTCAGATGAAGATGTTATGATGCTTATAAATGTTCCCCATCACTTATTTTACAAAAATATTAAAATCCTCCAATTATAGACTATATTTTATATAACCCATTTTAGTATCCTTAATTATAATTGTGACATGATTTTTTCATTATTCTATGTAATTACCTTCTCCCACAGTTCTATGTGTTTTCTCTACCCTATGATGTCCCAATGTCCTCAATATCCATGATCATGGAGAACTAACCCCTAGGGGGTGATCTAAGGAGAATTAAAGTGGTTCACATGAATTTATGAGTTTTAATTTCACATTATATTTTATTAATTAGAGTGTGATAGTAATGATGGTGTTTATAAGAGGTGATCATCACTCTACATTCCATTAGCATTTCTTCACTCCTCTACTTATTTCACTATAATATCTCTATCCATTCACATCACAATTTATACTACTACATTTATGTGATTTAAAGGGATGAATGGTATGTGATTCTATATTAGTGAGTGAGTAAGTCCATTCACTTGATTAAGGAGTGTTCTTTCCCATTTAATATGGATTATAATGATATTTTTGGAATGATCAATGATTATTGAGTAGATTAGTGATTCTACACAAAAGAAAAATAATGTATGATGTAAGGAAACTTGACATTGATTCTATGAATTGAGTTAATATATTTTGATAAAATGTAAATTATTATACAACCCAATTAAATTAACCATAGGAAAATATTAATTTCTTAATAACATGTTTTGTGATACATTCATTCCATTTTCATTCAATAAATGATCAAAAACCAAACATCATTTTTAGATTATTTTAAAATATTGAGAAAATACATTTGTGTTTAAGAATGGGAATATCCAACCCATATAAAATATTTTTGGAAATGAACTTGGTAATACATATATTTCATTAGCATTTTTAAATAAAAATTTCTTCTGATCAAAGCCCACAACAACAACATGATCAAATATTTTCCTCATTCAATAATGTAAGGGGATTTTGAGGATGTATCTCCCCATTACTCATAATTAAATAACTCATTAGGGGAAATTATTTAATTTTAAGTGATAAAATAAGGGAAAATACATTGATAGATTTTTATGGTTTCTCCTTTCCAAAAATAAAGAGGAAATGGACATAGAATAACTAATTTTATCTTAAAAGGATGGTTACAACTAGTCAATCTACTACGGGTGCCCTGTAAATTCATGAATCCTTAGGAAATGGATGTTATACCATTATTGAACAATATAATAGATCACAATTAATCTTTATGAATACTTGGTTATATATATATAATTATAGATAATATTTATTTAGGGTATAAGTAATGGGAATATTTTAATTTTCATTGGGTGGTGATCGTTACCATTTTTCTATTCCAAAGTTATTTGTAGTTTTAACTATATTCCAGAATAAATTATTTTTTTCTTTTAAAAAACATTGTAAATAACTTATAAAACCACTATATATACCAAAAGTAATAACTTATCTTGTATCCCTTAAATGAAATAAAAAATAAATGATGATATACAAATACATCATGATAATCTAGACCATTATTGTAACAATATGTTTATCTTCCTTGATCAAAATAAAGAATATATATTTTTCACACAAAATAAAGATCTATTTACATTAAAAATTTTATATTAATTTGATAATATAATTTTTCTCTTTATTCACACAAATATAAATGTTTCCTCATCTCTTAAAGTAAATAAATTCCGATTTATAATACTTTAAAAGAAATATTTTCAAGAAAAAATTTACTTCATTGAATGATATGTCTACTTATTCAAGTAAAATTTCAATGATAAAGACCTTTTATCTTCATTATATCTTCTATATTATTCTTATGGATTCTATACACTCTCTTAGTCACTTCTCCATTATTCTTATCTCTAAATATCTTCTCCTCTCTTCAACTACTAATCTTTTATACAATTATATTATACAAAAGTATATTAAAATTGATATAACTCACATTTTATAATTTATGTTTCTTTTGGAACATCAACTAATCAAGTATCCAAATAAAGTTTTAGAAATTTATCTTAAAAATTACTATATCCCCTATCAATGTAGTTTTTTGAGTCTTTAATGTTGACACTATTATAAATTTAAAAAATGGGTTTTATAAAAACATATTCTATATCATGTCTTGGTTTAAGGATCATTATAACATAGTGAACTTCATTATTTTAGGAAGATTATGCATGGAATTATCATTACATGGGATAGAGTGTGGGATAAATTGATCTTATCTTAAAAAAGTTATTATATTTTTTTATTCATCATGTGATAATGAATTTAAGGATATTAAACATCCTTCCTGATTGGATAAATGTTTAAAAATATATATGGGGATTAAATTGAATGTTTTAATGGGGTTTAAATGTTTTATAATTTTTTTGAAAATTCTAACATTAATATTTGAGAATTGTTTGGGGTTATTAAAGTCCTATATATATCGGTTCAATATTCATGTATTGGCTGTATTTCATTTTTAATTACACTATGATACTCTTTGGATGAAATTATCTATCATTAATTATCTATATCATTTAATATAAAGGTTATATAAAATAATGGATAAGAGGGATTTTCTTCTTGATTTATGGGATATTCATGTAACATGTGGACACTCTAGGAGGAAGTATATTTTCAAATAATTTTTTGTTATCTCATTCAATATCATGTGATAAGATTCAATTAGATATATTATCAATGGTTAAAGGTATATTATTCTTTATTTTATTATTAATTCTAAAAATATAGATAGATTATGGGATTTATGATGTTTTGGAGTTATACTTCCACAATATTTTTGATGCCATGCATCCTTATGATCCCTTATATAGTATTAGTTAAGGTTTTATTATGTTTTTTTATGAATATCAGATTGATAAATATAACTAATAATATAGTTTTTGAGAAACCATGACATTGTTAATAACAAAATTGGAATTAAATTTGTGAAATATGAAGTCCATGGAATATTGTTTATATAAAATAGACTATTTTATTATTAATTATATAAGATCATGAAACATGGGAAGAAAAAATGATTTTTTTGGGTATTGTAAAAAAATCATGAGAAATATAGAATTAAAGGATGGTGCACTACACCATGGTTAAATAATAGCTATTTTTGGTGGAATTAAAAATAAGTAATGGTCATGACATAGAGATACATATTTTTGACTTATAAATTCCTTCTTAAAATATAATGCTTCAAATACCATTTAGGAAACTTTTCTTGCATGAAACACATTAGATAACTCAAAAAAACCTCCAAAATGGAAACAAAATATGGTGATTCAATTGGACTAAAACATATTTCTCTATTCTATAGTGAAAACCATTTTCAGAAGAATCTTGAAGAATTTTTTTTTGTTAAAATTATTAAAAAAAATCAGTGGAATGGGTTTGGAAGGTATTTACTGAACCCTAGGTCGGATTTAAACCAAACCAAAAAATACTTGGTAGATTTGATCAAGGATTAAAATTTATTTACGTGTCAAATGATTTATAAGACATTTATAAATTTCAAACAAAGAAAAATATAAGTGTTTATATTGATTAATTATTTTTAATATATAATAATATAAAATGTCTATATTGGATTTACTTATTTTGAAATTATTTTATCCATTTTTTTTGATGTGATCAATGGTTTTAATAAAATTAAATATGATATATTAAAATTATATAATTTTTTTACATAAAACATGGAATGTGTATTATTATATAATAATTTTTTTGATAAAAATATCTCATAATTTGGAATTTGATGGAGTTCATATTAAAACCATGTAAATGATAATTTGAAATTTTCTTATCAGATAAAATTTAATAGTTCATATTTTTCTATTCCTACATTATAATTATTTTATAATTTATTTATGAATTGTTAATAAATATTTATCTCATGTATAATGATTATGAAACTTTAATTTATTTAGTATTATTATATTCTTTATTATTCATGAATATAAAATTTATATTTTTAATTATGATATATGATTATGTTTAAAGTCTTAAAATGTTTTGAGGTTATCATAAATGAATTTAGGGGATATATCATAGGTATGATAATTAATTTTGTTTTCTTATAACATGAATTTGGTTTCCTATATGGTTATGAGAAAAAAATTAAAAAGTTAGTTATATTTTACACATATTGGGTATTATAATTGTGATAGAATTTACGTCTTTCTTGAGTAAATAACCTTGGGTATATTGACTTTGGGTCATACTATTCATGGTTCTGGAGGCTTATTCCATATAAATAAAATGATATTTAACAAACTATTTCTCCATTATTAGTCATTCCAGGATCATTAGTTACATATGATTAAAATATTTTATAATAAAAGGGTTTCATGTACCTTATAAAATGGATAGAATTAGGTATATGAAAATATTGTTGGATTTTATTTTAGCTTAGTAGCAGAAGTTATATATTGTGTAAATATTTTCAACAAAATATGGTTTTAACATATTGATTTGATAGAAGGAATATTATTCAATACTAAATCATCAAAAGTATGCATACATGTAAATGGGATATGTGAGATAATATAGTGAGATTACATCCCCTTTAAAATATTAAGTGTTAGATTCTTTATAAATTTTTTTTCCAAGATATCAGTCACCAAACTAGGTTTTTTCTACCAAATAATGGTGCCCATGGAGTATCTTATGAATGAAATTGTGGAAATTTATAATCCTAAGTGTTGGAAAACCATACTCTATTATGAGTTTTGGGTTACAATTAGCCGAGAAACCCTAAGAGTTAGGATACAAGAGGAATATTTTTGCTTATATCCATATGATGCATTGGTAAATGATTTTTATTATAAAACATATATGATTCATACATGATATGATTGACATGATGAAATATTTAAATAACCAATTTGGGAGGGGAATTCTTAATTAGACTCATTAATTAAAAATATATAGATCTTGGACTGCTAATCAATATGTTGATTTTGGAAAGCGTTATCATTTTAATTGGAGAAAATTTATAAAAATTTGTAAATAAATTAATGTAAAGAATATTATTAATGAAATAAAATAAAATATTATAGATATATTATGTCATCATTATCATCTTCATCGTCATGTATGAATTTGTGATATGTCTTGGAAAAAGATAATCTTAATGGTAAATGTTTTTTAAACTTCTATAGAAATTTGATAATAGTTTTCGAGGAAAAAGAAAAAATATGTGTTAGAAAAATGAAATCCCAAGTAAAAACCTCATATATAATAAAAATAATCTTTAAAACTTTTTTATGAAAAAGGTGGATATGGAAGAAAAACATTCATGACTGAGTATAAAATCAAGGTTAGTTTTCCATAAAAACATTATTTAGGTATCTTGAGAAATTAAAGTGATTAAAATGAAAGTAAATCTTGTAATTTTTACAAATAAATGAAGGAGAAGAAAATATATTGGGTTTAGGTAGAATGATTAAGTAGTTCCTCTAGTGTAGACTTAAACAAAAACAATTTTTAATAATAATGAAATTTTGAAATAAACCCTTACCTCAAGTCGAACTTCCTTCACATGTGTTTGAAAGTATTGTATAATTAATATAGATTTATTATACTTATATTACATAACCACAAAAAAATATATTATATCATATATGATATAATTATAACATTTTACCTCCAATTTATTAATAATTGTTTATTAAGATCACTGTTCTGGGTGATAATTGCTACGTTTTTAGGCATGTTTTGGTATGATAGTTTTGGTCCTTATATATTGATCACAATCACATCATATAAAAAAATTTATTAATTACATAAATATAATATATATCAAATATATATATATATATATTCATCCATAAAATATAGAGATATAAAAATTACTTACACTGTTCATGGATATGTTCGGTCGTAAGTATTCAGGAACATTGTTTCCCTTTTCGACGTATGGAATTAAAGAAAGATAAATAATAATTAAAATTTATAGGATCATTTTTATATCACACACATTTATATATATATTATACTAATTAAATATATAATTATTACCAACCATGTAAATCAGAAATGAGTAATCGATCATATTGCTTCAATGTGGTGGTAGGCAACACATATGCTTGAGTGACACTACCATTTTACAAAGGATTGGATGGAAATAAGGTATATTTGATATTATAATTATAAAATTATAACTATTTCTTAAATTTCATATATAAATATTAAAACCATTATAATATTCTTCGCTAGAATATGGTGATGAAAAATTAATTGTATTGCTACGTGGAGACAATAATCCATACATACACATGAATGATTCTTTCACGTTCTATTAGATATAAAAGAGGGTGGATAATGGAAGTTTCATAATAATAATAAAATATATGTATACATATTATATCAAATTTAATATTTTATGATAAATACCATATAATTATTGGAGGTATAAGAAGAAATAAATAGAAACTTAGTGAGTAAGATGACTGGATCTTCTATGGGAGAACTCCTTTAGATCATTTCTTAATAAACCTAGGGTTTGTCCTTTAAGATCAAAAGAACCCATAAAACATAGATAATGATGTGGATATGATAAATGGGTAGATATTTTAGGATATATGTTTCTCAAAGTGGTGTAAAAAAGAGAAGGAATGTGTATCCTTTTAAAAGGGAGGGGAATGACACTTGGAATTAGGAAGAAGATTAAAATATAATTAAGTAATTTAGAAGAAAAATGATTCTAAATGGACAGATATTATATAAAAAAGTGTATAAGGTATAAATATGATCATAAAATGAAATTTATATATGTTTTGGTGTCATTTTAAACATTATCTTCTTGATTAACCCATTAGTTAACCAATTTTAACCTTTATCGTGGTAATGACTTTTCCATAATAAAAGGTTATAATTTCACTTATAAGATAAAACTTTGCTCATAAATAGAAAATGGATGAAATTATAAACCATATATTATCCATATTGAAGTATTTCATGATTTTTATGATTTTAAAATAATTTAATAAAATATTGTTTTCATAAAATATCATAATTGTAATTTTGTAAAACTATTCATTTAATTTGAAATTGAAGAAATCAGGGAAAAATGGAATTATAATATAATAATTTAAAAAATATATAATATGATATATTCATCTTTAAAATTATTGAACAACAATAATTTCTCCAAAATATTTTACTTTTAATATTTTTAAAATCATTTATTTTATTTTCCCATTAATTGAATAAATATTATATTGGCATTGCTCAAGAATTTAATGCAATTATATTATCACAAATATATATATATATATTAGTATAATAAAAATAATCTCATTATATAGAAAATAACTTTTATGATTCATTCTAAACTTATTTTCCCTCTTTGAACATAAAAGAGACGTTTAATGTCATAAAAGTGATATTTTTTATTTTTCATTACATGAAATAATATAAAGGTAAATATATAAAAAAATGAAACCAATGAGCCATATTTTAAATAATTGGATATAAATGGAATAATGACACTAATAAATTAGGATAAATTCATGTTTTATATAAAATTTAAAGCCTTATCTTAATGTTTTAACCCTATTTTTCTGGTTTTACCATTATTAAGATGAAAAATATTTATCAAGGATGCTATTCATAATGATGAAAATGGTAAATATTGAAAAAAAATTTAACCTTATATTTCAAAATATTCAATAAATTTTTTAATATTTAATTTAAATAAGTAGATAAAATTAATTTAATAAAAAAATAAAAAAAATGATGAAAATATGTTTTTTATATAAATGCATTTTTAAATATAAAAATGTTTTTATTCAAAATATAACCATAAAATTGGTTTCTATGAACTTAATTGGATTAATAATAATATAGGAGAACTAATTATACTTTTAAACTAATTTAAAAGAAAAAATATATATTTTTTCATTCTTGAAACAAAAATATAGTTTTTAAAAAAATTAATATTCCCAATATTCATTGGAAAATCATTATTTTCAAAAAAAATCCCGCAAAATAACGATAAGATAATTTTTATATGTTTATTTAATTTTTTTTTCACTTAATCAAATAAATTTTCTAAATGCATTAAAAGGTAAATATAAAATTTTCTCACGAAAAATCATTTTAGAAGGAAATTTTTTTATTAAGAATAATATGATATTACTAGAAATTGAATTATTTTTTACTATGAATTAATCCATAAATTTTTATCAATTAGTCCCCTTATATAAATTTTTTAATTTGGTTATTCCTATTCAAACCCACCAATTCAATGACTAGGTTATAATGGTCGTATTTAAATAATAATATTTCATGGTTTGTTTAAGCTTGGTGTTGGGTGTCATATATACTATCATACATAATGTTATTATATCAATTTTAAGAAATAATTTAATTAAAATTCATAAAACCATATTATCTTATAAATAGGGTTTAATAAAAATAAATACTCCAAGAAATAACTATTTTATAAAAATGATTAGAAATATTAAAAAATATATTCACATACATAGGTTCTTATAAAATATAAAATAATAGTTTCATAATAATGAATTTCCATTAACTAAAAATGGGTTTCAAAATAAATATAAATAAAAAAAAATATTTACATACCTTGTATTGAATTGCTGAGTTGAAATGATTTTTCCTAAGAGATTACCTTACCAAGAGGATACTAAAACTTTTAAATTTTTTTTATGGGGATATGGATAATGTTGAAAATAAACATCAACCATTGGGACTTCACTTATATATATGAGGTACGTTAAAGTTACCCAATACTTATTTTGTATTTATGTATGGTGAACATTTTCAAGGATACAACATTTCATTAACATATATCTTTTATTTTCAACACATGTGGTTGTTTCCTGTAATTCATAATATGAAAACGATTTAGATTTATATATTCTAAATTTTATTGATAGAAAGTAATTATAGAAACTTAAATTCATCCAATTTTAAAAAATACAAATTATAAATCCATTAAACCATAAATGTCATGAACTATATATATTATTAATTCTAATATACAACAAAAGGATAATTGAGAATATTTTACAAGTCAAAAGGGATCCTTGTGAAAGTTCTTCTTGTTCAAAAATTTATGGAGAATATATATATAAATATATATTCACCTTGTTGTCACAACTGGTGTAACCCAATGAGTAATACGATTTACCTATAAATCTAAACCGATTCATAGTTAATCCTTAATAATACAAGATTTCTTTATATGAAATTTATTATTTTATAATCCTCTAATGATGAATATGAAAACCCACTGGTGATGATTAAGGAAATCAGATTTCAATTTTCAAGTGTGTATCATCTAGGATTTTAATTATATATATATATAACACATTTAAATCATCGTCAATGATTTTTCTTAAGAACACAATAACACCTACTGATAAACATTACTTTCAGTTGGGAAATATATAGGTCATTTATGCCTGAAAAAGATAAGGTCTTTGTTAGAGGTAGTAGGAGAAAAATAAAGAAGGTTTAGGTATAGTGTGTGAGGAAGGAGATGATTCCTTGGGGAGATCAGATGAACAATATAAATTTAATTGAACAACAATGATTTAAACATATGTTTTTATAAATATCTACATTTCCCACATACTAAAATCCCACAATGAAAATTAATTCAGTCACTAACATGAAAAAAATATATAATTCTCTATGAGATGATCAATGTGAGTAGCCTGGGGTCTGCTCATGGAACCATACTACACCAACAATTTCACACCTCCAATTTGACTCACTCTGTGTCACCTAAACTCTCTATATTATTTCTCATGCACACCTATGCACCACCATATGCACACCTACTTGCCTATACAGGTAGTCACCTATGCCTCCATGTGATCTACCCTTGTTGGCCCTCCCCTATAGTTGATCATTCTCCTGCAATAGGGTAGGTTGAGATGACCATTACAGTCTACGTGGATGAATTTTTTTTATATAATTAATAAATTTTAAACCACTAAAATTCATATATTCAAATTTAATATGTCTATTTCACCTATATATTTTTTAAATCTTCTTATATGTTCATTTTCACCTATTTAAAAAATATTTATATAATTAAAATTTCACATTTGTTTCATTTTATTATTTATCACTGAAGAATGATAAAATATTTAATATTATATGTTGTCCAAAAGAAAAATGAAGTTTATCTATTATTTTAGAATAAAAATAAATTTAATTCATATGTTATCTCTTCTTAAAATGGGTTCTCATAGATATTTTCCTAACAATGGCCAATTTTTTATATTTTATAAACACCACAATAATTGAAATTTTTTTAATTCAAACTCAATGCATTAAAATTTTCTCACACATAAGGATGCTTCCCTTTTTTACAATTCTTGACATTATTATGCTTGTCCTATTTGGTGGGTTTCTACTAATGTATGATCATAGTGAATAAGGATTTGATCTTGGTGTTATCATGTTTATTTTCGGTTTTCCTCTTTTAACCCGATTTCCCCAATGTCTCCTTTTTATTTATTTATTGGATAATCACCCATTAAAGGGTTGAATGGGAACCCTTACATAAACTGTACGCATAAGGCACATAGCCCATACATGACCCATAGGACATTAAATTCCCAAGACCTGACACACTTGAAACAACCCCTCCCCAGCATTTGCATCTTCAAGCTGCTTAGCTCATCACCTCGCATGGATAATTTTCTAGCATTTCCCCATACAGAGGTACATGGTGCCAGGTCCCTATGGCATTTTCTGTACCCTCTCAGTCTTCCAATTCGGTTATTTCTTCTCTATTGCTTTCTATTTTTCTCTGAATCCACATCTGGGTCTACTTAAATGTGGTCATCCCGGGTGGTTTCTATTTTGTCCTCTTTTATTACTAATGATAATTGTAAATTTTATATTCCTGACTCCTTTGTTAGAAGAATAATTATAAATAGATTTTCTTGTATTGAACTTAGTGTACCGGTCTCAATAAAACATACTTCATATTTTTTTATGTTTTTAAGAATTTTTTTATTTATATAATTTATTTAAAACACATAAATAAATTAAAATTTGTGGATATTACATTGAAAGGGGTCGGGTAAGATGATTACCTCTTGTTCAAGAGACCCCATTTATATCAATTATTAAGGAACATAGGGTTAGAATATTGGGACTACCAACACATTTAGATTTTTTAAAATGTTTTTGAGAAGATAAATGAGTATGGATTCATTATGATATGTTCTCCAAGGTGTTGTAAATAAGTGATATAAGGGGTCTCCTTTTTTAAAGAAGAGAAAAGATACACTTCAAATTTACAAAAAGATGAAAATGTAATTAAGTCATTATCAAGAAAAATGTTTCCAAATTAATGTAGATTCAAATAAATAAAGTATAAGTTTGAAATTACATTATAAAATTAAATTTGTATAGCTTTATGGGTCATTTCAAACCACATCTTCTTGATTAACCAATTTATTAACTAATGTTAACATTAACCACAATAAATACATTTTTCAATCATAAAGGGTTATAATTTTACATAGAAGGTAAAAATAGGCACATAAATGGTAATGTGATGAAATTATTAACCATATATTGTCCACCTTGTACTATTTTAATATTTTTATGTTTTTTAAATAATTTAATAAAATTTTATTTTCATAAAATATCATTATTTTCATTTTGACACATCATTTAGTTTGAATTTAAATACATCAATAAAAATTCATAATTATAATATAGTCCTTTCACACAAAAAAATATAAAATATTAATTTACAAAATTGATGGAATATAAATATTTCTCTAAACTATAATACTTTTAAAATTTTAAAATCATTTATTTATTTTTCAATTAATTGAATTAATACTGTATTGGCATTGCGACATCATTTAATGTAATTATGTAATAACTAATAAATTTATATTAATTAACACCATAAAAATAATTTCATTATGCACAAAATAGAATTTAATCTTCATTTAAGGCTTATTTTTATCCCTAAGTGAACATAAAATAGAAGTTTAAAGTCAAAAGTGTGGCATTATGTATTTTTTATTACATAAAATAATATAAAGATAGATAACAATAAAAAATGGAACTTCATGACCACATTTTCAATAACTAGTTAAACATTGTTGAACTAAACTAAAAAAGCAGGATAAATTAATGTTTTAGAGAAATTTTAAAGCCTAATGCCATATTCTTAACGATATTTTACCTGTTTAACCCTTATTGAGGTGAAATTGTTTTACTATGGTTACAATTAACAATGATCAAAAATAGAAAGGAAATTTTTTCCATATTATAATACCATTATTCCAAATAAGGTATTAATTGTTTTATGATTAATACTATATAATTGGCTGAAGTTAATTTAATATAAATACAAAAAAATACAACAAAAAATGTTCTTCAAAAAAAATTCTTTTTAATTGTAAAAATGATTTTATTCAAAATTAAAAGATAAACTTGATTCTAGTGAAATTAATTAGATTAATTATAATATTTCAGAACTAATGTTACCTTGAAACCATTTTAAAAATAATTAACATTTTTTCATGACTGACATAAAAAACAATTTTCAATAATAATATGTATTTTTCACATTTCAGGAGAAACAAATATTTTCCTAAAAATCTAAAAAAATAACCCTAATATAATTTTAAAAATATGAGTTAAAAAAATGAAGTTCATTTTATCAAATTAAATTTATAAATGTGGAAAAAATTAAATGTAACTTTTTCTTAGGAAAATCATTTTTGAAGGAAATGTTTCTATTAAGAAAAATATTACATTACTAAAAATTGAATTCTTACTTCTTAATAAATAATCAATAAAATTGTATAGATTTTAAAACTTCATATATCTTTATTAATTTTTTTATTTCTATTTATACCTAAAAATTCAATGTCTAGGTTATAATGGTCATATTTAAATAATAATATTTCATAATTCCTTTATCCTCGATATTGCGTGTTGTATACACTATCGATCGTAATGTCATTATTTGAACATGTTAAGAGTATTAAATTCTACCACAATTAAATAAATTATTCCCTCAAATTAGTATCTCTATAATCAATGGTTTAATATTTGAAAATAGATTTATTGAAACCCCACAACCCGAAATGGAATAATGAAACCTATTTTTAAAAGGGGGACTAAGAGATATAAATTCTACATGAAATATCACATATTCATGTTTCTAGATAAGGATAAAAATGTTTTAAAGTTAAAATATATACATTTATAATAAAAATGATGTCCAAGGAATCATATCAAGTGATTAGGGAACATGTTCATGAGAATCTTAATGACCAAAAAATCATAAATGAATAAGGGGTTAAAATACTATCAATTACTTAGAAATGATGGTAAAATAATTGAATTTTTATTATAAAATCATTTTCCTATATTATTTTATACATTATATACCAATTAATAAATCATGAAAACTAAATAAAACTAAGAAAATAAGTATTATGACCAAGATAAACATGGGTATAATAGTCGTTTTTGCAACTAAGAATAATAATTCATTATAATAAATATCACCCGATAACCTGATTCTTACTAGGTTTATTTATTGATAATTATTTCCTCAGAGTTCCAATGTGTGATTCAATATCCAAGGAAAATATAAAAGTTTATGTAGATATGGAATTAAACGAAGCATGATTTTCTAATCAAAGTACCTTTTATCACAACTTATGAGATTTATACTCTACTTATAGTAACTTCATAAGATTGAACTTGATTATATTTTTCTGAGGTACATTCCCTTGACACATAATAAATTTATTTTCAAAGTTACACAACTTTTTATAGTTGAAACAATGAACATTAGGTGTTTCTTTATTACCCTTTCACCCACACACCTAATTTAATTTTTCTCTACACTTAAATAAAACTCACATTCCCATCAAGAAAGTACCAGAGTGTTTCTTTCCATAATTTTCTCATATGGAAATTTCTATCCTTCCCTTATTTTCCATCACCTCATTTTTCCCTTGGTTTATAGTCATCCTTTTCTTCCATTAAATTTATTTCAAAATATATGAATTGGAAAACGATCTATCTGTCTCAATGGAATATGACACCATACCATCATATGATGAAAACATTTAATAAACTAGTTCCCATTAAAGGTTTAGATTAATCTAATCAGTGAAATGTTCAATATTAACTTCTCGATTATGTACATAGTCTATAACATTCCTTAACAATCTTGTGATTTTTTTCTCATAACATTCAACACTTTACTCTTACTTAAATCTTAAATTGATGAATTGAATTTTCATATCATATCATTGCTCATGAGGAATGTTTTTTTGAATAATATATCATTAAAAACATTCCATTTAATTATCTCTATATCCACCTACTCTTTTTTATTTTAAATAAAAGACCACCATTAATGAATATATTCCTTAAAAACACACTTCTATAACAACATTATCCCTTTCATTACCTTTCAAATATAGAAATACGTTTTCAAGGGACTTGACCACTATTCCCCTATCATAAGATTATTACTTCCATTAAAGGATGGTGTATTATTCCACATAAAGCAACACAACATCAAAAAATCTTAATTTTATGAAATGGGTTGTTCCATGCCTTAGTCAAATGTCCAACTATTTTCATAATATACTTAGTACCAAAACAATTCAAATTAACTTGTTCATGAGGGAAATCTCTATATTGATTATGCATGTTGACGCATTTTTCATTTCTTCAATTGGGAATCATTTATAAATAATGGAATTCACTTGATTGGATCCTAATATTATAACACACCAAGTAATTAAAATACAATACATTTCCATATATATTAATATTTATAAATTAGATAGTAATATTATGAGTATTCTATGTCAGATGTTGTACCCTACACACAACAATGTGTTTCTCCACAATGTTGTTTTTCCCACAATACAGAGTTATACTGAAAAAGAATACAATAATATTATTTTAAATGGTAGTTATCACCTAGCTGTTGTACTAGAGGGAGTAAATAGAATAGAATATATTATGTTTACACATGTTTATTAAGTGTTTTTTCTTTCTTCCAATAAATTTTTTGGGTAGAAAATAAGAATAAATCCAATTTTAAGCATAAGAATCTCTAATATTATTAAACGGTTGTTTTAGCACATATTGATGGTGAAACCTTTTTAATTATAAATTTTTAAAGTTTTAAAAATTTTATAATATGCATTAACATTTTTTTTAGAAGAGGAAAAAAAATTTACTTTGGATGAATTTTTCGTATTTTTCTAATAATATTCATTTTTAATGAATAGTTAAAAATACTGACTAACTGAAAATTAATTTTTTATATTTATAAAACCCCTTTTATGGGAAAGGGGGAAACCAATGTGACATCAAAGACATAAAAAAGTAAAAAATTACCCAATGATACAAAAGGTAAAGACCAAGAAACCCACATTAAAAGTGAAAAGCCCCTCCGAGCATCAAAAAACATGAAATCCAGCTTCCACCTTCCATAGTTGATCGACTAGTCGTCCAATGAAAAATTGAATGGGCCTAGAACCGATGGCCATGTCCATACCCTATCAAACATATGATTATTAAAATAATATATACAGTGGAAAAACTTTTCTTAAAACCTCATATGGGGTATCCTCATGTAGATGATCTGATTGCATAGTCCTTTGAACCGCAAACCCACTAGGGCCACACCAAAAGTAAAGCTACCACAGAATGAATTCCATAACCGATACTCAACATAAAACCTTCAATACCTCCATATTACTCAAACAAATTAAAATTAAAAGCACACCCAAATAATAGAATCAACCACAAGCAACAAAAACAACCAAGAACAGTAAATCTGTAACAGATCCAGATCCGAATTCACCAAAAAACAACACATGAAATCAGAACATTCAAATCCAAAAAATAAAGGCAAAAATGTGATTCAAGAAACCATCACCAATTGAGAAAATGAATCCATTTCATCTCACCCAGTCCACCACTGTAACACACTAAAGAGATGACCTCCCAAAATAGAGCACGTTCGAAGAAGACCTCGCCACAAGCCAACCGCAGATCCTAGATCCCATTGCTGCCTTCAAAGCCACACAAGAAGACCAGATCCTCCCAACACAGTCAAAGATGAAATAAACCAAAACAGTGAACCTAGAACATAGCATTATAAACTCTAACCCCAGACCAACATCATGCCACCGTGGAACCCCTGGCAAACTCATAGGTTAGGGTGAGAAGGGGCCAACAATCGATGGAGATTGCCAAAGAGAATGAGTCTTCATGTCACTATCACTAGAAGAGAATTCACTCCATGATCATGCTGATCTAAATCAATGAGGAAAGGACTAGAGTATACCTAAGACATAATAGGTTAATGAGGCTTCGAGAGGAACCCTAGAGCCGATAATCCCCTTACAAGCTCATCAATTGTGAAAAATACAACATTTTAATTCAAAACTGATTTTTCATCTAATTTATTTATATAGTAAGGTTATACTTATAATTGGTTTTATGGTATAATTATATTATTATTTTTATTATTTAATCTTATTTAGGTCATTATAATCAATTTCACATTGGAATTGGATATAAAATCTTTGCAAACTTTTGAATGTTTTTACTTCAAAACCCCAATTTATCAATCTGTTAACAGGATTAACTATAAATTAATTTAACTAGTTTTGTGAATCGAATTTTCAAAAACAAACATAAATGGTTGTAATCATTATGAAAAATGTGGCCTAATAGGATCAAAATACTTTTTCATGAATAGTAACTTTAGTATTCTATTTACCACGGTTAAAGGTAAATATGGTAATTAAACACAAAATTAATATTATAATATTATAAAATTACCCTAACAACTGTACTAATATTATTGAATGAGTAATTACCAGCCATGAATATCCTATTAAGAAAATCATGACCTTTTTAATCAACTAGGTTGTGATTAGGACATTTATAACATTTAATTTATAGTAATGGAAACTATATCAAAAATAGGCATCTCTTTACTAAAAAAATTTAATTTGGGGTTATATAAGTGATATCTTCGACTATGAATAGTCCCTAGAAAGATAAATATATTACCAACATCATGGAAATTTATTTATAATTTTTATGAAATAAATAATTAAATTAAATAGTGACCCAATGATGATGAAATAATTGATTTATTAAAGAATGAATCAAATAATTGATATTAATAACCTTAAAATAAATATAATTTGAAATATTTGATGCTTCAAAAAAATTAATGAATGACTATGAAATATTGGGATTGAGTTTATTTAGTTTTTTTTGAAGGAATCAAGTTATTATTTAAAAACGGCATTTAGTGATTAGTATCAAAATTGAAATAATTCATATTTTAAAATATAAAATATTTAATTAAATGATATAAAATTTAAAAAAATGTAATATTAAGAAAAAAAATTTAAAAATACAAAAATGTCATTAATGAATCATTCATTGGTTATTTGGGAGGATTTGGTAATTATTTTATCTCACAAAGTGCAAATTACTTGACAAACCAATAAGAGTTAAAAAGGTTAAAACAAAAAGATAAGGATTAATGTTTTTTTTCAAAACATGAATAATTACCATCGAATGATTATATTTACACCCTAACGCATCCTATATTATAAATAAATATACTTTAACCCATTTGGGATTGATTTCAAATTTAAAATAATTTAATACTCTTAATAATTCCAAGGGTGACCCTCCCCTCTCTTATAAAAGGCACCCATTCTTCTGTATTACTCACCCCTAAAAGTCCATTTGGTATTGACAAGTTCTTCCCAAAACCCTTTCTAGAAAAGCTCCCCACATTATTTAGGTGTTATATTAGGCATTACAAAATTATTAGAGGTGTTAAGGTGTTAATAAAGGTGATCATCCGGAGGAAAAGAAATGTTTTTATTTAAGTGTTTGTATTTTATTTCTTATTCCACTACCTTAAAAAATATTCATCAACCTTGATGAAATAATATCTATGGTATCCTTAGTATAATTATATGTTATTATTTCAATATCATCATTGTAATCTATCTCCACTTCCATTAAATTAGAAAGTAATTACTCGTTTGTGCATACAAGTGAACTATCACCTCCATGAACCGATATAATTCATTTTCAATAACTATCTCGGGAGATAGGTTGTAATGATGGAATTAATGTTTTTATATGATTTTAATTACATATTTATCATTATAATGGAATAAAATATCAATTATATTCTCACATTACATTCAAATAAAAATGATAAAATCATTCATGTGTACGTGTGAACCATCACCTCCAGGAAACGATATGAATCGTTTTTATTAACCACAACACTTGTATGATATAAATAAGTATATTTAAATTATTATTATTATATTAATTATATTATGATAATTTTGTAAGGATAAAAATAATAATTACCTTATTTCCATAATGATCAATGAAAAATGGAAGCGTTACTCATGCGTATGCACGACCTACCGTCTCCATGATTATAATGTAGTTCATTTTTAATATGATAAATAAATGGTTTGATTTAAAATTATATTTGAAATATAAAAGTAGTTATTATGTCATGAATTTAATTATATATATGATATAATTAATGAAATTATGGACTATTGATAGCATAACATGTTCATTTTCGACACAAGTATCGAATATCAACAAAACATCTGATATGAACTTAAATCATTATGTAATTTTTATAACATGGTAATAAGGGATATTTTTTTGGGACCAAGATGATGATCAATGTGATTAAGGTTTCATGTGTTGTCTTTTTTGTTCAAGGTATGTTTTGAAGGAAGTAAATCACTTCACTTTGTTTTGTGGAAATAATTATTTTGGTTTTTTTAAAAAGAATCAGATCCACGTTAATTATGTTGATGATTTGCTGATTTTAATTTCATATAAATCATGATTTTTATTGAGAACATGTGATTGAATCATGATAGGAGAAAGGGGCAGTTAAAGATATGCTTTCAATCAGAAAACATTACATTCCAAATGTTTTTCAAAACAATCAGAAAAGACTCATATTTATATTTATCATATCCGGATGGAAGAGCAAAGAAAGTGGTGCCAATTGTTTTTCAAAAAAATATGAAATAAATTTTATCCTGATTGTATATCTATTATTTCAAAAGAATTGGATTCTTGGTGAAAGTAAAAGAAGTGGTACTGATGGAAAGGTGATGTTGATGAAAGTGGTATCGATGGAAATGTGATACTGATAAAAAGTGGTGCTGATGAAAGGTGGTGCTGATGTAGAGGTGATGCCAATTGAAAAGGTGGTGCCGAAGGAAGAGGTGATGCCGATGGAAGATGATACACTGATAGTTTCTCAAAACAATAATTGTAGGATCGAAATGATACTAATTGTAGTATCAGAATAATTATGTAGATTCTTAAAATATAAGAGGGGGGTGAATTGTATACTTTAAAAAAAACCTTTGGAACATTTAAATATGGTAATGTTTAACAAAGTTAAACAAAAGTAAATTCACAAAACCCCTTAGTTCTACAAACTTTCTTGATTCTAGAAATATGGTTCTGGAAATGAAACTTAATAAAACATTACAAAGATAAAGATTCTACCTTAAAGCGTATAAAATCTCACTAATCAGAGTACAAGTATAAGAAAGTATAAGATAGTTATACTTTCCTCAACAACCAATATGCAGTGGAAAACTTGAAACAATAAAAGTAACAAGTAGTAAATATTTTTACCAAAAATGAAGGGTATCCAAAAACCATGGATAATGGTCCCTTGATTTATACTATCAAGAAATTTTGTCTGAACCACACCAAGGTAAGCCCTCGATATGAATATCAGAGTCTGTCTTTCTATCCCCGCAAGTCCTCGAACTTAAAGGTAGTTGGAATTTCTTTCTTCCTATCTCTGGAATCTATTGAATGTACTCAGCAACATTCAGAGTCACACGAAGAAATTATGAACAAGTAGTTCATTACACAAAAAGAAATAATGTATCTCTCTCAAGAAATAAATTTAGTATCAAGTAATCTATAGATTGATTAACCTCTTTTTTAAGCTCATTCAAATGAACTCCTATTTATAGGCACATCTTCAATGGTCGACTCCCTCCTCCAACCGGCATATTTTTCCTTGAATTTTTTATGGACCTATACATGTGTCACTTAAACAACGGTTGTTTGGTAACTGAATGAACGACATAATTTTATAACTCAAACAAGAGTAAGCAAAATTACAGTTGCTTAACCAAATCCATTTTTTGGACTGTAAGGAAAAATAAAAGTTCAAAGTATAACCAAAAAACCATTCGGTGTCTATAATTCATGGATATTCAGATTCTTCCTTCAAATTAATTGATAACCTGGATTCTATAGAATTATAGAGTCTAAATTTCATGGAAATTTGGAGTCTGAATTCATAAGAATTCGGAGTTTGAACTCAAAAAGTTTGGAGTCTGAATTCAGAAAATTTGAAGAATGAACTCAGAAAGTCCAGAGTCTGAATTCAGAAAATTTCAGAGTCTAAACCCAGAAAGTTCAAAGTCTAAATTTAGAGAATTTGGAGTCTGAACTCAGAAAGTTCAGAGTCTGAATTCAGAGAATTTGAAACCTAAATTCAGATCCTGAAAATAGAATGCTCTATATCTAAGTATTTATAATATTCCATGGTTTTAGATACGAAAATTAATTTTATAATTAGAAATAAAATTATTTAGGTTTAGAGAAATTATGATATGAACAATGAAAACATGATAAGGATAAATTTTCCTTGGGGAAGGAAAATTTTCCTTATTAAGATAAAACATTGGGGAAAAGAAATTTTCCTTAAGATAGAGTGTTTGTGATTTTCAAAACATAAAGGAATGGAAAAGTCATAAGAAGACCTTATTGACTCAATAATATTATTCAGGTAGAAGAAAAAGAATGATATGGTGTCGATTGAGAATGAATCATATTCAAATTGTAATTGATTGGATATGGGTAAAAGAGAAGTGGTGATATCATTCAAAAAGGAATAGTATTCAGAATGCATTGTATCATATCCGGTAAGATCATTGTTTTTAGATTGTATCGTATTCGATTATATCATCATTTTTAAATTGTATTTTATCGTACCCATCAATCGTAACTAGAATGATCATATCTAGAATAATCATAACCGGAGTGATCATATCCAGGATGATTGTAACCCGAATGATCAAATCCAGGTTAATTATAACCAGAATGATCGTAACCAGATATGATCAAATTCAGGGTAACAGTATCCAAACCACTTTTATTTAGAAAATATCATTCATGGGTTGAGATTAAAAGAAAAAAAGTAGTAATGAATGGAATGTTATAATAATTTCCAATTTAAGTTAGACGATGCTAAAGCTGATCCTCAATGATTTCAAAGTCATGAAGGTAGTCATGATTCCAGAACTAGTTTTTGAATGTGATTATGTGTTTTCTCAAGAGGGTCAAGATAAAAGTAATTAAGTTGGAGATAGATGAATTAATTGTCAAGGGGTATAAATTCACTTAAAAGAGTTATTGTATCTTAAATTTATAAGTGCATTTCTTGAAAAAAATTCAATTGGTATGGTATTAAGAATTGTTTTGATGAAATAATTATGAGATAATTGGATTCAAAAACATGTATTCCTCATCAATTGTAACCGTATTGGAATTTTAAATGGGAGTATGGAAAATAAGAGAGGATGATAGTAGAATATTCTAGAAAAATCTAGAAGTATTGATGAAGTCATAATTACACCAAAATTTTAGAAAAAATTCATATTTTTGTGAATTTAATTGAGTGGGAAAGTGTTTTGAGATTTCTCCCTAAATATTTTTATGGTCACCTATAAAATGCATGAAGTACATTATACTTGTGTGACAAGAATAGAGAGAGAAGATTTGGGTTTCTAGAGAGAAGTAGAGTTCAATTCTGTTCAGATTGACAATTTTATTGGGTGGTGTTGATTCATTCATATTCTATTTAGTATGAAAATTGTATTCAGGAATTGAAGTGGTCCCGATTCTACTCTATTGTTTTCTATCTGGAAATTGGACTGGGAGCTTTGTTTTTCAAAGAATCAAAATAGGATATTTGTATTGAAGGAATCAAACTATGAGCTTTGTTTTGAAAGAATCCCACTTGGAGTAATCAAACTAAGTGTTTCATAAAATAGTACAAGTAGTTATTACCTTTATTTAGGGAAAGAAATTGATGAATTTAATTACAATTGGAATACAATTTTTGAATTTATAATAAGTTAATGCAACATGAGTTGTTACAAAATAGTTGTATAAACCTATTGGGTTAAGATGGTGCACAAAATTAGTGGGATTGCTTCATAGTGCTACCCGAGTGTAAGGGTATTTTCTGCTCTTTGTAATCCAAGTATTGTTTTCTTAGTGGATTTTATGGCATTGGATCATTTCCAAACCATACCAAGGATGTAGCTATTCTTATTGAATAGTGAACCTTGTAAATATTTGTGTCCCTATAGATGTGTGATGAGTTTTTTTTTTCAGCAGGGAATTGGAATCTCTAAGAGGAGGGAAAGGTTTTTCAATTGAAAATAAACAAAAAATAAAAAGAGTGTCAGTGATCCACCCCCTCCCCCTCTTAGTGATACATTACCTCGACTAGGCACATTCAAGTGGTATTAGAGGAAAGGTTCCCTTCGCCATTCTTTACTGATGAAGAATGTGAACTGTGTAAAAATTAAAGGTATTTTGATCTTTGATGGAAATAAATATCATATTTAGAAAAATATAATGATTTCATATCTTATGTCTATTAGTTATGATGTTCTTCAAGCTAAAATAGTTTTGGTTCCTCCCATAGATGATAATACTCCACATACACCTGTTAAAAAGAAGTTTCTCGAGAATGATGGAAGGGCCAAGAATTCTATATTATAATAACTTTTTAAAAGTGAATTATTGAGAGTGAAAGGTGTTTACATAGCTAAAGGTATATGAGATAAATTGGAAAACATTTGCAAAGTCAGTACAAAATTAAAGAAGGAAAAGTTACAAATATGGATATTGATGTATGAAGATTTGAAGATGGGTGAGGATGAATCTGTTTGGGAATTATTTTCCAGGGTGAAAAAAATTGTGAGTACTATCAGATGTCTTGGTGAAACTCTAAAAGACTCTACAGTTGTTGAAAATATCTTGAGAATCCTACCTGATAAATTCGATACAAAAGTTTCTTCATTAGAAGATAGAGATCCTAAAAAATTATCTCTTGATGATTTACATAGAACTCTTATCACTTATGAAAGGAGAAGAGAGAATTCTATATAGATAAAAAAAGGTTGATAGAGAAATGTCATTCATGGATATGAAGAATTTCAAGCCAAAGAATATTATTATTGAAGTTGAAGCTAGTTATTATGACTTTGAAAATGAGGTATATAAAAATTTCATTGAAATCCTATCCTTGTTTTCTAACAATGTGAAAAGAGGTACATGGAAATAAAAAGGTAAACCCCCCTTGAAATGTTCATAATGTGGAAGTATTGGTCACTTTATAGCTCATTTTCCTCGAAGATATAAATAAGAGGATAAGGATATTGAAAAAATACATACAAGAAGATCATGGAAGAAAAAGGGAGACTAAGGAAAAGAAAATAAATTATTCAAATAAAAAATTAGAAGTCTCTTTTCCAAAGATGAAGAAGAAGAAGAGAGTAAAGTTGAATCTAAAAGATTCATTGAGCATGGTAATAAAAATACGTTAATTTTAATAGTTAATGATGATGAAATAGGAAGAAGTAGCTCTTAAAAATAAGAAACTTAGCTTGAAATGCATTTGAAAGAAGTGTTGAAAGAATGTCTGAGAAAGATCAGAAGACCTGATAAGAAAAAAATTGTTAAAAGATTAATGCTAAAGAAAACAAGAATGTTTTTATGGTGAGAAAAAAAATTAGGTTAAAGAGATTAATGATATGAATAAGTATTTTGAAGATTAATAGAACCTTAATGATCATTTGAAAGTGAAGTTTAAGGAAAAAAGAAGAAGAGTTGGAACTTGTCTAACAAAAACTCTCTGAAGCTGAAAATAAAAGTCCAAGTTTCTAGAACTCTATCACTAATGTTGGTGAATGTTCTCATAATGAGAAACTTGTGAATGTTCAAAAAAAGATACCTTCAAAGAATTATAAGAAGAATAGAATTGTGTCTAAAAAATGTATGCAGATAAAGTTATGTATGTGGTCAAATTGAAGAACTCTGAAGCTACAAAACATCCTGAGTCCAAAAATGTTTTATCTGGATCCAGAAAATTTTCAAATAATTCAGATCCTACCAAGGATGAAAATAATATGAAAAATACAATTGAAAGTGAAAAGAATATGGTTGATAATTGTTTTAACAATTTTTATCAGTACGGAGGTTTTAGAGGAAATTACTCTTTCTATAGGTATTGCTGGTATTGTGGGGGATTCGCACACTCAAAAAGTATGTGTTGGGTCAATAAAAAACATCACTATTATTCCACAGGTTATAAAAGGAAGATATTGAGAGGGAGTTATCCTCATCAATGAAAGAAAAATGTGAAGTTTGTCTTAAAGAAATCTGAAAATAATAAATTGATGATTTAAAATAGCTTCAAAACCTTATAAACTATTTGTAAAAGATGTGAAAAACCTGGACACCTTGAAAAAGGATGTCTTGTTTTATTACCGTCTCAGTAAAATATTCCCAATTTTCAAAATCCGAAGGTGATGAATGAAAAAAATCGAGAAAAGGCACTTTTTGTTGAAAATTCATTAAAATACATGAAGGAAGAATGACCCTAGATACTTGATAGTGGGTGTTATTCTCACATGTCTAGATACATGAAATTGTTGAAGGATGTAAATGATTTTAAATAAGGAACAATGACATTTGGAGATGATGAATCATTGAAAATAAAAGGTGTTGGGTCAGCCATTATTGAATAGAAAAGATAAAATCTAACAAAAAATTGTATGTTTATGGCATGAAACACAATCCACTAAGTGTTTTAAAATTGTATAATAAAAGTAACAAGGTTGTATTCAAGAATGAAGGAGTTTTTGTGAAGAGTGAAAAAGATGGTAAGATTGTTACAAGAGGCCAACGTATAAAAGGAAACTTGTTTTAGGTTTTTGATTCACAAAAATCTTGTTACATGAGTATGGTGGAAGAGAATTATTTATGGAATAAAAGGCTTGGAAATATGTGTCCGAGAAACATGAGTAAGTTATTAAAAACAGATAGTGTTTGAGAAATTCCTGTTTTTCTAAGAAGTAGAGATTGGTGTGGAACTATTTTCTAGAAATGAATGATTAAAATGATGATAAGAAAGTTGCTATTTGTTCACAATAACCCATAGAGCTGGTCTATTATGATATATGTGGTACAATGAGAAAACAATAAACATATTAAGATAAGTAATTCATTACTTTAATTGATCATTTTAATCTCATTACTTGTGTTATGTATATGAAACACAAATAGGATGCTTCGAAATTTTTTAAACGTTTCAGAAATAAGTAGAGAACTGATAATGGTAGTGAACAAATAAGTGAATATTTTGAAAACTATCTTGAGAATCATGGAATTTTTCATTATTATAGCTCTCCATACACTCTCCAAAAAAAAACAGGGTTACTAAAAGAAAGAATAGAATCCTAGTGGAAATGGGAAGAACCATGTTACTTGATCATGGTCTTTATCATTACTTTTGGAGGCAATCCATGAATACTACTATTTATATTTAAAATTGTTGTTTATATATACCTTAATTAAGTATGACTTTATATGAATTGTTTTATGGAAAACATACATGTTTGAATAACTTTAGAGTTTTAGGGAGTCCTTGTATTATAAAGAAGAAATGTGGAAACTATGTTAAGTTTGAGGAGAATGTTATGGAAGGAATATTTCATGGATATTCTATGAAAGGAATAGGGTATAGATGCTTCAAAAAATAAACAAAAATAATTTTCAATTAAATTTATTTAAAAGTGATTGATGTATCTGAGAAAGAGAAACATGTTTAGGCGGACAATGAAGTTAAGAAAGTTGATGAAGATAATTTTGAAAATGATACAAAAAATTACAATCGTAATAATGCTGAATAATTTGACTCAAATATTTCTAGTGATGAGGAAGAAAATCAAAAATATTTTCCAACATTGAGGAAACATATGGAAGAACAAAATATAATTGGCTATCAGAATCATAAGATTCAATCAAAAATAATAACTAATTCCAATAAACATAAATCATGGTATTGAAAGGTGGAACTGAATGATGTGAAAGAAGATTTTGGGCATCCATAATGGATTCAAGCCATGAACAAATAATTGGATCAGATTGAAAAGAATAATACATGGGAAATCATACCCATACCTGAAAATAAAAACATCATTGACACAAAACGGGTTTTTCGGAATAAGGTGAATGCGAAAGATGAAGTTATAAGAAACAAAAAAATATTGGTTTGAAAAGGGTATTCACAGATTGAGGGTATTTATTTCAAGGAAACCTTTTCTCCAATGGTAAGACTTGAAACAATAAAAACCTTTCTTGCTATTTCTTCACACTTAGGCTACAAGATGTTTCAAATGGATGTTAAATCAACATTTCTAAATGGTGATCTTGAGAAAGAGGTTTATATTTAATAACTTCTTTATTTTTTATTAGAAATGATGAAGGTTATGTTTTTATAGATTGAAAAATTAATTTTATGGCCTAAAACAAGATCTAAGGGAATGCTATTATAAATTGGATACATGCTTAAGAAAGATGAATTTTAACAAATAGTGGATATGAATCTTTACATTAAAGAAATTCAAGAGTATTACCACATTGTAATTGTTTATGTTGATGGTATTATCCTTGATGGGAATGATGATGGAAGATGTGAATGATTTTCTAAAGAAATGAATAATGTATTTGAAATGTCCATGTTGGGTGAAATGAAATACTTTCTTGGGTTAGAAATCCAATAAATGAAAGAATACATTTTCTTCTCCCAAGAAATGTATGAAAAATAACTTATTAAGAGGTTTGGAATGGAAAATTCAAAACATATTTCCACACCCATTTCATTGGGAAAAAAACTGAGTGAAGATAGAGAAATAAAATAATTGGAGAAGAAAGAGTATTGAAAGATGATTTGAAGCCTATTGTATTTGACTGAATCTAGAATTGACAATGTTTATAATGTTACATTATGTGAAAAATTTCAGAGTGCTCCAAGAGTTGTTATGCTATTACCTTATGTGAAAGATTTCCCACAAGGTATAATGATGTTTAAGTGAAAGGAATAAGTAAAGATTAATGTTATGAATTTTTTTATTAATAAAATGAGATCATGATTTTATTTTGAAATGTTTTAGATTTTGAGTAAAATTGATATTGAGTAGGCTTTTCAACTTTGTAATATTTGAGTTGTTATGTAATAGTTATGTCCTAATTCTTTGAAACTCTAAACCTGAAATGTTCCTCAATGTGAATTATTTATTTAACTCAAGATTATCTAATGTTAAGGGCTGGGGCCTTACAAACATTATGAAACATAATGTATAATTTTGAAACTAGTGAAGCATTTATCATAAATTGAATATTTATACATAACAAATCCAAAAATATGGAACATTTTTTATTATAGAATATTCTAAACTCATAAGAATATTTTTAAATATTTCATTATGGTTTAAAAGAAAATTTGAATTAACCAGAGCATATCCACAAGGATTATCAAACTAGGTGCATAGTAAGGGCACAATCATTTTGCATGAGAATAATGAAAAATATATTCTATAACAAATCTTTTTTGGTTAATTAACACTAGATGACTCTATTCCAAAACCTTGTATGATTTTAGTATCTAAAAAGGGTTGAAATTCATGGAAAACCACATAATATATATCTTATCAAAATTTTAAGAAGTTTTCCTATCCATATAATTATCATTAAGGTTAGTCATAAGGATTTGTTCCCTAATTTACATTTCCCTAAATATAGTTCCCAAGGTTTCTACTATAAATCTTATAATACTAACTTTAAAGCGATAAGAAACTATACAAACAAATTCTCCAAGTTTCAATGGAATATACATAAAAATAACTTGAGGGATCAAGGTCAGGCTTGTGTAATTACTATAATTGAAGTTGAAATCCCTTAAGTTGTGATAATAGGTACTTTGATCACAAAATCATGCTTTATTTGATTTTATATCTATGAAAAATTTCATATTTTTAATGTAAATACAATCATCCCATGACATTAATAGGAAATAATTACCATTCAAGAAACCTAGTATAAATCTTATTATCTGGAGGTTTCTATTAAGATGAACAATTATTCCCTAGTTGCAAACATGGTTGTTATACCCTTGTTTGGATTGGATAGAATCTTGGTTTTATTTGGTTTATTTAGTATTAAGGAATTATGAATTAGTATATGATTCCATAAAATAATATAATAAAATAATTTTTAAACAATTTTTTTCTTTAACCTTTATTTATTAGGAATTTATTATTGTTTAACTCTTCATTGATTTATTGTTTTTTGGAAATTAACATTTTCATGTCCATGTTCTATATCACTCTATATTAGTCATTGTACTTTTATTTATCCACAATTTATAATTTTTAAACTTTCCCCAATATTCTTTTTATATGGGAACTCTAATCTGTGGTATTGTAGGTAATATTTATATCTCTCACTACCCCTTTTCAAAGTAGGTTTCAATATTCCATTGTTAATGTAAGGTTTCAAAAAAATTATTTTCAAATATTGAACCCTTCAGAAAAGAGTTAAAATTTAAAGGGTGAAATTTATTTAATGGGGTAGAATGTAAAAACCTAATATTTTAAATGAAGAAAATTATGCTATATAGTGTATAGAACATGCAACACCGAGCATAAATGGACTAAGAAATATTATTATTTAAATATGATCATTATGACCTAACCATCAAATTAAAAGGTTTATATTGGAATAAATTATTAGAAAATATACATAAATTTATTCAATGATACCAATGTATTGGTTAATTATTATGAAATAAGCATTGAATTTTTATTAATATTATATTATGCATAATAAAAATGTTTCATTCATAAATAATTTTTTTGAGAAAAAGGATATATTTAATATTCAAAAATTTATAAAATGAAATTTATTTTTTAAATAATCATATAAAAAGTAACATGGAGTGATTTTATATGATTTTTCTAAAAATATTGATTTTCCAATGAATAAGGAAAATTACCGATTTTTATGGAAAACTGTATTTTCTATAAATTGGGTAAGGTGTCAGTCTAATACCCTAAACATTTTTTATCATTATAAATACAAATTCACTAAGGTGATGTGTTATTATATCCCCCACCTATCACTTTAAAACTACAATTAATTCATCATATAAATACAAAAATAAACTTAATCAATAAACATTAATTAATCAACAACTGTATGTATTGAAAGAACTAACATACAAAATTTCAATGCCATCCCCATTAAAAATGATCATATACAATACATAAAAATGTATTGGATGATATAATTTTAATATATCCTTAGTAAATAATAATTTTTAATAAAGTATGTTGACATGAATGAAAATACATAAAAAAGATCATTGACAGTTTTCTTGAGGAAAACAACCCTTTTCATGTTAAAACCACTTAATTAAAATATAAATATTTCCAAAAAATAATAAGAAATAAAATTTCATTGAAAATAAAATTGTAAAATTTTAAGAGAATCATTAAATCATTGAGTGGTCATGATGGAAGGAAATTCAATTCTTTCCATATAAGTTAAAAAACATTCATTTCAAACTTTTGTAAAAATGTCAAAAAGTACCTCATTTAGAAAATGCTAAGAAGACACCTTTTAAAAATTATTGTAAAAAATTGGACATGGTTATAAATTTATTTAATAAATCATTGGATAATATTTAAAATATTATTTGAAAACTTTTAAGGAAAATACGGATATGGAATAAAATGATTCCCAATAGAGTAGAAAAACAAGGTTGGGTTTCCTTAAAGATATTATTTCAGTATCATGAGCATATAAAGTGAGGAAAATGAAAGGAAATTTTTTTATTTCTTGAAATAAGAATATTAGAAGAATATATATTGGGTTTAAGATATAAAAATAAAATAATTCCTTTAGTAGATACTTAAATATATATAATCCTGAATAATGATAAGGTTTTGAAATAAACCCTTACCTCTAATTTGACATCCTTCATATGTTCTCAATCCTACTATATAATAAATATATATTTATTATAAATATATTAAAAAAACTAATACATATTATGTCATATATTAAAAAAATTAAAATAAAATAGAAATGAAAAATGAATTACATCACTTCATGGAGGTGGTAGGCCACACATACGCACAAACAACATTATCGTTTTTTTACTTGATAGAAATGAGGGTGGATAACAGTTGTTTCCTAATCATAAGAAAATTTAAGAGTATTTATGATACTAAATTTATTATTTAATGATAAATAAAATAGATTAATAGGAGTTAAAATAGGAAGTAAAAAAAGTAAGCGATTAGTTAAGGGGACTATGTATTCTTTGAAATAACCCCTTTAAATATCCTTTTAAGGACCCTAAGGTTTTTATTCTGGGAATAAAATCATGTATATAACATCCATAACTATGTATTAGAGGGATATTTTCAATTTTTGGCCAGATATATGGCTCAAAGTTATGTGAATAAAAGAGAATACAGGTTCTCTTTTATAAGGAAGGGGAATTACACACATAGAATTACAAAAATATTAAAATATAATGTATTCATTCTAAAGAAAAATGATTCCTAATGGAAATATATTTGAATAAAAAAAGGATAAGATCTATATATATTTTTCTTATAAAATTTATATTGTTTTTTATTTCATATTAATCCTTATATTTTTTTAACTCCTTGGTTAACCAATTTTATTCTTAACCATAGTAATTATTATTTTATATTAATGGGTCTTAATTTAACTTATAATTTAAATATTTGTTAATAATTGAAAAAATGATCAAATTTTAGACAATTTATCATCCTATTTTTAACATTTCATGTTTTTTTATAATTCTTAAATAATTTAATAAAATATTCTTTTTCATAAAACAACATTAATGTTATTTTTGAAATTATTCATTTAAAATGAATTTAAATAAATTAAGAAAAAGATATAATTTAAATAAAAACATTTAACACATCTATTATATGTTATATTCAAATATAAAATTCATGTATTAAAACTTTCACCCAAATTGTATTACTTTTAATATTTTTAATATCTTTTATTTTATTTATCTATTAATTGAAAAAAACTATATTGGCATTGTGTATGTATTTTAGGTAGTTTTTTAATAACAAAAAATTTTGAAAAAATTTCCATGATAAAAAAATTATTTTTATTTCAAATAAACATTCATAAACAAACCAAATTTTTTTATCCTTATGAAGAAAATATTAGGTATATTAAATTAGAGAGTGTGACATTTTATTTTTAGTCATTTTATTAAAGTAATATAAAAGTAAATATCAAAGATAAATGGCACCAAGTGGCCATATTTTAGATAATTTTATGTAAATAGTAAAAATAAATCCATCCAATTAGATATACCCATGTTTTGGAGAAATCTTAACGCATTATCCAAATGTTTTAACCCTAATTTTGGCATTTTAAACTTACGAAGGTGAAAAATATTTACCATGGTTACTATTCATAATTACAAAAAATAAAAGGGAACTATTTACACAATTTGAAAATATTTATTCAAAATATGGTATATATTTTTAAATATTCAATATCTATAGATGTAATAATACAAAATTAATATAATTGCATAAAATTCAATGTAAAAAAGTTTTTAGAAAAATGTTTCTTTAAGTATAAAAATGGATTTATTTTTATCCCATACCTAGGAAAAACTCTAAATGAATGTTAAAAAATTTGATTGAATATATAATATAATTTCAATAAAACAATTCAAAAATATTGATTAATTTAATTTTTCAATATAAAAAAAATTGTGCGAAAATAAGAGTTTTTTCAGAAAAAAACCCTATTATATTCAACGTTTTTTCATTTTCATTTATAATTAATTGATAACCAGTGAACTCATTTTATACATGAAAAAATCATATTTTTTTTATAATTTATTTTTTAATATTCACACCCACTAAGCAAATGCATTTACAATAATTGTCACATTAAATAATAATGTTTCAATAGTATATGAGAGTTTGTTTATACTGGTGTTTCATGTAAAGCAATCTATTAGAGAAATATAATTTATTTATAGTGAAATATATCATAAAATCCATGGGTGTTACATTATACCACCTTAAAATGAATTTATCCCTTTTAATTCCATCACTCTGATAAAGAAAATGTGGATACTTCTACATCATCACATCATTTGGTTCCCATGCAGCTTACTCAAATTTTGGGTTTCACAACAAATCTGTGTCCAGGTGAGTGGTATTATTTCATAGAACATTCTATGTTTGATAAAAAATCTCCATGGGATATTCTACATAATATATATATATATATTGATATATTGGTACAACATCTGAGTTCATTACATGTAAAGAATTATGTATTTACTTCCTTAGGAGAGAAACATGGAGCACATCATGAACTTAAGAGAGATTTGGTGGAAAAACCATGAGATAAGCTACCACAATGATGCAATGAAAAATATATAAGGGGAAAATACACCCAGGTTATAGTTTTCCCTTATTTATAAATCTCATTACCTTATTTTAGGAAGAAATTCATAGAAATAACTTCTCACCAACTTCAGACAGTAGATATCTTCGAGGATTGTCAGTATAATTTATTTATTAACTATATGATTCAATTATATGTTTCTTAATGGATATAATCTACTCTTATAAATAATAATATAGATCAGGACCTAATAGATTTATTTCTATAACTTTATTCTAGAACGTTATAGTTCTATACTTCATTCTATTATAGGATTAATAGTGATCCATATGAATATTTTAGAGAAATATATGATTTTAAGATAATTCTACCAAAGTAATATTTTGATACCAAAAACAATTTAAATAAATAGATAAGTATCTCAAAATTTATTCTAATATATGAATGTTCCTATCATACTAACAGTTTTTCTTTGGATGATAAGCAGCGTTGAAACTCATCTCTGTATCTGTAACACCCAGAGATTTTATGAAATATTTTTTTTAAAATAAATATATTTTATTTGAAAATATGAGGAAAACACAACTCCCACTTTTAATGAAACTAATTATGAAATATATATACCATTACTAATTAGTAAAACCATATTGATTAATTTATATGGAATAAGAACATTATTTTTAGTAAAAGCTAATTTAGACTTCAAAAATATGTTTCCTTTAAAAATGATTTTTTTTAATTTTTTTGCGAGGATAAAATAATTAGTTTAAAAACATTAGTAGTTTATTGAATAAAAATTATACCATTTTTGAAAATTTTATATAAAATATAGCTTATAGTTAATTTTTTTGAATATTTTGAAAGGAGTAGTTTTTAACTGAAAATATCATTTTTTTTAAATACTGTAATTTCCATTACATAAATAGAGAAATTTAAAGTTTGAATGTTTTTTTATTTGGTAATAAAATTACATATGATCAATTTTATTAATAATAAACTAATTAATTTCATTTGTATCAGAAAGTTTCATGATTTTGATCCATTTTATTTCTAAAGACTTTTTTTAAGTGCATAATGTTTTTACATTTTAATTAACAAAAATAACCCCTAATTAGTTTTTATATAAATTAAATTTTTATATTATATATTTTTATACATTAATTTAATTTAATTTAATGATTATTACTATAGATAGAATTAATATAAAATCATCTTTTCCCTGAAAAAGATATATTTTTAAAACTATTTTTCAATTTTGTTTCAAATTTATTTCATTATTATTTTTAAAACTATTATAAGATTAATTTTTGAATTATTAATGTAAAAATTATTTTATGGTGAATTTTTGGACATTTTCCAAAAAGCATAAATTTTCAATGAATAGTGAAAAAACTAGTTTTTAAATGAAAATGTCTTTTTATTTAAAAAAATTATAATTCTAAATTTTGTTGTAAAATGGGTTTAAAAGTTAAATTAGATCAAATTTATTATAATTAATCAAATTTTTGTCATTATAATCAATTTAATATTAATGTTTTTTAAAAATTAAAACATTTAAATATTTTCACTTTGTAAAACCGCTTCTTAATTATATCTTTGATTTTAATTTTAAAATTAAATTTTAAATCTTCTATGAATGGAATTTGGAAAAAAAGTGGATTTGATATTTTGTATTAGAATTATTAATATTATATAATTATCTAAACTTAACTTTTGAACATAAGGAATAGTAAAAACATCAAAAATTAATTACTGAAGTTAAAGTTAAAACAAGTTTACTAGGGGTTTAACTAAAAATATAAGGGATAAAATTTCTGAGAAACTTGTAAAAAACAAACTTATGGAAATATTTAACCTTATCATGTATAATTATTTATAATTAAGGGTTTTGAATCTTTTTTGAATTTAAAAAACGCAGGTATATAATATTCTTTTCAAAAATTACATGCTTGTCCTCTCCGCCCTTATAAAAGGTCACCCACTATCCTCTCCTTTGACACATTAAAAACCATTTGGTTTAGAAAACACCTAAACAATATATATCCCATACTTCCCTATACACATTCTTGAGGCCTTTGTTGATTATTAAGCCCTCCTATAAAAGCTTTAGGTTTAAATGAAGAGAGGTTCTCCAAAGAAGAGGTAAAATTCTTAAACATGTAATTTTGTTTTATTTATTCTTAAAGATCATTAAATATTATTCAACTATGATAATATAAAATATATTATCTCCAATATACTTATGTGTTATTATTATAATTTCATGATAAACATGTTTATTATATTCCATCAAATGGGAAGTGAAACAATCGATTGTGTGTACAATGGACTACCACCTCGCAAATCGATGTTATTCATTTTCTATCGCTACAAATAAAGGATGGATATAATGATATACTTAATGATAATATATGATATTAATTATATCATCACAATTATTGAATTATAATATCACTTACACCTTCTTATTTTCCAATCAATGGGAATACGATAACGTCACTCATGTGAATGGGGGACTACCACCTCGCAAAACAATGCGATTATTTTTTTTAGTTACACTTTACATGGATGTTAATAAGAGTAAATATAGTTAATATATGTGATATATATTAAACAATTTTTTTATTTATATTAAATATCTTATTTACCTTTCTTTCTTTTTATCCATCATGAAAATGGAAACAACATTCATGCGTACATATGGTCTATCATCTCAATGAATGGTGTAGTTTATTTTCTCTATCTAAATATAATAAATTAATTTAAATACTTATATAGTGAATATATATTATATTTATATCATGTTTAAAATTATTTATATAATGTGACCATGATAAAAATGAATTTACTGAAGATACCAAATAATAACATATATGAAAAATGAAGCTGTTATTACTCAAAACTGATTTTTATAAGGAATTTATAATAAATAGAAAGTAAAAAGACATAGGTACAACATATATGGTATGATACATATGATAATTTTTATTTAATATATTAATAATAAAAAAATATTTATTATATTAGATATTGGAATGTGTATGATGAAAGTCGGGACATAAAGTAAGATATTTTTGTCTTAATTTGTCTTCTTTGGGAGATATGTTATGTTGTGAACCTATATTATTTCATGATATGTATATGTATCCCATTTTACATGTAATATCATGAATTTATTTATTCTAATTATATTTTTAGTTTTACTAAATTTTATTCTTTTATGGGGCTTATGATTCAAAATATACCATAGTTGTAAAAGTTTTATGTTACAATCTCATTGTTTATCAGGATTGTTTATAATTATATTTCCAATTATGAAATATTATAAAATATCTCCCAATAAAGACATGAATTTTTATCTCTATATTTGATTGAAAAAACATAATCTACCATATATATATTTTTCTAATATATATATATATATAATCTATTCTTACTAATATAAAATAAAAATTTAATGGCGTTTTTAACCTTTTTTTACATTTTAAAAATTGGGTAAGGAATTTTCTTTTCATTTTCAATATGAGGTGCTATTGAATTTTACAAAAACATTGAAAGGAATATTGGTTTTTAAATTTGTACATCAATAATATTATTTTCCACCATTATAACCAGTCAGTAATTTAAATAATCCTTTACAAATTTACAATGTTATTTTCTAATATATGGATTTTGAAAATGTTTTATGATTTTTTATTTTTGAAACTTTATTGTCCAAATGGAAAGGATATTTTCCTCATGAAACGTTTATAGTGATATTTTAAAATCATTTTCCATATAAGTTGACATACTTTGATGATACTTATTATTTACTGATGATATAATCCAAGTATACCTTTTTTTAATTTCTCTAAGTGGTTTATATTTATTTTTTATGAAACTCTTTTCTCTACGATGAGTTATACCATGATAAAATTCTTATGGAAACCACTTTATTTTATACAAGTATGGAAATAATTAAATGATATAATGATTAGAAAACCTATTCCTTTTAAATAGGTTATTCTATAATGAAATATTTATTAAACCAATTTCATTTTTTGGGTTATGATATGATGACTATTTTATGATATTGTGGGACATGTATATATTATTTTCATTATATGATCAGTGATACCTATATCTCCATCCAATGCATTATTTAAATATTGATATCTCATTAGATAAACTGGACTAGAATGGGTAGTGAATGAAGTTCAATAAGGCACTTCTTCCAATATGATTGTCACGGGAGTGAACTATGACCACTATGATGTTTTTTGGATCGAACCCACTCCACACTTATTGTTTTGGAAATAAACCTTGACTACTAAGGAAATAGTTTTCTTCACTTATGTGTATGCTAAATTTCTATTTATTATGCTAATATTATGATTACATAGATCAGATTCTTTGACTCCATTATAATTCACGACTTATGTACTATTATGGTTTATGCCATGACTCAATATAATAATCTATGATATGAAGGGTGTGGTTTTTAAAAGTAATTATCAATTTATCATACCCTTATGCTCATGATATTATGATATCTCCATTGTTTACCATTATTGAGCGTTTTTTGTCACCCTATATTATGTTTCCTTTCTATATGTTATGATGAAAGGTATTATGTATGATATGTCTAATAAGGGTTCTAGTTATTGAGAACTTAGCAAAAGATGATGTAGCTCACCTATGAACCAATTATTTTGTATTTGAGTTTTGAAAGACACTAGACATAAATGGTTCTGGCATGGATTTTTATGTAATTTAATGACTATTTTAATATTAACATGTAATATCTATGTATGAAATGTGTGGTTAAATATAGTAAGTAATAGATAAAGTTTTAGTTTACCTTTGAAACTAGGATATTAAAACATTAGTGATATCCCTAGGGATATTTCTACATTCGAGTTTAAGGATAATTCTAATTATAAGAAAATTTCCTGGAATATTGGTGAAGGATAGAGTGAGTGGTTTTAAAAAACAATACATCTATATATAGATACTAAAATTCGAAATATTGATATACCTAAGGGTAATAACTAATAAAATAGTGTGTCGAGCATGACTCGAGTGTTACCTGGTACACAAAAATGATCCTTACTAAATAACTGGATTGACTCTCAAATGGTATATACATGGAAATTCAAAAAATATATATCAACCATCATGAATTATTTGAATAATAGCATTGAATATGCTAGGTAAAACATATAGTGTCATAGAATGGATAGAAGGTCTCATAATTTAGATATCCTATAAGTGATTTTTCATAAATGTGTGATTCCTCACTATAATTATTTTTGCAAAAACTATTTTTTTTGGTTTTAATCAATGGAGGGAACTCGATGGAAGATTTATAACATTAAATGTGATAGATAATGAGTTTAGGAGAAACCAAATGGAACTATGAATATAGTAAAGGATATTTTGTTTATGCCAAATTAGTTGTAAAGATATATAATTAAAAAATTTCACTTTAAAAAAATCTCGTACTCACCAAAGAAGAGAATGAAAGAGTTAGATGAGACCTCAGGTGGTGTAGACCATAGAGGATAGAATATTTTGTAGGATTTGTGATAATTATGTTGTAATAATAACCTATGTGGTTGTCTCGAAGGAATGATATGATGTTTTGAGTGTGGAATAGAATGAAACAAATAAATTAACTGTAGAAGAAAATTGAAAAGTTTGGATAATGAAATGGATGATAATAATGGTATACTTAAGGTATCATTATTATTTTAATGTTTTAAATGTGAAAATTATGGGAATTATGCAAGTCAATGTTATATGTGGAAATATCATGAAGAGAATCACTAATTTTTTATGAGTAATGATTATATTTCTGATGATCAAGAGACTATAAATGACATATAAAATTCAATAATTATTGAGGGATAATACAAAAAATTCTAGTAAATGGTGTATGGATATTCTATAATTATTTATGTGTTTATGTAGTGGGATTAAAAGAATTATTTTTCAGAATAATTTTTATCAATCATATTTTACTTATTATAATCAGGAAAAATTAATGGATTATTCCTTAGTTTTTTTCATTAAGTATTTTTAAGAATATATTGAATGGTACTTATGTACTATAAAATTTATTTATTTTAATTATGATATTTTATGGAAAACACATGATTAAGGTAAAATAACCATTATTTTTTCCCATATGTTGGAATAATGGTTTTTAGTTTTGATTAATAGATGATTGATATAGATAAAGTAAATTTGATGGTATTGATGACCTTGGAACTGATTAATTATTTCTTGATAAAGTGGTTTATGTTATCATTGGTGAAGTTTACAAAATTATTAATGTTATGTTATATATTCAATAATATATGGTTTTCTTTGGGAATGAGGAAGAATTTATGTTTTCATTTAGGTTTATAGTAATTATATATATCACTATGTTTTAGGATAATATATGATCAAGGTATTACCATATTTAGTAAGTGATAACTGAGAGATACTTCATGATATCCCAAGGATTAATGGTAAGATAGTTTTGGGAAATTTGAAGACCTTATTTATAAATTTTGAAATTTTAAAGGGTGTTAATGATACAAATTAATGGAATGGATTAATTTGAGATTTTGCTGAGGTTTTAGAGATTTATTTATTGTTTCACAATAATATTTTTTATGAATATTGGATAACCTATTCTAAAAATTAAGTTTTTATTATAATTATAAATATAATGAATGATTTATCATTATTTTATAGGTCTTATGGTCCATTACTATTTTAGGCCTAGAAAATAAATTTTAATTTCATAGATTAATATAGGAATTGAAATTATTCATTTGACAACCAAAGGATGCGATTGTGATTATGAAATTGAATGAAATCAAGAAAGTATATCTTCTCATGAAAATTCTCCAGCTTTAAGAAAAGGATCTTGAAAAAAAATGTTATACATTTACCTTTATTTATAAAGAAATAATGGCATTTTAACTCGTCTAAAATTTATGGTTTTGTGGTTATTAATATTCTCATGATCATTCACTTTCTTGTGATCAAGGATATATAAAAATTAATTTTCTTTCATGTCCCTATCTTCACCCCCACTAATGTTTTACATTTTGGAAACCAAATTATGTGTCATTTTAGGTGACCTTTGTATTTCTATATACCTTACACTTTAAGAGGAGGTTTTATAAAAAAAATTATATGGGTTTTATGTAATGTAATTTTCAAATAATTGACCCATGAAATTATAAGGGTATAATTTTTTCGAGGGGTAGAATGTGACATCCTAAGATTTTATAAAATATTTATTTTTCAAAATATTATTATTTATTTGATAAATTGTGTTACATAAAAAACCATGTTTTAAATAAAAAAATTAATATATATATAAATATGTCCAAATAAATAGAAACATATTTTTTAATTCTTATTAAATAAGAACCCAATTTTTAGTAAAAGTAATTTCATACATCAAAAATATATTTCCTTAAAAAAATGTTTATTATTAAATTTGTGAATGGATACAATATTTAGATTCTAACACTTTTAGTTTTTTATATCATAAAAATTTTACCATTTTGGAAAATAGTATATCATAATTATGTTATAGATAATTCTTTATAATTACTTGAAATGATTGGGTTGTTATTGAAAATTTCATTTTTGTAAATACTATAATTTACATTAATTAAATAATATAATTCTTAGTCCCATTTTATTTTAAATTTTTCATAAAGTGACATATGATACACTAGATTAATAATTTTCTAATTAATTTCATTTGGATTAGTAATTTTCATGAATTTGGTATAAATTTATTTTTATATCTAAAAACACATTTCTTCTAAAGACTTTTTCTAAGTGCATAAAATTTTCTATTTTAATTTAATAAAATAAAAACTATTGAGGTACAATATTAATTAAATATATAGATTATATATCTATATATATTTATTTAAATTCATATAATGATATTACTAGTCATAGTGTTAATATAGAATCATATTTTCCTTCATAAAAATGTATTTTTTAAAACCATTTTTCATCACTTTTCTCAAACTTATTTTATAATTAATATATGATTTTTTTGAATTTTTATATATAAAACTAATTTATTTTAGTAATATCTACAAAATTATTTTATTTTTATTTTTTGGTAATTTTCTGAAAAGATTAATTTTTTGATGAATAAGAAAAAATAATGGGTTTTATTGAAAACTGTATTTTTTTAAAGAATTTAAATAGATCAATTTTATTTTAAAATGGTTGTAAAATAAAAATTAGATAAATTTTATAATATTTAATTTAATTAAGGTCATTTTAATTAATTTCATATTGAATTTTGATATAATTTTTTTTAATATTCTGAAGACTTTCTCTTTGGAAACCCAATTTTTCATCATATTTGCAGGTATAATTTTAAATAAAATTTTTATCTTATGTGAATTAAAGTTGGTAAAATGGATGAAATATTTTTAATCATCCTATATTATATTATATAACAATTTCAACTTATTTTTTGGTCATAATTAATTGTAAAAATTATAAAAATAAATTTATATAGTTAAAGTTAAAACTGCTTTGGGGGGGGGGGGGTAAACAAAAATGATTAGGGGGAAAATGACCTATAAAATTTTAAAAATCCCATTTATGGCCATATTTAGACCATAAAACATATACTTTTTTGATAATGACCCGTTTTTTATCCTTTTAGAATTTAAAAAACTTGGGTACAATTTGTTTGTACAAAAAGTTCCATGTGTGTCCTCTACCCTACTTATTAAAGGCCACCCCCTATCCTCTCCTCATGAAACTTCTTAAAAACTTTATGTTATGCCAATATATAAAAAAATATTTTTTTACTTCACAATAAAACTTATATAGTCCTTTTTTTTATTATAAAACCCTCCTAAGAAGGATTTATTTATTATCCTAAAGACATTCTCTGAAGAAGAGGTAAGGTTATTAAACATTTCTTTTTGTTTTATTTCATCTTCCACCTCCTAAAAATATTTTTTAAATATTATAATATAATATCAAAATTATATCCCATATACTGATATTTTATTATTTTAATTGAATTACCTATATTTATCTTCTCTTCCATCAAATGGGAAATGAAACTGTCATCCAGGCGTATGGTGGACTACCACCTCACTAACTGATGTTATCAATTTCCATCAAAACCTATCAAAGATGGATATAATTATTATATAATATATTAATTATATTTTAATACTTCTATAATTATAATATCAAATATACATTATTTCTTTCCATTTTATGGGAATATGATAACGTCGCTCGTATGTATGACTGACTACCACCTCACGAAGCGATGTGATTCCATTTTCAATTAAAATTTATATGGATGGAAATAAGGGTAAATTTAATGAATATATGTGATATATATGACCTATAAATAATTATATAAAGTAAATATATTATTTACCTTTCTTTAATTTCATTCTTTAATAAAATGGAAATTATGTTCTTGTGTACGTACGACTTACCCTGTCCAGAATGATATAATTCATTTTTATCTATAAATTTAATGGATTTCTATAAATAGTTATATAAGGAATATTTATGATATTTATATCATGGTTAAAAATATTTATACTATTAAACCCCAATAAAAATGAAAGGTTGAAAGATATCAAACCAAAACATACATGAAAAATGTAGTTGTTATTAGATGGAATGTGATTTTAACCTGGAATTGCTAATAAATGGGTAATAAAAGGTCATTAGTAAATCATGAATGGTAAGATAAATAATATTACAGTTATTTAAAATATTTATAATTAAAATTTACTTATTATTTAGGTGATTTTAATCTGTATAAATGAAATCAAGACTTAAAGTAAGAGATTTTTTTCACAATTTGTCTTCTTTCGGACATACATTTTGTTATGAACCTATCTTTTTTATAAGATATATATAGAACCAATTTTACATTTGATATGATGAATTTATTTTTTATTATTATATTTTAAGTTTCATTTAATTTTATACCTTCATGGGGCCTATACTTTAAAATATACCAATGTGGTAATGTTTTTTTGTTATAGTCTCATTGTTTATCAGGATTGTTTATGATTATAAAATATTATGAAATATACCTCCTGAAAATAATTAAATTTATTATATTATGTTTATTTAGTGAATATAATTTTTTTTCATTTCATATTTCAATATTTATGCACTGAATACTTCAAAACCGGTTTTTAAGAAAAACTAAAATAATTTCTCTCTTCAGTCAAAACCCCTTTTTCTTTCAAACCAATGATTATATAAAAATGTTTTCTAAAAAATGATTTTAATAATCTTAAATTATTTCTAAATTATTTTTTACCCTTTTAAAAATTTGTACAAAATATTTTAAAGGTAATATTCTGGTTGTTTGCCAAATGAGGTGATTTTTACTTTTACCAATAATGTGAAAGGAATATTTTTTTAAACATGTATTAAATGAATATAATTTTCCACCATAATGAATAATAAAGGATTTTAATATTAATTTATAAGTATCCAAATTTATTTTTAAATTAAATTATTCTCATAAATTTTAATGAATTTTTATTTATAAAAAGTGATTTTCAATGTGGAAATGATATTTTCATCAAGAAATGATCCCGAGTGATCTTTCAAAAACATTTTCCATCTAAGATGACACCCTTGTATGTGAAATATGATTTATTGGGGATATTATACAAGGATATCATTTTTATTATTTCTCTGAATGGTTTATGTCTATATTTATTAAACATATTTCTCTTCCCAGGTTTATACTATGATGAAATGATTATGAAACATGCATTTTTCCACGGTTTGTGATATGTTGAAATGGTGAAATGATTATTAAATCTTTTTCATTTCCATAGGTTATGATATGATGAATCTTTTATGAAACTCATTTATTTTCATGTGTTATGATATGATTAATTGTAATGATTTTGTCGAACATGAATGCATGTTTTTCATTATGTGATGGGTGGGACATGTATCTCTCTCCAATGAATTGGGTAAAAATTAATATACCATGAGTTAAATAGGAATTAAATGGGGAGTGAACCAAGTATAATAAAAGAATTTATCCACTATGATATTATTTTGAGTGAAAATTGAATACTATGATTATTTGGGGAGTAAAAACATTCTGCTAGGATTGTTTTCTAAAAGATCCATAAAAACAAAGGAAATGATTTTATATGCTTATGTGTATACCAAAAATCTATGTTTCATTCCATATTTATGATATTAGGGATCATGTCCCTTTATTCCATTTTGATTCATGAATTATGAACTTGAAATATTTATGATGTTACTAAAGTTTAGGATATATGATATGCAGGGTATGGTTTTCAAATGTTATTCCCATGTTATCATACACTTATGTTGTTATATAATGATATCTACCTTGTTTACCCTTACCTAGAATACGAGATCACTATTTATCATGTTTCCTTTACCAAATTCATGTTGTATGGTATTATGTATGATATGTCAAAGAAGATTGATAGTTATAAAGAACATAGAAGAAGATGATATAGCTCACTTATGAACCAGTTTTTTATATATAAAATTTTACAGAGGCTCTAGAACTAAATTATTCTAGAATGGATAGTTATGTAATGCATTGAATATTAGCCCATTAAGATTTAATATGTATTTATGAGAAGTTTGGGTTACCATAGTATCCAGAGCTTTCTAAAATATTTTACAAAACTTTGACATAAACCTTAGATTCCACTGATATACAATAAAATATGGTACTCCATGAAACTTTACAACTTCCTTAATGTATAGTAAAGAAATATGATTAAGAGAGAAATCTTCTCTAATAGTAATTATCTGTGCTAAATTCATATGAGATATAAGACCAATAATTATGTATAGTTATATTTGATTGTTTTTAAATGTTTTTATTATTATATGTATAATATATTATATTAGACAATGAAAAAAATCAATTTCATCCTTTATTCATATTTTCTATATGTTTCAAATGAATATAAATGATTAATAACCAATCAAATTATTAAATTGAGATATCCTTAATCATGTATTGTCTAGGCTGTGATGATATTTTAATTTTATCATGGGAATGAATTATCATAGAGATACAAACTATGCCCATGAGGCACTAAATGAGTTTTATATGCTGAATGACCCCCAAGTATATCATATAGATTATATTACACAATGTATTTGGTATTATATGGATACATGTTTCATATTGGTATTTCCCCATACCATAGGTTGGAAAGATACCTAATATGAGAAAATTTATACATTTATACCTTTCTTTAGCAAGCCACATGGATTAGCTAATCTGGGGGTAGTTGATAATTTTGTTGATTGTTTCATCAGTTAAGGATGATTCAAGTTGAGATTTATCCTATCATATGATGAGTATGAAATATGTGTCCTCGATTGATATAGACTGATGTATTGTAAAATCATATCTAGATAATTTGTGTGATTTAATTATTTATTAGATAAGGTGTATGTGGTGTTCTCGCCTATTAGATAAAAAAAATGTTATGTATTCATCTACCTGGTCAGTCTATATTCCTAGAATTAAGAATTAATGTTAAATATATTTGGGGTTTATGTAAGTCATATACCACAGTTTATCAAGGTCTTTCAAGATGTTATTATTTAACAAATATATGCTTGTATATGATATATCTAGTTGACATAGGTATAGAGATAGATAATTCTGATGCAGATGATGCCAAATCCATTTATATATTGAGTGTAACTAATACTTCTCTAGATTTTTATATTTACAAACACTTATTAATTTGTGAATTCAAATTTTTTGTCAATAATTTAAATCCCCATGGGATAACACTTTATGGTTGTGCAAATGAGGATCTTTTTTATAAAATCTCGAGAGCTACAAAAAATGTGTTGGGAGTATATCTTGAAGGTGTTCTAGATGGATTTTAAATTTTTTTTACATATGCTGTTTTATGTGGTGAAAATGTATGATATATTTTTAATCATAAGTTTGGGAAATATCCAAAAATATTTTTTATATGTTTCCACATGTTTTTGTGTATGATTTGACATAAATTAAAAAACTTCTAAGTCTATAATGATTTAATTGAATGTTGAATAATAATATAGAATTCACTAAAATGGGCTCGAATAAAACATATTATAAGTCATGGTTGATCCCAAGGGCCTATATAGTATAGTGAATATGACTAAAAATTGTTTTTTATCCCTGTAATTATCATTCTATGTGCTAGGCTGCTATCCACTTCAATCATTCATTCTAATAGAAATCATATTTGATTATTCATCACGTGGTGATAAATTTTAGGAGATTAAACATCAATCATGATTATTTAAATGATAAATAATAAATGTGAGGGTTTAAATAAATGTTTAATGGAGTTGAGATATTTGAGAATTTTTCAAAGAACTCATATTAATATTGGATAAATACTTGAGGTTCTTAGATGCTTATATATATAAATATATTTATTTAATCATTATACATTGGGTGAATTTTTATGCATAACACTATAAATTACTTTTCATATATCATTATATCATTATATAAAAAACTATGATCATTAAACACATCCCTTTCCACATGGACTTTCTCAATACATGGGTAAGCTAATCCAATGTAAAATGCTTATCTTAGGATTAGAACCTATACTATCATCTATCTATGATACCCAAATAGTAATTCAAAATAATATAAAGAAATGATACTTTTTAATAATTTCTTATCCCAATTGACTTCAATCATGACTATATTTGAACACCAAATAACCTTAAGAATGCCTCCCCATACACCAAATCTTTCCAACTAGTAGCTATGGATGGTGTATAAAAAGTGGGGAGACTATAACTTTAGGTACATGTGTCCATAAATCACTGTGAAAGTAGTATCAAAATCAATTAAGTTAAATGAATAACATGGAATTACAACCGCAAGAAAAATATGGATAGATAAACATTAAATTTTATATTAAAAATAGGATATATAATAAGGTTAGGATGGAATGAAATAAAATAAGGGTAACTTGTGGATGATTTACCACATAAACAACACTCATAAACAGAAAATTAACTAATAATATATATAATTGGATGGATTTTATACCCCTAACATGACAACTCAATGTGTATAAGGGTTTTTCAACCTTTTATTATAATTATAGTGAATGATGGATCACCGACTCACTTTAGGTGGACAAGACAACACAATGATAATAACAATGAAATATGCACATATATTAACATGATATTAGTGTATGATATATCATTAACATAGAAAAAATATTTTAAAAGACTATAATTCATAATTTAATTATGATAATAATAATATATAAATTTCTATCACATCAACGGTTTCACTCTTAAGCCCATAAAACACATAAGTTTCATATCTTAGGAAAACTCACCCCTATCTTAGCTCATTTTTAGGCCAACCATCATCATGGAATACACTAATATTCCACATGAGGCTCCAAGGGAAATGTATCAAGATTAGGTCACCACCTTTGTGACTAAATTATAGGTTACATAACACATTCTACAAAGACAATGGTAAATATTTACCATAATATAAATACCCATCCCTTGTGGGATCTCTCATGAAACTAATATATCTAATTTAGTTCATTGACAGAGAATAATAAAATTCCATTTAATTTATAGAGAATTATTACAAGTGAAATTTCCAAAATTTCACATGATGCAATCTTGATTAATAAATAAGAATAAAAAATAATGTGACTAACTAACTAAAATAAAAGGCTCATGCTCGATGAATATCACCCCTAATTGAGCCTCAATTGGGTAAAAATGGAAAACCTAACAAAACAACCCAAATTATGGAATAACCATCAATTTTTGGTATGAAAATGAAAATAATATACCAATGTGGTTAGGTGTGTTAGAATAGATTTTATATCCCCCCTATAAAAAAACTCCTTTATTATAATAACACTAAATAATAAATTACACGAGAGTAAGTGAAATAAAGGAGGAGAAGGGGAGAGAAAGTGAGACACTAGGATCAGTTATAAAGGGGGAAAATCCCATTAATAACCATTTTAATATAATTTAGAATAAAATAATTTCCATAAACCCAATTAATCATTGATGTCTACCCACCAAAACTTAGGTGGGTTATATAGAGGTTCAATAACATTGGAAGGTCCGTCAAATATTTGATTTCTACCCACCGAGGTTTTAGTGGGAAATCTATTTATGGGTTTATTCCCCCCACCATGGGCTTGTTTCCTAAAACTGTGAGACCAAACCCATTGACTCTATATAGTATTAAAAACACTATAATAAACATGTTTTGATTCAATTTAAATTTAATTTTTCCTTGAAAATGATGGGGTGTTACTTAAGAGGTATCATATATTATAATATCTTATACATAATGATGTATGTGGACTAATGCATACTTAAAAAAGTGGGTGGTACAGTTACTTCAGATGATTTAGAAAAAACCATGTCTATCAATCCAAGAAAAAAACCATGTATATAAATCCAAGAAAAATACCATGTCTAGTTTACTAACCCTAATAATGGATGGTTGTTTCCTCAAAGGATCATCCATCACTTCCATCCCTTTGGATTCTCCTTCTTCTCCATCAAAACATTAAAGAACCAAAAATGGATAAATGAATTGAATTTAGAGACAAGAACAAATAGATAGAGATTAGAAAGGCAGAAAAGATCCAAAATATAGAAATAATACACATTTATGTTGAGGGAGAGGGAAAGAATAAAAATAACCCAACAGGGAGAATATATATAGAAGATATAAAAACATAGTGGGGAAATGGGTATAAGATCCACACACTGAAATAGAAGTGTACACACAGTAATAGGGATAATAGTATTGAGCAAGACATGAATTATTAAGGAAGAATGAATCTAGTGGTAAGAACAATATATGGGTAGTTATTATAGAAAAAGAGAATTTATTTAGATTTTTAATCATGTAGTAATTTTCAATGATACCCAATCTATCTCCTTAACTTCCCATTGTCTTCATAGCCATTGTGAGTTCTGGGAACACAAATCATGGATCCAGCAAACCTTAAATTTTTATCCCACTAGGCAATGAAACACCTGAAAAAATTAATTTTAAAATATAATATTTTTTAAACATTTATTATTGAATTATTTTAATTTTGTTGATATATAAAAGGTTCTTAATTAATGTAAGTACTATCAAAATATTTTCAATAATTTTGGTTAATAAATTTCTAAAAATTTAATTTCGAGACATTAAGAATCTATAATAATATTTTTTTTGAAGTATATTATTTTTTATTCATAATAATCTTAATTTTAATTAATGTAATGATTTTTTATAGTATAAAAATATTTCTTCTAAGGCCCTTATTATTATATGATATTGGGGTGACATTTTAAATATCTTATTTTTTTAAAACTCATTACATTATAGAATTAATAATTTTCCATAAATGTTTAAAAATAACAATTTATGTTCTTTTTTAAATTCCTTTGTTCTAAAATCAAAACCATTCAATCAGGAAACAAGAAAACAACACATAATAATTTCATATATTCTGAAAATAAACTTATATATAAAAAAAGTTTAAAACACACATTAATTTCAGAGGTTCCCCTAATTATGGGTAACTACATCCTTTGTCTAATAAGATCCCTCCATTAGCATATATTTCTATATTAGCATCTAATAAATATAATATTGTGCAAAAAAATATACTATTAACTTGATTACAATTTCATCTCCTGACTTTAATTAGGTGAAAATTAAACACTAAAAATCTATTTTAAAAATATTTGTATCATAAATTAAAAAATCCCACTCATATATATTAAATTAAATAAAATAATTTTATGTATTAATACACCATGATAATAGTAAAAACATTTCAATAAAATGTTTGTTCCATTAGATTGAAATACATATTTTGGATCATGAAAACTTCAAGATATAAGTCCCCCTATTTCTATCTCAAAGTCTCTTCTCCTCTCTTTACTATGGGTGTTATTATTGGTCATAATATGGAATACACACTCAAAGTTATATTAGTACAATAATTATATTGATGGGTTTTCAACCCAAAATAATAATATTTTAAAGAAAATTAATTGATAAAAAGTCTATATTTAGAGATGATGTGATGAACAAAATAGTTGAAAAACATGATTGGTTGAAAAATAGAAAACAAATATAGAAATAAATGGGAAATATTATTTTCCATGATTATACCGGATTTGTACCTATTTGAATGGGAATAACACCAAATTTGATCTAATTTATTATAAAATAAATGAAATGAGAAAATAAATTACATTAAAGAATAATTAAGTACAATTAGAAAGAAAATACTAGATAAAATAACTAATATACAAATCCTTCCAAACCTAGATATAATGGTAAATAATATCTCAATTATTTATTATATTTTATCATATCTGATGAACTCACACAATAAAAAAATAAGTATAAAACCATTACAATTGAGATACATGGATGAGTTGAACAATAGAGGAATAATGGTTTACTAAGACAATTCTAATTGCTAATAACCTAGATACACATTGTAATGGAAATATTGAATTACCAAACTCATAAATAGTCCATATCCATCATTATAATCCTTCTAAATTCAGGTTATTATTTCAAGAACTGATTGTACCAACTAAAAATGGAAATTTATAGATAAAAATCACTCAAAGAATAAAGGACCAGATCTCGAATGACAAAAATATGTCTAGTTATCCGGAAACCCTCTCTTTTACCACTCTTTATTCTCTATCAAAGAATCCAAATGAAATTATTCAAATAGATAACCACAATTAAATAAAAATTCTTGGTGTAATGATAGTGAATAGAGGTGTTAGGGAACACTAAATATATCAAACAATGTAGGATAGGTTGTAACATCCCAGGTAAATAAAAAAATATGAAATTTTCATATTTATTAATATTTGTGAATTAAATATTTTTACTTTAAAGGGGATGATATGTTCAATGGTGTGCTCAATACTCAACAACGTGTTTCTTTGAAATCTTACATTGCACATTAATAATATAATAATATTATTTTAAATGGTAGTTAACACCTTGACATTGTATTACAGATAATGAATAGAACAGACTAAAATATGATTATACATGTTTGTTAAATGTTTTTATATTTATCTAATAAATGTTAGAGGCATAAAATGTGAATTAATCTAATTTTAAGCATAAATACTATAACATTCTTTAAAAGGTTGATTTACCACCTTTTAATGGAAAACCCTATTTAAATCTAGTTTTTGTCAATTTTATATGTTCTATTTGACCAAATAAAATTATTCTTTTGAATAGGGATATCAAAATTCACTTGGGGAAAATTTTTGTAAATTTTCAGATAAAATTCAATTTTTGATGAATAGTGGAAAATACTGGATTTTTATTCAAAACTCCCTTTTAATATAATTTATTTATATGGTTATATTATCTTTTTAATATGTTTTAAATTTAAATTAAATTATATTTTTACCATTTAATCCAATTTTGTTCATTTGAAGTAATTTCACATTGAAATTGGACATAAACAATTGTCAATCTTTTGATAGTTATTTCTTAAAAACACGCTTTTTGTTTTGCCAGCGGAAATTAATTTTAAATTAATTTCTTCCAATTCTGTGTTTTGAATTTGAGAAAATGGATTCCATATTTGAAATAACGTGTCCAATATTTGTAAATAGGCAACTTTTATTTTTATACATTATGAATATTTACGTCATTAAATATTTTATTTACCATGGTTAAAAGGTAAATCTGGTAATTAAGGCTAGAAAATAATATTATAATAATATTAAATTATCCTAACATGTGTCATAATCCTAATGGTTGATACATATCCAACCATGGGAATCCTTGGGTCAATTTTGGGACCCCATGGGGCCACTTGGTAGTGATAATGACACTTTATTTTAATTCACTTAAAGTAAAGGCAAAAATGACATAAAAAATAACTTTTAGTAAATAAATTCTTACATGGGGTTATACAAGTTATATTTTCAACCATAAATATGAATTTAAAAGCCAAAAATATTTTATACATCATGGAATTTGTTTATAATTTTTAGACATCAAATAAATTAAATTATTTATGACACAAAAATGATGTAGTGTTTACCTCATTAATAAATGATTTAAATAAATAAGACTATAAAGATTAAAATAATATCCAAAAACTATACAATTCTTATTGGATGATTTTTTTATACCATGAGTCATCTTATGTTATACTTTAATATGTTTTTAACATTTAGAAAATGAAAATAATTATATAATAAAATAACATTTTCACACTTTTCTAAAGAGCCCCTCCGCCCCTTATAAAAATCCATCACCTATAACCCATTACTCACACCACTCAAGGCCCTTGGATCATCAAAAAAATTCCCAATTAGGATACCTACATCCCTTTATTCCTCCTAGAATCCTTCCTCTAAAAATAAGGAAATTCAGGTGAACCTTTTGGTTCAAACAAAATGGAGATACCCGATTTAAAGGTAATGTCTTCTCCTAAGTTATTTTGTTTTATTTTTCTTATCCAACCCCTAAAATATTTTTATTCCTTTATTTTATAACAACACCAGTATAATAAATATTATAGGTTGGTTTTATGATAATTATTCAAACTACATATACACACACCTCCGTCTAATGGGTAAAGAACATACTGTTTTTGTGGATGGTGAACTAACGCCTCACGAAATGATGATTGTTAAATTATCTCCAACAACCTCTTATGGGATCCAGTTAGATGGAACTGTATTTATATGTGATATATATTATATTTATATTGTTTTTATACTTCTGTATTTTTCATTTATATAATACCTTTACTGTTTCCATAGTGGGTAAATACGATAATCTCATTTGAGGAAGTGCGGACAATCACCCCCTCAAAGTGATATGACCTATTCATGCCTTACACGGAATGTATAAACAATAGAGTTAATGATATTATATATTATATTATACTGAAATTATAATATAACAATTTATCATTATGTTTTAATTCCATTAAAATATGAAATAGAAATGAAAGTATCGTTCATGCGTACGTATGACTTACCGTCTCCATGAATGGTGCATTTCATTTCTTAACTCCAAATGTTATGTACTATTATAAATACATGTATATACTTGATATATAAATCATTAATATCATTCTGGATATAATGAAATTTAGACCACATGAACAACATGTAATTACAATAAGTTCATTTTTGACTCAAGTACTAAATATCGACAAAATGACCATTATTAACTTAAATGATTACATAATGTTTATAACATGGTAATAAGTAATATAAATGGAATAATAAACTTGAAAAAGGTTCTTAATCAAGTAGAAATTAAATTTAGTTTATTATTCAAGATATTGAATAACGAACGTGTCAATTCAGACATGAGGTAAGGGACTTCGTCTCAATCTCCATTCACTAAGGCATATATTATTTTATATATGACTTTTGTTTTATATGATGTATAAACACCTTTTACGTTTCATTTCATTAAAAGATAATCTTTTTCTATGAGTTGATTTACTAAAAGGAAAAAATAATTTTTTTAACATACGTGGTGACAATTACCTTTTCGCTGCTGTGAGTATTATTTGATCTTTGGATTCCTTAACAAGCCATAATGTTTTTAAAAGAAAAATAAATACCATATACACTTTTACATATTTTGGTATTGAAAATGGTTTTAGGATTTATTATTTCAATATCTTATTCAATATCTTGAAAAGATATACTGTGATTTCAATTTGGGAATGTTATTTTTCCTTTATGCATATGTTATGTGTTATGATTATGTTATGGTCCTTGGGAATTGTTTACGTATATGGGTGGTTCCATGACAAACCTAAGGTGGGTGAGCCCAAGATAGCTCTCAAATTCATTAGATAACATGAGGGAGGTAAATGTGAATGTTTATCCTAATAGATTGAGGGAATATACTATGATGAGTATTACAAATGTAACTCCCTACGTAGCTGTGATAGCTACAATGCTAGTATGATATGGATGCCACACGTTACCTTTATGATTTATGATTTCAATGTGTTGTTCATAAATCTTATGATTTCATAAGGTATGTTAAAGATCATATGTTATGTATGTATTGATGAACTAATGTCTTCTTTATTTGTTTAATAACCCTTACTGAGCTTTTTATGCTCATCCTAAGTTTCAAAATGTTTTTCAGAGGACATAAAGATGAATAGGGTTAAGGATGAGATGAAGGGAAAGTCATGTTGTCAGAAACATGAAACTGGACATGACTCTTTTTCTCAAGAGTTTTTATTTCATGAAAAAAATGGAAACTGAGTAGAAGTGTCTACTTTGTAATTTTTGAGATGTAATGTAATAGTTATGGCCTAACTCTCTAAAAATATAAACCTGAAAATATTTTCAATATGAAATATTCATTTAATTAAAGATTATGTAATGTTTTTAGGCTGGGTCCTTATAGTTGGTATCAGAGGTCAATTTATATAACTTTATAAGTTATAATATTGGTCAATTAATGCACATGAACTAATTTATGGTAAGATTAAAATGTTATAACATTTAGATATTACTATGTTTCTTCACCTAAGATATTTCTGTGTTCAGAATGGTTTTCCACATAGGCAATAGGGTAGCCATGATGGGATAACATCAGGAGGAAGACATCATTCCAAATTAAGAACCTTAGATGGTAAAAATCGGAACTGAATAGTTTGTTGCAGTGATGGAACATTTATAATAAGCTATAAATGGTGGTGGTATCCATACAGGAGATCACCCAGATCAACCACCGAGGAACATGTTAGTAGTGGAACATTTCATGAGGAAAAATCCCCAATATTTCAAAGGATCATCTTACCTTGTGCTAATAGAAGGGCGAATTAAATCCCTTGAGAATATTTTCAATGTTATAGAGTGTTCATAACATCAAAAAGTTAGTCTCGCTATTTATCATTTTGAAGGTGAAGCTGATCAGTGGTGGTCGATGGTGAAGAATGTCAGGGATAGTGAGGAGATTGATGATCTTGATTGGGATGAATTCAAAGGTTTGTTTTTTGAGAAATATTTTCCTAAGGTGGTTCATCTTAGGATAGATAAACAATTCCTAGAATTGAGGTAGGAGGATGACTCAGTGTCTGCTTATGAAGGAAAATTCACTCAGCTGGCATGGTATGCTCCAAATTTCATATGATATCTTGAAAGTAAAATCAACTATTTTTACTCAAGAGTAAAGCCAAATTATCAAATGTATTTAGCTTCTCGTGAGTTCAAAAGTAATGAAAAACTATTTCTATGTACAGAGAAGGTGGAAATGGAGTTCGTTGACGATTAGGTGTTTTTTGAAAAATAACAGAATAAGAGGTCATGGTGGCAGGCGAAAGGGAAGAACTCTTCAAAAATGTCTGATGGTAAGAAACTTAATTTTATAGTTTGTAAAAATTGTGGTAAAAAAATTCTGGGGAATATCTTTTGAATTCTGGTAGGTGCTACAGATATATTAAAATGGGACATAAGGCTCGTAATTTCACTGAATAAGAGCTGGGTAATGGTAAGACAAAATCTGATTTACAGTCAGTAAAATGTTTTAAGTGTAATAAAATAGTTCATTATGAAAATGAGTGTCCAATGAAGAACAAAATTGAGGGAAATCATCCAAACTACAAGCAAAAAGGGGTGGTGAAATCCTTTTTAATGACTTCAGTAGATGTTGGGACATAAAATGAATTAATATTAGGTACACTATTTATTTGTTCAGATTATGCCAATGTATTGTTTGATTCGGGGTCTACACATTCGTTCATTAATGAGAAGTTTTCATGTAAATTGGAAATTCCATATCAATATATTAATCCTTAACATATTGTAAAAATACCTATAGGAAATGTTTATACAAAAAGAAATTATAAGAACCTATATGTCCTTGTGTTTGGAAAGAATTTACCTACATACCTTTTTTTTCCTCTAGTAGAGTTTGATGTTATTATGGGTATGGATTGGATTTCTGTTTATCATGATAATATTGAATGTAGAGATAAAGAGGTTTATTTTTAGAAAGAATTTTATTTTGTGTACAAGAATTAAAATTTACTTTTGATAACATATCAGGAAGCTGAGAAACTAGTAAAATATAGAAATGAATGTTACTTTGCACATATTGTTGAAAACGAATGAACTGTTCAGATTAATGATGTACCAGTGGTAAATGATTACTTTGATTTTTTTCCTAATGAGTTTCCTGGTATTATACTTGATTAGGAAGTTGAATTTACTGTTGACTTAGTTCTTGATGCTAAGCCAGTTTCAAAACACCCTTATCGAATGGCTCAAATTAAAATTTTAAAGTTAAAGAAGAAATTACGGGAGTTATTAGATAATGGTTTCATTAGACCTAGTACATCACCATTGGGTTCTCCTATCTTGTTTGTTAAAAAGAAAGATGGTTCAATGAGACTTTGCATTTATTATAGATCATTTAATAACATCACAGTTAAGAAAAAGTATCCTTTGCCTCATATCGATGATTTATTTGATCAGCTCCAAGGAGCTCAGTATTGTTCAAATATTGACTTGAGGTCGGGGTACCATCAATTGAAAGTAAAGGAATAATAAATTTTGAAGACAACATTTCGTACTAGATATGGCCATTATGAATTTGTAGTTATTCCTTTTGGGATAACTAATTCACCTTTCGTATTCATGGATCTTATGAATAGAATTTTCCATGAATTTTTGGATACGTTTATGGTTGTGTTCATTGATGATATTCTGGTTTATTCTAAAATTAAATAGGACCATGAAACTTATTTAATGGTTGTCTTGAAAACCTTAAAAGAAAATAAACTATATGGGAAATTAATCAAGTGTGAGTTTTGGTTAAAACAAATTTCTTTCTTTGGTCAAATTATTTAAAAAAATTTCATAACTATTGATCCTACTAAAAATAAAGTTGTTGAAGAATGGCCAAGATCCACAAATATAACCAAGATCTGTGGTTTTCTTTGTTTGGCAGGTTATTAACAGAGGTTTGATGAGAATTTTGAATAGTTATCTAGCCTACTAACTAAGTAAACTCGAAAAGGTGTTACGTTCGTTTGGACAAAAGAATATGATGATTGTTTTCAGGAATTGAAAAGAAGATGGGAGAATGATCATGTTTTGGCACTACCTTCCTGAAATGGTGAGTTTTTTATTTACAGTGATGCTTCGTTGAAAGGACTTGGTTGTGTCCTTATGGAGAATGATTAGGTAATTTCTTGTGCTTCACGTCAGTTGAAACCTCCTGAGTTAAATTACCCTACACATGATTTGGAATTATTTTCTATTTTTTCTACTTTAAAAATTGGGAGGGATCATCTGTATGGATTAAAATGTGAAATATATATTGTCCACAAAAGTTTAAAGTATATATTCACTCAGAAATAATTGAACATGAGAAATAGGATATGGATGGAATTAATCAAGGATTATGATTGCACAATCCTTTTCCATCTGAGAAAATAAAATAAAATGGATGATACTTTGAGTCGAAAAATTAATGCATCATTAACCATGATATGTTTGGAACAAGATCTATTGGGTTTTGATTTGATGAACATTGTAATGGAAGTTTTTAGTGCAGAAAATTCATCAGTTTTGTTTCATGTGTTAGTGAAATCATCTCTATCAGAAAAAATAAAGCAAGCACAGAAGGAAGATAGTGAGATGCAAAAAAAGTTAGAGTCAGTTCAGAAGGGTAAGTTTCATGAGTTTAACATTGATAATGATTGTGTTTTGAGATTTGGAAAGATATTATATGTTCCTTGTGATTCAAAGTTGAAGAATTAGTTGTTATGTGAAGCTCATAGTTCCCCATTTTCAATTCATCATGGCAGTACTCAGATTTACATAGATCTTCATTAGTATTACTGGTGGGATGGAATGAAAATAAATATTGATGATTTTACTTTGAAGTGTTTGAATTGTTAGCAGGTTAAAGTAGTGCGATAGTAACTGAAAGGGATGCTTCAGTCTTACCTATAATAGAGTGGAAATGGGAAAATATATCCATGGACTTCGTTGTGGGATTACCGAAGATATCCCACGGTAATAATGCAATATGGGTTATTGTTGATCGATTGATTAAATCTTCTCATTTCCTTCCTATTAGAGTTACTCTATCTCTAGATCAACTTTCTTAGTTGTATGTTAAAGATATAGTTAGGTTGCATGGTGTTCCCCTCTCCATTGTATCTGATCATGATCCTTGGTTTACATTTAACTTCTGGAAAGTCCTTTAGAAGTCGTTGGGTAATGAATTAAATTTTAGTATAGATTTTCATCCTTAATCAGATGGGCAGTCAGAAAGAACAATTAAGAACTTAGCGGATATGTTACATGCTTTCTCAATGGATTACCATGGAAGTTGGGACCAAAATCATTCTTTGGTTGAATTTTCTAATAATAACAGTTTTCATTCCAGTATAGAGGTGGATCCGTTTGAGGAATTATATAGGAAGCATTATCGAACTACAACTTTTGGGGATGATGTAGGGGATAAGAAGATAATGGGACCAAAATTGGTAGAAGATATGTCAGAAATGGTTCAGTCAATTCAGAATCACATGAGCACAACTTAGAGTAGGCAAAAAAGTTATGCGGATAACTAGAGGAAGGATCTCTCTTTCGAGGTAGGTGATCATGTCTTTCTCAAAGTTTTTTCGTGGAAGAGTGTGATGCATTTTGGTAAGAATGGAAAGTAGAGTACGAGGTTTATTGGACCTTATGAAATCCTAGAGAAAGTTGGATCAGTTGTGTACATAGTGGATTTACCTCCAAGTTTATCCCAGATACACAATGTTTTTCATGTTTCTCTATTGAGAAAGTATATGCTGGATCCATCTCATGTTTTAAGTCCAGAGGTAGTTCTGTTGGAAGAGAATCTCTCTTATGAGGAACAACCTGTATAGATTCTTGACCAAAGAGAGAAAGTATTGAGGAATAAGGTAATTCACCTAGTAAAGGTTTTGAGGAAAAACTATATGGTTGAAGAGGCAACGTGATAATCTGAAAATGCTATGAGGGATAAATACCCCCATTTATTTCATAAGTGAATAAAATTGTGAGGATGCAATTTCCAAAAGGGGGGAAGGATGTAACATCCCAGGTAAATAATGAAATATAAATTTTTTAAAATTATTAATATTTTTGAATTAAATATTAATATTACATTAAAGGGGATGATATGTTCAATGGCATGCTCGATACACAATAACGGGTTTCTTTGAAATCTATGTTGCACACTAATAATATATTATTATTATTTTAAATGGTAGTTAATGCCTAGCCATTTTATTGGAGTGATTGAATAGAACTAACTAAAATATTATTATACATGTTTGTTAAATGTTTTTACATTTATCCAATAAAATTTAGAGTCTTAAAATGTGAATTAATCTAATTTTAAGCAAAAATACTCTAATATTATTTAAATGGTCGATTTACCGACTTTTAATGGAAAAACATCTTTAAATATAGTTTTGGTAACTTTTATATGTTCTATTTGACCAAATAAAATTCTTCTTTAGAACCAGGACATCAAAATTCACTTTGGGTAAAATTTTGGTATTTTTCTGATAAAATTCAATTTTTGATGAATAGTGGAAAATACTGTATTTTAATTCAAAACTACCTTTTAATATAATTTATTTATATAGTTTTATTGTATTTTTAATTATTTTTAAAGTGTAATTATATTATATTTTTACCATTTAATTTAATGTTAGTTATTGGAAGTAATTTCACATTGAAATTGGATTTAAACAAGTGTCAATCTTTTGATAGTTATTTCTTAAAAACACACTTTTTGTTTTGACAGCGGGAATTAATTTTAAATTAATTTATGCCACTTATGTGTATTAAATTTGGAAAAATGGATTCCATATTTTTAATCATGCTGTCCAAATTGTGTAAATAGGTAGCTTTTATTTTTAAACATTATGAATATTCACTTAAGTAAAAACTTTATTTACCATGGATAAAAGGTAAATCTGGTAATTAAGGGTAAACAATAATATTATGAAAATATTAAATTACTCTAATATGTGTCTTAATCTTATTCATTGATACATATCTGACCATGGGCATCCTTGGGTCTATTTTGGCACTCCATGGGGCCACTTGGGAGTGATAACAACACTTTATTTTAATTAACTTAAAGTAAAGGAAAAAATGACATAAACAAATATATTTTAGTAAATTAATTATTAAATGGGGTTATATAAGTTATATCTTAGACTATAAATATGAATTTAAAATATAAAAATATTTCCTACATCAAGGTATTTTTTTTATAATTTTTATACATCAAATAAATTAAATTATTTATGATACAATAATGATGGAGTGTTTACCTCATTAATAAATAATTTAAATAAATAATATTATAATGAATAAAAGAATATCCAAAACCTGTCCAATTATTATTGTATTATTTTATTTCAACCATTATTCATCTTATATTAATCTTTAATAAGTTTTGGACATTTAAAAACCGAAAATAATTAAATAATAAAATAATATTTTCACACTTTCCTTAAGAGCCCCTCCCCCATTATAAAAAGCCCTCACCTATAGCCAATTACTCACACAAATCAAGCCCATTGGATCATACAAACTCTTCCCAATAAAGCTCTATACATCCCTATCTTCCTCCTAGAATCCTTCTCCTAGGCAGAAGACAATTCAAGTAAACCTTTTAATTCAAACCAAAAGGAGATACCCGATTTAAAGGTAAGGTCTTCTCCTGAGTTATTTTGTTTTATTTTCCTTATCCAACCCCCTAAACACTTTTTATTAATTTATTTTATAACAAAATAAGTATCCTCAATATAATAGGTTGTTGTTATGATAATTATTTGAACTAAACTTACACACACCTCCAACTAATATGTAAAGAACATACAGTTTCTGTGGACGGCGAACTAACGCCTCACAAAACAATGATTGTTTAATTATATCCTACCACCTCTTATGGTGGATATTAAGATGGAAATATATTTATATGTGATATATATTATATTTATATTTTTTATGCTTCTGTATTTTTCATTTATAGAATACCTTTATGGTTTCCATAGTAGGTAAATATGATAATCTCATTTGAGGAAGTGTGGACTACCGCCCCCTCCAAGTGATATGACTCATTCATGCCTTACGTGGAACATATAAAGGATATAGTTAATGATATTATATATGATATTATACTTGAATTATAATATACCTTTGTATCATTATGTTTTAATTCCATTAAAATCTGAAATAGAAATGAAAGTAGCGTTCATTCGTACGTACGACTTATTGTCTCCATGAACGGTGCATTTCATTTCTTAGCTCCAAATTTTATGTACTATTACAAATACATGTATATAATGTATATATAATATATATATGATATCTAATTCATTAATAAAAATCTGTATATAATGAAATTTTGACCATATGAACAACTTGTAATTATAATAAGTTCATTTTTGTCTCAAGTAACAAATATCGAAAAAATGACCATTGTTAACATAAGTTATTAAATAATGTTTATAACATGGTAATCAGTAATATAAAAGGAATAATACAATTGAAAAAGGTTCTTAAGCAAGTATAAATTAACTTTAGTTTATTATTCAAGAGATTAAAGAAGGAATGGGTCAATTCGGACACGAGGTAAGGGACTTCGTCTCAATCTCATTTCCCTGAGGCATATATTGTTTTATACAAGAATTTATTTTATACGTTCTAAAAACACATTTTACTTTTAATTTCATTCAAATGGAATCTTTTTCTACGAGGAGTTTTACTAAAGAACAAAAATAATGTTTGCTTTTAACGTACGCTGGTGACAAAGACCTTTCCTCCGCCGTGAGTATTATTTGATCTTTGGCTTCCTTAACAAGCCGTAATGTTTTTAAAAGAAAAATAAATACCATATACTCTTTTACATATTTTGGCATTGAAAATGGTTTTTGGATTTATTATTTCCATATCTTGTTCAATATCTTGAAAAGATATATTTTTATTGCAATTTGAAAATTATATCTTTCCTTTATGCTTATGTTTTGTGTTATGATTATATTATGGTCCTTGGGCACTGTTTACATATACGGATGGTTTCATGATAAGCCTAGGGAGGGTGAGCCTGAGATAGCTCTCCAATGCATTGGGTAACATGATGGAGGTAAACATGAATGTTTCTCCAAATAGATTAAGGGTATACACTGTGATGGGTATTCCAAATGTAACTCCATATATAGTTGTGATAGCTACAATGTAAGTATGATATGGATGACACAAGTTACCTTTATGATTTATGATTTCAATGTGTTATTCATAAATCTTATGATTTCATGAGGTTTGTTAAAGAGATTATGTTATTTATATATTGATGAACTAATTTTTTCTTTCTTTGTTTAATAAACCTTACTGAGATTTTTATGCTTATCCCAAGTTTCAAAATGTTTTTCACAGGACATAAAGATGAATAGGGCCAAGGATGGGATGAAGGGAAAGTGATGCTCTCTAAAACATGGAACTGGACATGACTCTTTTTCTCAATAGTTTTTATTTTATGAAAAAAATGTAAACTGAGTAGAAGTGTCTACTTTGTAATTTTTGAGATGTAATGTAATAGTTATGGCCTAACTCTCTATAACTCTAAATGCAAAAATGATACTCAATGTGAATTATTCATTTAATTCAAAATTATGTAATGTTTTAAGGCTCAGTCCTTATATAGCTAGACACCCATGGTTAGTTGGATGAGTCTCAAAATAATTTTAAACTATTATGAGCATGAAAAAAGATTAATAAATGGACACCCTTAATGGATCACTATAAAATAATAGATTCATCAAAATATAGGCTAAAAATACTTCTGAGAAACACATATTTTGAAAAAAAGAAGCATTGGATGGAGATTATCAGTGGTTATAACAAAAATTAAGTAAGAACTTTGATTATTTGATAGAAATAACTCAGATTCCAAGTAAGATGCACAATTATAAAACTAAAGGGTTTTTTTTGGAATGTCAATATGTTTATAAATAGTATAATAAAAATATAAAAACTGAAAATTAGATCTAATGGGATAGTAATAAATAAATTTAAATGAAAAATATAAAATGTGTGAACCTCTATCAATGATGGATCTTCACCAACAGCAAGTTTGATTGATTTCCATTGTAATAATCAATGGGTTCTTGTCACCAAAGGTATCCTCCATCCATTGGAATCACTAAATGATTTGATTGAACCACTTATTCCTTAAAAGTGATTTAGAATCTCTTCTAGAGAGGTGAATAATAAAAGAAATGAAATATGGTTTTGACTATATGGATAAACTCATGTATACTCAAAGGAGGTTTAAAACCACTTATTTATTTTCCTTTTTCATTGAATGAAAACCCATCAGATCCTAATGTTTCATATAATATTAAATGAACAACCTTTTTCTTCCACTATTATAAATATTATAGCATATCCTCGTTTAACTAATTTGGTTTTAGATTCCTTTTAAAATCAATAATTTTTCTACACATCATCACATGTAGTGTTAATAAGCCAAATCAACATGATAACAATAATATGATAGTCATCAAAATATAATCAAATTCCATTCAACTTATAAATTATTATGTTGGGACACTACTTCTTCATTTTACAAGAAGCCACTAATGCTGAAATACATTTGATGGATTACGCCTTTTCCATGCTGGATAAAGGTTAATGTTGATGGGGCTACCTCTGGTGCTCCAGGGACCTCTGGCTGTGGTGGTGTTTTCCGTACCTCTCAGGGGTTTTTCAAAGGCTGCTTCTTGTACTTTATTGGCTATGGATTTTCCATTGAAGTTGAGCTCTAGGATATTATTAAGGAAATAAGTTATGCTATCCATTTTGGTTGGAATGAATTATGGATAGAATCCGATTAATCTTTTGCAGTTAATATTCTGAAAGAGAATTTGAGGAATGTGAAATGGTGGATTCTACCGGCATGGATTGATTGCCTTCAGCTTCTTGGCTCGAAATCCATTGAAATCACACATGTTTACTGAGAAGCTAATTAAGTGGCTGATGCTCTCGCGAAAAGGGCAATTAATGAGGTAACCTCCTTTTGGTCATTTTTGGCGCCTGACTACTCTGCTAGTCTTGTTTATGTGAATTATTATGATGAGGTCTATTCTCATCTTTGTAAAATACCTCCGTGATGCCTTGTACTGTACTATTGCTTTATTTTATTTGATTTCCTCAGGAGCAGGGTCTTCTGTCTCCTAGATTTCTTGGTATAAACTATTATATAGTCTCAAGAACTATGATTAAACAAAAATTATAGTGTGGTTACTGTCAAAATGTCACAGTTTATGGTGTACTGAATTTTCCCTATAATCTCCCAATTTCACTTAAGCCTCAAATATTTTATACAAAACCTAACAAATTTTTTTACATATATCAAATGTTATTTTGATATAATTATCATATAAAATCTCTCAAATTTTATATAAACACTTCATAAAAAATATTCCACAATAAAAGACTAAAATACGACCTTTTTGGTCTATGTAGTATTGAAATAAAAAAATTCCCTAATAAATAATTATAAGGAATGAAAAACCTCTATAAAAACATATTTTCTACTGAAGCTATAAAAGGGTGTAACCTGATCTTGATGAAACACATTCATATCTCCATATGAATAATCTACAACATGGAATATATCTATACATCATATGCATTTGTATGTAATTCCTTTTTCTATTACATAATGTAACACCCCATGCTTCCATGGTACGTTCCCCTTTGAATAAGCAATAGCTTGCATTGTACGCAACTTCGGGATTCTAACACACCACGACCAATCAAACTAGCCGTTATGGATAGTAATACGAACTTTTTTAAATTTTATAAATTTTATCTTTCAAAATAGACTTCAATTTTATATTTGGAATATCAACATTAGTTTAGGGTGGATTTTGGGTATTTTTCTGAAAACGTTAAATTTTTGAAGAATATTGAAAAACACTGAGTTATTTTTAAAACTGATTTTTTATTTAAATAATTATTTATTTTATTTAATTTTATATTAGGTAAAAACTTATACATAATACCTATATAAGATCAATTCAATTCATTGGAGTCATTTTATAATGATTTTAGATATATAAAAAGTTAATTGAACTTTTTAACGTCTTTTACCCACCTCCTATGAGAATTTGAAAATTTGCATAAAACATAATTTTACCGCTTCTATGAGTTTAATTTCAAAAGTCTGAGAGACACGATTAATATCAATAAGTAAAATGTGGTTCAATAAGATGAATATAATTTTTGATGAATAGTAAATATTTACTTTTATTTACCCTGGTTAAAAGTAAATAGGGTAATTAAGGGTAAAAATGATATCATAATTACCCTAACACATGTCATAATTATATTGGATAAGTATAATTCGACCAAAAACAACATTAGGAATAAAATATGGACCTCTATGGTCCACTTAGATTAGATTAAGACATTTATTATTATTTTATTTAAATAAGAGTTAAAAGAGTTAATTTTAAAGTTTAATAACTAAACCATTTATAATATTTAGTTATACACAATATAAATTTGACTATAAATATTCATTAGAAATATAAAAATATTTCATACATAAAGGTATTTTATTTATAAATTTTAGACATAAAATAATTAAATTTATTTATGACACAATGATGATGTAGTAATTACCTTCTTAATGATAGATGAAAATAATTGATATTATAAATATCCAAATAAATCTATTTTTAGACTTTTAATGAATTCAACTAAATTTCTAGGTTAATATTACATTTTATGGTTGATTAAATGAATTTTTATCAAAGTAATAATGCTGTTATGAATTTAACAAACAAAAAATACCAAATAGTGTCAAAATTGACATAAATGAGTTTTTAGAACAAATATTATATTATTAATTGATATTATATTCCTAAAAATACAAGGTTCGGAAAAAGGGCTTAAATAATATTATATATGTCATTAATGAACTACTTGAGGTTATCTTGGAAGTTTATAGTAAAAGGGGACTTCCCGTTCTCTTAAATTCACACTTTAAAAGCCATTTGGCTCGGCAAAAACCTACCCAAATATCCTCTTAACTGTCTTCCCTTCATCCAAGAGGCCTTAATTTAGTAATAAATCCAATAAATGGATTCCTTTTTATCAAATGAAAAGGAAGAACCGGAAGAAGAGGTAAATATTTAATCACCACTTTCAAGTTCTTTTCTTCTCCCACTTCCTCTTTCTTGGTTGTTTCCATTATAGAATAATAACTCCATTTTCTTCTATATACTGTGATATTATTATAAAAATGGTTAAACCATATTCATTATTATATCCAACCTATAAATGACAAAGTCACCATACATGCGTATGTACGGATTACCGTCTCTACGCCATGGTGTAGTTTGTTATTGAAAAACTTCATCATTTGGATATGAATAAAAATGAGTATTATGATTTACATAATAAATGTAAAATGATAATGTTTCTCTATATTTGATATAACATCCAATTATATATTATTTTAATATCAAAAGAATGATATTATCGCTCGTGCGTACGTACGGATTACCGTCTCCATGAACGTGATGAGATTCACTCCCCATCGTATCCATTCAAGAATAATTTTCATTAGATGAATAAAAATAATTTTTAAAGACTTAATATCATTCTTAATATGAATAATATACATCCTATACATAACAAACATTACTTATGTAACAAACCATATAAAGGAAAATGAATCATCTAACACATGAAACGATGATACTACTGAAATATCATTAACAAAGAAATATTAGAAGATCGTATATGATATAATATTTTTGTATATAGTTCTTGTATAATTTAATAACATTTATTTAACTATTATACTAGAGGTTAACATACCCTTGACCAAGGAAAAGTACAAGGTAAGGGTTAATTCTACAATCTCTTTACTTACATGAGGATGCTAATACGTAAGTATCTACTGGGACCTCTTTATCATCCACATCTTTGTTTTCTTAAAAATATAATTCAAAACATTTTCACTATTTACTAGACTATGGGTTAATGTCATTTATGCCATTATTTGACCTTATATGTTTTGAATGGAATCTTTCCGTTGTTTTCCATACAAGATGCTTTATGACCTTTTTGAAAAAATAAAGTTAAGAATGTTTTTTAACTTAAACGGTGGGTGCAATTATTATATACTGTTATTACACCTTTCAAGATTACCTTACAATATTATAAGAATATTTTAAAAATAAATTTTTTCTTTTATAATTACATGACATTTTAATGGTTTCAAAATAGAAATAGGTATTTCTTTAAAAAATGTTTTCATTTCATCTATGACAACATCCATTGATAGATTTTAAACATGTTTGAAGTTGATTTATTATGATACAAATATTCCATATTGTATTGATGGTTTTGTGATATATTTGACTATATATTAGTAATTTTTGTACCATTCATGGTTTATGGATAAATTATTGACATCTCGTATGCTAGTTTTAATACGAATGTTTATGTTATGTTTAAACCTTTTAATATGAGGAATGAATTGGACTTAGTAAGTGAAGGGTGGAGCTTGTTATAGCTCCTCAATGCATCATTAAGTCTCTTGAAACAAACTAGTGTCTTGGAATACGGCCTTGGAAAAATTTTATTTGTATTCTTGCCACAACGCCTTGACTATGTGGTTATGAAGTCTGCCATTATGCATTCCATCATTATGAAAGTAGATATTAATATTCTCTGTGATTATTCGATAGGTAGAATATCCATGTGAATTAGTAAATGGAATTATTTTATTTTATATTTTCCTTATTATGCTGATGTTTAAGTTTAAAAGGCTTTTTTTAGTCATATACATTGACTTAAATGTTTATGCTTATTTATGAAAGTTTCCAATATATTGTTATCCTTAATGAGCATCTAAGCTCACCCCTTTATATGTTTTATTTTTTAATGAATGCATATATTATGACTGACCATCAGATATAGTCTATGGGATATAAATTTGGTTAATTAAGATAATTTTGTTGTTATTTTTAATTTTATAATGTAATGTAAAATTTATGAATGTATCTAGTACTTCCAATGCTACTAAACCGATCGGTATTTCGGGACATGATTTCCTTGTATCATTTCAATGTTATGTAATAATTCACACACTCTAGGTAACTAGGGTTGGGGTGTTACAATTGGTATCATAGGAAGTTTAGTACAAACCTTAGAAGCAAGATTTAGAAAAAACTCTAATTATAGAACATTAACCTAAGATAGACTCTGAGGATTAGTATAAAAGAACTTAATAGAATTTTGGTATTGTAGGGATTTTGTATGTTTTCCTAGAATAACATCCCTGTTTGGATATGAGAAGTTAGAGGTGGTTCTGGCACATATGTACCTAGGGGTAAAATCTGAAAACACCATTTTGAGCTGGACTCCAACAGGAACTGGTGCACGACAACGGGCCTTACCGCACTCTTGGTTACGACACTCCCATGGGATATGCTTAGGATAATTTTAATTTTCTTTACAAACCATTATGATGGTTTTATGAGTATATACTTCCTCAAAGAAAACATTTTTATGATTATGGATTATATCCATAAACTGTTGAATTTATGTTAATAGTTTTACGAGTTTGGAATAATGTATTGCAATTCATAAACAAATCTAGTATATTCCATTGTTTAGAAATGGTTCCTAATGGAAGGAATGGAATACATATCAATGTGAGTAATCCATGTAGGGATTTAATTCCCACTCAAGATAATTATAATGGAGCTGGTTATGCAACTGGTGATGATCAGCTTATCACTATACTGGGACAACACACTCGGGTTATGAATAATAACCTTACCCGTATAGAGCACCTTGATCCACAACGTGGAGGATCAATGTTAGACCGATTCATGAGACAACAACAACCAACATTCAATGGTACTAAAAATCCATTTGTAGTTGAGTAATGGATAAGTTCCTTAGAGAAAATATTTCACATTTTGGGGAGTAGAGAAAGGGAAAAAGTTTTCATGGAAGTTTATCGCATCATGAGAGATGCATATAATTGGTGGTCATTAATCCAAAACACCAAGGAATATGAAGAAGTATCAAGTATGGAATGGGGGGAGTTTAAAGATATTTTTTTAGAAAAATACTTTGCTCGTGACAATAGAGCGGATATAGAAAGACAATTTCTGAGTCTGAGGAAAAAAGAGGATGAGAATGTCGCAAATTATGAGGCTAACTTTAAAAGGTTATCCAGGCATGCATTAGATTGTATACATAACCCAAGGAGTAATATTGATCGATTATTTGATGGGTTAAAACCATTTCTCTGGTGAGAATTAGTCTCACCATCCTTCTTATCATATGAAGATATTGTCTCATGAGCAATCAAGATAGATAAAGTATTCTATATGTATTATGACTTTAAAGTAATGAAGGAGAAGAAGAGGTCTGTTGAACACTCTGGAAATTTAAATAAAGGGAAGAAGAAAAAACGTTGAATACCCATCCTATGGTAAATATAAAAAGAAACACCCTGGTACTCTCTTGAAGGGAATGCGAGTCTGTTACAAGTGTGTTGAGCACCAAGCTCATGATTTCAAGGGGAAGAAAGAGGCTGTTAATGTTGAATGCTAAAATTATATATAAAGGGGCCATTATGAAAAATAATGTCCTTAGCACCAAGAAAACTTACCTCAGAAGAGGCCAAGGGATCAAGGCTAAGCTTATTCTATCACTGCTGATGAGGTTGAAGCTCCAAAAGACATGGTGGCATGTAATATAATGGTTTCCTCAAGTTTAGAAAATGCTTTATTTGATTCTGGATCATTGTATTGTTTCATATCTTCCCAGTTTGCAAAGAAAATTTGATATTTTCAATTTGACTTAACAAGGGAGTTGTCAGTCCAAACACCTAAGAGATGTATCATTGCAAAAATGTTTTGTGAATCAGTTCCCATTAAGGCATATAAATGTTCTTTATCTACTGATCTCATCATCCTACCCATGATTGAATTTGATATAATCCTTGGTATGGATTGGATTTCAGACCATGATGAGAAAATTTATTATAAGAATAATGAAGTTACAATGCTCGATGATAAAAAGGAGTAAATTATCTTTAGAGAAGAAATGTCACCACCTAATTATTATCTAGATCCACCCCCAGTAGCTCAACTAAATTAAATTATTGGGGAGTAAGATAATGAAATAAATTTGGTTGAGAAAAAGGAATGTTCAAATAGAGGACGTACCTTTTGTGCAAGAATATGTTGATGTGTTTCAAGAAGAATTACCTAGACATCCTCTATAATGAGAAATTGAGTTCTCCATTGAATTAATTATGGGTTCAAGGCCCATATCGAATACCCCATATAGAATGGCCACTATGGAATTAGTGGAACTAAAGAAACTACAAGAGGAATTGAGTAATAATGGATTTATTCACCCTAGTTTTTCTATATGGGGAGCCCTTATCCTTTTTGTTAAAATGAAAGAAAGATATATGAGGTTGTGCATTGACTATAGGGAGATCAATGCTATAACAATAAAGAACAAGTATCCCCTACCTCGTATTGATGATTTATTTGACCAAATTCAGGGAGCTAAATATTTTTCAAAGATTGACCTTCAATCTGGATATCATTAGTTGTGTGTGAAGAAGGAAGACATTCTGAAAACAACATTTTGAACCAGGTATGGGCATTACAAGTTTATAGTAATACCTTTTGGGTTGACTAATACACCCTATGTCTTCATGGATCTAATGAATAGAGTTTTCAAGGAATATCTTGATGATTTTTAGTGGTATTTATTGATAATATCTTGGTATACTTAAAAAGTTATGAAGACCATGAGAATTACTTGGGCATTATTCTAAATACTCTTAGAATAAATGAATTATATGGGAAATTTAGCAAGTGTGAATTTGGGCTTCAAGAGATTTCTTTTCTTGGCCATATTGTCTCTAAGGATGGAATCTCTTTTGATCCTTCAAAGACCAAGGCAATCCAGGAATGGAAAGAATCTATGAGTATAACTGAGGTGCGCACTTTTATTTGTTTAGCATGTTATTATCGATGTTTCATCTAGAATTTTTCCTGGTTGGCTAACCCATTAACAAATCTCACACGTAAAGGGGTTAAAATTGTTTGGACAAAAGAGTGTGAAGAATGTTTTAAAGAACCTAAGAGAAGATTAGTCAACGCTTCTATCTTGACTCTACCATCAGTGAATGATGTGTTTGTTATTTATACTGATGCTTCAAAAAAAGGAATTGGTTGTGTCATTATGAAAAATGATAGAGTTATTGCCTATGCATCACGACAACTAAATATTAATGAGAAAAACAATCCCACTCATGATATTGAGTTAGAAGTTGTAATATTTGCTTTGAAGATATGGAGAGACTATCTCTATGGTGATAATGTGAGCTTTATACTGGTCACAAGAGTTTGGAGTATATTTTCACACAAAAAGAACTCAACATGAGGCAAAGACGGTGGCTTGAACTACTCAAGGATTGTGATTTCACTATACACTACCACCCAAGGAAGGAAAATAATGTGGAATATGCTTTGAGCAGAAAGGATCATGGATTCTTTACCAAGATGAGAGTCGAAAAGGATCCTATATACATGGATCTAGTAAAGATGGATATGGGAATAAAAATGGAAGGTGAAACATCAATGCTTTTTCAAATGGTTTCCAAACCATCTTCACTAGACAGGATAAAATGTTCTTAGACTGATGTTGAAGAATTTTAAAAGAAAATTAAAGCTGTGAACGATGAGAGATTGATTGAATTGATATATGAAGATGGAATTTTGAAATTTGGGAAGTGACTTTGGGTTCCTAACATACCTTTTCAAAAAATGGAATTACTGGATGATGCATATAGCTTTAATTTCTCTAAAAACCTTCATAGCACTAAGATGTATAGAGATTTGAAGGAACATTTTTTGTGGGCAACATACAGAGGGAGATTGCTGATTTTGTGTCACGATGTATGGTTTGCCCATAAGTGAAAGCTGGAAGGCAATAGAAAAGAGGATTCATGCAACCTTTTCCCATACTAGAGTGGAAATGGTATAATATTATGATTGAATTTTTCATGGGGCTACCAAAGATGCCTAGAAGGAATGATGCAATATGGGTCATTGTTGATCGTCTTACCAAGTCAACACATTTTCTTACTATAAGAGAAGATTTACCACTTGAACATCTGGAAAGAATATATATTAATGATGTTGTAAGACTCCATGGTGTACCCCTATCGATTGTTTCTGATGGTGATCCTCATTTTACATCAAAATTTTGAAAAAGACTTCAGAAGGCCCTTACTGAACTTTGTTTGAGCACTGCCTACCACCCTCATACCGATGGACAATCAGAATGGACTATTCAAACCTTAGAAGACATGTTGAGATCTTTCTCACTTGACTTTCAAGGTATGTGGGATCAATATTTACCTCTGGTCAAATTTTCTTACAACAATAGCTCCCATTCAAGTATTCAGATGGCACCATATGAAGTGTTATTAGGAAAGGGATGCCACACACCATCTTGTTGGGATGATGTTGGTGAAAGAAAACTCATAGGCCTAGAACTTGGTGAGAAAATGATGGAAAAGGTGAAGGTTATCCAAACCCACATCAAAGCTACACAAAGTTGGTAGAAGAGCTATGCCGATAACCAAAGGAAGGATTTGGAATTTCAGGTTGGAGATCATGTTTCCTTGAAGGTATATCCCTGGAAGGGATTTATATAATTTGATAAGAAGGGTAAATTAAGTCTCAGGTACATTGGACCTTTTGAAATTCAAGAATGAATTGGGGTTGTAGCTTACCGTTTGGAAATACCGCCCAGTCTCTCCACAGTTTACGATGTGTTCCACATATCACTATTGAGAAAATACATGCCTAACACAACGCATGCACTCACTTATGAGAAAATTGAACAAGAACTTGATCTGTCTTATAGTGAAGAGACTATCAAAATTCTTGATACCAAAGAACAAGTTCTGAGAAACCAGACAACTTGTCTGGTAAAAGTTCTATGGAGAAACTGTAAGATGGAAGAGGCAATGTGGGAACCTAAAGAACTTACGATGAAGAAACACCTGAATATTTTTATGTAGAAATATTCTAGAATTTTTGAGGACGAAATTATTTGTAGGAGGGAAGAATGTAACACCCTAAGCATCCTTGATACGTTTCTCTTTTAATAATGCAATAGCTTGCATTGTATGCAACTTCGAGATTCTAACACACCACGACCAATCAAACTAGCTATTATGAATAGTAATACACACTTTTTTGAAATTTTATAAATTTTATCTTTTAAAATGGACTTAATTTTTGGATTTAGAATTGTGAAATTAGATTAGGGTTAATTTTTGGTATTTTTCTAAAAACATTCAATTTTTGATGAATAGTGAAAAACACTGAGTTGTTGTTTAAAACCGAATTTTTATTTAAATAATTATTTATTTTAGTTAAATTTATTTTAGGTCAAAATAGATACATTATACCCATATAAGATCAACGTAATTCATTGGAGTCATTTTATAATGAGTTTAGATATATAAAAATTTTATTGAACTTTTTACTGTCTTTTACCCACCTCCTACGAGAATTTGCAAATTTGAATAAAACATAATTCTACCACTTCTATGAGTTGAATTTAAAAAATCCAAGAGTCATGGTTAATATCAGTATGTAAGATGTGGTTCAATAAGATAAAAATAATTTTTGGTGAATAATAACTTTTTGATTTTATTTACCATGGATAAAAGTAAATAGGGTAATTAAGGGTAAAAATGATATCATAATTACCATAAAACATGTTCTAATTCTATTGGATAAGTATAATTCGACCAAAAACAACCTTATGAATAAATTATGAACTTTCTTGGTCCACCTGGATTAGAATAGGATAGTTATTATTATTTTATTTAAAGAAGAGTTAAAAGAATTAAATTCAAAGTTTAATAAAAAAAGCATTTTTAATATAGGGTTACACCAAATATAAATTATACTATAAATATTAATTAGAAATATAAAAATATTTACTATATAATGGAAATTTATTTATAATTTTTAGACATTAATTAATTAAATTTATTTTTGACACAATGATGATGAAGTAATTAACTTATTATTGAAATATTGAAATAATTAATATTATAAATATATAAATAAATCTAATTTGAGACTTTTAAAAAATTAAAATAATTTTATATGTTACTATGACATGTTAGGGTAGATTAAATGAATTTTTTTCAAATTAATAATGTTTTTATGAATTTAACAAAAACAAAATATGAAATAGTGTCAAAATTGACATAAAAGAGTATTTAGAACAATATTATATTATTAATTTATATTCTATTCCTAAAAATATAATGTTCAACCAAAGGGATTATATAATATTAAATATTTCATTAATGAACTACTTGAGGTTCGCTTGGCCGTTTATTGTATGTTTATTAACCATATAATATAAAAATACAAAGAGACATGGTAAATGTAAAACTATTTAACTAAGAGTTAAATCTAAAGGATAAGGATAATATAGTGATCCAAACCTATCTAAAACCAATTTTTGGAGTTTTATTCAACCCATACCCACCTTATAATTGAAATAAATTATTTCTGAGCCATTATAAACCGAAAATGAATTTATTATAAAATAATATTTCAATCTTTTCCTAAGGTGCCCCTCACCCCTCGTATAAAAGGGAACTTCCTCTTCTCTCAAATTCACACCTTCAAAGCCATTTGGCTCAACCAATACCAGACCAAATATAATCTCAACTATACTTCTATAATTCAATAGGTCTTCCTTTAGTCATAAAGCCAACCTAAGGATCCCTTTTGATCAAATCAAAAGGAAGAACCAGAAGAAGAGGTAAATATTTCATCACCTCTTTCAAGTTCTTTTCTTCTTCCACTTCCTCTTTCATTGTTGTGTCCATTATAAAATAATATCTCCAGTATCTTATATATAATGTTATGTTATTATAAAAATTTTACAACCATATTCATTATTATATTTACCCTATAAATGACAAAGTCACCATACGTGTGTACGTACGGATTACCGTATCCACGTCATGGTGTAGTTCGTTATAAAAACACTTCATCATTTAGATAGATATAATAATGAGTATAAATGATATAAATAATAAATATAACATTATAATGATTCTGTATATATGATATAACATCCAATTATATATGATTTTAATATCAAAAGAATGATATTTTCGCTCATGTGTATGTACGGATTATCGTCTCCATGAACGCGATGAGATTCATTACCCATCGTATCCATTCAAGAATAATTTTCATTATATTATTAAAAATAATATTTAAGGACTTAATTTTATTCTGAATATGAATAATATACATCCTATCCATAACAAACATTACTTAGGTAACAATGCATATAAAGGAAAATGAATCAGTTAACACCCGAAATGATGATAGTACTGAAATATCAATAATAAAGAAATATTAGAAGATCATACATGATATAATATTTATGTATTTAGTTAATGAATAATTTAATAATAATTATTTAAATATTATGAAAGAGGTTATTTACCCTCTAACAAGGAAAAGTACATGGTAAGGGTTAATTCTACAATCTCTTTACTTATCTGAGGATGTTAATACATAAGTATCTATAGGAACCTCTTTATCATCCACATCTGTGTTTTATTAAAAATTTAATTCAAAACATTTTTAACATTTAATAGACTATGGGTTAATGTCATTTATACCCTTATTTGAAATTATATGTTTTGAAAGGAATCTTTCCGTCGTTTTCCAAACAAGGTGCTTTATAACCTTTTTGACAAAATTAAGGTAAGAATGTCTTTTTTTAACTTATACGGAGAGTGCAGTTATTCTCTACTATTATTACATCTTTTAAGATTATCTTACAAGATTATAGGAATATTTTCAAAATAAAGTTTTTCTTTCATAATTACATGACTTTTGAATGGTTTCAAAATAGAAATTGGTATTTTTTTCCATTTCATCTATGTCAACATCCTTTGATGGATTTTAAACTTGTTTGAAGTTGATTTATTATAATACAAATCTTCAATATTGTATTAATGGTTTTGTGATATGTTTGAATATGGATGTGTTATTTTTGTACCATTCATTGTTTATGGATAAAGTATTGACATTTCTTATGCTATTTTTAATACGAATGTTTATGTTATGTTTAAACCTTTTCATATGTGGAATTCATTGGACTTTGTAAGTGACAGGTGGAGCCTGCTATACCTCCTCGATGAATCAGTAGGTCTCATTAGGTAAACTAGTGTCTTGGCATAAGGCCTTGGAAAAATATTATTTGTAGTCTTGGAACAAGGCCTTTACTATGAGGTTATGATGTTTGGTATTATGCATTCCATCACTATGAAAGTGGCTATTGATATTCCATGTGATTATTAGACTAGTAGAATATCCATTTGAATTAGTAAATGGAATTATTTGATTTTATCTTTTCCATATTATTATGAAGTTTAAGTTTAAAATTATTTTTTAGTCTTATACATTGACTTAAATGTTTATGATTATTTGTGAAAGTTTTCGCTATATTGTTATCCTTACTGAGCATTTGAGCTCACCCCTTTCAATGTTATATTTTTCCAAGGATGAGAAGATGTATATTATTACTGGGCTACAGGGATAGTCTTTGGGATATGAATGTGGTTAATGAAGATAATGTTTCTGTTGTTTTTTATTTTATAATGTAATGTAAAATTTAACAATGTATCTAGTACATCAAAGGCTACTAAACTGATCAGTCTTTTGGGACATGATTTCCTTGTATCATGCCAATTTAATGCACCGAATCTAGGTAACAAGGTTTGGGGTGTTACACATAAAGTTAACACTATAAATCTAACATGTAAATCCAGTATAATACATATCATATGGCCATGATTCATTAGAGTTTACTAGAATAATTGAATGAATACATCACATTTGATGGATTTTTTGGAGGGATAACACTTATCCAAATATAGTGGAAATACTAAAAATAAATATTCTACATGATCACTCTATGGGTATGGATTGAAAATAAATAATAAATAATGATGTCCCTTTTTATCTATTGATCCTAAAGATATCCAATCTCTTAATCTTAATATTGAAAATGATAACTAATAATAAAACCACATGATCCATCATCCTTGGGTATCCATGGAATGAGTATATATTTTAATTCTTGGGTAGTATTTTATTTTCCTCTTGGTTTTCCAGAACCTTGAATTTTAGGGAGAGATTGGGGGGGTATAAATAATTTTTTTTAGAAATTTAATATACATAGATCAAAATGAATAATTCAACAAATATAACCATTCAAGTAGACCATTTAGATTTTAAATATTTGTCTATATTGAATGAAACATTTAATAAATTTTTTATGAGTTCCAACAGTTATAACTCTTGGTATTTATTTTGGGATTAATAGTTTAATATTTAAAATATTATGTTACATGTTCTGACCCCAATAGTCCTTATCACAAGATGGAAAAAATTCTCATTATATCCTCTAATGGGCGAAAAAGGCCAAGCCATTCATTATAACATAGCATGTAGAATTCTATGCACACTATCATGATATAATGACTCTCTGTATTTTGTGGTTTATACTAGTATAGAGAATGACTTGGTATAAATAACTACATCATGGTGGTTCCTTTATTACACACTTTTTACAACATGTCATTCATTAAAATATTTTATCACATCACATTTCACCAAACTAATCATTGTAACAAATTTCCCTACTCTAAGTCAATTGAGGGTATAAATGTTATACTTGTAAATCTAAAGGAAAAATATTATACTAGTTAAACTAAACTAATAAAATGATTTAAAACATAACCCACACCCCTTCTACATCCATATATCAAAGTCGATGTAAGAAAAGTATCAAATTATGATGGTTTTTATTCTATGTATGTTATCAGCCTCATGTAATAGGGGTTTATATAAAGAATGAAGTGGTGAGTATATTGACGACGATATAAAATTCTAGTTGATACAATTTAAAATTTTAATCTGGATAATAAGTCCTTACATATTGTCTCATGAGTCAATTTTGTATCATAAACATGATTCTAACCACACTAAACTGTAATACTCAATAATGATAATTGATTATGTATAAATCTTATTCATACTTTGAGTGTATTTTATCATTTTAATTTTTATGTAAAATATTCAACACACATGGATAAATGATAATTGTAGATATTTATTAATCTAAAAATATTATCTATTTACATTGATAATAACTATTACATTCAGTATATCATGTATCTAGTACCCATAGGATTTAGATTCCCCACATAATTTTTTTTTCTATAAATGGATTTACATATACCCTAATATATCTTCCAAATAATATTTACAATTTCCCTATAAATGATTTATCAAATAAGATTCTATTTTCAAATGATGTTTTTGGTCTTTTGGTGAGCATAAGATTCTATATTCAACTAAATATCTCCATTACTATCATAGTAATGATCAATTACTCTCAAAATGTAAAGAACCACCCAAAGTTACAACGGAAAACCTCTTGATCCAAACATCCTCCTCTATATCATCTGATGAAATGATGTATTCTACCACAATGTTTTGTTTGGAAACCATATAGATGACAGTTTTACCATTTAGGAAAATCATGAATCTATATTGAGATCCCATATAATCCTTATTAGTTTGGAAACTCAATTCAGTGTAACACCTTATTATGAGTTCATCCACACCAATAAATACAAAGAACACATACTTAATTATTTATTTTATTTTAAGGATATTCTTCATAGTAAATTACTTACTCTCACAAAGATTATATTATTATATAATTTTGATTATCAATGTATCAGAAACATTAGGTTAAGTACCCAACATGACATATATGACAGGTCATATGGTAGATGCATAAGTAATCATATCAATGTTTCCCTTTGTTAATTCATTAAGATGACATTAGGTCATCATAAAACTCATTACAAGAAACAATGGTAAATATCATTTTAAAATTTAGAATGATAAATATAATAATGAATTAACCAAATATATGTGTTGAAACTTAGTATAAGAAAACTCTATAATCTATATATCCTTAAAATAAAAAAAATAGAGTTGATCTTTTAATGTCAGTTATTTAATAATATATAATGATTTTTTTTTAGATTTGGTTATATATTAACTAATGTGAAAATATCAACCATGAAAAAGTTTTGAATAATTTATTATAGAAACCGAGAAAATATTTTTTATAACACCAGGTTTTCTGAAAATAGTTGTTAAAATATTTTTTAAAAAATTTAAACACATATATTTCAACTTAAAATTTTTTCCAATTCCAAATTTCGAATTCCTAGTCATGGCTTTTGTGACCTCCCTCCAAATCAATTTATTAACTAACTATAATAATTACACTGCCTTTTCACCATTAAATGATTACTCATCTATCATCTCTCCACCACTATTACACCATTAGTCCACTACCTTTCATTCCCTATCCTATATCAAAGTGGATGTTCTGTTATAGTATAAAGGGGATTAGTTGTACACTAGGAGGGTTCCCAAGTTATTTTAATATGGTAGAGTCCTTGGGTTATTTTGAAATGAGTCCTTCAGAGATTATCATATGAGAGGATGGATGTTACATGGTTGTTCAAGACACCATGTGATGATCCTATGGTGATTAATGTTTATTCTATATTGGTTGGATGTCATGATTATAGGCTCTGGGAACAACTAAACTACCTATTATGGTTAATCCCAACTCAAATTTTATCAATTTCAATTAATAATTTATAATGTATATGATAATAAAATTAATGAACAATAAATTTAAACAGTTAATATTAACAAGGAAAGCTATAACCAAGAGGAGATATTTTACTTATTAAATTTAAAATTAATATAAAAGGAAAAATTACCATGTTTTTGAGTACTTTATTCAATTTAGGTTTTGATCGATCAATTTTTTGTTTGGTTTCTACCATAATTGTGTTGAGGGAATATAAATTAGTATCCCTCTAGCTGTAATCCACACATGATCCTTTAATCATCAAGATTATCTGATGGTACTTTAGGTGATAGTGTGTTGGTAACGATCATCCTACTTTTCTAACCTATAATCACTACTCAATACATCATAATTTAAGGATTGATTATTGTTCTAACATTCTTGACAGGATAGAGGAAGGTGGAATAGTTTTCTTAATCTAAAGAGAAAAAATAGATATATTATTCATAAGAGAATTCTATAGACAAAAAATAATTGTTCATAATGAAATTAATTATCCACATCTACAGAAATAATATAGTCACATATATATAGACTGAGGGTTAGAGGATTGATAATTTAAAAAACTCTCTTAGACAATCTCCCAATCCTTAGTGAACCCCAAGTCTAATAAAAATTAAAAAAATAATATTATTATATCTCTGGCATGAATATGTATCATGAATAATATAAATATTAATGTATAAATTAATATTTATATAAATGATAATTAATATATTAGTTCTACTATTAGTCACCATGAAATGGATAATATACCATTATTATTAATTAGAGAATCAATAATAATGAAAACAATATATTTGATAAATAAATAAATAAATTTAATATTTATGATATTAATATTCAAATCACATAAACATGTGGATGAATATATTCAATCAATAAATCATGAATAAATATTATTCCTCCTCCTCAAAATCCATTTTTTGGTATTTAAAAAATCCATTTTAGGTTTAATGGTAACCTCACAATCATCCTAGATGCATTCACCACAAAACCACTATGAAAACCAATTCAAAAATAAAAAATAAAAATTTAAACATCAATAAAAAGATATTAAAGGATGATCTAGTAAGAAAGGATTCCTCTAGATGAGAGTATTTAATCCCAACTTAGAGAATTACATCAAATCAACCCCTATACACAATATTCATTGAAATAATACTCGCCAGAAGTACCACTAATCAGTGTAAAACCTAATGATTACTACATCTCACTGTCAAAAACATCTTCATCACCATAATCATATAAAAAATTTCCAAATGAAACATTCCCATAATCATTGGGGGATAAACACCATGAACCACCTTTACTAGACCAAATTCAATTCGAAACACACCATTCCCAAATGCATCACCAGAAAAGAACCACATGAAATACTGAAAAAATCAGAATCTCCCCCCATCAGAAGACTAGGATTATAAAGCCACACTATTGAGATGTTCCCTTGATGATGAAAATCCACCAACACCCTCCCAAAACAACCACAAAAACCTTTATAGTTGATAAAGATATTGTTATATACAACAATATAGGGATAATGTATAGAGTTAGGAAAACATGACAACAAGAAAAGCCACCAAGTAGCATTACTAACTTAATTCCATACCACCAGAGTGCCTTCAGGTCAAACCAATGTGGGGTTTGGCATGGAGTTTCAAGGGATATAATCATAGAATAATAACTCAGGGAATAAAAATTGATAGATAACATCTAAGAAACCCGAAACAATAATGGAAAGGAAAACCTAAATAAAACATATGAAATTTTTCTAAATTGATAATAATATATTCAAAAGAGAAGATAAAAACAGAGACCCAAGTGTTGTGAAGGATGGTGAACCGAGAATCAGGGAGAAGGAAAATGTACACCATGAGATGCAAGGAAGATATAGTGATATGAATAAAAATTAGAGAACCATGGAGTAAGAAGTTAATTTTTCAATTAAGGCAACCATATATGAATGGTCCCTATGTAATATAACCCCTTTTTCTTGACGTCTCATCAAGAAGGTTTCGTATTCATTTCATTAACACATTTGATTTTTACATCATTCCATGACTACCTAAATTAATGTCTTACATAAACCATGGCCATGGATTTTAGTTTGATAGTTCCATTCAAATCAAAGGTCTAATATATCATCTTCAATAAAGATATAAGTGAAAAATACTTTATCAAAATATTAATTATTAATGTACCAATCATGACACACTCGACAAATCCAAATTCACTTCAAACATATGGAATCATGGTTTTAGGAAATTCATAAAAGTAAACATGTAAAAATATTTATTAGTAGAACTCTTACAGTTTAAGGATCATTACACACATTCACAAACAAGAATATCCAATGACACATAAACATTTTTAATTCTTACTGGTGGGTCATTCCTTGTAATCTCCTCTATTATAGACTACCAAGTGTGAAATTTATGAGATGGAGTTTCATATACTTATGAGTAATAACACTATTTAGTTAACATATTATTTTATTTTTCATATAATATTATGATAGGAATAATTTAACATCACACAATTTTAATAGGAAACGATTTTCAATAACATGTACAACACACAAGAATGAGCATAAATGAACCCAAAACTATTTTTATTTATATATGATATTTATAACATTGCCGTTAAATGGGAGGGTATAAATAGTATGAATAAAATTACGATATATATATGTAGTACCTACTCTGTATAAATTTATTATATAAATATTTAAGAATAACAACTTGGTTTTTGTTAAAAAAATTATTATTCAAAAATTTTTTTTCTTCAAAAAATGGGGTTTCCATCTTTTGATGAAAATATTATAATTATTTTATAGAAATTTTATAAAATTTATTTGACAAAATTAATATAATTTTTGGAATCATCATGTCAAAAATTATTTTAGGATGAATTCTTTAAATTTTTCTGAAAATTTTGGATTTTTAATGAATAATGAAAAATACCGATTTTAATTGAAAACTAAATATTATTTTAAAGATGTTAAAAATTAAAATAATATTTTACATTATTTTAAAATATTAATTAATAAATTGTAATGTAATTTTGTATTTTAAATTAATTTTATGCATGAATTTATTATAATATTATTTTATACTTAAAATGGATTTTTCCGGAAAAATAGTTTTTCATTGTGTTTTATCGATATAATCTTAAATGAAATTATGAATCTTATTTATTGAATTTTTTAAAATGGATTAAATATTTTTAATCATGAGGTCTAAATTTAGTAAATATATCATATTTATTTTTGGACAATATGAATTGTAATCTGGGTAATTGTAGTTACCATAGTAAAGGGTAAATTGGGTATTTAAGTGTAAAAATAATACGATAAGAAATATAAAATGATGCTAAAAATTGTCAAAATTTTACAATATGTGTAATATAAATCCATAATAAATCAAGGTTTTAATATATATACTTTTTTTCATTTTGAATAGATTATGATATTTATAATATTTTATTTTTTGAAAAGTCAAAAATGTCACACTTATGTTTTAAATAAATATGACATTTTTAATATAGGGTTATCCACAGGACATATGCTACTATAAATTTTATTTTAAAATATAAAAAATTTATCTTCATAATTTAATTAATTTTTAGTTTTTAGTGAATAAAAAATTACCTTAAATGGTTACACAATACTGATGTGGTAATCATTCAATTATTTTAAAAAATCAATAAATGATATTAAAAAGAATAAAAACATATAATTTGGGATAATTTATTAAATAAAAAAAATTTATAGACTACCCTAAAATTGTAAGGATGTTATATTTTTTTTTAAATTTTAAATAATTATATTGATATTATTAAAATAATGTATTAAATAGTTCTCAAAATTGATATTATGAATATTTTATATTAAATAATATTTTATTAAATGCTAAAAATATAAAAAATATTAAATTTGGCCACATGAATGGTATATGGTTAATTATATCTACCATATTAAATTTATAGATCTTTATTTCATTTTATAGTAATTTTTTTGTCCCTCATATAGTTGAAAATGTATATAGTACGATAATTTTTGAAAGAGTTATTAGGAGGTTAAAACAAAATCCTAAGGGTATAACAAAAATATAAATTGTTAAAAATTTATTTTAGGAAGATTATTATACCCTTAACACTTAAATATAAAATTGGAGTAGTTGAATATGCATTTTCCATGTAATAAATTATATATTATTAAAATTAAAGATTGTTACAAAATATCACACTCTTTGTATTTAATATCTTTTAGGTATCCATAATAAGAAAAAAAGCTAAAAATGAAACTAAATATCTATGTTGATATTAATGAAATAATTTTAATTATAAATATTTATTTTTAATTTTTATAAATTATATAATTACATTAAATTCTTGTGAAATACTAATACAATATTTAATTAACATAAAAATGAAATAAATAAATTTAAAAATATTAATTTTTATTTATTTGGAATTACTTAATATTTGAAACGGATTTTATACATCCATTTGACAAATTAAAGTTTTATTAAAGCAATATATTCAAATATATATTTTTTATTAATGAATTTGTATACAAATTAAATGAATAGTTCCAAAATTGACACTAAAGTTAATTTATCAAAATAATATTTTATTAAATTATTTAAAATTTATGAAAATATTATATTCATCCACATGAATGTAATATAGTTTAGAAAATACTAAGTGTTCTATTTATGAGTTATTTGTCTAATTTTAGTAACATTATTAACCATTTGTGATTGAAATAGTGGTTACCATAATTAAAGTAAAAACTAACTAACCAATGGGATACTAAAAATAATAAGGTTTAAAATGACACCAAAATTTTTATAAATTATATTTTTTGTTGGGTTTAAAAAACTGTAAACTATTATATTCAATTCCATTCCCATTTTGAGTCATATTTCATGATAAATTAATTTTTTAAAATTTGTTCTTTTGAGAAGTTCCAAAAATGCCACTCAATAAAATTATAAAATGGAACCTCATTATTTACGTATTCAAACCACATTAAGCAATATAGATCGAAATATACTTGAAACATTATCTTACCAACATTCTTATAAATATTCTTGAGGTATTTTTCTTCCAAAAGAAAAAGCGTAGTTTCCCTAATAAGAGATCCAAAAGATGAATCTTTAAGAGAAGGTAATCGTCTTTACCAACTCTTTCAATTATATTTATTCTTTTAATTCCTATTAGTGTATTTTACCAATTATAAAGTAATAAATATACTATCATTAATATAATGATATTTTTATTTTACAACCAATATCCATCACTTCTCCATCATATGAAAATATAAAATATGGCTCGTGCGTACATACAACTTACCGTCTCCAAGTAGCGGTGTAATTTTTTTCTATCACCACCTTAATCATATGGTTATTAAGATGTAACTAATGCGTATATATTATATTTATTAAATTAATATTATTCTTTAAATATTAATCATGATTCACTTTTCTTTCTTTGCATTTGAAAATGAATTGAAATAACGTTCATTTGTACATACGACCTACCATATCCATGAACAATGTTATTCATTTTTCTATCTATATCTTTTAAGGATTACTATAAATACATATATAATGAATATATATGATTTTAATATCATTATTAAAATTATTTTGGTGATCGAATAATGATCAAATAATAATGACTAAGACATCTGAATCAAAATAAACATGAAAAACCAAATAGTTATTACATAGAATAGTAATTTAATACAGTTTTTTAATAAATGGTTGATAAAGGGTATAAGAAAATAATATATTGTGTGAAATATATGATATTTCTTTATAGATTTATAATAAAAATATATTTATTATACATGAGTTTTGGACAGGTATGAAGAAAATCAAACTAAAGGTTAGGGTTTCTCATCTCACTTTTACATCCATGAGCCATATGCACTATTCACCATTTATTTCCTCTGTGTGGTGTATATACTGCCCTTTTGATATATTATATCATCAATATCTTTATTTTAATGGTATTACTATTTCATTTTATGTTTTATTATTTTATGGGGATTACAATTCAAGAGTTACTAAAGTTGTAAGAGTTTATTTCACAATCCTATCATTATTATGGATTGTTTATATTAATGTCTCCTTTAGGGAATAATTCTATTCCAATTATTTTTATTCTAAAAATGTTTTCAAATTTATTTTTATAGTTATCCTATCTTTTTAATAGTAATGTTAACCCATGGTTTAATTTTTTATAAAATTATTAAAAAATAATATATTTTTTTTCATTTTCCAAATGATGTACTTTTTTAAATAGTATAAAAGGAATGTTTTTTAACTTAAAAAACACTGATGAAATTTCTTTCCATCATAATACCTTAATTATTTTAATATTCATTTACAATTAAATAGGTTTCTTTTAAAATAATGTTTTTAAATTTATAATTACACATTTGTTTAAAAAAATAAGTGACTTTCAATATGAAAGGGTATTTTCCCCAAGAATGTTTTAAAGACATTTTTATGGTATTTATATTCATTGATGACCACAACCCTAACATTACTAAGGCTCCACTAAAAATATGTTATCATGATACCATCATTATGATCTCTATAGATGGTTTATGATATGTTTTGAATGGGAATATACTAATTTTATTTCATTCACGATGTCGCTTTGAATGGTTTATGATAATGTTTATTAATTAAGGAAATTTATTAACATTTTATATAATATAATAAATAAAAATGTATATGTAGATTATGTTTCACCCCTTTAATATTATGAATTCATTTAACTTGTTATGTGATGTGTGGGGCCTGTTATAGCGCCTCGATGCATCCCATGGTCTCATGAGTCAAAATAGTTTTGTTATTGGTTGAGGTATCACTATTTTTTGTATTATGTCTTAGAAGAATAATTGACCGTTTGTTAATGATATTTGGCCTTATTGATTCCCTCATTATGAGATCAATTATTGATTTCCATCTTATTATCTGATTAGTTATGATATCCCTAGATAAAGTTTAAATTATGTTAATATGGAATTATTTTATTTTCATTTACTCTTTAAACATTATGTCCAAGTTACTATATAAATGGAACATGATTCTTTTATTTATCTCATCATACAATTTCTGATTATTTATTCATGATATCTTCTATTGTATTCATACCCTTCTGAGAATCTGATCTCACTCATTTCTTATGTTTTATTTCTCCCAAGATACAAGGAATTGTATTATGATTTATATGTCGGGATACACTTGTGGAAATAATGGATTCTTAATGAAAATTATTTATGTATTTTATGTTGTAAAATAAAATTTGAATTTTAAGTATGTATCTAGTTTACTAAGACTACTAAACTATTCAGTCCTTCAGAATTTGATTACTCATATATCATGACAATGTAATAAAGTAACCAAAAGATCCGGGCTACTAGAGTTGGGGATTTTACACATTGTACTAATATTTTAGTAATGTTTCGTAACAATTCAAGGATATGTCCATTATAGTTAATTTTTGTGACATTTACTTGTAAACAAATTCCCTAACAACATTATAAAATTAATTTATTTTATAAGGGATATCATCATGTGATAATATATTTAATAATATTTCCAACCATGAATATATAAGTAGTGTAAAGTACATAGAAATTGGTTCTAGAGAAATAACTCCAACAGACTCCAATTGACACTAGAGCTAAGTGATAATTGACTGATTAGTTTTCAAGTGTTAAACATAATTTTAAGTAGTATGGCTATAATTGTTAATCCAACCATGTTCTTGTATAGTAACTACTAGTCCTATAACAATAATATTTTGATATTCTACTCACTATAATGTCACTCCCTTGAGAAAATTATTCATGTATTTATATCCCCATGTATCTACCTATTCTTCCCTTTTTATAAACATTACTTTTTGGATAATACAATAGTTATATCTTATTATAATAATGATAACATTATTACACTTTTTGTATAACCAAAAATTGAACAAATCATTGGTAAACTACTTCTTTAGGATCATCAAAATCAATAATGTACATGGTTATTTATGACATGGAAATCAATGGAATGAAAAATAAATATTTCATATTAACATAACTTCACTGTGATCCTAGATCAATAAGATTTGAAGGAAAAATATTTTTATTTTCCCTTAAGAAGTAGTATTCCCATTTTTCCTTTTACCCAGATCAAATCCAGTTTTACTTCCTCAAGTACTACTATATAGTCTTAACTACATGTTTGTGATGTTATCTTAGTTTTGATAGATATTTTGTAGTATTCTCCATAAATAATCTATATCAAATATCAGTAAGTATCATGAAATATGTGATAAAATCCCAAAACTTAAGCATATGAAATATTATTCATAATAATTTCCTCAAATGGCCACAAATATTATCCCAGATAGATTCAATACCATGTGAATCAGGAAATAACTAAGGCTTGATTTATTCCACTCTCTATTTTTTTAATACATGGGCATCATATGTATAATGTATAAATTTTACAAATCTTATATCAATGTCTATAATTGTTTTTTCCTAGAACTATAGTTGATATTTTAAGTCATTATTGGATAAATTTCAATCCTTAGTATTAATAAGTTGGTAAGAATAATTTTTTTTCTAGATGTTATTAATATATCAGTCTCAGAAAATAATGTTTCTCCCACTAAACTTTTATGGATGCATGAAAATACTTTATTTAAAATGAATATTTTATGATTACTATTATAACTTCTAAGCATAAATATATATGCACATTTTTAAATCTTATTAGAATTTATTAGTGTCACCAACACTTCGGATTGTGTCATGTAGAAATGTTCTATAGGGTTTGTATTAATTCAATTTCCCTTGAAACATAGTAACCTAATAAGTTATATATATATATATATCATCCATCATAGTGAATATAAAAATAGTTTTTTGGTTTTAACCATTCCTATATAGTATGTGTCTCTAGAACAACACCAACCACTATACCAAGTAAAATATCTGTTCTTATTTTAACTAAATAACATATGAATCCTAAAATTATTTAATATATATATTTCTTCCACTATCCAATAAGGAAATGATCCATTATTTATATAAATATAGTCAGTGTTGAATAATATCTTTTAATCTTAGGGATGTTAATATGTTGAGTATCTATAGTATATTTTTCAAATATTCGCTTAGTGTTTCATTGATATTCATTTTTAGCTTGAATGATATTTTAAAAAATGATGATCAACAAATAAATGTAGTTGTGGCTAATTTATTACTAATATTTTACCTAATATGATATCCATTAGTCTATATAGTTGGAATATAATTAATTATTATACTATAATTTATTAGATATACCCTTAAATAAATTAGGATCGATTTGAAATATATATAGGAAATTTAATCAACCCATTTTACTTCCATAGGAATATTAATGTATATGGTAATGTGAGTTTGGGATTAAATTCTGTCCATGTAATAAGGACTGATGAATAATTGGTTATGATACACTCTGACAAGCCTACTTAGAGGAGCCTGTTTCAATTTAAAAGAGTATTTATCTCTTCACCGAGTTTTCCTAAAATATATTCAATGTGTCTAATAATGTAAATTAACTTACCTCTGGGATTCATTTTTAGATTAGTTTAAGTGGTCTTACTGAACACACTCTAATAGCTTTGTGGAATTACTTTATTTATGAAGGTTTCTTTATCAATAATTGTACATAGAATTTTTCAGCACACCTAGTATCTCAGCTCAAGGGAGACGTATGAACATTTATGAATATATACTTGTTAAAAACTATCAGTTTTATTTTCCATATAATTATCTTTCCATAATGAGTCACTCTATGTGATATAATTATGTTCATCATTAATTTCTTATTATGCGATTCATGAATTATCAAACATTTAATTATGTATAAAATAACATAACAACATTTATTATTAAATGAAACAATGTTCCTTTTTATTTAATTAGAAACTGATAAAAATATTTTGGTAATAATAAACACAAAATGGTATTTTAATATAAATACATTACAAAATCTAGATGTTATGAACTTTTCTATAATGGTATCAGAATCACCCTTCATTATCTCTTTAGATAATGCACCAAAATTAATGTAATATTTATTTACTTTCTTGGTTCCAGTATTTGAATTCATACATATAAAAATGTTTTATTTAATGTACAATCATTATAACAAATAATTACATTGATGAATATTCAGGAAATATAAGGTTATAATTCAATCATTGGTGTTTATTATTCCAATGAAACTTCATTTAACCTAATAAGTAGATATCATCTTATTCCCTTGCTTAACCCTTTATCTTCCTTTTCTTAGAGGGATGGTGAAAAGAAGATTTAAACTTTTATTTAGTCTGTCCTTTCAGTTTTCCCTTCATCTTCTTCACCATAAGTAAATAAGGCTTCTCATGCTTTATATCCTTATCTACCTAGAAAATTATAGTGATTATATATTATAGATACTCATCAATTTTGTTAATGTCAAAATTCACAATAAATATTGAGAATCACTATGAGAGTGAATTTAGTACGAGATCTATTCTCAATTCATCAGGAACCCTATAATGTATAAATGCTCAATATAGCCATTCATTTGGTCTATGTGGTGTCCTGATGGAGCACCCTCTCCAATATTTCACATAATTTGTTACTTGGATATCTCACAGTGGCCCTATATATATTTTTATTAATAAATATTAGTGGGATGAGTGAGAATATTATACAAATCATTATTTTCATGTGACCGTTGGAGTTCACCCGACATGGATAATTACATAAATAATTGAACATCTATCACACCATCCAAGTATTTGAGGTAGTGTTAGATATCTTCCTCACTTAACTCCTTTATTGGAAGATCAAAGACTAGGGACTCTAGCTTCCAAGGATTCCATTCTTTGAATAATACAATGAGAAAGAACATGTACCACACCTCTATGTTACATATTGTTTAAATATTGTCTTTCTCCAACATTTATCATAGAGATATCAAGGTTGTTGAACATTAATTTTTCTACAATAATATAAAACTAATAATAATTAATTTATATTGATTAATAAAAAGTGAGATGAAAAAATTTAATTTTTATTAATATCCTACTATCTTATCAAGTTCCAATATCCCTCACCATTTGACTCAGAGTATCCTATCATGTGGAAATTGTAGTGCAAAGGATCCATATTTCCCTTATCATAACTGGTATATTGGTCTAAAAAATTATTCAATGTTATTTAGATAGGTAGTCTTTCAAACTATGAGCTTGTATATCCTTGATTCATTGAGTGTAATCCCTAATCCTGGAATTTTGACTAATATTTCTTTAACACTTTCATCTATGTTATACCATGTACTTATTTTGAAGTAAACCCTTGATGATAACTCATTTAATTCAACACAAATATTTGGTAATAACTTCTACATATTTTAAAGAACCTCAACTATTATCAGGCATGAACATTGAATTATGGTTCAATTAATAACATAAGTAATGGATGGATTTTCACACTTAATATTTATTTAAATTATTATTCTTATTTATTATGCATATTTTTTTTTTATAATTTTACTTTTATTTTTTTAATGTTAATTATATTTTACTTATGTGATGATCCATGAAATTAAATTATTTTTTATGGACATACCATTTATTTTATTCCATTTAAGCATGATTGTTATTGAAATTATTTATTTAAGAGATTATGATAGAGATCCCATAAAATAAAATAAATAAACATTCGTAAGATATAATACATTTGTGAAATGATCATTAGATTTATATACTAGTTTTTTATTTAGTGTAAAATAAAAAAACCATTGACCATAGGGGGAAAACTCCAAGTGGAAATCTCGGCTTGAGTTGAAACATTCCACATCCATCATGTGTGTCGCCTGTGATGATTTCAATTCCACTCCATCATGAAAATCCTCTACGCACATGGTAGATCCGTCATTATATATTCTATACTCACACATAGGTGAGTGGAACCAATGGAATGAACATAAGCTTTACATAAAAGAAACTATAGAAACACATGTCCTTATATAATAAGAGGGGGTGAAACCCATTCTATAATTTCAATTTAATAATAATAAAAAAAATACAATGAAATAATAAAAAAATTAAATGATATTCAACACATATTGAATTTGGTCAAGCTCATGATCATCTATACATGCAAAGAACACACATTAATAAAAAAATTTATCATTCACTTCAGGCATTAATTAATAAGATAATTATAATGAATTAATAAAATAATTATCTTATTAATAAATTACTTAATTTATATTAATTCCCAAAAAAACATCTTTGAGATTCCCAACCACAAATATTTCAAAAAAATATTTTTTTAAATTAATTAGGTACAAGACTTGTAATTGGCAGAAACATGATGTGTACCCATCCGAACCACCCACTGTCTGACATGTTCATTATCATTTACTATGAAATCACATAGTATGAAAGAGTACATGGTAGGTCACATAATTTCATGACCTTTACAATCAGTAAATGACACACTCACACATGATAATTACGCAATGTGTTACACTTTTAATGCATATGTAATACATGGTGTGTATGACCATAAAATGTGTGTTGTTCCAAATTTAACATGGAAACTTCTTAATAATTTAATATTTTTAAAAAATATATCGTGTTGTGCACTATCAATAAATGTCACACATACAAATAATAATTTTTTTAATGGTGTAATTAATTTTCTATCAATGTATATTAATTATGTAGTGTAAAGTGTTGGTCTATGCGTACACTATGTAAACAGGTACAAGACTATATGAATATTAATTATACACTCTGTGTGTATTAATTACACATTTTACATGTATTAATTAATTAAACCATGTGTTTATTAATCATAAACAACATGTATATTAAATATACATCACAGGTGTATCCATTATTCATTGTGTGTGTAGTAATTATGTGCAACATTTTTGTTAATTATTCAATACCAAGAGTGTTTTATTTACCCCAAATGTGTAATAAATTTTATAATTATTAACTATATGTGTATTAATTATATATTTTGTGTTTATTAATTATACACCATGTTTGTATTAATTTCACTGCATGTATAATTAATTTTGTAATTATACACATTGTGTGTATTAATTATACACTATGTACTTATTAATTACACATCATGTGTGTATTAATTAATTAAAATTCATGTGTATTAATTAAACAACGTGTTTATTTACCACATTACCACCACATTGTGTGGTGTTATAGCATGTGTGAATAATTTAGATGGAATCTTCATGTGTTCTAAACCTGTAATTATTTATATGAAGGTGAAAAATAAAGAAGATGATATCTAAATATTCATATTTAAAGAAATAATAAACTATGAATAAAAGAATATTGAAAAAATTCATATATTAATGAATTATTAATTAATAAATAAAAATTTAAATGTGACCTTTATGATAAAACTTGCATGTTTCGGGTGCAATAGAAGTGACAAATGGGGCTATTCCCAACTCATATTTTGTTATTTTAAAGGAATAATACACACTGTATAATACAAAAAAAATCATGATCAAAAAAATTAAATGATTAATATTTTCAACAAAACTTGTACCAATAGAGGTTTCTTAATGTGAAATTTATAATTCATTTAATATCTAGAAATTTCATTGGTCTTGAGTACTTTTTTTGATGTAGGTGTTGATCTATAGAATACATGATTTTATTTTACTATAACACCATGAGTTTCTATATATAATTATTCTTAATATATATTAAATTTCATTGATATATTTCATTATACGCAAGACCATGTTTATATTACATTCCATGAAACACAGAGTTTAGCTTGTGACACTGAGTTCTATCAAACCACAAATATATTATTAATATTATTATTTGAACATGATAATTATAATATATCAATTGAACCTATACATATGAATTGTAATAACTAGTTTTTAAATATAAATTATAATTTTTTTATATAAATAGAACATATTGAAAAAAATTATGTAATTTTTAGAAATGTCTTTATGTTTCAAAAATACTATATTCTCAAAAAAAAATTATTGCATTTTGTGAAAAAGGAAATTATCTGATAAAATAAATTTTTTTTTTAATCTACAAGTCAAAATTATCTTTGGGTTATTTTTGGAGATTGTTCTATAAAGATTAAATTTTTGGTGAATAGTGAAAATAAAGTTTTTTATTAAGAATATTATTTTTTATTATAAAATTTATTAAATTAAAAAATTGTTTAATATGGACTTAAAAGTAAAATTAATTATATTAAACATTTATAAATCTAACATCGATCATTTTAATCAATTTCATATAGAAAGTTTATAATAAAACTTTCTATACTTATGAAAATTTTCACCTTGAAAACTCACTCTCTCATTGTATTAGTAGGTTTAATTTAAAGTTAAATTCTACCAATCAAATGATTTGGATTTGAAAAATGTAATATTTATTTTTAATAATCATATTTTTTATTTTATAATAAGTTAAAATTAATTTTTTACTATAATGAAAAGTAAAAATAGTAAATAGTATTTACCATGGCTTAGGTAAAAATTGGAGTATTGGGGGATAAACTAAAAATATATATTTTCAAAATTAACCAAAAATTTTCCTAAACCTAATTTTTAGAAATATTTAGAAATTATACTCTATAATTATTGATAATTTTTGATTTTTTATCCTTGAGAAATTTGAAAAATGTGGGCACACTATTATATTTTTAAACATTACAAGTGTGCCACTCACCTCACTTATGAAAGGCCACCCCTCTCCTCTTCGCTTCAAACTTTTAAACCCATTTGGTTTGAAAAATACCTAACAAAAATTACTTCCATAATTCAATACCCACATCATATATTCATTATTTTTATTAGTAATCCCTCCTATAAAGGATATAGTATAAACCTAAAGAGATTATCCAAAGAAGAGGTAAATTTAAAACTTGTTTTTTTGTATTATTTATTTTTCAACCTACTTCAATTATTATTATATTATACTGATATAATAAAAAAAATATCCAAAATATACTTATATTCTATTATGGTAATGCAATTAACCTATATCTATATCCTCTTCCGTCAAATGTGATACAAAATATTTATTCGTGTGTATGATGGACTACCACCACGCGAACCGATGTTATTAATTTTCCATCTCCACCTCCCACAACTAGGTATAAATATGAATTAATAGATTATATATGATATATATGATATTATTGTACTTATTTAATGATTATATCACATATAACTCCTTAATTTCCATTCTTTAAAAATATGATAATGTCGCTCATTTGTACGACAAACAAGCACCTCGTGAAGAGATGTGATTCGTTCACACTTTACATGAAAGGCAATAAGGATGGGTTTAATGATAATATATGATATATATGAAATAAAAATTATTATATATTTATAATATATTTTTTACCTTTAATTTTTTAATCCTTTTATTAAATGGAAACAAAATTTTGACATATGTACGACCTACCGTCTCCATGAACGGTGTATTTCATTTTTTTTGTATCTTTTATTGATTAATATAAATAAATATATACTAAATATATATATGTATGATATTTATATCATAGTTAAAATTACTTATATTATTTAACCATGATCAAATTAATATGATCAAAAATAAAAAATCGAAACATACATAGAAAACATAGTAGTTATTGCCCGAAACGTGACTTTAACATGGAAGTATTAATAAATAGGTTATGAAAGGTCATAAGTAAATTGTATATTGTATGATATACATAAATATGGTTATATAACATATTTATAATAAACATATATTTATTATTCATTATGTTTTAATGTCTTTAACATAAGTTTATACTTATGGAAAGGGATTTCTAATCTCTCTTTTATTTTATGGAGACATATACCAATTAAACCTCATTTATTTTGTGTGGTGAATATACTAACCCTTTGACAAGTTATATCATTAATATACTTGTTTTCATGATATCTTTTGTTTCATTTTATGTTATTATTTATTTTTTTCTTATCGAACCTTTGACATATTATTTATTCTCAGGATATTATAAGTTTCACTTAATGTTATTATTTCATGTGAATTATGATTCAATGTTACCAAAGTGATAGGTTTTTATGACACTATCTCATTATTTATCTAGATTTTTATGATTATGTTTTGAATGATAAAATTTTATGATAAATTTCTCTATAAATTCATGAATTTTATTATACTACCATTATGTCATGGGAATCCATGGTTTCCTTTAATTATTATCTCTTAATGTAATCCAGAGGTAGAAAAAATGTTTTTTTGAAAAATAATATTTATTTATCTCTTCAATCGAAAACCTCTTTCTTTCCAAAACCATATTTTCTAAAACTATTTTAAAAAGGTTTCTAAAAATCCATAAATGATTTATTAATGTATTTTTTTTACCAATTTTTCAATTTATAAATTTTTTTATGGAATATTTATGTTTTTTCTAAACAAGGACTATTTGGATTTTATCGAAAATGTAAAATAAATATTAAGTTTAACATGTAAAATATGTAGGAAATTTCCCACTTTCATGAACAAATAATGTTTTAATGATTAATTTATAATTTATAATTTTTTTTCATTGAAATTTATTTCCAAAATATTTTATGATTTTTTAGTTTTAAAAATTGATTTTCAAAGAAAATCTATTTTCCTCCTGAAATGTTTTATATTATATTTCAAAAATAATTTTCTATCTAAGATAAAATACTTTGAGGGTTTCTATGATTTAATGTAGATATAATCCATGGATACAATTATTATTTTATCTCTCAATAGATTATGTTTTTGATGAATGTTTTATAATTTATGGTAGACATATGTATGATTTTCATTTTGTGATGGGTGGGACTTATATCTCCCTCTAATGTATTGGGTAAATTTTGATATCTCATGTGAAAAACCGGATTAGAATGGGGAGAAAAAAAAGTTTAGTAAGGGAATATGTCCAATATAATAGTCATGGGAGTGAACCTTTACTTCTATTATGGTTCAGGGTGTGAACCCATTCCACTATGATGGACTTGTAAATGTTCCTTGAACTATAAATGAATTTATTTTTTATACTTGTCTATAAGCGAAAAATATATTCCTTTTGTTAATTTTATATTCTCATGGATCATATTCTATAATTATTTTATGATTCATACCTTGTGAGCTACTATGTTTTATTCCTTGAATCATGTTTAGGATCTATGATTTGTAGGGTATAGTTTTCAAAATTTAAGAACATGTTCTAAAACCCTTAGGATCATGTTATTATTATGTGATCAATGGTATATCCCTTGTTTACCCTTACTAATAATTTATGGTCACCCTTTCTTATGTTTCCTTTTCCTAGGTTATGATGAAAGGTATTATGTATTATATTTTTAAGAATGGTGCATGTTTTGAAAAACATAGTGAGAGATAACTTAGGTCACATATCGACCGATATTCTATGTGTCCATGATTCCAATGGAACTTGACCTAAATTATTTTTTCAATGATTTTAAGGTAATGTAATAAATATTCATCTATTATGATGTTAAACTTATTTATGAGAATTTTGGGTCTTTACATTTGGTATTAGAGAAAGGTGTAGTTAAACTTTTGGAGCTATAAGGAGAAAACATTAGTGAAATATCTAATGATATGTCAAAGTATAATTATAAGGATGAGTCAAAGTATTAAAAATTATCATTGAATTTTGGTTAAGGTTAGAGTGAGTGATTTATAAGAGATTTCATACCAATAAAGATACTTCAAGTTGATATATCTTTGTTATAGAGTTATCTAGCTTTATTAACTCTAAAAAGGGCACATTTAGTTATACTTGATCATCACATGGTGAAAAATAGTAGGCCTTATTGCATAAAAGGTTGGACACTTGAGGGATATATTCTTGGTAAATTCACAAACTCATTTATAGTCTGTCATGAAAGATTTAAATAGATGATGAATATTAATGAACAACGATTAATCTATGGTTTCATAAAATAGAAATCAGGTTTAATGATTTGTACATCCTATAAGTAATTTTTAATGATTATGTGGTTCACCGCTATGATTACTGTTTCTTACACTATGATTTTTTTGGGTTTAACCAATGATTGGAACCTAAAGGAACACTATTAATGTTGAGTGCAATGGAAAATGGAATTAATTTCCCCCTAAATATTCATACATTAAGGGATATAGAATGATTTTTTTTCTATGCTCACACAACTTTCCCAAGAAATGAATCACACTGAACTTCAAAATGAGAAAAAGTTGTAACATTATTCTATTGAGCCCTTCATGAGGTAACATCCACCATCCTTGAGTGGATCCAATGATATGATAAATGATGAGTAATGGATTAGTACCACTGAAAATATACTTTCCATTCTCCAATTTTCATAACATGAAAAAGAAATTTTGTTTGTTTATTTTTTTGGAAGGAAAAGTATATCAATGTTGGACTATCATCAAGAATTCAATGAAACGTGATGAAATTTAATCCATGAGGTTGTATGATCTTGATAGATTGTTTTTCAATAATTATATACCCTATATTGTTACAAAAAAATAGAGAATTAATTCCTTGAGTTAAATTAGAAGGATGATGAATCTTTTGGTACCTTTGAAGAAACTTTTACAGGATTTTTGAGGTATGATTCTTACATTATCATCCAACTAGAATGTAAGGTTTATCTATTCGTTAGTGGATTAAAACCAAGTATTCAAATTGAATTATCCATAACGTAATTAAATATTAATTAAAAAACCCTTTTATGTGACCTTAAGGTGGAAATGAAGATCTAATTTACCCATAAATCCCATTATTCTGACAAGAAAACAAAGATGGAGTTTAAAAAAATCGTCAAAAACCAAGGAGAGAAAAATATGATCTTTCCTTCATGCTTGATGTATGAAAGGAAGCATAGAGAAAATTTTCTTATGGGGAATATTAAAATCATTATGTGTTTAAAGAAATTCCATCAAGAAATCAGAAGCTGAAGTGATAGGAAGAAGTTGGCTAATGATGCAAATAGATAGAAAGCTCCACAAAATGCACCACCAACCCCCTAGTGTTTCAAATTCCATTTGTATTAGACTTATTCTAACCATTTCCTAGTCTCAAAAGTCAATTTGGATGAGAAAAATCCTCATCCAATTATGGAAATGGATGAAGGAATATCTCATGCGAACATTATTTCTGATGAGGGGTGAGATAATAACATGGTAAATGGTGCACATACCATCCAATCTTTAACTAATAAGGTTTTATTTCATAAATTATCTTCCCATTATTTTATTAGTAAATAATTTTATAAGGTTATAAATATTACTAAGAAATTATTAGTTTTATAATAATAAATAAAACCCCCTATTGTAAAAATTATCACATCTCAAACAAATGAGTCCTTTCTGGTTGATGATTTTAAGAATGTCCTTCTAGAAAATCTTGTCATTCTTTAACTAGTCAGATTAGATGTTATCTTATAAATACATTGGACTTATCTATATAAATCCCTCATTAAATATTGAGGTAGGTAAGTCATGTTTTATATTCCAAACCAACCTATTATCATATATAATTGAGATGTTAAATATGAACTTTTGATTGAAATCATATCCACTATATGGGCTTGTATTCCTATTCAAGAAGGTAATTTTTCCATGATGGTGGGGAAGAAACTCAAAACCATTTATATTCCAATTTTATTGGTGTTTTTGATTTATTTTCACAATATTTTTCTAAATATAAACCAAAATTTTAAGTTTCAGTTATTAATATAACTCATATATAGTGCCACACATATTTTAATGACTCCCTCTATAATGAATCCAATTGAGTTACATGCATCACATATGAAACTCTAATATAACCTTGACAATGGTTTTTTTTTTTCAAGTGTTTAACCTTGGGATTCATCTATCATTTTTTACATAAGAATATGGATATATCTAGATTTGTATTAATTTTCGGGATATGAAAATTTTCATGATCAAGAACAAGTGTCAGCTACCCCTCATTGATGACCTTTTTGGCCAACTGTTTAGAGAAAAATTCTCATCCAAGATTGAAATTTGTTCTATATTTTATTAATTTAGGATCTATAAGGAAGATATACCTGAGAAAAAATCACGTAGAAGGTATAGTCACTATGAATATAGAGTGATTCCATTCAGTCTTACTAATTCCCCAAATAAATTTATGGATTTAACAAATAGTGTATTTAGAGATTACCTGGATCAGTTTGTGGTAGTCTTTATAGAAGTTATTCTTATATTTTAAAATAACAAATAAGATAATAAAGATTAGTTTAGAATTTTACTAAAGGAACTAAAGACAGATAAAATATATAAAAAATTTAAAAATTTTGAATTTTGTTTGTAGAAGGTTTAATTTTTGGGATATATATTCTGAAGAGAGGGTATTATCAATAGATCCATAAATGATGGTGTCTATTGAATATCAGTTTAGGCCAATTATAGTTACTGAGTACTTTTGTTTTTGTTTTTTTATTCGGATATTATCAACATTTTGTGGTGAATTTATCAGGACTATCTAATCCACTCTGCATGTTTAATTGAAAGGGAGAAAAGTTCATATGGAGAGATGAGTCTGAGGAAAATTTCAAGGAACTGAATAGAAGATTAATCAACACAATTATTCTTATATTAACTTATAGTGGATAATGGTTTCTAATATATATTGATTCATCCAAGAATGGATTGGGATGTACTATCATATTGAATGACATGGTTATAGCTTATGCCTCATGAAAATTGAATGTTCATGAGAACAATTTCCCAATTCTTGATTTAGAGTTAATTGTGTAATTTTTTCATTAAAGATATAAAATCAAAAAAATTATGGAGAATAGTTTGATATATATACAGATCAAAAAAAGTTGAAAGAATATATTCACATAGAAAGAGTTTAATATGTTCTAGAGAAGATGGTTATAGTTGATTAAAGATTATGAATGCTCAATACATTAAATATTCGGAGAAATAGAACAAGGTGGCTGAGGATTTGAGGAAAAATGATTATGATGGATTATCCATGATAAAGATTTAAAAAGATCCAATATTTATATATTTAAAAATAATGTACCTCTAAATCCTAATGGAAGAGGAGAAATATTCTCTTGCTCAAATGAATTTTCAAACATATATACAAATGAATTTTAAAGATGTGTAGAAGGAAAATATAGAGGTACAAAATAAGGTCATAAATGTTCGTGAGTGTAACCTTCACCATGATAGAATAATAAGGTCTAGGAACCTTGTATGTGTTCTGTCCATACCTAATTTAATAATGGAGTTTTAAGAGGAGGCTCATAGTTATTTATTCTCTATTCATCCTTGAAGTAAATAAATAAATAAATATATATATATATATATATGATTGATTAATTCTAGTGGGATGTCATGGAGAGAGATATATATTAGTTTTTATCTCAGTACTTGGTATGTCAGCAAGTTACGTATGATAGAAAAAAGTATAAGGGGATGCTACATACATTACCCATACAATAATGTTAATGGGAAAACATCACTATGGACTTTATCATTGGACTCCCCAAACATATAAAGGGAATAATGCAATATGGGTTGTAGTTGAATTCCATACAAAGTCAGCACACATCATCACTAATAGAGGAGATTTATATCCATATTATCCTTCCACGAATTACATTAAATAAGTGAAGGTATAACATGGATTACCATATCCTATTGTAACTAATTTATATCTAAGTTTTACCTTAATGTTATAGATAATTCTTTAAATGTCTCTGGATATAGAGTTAAGGTTTAGCACTTCATATCATTCTTAGAAATATTTTCATTATGAGTGAAAAATTCAACACCTAGAGTATACATTGGGATATATTCCTAGAGAATTTGAAATGTGGATCGGATCAACACATTCCTGGAGTTGAGTTTTATTATAAAAGTAAATTTCACCTAAGCATTTAGATAGCTCCTAATGAAGCCCTATATAGAAAGAAGTGTAGAACTCCAATGTGTTGAAATGAAGATAGGGAAATAATGTTTTTGGGGGCCTAAGATAGCTGATGAAATAGTATATATAGATAGATCCATTCATAAGCACATCCAAGCAACTCATAGTTCATAGAAAATTTATGTTTCCAATCACCAGTGTAATCTACATTTGAATTCAAGGATAAGGTATTCCTAAGAATATATCCTAATAAGAAGATTATGAGGTTTGGAAAGAAGGGAATGTTAAGACCCATATACCTCTGTCCTTTTTATTCAAGATCATATGAAGACAATATCTTATCATTTGGGGTTCTACAAAATATCCCTCAAGTTCATGATGTGTTCTATGTATCTCTTATGAGGGTGTATATAATAGATCCTTCACATAAACTAAACTCATAGTTTATACCACTAGATAAAGATATTTCAAATGAGGAAAAGCCCAAGGAGATTCTTAATCATATTGATAAATTTGTTCAATAAAATACCAATCCCCTGGTAAATGTTTTCTTGTGAAACCACTAGTTGAATGAAACATTGTGGGATCCTGAGGAAATGATGAGGCAAAAGTATCCTCATTTTTTTTGTATAAAAGTGATGAATTTCAATGGGGAAATTAATTTTAATGGGGATATAATGAAACATACTTATTTTTATTAAATAATTATTTTTGAATATATTAAATTTCTTTGATATCTTTAATTACAAAAAATACCATGTTCATCTCACAAAACTTATTTTTAACAAACTAAAAATATATTATTAATATTATTATTTAAAAACTGCTATTATAAACTAGAAATTAAACAAAAGGATATGAATTTTAATAACTAATTTTAAAATATTACTTAATTTTTTAATATAAATAAAACATATTGGTAAAAAAATAATTAATTTTTAGAGAATTCATTATATTTTTCGAAAACACGATTTTCCCAGAAAATGGTTTTTTCCATTCAGTGAAAAAAAAGAAAAGTAATATTTACCACTTTTATAAAATTTCATTAAATATTCAAATATAAATTTTTAAATCTATATGATAGAATTATATTTCATTGAATTATTGAGAATACATGAAATGATTAATTTTTCAGTGAATTGTGAAAAATACTGGTTTTTATTAAAAAATTAATTTTTATTTAAAACATTTAAATAATTTAATAAAAATTATCTTAAAAATAAAATTAAATAATATATATATTTCTAACAAAATTTAGTTCATTTTAATTGATTTAATATTTTGTTTTGATATTAAGACATTCTCTACTTGTGAAAATTTTCTATGTAAAAACCTACTTTCTCATCGAATCTGTAGGTTTAATTTTAGATTTAATTCTTCCACTTATTTGAGTCAAATTTTGAAAAATGGGTTCCATATTTTGAATTTTAATAATATATATTATAAAATAAGTTTAATAATATTCCATACCCTAATAGAGATTAAAAATAGTAAAAATTATTTTCCATTATTAATGTAACAATGTGTTCACCAGTGGTTAAATAAAATAGATATTGTTTAAAAATGACACATAACTTGTTAAAAACCCATTTTATGGAAATATTTTTTTTCATATAATGTATATAGATCCATAATGGTCTGTTATTTATCCTTTTATCTTGTGAATAATTTGGGTACACCTTTTTCTTTTCAAAAATTATAGGTGTGCCACTCACCACACTTATAAAAAGGCTCCCCTCTCTACAATTATTAATACATTAAAAACACATTGGTTTGACCAATACCAAATCTAATTAGTTTTATTATTTCCTCCCCACATCCAATATTACTTTTTTTGGATGACCTATTATGTGTTTGTGCATGTGCATGTTTTTCTTTGTGCATGGGCATGTTTTTATTTTGATTGATTACTTTTCGTCTATATTTTGATGATATATCAATACATAGTGTTTTGATTTATATGATTTATATCAAGTTGGATAAATAGGATATTTATCTAAACTTTATTATTCTAAGATGATGTCTGAAAATTATTTTCTAGTACTCTATAAATTTCACAAATTTACTGCTAAAAATTTAGAAACATTACAGTCTATAGTTTTGAAAAGTTACTGTATTTAATTTACTACAAGTTATATAGATATCATATTCACAAAAAATATGATTTTATATAAATAAAAAATGTTTATATTTATTTATTTAGTTTACACCAAAGCCTAAAAATTTAATATTTATGGTCATTTAATTATCTAAAGTTACATAGTGGTGTTTCATAACTGTAGTTTTCTAGAATATTATTGCTTCTATATTTTGATAATTTCAGGATATTTCAATATTGTATTTATACTATTCATGATTCATTGGAATGATAACATGTTTTTCTAAAAATAATTATTTTCACCAATGGATAAATCTTCTATTAATATTATTTAATTTTTTTTTGATGTTTTTCAAAGTATACCATCCAGTTTTTCTCAATACATGTGTCAACAACCCTACCTTATAAATAGTTAAAAGTTTGGTTAAGAAACCCTAATCTTTCATGAATTAAAGGTATGGTTTTGTAAAACTAATTTTTCAATAGTAAAAATTAATTTTCATAAAATCTAATTTCACAATAGTGCAAACTATGGTTCAGCTACGTTACTTTGATGAACTCAACACTACTTTGGTGAACCATACATTAATTTGATAAACCCTGCATTACTTTCATGAACCCTACATTACTCTGATGAAACCTATGCATCTTTTTTTAATGTATGGATTGTAAAAACTACTTTCTATGAACCCTACTTTAGTGAACCCAACTTTCTTTTACCCTACATTTGTGTACCCTGCATTCATGTACTCTAATTTTTGTACCCTAATTTTCTGATGTCTCTTTGTCCTTTTATGATGATCATTGATCTTATATATATATATGTGCATTATTGTCAATGGATTTTCTCTAGGATAAACACATATTAAAAAAAATAATATTATTGAAGATATTTTAATTATTTTGTTTAAAATTTTAATTAGAAAAATTAGTAAAATATTTGAAATTCTTTTCCAATAAAGTCGGAGGTTACAAGATTATTTAAATTCAAATATTTGATTTTACTTTCAGATTGGCCTACTAGTTTTTAAGAATAGTTATGTATAAGTTTAAAATGTATGAGTTGATTTAAATGATGTTTTAAAATAATTCAACTCTCTTATTATTCATTAAATATTTTTCGAAGAGTAATTAAAAATATTTTAAATATTTTTTAATATTTATTCTATAGGAAAAATAGGCAATTGTTCTTCAATTTTTATGGATATATTTATGTAATCACTTGACTCAATTTTTTTTGAATACCAGAAGGAATCGAAGAAGATATAGCTACTATATATATATATATATCTAGAAGTTACATAATACACATAAGATAACATATTCGATACTCTATTTTTCAAAGAGAAATTACTGTGAACATTGAATCTACTGTGTATTTGTAATATCCTATGACACTTTATTTCATCAACTGTATGATCTATAAAGAGAATTAATACTTATAAATTGACTATAATTTTCTTGATGAGATTTGATAATCCAAATATCAATAAAAATTACCAGTTATTTCATTTTTTATCTTCTCTTGTTTGTTTTCTGTGTTTGTAACACTATTTCCCATCTCTCACATGCATTGTCCTTTTTTCTGTTTATGCATTTACATGAAAAATAATTACTTTTTATTATTTTTCCTTCGGATTTGAATCCCATATTGTAATATCATGATTTAAGAGTAATGAATCCCAATATCTAAATTCAGGATTGTTTAGTTTGTGACTCCCAGTGCCAAAAGACAGGTTGTAAGTGTTGTGACTCCCCATTCAAAAGTCAGTGCCATGGTTATCCCTCAACTATAAAAGGATTCTATAAATGGGTTATTATTCCCCCTCAAAAATCATTTTTATTTCACATTTATCTCTCACTGAGTAGAAGTGTATTAGATTTTAGTAGCCCCACGTCATACTGAATTACTATAAAAAACATCCTTGTGTTATTTAATTTTTCCACTAATTATTAACTATATTAATTAACTCAGATAAATATTTAAATTAATCAATTATTTTATTTTAATTTTTTAATATGGTTTATTCACCCCCTCAAGACCATTTTACTTTTCCCCATATGACTTAACAATTAGTATAAATGGATAACATTCTTAGGAATAGTTTAGATCTTTGATTCACTTTCTCAATACCAAAAAATGGTATCATTGGTTGTTCCTTATGAAATTTATACATCACTTTTATAGAGTATACTTTTATAATTAATTATTATATCCTATTCCTAGACCGCATAGTCTAAGGATAATATCATATAAGATAGAAGGATTGAACTTGAATGATGTTTAGATTCCTCAAATCCACCTCACATTGATAGCAATGATTATGGAAATTGGAGATCCAGAATGGAGGATTAACTCAAACAATTGATCATTTAGCACTGTTCTTTCATGTCAAAATAGTAAACACTACCTGAAGCAGACCGTAATACTCTTACGTGAATTGATGCTACTAGATAGGTTTTAAATTACAAAGTAGTTAATATTTTATATTATTCTATTAACAGAAGTGTTTCTAGTCATGTGTCTTCTTGTAAGATAGCTAATGAAATATAGGAAATTCCTTAAGTAACACACGTTAACTCAAATATTGTTTCGAACCAATTTTTGAATTCTTCATGTTGTGTACCAAAAATTCAAGATACGTGAATATGAAACAATAAACCAAAGGTTCCATAGATTCTACAGCAATGTGAACGGAATAAATTAACTTAGAGATTCTCTAGAAAACATAGTACTTATTAAAATAGTCCTATGAGCCTCACAAAAGAAATAAAATTCCAATAAGGTTTCCATTGATGAATGTAATAATTTCAAAGAGTACACACTTGATGAATTTATTGGATCATTACTCCAATATGAACCGGAACTGAAGAACATAGCTGACGAGGAGACCACAAAAAGAAAAGGTGTAACTTTTAAATATGTGAATTTTTTTTCTACTTAATCTTAAGATTCCAATATACAGGACATTGAAAAATAATATATGGCTCAGATTGTGACTGTTGTTTATGAAATAATGAAAAATAAAGGATTTAAGAACTGGTTTAGAAGAAATCCTCAAAAATAAAAATAATAGGGAGATAAGAAAGGTTGTATAAATTTCAATGAATAAGATGTAACCTATTATGAGTGCATTAAGAAAGGTCATATCAAGCCATATTGTGAAAAATATAGGAATATAGAAAAATACAAAAATATGTAAAAAATGAATTTACCATTGGTTGGAGTTTTACAGAAGAATCTTATTCTAGTGAACAATCTATAATTGAAAAATAATCTACTGACTTATGCTTCATGGAATTAATGGATAAGGTTAATAATTATAGTTTTTATTCTAGTAGTTTTAATTCTATTTATGATTATAATAATTTGAATATTTCTGAATTACATGAAGAAATTGATTGATTAAGAAAATATATTTTCAAATCTACTAATTTATATAATAATATTAAAGAAAACAGTGTGAATGTTATTTATAAAAACAAAATAATTTTATAATAGAATGAAAACTAAGTAATACTACATCACCTCATAATTCACAAATTTATGAAAATTTGATGTCTCTTTAATATTTGAATGAAAATTTGAAAAAGGAAGTTGAATGTCTAAAAAAATGTTTATCAACTTTTATTCAAGTTCATGAAAAATATCATGAGATGGTGCCTTTGAAAAAAACTAACAGAAACTAATATGGTTTTGGATATGATGTAAGATTACCCCAGACAAATAAAAATCGTTTTATTAAAATTTAAAATGGTTTTACTTCAACTGTTACTTGTTTTAAATGTGTAATGAAAGGTCATAATGGAAATTATTATTTTCTGAGATTTAAACAATATTTGTGATTTAAAAAATTTAATATTTCTAAATCCTTATTTTCTAGTGTACCTTATAATATGTGTTAAAATTATATATGGGTACCTAAAGAATTTATTACTAATTGTGTTTGACCAAAATTAGTTTGGGTTCCAAAATTATCATTTAATTGATTTTTGTAAAAAAAAATCCTTGGATGTCTCAAAAATGAAATATGATACAAGGAAAGTGGATTCTCTTAGAATGTGACTAGATACCCATCAATGTTTACTATTTACAACACATGTGATGGAGGTACTATTACTATTGGAGACAATTACAAAGACAAAGTAAAAGTTTTTGGTAATGTTTGTACTAAAAATTATACATTTATTTTAATAGTTTTATATTTTGAAGGCCTAAAACATAATTTAATTAGTATATCAAAATTATGTGATGATGTAATGGAAGGTAATTTTTTAAATGATAAATGTATAGTTTTTAAAAATGATTCTTTAAATTTTTATGCTAATCAAAAATATAATAGTCATATTATTAATTTCAATGAACTAACTATTAAACATGTAAAGTGTTTGAATTATGTACATAGTGACATCATCCTTTGGAATAAATGTTTAGGTCATGTCAATTTCAGAATTTTACACAACCTCTCAAAACCTAAGAATGTGTCATAGATGCCTTCCTTGAAGAAATAAAATCTTCATGTATGTGATGCATTCATAAAATGGAAGTGACACAAAATTTATTTTAGACCCATCAATCAGATAAGTATTAATATATATTTGTAGTTAGTACATCTTGATTTATTTGGCCCCACTCAAATTTCTAGTCTTAGTGGAAAGAAATATAGTACAGTTATTACTGATGATTATAGTATATTTACGTGGGTATAATTTCCTGATCATAAACATGATAAATTATATATATTTACTACCTTTTGTAAATTAGTTCAAAATGAAAAAGGTTGTATGATTAGTTCTATTTACCGTGATAAAGGATATGTATTTCATAATTTAGATTTTGAATCATTTTTTGGAAAGAATGGAAATTTTCATAATTTTTCTACTCCTAGAACACCACAAAAAATGGTTTTTTAGAATATAAAAATATAACACTTATTGAAATTTCTTGAACTATGTTAATTGAATACACTTTTCCTTGATATTTTTTGGATGAGGCTATTTTTACTTCATGTTATATTTCAAATAAAATTATTATTAGACAATTTTTAAAGAAAAATCCTAATGAATTATTTAAAAAATAAAAAACCAAAAGTTTTTTTTAACCATTTTATTGTAAATTTTTTATTTTGAATTAAAATTATAATTTAGATAAATTTGATTCTAAATGTTATGAAGGTATTTTTCTTGGTTATTTAAACAATAATAGATCTTATGGAGTTTATACTAAAAGAACTATGATTATTGAAGAATTTATTCACGTTATGTTTGAGGAAAATAATGTTAAATTAAATTATTTTTCTAATGTTTTTTATGATGAGTTTAGATATTTTAATTTTGGTGAATAAATACCTCAAGATAATAATGAATCAATTAAGGGGGTGAATAATCCTTCTAAACATGATCCAAGATAATGGAAGATTCAAAATATCATTTGGTTGAAAACATATTTGTTAATGTTAATTATAATTTGAAAACTCGATATTCTATTTTAAATTACATGCCAATTATTCTTTTATTTCTAATTTTGTTCCTAGTAATATTAATTATTCTTTAAAATATTCAAACTGGATTGTTTCTATTCAAGAAGAATTAAATCATTTTGTTACAAATAATTTTTGGACTTTAGTATAATTTTTTAAATATAAATAGATAATTGGAACTAAGTGGATCATTAAAAACAAGATAGATGAATCTGGATAGATTGTAAAAAACAAAGTCATACTTGTTGCTCAACGATACTCTCAATAAAAATGTAAAGACATTGAAAAGTCATTTTTAGTAATTTCGAAGTTAGAGGCAGTAAGTTTATTTTTAGATTTTTCTTTCCTAAAATGTTTTAAATTATATCAAATAAATTTAGAAAGTGATTTCTTAAATGCTGTTATAACTGAATAAGTTAATGATTATCAAACCCATTGTTTTGAAATTGAAAAATATCTTTACCAAGTTTTTAAATTATCTAATGTTTTGTATGGTCTCAAACAAGAACCCCATGCTTGGTAGGAAAGAAATTATTTATTTTTGTTAATTAATGGTTTTATGAAAGGTAATGTTGATCGAACAATTTTTATCAATAGAAATTATGATGATATTTTAATTGTTAAAATATATGTTGATGATATAGTTTTTGGTTCTTCTAGTGAAATACTTTGCAATAATTTTTCTACATTTATGTCTTCTGAGTTTGACATGAGCTCAATTAGAAAATTAATGTTCTTTTTGAGAATTTAAATTTTTCATAGAAAGGATAGACTTTTTCTCAATCAATGAAGGTATACTTAAGTTTTAGTTAAACAATTTAGTTTTTATCTATCTAAATCCATGAAAACATTTATGGGTACTAATAGAAAATAAGATATTGATGCATCTCGTAAATCTGTTGATATTAATGTTTATAGAGGCATGATAGGAAACTTAATATATTTAACTACATCTAGACATGATATTATGATTAGTGTTTTCCTATGTGCTGGATTTCAAGATGATCTTAAAGAAATTCATATTAAAGGTGTAAAATGAAAATTTTGATATGTTAAAGAAACTATTGATTATTTTTATTTTATCCAAAATATTACTATTTTGATACACTGCCTATATATAATGATAATACTTATAAAATTTCTATTTCTAAAAATCCCTTGCATCACTCTAGAAAAATGAATATTGATCTTATATTTGACATTATTAGAGATCATGTGAACAAGAGTGATATTGTTTTAGAATTTATTCATTCTATAGATCAGCTAGCAAATATTTTTAAAAAGTGTTTAGACTATTCTCAGTTTGAAAAAATTTAAATTTTATCTTGGTATTTTTTCAATTTAACTTTTTATTACATTATTTGTTTAGGGAAAGTTCTTTTTTCACCTTTTGTTTAGTTACCAAAAGTGGGAAAAATAATTTTTTTTTAAATGTTTTAAAAATTTATTCTATTTTATTTAAATGTTTTATTTTCTTAATCAATAAAAAAGGGGGAGATTGTTTGGTCATTTTCATGTTTTTCTTTGTGCATGCACATGTTTTTATTTTGTTTGATTACTTTTACAATGTATTTTGATGATATCTCCGTCCTTAGTGTTTGTATTTCTATGATTATTATGATGTTTTATTGATAAGATATTTATCTAAACATCTTTATTTGAAGGGGATGTCTGAAAATTCTTTTCCAGTACTCTAAAAATTCCATGAAGTTATTGAAAAAGTTTTAAAAGCATTATGGTCTACAATTTTGAAAAGTTTCTATATTAAATTTATTGCAAGTTCAATAGATATCATATTCACATGAAAACTTATTTATATAAATCCAACATGTTTATATTTATTTATTTAGTTTATACCAAAGTCTAAAATTTTTGTTTTGATGTTAATTTAATTATTTGATGTTCTACAATGCTCTTTTGTAGCAACATTTTTTTCTAGAATATTGTTGCTTCTTTATTTTGATAATTTTTTGAGCTGTGGAATTCATATTTATTATATTTTTTGATTCTTAGAAATATAGTATGTTTTTATACAAGTGGGTCTTTTTTACCAAATAATAAATCTACTATTGTGAGATTTTAAAAATTCATTTAAAATTTGTTATAGTATGATGGGAAATTTATGGTTCAGAAACCCTCTATTTAAAATAGTTAAAAGTATGGTTCGACCACCCTACTTTTGAAACAGTGAAAAGTGCGGTTCAGAAAGCTTAATTTATCAATATTGTAAAGTGTGGTTCATCTATGTTACACAGATAAACCCTATGTTACTTTGATGAACCTCACACTACTTTGATGAACCCTATGTTACATTGATGAACCATTGACTAATTTTATGAATGTATGGTTCATGACCCTTCTTTCCTTGAACCCTACATTCATGTAACCTATATTCATGTACCCTACTTTTTTATACCCTAAATCCTTGTATCCTACATTCATGTACCCTACTTTCATTTAACCTACATTTTGTACCGTACCTTACTGCCACTGATTTTAGATTTTCTGCTGAACATATATTTGCAACATTTTTATATATGGATTATTTTCATACGTTTTTCTACTGGATAAATTCAAATTACATATATGGATTATGATATAAGAAATTTCTATTATTTTGGTGAATGTTATAAAGAAAAACATTAATGCATTATTTCGACGACATCTTCTATTAATGTCAGAGGTTACAAGATTATTTAAATTCCAATATTTGAATTTACTTTTGGATTGTGATACTACTTTTTAGGAACTCTTTTGACTAAGATTAAAAAGGTTTGAATGGATTTAAAATATAGTTTTAAAAGAATTAAATGCTATCATTATTCTAGAGATATTTTTAGAAGATTTATTCAAACTATATTAAATTCTTTCTAATATTTCTTCTGTAGGAATAATGTGGCAGTAATGATGAAATTTTTTGGGAGACATTTATGAAAACCCTTGATATAATTTATTTAGAATATCCGAAGGAAGGGAATATATTGCAACTATTTAATATTTATTATATATATATATGGAAGGAATAGAGGACACGTGTGTTAAAATACTCGATATTATGTTTTTAAAGAGAATGTATTATGAACATTGAACCTATTGTACATTTGTAACATCCTGTGACACTATATTTCATCACTAGCATGATATCTCAAGAGAAAAATATCTTTTTCTTCAAATACAATTTCCTTGACAAGACATGAAAATCAAAGTCTCAATAACCAGTACTAGTTCTTCCATTTTTCATATTTTCTTTTCTTTTTTCTGAGTTTGTACAACTATTTACCATCTCTAATACACACTTTCTAGTTTTATATTTATTATTTTACATGGAAAATAATTATTTTTTATAGTTATTCCTCAGGATGTGACTCCCAAATTTTAAATTTAGAATCTAAAGGTTGTGATTGTTTGTATCTAAAGTTGGGATTGTTCGAGTGGTGACTCCCAAAATCTAAAGTCTGATTGTAAGGGTTGTGACTCCCCCCAAATAAGTTAGTGTCTTGGTTATCCCACCAATATAAATGTATTATGTAATTTGGTTATGATTCCCCCTAAAAAATAATTTTTAGTTCACATGTATCTCTCATTTAGTAGATAGGTATAAGATTAGAGTAGGCCCACTTCATACCGAACTACAATAAAAAACATCCCTATTTTATTTACTTTTTTATGATTATTAACTATAATAATTAACTCTGAAAAATAATTTAATTAATCAATTATTTTGTTTAAAAAATTTAATCTGTTATATTCTCCCCCTCTATACCATCTTTCTTTACCCTATTCGACCTAAAATTTTGAAGACTTTAAGTATAAACCTAAAGAATCTCTCTGAAGAATATGTAAATTTATAAAGGTCTATTTTTTTTATTTCATCTTCCACCACCTTCAAATATTCCTCTACTGTAATGATATAATAACACCAGAATATTCCATATAATTATATTTTATTTTGTTAATTTATTAATCTATATCCATATCCTCTTTTATCAACTAGTTTATGAAATCATCACTCATGTGTACGATGGATTGCGGCCTTACGAACCAATGTTATTAATTTTACATCACCACCTATCATGAATGGATATAATGATGAATTAAATGTTTATATATTCTATATATGATATTATTATAAAATTTTAAGTATTATATCATATATACCTCCTTACTTTCCATTCTGTGGGAATACCATAATGATGCTCATGTGTATAGAAGACTGCCTCCTTGTGAAGTGATGTGATTCGTTCAGACATTATATAGAAGGTAATAAATATGGTTTTAATGAAAATATTTAATATATAAGAAATAAAAATGATTCTATAATTATAATATATTTTTAAAATTCTTTTATTTCAGTGTATCGAGAAAATGGGAATAGAGTTCATGCGTATGTATGTTCTACTATCTCCATGAATGGTGTATTTCATTTACTATCTCTAAATTTAATGGATTAATATATACATATATAATGAGTATATATGATATTTATGTCATGAGTAACATTATGGATATGATGGAACAATGATCAAGGTAAGAGGACCAAAAATAATATATCAAAACTCATTCGAAAACAAAGTAGTAATTTCCCAAAATGCGACTTTATCATGGAATTGTTAATAAGTTGGTAATAAAAGGCCATAAGTAAATAATATATTATATGATATATATAATTTTTTCTTTAATATATGTATACTAAACATATATTTACTATACAAGTGGTATTAACATGTCACTACCACAAAACAAGGAAAGGGAAGCGCTGCCCTTTATCAGCGCTAAGAAGAAAGCACTGATAAATGGGTGGGGCTTTATCATTGCTACCTAAAAGCACCAATAAATGTAGACTTTATCAGTTCTAAAACAAGCGATGATATATGTGTACCCTTTATCAGCAATGTTTTTAGCACTGATAATGTGTACATTTATCAGCACAATTATGAATACTGATAAAAGTTTTTATTATGAATTTATATAAAATTATTATATTTATATAAGAAAATAATGTTTATTAGAGATTTATTAAATTAGTTCATTTTATTTATTAAATTTATTAAATTTAATAAATTTAATATTTTTAATTTATTTATAAATATATAATACTTTTTAATATATATATATATATATATAATTAAAAAGGATTGTTGAAATATTTATGTATCAGTAATATAATTTTAGCGCTGATAAATATTTCTTTTATCAGTGCTTTTTTAGCACTGATAATGATATTCCTTTATCAGTACTAATAAAGAGCTGATAAAATACATATTTATCAATGCTAACATTTTACCACTGATTAATTGGTCCTTTATCAATGATTTTTTAGTGCTGATAAAGGCGTATATTTATCTGTGCTCAAAAAGCGCGAATAAATGTATATTTTATCCGCACTTTTTTTTAGCACTGATAAAACATACATTTATCGGCACTTTTAACTTGTGCTGATAAATTTTCCAGAATTTTTTATTAGACAACCCTAACAGGAACCTCCTCAATTGCACATGTTCAATCCTTCATGGAAGCTAAACCCTGTGCCACAACTCCTCCTCATCCTCCTCCTCCTCCTCCGATTCTGCTACCGCCACTACCTTGTCCTCCACCTGCTCCGTGACCGTCCTCCTCCTCCGCTACCACCACTTCCTACTCCTCCTCCTCTACCGCAATCCCTCCTCTACCTTGTTTGTCCTCCTCCACCTCCTCCACTGATGCCTCCTCCTCTTCCTCTTCTGCGATCCATCCTTAGTCGTGACCCTGCTTCTCCTCATCCTCTACTGCCACTGCGTCCTCCTCCTCCTCCTCCTCTGGCATCTGAATAATCCTCCTCCACTTTGAGGTTCATGGTCTCAAACCATTACCAATGTTTTATATAGTGTTTCATGCATTGTAATATGTTGTTTTATGGTAAGAAGATTTTAATTGTGGTTGACTTGGGTGGGGTGATTCAGTATGCTTCAAATGATTGTATAAGGGTTATCCCTAAGTAGGATAACTCTAAGAGGTATCCATTTTGTGTTTCAGAATGGGTTTTTATTTGGTTTAAAAAGTGGAGAACATAGAGTGATCCTATATATGAGGTTTTTTGATAGGGAAGGTTCAGTTTAATGTCTATCCCTATTGGTTCTGATGATTTTGGTTTCACTTTTAGTGTCATGTTGGGAGCATGGTAAGGGGATCTTTGTTTTAGTAACAATGCTTGATCAGTGTGTGGTTGTGTGGTTATATTTGGTTGGTCTGGTCAACATTTTTTTAAGAGGTTAATTGAAGGTTTTTTGAATTATTGGAAATAGAATGTAAGAGGGTAATGGTTAGTGATTTAGTTGTATTATCCTCATTTTTTTGGTAAATTAAGACATGTAAATACAGTTCATGTGTAGTACTATTTGGTTCATAATTTAGTGGTGTAGACGAAGTGAACATGTTGAGGACAGTGCTTGAGAAGTGGTGTAAAGGAATCCCTTTTTAGGGTAGGGGTCCATTGGTTTTTTGAAGAGGTAATCCCAATATTAATGGGTTTTGAGTATATAGGGTTTCATTCCTATTGTTTTAGGTATGGGGGTAGGTTTCAGTTCATTTATTGTTACCTGGGTATGAGTGATCTGACTGCATCCAGTCATTCTATTCAGTAGTGAATTGAACATGGGCCATGGAGGTTTATTTGGTCATAGTTTGATAATAAGGATACTCTTATAGTGGGGAGTATCTCATAAAATATGCATAAATATCCTTCTCATTTGAGAGGTCATGGTTGTGTCAGTGTGCGTTGTGAGATTTTGGTATCTAATTAGCCACTCAGAATTCTAAAGGGTCAGAATATTGTGTTTGCGAGATTATAATGAACCACATCATTATATTTTAATGAAATCATGGACAATTTTATCTTTTTATATCATATGGTTTTGATGGAAAAAATATAATCTCTCCTAAGTTATGATCTCAAAATATATTTTTTTCCCACTGTGTTGGACATAGAATAGGGTTTTCACCATAAGGTAAGAGTTTGTTGGAGTTTCAAGACATACATATTTTCATATAGTATTTAATTTTTAATTAATTAAATATAAAGTATTCTTGCATGTGTCAATGATTATATCTCATGAACATTATGTTCATTATCTCTTCCCATGAAAACCTTTCAAAGTGGTCATCATAGATCATCCCACCTAATTAGTGTTAAATAATTGAAATAGTTTAATCTAATGCATTATGATTTTTAACAAGGTGATAAATTTTTTGGGAGGTAGAATGAATATTTTGTTGGTGGAGGATATTCACCCTTATTTAAATTAGGCTACGTGTATCCTTGTAAAAAATATTCACAATAGTGAGAAATCATCAATAATCTGTCATTATCTATGAGAGAAAATAATATCCTTAGTAATGATGAAAAAAATAAGTTTATAATCCCTCCACGCTACTCCAGTATCCCCCTCCTCTCCTCTTGGGTGGTTCTCCCTCACTCGGTGTATGTTTCATCTTTCATCACCTGTATTGGAGAGCCTAGGATAATTTTATGGCTCTTATTCCTTCTATAAATTAGTGTCTACCCCCCCCCCCCAAATCCTGTATTTAAATGGACATGGATCAATTACAATAGGAAATGTAATGATACAGCCCCAACAGGTATCATAACCAACAACTGACCTATCTTTCCACTAACCTAAGAGGTGTTCATGATCCTTACAGGATAGCAATGATCCCCTGGGAAAAAAATAAAACTAATGTGGAATATTTTACACCTAAATTAGAGTAAATTAAAAATTATCTTTCTCCTGAGAAGAAGATATGTCCCATTCATAATTTGAACATCTAGGAAAATAGTAGATACACAAAAAATAAACAAACAAGAATTAGATATCATAGATCGAAAATAAAATCCCAATATTGACCAATAAATTTATTTAACAAGTGAGTTCTCATTTTTTGGAATCTTTTTAGTTGGAAATCTCCTCTCTCGTGCACCTCTCCTCTTCTATAAACAAACCAGTACTACACACTAAATGGCACATTTTTGGTGAGTTTTCTCATTTTAATCATTCGTCTCCTCTAGTTAGCAAGTTATTACGGTCTAATATTGATGGTTGTGTTGTGAAATGTACTGGCTAAAAACCTCACTAAAAATCATGGCCGTTGGTGGTAGTTGTTTATGCACTAAATAAATTTCATGTTGGTTGATTCTTGTTGAACATTTGAATATAAAATTGGTAATTTACATATACTGACTAATGATTGAATTCCCCAGGATGATAAAGCTTCTGTGATAACCCCTGAATTAACAAACGAAACTGAATAAGGTATGATTAGGAAAATATAAAATTGTGATTATTTTCTTTATATGGTGTTGTGATTGTGATCATGATTGTGTGTTTGTACGGTGTTTCGGTTGTTGTAATGATTGATATTCCATTTTCCCATGTTATAATTATTCCACCATTTAATATCAATCCAAACATTACCCATTTCAATGGCACCACCACTTTATTACTAGTGCAATTCCACTGAATCGTAAAAAATCACTTCACTAGAGGACTCCATGAGACACTCTATGGACACCCTAGTCAAATAACCATAACAACACATGTAATGAATCCTTCCATCCACATGCACTCTATTAAAAATCATACCATCAATTATTTTAGTACCATAGTTCTTCACTAGAGACATTAAGTTTCTAGAGAAACACTAAAAAACCAGTTTACAACAATGCATATATATATAACATGGGGGATACTAAAACATTCTACTTCAAGGGATTCTCATAAATAGTTCCATTGATTAGGTGCTTGGGAAGATGGGTGTGATCTACTTTTGTCCTGAGTAATGCATGGAGAGGTAAGGGTATTGTTTACCATAACTATTTCCATTTACTATAGTTGGATGATGACCCAAGTTGACCATCTTTTGTGTAATTATTTTATTAAATATTAATATTTCTCCATCAAATAGGATGAATATGAATGAAGAATTTATGAATTCCAATCAGTTGACAAAAGAGTACAAATATGGTGTGAAATATTTTCCCATGTTTTCAAAAGATCATGATTGTGTCCCTTCTCAAATACTTTGTCCACGTTTACGCTGTTATTGTTCAAGACAAATTATTCAAAAGGAGTTGGAAGAACACCTGATCTATCATGTAATAGATCGAAGTTACACATGTTGGAATGAACATGGGGGGATAAGAATACAGGTAGTGGCTAGGATAGAACTACATTTTATGGATCATCTGATATGATTACAAGCCTAAACAATGAATATGATTGAATGGAGGATGTGATTACAAATGTGAATGATGATGGAGATTGTATTGAGGAAGTTACAAGCACAATTTAAGATGAACTTTGTGATTTTTCAAAATTGTTTGGGAAGTTAAAGAGTTGTGAAAAGATAGAATTGTATGATGGTTGCACTAAATATACAGCATTTTCAGTCATACTGAGGCTGTATAATTTGAAAGCAGGCAATGGGTGGAGTAAAGTTAGTTTTATGGAACTACTTGCTTTCATGAATGACATAATCTCAAAAGATAATGTGCTCTTGAGCTGAACATACGATGCCAAATGAATACTACACTCGATGGGTATGATCTATGAAATAATACACGCATATCCAAATGATTGTATATTGTTTTCCAGGGACCACCAATCACTTAATGAATGCCCAAAATGTTGTGAATCTCTTCAAAAGAAATATGAATCTACTCCTATGAAAGATGTATGGTAATTTACAATCATTTCATGGTTTAGGCACTTATATGGAAGTGAGGAGACTACAAGACAATTGACATGGCATGAAGATACAAGAATTAAATATGGGAAACTACGTCACCCAACAGACTCTCCTCAGTGGAAGAGAATTAGTAAGGATTATCTAGAATTTGGAAACAATCTCAGAAACCTTTATCTTACGTTATCTACAAATGGAGTGAATCGTTTTGGTTTTCAATGTAGTAGTCATAGTACATGGCCGATTATGTTTGTAAATTATAAATTACCAGCGTGGTTATACATGAAACAAAAATAAATCATGTTATATATGATTATATTAGGACAAAAACAACCGGGTAATGATATTGATGTTTATTTGGATCCATTGATCAAGGATTTTAAATTATTGCGGGATTCCAGTGTTATGTTGTATGATGCTTACCAAAAAAAGATTTCACTTTGAGATCAATGGTGTATGGGGTGATAAATGAATTTCTTGATTATGGAAATTTGTCAGGATATAGCATTAAAGGAACTCAAGTGTGTCCCATTTTCGAACAAGGTACACAGTCAATTAGGTTGAAACATTCATAAAAAACCGTGTTTCTCGGACATGACAGATTTCTATCATGATGAGATAAGTACAAATCTTGAATGACATCATTCAATGGAAGTTTAGAAGAACATACAACACCGTCTCCACTAATAGGTGATCAATTGTTTGTGAAGGTAAAAAGACGTGGACACTACTTTCGGTAAACCATTTTCGAAAAACCTTACAAAAACTGGTTGGAAAAAGAGATGAGTTTTTTTTAATTAACATACTGGAATTGTTTTTATGTCATAAATTTTCTTGAAGTTATGCATGTTGAAAAAAATGTATGCGATAGTGTCATCAAGACATTGCTAAATGCACCCAGCAAAATAGAGGATGGAATTAAGTCTAGATTGGGCATGGTTGAAATGGGAATGCGAGAAGAGTTGGCACCAGTGAAGGGTGAAAAATGAACATTTATTCCTCCATCTACTTATACTCTTTCCAGTCCGGAGAAATATAAATTTTTGAAACTTCTTGAATAATGTAATGGTTCTAGAGGTTATTCATCAAATATCATGAACATCATGCCAATAAGTGATTTAAAGTTAAAGGGTCTGAAATCACATGATTTACATGTTTTGATGCAAGATCTAATACCTATAGATTTACGTTGCATGTTTCCCAAGAATGTCCACTATACATTAACAAAACATTGTTTCTTCTTTAAATCTATATGCAACAATGTTATAGACCCAGCAAAATTTCCAACTATGAAAAGAGAAATTACTATCATATTATGTGAATTGAAAATGTTCTTCCCACTAACATTATTTGATATCATGGTTCATTTTATGGTTCATTTGGTGAGAGAGATTCGACAATGTGGTCCTGTACATTATAGAAGGATGTACCCCATAGAACGATATATGAATTTTTTGAAAGGGTATGTCAAAAATCAAAGTCGACTAGAGGGTTGTATTATAAAAAAAATATATTGTCGAGGAAGCCATTGAATTCTATACCAAATAACTTTCTAGTGTGTAAATCATTGGTCTACCTAAATCTTGTCACACATGGTGTCTTGAAGGTGATGGAATTTCTAGAAGAGAGGTTGTCACAATCAATATTACAGATCTAGAGTAGGACCACCTTTACGTTTTTCATAACTGTTTCGACATTGAACCATATGTTAAAACCCACAAAGAAATTTTTAGGAATTTGAATACATCTTAATCTAAAAAATGGATATCAGATACCCAGAATCAACAGTTTTTAGGATGGTTTTGGGACCATATTTTTAAGAATTTAGATGAAAATCTGGACTCAAATTCAGAACGACTTCGATGGCTGGCCGGAGGAGAAAGTGTGTATGTATTATCTTATGATGCTTATATAGATAACGATTATACATTCTATACTAATGAAAAAAATAAAGACAGTACCATAAGGAATAGTGGGGTTACAATTGTGGCTAAATTGATGAATGATTCAGGTGGTAAGCACAAAAATCCAATTTATGTTAATATGTCATAATTTGGCATCATCAAACAAATATGGGAGTTGGATTATAAAAAATTCCAAGTGCCGATTTTTTCAATGAAAGTGGGTTGATAATAGGATTTCAATTAAAATATATGAATTAGGATTCATGAAAGTTGATTTCATTATGGAAGGGGAGAAAGAAGAACCATTTATAATTGCATCACAGGCAGTGCAAGTATTTGATGTTCTAGATACCAGAAACCGAAATTGGTCAATTGTTCTGTTATCGAAAAAAACAACTAAAGGGTCAGATGAAATTTCAATGGAGGATGAATTCGTAGTGGTCCAATTTCAAATGGAAATTTTTATGTCTTAGGAGACCATAATGAAGGGATTTACATAGTAGATAGAGAGGTAAAATTTCTTCATCCTTTAAAAAAAGAGTTCAATGATTAGGTTATTTGTTTATTGTAATATACATTGTGTTATGTTATGTTATTATATGTTTGATACTGCTTTTATTTAATATAAATTAAATGTTAAACAACTTTTATAGATAATTTCTTCTGCACCTACTGATGCGCCTAGTCCCGAGGCACAAAAGATCTCTCAACCTACAACTGCTGGTCCCAGTGCAGAGAAACAAATGGTTTATCAACCTGTTTCTACTAGTCCCAGTGATAAGGTACAACATGTTTATCAAAATATTTTTTCTAGTCCCAGTTTTGATGCTAGTGCTCTAGAGGAACATAATGATGATACTTCTCAGGAAATGGTAGGAAATGAAACCCTGATGGCACAAACAAAACAATACCACTGTAGTTTGACAGTGTTTTCCAAAATACATAAGGTAAAAGTAAATTGCATCAAATATGAGGTGGGATGGAGTAAGAAAGGCCAACATGTTAACCCCAAGAAATCCATCTTTAGTAGCTACATTGGAATCATCACTCATCAATGCATGCCGATTGATGTACATTCGTGACACCATATTGTCACTGAGCTTAAGACACTAATCAGGGAAGAGATTATAGTAAAATTATGATATCAATTTTTAATTTATTAAAATAAAATAAACTACTAAAACATTGACTTACTCTCCATCATCTATTGTAGTGAGGATTTGTAGTAGATGACTCACACAAGGAATATGTATTAAGGGTTTCAGGAAGGATACATAGAGGATTCTGCACAATTTTAACGAAATATCATCTTAATGACTGTGAAGGTAAAATAAAGCCACACCCACCTCCTCATTTTGCTCACTTGATATCCTAAGGAGTGTGGGATGTGTTTAGAAACCTTTGTGGGGAGATGGATTTTCAGGTACATTGTGTCTGGTAATAAGTCATTTCACATTGCTTGTATTCATCACTTTGATTGATAGTTTTATATTTATAAAATAGAAACTAAGTGCTGAAAATAAAGAATGGGAAACAAAACCAGCATACCCCTATTGTAATGTAAGGATGTGGTATGATTTACTTGAGAAAAAATTGGTACATATTTTTAATCTACCATAATACTTTTATGTGACATAAAAAAACATCATAACAATGTTCCTCTATTTATATGCTGATTGATGAATCAAAATTGAAATCCACTTCCATCCCATGCCATGTGCTATGGAAGGAGTCTCTTGTAAATAAAGAGGTGATACTGATAGAGGAAAACACAAAAAAAGTATGGGAAACATGTGTTAGTATGACATAATACAAATTTGATTTTATTTAAATCACTATTATATAAAAATAACTACTTATTTTCCAATATTTTCTATCTGACATAGTCACAGTGATCAACAATAGCCGCACCAGATACAATCATACTTTCAATGGCCTTGAAGCAGCCAGAAAATATGGCCATGTTAGAGGTGAAGGTTTTGGGGTGACGCCCCGAACATATTTTCAAAAATAAAAACAAGTGGAGGATCAAACTGAAGAAATGAAAAATATGAGATAAATAATAGCTATGTTTCAAGAAGAGTTACAATACCAATGATATATGATAACAAGTTTGATGGGGGAGAAATGAGAAGAAACAACTCCACAACAACCCCTGCATGAAGATCCCACCCACCCCCTAGCTTTAAGGTGAACCATTCCCCTCAAAAACCTAACATATATGAGGTATTAAATGTTATAATAATTGTTTATGTGAAATGTGAATCACATAGATACTGATACCTTTCTTGTACTAATATTCTATAGAGTGAAAATGTTAGGGATTTATATCTATCAACCCCCACCTATCGCCTTTTAGCGAGGGCTACGATATTCAATATGTAGAACAACATGCTACACAATAAACAAATTTCAACAAATCCTATTAGATATTCAATTAATGTTGCTAATGAGATGAGTTCCAATCTACATGTTACAAATTATGAAGAAGACATTCATACAGTTGAACATGCTATTGAAACATTCATCACATGGCCATCAATTATTGAAGAAAATTATGTCGATGAGGAGGTATCTGTTTCCAATTTATTTTTCAAGATAAACCTTTAACATTTAATGAAAAAAGGTCTGAACCAATGAATGTTATTACCGAATGACAAATAGAAGAGGGTGAAACAAAATATCAGCTAAAAACTATCTCAATGACCAATCAACTGATTGAAACGGTCTACTAAGAGAAACTTCCCCCCACCCATTATATATCCATAGTTAATATCATTGTAGGCTCATGTGTATACAAAGTTGATAGATGACAATGCTCACATAATTGATTTGGAAAAAAATATGAATGGAGAGGGAAAATTAGATTTCATTAGTTCTGAAAATGTAAATGAAATCTTCAAGTATGAATGGCTAGGCAACTCAATTGTAAATGTATACATGAGGTATGTTTTCATGATTTGATTTAATAAAAGTTGATATACTATAATAATTATGACTGAATACATTACATATTTTCACAGGCATATATATGAAAAAAAATTGAAGGGATTTCCCCATGAACAAAAATATGTACTCGTTAGTCCTCACATCACCTCATCAAAAGAAGAAATTGATTCTAATAAATAGGTTGTAATAATGTCAAATCTGGTCAAAACGTTTGATTTTTTTAGGGATGATAGAATATTTTTAATACCAACGATGCAGGGGTAAAACTATACAATTTAATCATATCATATGTATTTTCATTTCATTCATTACTTATTCCCTTTTGTGTTTTTAGGCAGCATTTGAGGCTGATTTCTGTCAATTGGGACACTCCAAAGATTTATTTTCTATATTCAGTGCATAGATATGCAATAAACCAACCATTCATGATGGCGTTTATTAATTTTTAACACACTATGTCCAACATTTTAGAACTAAACATCTAGTTATATAATTTATATTATCTTTTAATAAGGATTATATTATGATAGGGCATTGTATCAATATCATTTACATCATGGAATGAATCTAGGGCCTAAGGAAAAGAATGACTACAAGATCTACAACTGGAAAATTATTGTGGTAAATATAATAACATTTCAATATCCAAACACATGTAAAAAAATTACTTATTTTTCTCTATGTTTCTTCAGTGTCCAAAACAAACAAATTGAAAGGACTTTGGTTATTATGTTTGTAAATTTATGAAAGATATCGTATTTCATCAACAAACTAGCATCCCTGAAGAGGTATTTTTGAAAACAATTATGAGTTCATTTATATTTATTCAGTACTACCATGACTGTCGCAAAAACTCATATTCACAAGATGATATAGATGTGTTTAGAAACGAATGGGTAACATACCCGCTAGAATATTGTACACAAATAGGATGAAGGTGAATTCCTACTACTTATGTTATCCTTATATGATCATCGATATCTCCCTTTTTTATACTTATTGAGCATATATGATCACCATTTAATATGTTTTATACCGTTAGGTTTTGAAGAACAGTATTAGAAATGAATTGTCTTTCTAGTAAAGCATAACTTAATGAGAGACTCTTATGAACTAGTTCTTTATGTTTCCATTTTGGCAAAATCACTAGACCTAACCTATTATGAAATGGATCATTGATATTCTATATTTTGGTCATTTATGAAGTTTTTTCTACTACTTCATTGTGTTGAAATAATATTGGTTGTGTACCACAAACAAATTTAATAACAAAACTAAAAATTCCTTACTATTGTTGGTTAACTACCACTTAGCATAGCATCTGATCTGAACTTCCTATCCAATGTCCCCATGATGCTCTCATCGGACACCATCTCTATGATATAATCATTATGCATTCACTTTTCCTTCTCTTCCTACACCCATTTACTAGGTGAATGACTGGAGAAAGAGAATGAAAAGTGAATGCTGAATGCTGATATCATAGAGATGGTGTCGGATGAGAGCATCATGGGGACGCCAGATCGGATGTTCACATTAGATGCTATGCTATGTGGTATTTAACCAATAGTAGTAATTTCCACAAAGAATCATTACTTCTATTATTAGATTATATTGGGACAAAAGAAAGCATTTGGAAAGATTTAAAGGTAGTGTTACGATACAATATGTTTATTTTAACAAAAAATTATATAATTAGATGTTGATTTGATTTTCATTATTCCCTGTAGGGTTTGTTTATTTTAGATGATTTCTTTCCATGTGACATGCCTTTGCAGGAAGAGGAATGACATTGTATCTACTCAATCACAGAGGTAATCTTGATGTTTGCATAGTAAAATCAGTTTTCATAGATCTTGCATCTCAATAATTGATCAAATAATCCCACATCATATATAAATATTCATGCCCATCAAAATCTGTGTGCCTATGAACCTCATATACAAGACACATCACATCAATTCCCAGGTGCATACAAACCTCACATTCAACCTAGGACTTCTATTTTTCTTTTAGTATTCTAAATACTATTGTTATTCTATGAAAATTACTATAGACAGGAGAGTAATGGGAAATCAATTTCACAAATGACTTAATATTTCATAGCTCTATGAAATCTCTTAGGTGTTTTCTCTACTTCCCATAATCCTCTTCATGTGATCATGTCACATATGCTCCTTTGTATAAATGATTCATGTGAACTGATTTTGTGATCTCATCACATGATCAAATCACATTAAAAAATTAGATAATCAAATTAATTAACTTGAACCCTGATTCATGTATTATTGTCTTATTTACATGATCGCATAAAGATTCAAGGCTCATGTAATCGTAAAAATCTCCCAGGATCATTTGATCACGTAATCCTATTATGGTCATGTGATCACATGACATTGAACTAGTCATGAACATAATTTTGAAGCCTATGTGGATTGATTTTAAAGGGTTCTAACATTATTTTGAGCTTATAACCCATATTTACATATAAAAAATGTAGGATTCTATATCAAATTAGATGTTTGGGTGGTTATATGGCTGGGTTATTCGATTGGGTGGAAGCTTTGGAATGAACCGAGGTTGTCCCATCTTGGTTTAGTGTGCTTCCACAAAGTTTTTGGTTGAGATGAAAAATATAGGATTTTTTGAATCTATTTAGGCTTATCAACAATAAGGGTGCCAACTGATTTGGTAACAATGTATGGGGTTCCTGTGAAACAATTTCTAGTCGGTGGGGGATCTGCTCTAATTATGGTGGTGTCTCCCATCACATTCCAATATTAGGATAACTAGAGGAGGAATACATTGACCATAGTGGTCTGGAGAGTATTGTGTCATGTTGAAATAGAGCTAGAGGGATTTGGGTGTGTGATCACTCCCAAAGGATTCTTTTATGAAAAACAGCCCGCTAAAGTTAAATCACCTCACTAGTAACTCAGTGTGGTGATTCATTCCATCAAAGGCCTAGAAAATTACACACCTCTAGCTTAGAGAATGATAAATTCTTAAAATATTCTCATTTGAGGCATTGGGCTGAAATACTTTTTCAATCATTTCTTACCTGGAGTGGAATATGAGATTCAAACACTCCCCTACCTCTTCTGCCATAACTTCTGGATCTCTACTTGGATAACCACTTTCCCCATCTTGCAGGTATTTTCATTCCTTTCTCCCACATTTCTTGGCGAACCTAGTTTCCATTGGTTTGTGCAAGTAAGAATAGTCTTTACATCCCTTGGGTGTTCCCCTGGACCACAATGCATTTCCCAGGGTCATGCTTCCCTTTTAGTCCCTTCTCCCTTCTAGGGATGTTAGGACCTTTCCCTTAAAAATTTCCCTAACAGTCCACTGCGAGTTGGCTATAACTATCATCACCTAAATCCTCTTCCTCATGAGACACAACATGATCTTGAATATCTAGACTATCCAAACAGTTCTTCAACTCAACCCCCGGTCCTTCTGTGGGTAGCCTCATCGGAAAACAGTTGCCCAGGTCACTGGGGTTCTTCGAGTTCTTCCCCATACATGAATCCTTTAGATAGGATGGGGGTTTTGAACAAAAAATGTTTGGTTCCAAGGGTCCCAAGACAATACCCTCATCCCGACTCCCTTTTCTAGGTTGAGAAACTACTGCAGATAATCGGTGAACCTCCTTCATTTTATGAGGCGTGGCCACACTCCCCTCCTCAAGCATCCATTTGTTATATGGAGGTACCACAATAATCCACAAGGCCACCTCCTAAAATATGTTCCTCGGAGGTTCAGCCTCCTCACTTTGTAACATCATTGCAGCGTCCATGCGGGCCTCCTTCTCTGAGAAACCAAAGATGGATTTGGAACCGTGACTTCTTCACATGGAGGCTCAAAAACAGGAGATACAATGCATTCCACAACTGAATTAATATTTCTATCTTGTTGGACATCCCCACCTTGGGAGGGAGACTAAGAGTTCGAGCTCTCTACACCTATATTAAGTTCATAACCACAGGTACATTCATCCCCAGATTCCCCTACAACACACTAAAATGCCTTAGTGATAATACGACTACCCACTCCTTGCGTGAACACACATTGCCTACCTCCTTCAAACTTATAATCTTAGTACCCTGGAAGTGAGATTGATCAGGATTATCCAATTTCCCCTCTACATTTTGGCCACTACCATAGACATTTGAGGGGTTGTCATGAACAACAACCTCACTTGGGACCATATTCTGCGTAAAAGAAATCCGATGTTACCGAAAAGTGTCCCAAATGCTTGAAAATGGAACAGAATTCATCCCCTGAATTATACATGACTTGTTGTCTACTCCTTTATTATTCTCTTATGGTAATCCAAATGAACTCAAGAGGCTTCCTTGAGGCATCCACTTCCACTCACACATGGGGATTAAAATGAAGGCACACAGCAGCGGTTTGGTGATCAGAGGATAAATACCTCACTATGAGGTTCCTTAGCATCCTAATGATATAAGGATTTTGAAAAGGAAGGGGTAGATTAGGGAAACTCACCAAGATCTCCACCTAAGGGGAGTCTCACTTTATATGGAATTATTAATACCATCATTGGAGGAAGAAGTGGTACCCGTTGTGGCTGCGAGTCGCACTAGACCAAGATTTGATTAGGTTGTCATCTGATGCGAAACAGATCAAAATGCATCTGTTGTCGAGCATACCCACTATCACCATCTCTTGTAAATACCAAGAATAAAAATTGATCCTATCAAAGGAGTCCAATGATGGTCTTGTCTGAGGGAAATGCACTATTCCATCATTGGATTAAGGAGCGTTGATGCATCATTGAACTCCGAGATCGATAAAAGAAAATTAGGTCTCCCATCATAGAGCTTAGGAACCTTAGGGAATAGTTAGATCTGCGGGAAAGGCAGAAGGAGCTCAAGTTAGGAGAATAAGGGGAAAGAGGTCGTCACTCTCTTAGAGGATGACGGAGGTCCCTCCCCCTCTGTTGGGGGATGGACCGGCTCGATGGTGGCCATCTTACGGGGGGAGAAGCCTTTATCCCATTTCCCTTAGATATTTCAACATTTAAGTAAAATTTGGTCACCTCCCACCTCTCCAATTTAATTTCCCAGGGACACGGTCACCAAAGTTGGTTCAAAAAGTGACTGAGAGGTTAATAATCAGGTTTTCCCAAGTCAAATGGAGCTCATTGATGTGGTTTTTTCTGATTCAAATGAAACACCATTTGTGCCTCCATCAGTACCTCCTTCGGCACCTCAAGTTATATTTTGAAGTTCCTTCCTCTAAGATTACTAAGAAGAGAATGTGGGAAAGTCCATACACTAAGAAACCTCTAAAAACATTAATTGTTGTACTTTGTGGACTTTTTTCCTTTTCATTACTCTAGTTTCTTATCATGGCCTCTTACCTACCCATATCAAGGTGAGGTATTAAGTATCATATAGTCTTATGTCCCCCTACCTACCCAAATGTGTCTTTTTTATTAAAAATTGACAGTTTATTAATGTATTATTTCATATTAATGTTCAATTTATTTCATTATTTTATTAAAAACATAATATTTTTTCTTATATAGGTGGAATTTGTTTCCTGTGTTCGAATTTTTTGTTCGGTAACTAATACCATTGACGATAATTTTTGAGAGGGTATCATGGATGCAAAAAGGATGAAACATTAATGTTTTTAACTATTTGTTGGATAATTATAATTTTAACCATATAAAACATTGTTTGAAAGGTATATAACGATGTTTTTTTTGTATTCATGATTTTAAGTAAAAGTATAGAGCATTGTTTGCGAAACTCTTCCGCGTGCTATTCTGTTTTTCTATGCTTTATTTGGGTGTATGTGTTGTTTTGTGTAGCTATATTGTGTGCATGTGCTGTTTGGTGCTATGTGTGTAGGTGTTCTCTCAAGTGTGTAGGTTTTGTGCAGGTTCTGGGTTTTCTTAGGCAACTTGGCCTTTATCAGCACTAATTGAGTGTTGATAAAGACACCCTTTATCATAGCTCAACACTACACTGATAAAGCACTCCTTTATCAGCGCTCAAAGTAGATCTGATAAAGGTGTTCTTTATCAGTGCTAAAAATAGTGTTGATAAAGGGGGCCTTTATCAGTGCTTAAAAAAGAGCTGATAAAGGTCCCCTTTACCCATGCTAACATGACGCTGATAAAGGGGGACATTTATCAAATCTTTTTTTAGCGCGGATAAAGGGAACCCTTTATCATCACTTTTTTAGCACTATAAATGGGGACCCCCTATCTTCACCATGATTAAAAGCACTTTTCTTGCACTACTATAGCCAGTTTTTAACGCTTTTAAAAGCCATATTTGTAGTAGTGTGTACCAAGGAAGTCGAGACTTAAGGTAAAGGATTTCTAGTCTCTCTATTATTTTTAGGAGACATATTACAATCCATAACTTGTTTCTTTGTGTGGAGTATATAATGAAACTTCGACATGTTATATCAGGAATATGTTTATTTAAATTATATTTAATGTTTCATTTTATGTTATTATTTAGTGAGGATTAAAATTTACAATACAACTAAAGCAATAAGAGATTTTGGTCTCAATTTTCCATCATTGAGACATATGTTATGTTATGGACCAATAATTGTTTATGAGGGGTATATACAGACACATTGAAAATTAATATATTGAATTTATATATACTCATGATATTATAAGTTTTATTTAATTTTAATCTATCATAGGACTTGTGATTCAATTTTACCAATGTGGAATGAGTTTTATGATACAATCTCATCATTTATCAGGATATTTTATGATTATATTTATGAGGATGTAATTTTATGTTCCATATCTCAATAAATTCATCAATTTTATTATCCAATAGTTATTTCATGGGAATAAATATTATAATTTCATTTTCTCCCATTATTTACTCAAGATGTTAAAAATAATTTTTAAGAAAAATCATCTTTATTTCCCTCTTCAGTCAAGAACCCTTTTTTCCAAAACCATGTTTTCTAAAAATGTTGTAAAAACTGATTTAATCATTATCTAAATAATTTTAAAAGAAATATTTAACATTTTTTAAATTTTTTAAATTTTTTAAGGGAATTTTAATGGTATTTTCCAAATAAGGCCGTTTTGTGTTTTATAAAAAATATGAAAGCAATGGTTGTTCCAATGTGTGTGGAATGCACATAATTTTCTTACAACATGAACACATAATGGTTTAAAGATTCATTTATAATGTTTCATGTATATGTTCAAAAAAAAATTCAAAAAATTCAAAATATTTTATGTATTTTTAGTTTTAAAAAAATTATTTTAAAAGAAGAGTTCTTTTCCCCACGAAATGTTCCAAGTGATGTTTCAAAATTATTTTCCATCTAAGATAAAATCCTTTTATTGAACTAAAATTTAAAAGTGATATATTTCGAGTATAAAATTATTATTCATTCTAGGAATGGTTTATATTTTTGGATGAATATATTTTTATCAAATATATTTTTCCATGTTTTATAAAATGAAAAAATTCTTATGAAAACCAGTTATTTTATATGGGTTATGCTATTATGAGTTGATTAATTATGTATGAGATCAATTTATTTTCATGGGTTCTAATATGATCTATTTTTTATGAAACCCATTTCATTTCATGGATTCTCATATGAATAATGTCTTATGATATTGTGACACTTGTATGTGTTATTTTCATCATGCGATGGATGTGATGTATATCTCCCTCAAATAAATTGTGTAACGATTGATATCTCACAAGAAAAATTGGATTGAAATGGAGAGTGATTCCAATTATGTAATGGAACTTTTATACTATGATATTATTGGGAGTGAAAATTGACTAAAATGATTTTTCGTATAGTGATCCCATTAAAAAATGATAGTCTTGGAAACAAGCCTTGAAAAACTAAGGAAATAATTTTCTATCCATATGTGTATTCCAAAAATATATTAATTTATAAAAATGTTATGTTCTCATGGCTTATGTTCTTTGATTCATTTATGGTTCATTCCTTATAGACTTCCAAGTTTTATTACATGACTCATGTTTATGGTCTATGATATACATGGTGTTGTTTTCAAATGTTAATATCATATTCTCACACGCTTATTATCATGTTATTATTATATGATCATTGACATCTCAATTTTTTACTCTTACTGAGAATCTATGGTCACTCATTATTATGTTTCATTTCCTTAAGTTATGATGAAAACTTTACTGAGAATCTAAGGTCACTCTTTATTATGTTTCATTTGCTTAAGTTATGATGAAAAGGGGTTTTGTAGGATATGTCTATAAAGGGTCATAGTTATGAATAACATAGTGGAAGATGACTTAACTCACCCATGGACTAGTTTTTTATGTTCTTGGGTTTCTTAAGACACTATAACTAAATGGTTATAATGTGAATCATCATGCTATGTTATGAATATTCATATATTAAGATTTAATACTTATATATGATAATTTTGGGTCTTTATATATACCATTGTTTCATTGAGAGTATTAAAATTTGTATACTTATAAAAGTAATCCACATGTTCTCATTTGAAAACCAAGTTCAATCGAAGGTACTTTGAGTGATAGCATATTGGTTCCAACCATCTTGCATCATTTTCCGTTGATCGTGAAAAAATCCTTTAGGATATAAGTATTTATTCATCCACTATCATTAATGAGATAATGGAGGAAGGTTGAATAAATATCTCAGTATTGAAAGAAACTCTAGAAAAGTTTTTATTAGATATAATTCTCATATAAGAAATAATTTAGAACAAAAAATTATTTTTTCACATCACCCAAAATGAAATAATTGAGTATATATAGGCCTAGGGTTAGAGAAATTGAAATTTCAAAAGGGCCCTTAGCCAATATGTTAACCCATAAAGAACCCCACATATAATAATAATAATATAATTCTTATTATTTATTGGATGTGTTTATGTTCCAAAAATAATATAAATATCAATAAATAAAATAAAATTTATTTAAATGGTGTTTAGTATATCATTTCCACTACTGGTCACCATGGAACAACCCATCTACCTTTCTATGTCTTTACCAAATTTTGAATATTATTTTTTAAATGTAAAATAAGTAAAATAAATATATATATTATTTATCCTGTAAATTAATATTTAATTTAAACTTCAATTCATATAAAATAGTGACGTAATATATTCCATCAATAAATCAAGAATAAATATAAATCCTCAGTATCGATATTAATATTTATTCCATTAATAAAATTCAAATATTATATAACAAAATAAATTGAAACACAAAGTCTATTTCCCTTTAGGACTCTTCCCTAATGTAATTAGGTGGAGTTCCCTAGATTCTAACATTAGTGTCTAGAAATATGTAAAGGCACCCTAGGGGAAGAAGTTAATACTATATTGGTGGAAACACCATATGACCACCCAAACTGTAATATAATTCCAATATATTGATATCTCATAAAGTAGGTTGTATACTAATTTCATCAACCTATATTCTTGATATATCTTTCTTTTACTACCTAAAATAAACTCGTCAATACCTCATGGTCATGGATTTGAGTTTGATAATCCCTTTCCAATCAAATGATTATGATATCATATTCTATTAATATTGAAGGGAAAATCCATTATTTAAATATTCATTAGTAAAATACTAATCATATCAAACCCAATGTATCATAATTCATAATTTTTTTTGGTTTCATGGTTTTGGGAAACACATCAAATTTGTAATGCCTCGACCCCAGTTACCCAGAGTCGGTGCATTATTACAAAACATTGGCATGATTACAAGGAATCAAGTTCTAAAGGACCGATCAGTTTACCAGTCCGGGAAAATAGATTACATACATTAAAATTACATTACAATTTCAAACATAAAACACAGCGTAAATAGTTCTTTGAGAACTCCATTATTCCCTGTAGCTTAACCCTGCATATCAATCATAATACACTTCTTGGAATCCTGGGAAAAATAATACATAGAAAGGGGTGAGCTCAAATGCTCAGTAAGGGTAAGCAATACAGCGGAAGATAACCTAAATATTAAGCATGGTGAATAATTGAAACCACATTCCTTTACCAATAATAAAAATTAATACTTTTATGGAAAGAATATGAGATGACTAAATAAATCCATAATAAAACATAATCATGGGTATTCTTATAGTCGAATGACCACATGAACCATCAATATTATTTCCATAATGAGGGAATTTATAATGACAGACATTCTAAAACATTTTGTCAAGGCCTCGGCCAAGACGTCTGAAAATGATTAAGGCCTCAACCAAAACCATATATCAAAATTGGTAAAGGGCCTCGGCCAATTCCACGTCTAGTTGTCTCATGAGACCTACCGATGCATCGAGGAGCTAGAGCAGGCTCCACCCGTCACTTACTATGTCCAATACATTCCTCATATGAAAAGGTTGAAACATAAAATAAACATTAGTATAAGAAAAAGGATACGAAATGTCTATACATTAACCATAAACCATGAATGGTCTAAAAATAACATATCCACAGTCAAACATATCACAAAACCTTCAATACTATATGGAAGTTTTGTATCATAATAAATCAAGTTAAAAAAAAGTTTAAAATTTATTAAAGGATTTGACATAGATGGAAATGATTTTTAAAACTCTTTGATTGAAATATCCCTTTTCATGAAAACATTTAAAAGTCACACAATTTAGAAAGGAAGAAATTTAAATACATTTTTGAATCAAAGTGTCCCATACCACTTTGAAAAATTTTATAGTAATTAACATTTTAAAATATTCATGTCCATTTAAATAAATCCTTAAAACCATTTTGCAAACATGGACATTAATGAGAATGGTTTAGAAGAATAAATCTTTAAAACATTTAAAATGATGTTGACAAAGATGAAATCAAAACTATTTGAGAGAAATACCTCTTTTTTTTAAATCGTTTAAGAGTCACATAATTATAAAAGAAAAAATTTACTTCGAAAATATTCTTATAAGATTTTAAGGGAAGATTCAAAGATTTTATAACGGCGGAAAATAGCCGCACCCGCCGTATAAGTTAAAAAAAGACATTCTTACCTTAATTTTGTCGAGAAGGTTAAAAAGGACCTTTTTTGGAAGACAACAGAAAGATTCATTTATAAACATATTATAAAAATTCAAAAAAGGGTATAAATGACTTTAACCCATAGTTTTTAAAATAGTAAGAATTATTTGAAATACATTTTTAAGAATTATGGATGTGTATGATCAAGAGGTCCCAATAGATAATTACGTATAAACAACCTCAGATAATGAAGAGATTGTGAAATAAACCCTTACCTTGTACTTTTCCTTGGTTGAGGGTAGGTTAAACTTCTATATAAAAGTTAACTATTTTTATTAAATAGTACAATAATCATATACATAAATATGATATCATATATGATCTTTTAACATTGCTTTGTTAATAATATCTTAGTATTATCGTCATTTCGGGTGTTAACTTACTCGTTTTATTTTATATGTTTTGTTACAAAATCCGTGTTTATTATGGATAGTTTTTTCTAATTTATATCCAAATTTAAATTATTTTTAATCATCAAATGATAATTATACTTTAATGGATATGATGGGGAATGAATCTAATCGCGTTCGTGGAGATGGTAGTCCGTACGTACGCACGAGCGAAAATATCATTCTTTTGATATTAAAATAATATATAATTGGATGTTGTATCATATATAGAGAATAATTATCATGATATATTTATTATTTACATGAATTAAAAATCATTATTATACCCATCCAAATAATAATGTATAGAATAACAATTACACCACGACGTGGAGACAGTAGGCCGTACATACGCACGCATGGTGACATGTCATTCAAAGAATGGATAGAATACTGAATATGGTTGTACCATATTTATAATAACATAAAAGTATATATAATATACTGGATTTATTATTTTAGAATGGAAATAACAAAGAAATAATAAGTTGAAGAAGAAAGGAACTTGAAAAAGGGTGGTGAGAACATTACCTCTTCTTCAAGTTCTTCCTTTTGATTTGATCAAAATGGCTCATTAGGTTTGATTTATGACTAGAGGATGGCCTCTAGAATTAATGGAGGATAGTTGAGAGGGTATTTGGGTAGAGTTTGTCCGAACCAAAAGGCTTTGATGGTGTGAATTAGTGAGAAGGGGGAGTGACCTTTTATAAAAGGGGTGAGGGGCACCTTAGGAAAAACTTAATATATTATTTTATAACAAATTCATATTCTGTTTCTAATGTCTCAAAACTAATTTATTTCTAAGAAAAGGTGGGTATGGATCGAAAAAAACTCAAGCAATAGGTTTTATAAAGGTTTGGGTCACTTTATTAACCTTATCTTTTAGTTTTAACTCTTAGTTAATTAATTTGACATTTACCATGTCTCTTTGTATTTTTATATTATATAGTTAATAAACATACTAGATACTTCCAAGATACCCCCAAGTGATCAATTAATGATAAAAATATCATTATATAAGTCCTTTTTCCGAACCATATATTTTTAGGAATAGAATATCAATTAATAATATAATATTTGTTTTAAATATTAATTTAAGTCAATTTTGAAACTATTCGGTATTTTGTTTTTGTGAAAGTCGTCACAACTTTATAACATAGAACAAGATACATTTAATCCTCCCTATCATGTCATATTCACCTATAAAATTAGTGGATTTCATAAAAACTTTGAAATTATATTTATTTCAATATTTATAATACCATTTATTTGGTTCTTTCATGAATAAGGTAATTACTGCATCATCATTGTGTCATAAATAAATTTATTTATTTTATGTCTGAAAATTATAAATAAAATACCATGATTTAGGAAAGAATTTTATATTTCTAATGAATATTTATAATATAATTTATATTATTATTAACCCTATATTAAAAAAATTAGTTATTAAACTTTGATTTTAACTCTTTTAACTATTCTTTGAATTAAATAATAAAAAATGTTCTAATATAATCCAAGTGGACCTAAATGATAATATTTTATTCCTAAGGTTTTTTTATGTCAAGGTACACCTGTCCTATAGAATTAGTACATGTGTTAGGGTAATATTAATATCATTTTACCCTTAATTACCATATTTAATTTTAACCGTGGTAAATAAAAGTAAAACATTACTATTCCCCAAAAATTATTTTTATCTTACTGAACCACATTTTACTCCTTGATATTAACCATGTCTCTTGGATTTTTGATATTCAACTCGCAGAAGTGGTAAAATTATGTTTTATGTAAATTTACAAATTCTCCTAGGTGGAGGGTAAAAGACGGTGAAAAAGTTAAATAAAATATTTATATATGTAAAATTATTATAAAATGACTCCAATGAATTACATTAAATTTATAGAGGTATTATATATATATTGTGACCTAAAATAAATTTAAATAAAATATATAATTATTTAAATAAAAATCCGGTTTTAAACAATAACTTAGTGTTTTTCACTATTCATCAAAAATTGAAAGTTTTCAGAAAAATACCAAAAATCCACCCTAGGATAATTTTGATATTCAGAATCAAAAAATGATGTCTATTTTAAAAAATTCAAAATATATAAGTTGCATTTATTAATTTATAATTTATTCCCGTTGTCAAAACAAAAAAGAGTATTTTTAAGAAATAATAACTATCAAAAGATTGACACTTGTTTATGTCCAATTTCAAGGTAAAATTACTTACAATGACCAGAATTGGATTAAATGGTAAAAATATAATATATTTATACTTCCAAACCATTAAAATTTATATTTTAACACTATAAATTATTTTGATTAAAAAGGTTGTTTTCAGTTAAAATACAGTATTTTTCGCTATTCACCCAAATATGAAAGTTATCAGAAAAACACCAAAAATTTACCCTAAGAAAATTTCAATATTTAGAATCTAAAAATTAATTCCATTTTGAAAGATAAAATTTATAAAATTTCAAAAAGTGGCTATTACAATTCACAACGGCTAGTTTGAATGGTTGTGGTGTGTGTTAGAATTCGTAGTTGCGTACAACACACGCTACAGTATAGTTCAAAGAGAAGCATACCATGGAAGCTTGGGGTGTAACAAAATTACATGAGTCACGATATATATTATTAATAATAATAAATCCATAGACCATTACACACATTCGAATACGTGAATATAAAATAACACATAAACATGTGGAATTTTTTAAGATGGGTATATCCTCATAATATCCTCTCATGATTATTACCAATTGAGAAATTCATGATATAAAGACCCATCTGCTTATGAGTACTCCCACTAGGTAGTCAACATCCCACGTATCCCACCCTAGACTGTTATTCCATCTGTAGGAATTATATTTTAGGTATACATCATAGAACTTCAAGTTTCATATCATAGTAGGGTACAAAAATATTCCTTCCATGTAAATAATACTCCAAGGACATAATCACATTAATTTCACATATAAGAGTAATCATTATGTGAATATATATATTTTTTATTCGAAACCATGAATATAATGGTTATCTAATGTATATATTAGTTGGTTCCATAAAACCAACTCTAATAGAATGGGGAATTTGGGTTTAATCTTATGTGATAATTTGAGGTAAGCTCATTTCAGTGGGATTGAGTTGTGACTATACCCATTGTAACATTAAGTACCAGGTTATTGATTTCCAAGCTTCTAACTATCTGATGTCTATGGAAACGTTGTTCCTTACATTATTTCATCATGTGGTATGGGGTTTGTTGGGGTCTTTGTTATTAGCCTTGTAATATATTTTGTTTCATAGAGGATATAGCATTGTGATCTGGTCACCTTGGTTGTGTTCTTGCCTTTATTAAATGCATTAAGTTAAGTTAGTTTTCACCACTTGGTTTAGGGAGAAAAAATAGAAGATCATGGAATGATATTTAGAGGGCTGCTCATATAATCTTCATTACAATGTTATACATACCCATCAAATCATGATCAACAAATTTTCTAGTTCTATAAAATAATATTAAATTCCATTTTTTATTCTTCCAAATTTATTCAAATTTCCCAAAATCCTACATGATTAGTAGTGAATCAATGGAGATCCTTAGAAACCATTTGATTTATTTTTACCATTTACACCAATTGGTCAACTCTTTGTGATCTAATGTGATTTTTATTATATAACCCTTACTTATCTTATCATCTTAATTCTTTAGATGGTTTTTATAGCCGTGTTGAATTATTTTTAGTGTTTTGTTTGTTGTGGTTTTAATGGAGGAATGGTTATTTCTATGCCTTGTGGCTGATTCTCTTGTCTTGGGTGGTATTTGATTAGAGTTTCCCTAGTTTCTCATTTAATTATTACTGATATTCATTTGAGGTAGGGGATATGAGAATTAAAAATATATAATTATGTGTAACAAATATATTAATCTTGCTTTTTATTTCATTGGGAGGATGTTATAGATTAAATTTATTAGGATAATGAATTCTACTAAATAAAATTGAAATTATGGGTGGTGATTCACATGTGCATTATGAAACACCTTTTTTATTTCTTATATTTTGATGGTTTTGTTAACATTATTTTTTAATCTTTATGATTTATATAGTGATATATTTATTGAATGTTGTTTGATATTCCAGAAAAACCCTTCATAATTGGTTAATTACTTGATGTTAGTAAATAATTTGTTGTTTTTAAATCAATAATTATATTTTTTTTATTTCAAAGTATATTTTTTATTTGAGATGAAATAATATTCATGGAGTAGATCTATATTGTTATTTTTTTTTGTGTTTCCCTAGTTAGTTGTTGTATATATAGTCTTTGTTATATTTATTTGAGGGGTAATGGTCGGTTGTTGTGTCTCATTACAGTGATATGGTGTGTATTTGTTATGGTAGTAGTGGATGGGATCTCATGCGATTATAGTGCATTGTTATGGGTGGTTATTCAGAAAAGTGGGTTTGTTTCTATTGTGGTGGTTGTTGGCATGTGTTGTGAGGAAGTTTATGCGGTGATGGATTTGGTTATTGTGGGAATGTGTTATAGCTTCTTGATTTCAAAGAATATGGTTGGAATTAATGAAATTTATAATAAGTAATGGGATAAAAATGAGAAATTATAATCAATAAAATTAATAATGGAAAATAGTAGGATGATTTTAATTAATAAATGATGAGAAAAACAATAAATGAGTGAAATAGAATAATAAATTTTTGAACTTGGAAGTGGTTAAGGATTTATTTGACAATAAATATGAATGTATTGATGCTGGTAAAATAGTAATTCTATAATCTAATAAATTAAGTGATGAAATGAGATATTGATAATGTAGTAATGTTTGTTTGGTGTGGAGAAATGGACCTTCTTGTGTTGAATTTATAATAACGGTGTTGAGTCCAAGATTGTGACGATGATGTGTTTCTTATAGAAAATTATGACATTATTGTTAGAGGAGAACCCTTAGGTTGGGTAGGTGTGTGAATTTACAATAATATTATTTTATTTTATTTTCATATACACAACGACCCATGTCAAGTATTCTAACTGAATCCCATATAGTTTTGGGTTATGAGTGTTTTCCCCAACATCTAGAGTAGTGAGGGAATGAAAGGGTGATGACTTCCTCTACCCCAATCTCTATTCCATGCATAATAAAAGTTGTGTTATCTCAAGATAGGTATATAAATATATTCCAAAATGAATTATGGTTTTAATATACAATATACTAGATGAATGAATTATATACTTGTGGTGATGATATATAGTGGGAGACGTTCATAGTAGGTAGTGGGCATGAGGTTGACTTCATTTATATTCATGTTACCTTAATTTGATAAGGATATTTTTTGTGGTCACAATATTGTATGTGGTGATTAGTAAAATATGGTTTTGAGGTGATATGTGGCGGTGGATATGCGATGATAATGATGATGATGATGACATAGTAGTTGTATATAGTATATGGTTCTGATATGGGATATGAGGTGAAATGACATGACTGTAGAAGGGATGAAAGAATATGGCTTATATAATTAGGGTGAAAGAGTGAAAAAATCAATAGGTATGTTGTTATAGGGTGCCTTGTTGAGAAATATAATTTTTTATATAGTGTTTCTATACTTGGAAGTTATATTGTGTGAGTGAGACTTGGCAAGGTTGGGTGATATTTGACCTAATGAACGTATGAGTTAATTTATTTATTTTTCACTCAGGAATCAGTATACTTATTTCAATTTTCCACACATGGTTTGGAATATTATTCTACTAAGTATACTTATATTATTACCCATATATATACAAATATGTTTTATTGTTTCCAGGGGGAGTTGTTGAATGAGATAAACATTAAAATATTGAGGATTGGATTTGTTGTTATAGTATTTTTTGTAGGGGTTTTCTTTTAGTACATTAATTTTTAGACCTTGTTTATATATAAATTTTATATGTATTATGAATTGGGTTTTTTTATATCATATATAGTTTATTCATGGTCAATCTTATGTTCATGAGATTTATTTGGTAAATTCCTCCCATTTGCGTGTTTCATAACCCTAATGCATATTTCCAACCTATGACCCATCATAGGTGGCCTTTTGGGGTAAAAATTTTCTTCACTGCCAGGATAAGTGGATTTCCCAATGGGTTAGGTTCATGATAGAGTTGTATAAGATCTTTTTTTTGATAGTATAGATGGATTTTGTTGTTAGGAACGAGTGAGGAAAACATGGTTGTAGTAGGACAACAATATAAATTCAACATATCATGTAACTTAGTAAGGAATAATGACTTCAAAACATGGTATTAGGTCCTCCTATGATTTGATTCAAGGACTTGAGATTTTTAAACATACTATTAAAGATTATATTGTATATAATTTAGTGACCTTGGAGTTGTACATACATCATGATTGATCATGATTTTGATTTTGATCATGATTTTTGATTTAGAAGAATTTAAAATGAATCTAACTATATGGTATTAAATGAATTATATGATTTATTTCTTGATAGTTTTCCTCCTTCAATTATAGAGATGTATGGTGGCCATTAATGCCATGCTTTTTATATTAGAAAGCTGCAATAGGATGATCTGGTTAACCATAAAATGTCTGACCTAACAAAAGTGGATGATTCATGGAGGAATACATTTCATGAGTTCCAATATCAAATAATAGACAAGTATAAGGGGTTTTCTCCAATAAAAATGTAGAGTGTAAATTTTATAAGTTTTAGATAACATGTATCATTATTTGTTATGGGAATCAGAACTTGGTCTTATTGGATATCACTAAGATAAATAGAGATATGAATTGGAGGTTTTTCTCCTAGGGGAATTTGACGAGTTTACATTTTCAGGGGATGATTTTTAGATATAGTTCCACACAAATTTTCTTTCTTAGATGATAAAGTAATTATTATAATAAGAGACTTTTCCATCATAATGGGAGAATGAGCATGAGGGCATTTCATCTTTTTTTGAAGGAACCTAAACACTTTTCTATAATATTTTTTTTTGTAAATGAGGCTAGTGAATGAAATTTTGAGGAGGTTCTTTATCCTTCTATCCAATATTAGGTTACCCCATTTACATTTCATTTGTATTTAAATTTATTATCTTAGGTATAGGCGATTGATAGGATTTATGTATAGTAACATCCATCTATATAAGGGAGTCACTAGAACATCCCAATGATTAGATATATAGATTAGGGATCTTAGATGTATGTATAATCACTATTTATGCTATCAAGGTGTCATTATTAGTTATCTTCTTCACTCTTTTTAGGAGATGGTATTATTTTTCATCTATTAGGAACTCTATTTTACTATTATTTTATTATGGATTTCATTATCATAAATTATTTCAGTTCCAAAACTATCTTGGTGATTTATGTGGTATAGGTTGTCAAATTCAAGTTTAGTTAATCTAGAATATACCATTAAATACTTATTTGTAGTAGGGTCAGTAGGATTTCAAATAGACGTGGAGATATAGAGTAGGTGGAGGAAAAATCCATGACAGTCAATGTCTACAGGGACATAGGGTTGACCACGGTCATTGAGGTGGATTTCATTTGGTCCACTGAGTATGGGTAATGAGATATGGTTAATTTAATTCCATGGAGATGTAAGAATATTGTGGGAAAGATATCATTTGAGGTACCATATACTTATCTTAAAACATGATCTCTACCTTGTTCGATTCCATATCTTTGAATTCCTCTATTTCCTTTTTCTATTTTTGGGACTCAAGGTAGATATTATTCTAGGTCAATTGATTTGGAATAAGAAAGTTGGAGTCCAATTTATTCAATTAGATGCGACCGGGTTTTGAGCAGACTACATAGAGTCACTAGTAATAAGTTGATCTAATCTTGTTGAAGATACAACCATGTGATTTTTATTATCATTGAATATTTGTACACTATTTTTTTGGTCATTGATTTATTTTGGAGGATATTTTCATTCTATGATGTGGATATATATCATATAACATTACTTAGAGGGTGATACCATCATGTGGTTCATAGGTGTTTTGATCCCTCAACATCTTAGATGGTGGATTTGACGTTGTAATCAATGGAGGTTCTGATAGAAGTGTTTCTAATGATTTTTTACGAGTTTATATATTTCTTCAATAAAGAGGAAATAAAACTTCCCCTTAATGTAACATAGTATTTGGAAGAGAGTTCAAAAATGATTCTCATCCAATATTTATGGATCCTTACCAGATTGAACCTTTTATGTTATAGGATTTTAGGATTTAGATCAATGATTTGATGAAGAAGGGTTTTCTCAATGAAAAAATATCTTCATGGGGAACTCCAATGATATTATCTACGAATAAAAATGTAATTCTATAGCTATGAAAAGAATAACAGTGGAAGAACTAAGTGAGAGCCAAGGATAAATGATTTTTCCATCAGTTTTAGTGATCCAGTTGTTTTTTGAAGATTAACCTTCAATATAGATATCATTAGATGAGGGTGAACGAGGAAGATATCATGAATATTTCTTTTAGATGTCATTATTGTAACATATATTTTTTCGTTACATCAATCAGTTTTATGAACTCATGGAATATATTTAGCAGATTAAAAAACTCATAGTTTCACGAGTTAGTATATTAGTTCATGGTAGTTTTCATCAATGACATAATAATTTACTTGAATTCAAAATAAGTCCATGATTAGAATATAAGTACTATTTTAAAATTCCTCCAACACTATTAGGTTTATGGGAAGCTATCCAAGTGATTATTTTGGATGTGATAACTATAGATTCTCAATCATGTGGTGTCTTAGTATGGATTAATAGTTTATCCTTTGATGACCGATGTAACACCCTAACTCAAGTACCCTAGAGTGGGTGGTCATTTTATTACATTGGCATAGTTTAAAATTACCACAATATAGAAGATAAAACATTTTATCATTCTTATGAACTATATATATAAATTAATATTACACTACACTGAAAACATAAGATACATAAATTGAATACAGGAAAAAAAATTATTTATCCTTGAAACTCCATATGTTACATGTAGTAATATTCATGGTTTCCAAGGGAAATGGAAAACATTATAGTGGGGATAATCTTAGTTACTTGGTAATGGGTATTATACAACAGAATCTATCATAGCATAAACTTGGAATAAATAATATTTTAGGTATATAATGTTGAATAATTCTTGGAATGAGAATAATATATCCATTTATAGCATAATAATAAATTACAACATGTATAAAAAAACTAATCTCATAGTAATGGAATGAATAATGACGGATTTATTACTCTTTCCGTTTATAACTCATGCCAGGATATCACACATAAAAGGATAAGGTTTACACCAAATACCCTTGTATGCTTGTTACTGAGACCCACTGATGCTTCAAGGGGATATATAATTATGGGCTTCACCCATCAACTAAAAAGTATGATGAATCCATTATATAAATATAATGGATAAAAAATATATATCATATTATTCCCTAAGGAAACTCATACTAAAATCATTTTTATATAATAATCTTTTCCAATATATGGACAAAGATATATGGAATTTTAGTATTTCCAAATTCAATAAAACAATAGGGATTTCTCGGTGAATATCCCATAATATAAAGGTTATAGAGGGAATAAAGGAAGTATTCAAGCTATAACCAACAATGATAATTCATCACCTTTTTTATATTTCTCCTCATGATTTGGTGAATAATAGTATCATAATCAATAGGATAGGATCATCACTTTTAATAAAGAAATAACACCTAACAAAACTTTTTTTTAATTGATGATTTAGATATAAGAATCAATTCATAATATAATTTTATCAGAGGGTTCAAGTGTTTAATTCCTCAAGAAGTGATCCACACATGTAGTATGTAACATAAAATATCATAGTAGAAATCTCCATGTGCTAGTGAAAAATATTCTAACACATCAATCATTCATCAATGATTACTATAAAAATTTCTTTATGAAAAACCGATTATTATTATTCTCCCTATAATTAAGATGTAAAAGATCGAAATAAATATATGTTATTAAGATCCAAATATTGGAATATCTCTCAAGGTCCTGAAAAGTTTCTCAATAATTTTGTGTCTAAAAAAATAATTAGGACATAGAATGACACAATCAGTTTTATATGGAGGTAGGGTTAGAGAATAATAATTTCACATGGGACCTCATCATTCTCTTAATCCCTTCTGAACCCCATATCTAAATAATAATATTATTATTCTTATTTACTTCTCATATCATATTCTTATGAATAAATAAATATATTTTCTCAAATAGAGAGATATTTATTCAAATGATATTTAGAATATCATTTTCACTAAAGCATTAACTCATCCAGTCAATCCTAAGTATTTATTAAACCTCAAAAATGAATAATTATTTAAAAAAATAAAAAATATTATACTCACTAGTGTGGAGAAAAAATATTTATTAAATATTAAAATAACATATATACTCTATTGAATAACCAGTGAATGAATATTTGATATCAAACAAAAATGAAAAATTATAATACCATATTTGAGATTAATATTTATTCAATATTTTTAATTCATAATGAATTTAACTGAGGTTCTCAATATACTTATTATCTGACCCTCTAATCAAATTTCTCAATGGAATTGGGTATAACTGCCTAAAATACATGCTTGGATTCTAGAAACATGCCATGAAATGCATTAAGGAGTTAAATTCCACAATGATAATAGCCACACATAAATACACCTAGTGTAATATTATTCATGTTTCTTTATTTCTCTAATAAATTAGTTTTCACACTTTTTTCATCAACATATGTTCTCTATGTCTCTTTATAGGACCTTACATTAATGAACTTTCCAAAACAATACCATTACCATCAACTTAATCAAGGATTTATATCCACATCAAATGTTTAGAGATATAAACTCCCATTAAATAATAGAAGGAAAAAATCCCTTCTTGCATTATTTATTAAAGAAATATATGTCACAACCCACCCAGTGCACCCAAATTCGATGTAAACATAAGTAATAATAGTTTACAGTAATACATCAATGAAAATGTTTCATGATATGAAATAATAAAAATATTAAAATCTATGTATCAATTCTCACATCAGTAGATAGGATCCTTAAATGAAACATTTAAATGTAGATTTCATACTGGCGGGTCACATTTTCAAAACATTATTATCTTATATATTTCCAAGGGATAACTTCCTAATAATATGTATCAATGTATTATGATCCACCTACCACTAATAGAATTTATCATCAATGTCTAATTAGATAATATTATTTGGCTAAATAACATGCTTTTATGAATATTATCATAACACATCTAGGTTCCTATTGTAGCAGGGAACTAATATGACCTTTCTGTGTGATAGTTACCCTTAAGACATTATCACATGAAATTTCATGTTAAAAAATAATAATTATGTGATAAAATATTTATTAATATTAAAAACCATGAATATAGATAATCTAGAACTATATAGAAGATGGTTATATGGTACCAACTCCAAAAAACTCCCACTTGCACTAGAGACTGCTGTTAAAGACTCTTAGTATGCTTTTCCTAACATGATGTTAATTATTTTATTGAGATATGTATTTTGTTAAGTGTAACACTAAATTATCTTCTATAAAAATTCCTCTCACAATGACATAACACCTTTGAGAAAAATCATTCAAGAGGTGATACTTTTGAAGTGTGTGTATTGACTGTTGATGTGACTGTAGTCCCTCCATGAGATCCATAACTACATTATTGTCACAATATAATGTGATATGTAATTTATTTATAAGAACCACATCAATACTGTAGTTTAATTTTCATGTACCCACAACATCCTTAACTACATCATAAGTCACAATATATTTGAATTCCGCTATATAATAGACAAAAACTAAATACTTTGAACTCTTAAATCTAAGATGTAATTTATTAACACTGAATACAAATATTGAATATGATTTAAGATCATTATGATCTATTTAGAAAATAGAATTATTATATCCTTATATTATTTTCTTCTTATCTCTTCCAAACAACATGATTATAACATTAGTAAGCCTCAGATACTTAAGAATATACTTAACAATAGTTAAATGTTTTTATAATGGACATTCATTATATCTTCTTACCTTTATCAAGGCATAGGATAAATCATGACTAATACATTACATGAAATAAATGATGGATATTATAATATAAATGTATGAGATATTACTCATTTAATCTTTCTCAAGTTGCGTTTAATGACACATTTTCATAGAAAAATGCATACCATGTGACATTAGAACCGATTCCCACTTTAATTATTCCGTACTAAATCTATTTATTATTTATTTAATGCATATACCCTAACTTAACCTAATAAACCACTTGGATATATCATAAATGATCTTAATCTAATGAATTTATCTTTATTCACTTAATTCCTTTATGGAGAAACACTTATTTTTATAGTCCTTAATTGATTATAGAATTGGTATAAAATTTCTAATAAGTAATATGTTATAGATATATACAATTAGAAAATAACGACACTTCCCCTAAACTACATCTAGATACATGGATAACATTCATTATTTATGTAACCAACATTTATTATGGATTCATCAAACATAATCTTCTAGATATAACATAGATTCATTCATTGATCCATAAATTTATCTCTCTTACTTGGAAACATTTTTTGTATTACATGGAGTGATAAACACTTTTGGTTGGGTAATATAGACATCATCGATAAGGTTCTAATTATGTAATGCTTCTTTGACATAAATTTTAAAAATATCATAGTAATGGGAATCTACTATGGAAAATATAAATTTGATGGATTTAAGCATTGAAACTTGAGAAAAGGATTCATTGTACTCTATACCTTAACATTATTTAAACCCTTAATCCACTAGTCCCTGTTTATTGGTAGACAATTTACCTTCCATGTCTAGATTTCTTTTGAATACTTATTTACATCTGATAAGATTTACATCAACTTGTGAATAAACCAAAATCCCTAATGGTTTTGATATGTGGAATACATCTCAAAATCCATAACATATTTCCATATTATATATTATAAATTATATATAACAACTTTATAGGAAACAATATCATTATTATCAACCAATAACGAGTCACCATCGCCAGTGACTAGAAAAATATATATTTCTTGTTTTCAAACCTATATGGTCCTCCTATAATGTACTTATGTGTTAAGAAAAACCTCTTCCATGGGGACATATGGAATAAATTCATATTCCAAAAATAGTTTATCTAGAGTATCAACGTCATTGATTTCAATATTTATCTCACTATCCTTTTTGAGGATGTGTTCCACCACTATAAAGGTTGGATGATTTTTAACCAGAATTCATTTATCTAAAGGGAATTATAGGTAATATCCACTAATTTCCAAAAGGTATCCTATAAAGATACACTTCATTCACTAGGTTTATTTTGTTTTTGTAACATCCCATATTTTAGGAATATATTTTCCAAATAAAATAATTTTTTTTCATTTGATAACTTTATTTACATACAATAATGATATTAAAATAATGGTTATGGAAATATAATAATATATATAAACTATCAATTTTATTGGAGATTTCAAATAGTCAGAATGAAATTATTTAATATATGAATAAAATATTTCGTCAATTCAAAGGAAAATGAGTACTCAATTTGAAATGTTACAAATAAAATCATTTATTATTAAAGTCTCTATTTTAAAAAATTTAATATTTTTCTATACATTAGGTTTCAATATCACTAATGAAATTATATTTTGATGAAATATATTGTTAGTTCATGAATAATAATACATTAATTTGTTATACATTTGATTGAAATGTAGTAAAAACAATTCGAAGGTAAAACACGACATTAATCGCAAAACCATTTATTTCTGAGAAATATATTTATATAAATTAAAATAATATATATTGAAAAATAAATTCAGTGAAATATATATATTTTACATTCAATGAAATAAATTTACATTCATCTAATTATGATAACTATAAAAATGATTATAGTTTGAAAATGTTATAATTGAAAATGTACTTTTCTAAATGTATTTTTCATCATGTTTTAAGGGTTTATTTTTAAACTATTTTCTACCAATTATAAGAATTAAATTTTTTAAAATAGTTTCCATATTTCAAATTAGTATTTCTAAATTTTTTAAACAGGAAAATTTCATTTTTGGTCATAATAAATAGTTTTTGAGGAAAAATTCATCACTATGATGAAGGTTAAAATGGTTAATGAGGGATTCCACTAAATAGATAATGGTTAAAATAATCTATTTTTTATAAATAACATTGGTTGAATTTATTTTGACCCAATATCATCCCATATTCAATATTAATACAGTTTTGAGCTACATATTCAATAAAGTGACCATATATTAATTTAATTTTAATTATAATTACTAGTCTGCCACTCTACTCACTTATAAAAGGGATCCTCCCCTCCTCTCTTCTTCAACCATTTTTGATCCACTTAGTTCAACTAAAATCATCATATAACACTTATTAAATTCCATATACATGTTCTATAACTTATAATATTCTTAAAAGTCAAACTCAAGGGCCCTTAAGAAGATATCAAAAGGAGGGTTCTCAAAGAAGATGAATCGTCTTAGTCAAATAATTTTATATTTATTTCATTTTCAATTTTTCCATGTTTTATTTACCAATATCATCATAGTGAAATAGGTAATATTATATCACCAACTTTTATTATGATAATATAATAACCATTATCTATTTATCATCTATCCAAAGAGAAAATGAAAACATCATTGTTTGAATGTGCAGACTACCTCCTCCATAATATTATGTAATTGAATTTTCATCATCACCTACCAATTTTGGATATATAGATGGATTTAATGATTATATTTTTTGTTAATTAAATTATTATTATTTTTTAAATATGAAATTTTATATACCTTCTAACTCCTCACCCATTGGAATATGATTACATCAATCATGACTATATGTGGTCTACCACCTCCCACAAAGTGACATGGTTCTTTTTTTCACAAATACTAGGAAACTTTATTGAAGGAAAATACAAAAATCTTGGAATGAAAATTAAGGGGGTTGTAAAAATGGATACCAGTGGAATATCTAATAATAATGTCAGAACCACTTGGGGGAAGGGATAGAGTGCCTGAAAAATCCATGAGAGGGAAATACTAAGAGGCTTATAAAGCCAGGAAGTCATCCACATGATTTCCTTCACACCATGTATAGAGGATCTTGATTACATTAATAATGAAGGACTTAAATTTATGGATCAAATAAATGATTTCACAAGGGATAGAAGATATTAAATTATGGTATTTCTAGATGATATTTGATTAAGTTTCCATTGAAATCAAGGAGATATGATTTGTGTGTCATAATTAAAGACTCTGAAGCATGAACTTCCATTCCAAACTGGGAGAGAGACCATTCCCATATTAATCACTAAAAGAAAAACACTATTGCACCTATAGAGTCATGAAAAACACCTCTCAAACCATCATATGAATCTATTTATAGAAGAAACCTCATCATTATGTTTGAGGACAAGGGTGGATGATACCATCTCACCCAATTCCCCATCAACAAGGATTTGGAAAAATTATAGGGGTAACTTCTAACAATATAGAACATGATAGTTGGAACATCCTCCTAGTGTCTCATAAGATGTAAGAGGTCCATGAAGAGACATATGGACCTCAACCCCAAAGATGAACATGACGAGTGATGAATATTGTGGTAGGTATGGTTCTTTTCTTCCCAAATACACCTACAACTAGCCACTAGTTGAAGTGACCCAGACCAGTAATCATGTTTGTTACTAGTAACACCACTGAACCATTATTGTATGAATTCCAAAAAAATATTCCACCGGCACTACTATGCTAGTAAATTCTCCCAATGCACCCCACACCATATCTTCTCACTCTTTTTGAAAAAAGTGTCTCATGATTATTTCCTCCTTATGAACCAAGAAAAAAAGAATTTAGAGGATAATAGGAAGCCCTTACCTTTACCCACAGACATCAGTTGGAAGATTTTGATTGTGGATTATCTAAAACCTAAATTTGAATTTATTTGGGATTTATTTACACCAGAGAAGACCTACCCACACATCACTATCTTGAGATGAATGTGTCACCACTTTCTAGACGTTCACTAAAAAAAATACCACACACAATACCCATGAAAATGAACTCATTAGAGAAATCCTCTATTCTAAAAAAAGCAAAAACAATTTTCTAGGTTGTATTAAAGATCATGTAAATGAAGTAAAGATGATGAATATCCTATTTGAAGGTCACATCTAGTGTTGGGAATCTTGGAAAACTCAAAACCTGGCCTTCCTAGTTACAGTCCAAAATTTTGACATCCCCATATCCAGGAATCCACTAAGAATGTTGTTTAAGAACTAGTTTGTTTCACAAGAGAGATTCACATAGGGGGAGGGATGGCCATTCATTATTCTCAAAACATTTAACACATTTTCTATGTGTGAACCTACTTTAGAGAGTCCTCCCTTCAGTCACCTACCATGCCAATTTCCCTTGAATATAATACATCACCTCCACCACATTCCTCACATTGATTCCTCGATTTACCAACCACCTAGAAAGTCTTTTCTAGGTGGCCCAATGGAATCTTCCCTCCCCCTGGGAGACCTAAATAAATGTTTATAGTGTGTTCTAAGTCTTTTAAAAAATCATCTTGGTAACCTTAATCATTGATGGGATGTGTATGGAAATAAGAGACAATATGAAATTGATAAGGGTGATTATGACACCAAGGGAAAGAAACCATTTTTTTCAGATAATTATATGATTGGTGATATTTTTAACCAATCCATCATAATTATTTATCCAAACTCTACTAGGATCCATAGGGGCTCCTAGATAGTCCATTGGAAAGTTTTCCCTTTGAATACTCAGAATGGATTTAATTTTATACATTTACCTATCTATACTTAAAAAAGGTAAAACACACATATTTTATCCTAGTTGATAATATTCACAGTTTATTAGGAGTAAGATTCCATGATAATGTTAACTCCCTTGATATAATAACTGCAACCATTGATAATGGAGACCATATTATCCATGAAGAGGAGGTGACACACCCCATTGGAGTGATATCTGTAGTTGAAAGGACTGATCATGCCATATTGCATAAAGGAAAAAAATATATCTTCTAAATGAATTATGAAATATAATGAATCTACTGGGAGATATAGGATCTCCTTGTATTAATCCACTTATATATTTTAGGAAGCCAAATTTAATCCCCATGAAAATGATATCGAACTAGTGTGAGCTATACAAGTTGAAAAGAAATTCGGCAACCCACTTTCAGAACCTCGTGCATCTCATTACCTAGATAATGAAATTACACTCAAGTAGTTCGTATGACTTATCCATATCCAATTTACTAATAATATTGGTGCCTACCACATTTCTATTTATTTATCTATCTATTTCTTGAGAAAAACCTATGGCTCCTTGGATGGACCTTCCTATGATGAGATCATTTTGCTTCTCTAACACCAAGTTATGGATAAATTGAAAAATTATCTTGTTGATGATATAAGTTAAAACTTTTTAAGAAAAATTTCACATTGTAATTGGTCTGAAATTTATTATTGAAGAGGGATCTTACACATTGGGAATTAGGACCATAGTAGTGGAACATAAAACTCAGGTAAGAGAACTACCCTAAAATATGTCATGAATGACTTCAACTAGTCCATTCTTGATTATTGTATAGGAACCAACATAAAATAACCCCATAAATCCATTTGTCTATGTGAGATCTCCTGGTTAAGAGTTTGAATTAACTACCATGCCTCATTATCATCTGTGATATTTTCTAATAAGTCATTAACATGTGGAGAGACCACCAACATGATTAAATGGAATATGTCCAGCTGACCACTAGGGTATCCCTATTCCACGACCAATTTTGAGTTACAGGGAAAATAATTAAATTGAGATAACATCATACCATAAATCAAATATAGGTATCTAGAGAAGAAAACATCATCTAAATGAATATTCATAGAACTTCCACATAATTTTTATTTTAATCATGCATGGATGAATGTAGGTTTGTTATCTCTTTCCATGTGCTAGGTGGATTTAGACCTTTCACATAGATTCTTCTCTTGATTTAGTAACATCTCATTGGGATGACACTTTTTATGAAAAATATGGGTAATTTTATATTTATCCCATGTTTCTTATAGTATTGATTCAATCCATTGAATATTAGATTTAATATAGTCTAGGTTATGGTGAACCGATTGGAGGGAGTTGATCTAGGTCAATAAGAATTTTTTCATATATTGAAGCTTATTTTGGAAACCAGAAAATTATCTTCCGTAAGTAGGATTCTACAAGTACTCCCACACCACTGAGAGAAAATCATGTTGATATGAACACTATTTGGATAAGAATAAATTCCCTCCTCCATTGTGTTTATAATTAATATTGTTGAGAAGAGGATAATGGTTGGGGAGAACATGAACCATATGGATGACCTATTTACTCAAAAAAGAGGATATAACATGGATATTGGAAAGGAAATGATCCAAATAACACCATGCTCATTGATTTCCCATCAAGTTATTATACCAACTATATTTAACACCGAAAATGCCAAGTAAAAAAGTCCATCATAAGCAGAAATAGTCAAGAAGGAAATCCTATCTCTGTGAAGAATGAAGCCCCCACCATTCTACTCGGAATCATCTATAATAGTGTTGAAGTCTCCTCCAACTCACCAGGACAATTCATTAGAGTTGAAAGATTCAAGGTCCCTCAATATTTGATCTTTTATTTTAGCCTCACACTTAACATAAAAAAATTAAAAGAAATAGACCAAATTAATAGACGTAATTCTAATGGAGATATAATGATCATAGTTATCCATTTTTTCCATTGAGATATAAGAATTCCCAAAAATCCATATGTGGTGATTTATGGTATCTATAATAGTGAATTACTACATAACAATACTTTTAGAAAATTCTCTAATCCTAGAGAAACATTGTTTCAGTTCTATAACTACAACTAAAGAAGCATTATTTCTAGACACCTCATTAGAGAGGAATATTTTCTTCACCCCAGATCCTAGGATGATGGAATTACAAATGATGAGAGAGGTAATTGAGGAAGACTGTTCCCAAAACATTCCCCATGCACAATAATCATTTTAGATTGAGAACTATAATAAGATGAAATTCTCTTAGAGTGAGATCTGGAGCACACACTTGAAGAGGGAGGAACTGGGGTGAGAGGAGTCTGCTGATCTTCCAATAGTGGTTGAGAACCATCCTAGATGATTCCCCAGACCTAAGAGAGATGATACATGATTATGAGGGATGTTATAAATAATTTCTTAAATTTGAAAATTAGTGACCATAGAGGTGAAATGATGTACATAAATGAGGCATTGAGGGATAAACCACCAATTTCCTCCATTCCACTAATCCCTCAACAAAAAGATGCATCTGCAATGGGGGAGGGGGGAGGTCTATGGAATCATATATTCAAGGTGATGAGGATTCTTGAATTTGAAGAATTCACTTTTCAATTCACAGGAAGTCTCCATGTAAGTCTTTTATCTTTTCTTGAAACACATGGTTTTGGAACATAAGTGAAAGCTCGATGATCTTAATCCATATTGAGGAAAAGGGGAAAAACCATCCATGGAGAACATCCACCTACTAGTGTAAGAGATAGAAAAACTACTGATAGATCATTATGGGACTCCAAGACTAAAAATTGATGAAATCCTCATGAGAGTCCTAAAAATGATAAAATATTTCCTATTTAACTCAAAACTATTGTTAGGGTGCTCTAAACCCCATGGAAAAATGATTTTCTAAAATAATCCTAGAGAAATATTGTTATCAACAAATTGGGAAACTAAATTCCACCTTAGGAGTGTTAAGGTATATCTAAATACATAGGCTAAAAAAGAAAACATAGGAGTCCCATATGATGAACCAGCAGAGGAGGAGACCAAAGGAACCAAAAGGGACCAGGGAAGTGTGAGGGGGAATTGAGAACGACGTCTTTCATCAAAATACTTGTAGGTATATTAGGAGTGAACAACTAAGAATCAACATGTTGGGAATAAGAAGGCATATCTCCACGAGATAACAAATATATGGAAGGTGGCCAATCAAATGTTTTCAGCACTTCAGCGAAAGAAAAATACACTATAATATTATGAAAATTTTAAAAAAGTGAAGGCATGGGGGGGAGGTTGTTATAAGGATAGATTTAATTAATATAGATTATATTATTATGACCCAAAAATTATATAATGTTAGTTACCTTAATCTTTATTTTTATTATAAATTGAAAGCAATGTTCATGCATATGTATGGACTACCATCTCCATGAATGATGCATTTCACTTCACTTTCACCACCTTTTTGGATGATTTCAAAGGTTTATATAATGGATAAATATTATATATATGACCTGATTAAAATTATAGAGATAAATAAATCATGACTAGGGATCATGGGATTTAATTATAAAATAATAAACATATTTGAAATATAGAGCAGTGAACTCCCAAAATGATGCTTTTAAAGAGGAATTATCAATAAAGGAGTAATTAGAAAGTATATGAGAATCATTTATTGTCAGATAATTATGTATATTGTTTTATAAATTTATAATAAATATAATTTTTTATACAAGTTGTTAATAGTGCATACGAAGAAAGTCTAGTTCAGAGTTATGCATATGTGTTGTAACCTCATTTCCTTTTGTGATTATCTACATTTCAGTTTTCATTATGGGAAATTATATGGTATTTATCTTATAAAAACATATATTTATCTCTAATATATTTATTTCTTTATTTTTAATGTTTTAGTTCCATTTTACCCTCTTTGATACTGAAAACCAATGTAAGGATTATTGTATGAAAACCCGACCTTAGGTCTCATTTTTTTAAAAGAATCATTTTTATCCTTAAAAATATTATTTAAAACTATTTTGTGGGTGTTTTTATCATTTTTCAAATATTTTATAAAAGTATTTATAATACCTTTGACTTAATTTAAAAATTATTAAATGGAATCTTTTCAAAAAAAAATCCACAAGAATCATTTTTGTAATTTTTTAAAATTTGAAAATAATTTTTTCTTTTAATGTGTACACCATGAATATATTTTCCCATTGTATTTTTATTTGTTAATAAATAATATTACTATAAAATTATAAAAGGTTTTTATAGGAAAATACTATTACCATTTATCAAGGAATTTTAGTTTTAAAAATTAAATTGAATGAAAAGAGATCTTTTAATTTTTTTCAAAGCGCATTTCAAATAATTTTGTAAAATAGAGATTTCATCAATGAAAATATAATTTAAGGATTTTTACATTTCATTGGGGTTATTATCATATGATACCATAAAATTTATTTCTATAGATGTATTGAGATGATGTTATTTTGAATAAATTTTCATAAACCTCATTTTTATCATGAGGTAATTAATAATTTCTTGAATTATGATGTTTTAAGGAAGTTATCATGAAACCCAATTCTTTACCGTGGGTTAATTATGATTTAATGGAATTGTGAATTATTTCAGGTTCTTGTGAAATATATTTGAAAAGTTATTATTATCTGATGGGTGGGTCTGTTACACCCCTCTAATGCATTAGGTAATGTAAATAACTATGTTAATATCTTGATCCATGATAATTATTAATGCTCTCTACATTTAAAATATTATGAGTTGACATGATTATGAATAACTATGTTCACATATTAATGCATTAGTATGATTAATACTATCGATGCTCATATTATTTTGGAGTTTTTTATCCCTACAGAGTTTCCAGAGTTTCAAAACATTATAAAAAATAATTTCATTACCCAATATTAGGATAATTTGGTTTAAAAGAATAGTAAAATTTTGTAATGGATTGGATTGATCGTAGTGCATTCCATTATTTTCAAAATAACATCTTCTTTTCAGTGCCCTTGTCCACAAAATATCATTACTACTTTGTGAAGCTTCTTATCTAACATAGAATTATCATGTAAGGGTGTATGTATTCTTTTTATCACCCCCATATATTTGTTTTCGATTAATTTTTTTGAAAAAGAAATGTATCCTCGTAGAGTTTTTGTCTCTTCATGAAACTCCTTCTCCTACAAAGAATATTACTCTATGGTTGGAAGGTTTTTTTTCTGTGACCTCCCACATATTATTTTCAACCTCATAATTCAAAAAATGGATTACAGTCACATAGAATTATTATCCCTTCATAATGAATTAAACTCCCATATAAAAAATTTCTTTTTTTAAAATTCATGAATTTTAAGCCACCAACGAACTGTTTAATTAACCGTTGGCTCTGAGGTTGGGAATTTAATCCCATAAAATAGAGCTATGTGAATGAGACTTCTATGATACAAAAATAAAAAAACCATCATATTTCCATCTATTTCAGGGGAAAAATTGATTAGAAAATTACAATAAATACCCAATTACCTTCTAAAATAGATGAGAGAAAAAATAGGGGAACAAGGAAGGAGGTGAATAGAGAGGCTAGGAAAACTTCCCTTTTGGAACCAATAATAAAGCGATCCAATAATGGTAAATTTAAAGATAATGTGACTTTTCAATGTACAAACAATGTGTCTCCCTCACTGAGAACACCCAATGAATCTCATTTGAAAAGAATCACCTCTTTAAAGGGACTACACAAAGCATTTTCATGAAATTAGTTCATGGAGGGTTCATATCTTGTTTTACTTCACAAAGTGTTCTTCATGAAGAATATTTCAATCTATCCCTTTATGGGATATACTAACCTCAAATATCATATTCTCTTTGGCAATTTGGGTGGTTTCATAGGTATTTTTCACCCTCTCTTCCATTCCCATGCCCTATAAACCATTTAGATCCCCTATAACCATTTAAAAAAGTAATCAAATAAGGAAAAATAGAATCATCCTATTTTAATCCTTTAATATAGTTATTTATCAAGGCTATAGCAATTATAATTACCTCTATGATATACCTTCTTGAAAAAACGATTTCCTTCAATTGGTCACATTATTTAATACACATTATGCTTGGAAATATTCATGTGTAATCCCCATACAACCATTAATTTTCACTCCATTCATGGTGTATATGCCTTAAAAATGTAATCACAAACTGTATAAAATATAATCCTCTTAGAAAAATGTTGAACTACATGGAAAATTTCCTTAGTGTAATACATAAAATTATAATATTTCCCAATACAATAAGAATAATATACCCAATTTAATGAACATGATTCCTTATGTCATGAGAATGAAAATTATATTCACCCATGGAAAGTCTTAGTGAATATGTTCTATAAAATTTTATTGTGTACTTTCATACAATGCAATAAATTTTATATTATATCTTATTTCCTACAGTGATCAGTACTAATGTGGGATAAAATATTTTATTCAATCATTTCATTAGCACAATTAAAATTACTCCAATCGGGCCTCCGGCTAGAAGTAAGCTCAAACATTATTTTATAACATGGGACTCCTCCTATTTGTAATCCCCAAAAATTTCTTCAACTAACACACTTACATGGTTAGGTATATAAGGGTAACTCAGGCATACGTTCTGCTCATCCTACTATTGTTTCTCCACTTACAACATAGAAATCTTACCATGGTGGTACCAATGCATAATCCCCAATAAACTCCTACTTTTTTACTCCAATATAATAAGAATAATATTCTATACATTTTTTCTCACACAATTCATGACTCGTGTTGGTTTATAATTTTTGTTGGTATTCATATTATCTAAATAGAGATTCATCATAAGAATAACCATAAATTTCTATATATATGGATCTAAATTGAATATCAAACATCCCTATGACTTGAAATAAAACTTTATTGAATTTTTTCTAGTCATGATATGTAAAACTACATGACATCGTCCTTACTCCATAACATTATATTGTGGGGTATAGTCCCAACACATGTCCTTAAACCATATATCTTAAAATATATGGTCTTTGATTCCCATTATATGGGATACATACAATGCCTCCTTGATGTTTAAACCTAACTACAAGACCAAATTTTTTTCATCACCTGACTATATCATCTTGAGATAAAACAACCTTACACATTGATCCATATTACCTCTAATATATCATGCTCCTCCACTAGTCCATATTCCCCATAATTTAACTCTCTATCAATCGATATTGTTAATAAAATCCTATCCCATCTTAGAGGGACACATTACCTCCAAGTCTTATCACATTATTCTCTCTAGGAGATATTCCTAGAAATTCACATCCACATAAAGCCATATTCCTAAGATACCAACATAATATTGTTTGAAAATATTTCCTAAAAAGTCAATTAGAAATGTATTATCATGTTTAAGTCCAACAATGACCATTTAAAGTTACATTTTTCCTATTCATTCATTCTACATGATGTCAAACTTCCCAGATCAGTCATTTTCACTAGAAATTAAATGGTATAACATACCCCATTAAGTGAAACCAAACTATTTTGGTTCTAATTACTTTAATAAGGATATATTAGAATCCCCTTTATAGGTCTAATACTAAAATTATCGACATTTAATTCTTTACTGGTAAGTGATAAACTCTAGAGATCCAAGCCATGTAACTTTAAACCATATCCCCCTTAAAATTAAAAATCACTAAGTAATAATGAAATAAGATGGAAAGACTTTGATAAATATATATGGTACCATTAATAGTGAACATTTTATACATAAAGATATAAAAATTGATGGATAATATTTTATAAATACATATATTTATATCAACAAAAGATTAAGAATAAATTATGGAATAGGGGTAACTTATTTCACACTAGGATATGGGAAGGATTCAAAAAATACATATTAAATCTATAAAGGGCTCAAAGACTTGGTGACAATCCCCTAAAATACATGAGATGATCCTAACCTCCCAGCCTCTTGAACAATGTAAAATCCTAAGAATCATTGGTAAGAAACTTGTAGTGACCAAATACATTTTGGAAAGATGGTTTATGATAAAATCACTTATTATGGATATAGGATCCATTGGATGTTTCTAATTCCATTAATAGACCCCCATCAAAATCTAACTGTAACAAAAATATTTAACCCAATACAAATCTTTCAATTGTGTCATCCTTTCACAACCAGACATCATAACATTCTAACAGATATAAATAAAGGAATGATATGAATCCTATAATTATGAAAGTGATTTGTCAAACATGTGTTTTACTTGTTATTATTAATTTATAGTTTTTATTGGATATATTTGTTATTATATCATGAACCAATATAACTTCCTTCAACAAACATTAATGGCATCCTATCGACAAAGGATGCACTCCTTGGTCAATTTTAGAGTCGGTTCCCCATCATATCAAAATATATTGTCACCTACATAGGACATTAAGCACTATGTGAATACATAACTTACTCAAGAGTCCCACATAAATTGTAAAATCCTAAATTTAGAGTCTATATTATAATCTATCCTAGATAAAATGACTCACTGACTGTCCCCTCAGTGATAGGTTGTGAGGAAATAGGTAGAAACTTGAAACACATCCAACCATTTTAGGATCATCATCCCAAAATACACCAACATGTACCTACCTTATCTTAGGGAGGTGGATCATGAGTTAATCTTTAACCCCACCACAAAAAAAAGAGGCACTTCAGAGAGATTCCACTAAAATTCATCATTATCAAATCATATAACCTCGATCCCTCCATAACCCACTAAGGAAAACACCTCATGTGTCCCTGATCAAGTCACATTGGATTGATTATACAAGAGATCTTTTTATGGGAGTAAATTTCCAACAGATAGAAGCTGCCCCATATTTCTACTTCCTACTTAAGAATCATGCCAACATACCATGGAGAAAAATGGTGAGTAGATACACATTCATTATCCCTTACGAAAATAATTCTATTACAATCTATACGAATTAGTGAAAGTATTCTGATATATCTTGAAAACAAACAGCGAGTGGACACACATTCCCTCCCGTTCACATTTATCTTGTCGGTATATACTAGAAACAACTTCAGGATTAAAGCATAGAAATATCCCCAATCTCACTAAAGAAGGGGAAGACATCCCCATTACTATTATAGAATCACATCTAAACTTCTTGGATGAAATATATGTAAATACATATGTCCCTAATCATATTATATAAATCTATCACTATATCCTGGATATATTAGTAGAATATGATAGTCAGAATATCCTACCACCAAATAGGGGGCTGACACATTTTCCCATCCCCCCCACCTATGTATGTCCAAAACATATATCAAAATATATTAATTAGAAGACACACATATATTCTTATATTCAAGAGGATCATCATCACATCCCGATGAAGAATGAAAAATAGGATCAGGGATATGTTCATGTTTCAACTAGAGATCAATGTCCCATTTCATTTCCCACATCAAATTAGACACATATTCTGAACAAATATTTAAGTACTTGTAAGAGTATCTAAAATATCATTCAAGATAAGGAATATATTCTCACTCCAAGTTAGTGAAAAAATTTCTCCAGAATATCTTATTATTAACCAATAAGTTATCACACATTTCTATTGATTCTAAATAATCCTGTTGGCCCAGTCCAATGGAAATGAGGTGGCCGCCTAAGGGTGATCCCATATATGGAAGTTTATCTATTTAACATACTTTTCTATCCACCTAGTATAGATAATATATAATGAAACATGATCTGGAGAAACCCAATGATTATGGGTAATTCCATATTCTAACCATGCATGATATTGTTATTCATGAGTCCCTAGAACACATTTCAAAAGTGGGTTAAGATTGTTCTAAATATTCATCTAATATAGGATGTCATTTTAGTTTCAATGTTCATACTCACAAAATTACTACAAGATGCTCTGAAGGTCCACCAAATAGTATCTTCCTTGAAAATCAACCCCATTGAAATATTAAGATCAACGATGGAAACTATTCTTAAAATGTGTGCTAAGAAAATGCTCAATGTGATCAGATGATTAAATGGAATGAAGGTCATCCCATTGAAATTGTCCCACCTACAGGTCCTCCCTAAAGAATATGATATAGGATTCATACATGGGGTTGTAAATCAAGCCATAACTATATCCCTCGTCATAATAAGATTCTAAATGAATTCCCTCTCTATAAAGATATTTTACATAGATTGGAAGTCCTTAACCTTATCAAACCAACAGTTAGAAATCCCATTCATCATAAGGAAATTGAGAGATTTAGTTTAGTTATACCATGTTCCCTATCAATAAAAATAAACATTCTTTCTCAAATGAATGAAATCCCATTTTTGTGGCCCATTTCTGTATGACCTTTGGAGTTATTAAATTCCAATATAACAGAGAAGGTTTTAATCGATCTCACTTTTCTCAATAAGGAATCTTAGAAGAAACAACTATTTTCAGATCATAGATAATAATATATAACCAGTTATGAATATAATGAAGTGATGGTGAGAAAATAATGGTTAAATACCACATATAAGTTATGTTCTATGCCATATCAATTTCTTGATATGGCCATATAAAATTCCTTGAAATAAAAATTCATGAACCATATTTACTTAAATTTATGGTTAATTTTTTGTAATATGAATGAAAAAATTTACCTTATAAGTAATTTGAAATCCATGAAAAAAATAGATGAACATTATTGTCAAATTCATATTTCTTCTCTTTTAGTTGCATGATGCCCAAAATTGGGGAGACAGTCTACAGATCTAAAATGTGCAAGACTTAATTCATTGATGGATCATCAATAAATAATAGAAGATTCTTTAACTAAACACTGATAGCCCAACGATCATTGTTAGTTCTTATTATGTTAAAAAATTTAATAATTTAAAACATGAATCAAATAATTGACTAAAATATGTGTTAATATAAGAAATTCAATTTTGAGATCAAACCCAGAGAGATAGGGTTGTAGAAAATAATAATTTTTAAAAAATACCAGATATATTTTTCTAAGGAAATATAAACTAATTTAATTAAATAAAATATGGAAACAGTTTTGATTGAATTTCATGAAAATTGAAAAAGATAACCAAGAACGAATGGTTCCAGGTTCATGGAATAAAAATGTATAAAATTATTAATTTATAGTCGTAATGTAGTCAAAATTAGGTCCTAGAATATTCAATCGTCATGGTAAACACTATTAATCCTAAACTCTCCTTTTCTCATGGCCATATACTCGATTATAAAATAACGGGTTACCAGAAACCATTTTTAAACATAGGATAAGAAATTACCCAGTGGTAATAGTGAAAGTCTAAACCCAAGAACTCACATTTAAATAAATAAAATAAAATTAAATTAGTCAATGGTCATTCTCGAAGAAATATTGAAATTAAATCAAAATGTTTATTCCCACTTATAATTTTATAAAAAAAATAATTAGGGAAGGGATATTAATGAATAAAAATTGTTGGATCCCAACATGTATTATAATTGAAATTATAAATACTTTATTAAATCCAATACCATTTCATCACACACACCAAGAAACATAATCTATACCCTCATGAATTCCATGAGGGGTAGGAAAATAAATTTTATATTATAATCATCACAATAATGGTTATTCTAATCCTCTTAAGGGTAATTTCTGATGAATGAATTTGGAGTGGAACCCTGACCTCAATATATTGTCATAGATTGAAGCATTGGTAGAATTTAATTATACATAAATTCATGTTAATATATTCTTAGGAAAATCATGATGTTATATTTCAATTTTGGTTTTCATTGGATCATCCATTGGAAGGCACGTTGAAACATTGAAAATATAGGTTGGTCCACCATGATTCCCGATGTGTTATATAGTTTCACACAGTGAATATTGTGAACTCTTTCCTTTTGTGTTTTTTTTCCTATCTTACCTTCAGGTATTGTACTTGGTTCATTTTATTCATGTAACTAATGGTATAAATAACCTTTTTCATGCATTTAATGGTATGTTTCACCATATTTCTTCAGATTAATTCCCTAGAAGTATCCCATAGGTATCCTACATCATGGAGAGTCCCCACTTAGTGTAAAATTAAATCCATTTCACCAATTTTTCTCATTACCCATCAATTGTTTATATCAAATATTAATAGAAAAGTAGACAAATGAGCATATGTTAGTAGTTTTATCCTTAAAATGATGTATTTTAATATTAAAAATGTATGCAATAAATGTATATATTAAATAACCCAACACTTTAAGATGCCTTTGTTCTAATCCCTCGATCACTTGAACCATTTCTTTAAACCTACATTCTACTGCTCTTATCCTAGCCATATTTGGAGTGGGGTTACAACAGGGTTTTGTGATGTATTGTATGAAAACCCTCAATGTTCTAGGTGCAATATCCTCAATGTTGGATTTGGTACTACAGTTTTATTCCTCATGATATCAGTGTTGATTTGTTTGATTTTTCCCATCAGTTGATCTATTTGATGCCTTTTCAGTGGTATTACATTTTTTGGTTTGGGTTTTTTTATATGTTTCATTATAGTGGAGGCCATTGGTGTTCCTCACGTTGATGTCATGTTGATGTATCATTATTTGGAATGAGGTGAGCTCAATATATTTCAGTATCTTTATTGATTTTGGTTCTTTGGGCGATAATGAAGGCTTGTTGTAATGTTTTATGGTGGATTTTATGGACTCTAAGGTCTGTAGAGACTAGTGTGGTTTTTGAAAGGTAACGATAATGTTGAAGATAGGAATGAATTGATGGTAGGGGTGACTTGTGGTGACTCATGTTGATGAAATGACCTTTGATAGTGGTGAAATGATATTGGATGATGTGGGAAATCATGGAATGAAATCTCCTCAGGTTCTATGTTTCCCTTGAATTTGTAATTATGAATGGGCATTCTCAGTTTTTGGTTCCAGATTATTATTTACCGCTCATCCTCAATGTGGATTTCAAAAATCAAATAAAAAATTAATTTTATGCCAGTCAATATGAAATAAAATAAAATCACTAGATCATACATTTAACTCAATGCTAATAAATGTAATTGATAAAATGGATAATTAGATTTTTAGAGAATTATATAATAAAATTCATTAACTCCACAATTTTCAAAGAAATAATTAAATAAAGTATTTTTCTTTTTTTCTTTTGAAATGGACACGTCTTTTAATTTATTCATTTTAATTATTCAATTCATTTTTACAATTCAATCCATTTTTTATTTACCTCACTTTGAATTTTTTTTATTGTCATCATGGTAACAAATAAAAGTGAAATGAAGCTCAAAACTTTAGAATATGAAACTTACTATTGAAATGAAATGCATCTAGAATCTACACTGCATAAATACAAAGATCACAATAAATCCAGAGGACTTATAATCAAGGTTTAAATGTATTTGAGGATTTATTGTAGGTGTGTAAATTGTGTGAAAAAATGATGTGAAAAAATGATTTTTTTATCTAAATAAAAATGTATGATATCAAAAGATAAGATCAATGGAAATGTAGCTTTATAGATTTCATTTCTATCTTCCCCCCAAAAATCTCAAAGTGGGATCATGACACATGTAAGAAGAGTAAATGAATTAATCTATATTTACATCTTCTATTATTCAATATTTTTTAATCTATTCTTATGTAAGAATATCACATCCATCTGCTAACCACATATGGTCAAAAGATCATCACTAGAAATGGTGATTTTTTATCCTCCCAAGACTTTACTAATTTTTTTTAAGAGAGTTGAATCATATAATGAAATGGAAAATATCCAAGAATCTACAAAAAATCATTATAAAACCACCCAAAAGTCTTTTATATATACTGAGTCCCCTTCCACCAAGGATATCATCTCCACCACAATTATTATTTTAAATAAATTTTTCACATTAAGAGTAGGAAGAGAATGGGGTGAAATAAAACTAAAACATAGATCTTTTCCAATGAAGGTCATTCATGGATTCTATGGTTAAAAGAAGGAATATTTTAAGGTTGGTCTAAGTAAAAAGGTTTTGAAAATAAAATTCATCAATCATATTAAATGTGATTCTATTAAGATTTATCTTTGATAAGATTCCATGAAAGACCAATAAGAGAATATGCCCTATTCTTTCCAGAAATATACTTTAGAAATAACAGGAAATATTGGTTTATAGAATGACATGGGAATTGGAACAAAATATTGGGACAATTAATCATGGAAATTCATATGAATAATTAATTCAAAAAATTAAAATATCATAAATTCAATGAAATCCTAATTATTGATTTCTTTTTAAAAAATCACCATGTTCCCCAAAATCATTATTTTTCAAATAGAAAACTACATTCCTATCTATACTAATATTTTCATATTTTTTTTTTCAAATTTATTGAAAAAATAGAAAAATATGGCATTGAATTATTCCTAGGAAGTTTATGTCTCCAAGATCAGCTGATTAAAGAAAATATAGGGTAGTAAATGCAATTAATAGTTAAATCTCTAAAAATAATTAAATGTGGAGAATAAAATACAAACCATTAGAATTAAAATTTTTCTCCCCTTTTTAACATGGATTAAAAAATGAATACAAAAGTTCTTCCTGTACCAAATACACAACATGGGTGTTCTTCATGATGGGTATTTTCTTTGTTTCATGATTTGAATTGGGTTCATGAAATATGTTAGACTTGAAGATTCATCATTTTCTTCCTACCACTTTATTTTTAGTGCTTTTATGTTGGACCTAATAAATATAAATAAACAAGTGAAAGTAAATTCCATATAATAATGACGAAAAATATGAGGGAATTGAAATTATATCCTAATATAAAATAAATCATAAAAAATCAATAAAAATATATGTAACCACCAAGAATATGCTCTTTTGTTAACATTAATTTAGCTCTACCATAATCAGGTTAGTTGATCAAAGTGTGGTACAAGGATATCAATATAGGTTTAAACCAATTTTTACATTTTTGTGTATATGGATCAACTCTTCTTCTCCTCAATGAATTCATAATAAAGTTTATTAGAGGTTTCAATTCTATGGATTGTATAAATAAAATTAAAATTATTTCAGCATCTATCCATACATGGTAGTGTTCTTTTATTTATAGCTATGTGTGTACAATTTCTGAAATAATCACTTTATGTTCAATAGTCATATGCTCAAATTATTCTCCTACTGCTACTTTATTTTCTTTTGTGTAGTTAGTGTAGAGTTTATGTTTTTATGATTCCCCTTCTAACAGTGCTATTAAGTCTTCTAAATTTTTTGAAATAAACATATGAGCTATATTTTCCCTCTTCTTATTATTGTGTATTTTTAAATTTTGTGTTGGCCTACTCAGGTTTAACAACAATATCTTCTTCTTCACCTTTATCCTATAAACCTATAAAGTCAAGGGAATCATCATTTGGATTAAAATAAAAATTATAAGTGGTACATATCTTATCTTCATTGATTTTTCATCTTTTATTATCTATATCCTCTTCAAAATTTAGTTCTAGGATGTTGTGTGCTATATATTCCTTTTTCAGGTATGATTATAGGAACTCATTGGATTAACTAATCCTTATTTTGATATCTCCAATTTGTTTCATTAAATCTTTTAGAAGGTAGGAGAACATCTCCTTAGTAATTAAATTAATCTATAACATGACCATGACAACCAAAGAAACAACCACCTTTAGTAAATATTATAAAATAAATAAATACATAAACTATGATAAAATTAGGAAACAAAAAAGATGAGAAAATTATTTTCCTAAATTTTTAAACTATAATAAATTATTCTCCTATCTATCACAATGGTGATAAATATTAGATATCCCTGTGGAAAATATTAATTACCACAAGGATGATCAATTGAATAATTAATTACCAGATCAAAAAAATCACTAAATTATAGGTTAATATAGAAAATTTTACTCAAAGGTAAAACTCAAAAAGACTGGGCTAGAGAAAAAAAGAGTTTAATAGAAAATAAATAAAATATTTTAGAAAGTAAATAAAAACAAATTTAATCAAAAAAATCAGGGAAATGGGTTTGTTTAAATTTAAAAAAGTAGAAAGAGTGTAATGGAAAAAATGTGTATATGTTCATGTAATAAAAAGGTATGATATAATTAATTAATATTCATTCTGTTTTAAAAATTAGGTTCAAGCATATCCAATGGTCATGGTAGACACTCTCCACCCTAAATATTCATTTTATCATAGTTTGATACTTTAGATTATAAATTAATAGGTAACCAGAAACCATTTTTAAACATAGTATAAGAACTAACCCAATGGTTATGATGGATGTATAAACCCAATATATTATATTTAAATAAAGAACATTCAACCAACTTAGGTAATGTTCATTATTAGGGAGATAATTAAATTGAATCACACTTCTTAATCAACTGATAGTTGACATGAAAAAAGAATTATGAAAGGGATAATAATGAATAACAAATATCAGATCCCAACATAGACTTTAATTGAAAATATAATTACTTTCTTTAATCCAATCAAATTTCATCAGGCACACCACAATAAGAGATCTACCAATGGTTCTAGCCAAAAGGGGGTAGTAAAATAAAATACCTAATCTAATCATCAAAAAATAGATAGTTCTAATCCCAACAATATCACCTCCTAATGAATGAATTTGGAGTGTAACCAGAACCTCAATTTATAAGAATAGATAAACGGTTGTATATGATTTAATTATCCATAAATGTGTCATTGATATCATCCAGTGTCAGTGATGATGTTTATTGGCTATTTGGGTCAACATTTGGCCATCTGCTAGAATCTATGTCGAAACTGATCAAATATGTTTCTATCCACCATGACTCACAATGCGACATATAGTGTCACCTTGTGAATATTTTAGGCTCTTCAATTTTGTTTATTTTTCATAGCGTGTCATCATTCCTAGTATTTTTCTAATGGTATGAATGTAATTCATGACATTATCCACCTTTTTCTAGCACTTAAATCTATATTTCTCCATGTTTTGTTAGTTTCAAGCCATGGTTGTATCCTATAGGTACCCTATATCCTGGAATTCCCTATTTTAGTGTAATTTGTTTTCTGTTCGTTTAATTTAATTTATTTACCACGAATTTATTATATCACTCCAAATATGAATAAAACATTAGACATATATGCAAACATTAACAATTTTAACCAAAAAATTGATGTATTTTTATACAAAAAAAAATTATGAAATAAATATACCTAACATGTAAACATAAAATTATGGTGAGAAAATAGAGATTTAGATTTCACTTAACACCCCATTCAATAGATACTAAAACCAGTGACATCTCTCAATGTCATCACCTTAAGAAAAGTCTAAAATATAGATTCGTCACATTTTGGTGGGTATATTTAGTTGGGTTCCACCATGTCAAAATATAACAAACAATGAAATCAGTGAGAGAAAAACATTGAAAGGATCTTGCATCAAGCCTCGATAAAGTTTGAGTAGGCCTCTCTTAAAAAAATTCCAAGACCTTGGTAGAATTACTTCCCTCAATTGGGATTGGCTCATATTCAAAGCATGAATTACATAATTCCTATTAATGAATAAGATCCCATAAAACCAAAAGGGTAGTAGAAATAGGCTCATTACTAGTGATATAGTAGAAACCCCATCCCATAGGTTTGTGGGAATTTTAACCACCACCACCATCCCAAAGATTATCAAATCCTTGAATAATTAAATAATTAATATCAATGAGACTATGTCAACACAAAACTATAGGATTGGGGTTCATTTTATTACAACTTTCACCTACTCCATGAAAGTTAGACTTCTCCAGGATAGGGAACATGTCACTAGAGGGATCTCCAAAGTTTTTCTCATAGTTTTTCTCATATCTCTCTTTAGGGACACACTTATTAAGAGTTTATAGAGATTATATTAGGATCAATCTCCAGAAACTATCTTAGTGGTTGAATTAATAAGAGAAGGTGAGTCCATTTATAGGTCATAAAAATGGTATTTTGAGAAAGGAATGGATAATGGGGGGTGTGATTTTCCACTTTATAGATATTCAAAAGGAGAATAATGTCCTTTCCAACATGATGTAGAAATTATTTTGGAAATATATTATACAAGGGTGAATGTTTTAAACATCATCCCCACTAATGATATAAAACATGACATTGAGATAGAAGAATGTGATGTAGATGTTTCTTTTCAAACTATGGTCAACACTGAAGTTTTTTCAGGATGTGTGTGTACTCATCAACAATGACATACCCAAAATCATGGGGATCCCCTAAAGGATCCACTACAAACTCATATATAGGAACCAACTGAAAGAAAATGGAAAGATTCAATCATATACCATCAACCACATGAAAAAGTTTTGCCTCTCACATCCCAGGAATGATGTAGCCAAAATGAGTCTGAGATAAAGGAGTTAAAATAACATAATAATGAACTATTCAAGGGAATCATCCCTACTAAGCATAGTCCTTAACTATATAATTTCACTTCTCCTTAATAATTATTTAATCAACATGAAGTGGTTATTCCATCGATAATGAGTCAATCCAATCATCTCAACAAATGGAGATTATAATAAATAGTATACCTAGACCCAATTACTGGGGAGTATCCAGAATTTAATTCATTAGAGAAGTATCCGGAACCATGTCAGACGAGATACCCTAGGAAGACCCATGATTGTCATCAACAAGAAATATAGGCAATAAAACTATAATTATCAATACACATTTCATAGGATGAATTTTTCACTTGAGATATTATAAAGTCCATTAGGTCTATGATATTATGAATGGAGGACATGGAGGGGTGGCTTGCACTAGTGAAATTGGAAAGAAAACAAAAATCTAAATGGGTGGGTGTGATTCCTACACCACCCAACTTTGGAAATTCAAAATACATAACCATCAATGTAATTAAGGATCTAAAGAAACATATCACCCACTTCGTATCTCAATTTAGCACCAAAATGGGAACCCTTAAGTAACAAGTGGTAGTAAATCGTAGATTTTTTGTGCGAACATTGGATGGATCATAATTTTTTATGTACACAACTGTTCTATTTAGATTAGTCAAAATGTAGGAGGATCAATATTAAATATTACTCTCTATGTTAATCTAAAATTTAATACAGTAAAGTGTCCTCAATATATACGATTTCAAACAATGTGATAATGAAGGAGCCTTAGACTCCATTTCTAGGATGAAGGGTTTAACCAACTCCCTGATCTTGCAACCTCCCCATGATTATTTTCTAGGAATATATATTGAAAATATTCCTAATGAGTTAGAAATAATACCAATATCAATAAAGTGCTCATGTGGATTCTATAATCATGTTATAATTTCAAAGAGGTTGTGATATCCTATTGTGTGGTCTAAGAGAAATCCCCAGCGAGTGCCAACATCTCTTAGAATGAGGAATGGAAAATAAAAAACAATAATTGATATGATTAAACTGACTCTAAAACTATCTCTAGAACCTAAATAAGTGAAATTACATGTGACTCCTAATATACAATAGTAGAAGCAATAACATCACCTTCATTTGGAAGGGATAAAATAGAAATGGAAGATGACATTTTAAGAAACAAATTATAAATTTAATTCATTTTTAATGAGAAATTCCCTCGACATTTCATCATATCCATGAAATACAACATTCCAAAGTTTCTAAATCTCATGTATATTGATGATGTTGGGATCAAAACCCACCTAAATTACAATACCTTATATTTATGTTTGGTTCACATCATTTATTTGTGATTTTTCTTTAAACACAACCTTCATAATATGGTAGATTCAAGACATGATTTGTTGGAAAATCCACCTGGACAAGTGAAATATATTTCATCCAATTTACCAGTAAAGGAAAAGAAATGGTAGGAGGTAATGAATATGGATTCTCATTAGTTCAATAATTAGATGATTAGTGATATAGTTTAAAATTCATATGCTATTCTTAGGTAACAGTTGAATCAATCAACCATGATCCCGACTTCCCCTCTGGTATTCAAGTTAAATTCTTTAACACCAAAATAATCTAATATATAGTCTTATAAGAACTGATATCATTGAATTTAAAAAACAATTATATGTAGGGGTAAGAATTATTTTGAGGAAAAATCTAATTCTAACCCTATCATTCTTTATTCCACTAGAACTGGGAGAATGGGCATCACCCCCACAAAATGGTTCAGTGGGAATTGACACCTAAAACAATATCCTCATCAAAAGAAAAGTTTTTATTTTAATATATCTACATAATTGACTAGATAGATTCATTATCTGATAAAGAAGATACATAGGAATCTAATTTTCACTCCCCCAACCAGATAGAGGGACGAGGATTCCATCAAGGTTGATGTTATTGAAGAATATGAGGCTGATATAGATCTATTCATTTGTGTTACATACCTAGTAAGACCGTATATTAAATAGAGTACTAAATATGGAAAATTCAACAACCCTAATAAGAGAATTGGTATACTCTAGAGTTATCCAAGGACTGATTAGGTCTCATAATTCTGGAATACTGATTAGATAATTAGTGTTTATTAAGTTAGTATCCAAATTTTAGAAGGTACACTCAAAATAACCCACATATGGCTAGGTTTTCTTCATATTCTAATAAGGTAAGACTGCCACTAGCAGAGGAAGCCTCTTATCCCAAGCCTTAGCACCTGGTAAAACCCCATATATGGATGTATAGGATTTTGGAATATATATAAGACATCTTGAAATATATATTCATCATTCTATTTAAGCTTTAAATTTTCAATTATGTCCATCTTTCAAGGAACATTAATATGTGATTATTGAGGCTCTCTAAATAAAATAATAAATTTTTTCGAAGGTCTCTTCCACTAATATATATACCATATTTAAATTTACCATATTGGGTGTGATGTGGTCATTTTATTCATAGCGTATGATAGTGAGATAGATATACAAGGGAATATTATGAACATATATATTTTCATATGAAGTTGTATAATATGGATGTTTATTAAGATCTATTTGAGAAAGAATTTGGGATTAATATCATTCTTATCCAAACCCTCTGATAAATGGGCCTCAACAAACATGATTTATCTCTATCCACTTTGATAATCGAGGGGTATGAAAAAAGTGAAAAAAAATCCTCTTGGAAAAATAATGATCAGGTAAGGATTTGGATACCTATATCCTTTAATGAATTCATGGTCATTCATTAGAGAAGAACAATAAATGTATTATTGGGAAGACCAAGGATTTAAATGCACTGATTTGTACCTTCATCATACAACTAATGCCTTAAATATTTAATCAATGGAAAGGAAAAAGTGTTTCATAGTGATAGTTTCCCTTTTTATTTCCTTTAATCTCATTACCTAGATGTTGTAATCTATAAAAATGGGAAAACATACTAAAGAAGATACCACCCTTATAACTACCCCAAATGGTTTAAAGATGGCCCATGTTACCCATTACATGAACTTATCGAAAACTATGTGTTACCCATCAATAAGATCATGTAAATTTCTCGAGATTTTGGAAATCATCGAGTTGTATGAATAAAATATGAAAGAATAGAGTATCTGATCACTTTAATGTCATGCGATTTCTGAATAGCTACCCTAGAGAGTGGATTCCACTGAAAGAGGAATATGTTACCATAATTCCAATAAAAATTAATCTCCCTCCAGAATGTCTCTAGATGTGGGATTTTTAGACCAACATTCAGACCAAAAGAACATTTTTTTATTATATTAGCCTAAAACATAAATTTAAAAGATATAAAAGTGGAATATGTACATTTACCACTATATTTATAATACCATTCATATATGGTGAGTTCAACTATGAAGGAGATGGATCTAACCTCATCAATAACAATGATTCCCCAGAGGAAGGTACTCCCACATGTTCTCCAGAATCTATGGATACTGGTACAATACCATTTAATCAGTTTATTCCCCTACTTCACCCGTAGGGAATATAAATTCCCCTAACTAATTGCTTGAATCCTAGGATTTCATCACTTCTTATTCCCCTGGTAATAATAGAGAAGAAGTAGAGTCATCTAGAATTTTCTCGATGAAAACTCCCATGCATTGGTGGTTTAATTATTTAGAGACACATCCTCATCCTTAAATGAAGATAAAATTGCACTCATATCATATTATGGTCATGAAAAGGATCTTTAATTTCCTAGATCCAATGAAATTTAGTTATATGGAGACAAAGGAGAGAATGTCCAAAATACGTCAGACTATAATTCAAATACATATGTACTACTAGGACACATATATGCCTATCCATTATTTATAGAGGATAAAAATGACCCAGCATCATCTATCAGTCATAAAATAGTTCTTTCATCACCAGCTTCCACTGATATTGATGTACAATAAAAAGATGAAGATGATATTAGATAATCCCCTACAAAATTTGGGGAAGGTTTCTATATGACCATTTATGAACTCTGATAGGTTAATCAATGTACAAAGGTATACATGCAAGCCACTTTAATCAGTTCCTATATGTAATACAAAGGGAAAGAGATATACATCTTTTTCTTAAATAAAAATATATATTTCATTACTTTTAATTAAATTGAAAATAAATGCATGATTCTGATGTGGCCACTCCTCATTTGGGTTTTCCTAAAGATCATCATGGTCAAAACTGTATTTGATAATCTTATCACAGATGACTTTATTTGAGAGTTTTATTACCTAAAATGGATTTCAAATATCATCCCTATAATGAATAATAATATAAAAAATTAAGATTTTTCATCAAATTCAAGGATCTCAATCGTAATTTCACAAAGTACTACTTCCTAGTTCTAATCACATAATTTTTTTTGATGAAACTTCTATATTCTGGGCCCTCTTATTCATGGAAGAATATTCTATTTATTACTATATTTATATGTACCTTGAATATAAGGGAATCACTGATTTTAGGGCTCCTCAAGGGTTGTACTACCCTATATCAATGTTCCAAGAACAATATATTCAAGACATTATTAGGAAAGAATAAGGAATGTTTCATTGATGAACTAGTTTTCAAATCTCATCCACACTATGATTATCTCACTATCCTTGAAACATTATTTAATAAGATGTAGAAAAGAAATAAGAAATGAACCCATGAAATGTGCATTTGGTTGACATAATAAAAATATATTGGCTTCATGGTACACCATTGTAGCATCAAATTCATCCCTAAGAATACCAAGATAATCCTCAATAAGACAAAAAATCAAAACCTCACATAATTGAGAGGGACTCAAGGAAGCCTCCCCAAAATTAGATACTTCCTAGAGATCCTAGGAGATAATTTATTACCATTAACTATGACCACGAATAAGAGAGTCACATATAGGTGAGAAAAATATTTTCCGGAGGATTTCAACAATCTCATGAAATACCTCCCAAGAACACTAGTGTTGATGCATCATATAGAAGGAATGATGCTCATCTTATACATAGTTGACATTGATCAATCACTTGGATCCATCCTTGCACAAAATAATGATTCAAAAAAAATACATTAATATCTAAGTATAACTGAACTAAATATCAAGACTCAATCTTTTAATATTGAGAATAATTTTTTTCGTGCCCCAACCCACCGAGGCATGCAAGGCCAATGAAATGCCAAGTGAACCACCACAATACAACCTCTAATAGGCTTACAGTTGGAGATAAGATCCGATAAGACATAAAGAAATATGATTCATAAGCCTAATATACCTACATTCTCACACAAAACAATCTCTATGAAATTTTTTTGAGGAATAATCAAGGGATGAAACATCTAAAGTATAACCATGAATGAAATAATTATAAGGAAATATATAAGATTATGACAATATATCCCCAAATCATAAAGGGGAAAATGCACCCCCACCAAAAATAAAGTCTCAACCTAAAAAAATCACTAAAAATGGGAGTTTGAGATAGAACAACTTCTGATATCTATGTATGACCACTATACATGGTCAATGTACCCAAGTATAGCTATGATCCACTAAATTCACCATTTCTCTAACTGTCATCTAATTAAGACATGAGGTGTGCTGGAAAAATCCCATGAAGGGGTGATTATACACATACCAAGATGGACATCCTAAAAGCCAAAAAGGTATAAATTGAAAGGTTCAACGAATGTCAGTTCAACCCAATACACATATATGCTCATAATAAAACCCCAGATAGAGAGAAAGGGGATCTTCATATCCACGTCCTAGATAAGAAAGCGATTTTACCTTAAAATGCACATTTCATCTCATGTTCCCAGCATCTTATACACTAAATGAAGAATTCATGTGGGGGACCTCTGCCTTAACACTACGGGAAAAATCACTATTTGCAACGGGAAGAAATCCTGCCACAAATAAGTCGTCCAGGAAGCTATTTGCAAAGGGGAAAGTAGCCCGTCGCAAACAACCAAGTATTTGCGACGAGATTTTATCTCTCGTCGCAAATAGTGTGGTGCAACTTGCGCGCCAAACCAGGAGGCTTTCGTGCCAAACCGCTAAGGGGTATTTGCGACGGGTCCCCTCGCAAATACACGGCGGTGGTCAATACCTTTTTGTGACGGGATGCCGTCCTGTCCCAAAAAGACTGTCGGCAGGTAGTATTTGCGACGGGACCCGTCGCAAATAACCTTTTAACCGCCGACTGTAATTAATGTGGTCGAGGGTAATTGCGATGACCCCCGTTGCAAATACCACCATTTGCGACGGGAAGCCCGTCGCTAATAATCTCATCGCAACTAATCTAACTTATATATACCCCATCTGTTTTTTGTCCAAATCATTCAGATATTTCTCTCTCTCTCTCTCTTCATTCTTCAGTTTCAAAGAGAAATTTTCTTTTAGATGAAGTTTTTTATACGCGAGAAATCAGAGGTCGTCAATAACTTAAGAATATCAAAGTTTAAGGTATTTATATTTTAATTTTTTATATTTATTTTATTTTTTTATGTTAATTTTAATTTTTGTTTATTAGTTCTAATTTAATTAGATTTCAATTGATTTTTATTTATATTTAGTTTTACTAATAAATAGATATTGTTAGTTATAATTATAAATAATTAGTTATAATTAATATTAATTAGATATAATTAGGATTAAATAGATATAATTAGCAATAAATAGTTATAATTAGCAATAAATAGATATAATTAACAATAAATAGATATAATTAGAAATAAGTAGATATAATAAGCAATAAGTACATATAATTAGGAATAAATAGATATAATTCGGAATAAATAGATATAATTAAGAATAAATAGATATAATTAGGAATAAATAGATACAATTAGAAATAAATAGAAATAATTAGGAATAAATAGTTATAATTAGGATTAAATAGATATAATTTGGAATAATTAGATATAATTTGGAATAACTAGTAATAATTCTGTATAATTAGTAATAATTAGATATAATTAGTAATAATTAGATATAATAAGTAATAATTAGATATAATTAGTAATAATTAGATATAATTAGTAATAATTAGAGATAATTAGTAATAATTAGAGATAATTAGTAATAATTAGATATAATTAGTAATGATTAGATATAATTAGGAATAATTAGTAAAAATTAGGAATAATTAGAAATAATTAGTAATAATTATATATAATTCGGAATAATTAGTAATAATTAGGAATAATTAGTAATAATTAGTAATAATTAGGAAGAATTAGGAATAATCAGGAATAATTAGGAATAATTACGAATAATTAGGAATAATTAGCTATAATTATGAATAATTAGGAATAATTAGCAATAATTAGGAATAATTAGAAATAATTAGTAATAATTAGGAATAATTAGAAGTAATTAGTAATAATTAGGAATAATTAGGAATAATTAGGAAGAATTAGGAAGAATTAGTAATAATTAGCTACAATTAGTTACAATTAGCTACAATTAGTAATAATTAGCTACAATTAGTAATAATTAGCTACAATTAGTAATAATTAGCTACAATTAGGAATAATTAGCAACAATTAGAAATAATTAGCTACAATTAGGAATAATTTGCTTCAATTAGCAATAATTTTCTACAATTAGCTATAATGTGCTACAATTATCAATAATTTGCTACAATTAGCTATAATTTGCTACAATTAGATATAATTTGCTACAATTAGCTATAATTTGCTACAATTAGCTATAATTTTCTAAAATTAGCTATAATTACCTATAAATAGATATAATTAGCAATAATTAGCAATAATAAGCAATAATAAGCAATAATTAGCAATAATTAGCAACAATTAACAATAACTAGCAATAACTAGTTATAATTATATATAATTAGCTATAATTAGATATAATTAGCTATAATTAGTAATAATTAGTAATAAATAGCATAATTAGCTATAATTAGCTATAATTAGTAATATATATCTATAATTTGCTATAAATAGCTATAATTAGCTATAATTAGCTATAATTAGGAATAATTAGATATAAATAGATATAAATAGGTATAATTAAGAATAATTAGCTATAATTAGCTATAATTAGCTATAATTAGCTATAATTAGTAATAATTAGCTATAATTAGTAATTACTATCTATAATTAGAAGTAATTAGATATAATTAGTAATAATTAGATATAATTAGTAATAATTAGATATAATTAGGAATAATTAGATAGAATTAGGAATAATTAGATATAATTATGAATAATTAGATATAATTAGCAATAATTAGATATAATTAGAAATAATTAGATATAATTAGCAATAATTAGATATAATTAGAAATAATTAGATATAATTAGCAATAATTATATATAATTAGCAATAATTAGATATAATTAGAAATAATTAGGAATAATTAGCAATAATTAGGAATAATTAGCAATAATTAGCTATAGTTAGAAATAATTAGAAATAATTAGCTTTAATTAGCAATAATTAGCTATAATTAGTAATAATTAGCTATAATTAGTAATAATTAGGAATAATTAGTAATAAATAGCTATAATTAGTAATAATTAGGAATAATTAGCAATAATTAGATATAATTACTAATAATTAGTAATAAATAGCTATAATTAGCTATAAATGGCTATTATTATCTATAATTAATAATAATTAGCTATAAATAGCTATAATTAGCTATAATGAGTAACAAATAGCTATAATTAGTAATAATTAGCTATAATTAGTAATAATTAGCTATAATCAGTAATAATTATCTATAATTAGGAATAATTAGATTTAATTAAGAATAATTAGATATAATTATTAATAATTAGTAATAATTAGTAATACTTAATAATAATTAGTAATAATTAGTAATAATTAGTAACAATTAGATATAATTAGTAATAATTAGATATAATTAGATATAATTAGATATAATTAAATGTAATTAGTAATAATTAGCAATAATTAGAAAAAATTAGTAATAAAAAAAATTATGTTATCAATATTTACGAAAAAACAGTATTAATATTACTAACATAATAAATTTTTTATAAAATATTAAAATTATCAATATTGGCAGCAAACTATGATCTATTATTAACATGTTCAAATCTGAAAGGGTCGCCAATTGTCAGGCCATGCACAATAAGAAGTTTGTGTCAGCCATATCCAATGTAAACTCTATAATTGTCCTCTCATGATTGATCACCTCGCAAATAGTGTTTCAATCGGACAAACCAAGTCATGCCCTTATTATCTATAAGAATTATCTCACATGAACCTTTACATAGACCATTGTTCCTTGAAAATTTAAGGGAAAAATAATGATATCCCCTCATTTTTTTCATGAAGAATGATCTATGTAAAGTGTATTGTGAGATGATTCTTAGAGACAAGAATGTTATTACTTTGGTCATCCTATTGCAACACTAGTTGCGAGGTGATCAACCATGAAAGTAAAATTATATATTTTAAATTGGACATGACTGACACAAACGTTTTATTACACATGACTTGACAATTGACGACCCTTTGAGATTTGAACATGTTAATAATAGAACAAGGTCGGTTGTGAATATTGATAATTTTAATATTTTATAATTTTTTTTATTATTTTAATAATATTAATATTGTTTTTTTGTAAATATTGATAATATAATTTTTTTTATTACTAATAATTAATAAAAAAAATCTTCTTAGATAATGAAGGGAAAATTTGTAATCATCTCCACAACGATGATTACCAAATTTCCTTTCATTATTCAAGCAGTTTTACTTTTGCTAAGTATTGCTAAGTATTGCTAAATTAATAATAAATAGTAATAATTAGTAATAATTAGTAATTAATTGTAATAATTAGAAATAAATTTTAATAATTAGTAAAAAATTGTAATAATTAGTAACAATTAGTAATAATTTTTAATAATTTGTATTAATTAGTAATAATTAGGAATAATTAGAAATAATTAGCAATAATTTTCAATAATAAGTGTGATAAATATGAAATTAAATTAGCCGTCGGACAAAAGCGTAGCCATCAATCCACTGGAAATTATGTCGCCCTTAACTAATGATAATTATTAAGTAGTTTTAATTATTTATCTTCTTTTTAGATAGTGTTTTTATAATTTCAAAATATTCAAAAACAGTGATGATTTTATTTTTTATGTAGAAAAACATGGAATAAGCAAGTCGACATCAGTCATTATTAGATGATCGAGCTTGGATAAATCAGTGAAAAAATCCAAATGGTTCTGGTTTGAATCCTGTATATATTGAGGGTGTTGAATCTTTCTTAGAATTTGCATCATCAAAACCTGAATATGTTTCAGAAGGAACAATTAAGTGTCCTAGTAAAAAATGTGCTCTGAGAACGTTTTTCACATTTGACAAGGTTGGGGGAAATCTCTTGCGGTTTGGTTTCCAACAAGATTATGTTTTTTGGTATCAACACGGTAAACCTAGTTCTAGATAAGAACCTAATAACTTGATTCTAGATCCATCACGATTTCAAAATTTAGTACATGATGTTGCTGGTCCATCTGTGCAACAAACTGAAACTCACGGTGATATTGATTTAACTCATGAGTTGGCACCATCCAAATTTTATGAGTTTTTGAGGTCTGCTGAGGATGCATTATATCCTGGTTGGAAGATAAGAAAATTAGAAGCGGTTTAAAAATTTATGGCTATTTAATCAGATAATGCAATTTCAAACAACTATTTTGATAAGATATTTTCTTTAGTTAAAACACTGTTACCTGAAGGAAATGTGTTGCCTGTAAATTACTATGAGAGAAAGAGGTTGATTCATAATTTGAGCCTTAGTTATAAGAAGATTCATGAATGTACAAATGATTGCATCTTATATTCTGGAGAAAATGAGTCATTGGATATTTGTCCCACATGTGGAAAATCGAGGTATAAAGAAGCTCAACTAGGGAAGTCTAGATCGATTCCAGTAAAATAGTTGAGATATTTCCCCCTTACACCCAGGTTGCAACATTTATTTATGTCCTAGAATATAGCGTCAATGAGGTCATGGAACAAAACCAAGATTTCAATTGATAAAAGCTTGAATCATCCATCTGATGGTGATTCATGGAAAAATTTTGACCGTATGCATCCATCTTTTTCTATAGAAGCCTGAAACGTGCGATTGGGTCTTTCTACTGATGGTTTTTGTCCTTTTAGTTCTTATGGTAGTCAGTATTCATGCTGGCCTATCTTCATAACTCTGTACAATTTACCTCCATGGATGTTGATGAAGGAGCCTTATATCTTTTTGACTCTATTAATCCTAGGACATCTGAAAAAGAATATTGATTTTTATTTGAATCTATTGGTTGATGAGTTAAATGCATTTTGGAGTGAAGGTGTTAATACATATGATGTTACTACGAAACAGAATTTAATATTAAAAGTGCATTTATGTGGACAATTAGTGACTTTCCGACATATGGCATGTTATCTGGTTGGAGTACACATGGTCTGAAATCATGTCCTTACTATATGAAAGAAAACAAAGCCTTTATGCAGGTCAATGGAAAAAAACCTTGCTATTTTGATTATCACCATAGATTTCATCCAAATGATCATCCTTTTCGGAGGAACAAATCTCATTTCAGAAAAGGTACAAATGAAAGGGATGAATCTCCAAAGATGATCTCAGGTACAGAGTTAAAATCAGTTGTATTTTCATTACCCCCATCACATTTGGACCAACAATAAACCAACAAAAAAATCATGGCTTTGGGAAAGAACATAATTGGATAAAACCGAGCATTTTTTGGGATCTTCCGTATTGGTCTGATTTGGTGGTCTGCCACATGTTGGATGTTATTCATACTGAGAAGAACTGTTTTGATAATTTATTTCATACAGTTTTGGATACACCAGGTAAGACCAACGATACTATAAAGGCATGATTAGATCTTGCCCAAATTTGCAGGCGACCAAGACTTGAATTATTTGAAAATTCCAGATCACAGAGGTTAATGAAGCCAAAATCAGCTTATACACTATCCAAAGAGAGTCGCTTATTATTTTGTTAGTGGATTATTGATTTGAGACTTCTAGATGGTTATGCTTTCAATTTGGGCAGATGTGTTAAGAATGGTTGTATTACTGGATTAAAAAGTCATGATTGACATGTTATAATGGAAAGACTTATGGCGATTGGATTCAGAGGTTTGTTGAATTCTATGATTTGGTATTCAATAACAGACATATCATATTATTTTCGAGACATTTGTGTAGCAACGACAAACTACGATGTGCTAAGAAAACTGGCAGAAGATGTTGCGGTAATTATATCTAATCTGGAAAAAATATTTCCGCCGGCTTTCTTTGACTCAATGGAACATCTGATATTACATTTTCCACATGAAGATTAATGTAGAGGTCTAGTACAGTTTCGATGGATGTAACCTATAAGAACCTGGATCTCTTTTCCGGTATTTTTTTCCTTGTTTCTGACGTTTTTGAGAAAAATGAATTTTCTGGAAATTTCAGAAGTACACTTCTTGTACTTTCTTAGTACACGCCATGTACTCTTTCCCCGGCTCGAAGCCGTGTGCTGGCCGTGTCTGGGCCACACACACGATGTGTAAGGCTGAGGTGGAGGCCGATTATTTTGGAGTATGGAAAATTCGAAGTACACGCCGTGTAATCCAAAAGTACAAATTGTGTACTTTTTTTTCATTAAACGGACCGGGGTCGCGTCTAACACCCATATTCATCTTCTTCTTCAGTTTTTGACCATCCAGGAGTGACCATACAACCAGATCTTTGACGAACGACTGCCTCGCCGTTCGTTCTCCGATTCGAGCAAGGGAAGTTGCGTTGGAATCGCAGCGGGGAGTTCTTCCTTCTGCTTTAGCCTTGTTTCTTGATTCCTCCTCGTTTCTAAGTTATCGTGGGATGAATGTTTTGTGCGTTTTCTCAGATCTACGTCATTATAAAGGGAATCTGTCATCGAGGTTCACATATATCGATCTCCTAGGATCGAGGTAGGTGGTTTGTGCCTTTTAGTTGAATGTTGATGAATATTATGTGCAAATTACACCAATACCCTTGAACGGGGTATTGTGTGTTTCCTGTTTTTTTCTTGCTACTTGCCTGCTTTGCTTGATTGCTTTAGTAGAGGTTATTGCTTGTGATTAGAATATTTTTTGTGTTCTTAGTTTTCTTTTCCATGCCCAGTTGTAGGATTTTGGTGTAACGCCCCGACCCCAGTTACCAAGAGTCGGTGCATTATTACATAACATTGGCATGATCACAAGAAAGATCAAATCTCGAAAGACCGATTGGTTTAGTAGCCTTGGAAACACTAGATATATTCATAAGTTTTACATTACATCATAAAATGAAAAACTACTACAACAACATAATGTTTCCACAATCCACACTATTAACCCCTCATAAAATCCCTGCAGGTCATTCATAACTTACTTCTTCACGTCCTGGGAAAAATAAAACATAGAAAAGGGGTGAGCTCAAATGCCCAGTAAGGATAACAATATAGCGGAAACTTTCATAAATAAGAATAAACATTTAAGGCAATGTATAACTAAAACAAAAGCCTTTTAAATATGAACTTTCAACATGTATGGAATAAATAAAATGAAATAATGCCATTTACTTATTCACATGGATATTCTACTAATCGAATAATCACATGCAAAAATAAATAACCACTTTCATAATGTTGGAATGCATAATGCCAGACTATCATAACCACATAGCCAAGGCCTCGTGCCAAGACTACAAATAAGATTTTGTCAAGGCCTTGTGCCAAGACACTAGTTTGTCTCATGAGACCTACCGATGCATCGAGGAGCTATAGCGGGCTCCACCCGTCACATATTAAGTCCAATGCATTCCCATATGAAAAGGTTTAAATATAACATAAACATTCGTATTAAAACTAGCATACGAAATGTCAATACTTTCACCATAAACTATGAATGGTATAAAAATAGCACATCCACAGTCAAACATATCACAAAACCTTCAATACAATATAGAAGTTTTGTATCATAATAAACCAACTTCAAATAAGCGTAAAATCCATAAAAGGATGCTGACATAGATGAAATAAAAACTATTTGAGAGAAATATCTCTTTTTTTGAAATCATTTAAAAGTCACACATTTATAAAGGAAGTAATTAAAAAGAGAATTTTAAATCAAAGTGTCCCATACCACTTTGAAACTTTTGAAAGGAATTAACATTTTAAAAACATTCATGTCCATATAAATAAATCCTTAAAAACCATTTTGAAGACATGGACATTAGTTAAAAATATTTAGAAAGATAAATCTTTAAAACATTTAAAATTCTGATTTTGATAAAGAGTACCCTTCCAAAATTCTTAAAATATTCATTTTGAAATAATTTAAAAGTCACATAATTATAAAATAAAACATTTACTTTGAAAATATCCTTGTAATATTGTAAGGGAATCTTTTAAAATTTTATAACGGCGGTAAATAGTCACAGCCTCCGTATAAGTTAAAAGAACATTCTTACCTTAATTTTGTCGAAAAGGTTAAAAATCACCTTGTTTGGAAAACGATGGGAAGATTCCTTTATAAATCTCTTATAAAAATTCAAACAATGGTATAAATGAATTTAACTCATATCTTAGTAAATAGTAAAAATGTTTTGAAATTCATTTTTAAGAAACATGGATGTGGATGATAAAGAGATCCCAGTAGATTATTACGTATAAACAACCTTGGATAATGAAGAGGTTGTAAAGTAAACCCTTACCTTGTAATTTTCCTTGGTTGGGGTAGGTTAACCTCTTGTATAATGGTGAAATAGTTGTTATTAAATTATACAAGAATCATATATAATAATATGATATCATATATGGTCTTTTAACATTGATTTGTTAATAATATCTTAGAATTATCGTCGTTTCGGGAGTTAACTTACTCATTTTCTTTTATATGTTTTGTTACATAAGCCATGGTTGTTGTATCTTATTCATATCCAGAATGATATCTAGTCCTTAAACATCATTTTTAAATCATCAAATGATAATTATACTTGAATGGATACGATGGAGAATGAATCTCATCGCGTTCGTGGAGACGGTAGTCTGTACGTACGCACGAGCGACAATATCATTCTTTTGATATTAAAACTAATATATAAATGGATGATATATCATATATACAGAATCATTAACATGTTATATTTATTATTTACATGAGTTACACATCATTATTATACCCATCCAAATAATATTATATTGAATAACAATTACACCACGACGTGGAGACGGTAGTCCGTACGTACGCACGTATGGTGACATGTTATTCAAAGGGTGGATAGAATACTGAATATGGTTGTACCATATTTATAATAACATCACAGTATATGTGAGATACTGGAGTTATTATTTTAGAATGGTAAGAACAAAGGAGGAAGAAGTGGAAGAAGAAATGAACTTGGAGAAGGGTGGTGAAATCATTACCTCTTCTTCGGGTTCTTCCTTTTGATTTGATCAAAAGGGCTCCTTAGGTTGGCTTTATGATCAAACTAAGGCCTCTAGGTTGTAGTGAGGGATGTTGGGAGAGTATTTGGGCAGAGTTTGGCTGAACCAAAAGGCTTTGAAGGTGTGAAGAAATGAGAAGGAGGAGTGCCCTTTTATAAGAGGGGTGAGGGGCACCTTTGGAAAAGCTAGAAATATTAATTTATAATAAATTCATATTCGGTTTCTAATGGCTCCAAAGCTTATTATTCAAAGGTTAAGGTGGGGATAAGTCGAAAACCACTTAAACAACATAATTTAGACAGGTTTGGGTACTTATATTAACCTTATCTTTAAGTATTAACTCTAAGTTAATTAGTTTCACTTTTACAATGTCTCTTTGTATTTTTATATAATATGGTTAATAAACTTACTATATACATCCAAGAGACCCCCAAGTGGTACATTAATGATGAAACTATCATGATATAAGTCTCTTGGCCGAACCTTAGATTTTTAGAAATTTAATATCAATTAATAATATAATATTTGTTTTAAGAACTCTTTTATGTCAATTTTGACACTATTCAATAATTGATTTTTGTGAAACTCATAACAGATTGATTACTTCGAACAAAGTCAATTAAATAAATCCTAATATATCATATTATCCTAGAAAATTAGTTTAATTCATTAAAAGTTTCATATTATATTTATTTGGGTATTTATAATATCAATTATTTTAATTTTTCACTATTATAGTAATTACTGCATCATCATTGTGTCATAAATAAAATAACTTATTTAATGTCTAAAAATTATAAATAAAATATCATTATGTAGGAAATATTTTTAGCTTTCTAATTAATATTTATAATCTAAAATCCAACATATATAACCCTATGTAACAATTATTTTTCTAAAAGATATATGCTTGTGTCATTTTTGTATTCATTTTAACTTAATTAAAATAAAGTGTCATTATCACTTACAAGTGGATCCATGGGGTCCCAAAATAGACCCAAAGATTCCCATGGTCGACCATGTATCAACCAATAGGGTTAAGACACGTTTTAGGGTAATTTAGTATTATTATAATATTATTTTTTAACCCTTATTTACCGGATTTACCCTTAACCATGGTAAATAAAATATTTACCGCAGTAATTATTCAAAATGTCTAAAAATAAAAGTTACCTATTTACACAATTTGAACATCCTGATTCCAAATATGGAATCTATTTTCCTAAATTCCAAACACAGAAGTGGCAGAAATTAATTTAAAATTAATTCCCGCAGTCAAAACAATAAGCGTGTTTTTAAGAGATAATAACTATCAAAAGATTGACACTCGTTTATGTTCGGTTTAATTGTAAAATTATGTCCAATTACCAACATTATATTAAATGGTAAAAATATATTCTAAATATACTTTAAAACCACTCAAATTCATAATTTATCACTATTAATTATTTTGATTAAAAAAGTTGTTTTTAATTAAAACTTAGTAATTTTTACTATTCATCAAAATATGAAAGTTATCCGAAATGTACCAAAATTTCACCTTAGGCTAAATTCGATATTCTGAATCCAAAAATGAAGTCCATTTTCAAATATAAAATATATATAATTTTAAAAAGTAGGTATTACTATTCATAACGGCTAGTTTGATTGGTTGTGGTGTGTGTTAAAACTCAAGGTTGCGTACAACACACGCTACTGTATTATTCAAAGAAAGTGTACCGTGGAAGCTTGAGATGTTTCATTTTAAATTTTTGATGTCCCCATTTAGTCAAAAAGTTTAAAATATTGTATTTAAAAAGGGTTCACTATTAAAAGTTGATAAAAGTGCAATACTGAAAATGAATTTGTTCTTGCATTATATCTAAGAAACTCATAATATGGATTATAAAATTATAAGGATTATATAAAGTTTAAAATTTAGATAATACTATTCATAACCTCTTTTGAATGGCTTTTTTTTTGTAAGTCATGGTGTGATTGAACTCAGTGTTGCGTGTAGTGCAAGTTATTGAATTATTTTGAAGAAATAACACACTATGAAATCTTGGGGTGTTACATTCTACCCTCCTTCAATAAATTGCGTCCTCGCAATTTGAAATTGTTCTTCGAAAATAAAAGGTTGAAAATAGAAAATATATTTGTGGGAAAACCCACATCGGAAATTGGGTTACTAAAATTTAGTCTTAATATAAGGAAAAGAGAAATGAAAGGGTCACCACCAAATTATGATCTTGATTAGGAGAACATTGGTGGCAATTAGAGACATATAATTGGAGGAAAAACGTAAATATTTATAGGTAGTGATTGAGGTCATCAATCACAAAAAAGTATAAAATTGAGGTCCTTAAACTCATCAATCTATGATGATTTGAAGTACCATCGGTTCAACAAAATATAGGGTATTGGGATAACACATTTTTGACGTTTCAAAATATCTTAGTTGAAATCCCACATCGAAAAATGAATTAATGAGGCCTCTATTTAAAATAAAGAGTGGAAAGTATGAAGATTACCGAAAATAACACATACTAGGGTTCCATGTAGGAAAGTATGGATATGGAGGAGAAATCTAACCATCAATTATCTGATGGAGAGTGGTAGAGAACATGGCTATGAAAAGGCCAACAATCCCAAAGCCATAAATTAGTGATGATTTAAGGTACCATCTAGGGAAACATTTTTGTTCTAAGTTCCTTTTATTAATGTTGAGGAATTTATTTATGAGATTGGCTAAGATCATAAGGAGATATACTTACTTTATAACCAGAGTTTTATCCATTAATAAGTTTCTACCACCAACTCATCTTTCACTCTAAAAGATAATAGAATGTAATTTTTTATTTATTTATACTATTCGTACAGGGTTCCAAAATAAATGAATTTATAATTCATCTACCAGATCTTAAAAAAAACAACATTATTTAATCCAGGACATCTCATGGTCCAGTGGTAGGTGATACACCCTTGTCGCCCTTCAGTTGCGGGTTCAAGTCTCGCAGCCTTGCCGGACGCGACGGGTTACCGCCCAACCTCCGGGTTTTCCTTTTATGGTAATCCAAAATAATCCAAACTAGAACTATCCAAAATACTTCTATCCAAACTCACAGTCCAACATTTATAAGGAAGGTAAACATAATATAGATCCTTTTTACCCCGCAATAGCATATGAATACCTTCATCTTGTATTCTTTTAATAAACTGAAACATCTTGAATTACCATATTCCTTATTAATTACATTCATGCTCCCCTATTCCATATAGAATGCTGGATATACTTCATTAATCCAAAAATGTTTTAAACCCCAACAATGATGGAATATACAAATCATTAATTAGTTCCAAGGTAGTCAAGAATATCCAACATAATTTATCCAAAACAATCACATATTATTCCAAAATCACTACCTCAGTATCAGAACTATATTATGATTTATCATTCTCTCAACCATATATTTTCCAAAAATTTATCCTGCTATTGAGTCACTTTTCTTTTTTCCACATAATCTCAAGTCCTTAATGAAATAGTACTGCAGTACAATCCTTATATACTCCCTAATTATTATAACAAGTACATTGTTGATAGAACACTCAATTGACATAATCAACATAAGAACTCTAATCATTCCTCTTCATCTGTGGTAGTATCATAACTTGGTTATTATCCAATAACATCATTTGCGGCATAGTCTGATGACTGGGACATAGGTTCGCGTAGTGTCCAAACTCCTTGCAAATGAAGCATTGTACATTTAAAACCATTTTCTTACCCTTGCAGTCACGTACTTTGTGCCCTTTTCCTCCACACTTATAACAAACTCCCATTCCTTTCAGACAAGTTCCAGGGTGTTTCTTTCCACAGTTACCACATATGGGAAAATTCTTCTTTTCCCTCTTCCCTTTATCCATCTTTCTCTCTTCCATCCTTTTCTTCTCTTGCTTCCCTTCAAAGCCATAGGACTCAGTAAACTCTTTACATATATTATCAACACATGATATTATTTCTTCATATGATGATAATACATGGGAGACTATTTCTCTTATAAATTCTAGCTTAAGACCATGAAAGATATGATCCTTCCTTCTCTTTGAATCATGTGTATTTCTGGAGTTCTCATTCCTTCTACTGGGCGCCATTTCTATACCATGGCATAAACTAGATCAGTTTATGAATCAAAACACATAATCCCATACTTATAAAACACTTAACATAAATTGAACTATTTATGGATATAATCCATA